>CM014730.1:63344733-65744733 GCA_004329165.1 Spatholobus suberectus | reverse complement strand
TTTAGTGTGGTAAGTAAAATATAAATAATTATTTTATTATATTGTTACATTTATAAAAAAATTGAAATGTGGTATTATAACAATCACTATAATTGTTTTTAACCCAAAAAATGCTTATATATTATAAGGTAATTCTGTTTATCATCTTATATAATTTACGGTAAAAGTAGTTATATATTTAATGATTTACATATATGAGTTTGTAAACGTTGCAAAGTTCTTATACCATCATTGTAAATATATGCAACTCAAAAAATAAAAAATGTAATACATGTATTGTAACTTTGTAAGTAGCCTATGTTAAATAAATTAAGTTTCAAAAGCTTCCTAGCATCTTAAATATATGTAACTCAACAAGATAAAATATAATTTGGAATCATGTACTATAATTTTATAAGTAATCTTTGTCAAAATCACATATCAAAACCTATGTCAAACAAATGAAAGTTTGAAGCAATGTATTAGTAACTATTTTTAATCTCCTAAACTTATCTTAGTCTCATTTTTTCTCAATAAAATTTAAAAAGAAGCATGTAGCCTGAACTCAACCAGGCTAGCCCAACCCAAGCTCGATTATGATGTGGGCTTTATTAGATCGGGTTAAAAAGGCTTGCATTTTATTCGGGCTCAAAATTTAGAGCCCAAGTCCTATATTTTAGCGGGTGGGTTCAGCTGGCCCGGCTAGCCTAGCCCATTTTGCCACCTCTATTAGCAACACTCCCTCTAACACTCTCTCTACTATTAATTAAAGGTTATTTAAAATTACAAGTTTTGATGGGTCTCACTTCTCATTTAATAGCATTAAATCTTGACCATCCATGTATGTCTGAATGATCCAAATCTACTTTTCTCACTCTCATATAAAAATAGCTTTCTCACTAGATATGTTCCATATATATGGAGCATATCTAGTGAAAGGGTCTTTTCTATGTAAGAGTTAGAAGAATAAATGTTGACCATTAAATTTTATCATAAATGATCAAGATTAAAACAATCAAGTCATGTGAGATTTTTTTTAAAAATCACATTATTTTTTAAATAGTCACATAACATTAAATCTTGATCATTCATGTATAGTTGTATAATTCAAATTTACTACTCTCACTCTCATATAAAAATAGTCATCTCACTAGATATGTTTCCATATATAGGGAGCATATCTAATAAGAGGGTCTTTTTTATGTAAGAGTCAGAAGAATAAATGTTGACCATTAAATTTTATCATAAATGGTCAACATTAAAATAATCAAGTCATGTGAATTTTTTAAAAAGTCACATGACTTTTTAAATGATCACATAATATTAAATTTTGACTACCTATATATGGTTATATGTGTGTGTATAGATAATTGTAATTTTATTTAAGTTTAATTGCACTCTAGGTCACATCAAATTTCTAACTTTTTTTTGTTGACATGGTCGTCTCATGCTCATGTAGTTGGTACACGTGGCATTGATGTGATTGGCACACTTGGCAATGATGTGGCAAGAAAGTGTGTGGTTTAGAAATTCAAAAAAGGTGCTCAAAGTGGGGTTTGAACCCAAAAAGCCTCTAAGCCTTAGGCCTACATAAACATCACTTAATCATTAAACTTTTTTAATATATATATATATAATATATTATATGTAACTTAATGGACGTGGGACCAAAAGTTTGCATATATTTGTTGGTACTAAATAAACAACATAATATTATAAAAATTAAACAAACAATAACTTATATTTTTTAGCAATATATATATATATATATATATTGAGCCTTAAAGATTCATTTTTGCAATGCATTTTCTTTCATATTCTCGTATTCATGTTTTAATACGTGGAAACTTAACTAGATTAATATTCATAAATGAAAATATAAAACAATAATTTAATGTAAATGTGCTACTAGTGTAAAATATTTTTAGACTGTCATTCAATCACAGATTACCATGTATGGTAAGTTTATTAACTTTTATAATAATTATTTTAAAATTCATACCTAAAATAATTTATGATTGATTGACAATATAAAAATTCTTACGATGACAGTGCATATAAGATAAAGTCTTAAAATAAAAAAATAAAACAACACAAATTTATAAAAAAAAAGTTATTTAAAACAGAGCGATTAAGTTATAATTAAGATATATAGTATTATAAAATGGGTTAGGATCAGTTGACACCAGTTGTTAAAGTTAGTCAAATTACACCTTCAATAATTTTTTATAGAATACCAATCCAACCATTCAATTTCATGTTCTTATTAATTAAATTAAGTATACAAAATTTCATACAATTCTAAAATCATTTAATAGTTCATCTCATTACTTTATTTTAACCTACTATATGATATTAAAATATATGTAAATATATAATGTTAGATAGCATATCTAGCAAAGTCCAAATGATGTGAAATTTAATATACATGTTCATGAAGATAATGTCACATAATTTAACAGTTGGATTGATTAAATTTACATTCTACAAAAAATTATTAAAGGTATAATTTGACTAACTTTGACACCTAATATCAATAGATCCTGACCCTTATAAAATATTAGTTATTGTTTGTTTGGTTTTATAATATTATATTATTTATTTAGCACTAGTAAATATATATGCACTTTTGGTCCCTCACGTATTAACATTGTATATAATATATTGTTTATACATGTACCAAATAAGTTAAGTGAGACGTTAGCACTGACAGGTCACGTTAACTTTTCGCTATAATTCCCATTGATCTCTGAATGTAAAAGGTTGATAGAAATGCTTCTCCAAAAACCATAGTTTGAAGTTCAACCTTGGTTTCCTCACTGTAAATAAAATATGAGCCAAACAAAAAATTAAAAAGCGAAAACTCATTTAAATTGTGATAAATCGAGCTTGATATGCATATGTGTTCAGTTTGTAAGGTCTTGAATCTAATTGTCTATGAAAATGCCATCACATTAAGTTAAAACCCCATATCGACATAAGGTGCAGATTTATAAATTTTGATAAGGTTTAAATATGTTTTTGATCTCTATAAAATACCGTTTTATTTTTATTTTAGTTTCTGTAAAATTATTATTTTTTAAATAGTCATTGTAAAATTTATTTTTTTGAGTTTTGGTCCTTTATTTCGTTCTGTCCTTTTAATATATCTATTTTTTTATTTTAGTCTCTATAATATTTTGTTACTTTTGAATTAGTCCCTTTAAAAAATATTTGACAGGGACTAAAAATAATTTTTTTACATATTACAAGGACAAAAACGAAAAAATAAATATATTACAAGAACTAAAACAAAATAACAGGGATCAAAATAAAAAAAATTATAAGGACTATTTTAAAAAAAAGTTATAAGGACCAAAATAAATAAAAAAAGCATATTACACGAACCAAAAACATTTTTCATAAAATGTGAAAATTTTAAATCTAACTGTTTTTTTTTAGATCATAAATCCAATTGTTGAATCATATGATATCATTTTTTAGATCATAAATCCAATTGTGATATCATTTTTTAGATCATAAATCCAATTGTTGAATCATATGATATCATTTTAATGATCTTACATGTAAAATTTTAGATATATTAAATATTCACAAGTAATTAACATTTACTTTTATTTTAAAAAGTATATTTAATGTTACAATAAAGTTGATTGATGAAATGTTAAATAATTTTTAAATTTTATAAAAATTTGTATATTTAATCTACTTAATGTGAACTCTTAAACTAACGGTTGGATTGATAAAATCCAATGTTTATGAAAAATTATTAAGTGGAGTAAGTTGATCGTTCCTCTCTCTCTCTCTCTCTCTCTCTCACACACACACACACACACACATAGAGCAACTATTACCACCACCATCATCTCATAATCTTGACTGCTGTGATAAAGATTATAATGAGACAGACTTCGAATATAAGCAAAAAAAAAGACTAATTTACGCTAACTAAGAAATTTAATTTTAATTTCACTAATCTCATCTAGAAAACAAACTTTTTTTCCCAAACCGACCTTTATTGGAACTTGATATCAAGAATAAAAAAGGATCATTGAAAATAAAATCTCAATTAAATGAAAGATATTTTGGGGATAATATCATTAAATAAAGTAAAATTAGTTAATATTTACTTATATTTGAGACCAACATGCATACATATGTACACACACACACACATATGTATGTATGTATATATGTATGTATATATTTATTATAATTAAAATTTATAATAAATAAATGTTTTTGAACATGTAAATTATATTTTAAATTTATAATAAATAATTATTGTAACATAATGTTAATTTTTAATTATTGATCATTTCTTTTAAAAAAAATGTTAAAATTTAATTTATAATTAAAAATATTGAAAATGATAGATTGAAAGAGATAAGAGGTTTAAAAATCCCTAAAAATGCTTTTATTAAAGAATGATAGTTAAAAACGTTCTCGTTCAAGAATAATACCTAAAAACACTCTCGTTCAATATAATTGTTCTCATTTAATATATAAGGTGAATATATATATATATATATATATATATATATATATATATATATATATATATATATATATATATATATATATATATATATATATATATATATATATATATATATATATATATATATATATATATCAAAAGAAGTGATCATTTAAAAGTTTATTAAAAAAAAAATTATCAACGACTCAATAACTACAATTAGAATTCTTTTACTTATTACTAGATGTTAGGCCATTAATAAATGCCTTCCAGAATTCTTATGCATTTATTTAGCCATCAATAATTATGATCGTTAGGCCGTTAATAAATGCTGCACATAAGTCGTCTTATGTGGACCAACAATAACATGACTTATATATATATATAGAGGTTACATATCCAGTGAGAAAGTCATCTTTATATGAGAGTGAGAGAAGTAAATCTAGACTGTAGAATCATATATGGATGATCATGATTTAAAGTTATATGACCATTTAAAAAGTCATGTGACTTTTTAAAAAACTCGCATAATTTTATATGTTTTAATTTTGACCATTCATGACAAAATCTAATGGTTAATATTCATTCATTTTACTCTTATATAAAAAAGTCATTTCATTTTATATATATATATATATATATAAGAAGTTACTCTCAATCTGCACCCTAAAGCTGTGTTTGTTTTGAAGGAAAGAAAGGGAGGAAGAGGTGAAGAAATTTTTAAATTTGTGAAAATTTCTTTTGTTTGATATAAATGAAATAAAGATGAAATTTTTAAATTTTTTGGTGGGTCTCAGTGGATTCTACCATTTATTTCTACTTTATTTCTTACTTAATTTCATTCACCTCTCTATCTTTCTCCTATTTCTCATTTATTTCTCTCCTATCAAACAAACTAAAATTTCAAATTATTTTTTATCTATTTCTCACCTCTTAACTTATTTTTCATCTATTTCTTTCCTATATGTTTCTCTCCTCTCAATCAAACAAAGGGTTAATTTCTACTAAACTCTAAAGGGTCAGACTAATTTAGTTAAAAAGTCACGTGACCACCCAGAAAAATCATGTTCTTTGTTTCCTCCTCCCTTCCTTTCTCAAAACTTCTCACTTCATTCTCTCCTCCCTTCCTGGTCACCAATAGAGAGCCACAGAGGACCCTATGCGAGCAAATTCTTATGCTTCTCTCTATCGTTCCCATCAAGTGTAATAGTCTCTGCTACACTGTACGAATAGATGGGATATAGCGGCGTGACACTTAGACGATGGTAGTAACGCGAGGCAGCAGCCAAATCTGAACTTCGACTCTGTGAATCCTTTCAAAATTTAATTCCTGAGTCTTTTTTTTTTAATGTGATCTCTTAATGCATATTAGCTTTGATTGGAATGGTGATTTGAATTATTATTTTTTGTTTTTGGTGCCCTGTGTAAGAATTCTAATGAATAATAGGCTTCGTTCATTTGCACATGAATTGTTTGTTATAAAACCTGAATGTTCAGTAATGACTATTGTCACTTGCCCGGTATGAAATTAAACATAGCTTTCATCATATTTGACTATTTTTTATTATCAAATTCTCATCTCCTGCCTGGCTATTGTGAAATTAACATTTTATATTACCATTAACAGTAACAAATAGAGAAGCATGACTTCCCCAAGGGCCATTGATTTCACATCTTTCTTCATTCAACAATTAGTGGCAAGCAATTACTGTAATAAGTAGCAAGTGTCCAAGAAGCATAAGCTGACCCAAGCACAAGGAAAAAAAAAAAAGGCAAAGTAGAAAAATTAAAGTTGATTCCTACCTCGTGTTGAGTAAGAAGAAAAGGATATGCCTTCCTTGAACATCATTGCTCCTGTTTGCTCCAGCTTCTTCTAGGAACTAAGTTTATTTTTTGGAATTAAGTTTAAATTATGTATGTTTTTCGACAATAGCCCCAATGTAGACGGTCAAAGTTTCTTTTTTGGTGATAAGCGGGGCCAAATGCTCTAGAACTAGGCAGCTAGCAACAGTCCGGGGTAGGCAAAATACAATGCCACTGTTAATATGTATACTACTGGCTATTGGGAAAATGATCAATGCATGTAACTGCAAGCAATTTTGAGTCTTTTAACAGTTATATATTCTGCTTCCTTTTTGTGACTTCATTAATAGCATTATTTTGATTTTTTTCACCTTCCTTTAATAATCCGTATTTTATATTTTTCTCCTTAGCTAATTAGATCCAAGCACACAAATAGAATAATAAAAACTTAAATTTCAAGCAAACGCTTTTATTCACCATTTCACCCTTGCCGACTTAATTCACATGACATGGTTGCTTTGATGTTTTATTGCTCCCAATCCAGTTTCATTTATGGGGGAAAGAAGAATCATAACACAAAAACAATATCATATATCAATTCTCAAGGTTAAGGTCCACCGAAACTACCTATTGCAAAGCTACAAGCAGGCATGTATTCTATACAATTTTGGAACACTGCAGCAAAATATATAAAAACAATGATCACAGCCATGAATTGAGTAACACTTATTACATTTTTAAATTCTGTTCTTTTTAAGTATGATTAAAATATCACTTGTCAAATTCATGTTAATTTTGTTTTATGTTTAAGATATACTTAATATACTTTTAAAATATATTAGGTCTCATTCTTATACTAGTAGTGAAGGCTTTTAAACCCAAATAGTAAAAAAAAAGCTATTTATTAAAATAAAATAAAAAAACTATTTACTGAAATAGGTTGTTTTAGAAAAGGGTACAGAGACGTGAGCAGGTACTTGAACAGGAGGCGCCAAATTAGTTGGCGCCTCGCGTTTATTAATTTTTTTTATATAACAGGAGGCGCCAACAGTTGGCACCTCGCATTCAAAATAATTTTTTTTACTACAACAGAAGGTGCCAACTCAGTTTGCGCCTCGCGTTTAAAATAATTATTTTTTTTACTACAATAGGAAGCGCCAATTGAGTTGGCGCCTTGCGTTCAATATAAATTTTTGTTTATACAACAGGAATTGGCGCCTTGCGTTTAAAATAATTTTTTTTATTGCAATAGAAGGCACCAACTCGTGTTCAAAATATATATTTTTTTACTACAACAGGAGGCGCCAAGTTGGCGCCTCGTGTTTGAAATTTTTTTTGTACGCAATGCTCAAAGCGAAAGTCCCAAAAAATTTTATTCATATTGGATGAGGCCAATTCTACATCCAGCTAAGCGATTGTGCAGTAGAGAAATGATGGAAACGTGTAGCAGAGAACCAATTTTTGAATGAACACTTTAGACATTCATTTTCATTGATAATTAAATTAGCTTTTTAATTAGTTTTTCATTTATTTTATACTTTTTAATTAAATTTTATTTTGTAAACCAATTTTAGTCTCATAAAATTTCATATGGTGATATTTACTGTTTTCTCCAAAAGTGGTTCCTCCTTACTCTCCGCCTCCCAAGGCTGTGCTTTTCTTCTCCGATAGGTGATCTAGTCTCCCACGAGGTGGTGGGGGTACCTGCAAAGACACTCCGACGCTCAAGTCAGGGTAGGCCCCAGGATCAGCAGGGGTTTTTCTTTAATATTGGGTTTAGATTAGGGTTAGAGAGTGTGCACCTGTTCCCCTTTTAATGTCAGATGTTCGTTACCTATATTGCGGAGGATCTACGCCTTCAATCCTGGATTTATCTCCTGGTTTCTGTTATTAGGTTGGTTTCCCACTTTCCTGATTTAGGATTCCCGGATGGGGTTCGGTCAGCTGCTTTTAGGACGAGTGCCAAGATGGCCGATCGATTAGGCCGATTGGCCATCCTTAGCTTGCTCAGCCAGGTAGGTGATCGGTTAGGTTAGTCGTTCGTCTTCCATTATCGGGACGGATCAGGGTAGTACACCCCCTCCCCCCCGAGCTTCGACATGCGTGGAGAAGTTGACCACGTGAGACTTAGTTCGGATATACTTCTAAAGCTAGTTTGCTGCCGAGGTGGTTCGTTCGGTCCACTCAGGTTCGGATAGACTTCTTACCTTCAAACTCTCCGCATAGCATTCGCGAGCCATCTTCTAATCTGCGTGGACTGTTACTATCTGCCCAGTCACTGTGGGGAACTTCATCGCTAGGTGGAGGGTCGATACTGTGGCGCCAAGCTAGTTGAGGGCAGGGCGACCGATCAGAATATTGTAAGAAGTGTTTGCTTTCACCAACAAGTATCTTACCATAATAGTTTGGGAGGCATTTTCATTTCCAAAAGTAGTCAACAGGTCGATAAACTTGCGAGTGTCTACTCGTTCTCCTGCAAATCCTACTAGTTGCTCTGGGTATGGCTGAATCAAGTGCTCCGGGATTTCCAATTTTTGAAAGGTGTCCATGTACATGATATCGGCCAAACTTCCTTGGTCGATCAACATTTTTCGGACCGCGAAGTTGGCGACTTCCACCGTAATGACGACCGAGTCGTCCTGTTCGGGATCTACCCCCCTGAAGTCGACATTTGTAAACGTTATTGGGGGGTGGGTCTTCAAGCCCTTGGCCGTGGTATTGATCGACTGTACCACTCTCAAGTGATGTTTCCTAGCGGAGGAGCTAAATCCTCCCCCTGCAAACCCTCCGGCTATGGTATTGATGACTCCTCTTAAGCGAGTGTTCGTCCTCTCAGGGGGGGAAGGGGCTTTTCCCGACCGTCTACCTTTGCAGGCCGGGGCTCTGCCCGCTCTTCCCTACCACCTCGATGTTTATTGTCCCGTCAACCTCCGTCCCAACTGACTTGGCTCCTCTGGATGCGGTTCCGCAAGTGCCCGGCCTGAATGAGTTCCTCGATTTTGTCACGGAGGGTCCAACATTCCTTCGTCGAGTGTCCGTAATTTCCATGGTATCGGCAATGTTTAGTTTGGTCCGCCCTTTCTGGGGAATAACTTTTAGGGGGTAGTCATAGTAATTTCGCGCTACAGGCTTCTTCCATGATGCAGGCTCTACTATCAGTAAGTGGGGTATAATAGTTCTACTTCGGGCCAGGGGTGTTTCGCTCCACCTTTTGCTTCTTTTCCCAGCCCGACCGAGGCTTCTCGCGATCAGTAGTTCTCTTTGACATCCTTGCCCAGACCTGATCTCTGTACTCGGCCATTTCCTCTATTTGTATGTAACCTGCTACTCGAGCCTTGAGTTCATCCATATCTGATGGGGATTTCTTGTAGAGACTGTTGGAGAAGGGTCCAGGCTTTAGAGCCATGATCATGGAATGCAACGCTACCTCCAGGTTCAGGTCTTGGATCTTAATCGATACCGTTGCGAACCTTTCCATAAATGCCCGCAAAGGTTCATTATCCTCTTGCCTGAGGTTCACCAAGGCGACTAACGTGAGGTGATGCGGCCTGCTTGTTGCGTACTGCACCCCAAACCTCACAACGAGAGTAACAAAGGAATCAATCGAGTTTGGCGGTAGCCGAGTATACCAGCTTAAAGCCGCCCCCTTAAGAGAGGTCAGGAATACCCGGCATAGAATAACATCATCGTTTATGTATAAGTTTACCTGAGTTGTGCATGCGTCGATGTGCTTGTCGAGATCGGTCATTCCATCATAGCGGTCTAGGTTCAAATTCTTCTAGCCCGAGGGTAAAGAAGTCTCCATAATGTTGTCTACATAAGGATGCCTCCGAACTGACCCACTCGCCGGTGGAAGGCGTGATTCGGCCAGAGTCTTGGATCGCAATTCCACCTGTGCCTTCCAGTGGACCCTAAGCTGTCGACTAGTTTTTGCGTGAGATCGCTAGTTTGTGGGGCGCTCCGATTCTCCTTTCTGTTCACAAACAGTCCGCACTCGCTGGTTTTCTTTCTCCAATTGTTGGCGTATTTCTGCGTTTTCCTTTCGCAACCTCTCTATCTCCTCCTCGTTTTTTCTCCACATATCCGTCATCTCCTGGTGCAGGGCGTGGATCAGGGGGTCTAGGGACGGCTCCGCGCCGCAGCCATGGTCATCCGCCGTCACACTCCTAGTTAGGGGTGTTCACGGGTCAGTTTGGTTCGGATTTGGGGGGGCAAAAAATCCGAACCAATCATTTTTAATTGGTTCGGATTTGTCAAATCTTTTCTAACAATCCGAACCAAACCAACCCAATCAAGAGCGGATTGGTTTGGTTCGGTTCTATCGGGTCCAACCTAGAAAAAAATGCAAAATTCTTTTTTTTAATTAAAAAAAATTCATGGTTTTGTTCAAAAATTGATAGATAATCCTATCATTAAATGAGATTAAACAACATATGTGACTGTAAATGGTATGCACCAAGTAAGTAGTAGTAAAAATTCCAAAAAATAAAGATACTTATGCCATAAAACTCTATCCACAACTAATAAAAATTTACATACATTGTCCACACTCCATTGTGCAACATTAATCAAGTACATGTTAATCTAAAATAATCCAAACACTAGTCCATTGTCCATAGTCCAACATAAATCAAGTAGAACAAATCCCAACAATGCAATGCATAAGACCAAATAATAGAACAAAAAAACACTCTAGCCAATGCATGCTTCAATCTTCTCTAGACCTTGAGTAATTGATTTTGTGGCCAACCTGCAATGCAATAAGACATTAAGTGAAACTAAATTTCACAAGTTCTTTAGAATTTAGACTAAAACTTAAATTCATAAATTAAAGATAAAATCATAACCTTATGCCTCAAGAAGTACTTGGTGTGTTGAGTCTAGTTCCAACACTAACACTAGCAACTTCAGCTCCACCATCACTTTCCCCTTGAGCATACAACTCTATAAAATACAAATTTAAACACAAAGGTATAAGCATGCTAGCATAGAACATCCAATCAATAAACTTAAATACAACAATTAAAGTTTTATACTAGATTCAATCATTTGGATTTGATCTATCTCATCTCGTAGCTCAATACCCTTAGGAGTAGTCCTTAACCAATTTTGAGTACAAATTAAAGATTCAACAGTAGTAGCACTCAAGGAACTCCGAAATAGGTCAAGGACTCGACCTCCCGTACTAAAGGCACTCTCAGATGATACAGTAGACACTGGGATGGCTAATATATCTCTAGCCATGCGAGAAAGAACATAAAATTTCACCGTCTTCCCTTTCCACCACTTCAAAATATCAAATTCATCATTAGGATCTGAGTCTTCAATATCATCTTCCAAATACCTTTCTAACTCATTTCTCTTCACTTCACCTTGTTTCTTCCTTATCTTTAACCTGAACTCATTTGCCCAATCTTGTTCATCATCACCATCATCATTGGAGGCATTAGATTGAGAAGCCAAATTTGATTCTGATGCTATGCTATTAGAATCACTACCATCAGGACGATAGGGATATAATGTAGCATAATACTCAAACAACCTGTTGATGATGTCTTTTAACTTTCTCACCATCTCTTGGCTCCTCTCATGACCATACATCCGATTAAAGCATAATTCAATATAATCAAGCTATACCGTGGATCAAGAAACACAGCCACAAACAACAAACAATTTATCTCACCACCTTCCCAATATTTAGAAAACTTGATTTGCATATTTGTGGTCATCCTTTGTAAGATCACATCATTACTTTGTCTCCATTTTTTCAATGATTTTTGAATGTCACACAACTTGTTGAAAAACATGTTAGATGTCATATGCAATGAACCAGAAAAAACAAGGGTTGCATCATAAAACACCTTCAGTATCTTAACAAACAAACGTGCCCGAGTCCAATCATCATTATTAGGACACCCCCCTTCATTGGCAAGAGCTATCAAGTATTGAGAATCATCATACTCAAGTCGTTTAAATGCTTTCTCAAATTTTTCAGCTACTTCTAGCATTAAATATATGGAGTTCCACCTAGTGGATACATCAAGAGAAATAGAAGCTTCACTACTTATACTTGCCTCTTGTGCACACCTCTTAAAGGTAGCTAATCTAGATGGGGAAGATCTAACAAACTTACATGCAGCCCTTATTCTACTAATAGAGGGGTCAATTTCTTTCAATCCATCAGTTACAATCAAGTTCAAGATGTGAGCAGCACATCTCATATGCATGTAATCTCCAGCTAACAAAGTATTACCATTCCAATCACTCATGCTTCTTACTAAATATGAAATGGCTAAGTTGTTAGCACTAGCATTATCAACAGTCACACAACAAACTTTTGTGATTCCCCATTCCTTCAAGCATTTCTCTAGACTTTTCCCTATGGTTTCACCTTTGTGATCAACAATCAGACCAAATCGCAATATTTTCTTGTTCAATTTCCATCCATCATCAATATAATGAGCAGTCACACACATGTAATTCATATTTTGAATTGATGTCCAAGTATCTGTAGTGAGTGAAACCATTTGATTATTAGCAGACAATATGGTTTTCAGTTTCTCTTTCTCAACATTAAACACTTGCATGCAATCTCGAGCAACAGTGATACGTGAGGGAATTTTAAATCTAGCTTGAGCTTCGGCCATGAAGTCCTTAAACCCTTGGTTTTCAACAAATTTAAAAGGCAACTCATCCACAATAATCATTTTAGCAAGTGCCAATCGAGTTTGTTCCTGGTTAAATTCAACAAGTTTAAAGCTAACAGTATTATCACCCTCACTCCCCTTTCCAAGTGCAAGTGATTTTTGTTTCTTATCAACTTCCCTATACGGACTTTTCGGGCACCTAATTAGATGCTTTAGCATGTTACTAGTTCCATGACTAGAAGAATTGCATGCATATGAGTGTTGACAATAATTGAAATAAGCTCTTTCATCTTTCTTAGTAAAATGTTGCCAAGCATCAGAAGGGGGCCTACTTGGTTTCCTTTTGATTTTCTCTCCCACATTTGACAGACCTTGTTGTCCTTGTTGTGGCTGACTGTCCTGTCTTTGTGATGGTTGAGTTCCTTGAACTTGTTGTGTTGGAGCTTCTTGAACTCCTTGTGTCTCTTCTAGCTGTGTTGGAGGGGCAATTTCACCTTGTTGGTTAGGTCTATTAGAAGCTATCTCACTTGCCATTTGGTTAACAGCCTAAAAAAAAATTAAGAAATAATTAGCAGTTGTTAGATTCACATTAATAGCATATTCTTGCATCAAATTACACAAACAGATTAACACTTCATAGAAACTGGTATTTCACTCACAAAGACATAGATACAATTACACACACAGTTCAAAAAAAAAACCGATTGCAACAACAAATTAAATTAGTTAAGCTGCAAAGCCTGCAATCAAATTTTCAGTTTCCACAAACAACAAAAATAAATAAACAATAAGGAAAACAATTCCAAAACGGAAGAACAGAGGAACTCACGAGGCACGGGCTGGCTCACAGAGTCACGGTAGCCTCCTTGCTGCCTTGGTCGGAGACAACACGCAAGCACTGTTCACGAACTGCAGGTGCCGGCGACACAAGGCGGCGAGACGACCACGACCTGGCAGTGGCAGCGAGGTGGTGACCTCGACTTGGTGGTGGCGAGCGCGAGACGTGGTCGAGATGAAAAGAGAAGTTGGCCGCGTTGCAGACGGCGGCAGTGAGAGGCACGAGCGCGACGAACGAGCTCGACGGGGTCTGTTCGAACTTCGAACCAGAGGCACAACTTGGCCACTTGGGGGCTAGGGCGGTGCGAACGAGGCGTGGTCGAGATGAAGAGGAGGAGCTGGCCACATTGCAGACAACGGTGGCGAGAGGCGCGAGCGCACAGGCGAGCCCAACGAGGTCTGTTCGAACTTCAAATGCACGACTTGGCTACTTGGGGGCTAGGGCGGTCCAGGCGAAAGAGAAAGGAAATGGGGTCGTTTAGGGTTCGTGGGGTTTGTTCCATTTTAGTGAAGGGTATTCGAGTAAAATAATAAGTTAGCTGAATAATCGGTTCGGTTTGGGTTTGTTCGGGTTTGGATATCCAAACCTGATGCCCGAACCAATCTATATTGGGTCTGTTTGGTTCAGTTCGGTTCGGATCTATCTGATTTAAAAATTCCAAACCAATTTAATTGGTTTGGTTCGGATTGTCGAGTTCGTCGGATTGATCCAAATCGATGAACACCCCTACTTCTAGTTCTCACCATCTCCGTCGTATAGTGGTTGAGGAACAGTTTTACCTCGCCCCACGGCGGGTGCCAATTGTTGTCTCCAAAAGTGGTTCCTTCTTGCTCTCTGCCTCCCAAGGCCGTGCTCTTCTTCTCTGATAGGTGATCTGGTCTCCCGCAAGGTGGTGGGGGGTACCTGTAAAGACACTCCGACGCTCAAGTCAAGGGAGGCCCCAGGATCAACAGGGGTTTTTCTTTAATATTGGATTCATATTAGGGTTAGAGAGTGTGCACCTGTTCCCTTTTTAATGTCAGATGTTCGTTACCTATATCGCGGAGGATCTTCGCCTTCAATCCTGGATTTTTCTCCTAGTTTTCGTTATTAGGTTGGTTTCCCACTTTCCTGATTTAGGATTCCCAGACGAGGTTCAGTCAACTGCTTTCAGGATGAGTGCCAAGATGGCCGATCGATTAGGCCAGTTGGCCATCCTTAGCTTGCTCGGCTAGGTAGGTGATCGGTTAGGTTGGTCGTCCGTCTTCCATTATCGAGACAGATCGGGGTAGTACAGTTTTGATGATTAATTACTATCAAGTTTGGGATTTGTATATTATTGATTTGATTGCATTTCATTTGATATTACTCATCTTAAGTTGTAAGTGCAAATATGCACTTCTAGCTTACAGAAGGGCTATTAGAATTAGCCATAGTTACAATCTAATTTGAAATTAGTTACTTAATTACAAAGTTAATTAGGAGATTAGTTTTTCCTCACATTATAAGCCTAGTATGACTTCATGTACTTCTCATTACCAATCAATCTAATTCTACCCATTTTTGTCATTTTGTATTTTCTCTCTGGACTCTTGGACTATTAGAGCACACTTTAAGAGAGGCAATAGCAAAAAAAAACAAAATCTTAATGGTTAAAAAAGTGAAATATCAGTTAAAAGTACCATGCCAAATGCCAATCAATGTTTATTAGTCTAAACAAAAGTTTAATTTCTGTTAAGACTCAGATTCAAATATTACGAATAAAAAAATAGATGTCAAAAGACATTTATCCTCTTAAACAAATTTATTCAAATGAGTGGTGATTCATTCTGGTTTTTGAATATTGAAGTCCAAAAAAACAAAACATCACATCAATTCTGGGGTGCTTACAAAACAGTCAAAAGAGGTGGTCTCCTAGGGTTGAATTTATTGTGTCCGAAACACACTTTGTGTCCACCGCCCAACTGTCTGAATTTAGTGCTAGTTGCTGGCTTGCTGCATACCACAAATCTGTTATCTCTCACCTTCCTTCCTTCCCATACATAAAATCCTCATTCCCTGGCAAAAAACCCAACAAAACTAACACAGCATTGCCCCGTGTTAAACCTGTCATAGTGATGGCTAAAAACGACTTAAAGCTTTTGACTGCCTGGTTCAGTCCATTTGGCCTGAGGGTGCAGATTGCCCTTAACCTCAAGGGTCTAGATTATGAGGCTGTTGAAGAGACCTTGAATCCCAAAAGTGACCTGCTTCTTAAGTCCAACCCAGTGCACAAGAAAATCCCAGTTCTCTTCCATGCAGATAAAGCCATATGTGAATCTTAAGCCATATAGTTATTATAAAATTCAACAAAATTATTACATATAAAATTTATGATTAAATGATATTATAAAATTGTTTACACTATAAGTGCATAACTTATTTCCTCTAAAATAAAATACAGCTTAATTTTGATATATTTTTCATGTAAAATTTTTTATGTCATTAACTAATTATAAAAGTCAATAATTTTTAATTATATGATAATTTATAATTAGATAATATGGTAAAAAAAAATATTACAAGTGCATTTCAAGTAAATTTAATAAAATAATTAAAATAAATAGTTTTTAATGAATTTAAAATTAACGAAATTGTTTTTAAGAATTAAAATATTCGATGTATACAATCTCAAAACTAATTGAAGGACTTGGATTAAATAGTCAAGGGCTAGACAATTTCGATATCTTTCAGTTATCAGGCCAAAGTAGGTGGAAGGCTGGCCCTAGATTTTTTTTGCTCCACAGACTGGCACCAGATTGAAAGAGAAATGACTTTTATTTTTTATAAATTAATTTTTGGATCCAAGACCTTTATTTGGTCCAAGCCCATTTTAAACTATCATTCTCCAGTGTCATGTCCAAGGAACAGGAGTCCAGTGCAAATTTGAGGACCGAAAAGGATGCTAATGCCACAGCCACGTTTCATTCTTAAGGGGACATTTGTTTCAGGTGATAAAAAAAATTTATTCCTATGAATATAAGGATGAGAATATCTTAAACCAAGAAGGTTAAAAAAAAACTTTACACAAAAACAGCACATGTCATCTCACAAAACCGAAAAAAAAAAAAAAGACATACAAGCCCCAAAACTGGTACAACTAGCGTGTATACATCCGAATAATAAAACAATTAAAACCAATGCCTCTACGTGATTAGGACCATTTTGCTATGCAATGCAGCACCACTGTTGCTTATTTGTGTCCAGCGAAATAAGAAATTTTGAAGCACATTGCCATGCTGGCTACATCAAAAGCACCTGCATCTATGCCTTTGTATACAACTCTCTGATTCGACCGAATTGGTGGTAAGATGATTGTCTGAACTCCTGCTTGAAATAGTCATGATATGCCCAAATACTATGACAGCAGCATAGTCATGATATGCCCAAATAATGACAGCAACCCTTATGTGAAGATTGTTGGCATATAGCAAGAGACGCATGGGCTGACAGCAAATAACCATTTTATGAAATGTAGCTAGAATCTTGACAAACAAACTCACAGAATCCCAACAGAAGTATGTCATCATGATGTAGCACCCACCTATTGTAACGTGCTTTTAATAAAGAATGTATTTGTGAATATTTTAGAATCTCATTACAACTAGAGACATCAACGATGAACATTTGGGACATAAAGTATTATTATGAATTGATGTTCTCCTCTGTTTTTATCGAATAAACAACTAATTTATCAAAGTAAAGCTTCAACACAGTATACGGAAATTATAATTTATATAGATAAATGTAATGAAAAATTATTTACAATAAGAACGCACACTCACTTGTTTTAAGATATATTATAGTTATAACTTGCTAACGTACTCAAACTAAAAAATAAGTGAGTGTACGTTAGCAAATGCTTGCTAACGTACACTCACTTATTTTTTAGTTAGAGTATGTTAGCAAGTTACACTATAGGTGTATTTTAAGATACATTGTAATTATAGCTTGTTAAAGTATTCCAACTAAAAAAGCAAGTGTATGTACATTAGCAAATCCCTTTATAATATAGTTATAATATTTATCTTATTTTTATTTTTATGCATTATAGTAAAAAAAATAATATCTTTTACATAATAAGGGTATTTTAATAATTATAACATATATTTATAGAGAAAAAAATTGTGAATTAAACATGCATTTCAATTATTTCAAAGAATATCAAAAAGATTTTTATGAATTTTAGTTATTAACCAAACGTATTCTTTTTTAATATTATTCACAAAAATATTATTTTCAGAAATATTATTCCCAAAAATGAAATTGGATAACTTGAAATAAACGCTTCCTAAAATAACATTAACAAATTGGTTTCATTCAATTTTAAAATAAAATTTATGTTATATATTAAAAAAATTATGTCCATAATATTTAATTAAATTTAAAATATTTTTATTAAATTTGATTAAGATTGAACTGGTTTGATTTAAACCAATAGATTAATTTACTTAAAATGTACTAATAATATAAAAAAAATGATTTTTTACAATATTATCTAATTTCATATCATCATGTATATTAAGTTTGTTGATTTTAATAACAATTATCTTAAAAGTCATCCTAGTAAAAAAAATTATGATAATGTAAAATTTTTACATTAATAATATATGACAATTAAACTCTAAAAAATAAATTATATTATTTTTACGTTTTTATCTTTGCAATCACATATCATTTCCTTTTTTATATACAATTTTGAATAAGGGTGTTCATAGGAAGGATTGATTCGAGTTGAGGGTAAAATTATATTTAATTGGATTAATTTGGTTCGAATTTCAAAAATTATTTTGGCCAATCAAAACCGAACCAAACCCTGATTAAATCAGGTTGGTTTAGTTCGAGTCGTCGATGTTATGATAAAAAAAATAAATTATTATATTTTTTCAAGTTTTATTTCAACTTATTGTCTATTTCATATAAATATTTAATTTTGTATTAATGCAAAGGAAAAATATTCTTTATTTTTTAATAACTAATTATTTATTTTATTTAAAATATTTATTTTTTTCTATAATTATCTCTCTACATATATCAATAATTTCTTTACCTAAAATATAATAAAAAATTTACATGAAAAAATTAATTCATTTGATAACATTAGATAAGATCATAAGAAAATTAAAATAAATGAAAAAGAAAGAAATACAAAAGTTGAAACAAAATTTAAACTTTAAGCTTAAAATATATTAATCTAAAAGTTAAAAAACAATTCATCGAATTGATTTGAGTTGAGTTGAAAAAGGATAAATCTGATAACTGAACTAATTATAATTGATTTGGTTTGAATTTGAAGTGGAAAAAAAAAAAACCGAACCAATTTGAAGCACTTTAATTGGTTTGATTTGGTTTGTCAAATTCACTGAATAAATATAATCTGATGAACGCCGGTAATTTTGAATTTCATAGTATTACAAACTTAAAAAGTTTTTTCATTCAATAAATTTAGATAATAATTAAATCAATTTCAAGGGTTGAAATTAATTTTAATTAATATATAACTTTTTTACAATTATAACAATAGTCATGGATTTAAAATTTTATTTCTGTTTTAGTAACTTTAAACTTTAACACTATTTTATAAAATTGTAAATCATTATTACATTTTTTTTTTATATCAAGGTATGTTCAAACCAATAATAGAAGAGTCATTCCTTCGAAAGATAGAAATCATTAAAGTGAAATTTACATAACCTATTAACAACCGAAATTGTTGCATTATTTTATTGTAAAATATATATACGTATGTACATAATGTTTAATTACAATGCACACATATTAAGAATAAGTTTTGATTGTTTTTTTATATATATACATAGTTTTGATTGGTTGATGATATAAAAACTTGTACACTAATATTAAATTCTTAAAATATTAAATAATTTAAATACATATTAAAACTTGAGGAAACCTTGGAGTTACACGTGTTAATAATACCTTGCTCTTGTTAGATAAAATCTATTTACAATTGTGTCGGTTTCTCAGGTTGCTCTTCTTTATCTTTTACCTACTTAATTAAACTCGAAAAACTTAGCCAATGATTTTGACTTGAGAAATTAGATTGAGAGGAAAGGAGTGAAGAACGATGGAAGAAGGTGTGAAATTGGAGAACAGATGGGGATACCCGGTTGCAACTTCCTCTCAGGCCTGCGTTTCAGCCATCAACTCCTACTACCATCAGGTATCACAATTCACATTCATCTCTCTCTCTTTGAATTTCTTATTTTTTGTCTTCGTTGAAACTCTTCGAAATTAATACTCAAATGGGGTCTCTTCTGAATGAAGGTTCTCAGCTATGGTAGAGAGAGGTCTGTGATTCTGAAAGCAGTGGCACATGACAAACGCTGTGTCTTGGCCAACATCTTAGCAGCACATTTCCTTTACTCATCGGATTCTTCTCGTGCTTCCACTTATTTTGATGCCGCTGAGTCTCACCTTGTAAGTAGTAACCTCTCATTTGCTTCCTACAATTGCCTTTTTTTTTTTTTATCTCTCTCTCTCAACCCCCCCAATAAAGAAAATCTTTTGAGGCATGATTAGAATTCTGTTGTTACAGGAACATGCCACCTTGTACGAGAAACTAGTTTTCGATACCATCACTTATTTGCTATCCGAAGATAGAGACGATGATGTAGCTGTTGAATTGCATTCTAAGGTGAGTGACTTGGTGGGTCCCTTTGAGTAATATACAAGTCTCATCAGAGTGAGGACCAATTTGATGTTAAAAAAAATAACATTGGAAAACCTAGTACATGTTTGGGTTAAAACTTGCAAACATAAGCTTAGATCAAAAATATGTTGTAAACTCCAGTTTGATAAAAATGGGTTTATTATAATGTGATTTATGTTTGGATATTTTTTTGTTTAAAAGTACGTTGACAAAGCAAAATTTGTTTGGAAAATACTAATCAAAAGTACTTTTGCACTTGCATATATACTACTAGCGGAAAAATGAGTTTTCAAAAGTAACTCTTATTTTACTTCCAACTCAAATTTAATTTAGTGGCAAACTGAGTTTTCAAAATTATGTTAAGGAGCAACCAAACATGATAGGAAACTAAGTTTAGTAATGTACAAGTACGTTGAAGGCTGCCAAACGGAAAACCAAACATAGCCCTAGTTGATGTCAAAGTTTGTCATTGAATTTTAGTGTATTTACATATTTTTGGATGATTAAACTGATGACACTTTAGAGGACCAAAAAAAGTATAAGTATTTAACTCAATATTCAAGAATATAATTTCACTGTGTACATTGTTTTGCTGCTTGTTTATCTATTGAAATGGATCTCCGGAGATTTTCATCCTCTGCGTGTAAAATTCATTCTTTGTTAACTTCAGATTGATATGGAAATTGCTGAAAGTAAAATTGTGTGGAAAATTATATTGATAAGCATTACTATAGGGTGATGTTTCTACCTGTACCTAAGGAGGTAGTGTGAGACTGCCTTACATTGGTTGGCCATGGCTGTCCATCAGTCTGAGAGAGCTGGGTGCTTGTAAAGATACTCTAACACTTAGTTATTTCTAGAGTTAAATGGGGATATGATGTAGGTAGAGAAGTAAACATGCCGAGGGTATCTGATACAGTCCCTTACCCTTTTAGTGTGTTCTTATATAGGAGCTGAGGTCCCTAGGACATTGGATAGTCGATCATGTGGGTGCCATTAGGCTAGGATCCAGAAGGGACCTACTAGTCCAGATTAGTTTTATGGTAGTTTCTTTACAAAAAGGCTCCAAAACATCATTGAAGCTCCAATAGACTTATTCTTTTGTTTGTACATTTAAGCAAAAGATCTATAAACAAAAAAGTTCATATAGAATCTCATGTTTTCACTGCATCTTTAAGTATGCTGTCCTCCATATTGATTTTTTCTTGTTCTTTCAACTCTAGCTGACTTGTTAATTCTTTCATACAAATGACAACATTGGTTCATGCTGTAGGTGCAATGTTAAAAATAACTCCCTGAGTTCTTACAAATTTAGTGGTGATAGCTGATGAATATTTTGGTATCAACTGCATGACTTGTATACTAGAGAATAGGAAAGACCCTAAACCAAAAGTATATCCCAAAAGGCATTAAGTTATGTTGGAAATCCCATATCGACTAGTGATGAGGCCAAATTACAGTATATAAGTGGGGAGCAAATTTCACTTTACAAGCCGGTTTTGTGAGGTTGAGTTAAGCCCAAAACCCATATTGTAAGGTTGAGTTAGGCCCATAGCCCATATTCTAAGATGGTATCAGAGCCTATCTTAGATTTATTAACGTGCTACCTACCATATTATTCAAGCATAAAGCCTAATAGTGATAGGCGTAAGGAGGTATATTGGGAAAAACCCAAGTCCTACATCGACTAAAAATAATGTTAAGATAGAGTATATAAGTGAAGGGCAACTCTCACCTTATGAGCTAGCTTTTGGGGTTGAGTTAGGCTCAAATCCAAAATTGTAAGTTGGTATCAAAGCCTATCCTAACTATTGTTGTTGGGCCTATTAGGCCACCCACTTTCGGGTCGTTATCAGACCACTCGCAAATGTCTGGTCCTGCAAACTTCACGCTCAAGATATCTAGTCCTCAACGTAAGGGGGGGTGTTAGAGATTCCACATCAACTAGTAATGAAGCCAAATTATAGTATATAAGCAGGGGATAACCCTCATCTTACAAGCCAGTTTTGTGAAATTAAGTTAGACCCATAACACATTATAAGAAGTTAAGGGAATACAAATAAAATGTTGGCTTTTAAGCCTTTAACAAATTTGATGTTTTAACAGGACACTTTGGTCTTTTGTTATTCAGATGTGTGGAAATTGAATTTTGAACAGGGTTAGATGATCTTTTGCATATTGTTACTTAGAAAGTTCTATCTCAAGAGGGGAGCTTACTTCAGACTGCAGAAATGTTTGCCAATTGTAGCTGCCTGCACCATGCTTTGGGATTTATCTGATTTGCTACTCAAATTCTCTTGATTAATGCAACTTGTTTTTGTTTTGAAGTTTCTAAAAGAGTTCCCAAGAGATCTGGTTTCTCTTAAGAGAGCACAAGTCTTATGCTTCTACATGGGTCTGCCTGGTCTTTCTTTATCTCTTGTTCAACAGGTTCCTTTCTAATTATAGAACATTTCTGTTTCATTTCTGCTATAATTGTTTTTTGAAAATAAATCTTGTAGATTGTATAAAGAAGTGTTGCCAAAATGTTAATATAATATATTTTTCTTTTACTTATATAATGGAGGAGTAAAAAGTTTGTAACTCAAGCCCACTAAATTGGAGTGTAGAAAAGTTGAGTGTTACTCAGAATTTACTTCCATTTTTTTTTTTGCTTCCTTTGTTTGGGTTGCCTAGACTAGAGAAGTTAAGATGAGATTGGTGAAGCCTTTTGCATCCTAAATTTGTATTCTTGCTAGCCATAGGAATATATAATCAACCCTAAATCTTAACCCAAAATTCTCTATTGATTTGACATTTTAAGGGTAAAATGTGTCATTTTGACTTTTATTTTTATTGAACATAATTTTGTCATGCAAATTTCAAAGTTTTACCAAACATCAGAATTATGAACATCATATTATATGCTTAATCGGAGTCCACTCTTATCCTATCTCTAATTCTTGCCATCCAGACAAGATGTAACTTGCTTCTTTATATTATTTGTCAATTGAAGGACAGTTTGAGTAGCTTGCTTCTTGATTATTAATTTATTATTGATGAAAAGTGAGTACCTTATACTTTTAAGTTTTACAGGTTTTAGCTCAAAATGAAGGAGAAAATTACATATATGGCATGCTTGCTTTCCCTTTATTGGAGCTTGGACGGATGGAGGATGCTGAGAAAGCAGCCAGAAAGGGATTTGAAATCAATAAGGAAGACAGCTGGTCACAGCATGCTGTAGGTCAATGTAATTGTTAAATATGGGAATATTCACTCTACCTTAAAGTAGTACTTACTACTATCTTTCAAGTTATTTAGTTAACAATCAAGATTTTGAGTAAACCTCCACCTGTTCTTTTTGCTTTCATTGCAGTACAAATTTAATGTTTTAGAAGTTTGCTGTATTTCTTGTGAGTCAGAAAAAGGAAAGCAGTCATAGGTTTGGAGAAAAATCAATCAATTAACCATTGATAGGGAGATTATCTCAAGCTTAAGTTTTAGGCATAATGCAGTCACAATTTTATGAGCATATATTTCTGTCAAAACACAAATTTGGAAATATATTGTAATAATAACTTTCCATAAATTATGACCTAAATAATTAGTGTAATAATTGAATTTTGCTCTGCAGTTATGCCATGTTCTTCAGTATAAGTGCTGTTTTAGAGAAGCTGTTAAGTTCATGGAAGAATGTTCATCATCATGGAGTTCTTCTTCATCTTTTATGTAAGCATTTGATTCATTTAACCATTGATTTGTCTAACTTTCTATTAGTCGGCTAAAGAATTTTCATTCTTTCAGGTTGACGCACAATTGGTGGCATGTAGCACTTTGTTACTTAGAAGGTAATGCTCCAAGGCAAAGAGTGCTAGAGATATATGACAATTATATATGGAAGGAGCTAGACAAAAATGATTCTGCGAGTGCAGAGGTATGTGATTTCATTAGGTTTGTCACTACCAAAGTACTAATAGTTTCTCACTTTCTTCCTGTTGTCGTGAGTTTTAATCTCGTCTGAACACAGGTTTACTTAAACGCTGGGGGTCTGCTTTTGCGGTTGTATGTACATGGTGAATTGGATATCTTTGGTGATCGTCTCAAGATGCTTGCAGAATGCCTAACTAATGAAGTAAGTTAAGATACACCCTACATGCTATATGAATAAAGGAAATGGTAATATTGTATGACACTTCAATATGCAACTGGAAATATTGATCTGAGTTTTGAATTCTGATACACTATGGTTAGGTTGATATTTATCTTTGTTCTCTTCTAATGTATTAAAAACTTAAATCAGGTTGGACATTAAACTGGTGACATTGCCCAATTCAAACAAAAAAGAAAATAAAAGAAAAAAGTGAAAATTGAATGCAAAGAACAAAGCTACCGAGTAGAACTAAATAGAAAAAGAACGTAACAACATCAAACTATTTATAAGCCCATAAATTTATAATTTTCAAGACGAAATGTACATTACATATAAAACATGAGTTCAAATGAAAAATTTAAAAACAAATTTACTTTCTATGTTTCTTAGTGATGATTTTGATACAGCTTCTGAGTACTTGCTCAAGTATCTTGTTGGAAAAACTTACTTATTTGTGCAGTTTAAGGATATTCACTCTATATGCTTCTTGTGCATTTCATGGATGTATATTAAATGTTCAGGCAAACTGGTATATAGAGTGGCATTTTGATGTATTGATAGTGTGGACTTTGGCAAAGACTGGAGAAATTTCTAAAGCAGAAGATCTTCTAAAGGGCTTAAAAAGCAGGTGGTAGTTTTATATTTTGCATAAAGTTATTGAGATACAATGTTGCATGAATTGTGATATATTCACGTTATCTTACTGTAGATTTAGGGTTTAGGTTTAGTTTGATATAATCATGTTATCTTCTAAAGGGCTTAAAAAACAGGTGGAAGTTTTATATTTTGCGTAAAGTAAATGAGAATTTGAGATACAATGTTGCATGAATTGTGATATATTCATGTTATCTTACTGTAGGTTTTTGAGGATGACTAAAAAGAAGCGACAACGAATGCAGCGAGGAATGATGGTATGCTTCGGTAGCTGCTTAGATAGTATGTCTAGTTCATAGCTCAAATTCTTTATTCTGTGGGGGTACGTGACAGGCCATGTTTTGTTGCACTCATTTTAACGCAAGCAATTAGCTCTGTCACATACAACCTTAACCTGTATATTACAGGAAGTTTATCATTTAAGAGAGTCACACTCAGAAGTAGGGATATTGCATAGATGGGTAGATTCTAGGTTGGACATTGTGGCTCTATTTGGTTTTCATTTGTTTTTTTAAAAAAATAATAACTGTTGGATTTGATTAGCAAATAAGCCCCTATAGAGTTTATGTTCTGTTCTGAAGAATTTAGGAATAAAGTAAAAGTCAAACAGTGGAGTGCAGAACTCTTTACCTCTTCACATGCTTGATTCATTGTTTGCATTTTGCAGAGTTAAAAACATTGAGATATATTGTATGCGGTCTAACAGTAGTTTGTCATGCTCATACTCGGGTGGTTCAAATCGATAATTTTCTTGCAATAAATAACTGCTTGAAGGACCTATACAATTGCATAGTTTTCTACTGGTGTTGATTATAATGGTGTTCTCATTAGGATGCTTTGCTTTGCTCATTCAGACAAACTATATTCTTTCTTTTTCTTAGTTAAAATTCTTCCTTCCATTTCTCGTTTTAACTTAGCTTGCAGAAGCACTTTATGCGTATGGAAGAGGTGACGACAGACAGGGACTGGAATTACTTGATCCGGATTTTGATGCCACTGATTATAAGGTTGTACTAATCAAACGACATCTCTGTACTGTGGCCTCACTTTTGTTGATTTTGCAACTTACAATATCAATCACATTTTGTGAAGATCATTGGGGCATCTGATGAACAAGTCGATGTATTCAATGAAGTTTGGTATAACATGTTGCTGAATAGCGGAGAAGCGTTGAAGGGTAAAATCTCGAACTTCTCTGACTTTCAATCCCACGAATTCTATCTAACTATTAAGATAAATTTAATCACAGCAATCGAAGTGTTAGAGAAGCAAATCAAGAAGAGAGATGGCGTCCCCTACTTGTGGCGTCTACTTGTACGTGGTGCTTTATTCTTAAGCATTTTAATTATGGTTTCAGAGAATAATCAAGCAGAGTTGACTTACTAATAACAATTATTATTGCTTCATATTTTTTCAGGAGAGGGGATACAAACTAGCTAACAAGGTAGAAGAAGAAAGAATTGCGAACGAGAAGGCCACGGCTTTGGAGAGTCGTTATTTTAATTAAGGGAAATAAACTTGAAATCAAATCATGTCCGGTTCATCGTGAATGTGTATACGCTATCCAATCCTTCATTGGGTTTGGGTAAAATAGCATACAAAATAAATGTAACACAATTCATAAAAATAAACGTTCCCTTCCAGGTTTCCACCAATAAATGATTTGCGTGTGCGTCTAGAACTTGCGTTTGGTTCACTTTAGACTCCCTAGTCCCTTTGCATGCTCTTGTGGCTTGTGCAATTTCCCACTAATAACGTTGCCCTCGTGGGCGGTGTTATCAACCGTCTAACTTCGAAACGCTAATCACGGAAAAGATGCGGAGGAGTCGTCGTTTTTACGTTGATGTCGTCGTCAAAAAGCTTCTTGGAAGACTTTTCAACCAACTTAACCAATATAGAAACTCCAGCTCACTGTTCGTGAAAACATTCCAAACAGCTACCCCTTAAAAAAAAAATTCCACGCCAATGTACAACCTCTTTACTTATCTCTCACCATTCTACCAGTATTCTACATAAAACAAAAGCTTCCTACCATAGTTGATTATGTCCTAACACAGCTCTAATAATAAGTTAATATAATATAAAAAACAGCACAACTATGTTTATTGTTCCATTAGGAGTAATAGCAAACCAAAAAAAGAGGGAAAACTTATCCTACAATTCAAAACGGAAAAATGTATTTTGCAAAAAGAGTTGTACGTTATACAAGATATGGTATATTTACCGAGAGATATCCTAGGTACCGATTAGTGAGTGGTACACACCATACACACTCTTGACTCTTGAGCTCAATTCGGGCAGGCTCCCACTCCCGTACCAGTACGGGGTAACTGACATTTTCCCCCCCTTGACGTTACGTAACCATAGAATAGAATAAAAATAAAAACCCTCGTGCGTGCAACTCCAGCGTGATGGTAACCTGATAACAATTTTAAAAATAAAAAACTCATCATAGTTCACTTGGGTCCGGTGGGGTCAAGTCAACGCTACCGTCCGACACAAGTCAAAGCCCACATGCGCATTCGGGCCCATAAAACTACTACTCACTCCTTCGCCGCCACCGTCCGGCTCCGAACCCGCTTCAGCTCCTCCACCACCTCCCTGGCATCCGGGCGGTCGTCCTTATCCCCCGCGACGCAGCGGAACGCGAGCTCCGCCACCGCGGCGACGGCGTCGGAGTGGCCGCCGCGTTCAAGAACCGGGTCGAGCACCTGGTGGAGCTGCCCCATCTGGATCCTCGAAACGACCAAATCCGCAAGCGCCATTTCGCGCCTGTCCCTACTCTGGTCCACCGCCCTCAGCCCCGAGATAAGCTCCAACAACACCACGCCGAAGCTGTACACGTCACTCTTCTCGGTCAACCGGAACGACCGGTGATACTCCGGGTCCAGATACCCCGGCGTCCCTTGCGGCCCGGTCCACACAAACCCGCCCGAAGACGACGTCGTGTCCTGAACCACCAAAAGCCTCGAGAGCCCGAAATCCCCCACCTTGATCCTCATATCCCTCTCTACGAAAATATTCGACGACGTTATGTCTCTGTGAACAACCGGCGGCGCCACGGAGAAATGGAGATACTCCATCGCTGACGCCGTCTGCAACGCGATGTCGAGCCTCACCTGCCACGTCAGCGAGCCTTTTCGGTTATGCAGATGCTCCGCTAGGGTTCCGTTGGGGACGTAGTCGTAGACCAGAAGCAACCCCCTCGGGTCGCTGCAGTATCCGTGAAGCTTCACCAAGTTCGGGTGGTTTATTGAAGAGAGGATGAGAATCTCGTTGCAGAACGACTTCGTGGAGAACGCGGCGGAGGCGTGGTGGCGGTGGAGGTACTTCACCGCCGCGAGCCGCCCGTTGCGGAGTTGCGCGAGGTAGACAGAACCGAACCCGCCGTCGCCGATTTTCCGCTTCGAATCGAAGTTGTTCGTGGAAGCAGCCAAATCCTCGTAGGCGAACACCGGAGGGAGGAGGCTCGCGGAGCGGTGGTTGCGGAGGAAGAGCGCGGTGGGATCTTGCTGTTGCTGTGTTGATGACGGTGATTTTAATTTCGAGGAACGGAGAATGGCGGTGGTGACTGAAACCAGAAGGAGCAAGGAGGTCAACGCGACGACGATGCTGAGAACGGCCATTTTGTTTGGCTTGATTTTGCGAATCCACGGGGGGGAGAGTGTGGATTCGGAGTGGAAGCGGAAGCAGAGGAAGGGTTTCTCCGGGTGCGATGAATTGAAGCCGCAGAGTCCGTTACTTGTGCGGCAGTCGGTGCAGTTGGAGAAGTAAGGGTCACGCGTTTCGTCCCAGTCGAGTCGGATTCCAGCTTGGAGGATTTCGTCGAGGAAGCCGAGGAGGTCGGTCTGGCAGGACTGGTCGGTGTCGGAGGGGGAGTGGTGGGTGGATCTGCAGTCGTGGAGGAGGTGTGTGGGGTTTTTGATGAGGTGGCATTGCCAGGGGCATTGGGAGCAGTTGGGGAGGGAAGGGGGGTAGCAGGGGCGGAGGAAGGAGAGGCGGGAGCACGTGGCGGCGGAGACGTGGAAGGGGGAGGCGGAGAGGTTGATGGGGCGGAGGGGGATGGAGGGGAAGGTGGGGCAGTTGGTGGTGGCGTGGGGGTGGTGAGGGGAGAGGATGATGGAGGAGGTGTTGGGGTTGTAGGAGAGGATGGAGAAGGAGAGGTTGTTGATGGAGATGAGGGAGTGGGGGGTGGCGCAGGTTAGTTGGAAGGAGGGGTGGCCGCAGCCTGGGGAGGAGGAGAATGGGAAGGCGGGGATGGAGTGGAAGGGAGGGCAGGGGTGTGCGTGTGTGGTTGGGGTGGAAGAGCAGGTTTGAGTGGTGGTGGGTGTGGAAAAGAGGAAGAGTAGGAGCAGAATGGCGAGGGAGGGAGTGGGACTGAGAGACATGGGTGAGTGGGTGGTGGAGTCATCAATGGGAAGGATTTTGACCAGATGGGATCTGGATTTGGGGCTCAAGGAGGGAGGTAGGGAGAAGTGGGGTGCCAGAGTTACTAGGTTCTAAGTTCTTGGACTTGGAGGACAGAGAGAGAGAGAAACAAAAGAGGCTCACGTGCAACAGTGGGACAAAAGACAAATAGTCTCCGCAGCATTGTGTAGAGGGCCTCCAAATTCAATTTGTTACACTTGGGGTGTGTGTTTGTTTTTCAATTAATTCGAAAGGAATGCCAATCTAATACTACTACATCTTTTCCTTCTACGTTTTTAATCTTGGAACGTGGGAAAACTCAGTTGAACCTCGACGTAACAAGAAAACAAACACAGCCTTGCCCGTTGCCAATATTTATATTTCTTATTTATTTTAAGGAAATGTTAATAATATATCCATTTTCTTTTTAATTTATCTCACTTTTGTTCTTTTATTTTTTTTCTATCATATCACTTGTTATATATATTTTTTTTCCCTTCTTGTACCAGCCGAGTTGATACATGGGCTGAGTTGGTGTGTTGACCAAGCTAGTAGCCTGGTTAGCCAATCTCATACTATTTGCTCCAATGTGACAGAACAGCATATGCAAGAAAGTCAACAAAAGGTCAAAACGACAAACATGAAAACTATTGTTGGAGGTCATGCATAGAGAAGCTAATTTATTAGATAATGAAGTAAGGTCACGTTATCAAACCTTTCTTACCATAACTCAGGCAGACTCTTTTGACTTGATCGTCGAAGTATCATTGCAAATATCACCTCCATCCCAGGAAAAAGATTGGAAATATACGAAGGAATTGCAATTCAGAGTGGAAATAAAGTAGGTCAGGATATTCATCTACTCGGAAGAAGTACCTCGAATTTTTGCAGGTACGCTTCTTATATTTTTTTTTCTATCTAATCTATCCCAATTTAGGATGAATGTTTATCGATGTTCTTGTTTTAATTTTGAGATGTACAATATGAAAAGAAGAAAGTAATTAAAAAAAAAAGATAGATATAATAAATGATGTGTTGAAAGAAAAAAGAAAATTAGGTAAAAAGAAGAAATAGAAAAAGAACTCAATGTCTATTAAGAAAATAGTGTTTATATAAACAATATATATGATTGTTATATTATTATTCAATGCAATTCATCATATATGATAAATTTATTGACTTTTATTATAATTACTTTAAAAGTCATATTAACTATAATTTTTTATTAGTTGGTAGTGTAAACTTTTTAACTAACAATCTACAAAAATTAAACTCATGCCTATTTAATACTTTTTTTATTTGAAACCAACAAAAGGGTTAAGTCATTTGTGCATAATTGGCAAATAATTGTTTTCTAAAAACATTCTTTTAAATTATCAAAAAGATTAAGTGCATGTTTGGTAAATAATTATTTTCAAAAATATTTTTAAAATTTTCTTAATAAAAATGAAGTTGAATGTATACTTTATCACCAATTATTTTCACCGTCTATCATCACCAATTATTTTCACCGGCTATCCTTGCAAGTAATTTGATTGTTTTCAATCATATTATATTTTTTATTGTAAGTGGTTCAAATATACTTTTCGTTTTATGTGTAAAAAATTAAGTTTTAGTTGTTTACTTTTAAAAATGTATTAAAAACTTAATTTTTATATTAATTTTATTATTAAATTTTATTAAAACATTAATGATGTTTGTTTAGGTACATATTTTACTTAAATTTAATCAAAATTGAAACGAACATTACACTAGAAAAAAAGAATTAAAACTTAAAATTTGTTATATTTAAAAGGATGAGAACAAAAATTATTGTTTACATATAATAATTGAACTTGATATTTTTTCCTTGCAACTATTTTGTCTTCGCTAGTAAAGAGAAAAACTAAACACCTCTAGTAAGGTAATTTCGGTCAACACAATTGTATAAGTACCCTCAACTCCCATTAATTGTGTTTTGGCACTAATTCAACGAAAAACTAGTGTGTGCCACTCTTGGGGCCTTCAAGCTGACAGCCGGAATTCATGTCTTGTTTTTAATTTTCCTTGTTTATCTTCGAGGCACCCTCTTTTTTGTTGTTTTTTTTTATTTATAAACAAAAATAACCTGCCTATTTCAAAATGATACTTTCACAAGTATTTTTGAAAGAGATGTGATACACATACAATAATTTTTATAATAATTTATTAATTTATACAATATTATTTTTTATATTTATCTTTTTCATTACATTATTTATATTTTTTAATTGTAAAATTTGTTGTATGAATATTATTTCTCTTTTAGAAATGGTCATGTTGCAACACGCCTTCTAACAATCAGATATATTAATTATATTTTAAATAATTGATGAAATATATTTTAAATCTTTGTAATAACAACCATAGATGTTTAAAGTTACAAAAATAGTTACGAGAATGTTCTTTATAAATCTTTTTATTACTTTATAAAAAATATTAAGTAAAAAAGTAAATATGTTTATTATCCTGAAAGTAAGAAAAGCATTACCCTATAAAGAAAGTGGAAAAATTAATAGGAAGATTTAGAATTATTTATTACTCCTTCCTGTCCTTTTATAGAAACCAAATTAAAGGTTTTACTTGGTTCTTTTTGTAAGAGTTAATCTGTAATGTCTCCTAGATAAAAAAATTTCCAAAAATACTTTTAATTATGAGTCATTTTTCTAAATTCAATAAATAGTAGGTAGACTACATTAATATCTTTGGGAGTCTAACTTTGTCTCTCACGCAAAGCATTTTTGGAACCTTATTTAACCCCTTCACATGTATAGTCAATAACAATTACAGCAATAAACAAATTAATAACGAGAAAGATTAAAGGAATTAAAGCCACTAAAAATATTTGAAGAAAAAAAAAATGTCTCATTAATGTTAAGGATAATTTTGAAAAAATATATATATAAAAATTTAGGACATATTTAATGTTAGTAACTGAATTGACTAATTTCCTTAATCCTTATAAATTAGTTAATTGGATCTTATAAAAACTAATATGGACCAAATGAAATATATAAATACCATTATCCAAAATCATTACAAAAAGAGAAGTAAGATGAAAATTGTTCTACTCTAGCTATTATGAAGGGTTGACTGGGATCAAAAGAGATGGTGTAGAGGCTTTGGCAACATTGTTAAGGTTGTCGATAAAGGGTGGTACCACATGTAGAAACTTCAATGCCGAAGTCAGTAAACCAATAAGGTAATGATTAGTGGCGAAGGATAGAAGTACATGGAGAAGAGGCTTGGGGCATATATATAAATGCATAAGAGGTGGCGTGTCTGGTGATCAAGTGGCATCACTTTAACGTGTGTCATTAGAGGAGTAGTTTAGGGAGAGACTCAAGTTAAGTGATCTTTACATGCAAAGCATATGTCTCCTATTAAGGGTACTTGAGTGGTTTCGAGGCTGGGTAAAAGATCGATTGTCAAGCAATTTTTTCTATGGAGGGGATGGTTCATGTTGTTTTTGGGTGAGCATCCTAATAGTTGGTTTGATCGGCTAAGAGGCTGGACTAGGGATCTTAATATTTGGTGAGATTGTGATGGCTACTTAGTCTCCTCAGTCTAATGGACATGATTGATGGATGGGTTATGTCTGCACATTTATAGTTGTGTGTCAGTCATGTCTAGAACAAAAACTAAACATAATAAATAAATGCTTTGAAATGGTTAATGTTTAAATTACATATCACATGCATATATACATAGGAGATACAAATTAACACAAATGAAATAAAATATAAATAATACTGTTCGGGGACTATACTTTGAGCATATCTCGATCTAGATAAACCATCTAAAGATAGTGAGGCCAACATGTTGGCCCAAGAACACCAAAGCCCAATACACAACCTCTAAGTAAGTTGCTTAGTACTTTGCCTCGCTCGAGAACAATCCCAAGGTTATACTAGAGTAATATAGGTGTGAAGCACCAAATTATAGTTAGAGACTATTAGAATGAGCACCCAAAAATCGCGTGAACCATATGGATAAGTCTCTCATGCATTCACACAAGTGGCACCACCTTGACACCAAAGAAATGTTATAAGCAAGCATAAGTGATACCGTATACATACACTCTAATATTCACTCTTATCACCTTATGCAAAACATTAACTTGAGTGTCAAAGTCCTTGCAAGTGACTATGTTAGAGCTCGTCTCACAAGATTCCACTAGTGGTTCTAGCTATCTCACTAAATATTCTATTTCCTTTGCCTAGTGCTAAAATAATATAATATATCTAAATTGACAATCAATATTTATATATTTTGTATATTTATTTTCTCCTAATTATATCAAGTTCTGTTAAAGACTATTAAAGGTTATTTGGTTTCATTATTTTCTATTTTCATTTAAAAAACAAAAAACTAAAATTGAAAATATGTTTATTTGAAATTTAGGAAACATTTTCTTTGGAAATGTTTTTGAAAACATGCCCAAAATTGAAAATTAAAAAAAATCATTTTCAGCCTTTTCTAAAATGTACAATGGCACCATGGTAAATATTACCGCTCTTACTATAACTACTTCACATTGCACATTGACTTTCATAAGCTTAGTTCACAGTGCAAAGGAGAGGGACATGATATGGACTCCATGTCAGAGGTGGTAGAGGATGTGATTGTGGACAGTGATAATATTGGTGGAGATGCTATTGAAGGAAGCCTTTATGAGGACGAAGGAGTCTGCAAAGGCAGGAGTTAATCAGGTTATGGTAGTGGTTACTGACAAGTTACCGCAACTCCTCATTATCCTCGACCTACTTTTGTGTCACTACCTTCATTTTTTGAAGGGTTAAACATCTTTTTGGTCCCTCTAAATATGGATATATTCGCCTTTAGTCCCTCCTTTTAAAAACATCGACTTTTGGTCCTCAATTTCTGAAAATGTGTTATAATCAACCTCAATTATTATTGATGTTAAGTGAAGTTAACGGTAATGTAATTGTTGAAACCAAAGATGATTGAAGCGTCCAACCCTCTAAGTTTTGAAGATAACAAACTTATTAAAGTTTAAGTCTCCGTGTAAATTAACGAATTTACAACATCCAACCTCATGGTGTCCAACGCACCAATCTCCAACAAGCGTCCAATAGACTCATATATGATGACTGTCCAAGAGTAAGTCTCATTCATGTACTATATGTGTTAAACTTTAGACACTCATATTAGATGCGTCCAGACGTAAGCTCTTTAACGACTAAGTTGTTTTTAGTACTCGTTCAATCTATACGTCCTTCTTATATATCTCAAGACTAATGTCTAACCATCTTAAGATCTAACATTCAAATATTTCAAGTATTAAATGGAAGACAAAAACATTCTAGTGCAAAGGCGCAGCTTTTCAAAAAAAGGAAGTCAACTTATCGAATTGCCAAGCTAAATGAAGCACGTTCAAAAAAGAAAATCGTCATCTCAGTCTTGCACTTTCCATTTCAGTGCAAGATCAAAAGTCGCTTTCCAAACCTCTCTGAAAGCTCGATACTTGCGTCTCTTTCTTAAAGACTGAAGCTAAGTCATCTTCAACGACTCTTCTTCGCTAAAGACTATATATTCATCAGGAAAGAAGAAGAGAATAGACAACAAGAACGAATCAAATCAAAAGAATAGACGCTATTTGTAAATCTTTTGTAAAAAACACTTTCCTTTTTTACATTCACTGAACGATAATGAAAACTCTCAGAAACAATTATGTAGTGAGCTAAATCTTTTACATCCTCACTTTGTGAGTCGTCTTTCTCTGTAATCAACTATATTTGTTGTGAAAGCCTGGAGAGGCTTAGTGAAAAAGAATACTTGGGTTGTTAAAGCAATTTGGGGTGATTGCGTTGTAAAGCCTGAAGAGGCCGTAAAGAATACTTGTAACCTACGATTGGTTAGTGAATATCTTCTGAGTGAAGAGATTGGACATAGCTCAAGGTTAAGTGAACCAGTAAAAATTATGTGTTCTTGTTCTTCTCTATCCTTTGCTTAAAAATGTTTACGAACTTGTTTTTTTTTAGATTGAAATTTTTTTTTAAACGCACAATTCAACCCTCCTTCTTGTGCGATTCTTGCTCTTTCAGTAATTTGTGGCAACTCTTGACTACCAAAAAGTGTGAAATATGGATTTACAATTTATGGCGATTTTTTACCACCACAAAATACCCCTCTTCTTTCTCAAAGATATAGCCTAACCATCAATAACACCAGAAAATAAATTTGATTTCAATAAAGAATTTCAAACCTCCCAAAATCAATTATTCAAGCACTAACCAACTATTTTAATCTAAACAAAACTCAAACACTAAATTTGGATAACTTTCCCCTTCTCAAACATCCCAAAGTGGTTTGGTGCGATGAAAATGAGAACGAAACAACAACAACGTTTTAAGAGGAGTGGACAACATGAACGTGTTGGGTGCCACAATCTCCACTCCATTAACATGTCTCGTAGCAGAACTCAAACTCACCACTTGTGCCTCCCTTTCCTCCCTCTCCCTCTTCTTTGTCATCTCCCTCTATGCTCTCTCCCTCAAACTTGCCCTCTCCAACCACCCTCTTCCCACCTCTGCTCTTTCCCTTTATGTCAAATTTCGCTTACCCGTCATTGTGCGCAAAGTGTTCGACAAAATTTCCCACCCAAACAATGCTTGCTATTCTGTCTTGGTCATCATTTTTGCTCATAATTCATGCTCTATAGATGGATGATGCTTTGGTTTAGAGAACAAGGCTCAATGGTGCTGAAATAGAAAAGGCGCACAAGAAGGGGGGTTGAATTGTACATTTAAAGCTTTTTTAAAACAATATAAATAAATTTGAAAACGTTTTCAAGCCAAGGGATAGAGAGAAAGATAACACAGATAATTTTTATACTGGTTTACTCAACTTGAGCTACGTCCAATCCCTTCACCCATAAGGTATCCACTAACCAACCTTAGGTTACATAAGTATTGTTCGCAACCTCTTCAGGCTTTATAGGGCAATCACCCTATATTGCTCAACCTAAGTATTCTTTTTCACTAAGCCTCTTCAAGCTTTCACAACACAAACAAGTGTTTATACAAAGGTATCAACTCACGTAATGAGGATTTGAAAGATTAAGCTCAAACACTCAGAATTTTTACAAGGCTTTTTCACTATCGTCCAATGGACGCCTCTAGTTAATGCACAGAAAGTTTTTGATGTCTCGCTAAGATTTTCACAGATTAACACGTATCACAGTTGTCTATTTTCACTTCTTCCTTGGTGCATATATATATTCTTTAGGGAAAAAGATCTGTTGAGGAAGACTTGACTTCATTATACAAGGAGAGGCGTGCAAACCATGCTTTCAGAAAGATCAAGCATGGCAGCTTTTAGACTTGTACTAAAACGAAAAGTGCAGGACTGTGCTGACAGTTTGCTTTTCTAAACATTTTTCATTTGGCATGGCAGCTTGATAAGTTGACTTGCTTTATCTGTTTTGCTGCGCTTTTGCACTAGAGTGAATTTGATTACATTTGATGCTTCAAAACAATTTGAACATTAGATCATAGGGATGGCAATATGTTAGTTTCGATGAATACGAACATGAGTAAATTGGATGTTTAAATAAGACTTAGCTGTTGGAAGATTTGTCATTGGAAGCTTTTGTCTGAATGCATTTGATATTTGAATATCTTCCAAAAGACAAGATTTAGCTTTGGACAGTCATCTTCAGCTTGTTTACTGGACAGGTCTCCTTCTATATTTCTACTAGACGGTCTGCTTTAGCACATTTACTGGATGGTTTTCTTTAGCACGTCTACTGGACGGTCCACATTAGAGTAGCTTGTTTGCTGTGACAAGGTTAGTCCTTAGGTAGAAACTTGAACATTAATAAGTTTGTTATCTTCAAAACTTTGAGGGTTTAGACGCTTCTACGTCTTTAGTTCCAACAGGTGCCACCATGACTAACGGAATAGAGGAGCGTTAATGGCTTTGTGTGATGGCCTGAAACTTTATTGGTAATGTGTTGACAATGGGTAGAAGGGGAAGGCGTGGTCACGAGGTCAAAGGCAACTAGAGTGTTTCACGGTCTCAACTATAGGGCAAAGATGGTGTTTAAAGATGGTGATGGGATGGCAAATGTGTGATGGTGTTGGTAGGCTCGAAGGCTCGATGCAGTAGTTGGTACCTAATTTGGTTTATGAAGGGGTGGGGGGGGTGTAAAGATCAAGTTTGAATGTTGTGACTTGGTATAGTTGGGGTGTGAGTGCTTGAGGTTCCAAATCTATATTTGTAAATTGGTATAGTCGTAAATTGCAAATCTATATTCCACACTTTTTGGTGGTTAAGAATCGCCACAAATTGCATTACTGTTAATTTCACTTAATTGAGGTTGATTATGACACATTTTTAGAAATGGAGGACCAATAGTCGACATTTTTAAAAGGAGGGACTAAAAATGAACATATCATATTTAGAGGGACCAAATAGATGTTTAACCCTTTTTTGAATCTCGACGATAGGCTTGGAAAGGAAGAGAAACTCAGTGTCGTGGTTGCCCAGGGGTGAAAGAATTGATTTTCTAATAAGAAATAAAAAGGGCTAAAAAAATTAACATTTTACAAGCTTTAAAAATGACTTGTGATAATATTTATAAAAAAATTGACAAATAAGTGTCTACAATAATAAGTGAGAATTTAACCATTTGTTTGATTTGAGAAAATATTTTATATTTTATATATTTTTAAAAAAATTAATTTGTCAAGATTTAAAAATATATTTGTTGACTTTCTCATTTTTCTTTCCAAATACACCATCACTAGAGCAAGGTATTATCCTAAGGACAAAACTTCGATCTAATTCTTTAAGTATTTTTGGTAATGTTCTCCAATTAGAATTAGAATTAGAATTTTACCTCAGTAATTTTCACAATAAAGGTTTGCATTAAAGATTAACGAAGATTACTAAGGTGAAACTTTAATTCTAATTGAAAAATAACACCAAAAGTATCTAACGAACTGCACCTAAGTTTTGTCTTAATCGGAAAAAACTTAAATTTAGATCCTTAAGTGCTTTTAGCATTATTCTCCAATCAGGAATATACCAATTATGCCACATCAAAGTATAACAACAGGCATGAAACCTATGTGGCATTAACAACACACGATCACCGTGATAGGCATATCATACTATGGTGTTGCCTTCACTTCATTCCATCTTTGTGTTTCAATCCAATTGCCATCGAACATTCCATGCCATGGAGCACTACATCATGGTGGTCAATGGACCAAACTCAAGCATGTTGTGGAGCGCTCCACTACCCTAACAACTAGTTTTAGCAACAAGAAGACAATAAGCAATAAGATATTGTAAACCATCATTGAACAAGGAAAAATAAGAACATTGAACAAGGTGAAAATATGTGATGAGAGGAAAAGGAAGAAATCAAGGAAGAAAATACCCAATGCAAGCTTTGGCAAAAATGAGACTAGAAACAACACAATGATAGCAAGAACGATGACAATGAACAAGGAATAGCGACGACACACAATGATGGTGACACATGTCCTTCAACCTTTAACCATGACAGAGTACTCACAAGTTTTGGCCAATGATGATGACATAGGCAAGAGAAGGATGCAAGTTTCCTTTGTTCCAATTTCCATTCTCAAGAAAATGTTAAAAACAAGATGCGATCTTCATTTGTTTCTGTCTCAACTTTCAAGAAAATACTAGAAATGTCTTTTTTTATTTTAATTTTGGATGTACTTTTTAAAATGCTTAAGATATCTAAAATTAATTCAAGCAAACATATTTTTAACAAAAATTTCAATTTTTTGTAAAAATAAAAATATAAAATAAATAATTACTTAGTTTGAACAAGATTATTTTCTATGAAATATTAATATACTTGTGATATCATACCAAAAAAAAAGTCTCTAAATGTAAGAAAATAAAGTTTAAGACCTAATAGTGGTTTTTATTTAATTGCACTGCAATGACTGCATAGATTTTTTTTTCTTAATACAAATAGATTGTGTGATTTAAAACATTTGTATATGTGCATAATAAATTATGGAATTAGTTGTTTAAATGTAAAAATAATAGATCTGAATCTTATAAAAATAGATTGTGTGATATTCCGATTTATAAGAACAACTTTAATTATGAGTAATGTTAGAAAAAACATTTTACGCATGCAAAGCAAAACTCATAGCTGTTAGTAGTAAGAATCAAAATTTTATACTGTTACTACATCAAAGTTGAAAATGATTATCAAATAATAAATCATTACGTCATTTAATTAATGAGTTTAACATCTTTTATAATTAATACATGGTCAATTGATTCGAAGTGTTAGTGCAAAAAATTGAATGAAAATATAAAAATATTTTACACTAATAATATATCAAAATCAAAATATTTTAATATTATATTTATACATCTGGCAATGTTACACAATTTTATTTTTTAGTGTGTGTAAATTCTCATGTACGACTAATTTAGATAAGCCTACACGAAAGAAATTTATATGTGATCCTTTTCAGAAAGAGTTTTTATTTTTAATAAAATATATTATATTTGGAGGCAGTTTATAAGAAAAATCATTTTTTATTAAAATTTTCAGCCACACATTTTTTTATTCAGTATGAAAAATAACAAGATACAGGCTGGAGCTGAAGTCTTACAGCGCGACTTGCATCACCTAACATGGTAAAACCTACCCTATGGTTTTGCGTTGATATCTTATAATGTGGATCGAAAACGTAAAAGACCAGAACACGCTACCAAAATTCTAAAAAATATTTGGCAATATTTTTTATTATCATTTTATACGTGTAAGGAATTAATCGACTTTATCAAAGACTAATCTTCATTTAAAAACAAGGATGACCACCTTTGATCTTCCTTTTAACCATGTTTTTTTATTTACAAAATTCGAATTTGAGACTTTACTTAAAAATCCAAATTCAATTCTACTCAAACCACTACTTGGCTATATTTGAAAACATATAAAAACACTTATTCTAAAAATAATTATCCAAGATAACACGCAGCTCTTAAAGTCATGATTATCTCCATATTGATAGTCACTTCATGTATTCCCTAATTAATTTTAATATTCTTCATATGTTTTTATCCAAAAATAGGTAATGTTATATTCTTATATAAATTTTCTTACAATTTTTCCATACTAAAAAATTTATGTTTGCAAATCTAAAAATAAATATAACAAAATGATGTCTGTGTAATACTATCTATAGTAAATAATAATTTTTAGGTTGAATTGCTTCATACATTCTCATAATCTTATTGAGTTTTTAAATTGAACCTTACAATTCAAATGTTTTTTAACGAGAATTTTATATTTTGAAAAAATTAAAAAAATTATTGTAGCTTAATTAAATTTTAAATTACATTCTTACTGATTATATAAATTATTTTCATTAATTCCGTGAAACTTTTAAACATCCATGAACAGGTTTTTAATAGTTGTCTTATGAATTATTAAAATATTAAAAAAATATGTTAAATTTTTTAAATAATTAAAATTAACTTTAAATTTTAGTGTAATAAAGAGTACTGAATATTGATTTAACATCATTTTTATGCTTCAATTAAATTTTATTTTTGGCATGCGTTTGGGTTTGACTGTTGAGGCAAAATCACTTGGTAGGCAACCTGCCCTGAGCTTGGACCTTGGGGGCCATCCACTTTGATGATGGTCGGCTTACTGGTAAAATTATGAAGTACATAATTGGAAGAATTTTGTACAGTTTCAAATCTTGTAATAATGCAATAAATACGATCCGTAAGGAAGAGCTACTTAAGGTTTTCAAACAGCACCGTGGATCATGATGTTATAATAACATACCTAGTTCTAAACGGAAAATGTTTCGTATGCTTTAATAGCGACTCATATCTTGTACCATAAAAAAATAGCGAGTCATATCTCCTAATATTACTATAAAGGATAAAATTAAAATATGCGTTAGGGAAAAAAGATAAAACTAATTGTAATTAAATAATAAAACTTTGTAAATGTAAGATAATAATATTTTTAATTTTTTATATTTATTTTACATTTATTTTTTCTTTTTTAAATCAAATAATTTATAATATCTTCTATTTCTTCTTCTTTTTTCCCCCTCTTTCTATACCTCTTGTCTCCATATCAATCTCATAATCCATCACGAATAATATGTTGGGTTTAAGAAAAAAAGCGAAAAGAAAGAAAAGTGAAGAAAGAAGAAAAAGTAAAAAGTGAGATTATTTTTTAGATTGTTTAATAGAGGAAAAATATAAAATATAAAAAATAAAATAAAATTTCTTTTCTCTTATTTAATTGTGTAGAAAATCACAAAATAGAAAAAAGATGCATGTAAAATGACACAAATATACTAATAAAAAAAAATAAGATGTGATATAAATGAGTATGTAATAGTGAGAGTTTAGGTAATATGTACGAGGTCTTAAGTTCTAATTTTATTACTGTCATTATACATAAAAAAAGATATAAATAAGAGAATTTGTATGTTTTACATCTACAAAACCTTTTGTTCTTCTCTTTTCCTTTCAGTTTCAGTTTGGGAAGAAACATTTTTTTTTTCATGTAAAACCTATATAAATTCTTCTTTTCCTTTGTATTTTATGGTATATTTAGATGGGTGAAAAAAAAAAATAAAAAATAAATAACGATATATTTTTTTATTTGATAAAAAAGAAAATAGAAGGAAAAAAAAGAGAAAAATTGACTTACACAAAAAAGTTTGTAGCGTTGTAAACAATTTCACTTTGTCATTAACAATGTTAACAAGAACAAAAATATGAGAACATGTTTATTTTTATTTTCTGTTTTTATTTTTTTCTTCTAATTTCTGTACAAAATTTTAAAAATAAATTAAAAATAAGGTGACAATTTTATAAGTTAAAAGTAAAAATAGAAAATAAAAAATAAAAATAAAAAACAGAACTAAACTGCCCTTCACCTTTTATGCATGAATTTACTGTTCTCTTACATAAGAATTAAAATTAAAATGGAAAAGTAAATAACTTAACCAACCTTTTATATTTAATTACTTGTGTATGCACTGCATAACAAAACCGTAATTATAATATCCAGTACTGCAAAATTATGGGACGGTACAGTTTTTTTAAAACTCAGAGGGTCCCCGTTGATCGTGAAATCACTGAGAACTGAGAAAGCCGTAGACTTTCAGAGCTACAGGCTGCACCAGTGGCCTGACGACACGTTTCCCCAGGCCCCACATCTGCCTTTTTTTTGATATGAAAGAATCAAGTAATCAACTTCTCATTTCTCAAGGCTTATGTCAGCTTATGTATTTAAAATTTTATATTTTAATTTTTTTGGCATATAAAATAAAAACATTAAATTAATATAACCCGAATGGGTTTGGGCTCACTGTATCAAGTAATTTCTGCAGTTGTCACGGGCTGGTTTGGGCCATTATTGGATAAGGAATATAAACTCGCTGGACCATCCCAATTAGGAATATCAATTCTGCTTAAACAAGTACACGAGAAATTGCATTTTTAAGTAAAAACTAATAAGCTTTACAGATAAGAAAAGAGTTTAATTTTATGCACTATAACTGTAAAAAAATTTATTCTCAACTAATCAGAAATTATGGTAAGTATAAATTTTAAAATAATTATTGTAAAAGTTAATAATTTATTATTCATAATAATTTGAGATTAGATGACAGTATATACTGTAAACTATTTACTCATAAGAAAATTTGTTATTCACCTCGGTGTTTTGAATTTAAATTTGTTCAGAGGTTATGAGAATAAAAAATCCTACTTGAACCAATCTTTTGAAAAGAAAATACGACTTCCATTCTAAATTGATTGACATTTTAGCATTAAAAAAATCATATTGTTTGATATTTTCGGTTGTTAATAAAATATTAAAACTTTTATTTCAATTTTGTTTCCTAATAAATACTAGTCTTGTAATACTTAATAATACAATTATAGAAATTAAGAAAAAGAATAAAGATATTTTAGTCCTTAAAAATACTATTATTTTGGAGTAATTGTTTTTCTTAATGTGTGTAAAAAACTTTAAATGTCAATCAATTTAGAACGAAAGGAGTATCTAGTAGCTGAAATTCATAACTTTTTTACTATAAATACCGAAATAAAAATTTCCATTGCAATCAAATAGCATTTGCCATTTTGCCCAAATCCCGTGATACAGAGAGTTGTTTGTGTTCGTACAAAAGTGATGCAATTCCCACAAATCGTCCATGTATCTTACGTTGGGTGTATCATGTGAATTGGTTTTTTTTTTTTTTTTAATTTGGTTAAATAACAATTAATTACTTCTACAAATGGAAAGGGTTGTCCGAAGATTACTAAAATGTATAAAGAAAAAAAAAATTCTTCTTTTGTACGGGACAAGATTTGAGACCATAGGTACAGTATTAAATTTTATCTTGGAATGGCATCAAAATGTTTTCCTCGCCAATTACCACACTTCACTCTTTTGAAGATGTCAAATGCAGAGACACTGAACCGAAGGGTGAAAGAAGGGTCCTTTTATCTTCCTTAATTCTCTTTCACATGAACTTGTTGAAGTATTACTTAATTGCGTGTTGACACTTTGCCTTTATTCGATATTTTTTGCAACGGAGAAGAAAATGCAAGTTAAACAGTGACCGTTGTCCCCGGTCTCGGAGGGTATAGATCCACTTTTACTTTGAAAGATTGATTTTGCTTTGAAAGACGTAAACGACCAAAAAGCAATGTAGGCATCCGGTTCAACAGGATAAGGCATTTGTTTGGTAGCAGGTTTCATACGCGAGTCTGTGAAAATTTCTACGTCAATTTGTGAGTCTACGCAGAAGCAACTATTACATAGTTTCCATCCTGACGCACGTCTACTGTTAGTTGACCTGAAACCAAACACCCTGTAAGTGTTGAGCCATATCGCCTTAGCCACCTTACACGTTTGCTCAGCGCCGGTCCTGGGCCTAGTCTAGAGGGGCGACAGCCCAGGACTCATGACTAGAAGGGGCCCAAAAAATAAAAATATATATATATGATTGTATAGAAATTTTTGTATATTGTTTTGTATAAATAGAATAAAATTGTTGTCTCGTTTTATATCTCTTTATTTATCCAAATTAAAAAGTGACATGTGATTAGAAAGTATCACTCTTTTTGTTGTTAATTTTTTCTAATGTGTTACATTCATAAATCTATGTTGAATGAATTTTTAGTTCAAAGTGACATATCAACATGTAATGGATCTATGATAGTAGAATTAAAGTGATTGTTTTTTTAACAAGATAAGAAACACAAATCAAAACTCAAATTATAAAAGAATTAAAATAAAAAGTTAGTATATTAATAAAGAACAAAAATATATATAAGCTTTAATAAGAAATGATGATATTTTATCGTTGATAGACGATAGCAAGAAGCTAGAGCATTTTCTTGGAGGGACTAAATGTAAAAATTTAATTTAATTATAATTTTAAAATTATTATATTAAATTTAACCAACAGCTACAAAATTTATAATAATTGACCACATATCATGAAAATCAAATTAATAATTAAATAAATTAAATAAATTAAACAAAAGTTACAAGATTAGTTGTAGAGGGAGAAAAGAGATTTAGTTTTTAAAATTTATGGAAACAATTTTAATGATTGGAAATCTTATATATTTAGATATCATTTTTGAAGTTTTAAAAGCATAGTTGACCCTCAAATTTCGTTTAAGCATAATTTAATTTTTAACCTGACAATAATAAGAATAATACATTCTCTGCTTCAAATAATGAAATAATATTTTAATTTCTTCTTTATTAAGAAGCACATTTAGGAAAAAAAAAATAGAGAGACCTAAAAAATTATTGGAAATGGTGGTTGTATACTTTCTAAGAGGTGTATCTGTCTTGAATAGTAAGAAAGATAGGAAGAATAGAGAAAAAATGTGAGATGTAATAAAAGATGTAATGAGAAAGGAATAGAGAAATAAAAAGAAAATAAAAATGGAGGAGTTATAAGAAATAAAATTATATAAAATCATTATTGAAAAATTATATATACGTATATAGTGTGTATAGTTTTTTTTTTTTTTCCTTTTTAGGGGTTACATTATATATAAATATTTGTGTATGTATTTTTTTAGATAGAACATAAATTGAATTATAGACGATAATATAGGAATAAATTGAATAAAATGTGATATATCTTTATGAGATTTGTTAAAACTATATTATTTGTTTAATATAATAAAAAGTGTAATTTTTTAATGAAATTATGTATCTATTTTTTTTATGCAATATATATTTACATTTTCGAATACTTGTATATAAGGGGACTTTATCTATTATTTCGTCCCGGGCCAAAAAATCTCAGGACCGACCCTGCGTTTGCTACACTTGGGGCTATTAACCTATTTACTATTATGGAGTAACTTAATTTCTCCTCATTTCACAGTGTGATCTCAATTGTACTATTAAATGTCAACTTATGGAAAGGAGCTAAATTTATTATGGAAATGATTCCATTAATTTACTTCTTATTAAAATAATGTCCTCACTTAGACATGTGTCATATTCTCATATGTTTTGGTGCTTTTTTTCTCCCCCGCTCATCTCTCTCGCTTACACGCTTTGCTTTCCAACTCTCATCTCTCTCTGTCTCCATCAAACACTCATGTTGGCTACTTTCTCTCTTATGCACAGATCGAGATCCTCTGCTTTTGGATAAAACAAAGGAGAGTATCCTATTTGATGTATCTTAACAATAGATTTTATAAACATTTTTTATTGTGTCTTTCTAGTAAGGGTAATTCTCTCAAAAGAAGACTCAAGGATGAATGACAGAAGCTCCTTCTACTATTAAGTGCCACATCACTGTTTAGATATTCTTTTCAACATTATTAAGTGCTTAACCTTGAGGTTGAACTTTGATACTAACTGCAAAAGACGGAAACAAAACACAACAAGGTTGAATTGTGTTTTGTTATCTTTCAAACTTTTTTAAGCAGAGCAAAAATCTTTTTGCAGAAAACATTTTGAAAATGAAGCAACATAAAGATTTTTACAACAAAAGATTGAGTATCGCCTTACAGACTAAGACAATGCAAAGATGGTTTTGTTAAAACCCTTAGTTTTATAGAAAGGGCGTTTTTCACAATTAATCCTACCTTCAGTCAGTACAAACAATTAAAAGAAAAGGAAAAAGGAAAATCAACACATTGTGTTTATCCTAATTCACCCAACAACCTTGCCTACATCTAGTTGTCCTTGACTTTTAATCAAGTTTCACTAAGACAAAACAATTGTACAAAGGATAACATAATCGTCACAACCAAATCATGCTTTTAATAGCCTTTTTGGGATCTATCTTAAGTATTCTTTAATTACAAGTCTCTTCAAGCTTCACACATCCAAGTGTTTGATAAAATTAATAACAATATAACTATTGTTAGATGATGAACTTAATGAACAAAGACTAATAGTTGCTAAGTCTCTCTTCTACGTATATACAGTAAATGTACAAGAAAGTAAAGAACAATGAGATAACTGAAGAATGAGTAAATGTGATTTCTATGCAGCCAACCATTTATTTGATGTCATCCTATCACTATTTACACTTTTCTTCTTGAGAGATGTTGGAGGTTCTTCAGTTTGAAGATGCTTCAAAATAAATTTGATTTAAATGGTTAAAGACGCTTTTATTCCATTAAATATGACAGGAATTCAAAGTAGGTAACTTTCGAGTGATAAGCTAACATTATTGAACGTCGAAACTACCTTACATTTTTTTTAGTTTTAAACGCAGGGCTTGAAATAAATACTCTTTTCAAAGCTTGACTTTTGAGCATTTTTATCTCTTCTTAAGTTATTATCACACTCTTAAGATGAAAGCTTTTTTCTTTTGAAGAATAGATGGTTTAAGATGATATAACCTTAGGACGAATGAAGTGTATAGTCTTGAAACAATTCTTCATTGAACGCTTTAACCTTTCATAATATAATTGTCCCTACTTTTTTTTTTCTATACACTTAAAAAAAAACATGTCAGCGTACAAATTATTTATTCATCACATTACTATGTTTATTATCCATTAAAACCTTGAAGAATGGTTTTTTCCTTAATAATCTATAAAATATTTTAAAACAAATTACAAAGAAAGATAAATTTAAAAGATCTTTTTTGGAACTTTCTCATAAAATAAATCGCCAATGCAAATAACACCTTCCTCTACTCCAATTACCAACAAATGAATAAAATAAGCAAAAGTTACCCCGGCCATGGTGGCGCACGTCAACTGACTCCATTCCAAATCCTCCGTCACCTTCACTGACAATTTTTATTTTTCCACTTTCATTTTCAACACGCAAAAATAATAGTAATTAATCTTGTTCTTGGTCTCGAGCATTTGTATTACCTGGAACCTTCTCCGTCGTCAACCATTTTCATTCGATTCTAGATTCCTAGTACCCTTCTCAATCAACCGCGCACTAGAAGGGTTTCGTTCCAATATTTTTTGCTGTCGTAATATCTAATCATATCCTCTAATTAAGAAAATCACATAATGCCACTTACAAACAAGTTAAGGCCGAACATGATTAACCTTTTGATTTGCCTTTTCATCGTGACGAAAAAGTATATGCAATGTCATTACTCAATTTTTTTAACAAATAAAAAATGTTAGAAAAATTAGCAGAAAATGTGTGAAATAACTCTTCTTAAAGATTTATTTGTAAGGGAAAATTAATAACCTGGAGTCCTAAATATGTTGACATTTTTATGATAAGATAAAAGTTTAACCAAATATATAAATAGATTAAAAAAAAAAATCAAAACAGGCAGCGAATTAAAAGCAGTTTCAAAATTCTGTGAGAAATCAAGTAAAAATCTTGTGAGTGAACAAGTCAAAACTTATCACAAATAAAATTTTATAAATCCGATTAATTTTCTAATTCAAAAAAAATATTTTTATTTCTTTATTTAATTAATATAAAACTGATTGTATCTTTTAAAATTTTTGAAAACCTTGTAAAATATCCCAACACATACGTAACACAATTATAAAAGGGTATGAATATCATTGTCAATATGAATAATCCCTTGTCAATATTAAAAACCTAGAAACCACATCGCAACTTCCACGGCGATTTAAACCCAATGCTCTTTGTATACACTTCATTAATACCAATATTTATTATACGCGGCGATTAACGCGAGCTAGTTGGTAAGTACTAGTGTATGAGTGCATGGGATCATTTCTGCAATTTAATAATAAATTAATCAACGGTTGAAATAATTACCGTGACCTAGTATTCCCGGTTCGGTCTAAATTTGCTATGTAGTCCCCGAGTTACAATGTGGAAATTAAGAATACGTGGTTGAAGAATAACAGGGTTTGGAACCATTACATGTTCCCTGGTTGTCGAGCTTGCAAGGTGATCTATTATTCGGCAGTGAATGTGATGCGCAAAAGGGACAACAAGGTCAACGCCAATAATTGTTGGCTTTGCAAGTATTTTGTCATGCGACGGTGAATGTGGTGCAGGAGGTGGCCATTGGGCAACAAGAACAATTACACCAGGGGAAAAAGGTACGAAATTGAAAGGTTATCTGAAATGAATTTAACAAATTGATTTGTCGATGGAGCTCCATATTCATTGTTTGTTATGTGAGATGTTAATGGTGAATATGTTTTATGTTTTATGTTTATTTTTTTCTGTTTTTATTTAGAAATTGGTTCCATTTGACATTTTCAAATTTACACGATTTGATAAAAAAGAAAGCTTATAATCATGAATGGTTATTATACTTGTGTCATTTATCCTTATTTGAGTATGAAATGATATAGAGGGAAATGGTAGATGAGATAGTTAACAACGTACTCTAGAAGATATTTCTTCCAATGTACTTTTTACTAAAGAGTGAGACCTATATAGTTTTGTAATTTTTAAGAAATTAATTAATTTCAACCAATAATAAATAATGTGTTTAAAAGAGTGTTAATTAGGCAATGTGTTGCTAATATTTCGGCCTAGTGATAGAAAATTTGGATAGTTCGTATAAGGTCTTAAGTTCAAATCTTGATACTGTCATTATACACTAAAAAAATGTGTTGCTAACATTTTGATAATTGGGTTTTGCCGACTAGAAAAATGGCAGCATAATCCATAATATGGATCGCATGGTGTACTGCAGTTCTTTGTATTTGATTGAAATGCAATGTCATTAATTTATAATAGTCACTGGTAAATGAGATAGTGTTGACAGATACCATTTCCATCTCTGTTTTGATATGGAGTGTGAAGCTTTATGTTTGGGTTTGATGTAGAACCAGTTTTGTAGTGTTGTTGCTTTCTTTTCCATCATCCATTTCAATTGTATAGGGAGTATTGGTCATGATGGTGTCTACATTGTTTGAATTACCAGTCTTGCACTAGTTGTACTTTGCTCCCAGCATATTGCAAATTAAAAGCAATTTATATAGTTTTTTTTTCTTATTTAGTCAATTGGGCATATATTTTGTTTAAATGGAACTTAGGTGAAGTATACCTTCAACTTGATGCTGTTGGGTTTCTGTAAACCTTAATGCATTTTCTTTTGTCTTCATTCCTTAGCAGAAAAGTTAGTTCAATAAATGTCCCACAAGGCTAATTACTTAAAAAGATGTAGAAAGTAAACTGGGCATATATTTTGATTAAATGGAACTTAGCTAAAATTCAACCATTTATAAATTTCTGATGGGTTACATATGAATGCCCCATCTTAATTATTTTTGTTATTACTTAGAAAATGTTTTGTTATTTTTGTTGTGAGGTGTCTCTATTAAGAATGTCTATGTTTCGTATGAACTTGTGTTTAAACGTTTAAAAAATTTATAAGGATTTGCAAAATAATATTAATGAAAATTAAATAACTTGTGGCAGCACGTAGTTTGGTAATTGCAGAAATTTTAGGTCAATGTGAAATGTTTGAAGGACAAGTCAGTGGAGTTTTGGGGCTTGATTCCTTTTGTAACTTCGCATGCTAAATTTTAGGATCACTCAAGGACCAAATACCAAACAGCATTCTCTCTTCGATTCACTCTCTAATCATGTGCTTATGCGTGGATTGATTCCTCTCTCACTCATTGCAGCAACAGCAACTCTGATTCCTAAGATAGGGATTTGCTCAGATTCATTAATCTTTTTATTGGAACTGGTTAGTTGTTATAGTGTATCATGACTTTTGGAAGAAGGAAGATAATGTCACACTATACTGTGTTGGTGAGTTGCCCTTGTGTCTTTATTGTTCGACAATGTCAACACATTTTTATTCATTTAAACAACACATTTTTTTTATTGTTTTTTTTATTTCTATCATTTCTATTTATTTTCTTTTCTTTTTTTTCTCTCTCTCTATTTCACTCTTAATTTAAAGCATCTATGTTTTGTCCCAAAAAAAGGGAGCACATATCTAAGTTTAGGTGTAGTTTTTGTTTTATGTTCAATTTTGGGTTCACTTTAGGTACTGCATATATTAATATACTGGTTCGTTCATTTTCACATAATAAACGTGTTAATTAGTTTTACTTTTCATCTTCAGATACTGATATAATGATTTATAGGTCTTTAATTGGTACAAGAATATAGGTAATGAGGTATTAAAACTGAGATGTACGTAAGGGGTCCATTTGATCTTGAAACAACACTTTAATTGTGAATTAAGATAAATTTGGACTAATAATATAACAATATTGTTGATCACTATATTAACTTTCAATTTCCATTTGCTGATTTGAATCAATCCGTTAACAATTAGTGGAACAGTAGTTGATCAATATCTTGCATTTTATTTTTATTTTTTTTACATTTGAATTGATAGTTGTCTTACTCTGAAATGTGTAGAGGATGAGTTTCTTTTTTTCTTTTAAAAGTTTAATGTCTTTATATTGTCAGTGTAAAAAGTTTTACACTATCTACTAATTAAAAATCACTATCAGTATGATTTTTAAGATAATTATTATAAAAGTCAACAAACGTAATACACATGATAGTTTGTGATTAAATGATAGTGTAAAACTGCTTTATTATGTTAATGCATAGTAAAAAAATTTCAAGCTACTCAAATTCAAGCAATTTTGTACCGCTCAATATTTTTCACGAGGAGAATTGGAATGAGCTTATCATTTTTTTCAAAATTTATTATTTATTATTTATTATTTTGGCTCAAATAAGGCCATTAGGGTAGAGTTAGAGCATAGAAAGGCAAGAGAAGACACTCCTATTCTTTTCACATTACTTACAGTAGATTTTTAGCTGACATGTTTTTTTAATAGTTTCAGTTCAATTGATTATTCTTCAATATAATAAACTAATAAAGCATTAAAGCTAAAGATATGTGCTCCATAATTTTTTAAGACAAAGCTCAGATGCTTTATTTAGATTAAGAGTGAAAAAAAAGAAAAGAAATAGAAATGATAGAAATAAAAGAGAAATAGATTAAAAATATATAGATTATTTGAATGGACAAAAATAAGAAGAATAAAATAAACAATTTTTTTTTGCTTATTTGGATGAGTAAAAATAAATAAATAAATTAATTAAATGTGATTTCATATTTTGAAAAATATTCAAATTGACTTTCAACTAAAGATGTAATTTAATCAAATTTGTATACAAAATGATCAATACGAAAAGAATTTTTAGTTAAATGTGTGATCTTACATTAATATTTTCACCAAAATATCCCTCTTTATTTATAAATCACATATTCATTCATTAAATTTAAATTCTATTAATTTCAATAGCCTTTTTTAGGTAGTAAAATAGAGTTCGAAATAGATGTGAAATAATTTTCTTAACTTTTTAAACAAATAATAAGATTACACTTAAATAAATAATAAGATTATACTTAATAATTTACAATAACACTTACATTCGTATCTTAAGATAATTTAGTCTTATTAATAAAAATAGTAGTAAATAATATATTATGAAAAAATAGGCTATGCATTATCTAATCACAAACCATCATTTATGGTAAGTTTGTTGATTTTTATAATAATTACTTTAAAAATTATATCAACGATAATTTTTAATTGGTTGACAGTGTAAAACTTTTTATATTATAGTACATAGTTATTAAAATCATATTATATTATAGCAAAATTTATCATCTAATAATTTAAATTAATAATAAATAATTTATTAAAGAGATGCTTTTTTTTTTGAAATCCTAAATAATTGGGTTCTTAAGGCAACTTCATTGACCTTATCGTTTACACAACCCTGGTTTCAGCCATTATTGAGCTATAAGTACTAGGTTGATTCTAAAGTTTAACATTGTCTGATCTATTGTTGTGTTATGTCTTTTCTTGTTCTAGCTAAGTCTATATATAATAAGATTTCATTAATTCAATAATATATATTTGAGGTTAATTGACGTATATTGGGGATATATATATATATATATATATATATATATATATATTGGCGTATTTATTGGTTAATTGGCATATTTAAGAGTTATTTGACATATTTAGATTCGGTGTATGACTAATTACTCTTCACATTATGGTATAATTGATGTTTATGAACTCAATGCATAGTAAGTGAAAGCTTAAACTATGTTTGTATTGCCGTTACAATGCGTTGAACGTAAATCTATAGTGAGATTAGGATCCACGTTCAACGTGTATTAATGGGGTAAAACAGAACACAATTAGATTAACTACTCAGATGGGAAGATACAAAAAAAAAATAAAAAAAAATAGGAGCGAAATAAGGTTTTATAAAAAAGACTGATGAAAATTAGGGTCCCCTATTGTAAAAGACCTATTTTTTTTTTTTAAATACTCGTAAGAAGACTAATTCTAAATTCTAAATATTTAATGACTTAAGAGATAAGACTCTTTATTAATATTAATAGAACATGATCAGAAACCTGATATAACAGGTAATTTTACCAGTGAAGCGGTGCACCCGTGTGCACTCTAGACATCAATACCTTTATTATATAAAGTATAAACACTTGGGATTTCTTTCTCACACCTATCTATAGACTATTGTCAATAGTTTTCAGCTTCAGCACATCGATCGACACGTAATGGAGTTCTTCACGAAAACGAACGTGGTGAAGCTGCGCAGCCACCTGGACAAGTACCTCGTGGCGGACGACGACGGCGAGCGGGTCCGCCAGAGCCGGAAGGGCTCCGGCCGAGGAGCGCGGTGGACGGTGGAGGAATCGGAAGGGAACAAGGTGCGGCTGAGGAGCTGCAACGGGAGGCACCTAACGGCGACGGAAACGCCGTTCCTGCTAGGCATGACGGGGAAAGCGGTGCTCCAAACGGAGTTCGAGGCGGACGCGGATTTCAAATACGAGTGGGAAGTGATACGCGACGGGTTTCAGGTGAGGTTGAGGAGTTGGAACGGGAAGTTCCTGAGGGCGAACGGGGGGACGCCGCCGTGGAGGAACTCCGTGACGCACGACGAGCCGCACAGCTCGGCCACGCGGGATTGGGTGCTGTGGGACGTGGAGGCGGTGGAGGAGGCCGCGGACGAGTTCTCCGAGAGCGCCGTTTCGTCTTTTGCCTCCGATGAGCTTTCGGTGGATTCCGAACCGGCGTCGCCGATGTCGGTTTTCTCGCTCAGGTCGCCGCCGGCGCGGCGGAACTCCAAGCTGCTGATACAGGTGCGTTTTAGTCAATTTGACTTTTGCTTGGCTGAAATTTCGTGTGTTGATTTTGTGTTGATCGAAGAAGAAGGGTTGTTTTTTCTAGCAGATTCTAGAGTCAATTTTTACTAGAATTAATAATAAAACGTGTTAACAAATATAAAAGAGATTAATTTTTATATATTTTTATTGTAAAATGTTTTATATTGGATTATATATAAGATTTTTAAGATAATTATTATAAAAATTAACAAATTTATCATATAAAAAATAGTACCATTGTTATGTATAAAAAGTTTTTATTTTTTTCACAAAAAATAGTGTCATTAAGTATGTGTTTTTTTTAAATATTATTTTTTAATTTAATTTAAATTATATCAAATTAAATATATTTTTCCTCTTTAGATTATTAGAATAGAATGAATTTTAATATTATTATAATTTTAATCAATTTTAATAAAGTATAGGAATATAGACTAAAGATGATGTATATTAATTTAATAATTTTTATAATTTTTATTTAATTTTAAAAATCTTATGATTTTAATTTAATCCTATTTAATATAATAAAATATTCATTATTATAAATAAAAATATTTGTTATTTATTATTCATAAATTTTGTTTAAATTTTAAAATACTGCTGTATTTCAGGGAAAGTTCCTGGTGTTTGTTATAAAAGATTATGATTTGAATGCATAACTGACTTGGAGAATACGGTGTTTATTTTTCTAAAACAAACGTTCATACTGTTTGGTCTTCATTCCCTTGATCAGGTTGAAGCTCCTAAATATGCCAACTGTCAATGTTTTGGACTAACGTAATTGAATGCCAATTTCCCCTTCCCTGTGTCTTCAAAATTCTAATTCTAATGATATGCAACAATTCATGATTAAATAATAGAGGAAAAAAATATGCATGGACAGTGTAAATTTTTTTACACTGTCATTTATGAATAATAAGTTTATTAATTCTGATAATAATTATTCTAAAAGTCTCATCAAAACTGTTTTCTAATTAATTAACAGTATACAAAATACTGATGATATATATTCATTAAACTCTAAATAATAATGTTAAGAAACGTATCAATACATTTTTACTTGAGTTTTTTTAGTAAGTTAACCTTGTAAATATTTGTCGTATCATATGTTTTATACAAACGGTATAATCCATTGCTAAAGCGTAATTATATATGCATTGTTTATTTTAAAATTATAGTACAATTATACGAGCATAAAAGTTTTTCAGGTAAGCAATTGCTTTCGCTAAAATGAAGTGAAATTGTTGAGTAATGGGTAATGTAATATTTGTAATGTCATCATAGAGAAAACTTTTTGCAGTAAAAATACATTGATTTGAAGAAGATTTTAGATAAAATGATTTTTATTAATTTTAAGTTTTGTTTTTCATATTTTTACTTTTTAATATATATATATATATATATATATATATATATATATATATATATATATATTCTTTTATTTATTTGTTTTAAATTTTTATCATTAAATATTAGTTCTTATATTTTTAATAAAGAAGATTTTAGTTCTTGTAAATTTTATTTAAATAATTCTTATTTGACGTTAAAGATTGGTCCAAATAATTTAGCATATAAAGGTATTGATGTTTGATTGACCAATACCTTGATGATATAAAATTATAGGAATTTATATTTAAAAATAATTAGAAGAATAAAATTTAAATACAAAATAAATATGACTTTAATTTTTATGCAGTATTAGTGTAAATATTTTTATATTGTTAATTAATTAGAAATTATCTTAATATAACTTTTAAATTACTTATTATAAAAATTAACAATTTTACCATGCATGACAATTTATATTGAATGATAGGGCAAAAAAAATTTATATTATAAGTATATTTAAATTAAATTTAATAAATAAAGTATCAAAGCATATCTTGAACCAAATATTTCAAATTGGTGATTTTGTAACAAGGTTGAAAATGGAGTAGTAAATTAAATTTTATAAGGCACTATCCTACTTTTTTAAGTAAGTCTTGACCTTATTTATTAAATATAAATTTTTTTAAATGCATGTCTTGACTTTTTTGAAAATTTAGTTCAATCTAAAGTTTTTTTTTTTTTAAAATCTACTTAATAGTAATGTCTCTTAAATGAATTAAAAAATAGTCTCTAAAGAAATTAATGAACCTAATTTGTATATAGATTAGTAGGCTTTAAGTCTTTAAATAAATTAATAAATATATAATCTCAAAGCATTACAATCTAAATTTAATATTATTACTTTTATTATTATAGGTCATTATTATTATTTACCTAAATAAATTGTCCTATTTGAATAGTCTAAAGCCTTATCTTTTTAATTAAATTAACTTTTTAAAAAAGTCTTAACTCATTTAATAAATAATTTGACCTGATCTCTGCTAACGTGAGTTAAGTTATATCTCCTCAACAAGTTGCCTATTCTATTCCGTGATAGTAATGCACATCTTTAACTACATTAGGTGTTTAGGTACTTTAGGTCTATAAGAAGGGTTCTGTTAACATACTTCTATAGTAGAAACACTCGATCATTTAGTTCATTTCCAAATTCCAGTAAAATATATGTGGCCCCAATTAGCTTTTATAATAGATGTTTTATTTGGTTTTCATATATGTCCAATGAAAATTTTGGACGTACCCCTATATGGTCATGGAAGTCCACTACCAATAGATTGCCACTTGGTTGGATTTGAGGCGCTGTGTGTTGCTTCATGCCTTCACCAACTCTTCTCCACCAACGAAAATGTAATCACACACTTCGTATGTAAACAAATGCTTTCACACTCCAAAGTCCAAAGCCCAAAGTCCAAACAGTAAACGCACTACTAAAAATTGGTGACACGGAATTGGTCGATATGCGTAGGAAGAGCTTTGTTATTTGACATTAATCCTTTTTTACAAAAAATAAAAAATAAAAATCTTTCATAAAGGAAGAAACTGAAATAATAGCAGTTACTGCACACTTTAATTCTCGGAATATTTGATTTATATAACAAATTAGAGAAAGATAACTCATTTTCCCAAAATAATTACCAAAGATTTCATAAATTAAGGTGTGCTTGATAACTGATTTGATTCCCCTTTCTTCCTTTATTCAAGTTTTGTTAAAATGGATCCTTAGCATATCACAAAGTTGTTAGGTGTGGGAGAGTATTACTATTCCCGCAGTCAATTGCTTTCTCCAACGCCAGTCCTTTTTTTTGGTTTCTTAAGATCAAAGTGTATACATTTGAACTTCTGAGTTCTGATCTAACAAAAAATAAGCTGAAGTCGAAATAAGGTCATTAGATGGTTGCGTGTTTCTAATTAATAACTTGCGGAGTGATATAGTAACTTGGGAGATATACTATATGGATATAACATTAATCAAAGTTGTCTATATGCTTACCGATTATTGTTAGGAGTTATACGTCTACGTCAAGACAATTAGCATAGATGAAAACATTTATGAAAGAGAGAGAGACTTCTTCATCTGAGGATAAGAGCATATTCATGCGCCCGGGGGAAGGGGATTGGAAGTACACATTCATTTTGCCTGTCTTGATCAGGACTAGAAGCCTAATATAGCTATTATATGGTGAATTTTCAACAGTTATTTGGAGTAGAAAATGGAGAATATGCAAGCTAACAACATTTTATTTATCTATACATGAAATCAATTCAACACAACATTGTCTATTTGTCTAAGACATCTTGTGTAGACATTAGTTTCATACTTTTGAGTGGCTTTTGTCTATATGCGAATCTCCATAGCTTCCGCCCCACGTATTGTTTCTTTTCCTTCTTGTATTGGTCTCTCTTCCTTTATGCTTTTGTTATTTATTTTTTCTTGTGTTTGGATTGAGTCTTCGTAAGGTGCTTTCTAGTCGGAGACCGTTTTGATTCTATTTTTTTAATTTCTTTGGTATCCTCAAACACGCCAAGGCAGCGAGAAACAGCATATTCTCAAGTTCCATAGGATGCCATAGTATGTCCAATAACCAGTGACTGATTGCGACTCTCTATTGAATTGGCCTGAGTCAGCAATTCAACCTAGCTGCCATAGTATATCCAAATCCAATACCCAGTCACTAGTTGTGAATATTTTAATTGGGCTGAGTAGGCAATTCAACCTAACTGCACTGTTAAAAAGATGAGTTGGACTGGGCTGTGCATTTTGGTTATAACTTTTTTTAACGTAAATCTAATTGGGTTTATGTTAAGATTAGTGCGTGCTTGATTGTTCATTAAAAATTTGTTGCACACATTGTGGGAAAAAAAAATGTGAAAGAAAATTTTTAGGATATAAACACACTAAGTTTTCAATTTTACGCTCAATGTAACTCAATTCAATTTATCAAATAAAATAGATTCCTTTAATCCTAAAGACGCTTTATAATTTCATAAGTAATATAACAGTAATTTTAACATCAGCTCAATCACACATAAATCAATTGTTTTATAATTACATATTTTTTCTATATTTTTTAATGTGAAATTATCAATGGCATGTTAACTTGCTGTCTTACAAAATCACAATTAGGATATGTTTGGTTTTTGTTTGAAATTCCTAAATTTAAAATTTTGAGAATGTTTATATCAATACTTAATTTTTGTCTGTATCATAATATGAAAATTCTCAACTGAAAACCAAATAAATTACCAAGGATTACTTTAGGAAAAAAAATTCAAGCTTATTAAGTCGGCTCAAGTGATCTCAATAATTGCGAGGTCTTATCATTTCATTATCAGGTTAAGAAACTCAACTTCACGGAGCATTCCGCTGCGCCCCTAAGTCCTAAACCCACATGTGAACGATCCATGTCCCTGATCCCACCTTTATCTCTTTTTCCACCTGCCCCTGACCCTTTTGTTAGACGCACACAACACGGAACTCAAACAGAAACCAAGAGATAAACGAGATCACCCTCTTTCCCCACGTAACACCCACGTGCACCCAAACGAGTTGTCTCCCAAGACGCCACTGCTGACCGCCTTTTCCTATTTTTCACCCGCACGGTGCAAACAGCCGGTCACGCACACTAACTCTTACCCAATATATTAAAATAATAACAATTTCACAAACCAAGAAAACAGTCCCCATTCACTTGCCCAAATAAATACCCATCATCATCCATTCATACTCTCACAACCAATTAACCTGGTGCCGTCACTAAACATCTTCTGATTATTGTATTGTTATTACACACACATGCAGACAATAAGTTCGAACAAGTTCAGAACCGGCATGGACTTCTTCCACCGCGCGAAGGCGGTGCGGCTCCGGAGCCACCACGACAAGTACTTGTCAGCGGAGGAGGACGAGGAGTCGGTGACGCAAGACCGAAAAGGGTCCTCGAAGAGCGCGCGGTGGCTGGTGGAGTACGTGCCGGAGTACGACAACATAATTCGCCTGAAGAGCTGTCACGGCAAGTACCTCACCGCGTCCGACCACCTCTTTCTGCTGGGCATGACGGGCCGCAAGGTCCTCCAGACGCTCCCGCCGCGGCTCGACTCCTCCGTCGAGTGGGAGCCCGTCAGGGACGGCGGGCGCGTGAAGCTCAGGACCCGTTACGGGAACTTCCTGAGAGCCAATGGCGGGTTGCCCCCGTGGAGGAACTCCGTCACGCACGATATTCCGCACAGGACCGTCACGCAGGATTGGATCCTCTGGGACGTTGATGTCGTCGAGATTTATGTGGACTCGCCGGTTCATAACAAGCCCTCTGCTCCACCCTTGCCTGTTTCGGGTGACGTTCCCAACCTAGCCAGCGCGCCGTTGCCGCCGCCGCCAACCGTGTCTGCTAGCTTTTCAAAGCAACAGGTATGAGGTTCTTCAGGGTTGTTTTGGTTTAGGATGATTGCATGATGGCCAAATCTCGTGCATTTTTTTGTATGTTATCAATCTTTTTTTTCGATCAGAATTGAAGTTTTAATTTAATATTTCGCATCAAGGTTTTAAATTGTAGTTATAGTTGTAATTTCATCACAATTTTTGACATTGTGAAAAATTACAGCTAAATGAGTCGATACAGCTACAATTGTGGTGGTCCAAGAGCCCAAAAACGTTGACATGCTGAAATTGCGCGTAGCATAAATGATTCAGCGACTGAAAGGGACTGATTAGTCCATTTGAGGGAGGAAATTGTTTACAAGTTTTAAGTTTGATATGATAATTTGTTTTATGAAAAAACATCTTTTTGGGGACCAATTTATTTCAATGCGTATTTTTTAAAAGGATCTTGTTATATAAAGAGTGTTTACGAGTATTGGACAAGGAGTCTATAAATAAATTACTTGTTTTTAATGAGAATTACCTTTGGGTGTATTGGGAATCGCTAATGGAGCTACGTTGATGCATTTTTTCATATAAACTTTACGATTTTGATCAACCAGTGCCTTGAAATTTTTGTTAGCATTTTTTTTCTTCTTTTAGGATTAAAATAACTTAAGTTGTCACTTTATATTACCTTTTTTTTTTTTTGTGGGTGATGAACTGATGATTGTGTTTGGTTTTGTTTGCAGTCGAATGGTTCGCCGAAGCTGGAGGGGCGAACTATATACTACCATATTGCTGAAGACAATGGAGAGGTGCTGGATGAAGGTATGCAGGGGTATTCTTTGATTTTCAAAGGGAATGGAGTTGAAGAATTGACTCGAAAGTTTGAGGAAGAGACAGGGCTAGAGGGAATCATTGTGTGTAATCGGAGTCCTTTGAATAGAAAGCTTTATCCTCTTCACTTGCAGCTTCCTCCAAACAATGTGACCATGCATGTTGTTTTGGTTCTTCCCATGTCAAAAGGTGAGTTTTCTTTTTCTTTTTTATTCCTCCTTGTTGAATCTCTTTCTTCTGGATGCTCACATGCTTAGGACATGTTTGGATTATAGATTGCACACCCCAAATACTTGTTTTGGAAAGTGCAAAACTTTGTTTTATTCATATTTGTCAAAATTATGGTTGAATTGTATTTAAATATGATCACGATGTTTCGTTAGAGGTGAAAGAAAGTTACTTTTCTTTGGGACAATTATTCAGACACCACCTTAGTCTACTATACGTGAATCATCGGTCATAGAAAAATGTTTTGTAGTGCGAAGGAGCAATTAATCAGAAGAAAGAGTTAATTTCGTGGTGGACCAACCGGTTAAGCGAAGCTTCGTCGAATGTCATAAATGTTATACAACTAATAATTAATATCTATCTTATTCGATTAAATTTCCGTAGCTGATGAGTAAGAGTTTACATCTCTAGCTTTTACGAAACATATAAAGTAATTGAACATTGAGAACAATTTGGTGATACTGGTTTGACTACTCGCTTTGCACATTAGACATCATATTTACGTTTGTTCCAATTTCTATTTTCCTCTCCTTTAATTATCATCTGTGCTATCGTGTCACCTTAGCGTTTGCTGTCTTTTCTTTTTCAGTGGCAAGAGACTTTGAGGCATAAGGCTTACTGGGAGAAGCCTAGAGTTTTGCAACGCAAGCCTATGTATATGTACTGATTGAAGCCGCTGTTTGAGGATTTAGGAATTTATTCTAGTCAATTGCATTTATTAAGCAGAGTTCATCATGGTCCTATTGGGAAAGCTTAAAGTTACCATGGCATGGATCATAACAGAAATATCCTTTCATCAATGACATCTAGGGGGCTATATAGGTGATTATGGTGGATTTTGTTGGGGCTTCTTTTTTCATTAACTCTAGCTTTATTATAAGCATGCGTTGCATGTGGATTCCAGGAATTTTGTTGCTTGATGGTTTATGTAATTTTCTGTGCTTCATGATTTTTCTCTGGGCGATACTACCACATGTAAATAGTATAAGTTTTGGCAGTAATAGAAGAATTTTTTTTTATCATATATAAATTTCTAATAATCAGAAATTTAGAAGCATTTTTTTAGTCAGTTTATTTTTGCTTAGTTGTCTCTGAATGAAATTTGTTGATTCAAGCGAAGTGAGTTTTATGAGAGAGTGGTATGGCTGGTAGTTATACAACTCAAAACAGAGAATACGTGTAGATAAAATTCCAAAAGGGTTGTGCGCATTACAACTTTACTACCCATATTTGGACCTCTGATCATCCGATGTTACCATACGGTAATTTTAAGTCACAAAACTATGATCACTATCGAGATTAGCACAAAAGAATAATAAATGGATATTTTCTGTACTGTTGAGCACGTGTCTACTGTCTAGGTTTGAAAGCGATCGGTAGAGAATTATGTATCACTTCTATCAAGTTGTTGGCCTAATTCATTACTCATTGATCATATTTATTCAAGTTCATTTCAAAATAGCAACTTCTACATGAAAGTGGGCATGCTTCTGCATATGATATGGGTAACCTATACTGAACAGATTCTCCATAACTAGGCTCCATTATTGGAAGATCATGGTCGACTAACGATTTGCACTAAAAGAATGCATTTTTTGGTTAACTCATGATTGTTTTTGGTGCAATTTCTTAAAGGAGCTTATAAAAGAATTCGCTATTCCTTATAAAAAAGTTTTCCTGAACATGCAGTAAGGGTGTTTTTGGTAGAGAGAAAGAAATAAATAGAGAGGAAGTAAGTAGGTAAGAAAAGAAGAGAAGAGAAATAAGTGAGAAATAAAGTGGAAGTTAAGGTTGTTTGGTTAAAGAGAAGTAAGAAAGAAATAGAGTGGAAGTGCAACTTTTGACTTTTTTGGAGTTTAACTAAAAAAATAAAAAGAGTTTTATACCCTACATTGTTTTTATTTTTGACCGTCTTATTAAAAATATAAATGTCATATAATCAAATATACATTTTGTATATTCAATTATATGACATTGGTATGTATTCAAATATGCATATTCGACTATTCAAATATTTATATGACGTTTGTATACTCACTACATATTCGAATATTTGAATTTGCTATATATATATATATATTAGTAATTATTTATCTATTTATTTAATTTAAAAAATCAAATTTTGGGTTTCAATATATAAAACACATATTCGAATGTGTGTTACATATTCAAATATGTGAACCACATATTCAATTATTGTGTCCCATTTCCAGTTTGTTTGCAGGACATTTAATGGAAATTTATGTATTTCTTCGCACTTTAGCGTTGTTTTGGGGGGGCCAATTTTGCCGTGGAATCCATAAAAAACTTAAATATTTCTCACCAACCTCCGCACTACCAAATGAACCAAAATTCATTACTTCTCTCCACTTTTGCGCAATTGTCTTCTCTTCTCACTATCTTCCACACTACCAAACACTGCATAAATGTATAACGTAGATGTATATAAAATCTATGAATCGTGTAAAGTTCAAACATTGCTACTTGGAATGCATAAAATTTACACCTTATTCTTCTTGAATCCATCATAAATAAACAAAATGAATGAAATGAACTATCAAAGAGAATAGCGATAATTTGCAACTTGTATGATAAGACATTTACATCAGATTAAACGTTATACCACATTAAAAAATCAATAATTTAATCATATCATGAAAGTACGTGATTCAAAATGGTAGAGGAGTTTATATATTTACTCAAAACAACATCGCTTTAAGAATTAATGCCAGCTTTTTATAGTATAATTTTTGTTGTTGTGTTAGCAATATACAAAGAGAAATGCTAATAACATATTCTTTAACACACTCTTTTAAAAACACTTTCATTTATTGGTTAAAATTTCTTGAAAATTACAAAAATTTGTAGGTCTCTCGTCTTATTTAATGATTCTCTCTCATAATTTTGTAATTTCTAAAATTTCAACCAATCATATAATGTGTGTTAGGAAGAGTGTGTTAGAAAGCGTATTGCTAGCACTCCTCATATATGAATAGATAATTCCACGTAAAAACTTTCACATTAACCATGAATCAAAACAGGAACTTTTGGCCTAACCTACATTAGACCAGACTAGACTTTTTTATGGAATAAATTAGGCTAAAGCTTTTACAAAGTTTATTTAGATAAAAAGGTCAGGTTTTAAACAATTTAAAAAGCCTTTTAGGCCTAATAAAATGAGCTATTTAAGTAAATATAAACACTATTTTTTTAATATTATTACTATATTATTTTTTGTAATGTATTAAAATTATATATTTATTTATCTTTTTTTGGTGAATTATTTGTTTAGCTTTTTAAATACCAAACATATTGACATACATAAAAAATCAAGCCTATAAGCTTATTGAAGGATAAACTTATGCCCTATTTAGATGTTTTATTGCAAAATAGCCTTTTAAATAAGTTATTATGAATGTCATATTAAATATTAAAAATAAATTTATATCATATAAATAAGTGTGCTTTAATTCTTATAAAGTCTAACCTACTTATTTCAAAAAGGCCAGATCAAACCCTAAAAAAAAAGTGTATGACAAAAAACATGCCATACTTAAACCTTTAATTTTTTAAGACAAATGATAATTCTACCTCCCCAAATTGATAAGTATACCTCCTTTTTCTTTTTCTTTTTTTCATAATTTTTCTCTAAATACCCTTTTAATTCATTTGCTAATTTCAAATCAGAGGCTTTTTTTCGGAATGCGCACCCCTTTCCTCTCCTCTACGACTCACTCCCTTTTTTTTACGATACGACTCACCCCTTTCTTGTACACGAGACTTTCTTTCTAAAATTGCTTACCCCGTCACTCGCTTCTTCCCCTCACCCCATGCTTCCTTTCTCTGCTCCACCACTCATCCCTTGGACATCTTAGTAACATGGTATTCCATGTCTATATACGACTAAAAATAAAATTAAAAAATAGTAATAAAAAGTAAAATTAAAATTAAAAGAATAGTAACAAAAAAATAAAAATGAAACACTTCTAGAAATTACTTTTCAAAATAAGTAATTGTCTATTTCGGAAAGTAATTTGCGGAATTATAAAACATAGTTTTGGAAAGTACTTTCCGGAATTATGAAATAGAAATTACTTTTAAAAAACGATAAAAATTCAACGATTTGCATAAACAACATTCGATGTTACTTGAAATTCATTCTTGAAAACGCATTATCATGTATCACAAAAATTATGGAAAAAAAATTATTATATTTAATAGAGAAAAAAATAAAGAATGAAAATAAAAGTAAAGGGTTTAAAGAGTAATGATGATGGAGGTGCATAAATAGGGCTAAAGAATGATGAAGATGGATGTGTAAATTTCAAGTTTTAAGAATAAAGAAAATGGAGATACAAAATTAGGGTTCAAACAATAATGAAGATAGGATGTAAAAATATGTTAATATTGTTTTTATATAAAAGGTTGTTTTGATAATAAAAAATATTTAAAAAAATAAAAAAAGTATATTTATTAATTAAGGAACTGTAATTATCAAAAGCCTTTTTTAAGGAAGCCAAGCCTATTCAGGCAAAATCTTGTTGGGCCCATGATGATGATTGGCGATGGCTTAAAACGAAAGCAAGCCTTGAATTTCCGCCCCTAATGGCTCATGATAATTGGTGGTGGCTTAAAGTAAAACTTTATAGATAAATTAATTTTATTTCGAATTTTTATCAAACTTTTATTATCATTTATTATAATATTTTTATAGATTAATAATATAACAAATCCATGAAATATTTTGAAGACATTGTTGATATTAAATAAAAAATAATATTATTTTAGAGTGGAAAATTGTTTTGTCTAAAGAAAAAATATTTTAAAAAAATTATCTTTGGTCTCTTATATAAGAATAAATGAGCGCATTTTTTTCATCCTAATTATAAGAAACATAGACCTACTTTCAAGTATATTAATTGTTAATTTTCTTTTATACCTTAATTTATTGTGGAGTCTATTAATGAGACATTTACTTGTCTTCTATGAAAGCGGATACATTCATTGAACTATTAAAAATATAAGTAGCACTCATTAGTTGAATTTTTTTTAAGTTTCTCTAAATGCACTTTAAAAATAAACATTCATCTATTTTAAATAAAAATTAATTTTAAACTTTTTAATATAATTAACATAGGTTTATCAATACAAATGAATTAGATTTTTATAGTATTTAAAAGGTTAAATTACACTTTTTGTCTCTCTATGATAGTCAATATGCAATTTTGGTCCCCTAATTTTGTAAATTTGCAATTTTGGTCCAACCATTAAATGTCATTGTTAAAATTGTAATGTTGACAATGACTTGACGTTAAGTAGATGGCGTGATAATTAATATTTAATAATATTTAGGCTAAATTTCACTTTTTGGTCCTCCTAAAATATCCAAATCACAATTTTGGTCTTCTAATTTTTTAATTACGCAATTTTAGTCTTCCAACGATTTAGAAAATGGTAAAAGTATTTAAAATCGGATTTAAACCCATGACTTGCCCCTTTTTTTTCACCACCAAAACCATTAAGTCATTTAGTTTATTTGAGTCATAATATAAACACTATATTATATATAGAAAAAATAAATATAATATTTGTAATAAATAAATTATATAATTTTATTGTTTAATATTTTTTTTCATACAATAAATATATACATACAATCACTTTTGTCTTTCATCTCCTTTTTTATCCCATTTTATTCTCGTCTTTTTCTAAAACATCATTCATTGTTAAAAAGATAATTGTTGCCTAAAACAAATAATATAATATTAGTAACGTGATACAAAAAATGAGAAAAAAATGGGATAAAAAGGAGATGAAAGACAAAAGTGATTGTATGTTTATATTTATTATATGAAAAAATATATTAAATAAATTTATCATTTATTATTTTTAAACTAGATTTAACATTAAACAAGTATTTAAATAAATATATTTATTTATGTTATATATAATATAGTGATTATATTATAAACCAAACAAGGTAAATGACTTAGTGGTGTAGGTGGTGAAAGAGAAGGGGAAGGTTATAGATTCAAATTCTCCTTCAATTATTTTTTTCATTTTTTAAATCATAAATTTTGTTAGGGGACTAAAATATATTTAGCCTAGATATTATTAAATATTAATTATCACATCATCTACTTCATGTCAAGTCATGGTCAACGGATGGACATTTAATAGTTAGACCAATATTGCAAATTTTACAAAATTAAAGGATTAAAATTGCAAAATTTAGAATTGAGGGGCCGAAATTGCAAATTGAATATTATAAGGGGACCAAAAATACAATTTATCCTATTTAAAATTAACATTTTCAAGTTTTATTAAAGAAATAAATAATAGAAATACCCGTCACTTCCAAATAGCATATATCCTACAAAAGAATTGGGTTGCTCCAACAATTTTATCAACCTAAACTATGTTAAGCCTACTAGGCCAGCTTGTGCTAGGCCTAGCCCATTGTGATCTGGCCTAATTTTACATTCTTAATAAATAGAAATGAGAAAATGATTTTATAAGAAAAAAAAATATGGTAGAAGTAGATTGAATATGCTAAAACTTTTAAAATACAATCGAAAACTATGTGCATAAAATGTAAGAGGACATAAAGATTTACAAAGAAACTCAATTAGTCAATAACACAATATTTTTTGGCTCACCATATTATTAGTGCAAAGTATTTACTAGCTTTGTCAATAACTATTTTTTGTCAAAAAATCTGGCTGACTACCTTTAGCGAGATCTCTCCTCTGAACCATATTTTTTCCTTCTACAAAGCTTGAACTTGAGACTTTGCTTAAGGAATTTGAGCCTAGTTTCACTTGGACTAATGACATATTATTAGACAACAAGACAATATATGACATAATATTTTTTGGTTCACCATGTTATTGGTAAAAGGTATTTACTAGCTTTGTCGATGATTAATTTCTGCCGAAAAATCTGGCTGACCACCTTTAGCGATATCTCTCCTTTCAACCATGTTTTTTCATCTAAAAAGCTTGAACTAGAGACTTTGCTTAAGGGATCTGAGCTTAGTTTCACTTGGACTAATGACATATTAGTAGACAACAAGACAATATGTGCGTATGTGAATAATTTCTTATTTTATTAATTTCCATAATTTTTTTGTACAATAAATATATAATAACAATTTACTCCTACACTATAAATTAGAATTTCTAACTTGGATAATGAAACTTTCACTCTCCTCACTCTCTCAATAACAAATTCTTAACACTCTTTTCTCTTCTTGAGAGGTAGATTTCACACATTATCTTTGCAAGTAGTCAAAAAATATCTCTCAATCATCTTAAACTAATTTCTTTTTATCTTTATCTATATATTTAATTTTATGAACCACTTAACAATCCTCTCTCTCTGTATAAATTAAAGTAGTTATCTTGAATGAGAGTGTTTTTAGAAACTATTCTTTAATGAGAGTATTCTTAGGAGTTTTTCTTTAACAAAAGTGCTTTTAGAAGTTTTTTTTAACTTCTTATCTCTTTCAAAATATTTTTTTTATTTTAAACTAATATTTTAACCTATACATTGCACAAAATAAATATTTATTTTACATAACATAAAATTATAATACATAAATACTTCTGAATATATGATATAAATTATATTATAATTAAAATTCATAATAAATAAATATTTTTGAATAGATAAATTATATTTTTAATTTATAATGTATAATTTATATTGTGATACAAAGTTATTTTAATTTTTTTTTAAATATTGAAACAATTTAGAATTAAAAATATTGAAAATGATAGATTAAAAGATATGAGAGGTTAAAAAAATTTCTAAAAATACTTTCGTTGAAAAATGACAGCTAAAAACACTCTCGTTGAAGAATGATAATTAAAAACACTCTCGTATAAGATAACTATTCTAATTTATATATGTAGAAGAATTAAATTCAATATTTTTTAAAAGAAATTATCAATAATTAAAAAAAACTTTGTATTATAAAATAGATTATTTATCATAAATATAAAATATAATTTATCATTCAAAAATATTTATTTATTATAAATTTTAATTAAAATATAATTTTTATATCAAAAGTATTTATTTATTATAAATTTTAGTTATATAAAATAAACATTTATGCTGTGCATTGCACAGGTTAAAATACTAATTTCAATTTAAAAATAATTTTATATCACAATTTAAATTATTTATTATAAATTTAAAATATAATTTATGTATTTGAAAATATTTATTTATTGTAAATTTTAATTATAATATAATTTATAAATTTAAAAATATTTATTTATTATAAATTATAATTATATACAAATAAATATATATCTCACGTAAAGCAAATACCAAAACACTAATATGTGTAATTAAGAAACTAAGATTCTTTTGCAAAATAGGAGCCTTAAGTTGGCCATTGCATTTATGACATGGTTTTGACCTACTGAGTCAAATCTTAGTACCTTTTTTTTTTTTTTTTTTGAATTGAGCTACATTTATTAATATATCGATTTTCATAATCTGTCTCAAATGACCTATGCTTGTGTTAAGTTGACTTGTTATTTTTTTTTAATTTTTAATTTCCTAATCTCAAATTCTCTAAAGACCTTAATTTTCTCGTTATTTCCTAAACTCTACTCTCCTTGATATTTTCAACTTGCATCATATTTTTAATTAATTTTTATTTTTCATTATTTAAAACGATTGACTCACCCACTCGTCATAAAATAAAACAAATTAAAATTTGAATATATTCTATTTTTAAGCAAAGCATCAGCACATTTAATCCTATTTTTGATGGACTAATGGATGGATAAGGCTCGTCAGTTTCCTTTACCACCTTACCAAAACTAATCGGCTTTACTTATTGATCATATGTGATTAAATTCCCTTTATTAATAATGATATCTCTATAATGCCTCTTTGTCGTATTCACGGTATCTCTATTTTTTAGAGTTTGAGTTTTTGTTTCTCTTTAAAAATATAATTTAATTGTTGTCAAAAAAAATTAAAAATATAATTAAATTATGAGGTTGGTTTTAATAGGTTGAATCAATTTTGTGAAACCGTTGAGAAAAAAGTTTATGAGTGGATAAGATTTAAACATAAAACCTTAAATTTAATAACTATTACACCATAATTATATATTTGTTGTTATAGTTATCACGAGCAATAATAACTATTATTCCACGACTATATATTTGTTATTATTATTATTATTATTACTACATACGGGTGAACCAATATTTTTACTAGGTTTAAATAAGTTTTTGGTCCCTCAAAGTTTACGAGTTTTTGGTTTTAGTCCCTCTCCACTTTTTTTTTTTTCAGTTTATTGTCCCTTAATTATTTTCCGTTCGTGTTAGTGGTCCCCCTTGTTACATGAGCTCTGTTAAGTGCTTGCGTGGCACTCCTTTGGCCAAATCAGCACATGCCACGTTGGCTTGTGTGTATTCACATGTGTTGCAGAAATATGACTAAAAGAAATATGAAATTTAAAAAAATTGTAATGTTACAAAAGAGGGGTTCCAATTTTTGGACTCCCTCATTCTTCTTCTTTTGCCATCTTTGAAGACTTGTGTTGCTGCTGCCACAAGTGATCTTCCATGGAGGGATGTAGGACATTCGTAGTGTCAAGCTCTTCCTCTTGACATCGATAATGTCGTTGTGGTCTTGAGGCTTTGGTTTTGACCTCCAACAGTGCAAAAAATCCAGGAAAGAAATTCCTCAGGTGCCCTAATTGGAAGGTGTGTTTATGTCATTTTGAGAGACCTTGCTTGTTGAGCATTTCATCTCCTTCAATTTGTTTTCTGTTTTGATCATACCCATCACACATGATTGCCGATCTTACTCTCTTTTTTGTTTTTTTTTTTTTTTTAATGGAAAATGCTTCGATGTAGAGGTATGAAGATTGTAATTGTTTTGAATCGGTTGATGAAGAAGTTGTTGGGGAAGAATTGCTGCAGAGGAGTGACGCTGTGGCTCCTCAGTGTGTTCAACGTGGTGATGTCATTGAAGATTCAAGATTGCAAATCTTTGAACTCCAAAACCAAGTTGTTGTGGAGAGGAGACAGTTGAGCTTATTGTTGATGTCCTTGCTGATTATTTCTTGGGTTGCGTTGTTGCTAATTGTGCTGTTCAAATAGGGTGGTTTACTGATTCTCTCTTTTAAAATGTGGTTTGTATTAGTGTTAAATTGGAAGGTTCCTTAATGGAACCTCAATTTATTCAATCGCAAAAAATGAAATGACAATGTAACAATCATATAATGGTAGTGACATTATATTCAGATTATATTTTGGTAATGTAACCATTATGTTTTGGTTTTGAGATTTTACTGATTAAAATGACCTCATGACAAAGTTTTAATGCTAATCTGTCTTACTAGACTTAAACATATGTTGACAATTTCCTTTTGGAAGAATGACTAAAACATTTGAGTAAAAAGATTGGACATGACATGATGGAACCATAAATCTATTTACATCTGGAACCAACAAACCGAACCTGGAAATAATTTTACAGAATCAATTAAATTACAGCGCACATGATCCAAATTAACAATACCAATAACATCATACATTATATTGTTTTTCAAAAATACATGACCCAAAGTTTGTGGTAATCTGAGTAGCAAAATAAACAGTATCAATTACATAAAACTAGAACATATATGTTTTGTGATAAGACAAAGCTAAGCCAAATCCTAATTTTCTTATAAATCAAATGTGTGTACATTCTGATTTATGCATAAATCAAGTAAAAAAAACAAGCAAACTATCCATATGTAGCATTAATTACATTAAGCAGAACATTGTGTCTAGGCACTATTAACTAATTACAAAGCTGCATTATGATTAGTGCCAAAAAAAAGGACACTTGCCCAACCAAAAAACAGCAGATTGCATCATTCTTCAGTTTCCTTCATGCATAGTCAACATATACAGAGACAAAGCCTCCTTCAACAACTACAACCTTTCGTGAATGTACTTGCATTAAGGACCTGAAACAATATGATACTTTCTATTAATATTTGAAAGGAACAACATAATTAAGGCATAAATTAGTAATTGTGGATGCTACCTTTGCCATCTTAGATTCCACAGCAGCAACTGGTGGTGTATAGTTCTCATGTCTTGACTCTACATACAATTTCTTCATGATTAAAGCATACAAATCAAGTGCTTCTCCCAACAATGTAAAAGTTGCGTCTATATCAAACTGTCTAGTATGTTGTGTCTAAAAATAAGAAATAAAAGTTCAAATTAGTTACATTATCCCACATTGGTTCACAACAAATAAATAATCAAAGGATACCTTAGTTAATGGCACAGTTTGTGATTTAGTAGGTGGCTTTGTTTGTGCATTAGTAGGTGGCTCAGAAAGTGGCTCAATTTGTGATGACTGTATTTGGATTAGTAAAAAGGCCCTTATAGTGAATGACCAACTTAAAACTCATCCCTTGTGCTATTATATACATAAAACAACAATTAATCAACCTAATAAAACACATAAATTTATATATTAATCACAAATTACCATCAACCACACACCTACATGCATGTTACTTTAACCTTATTACAAAAAAAAATTGGACCCATAACCCATAAACATTAATAAAATACTTTGCACGTTAGTGATAGTACTTAATCTGGTCCCTGCAGACTTTATATTTAGCTAACAAACAAGCAATGTTCAAAAAACAATTAAAGCTTACCTTTTGAAGCTTCACTCCTAGCACCCACACGCATATACAACGAACCAAATAAAGAAGCCTCAAACCTCTTAACACACTAGTCTTTGTGATGCGGCTACAGTCCTCGCACTGGTCTTCAACAAAAACAAAGACAATTGCTCTTCCCAAAATGACATGCACCCTATAACAACCCAATTATCGCTACTAAACAACACTACTACCACTAGACACATTTATGTAATCATAATACAATCATCGCAAGATCATAAAGACATAATAAATATATATATATATATATATATATATATATATATATATATATATATATATTCATAAATGAGGTCAACCACCTCATCTCTCAACACCGAGCATGAGATAAAAATATACAAGTATCAATCCTGGACTATACAAAGTTCTATCCAAAAGAATACAGCTATACCATATACATCTGTACAAGGAAGGGATACAAAACACACTCCCTAAAGCTGGTCAGACTATACATCATATACAAAAAGGGAGTAAAAGGACTATCCAAAAAGAGAACCCAAAAGACATCCCATTAATCACCTCCTCAGCCAAAGCTAAGCCTTCAGCTCCGAGTAGCTGGATCTGCGAAAGCCTCACCATCTGCTCCCACATTGAATGACGTGATCATCATAGTCACACCAATATACAATAGCAACAAATAAACCACAACAGAAGCACACAATCAACAGTAAGCTTACTAAAACAACGATATAACATATGATTATTGAAACCAACTACAATTCTCAACATTCACACTCACAAATATAGCATACATTCATATGGCCAACATTCTCAACTGTGAACCTACATCACAACAAATCCACCACAACTATGTCAATGCATGATGACACGGCTCTTAAGAGATTTACCACATCTCAGGTGATCAGCTAGGTCTTACCCCCTACCATAGCCTATCCAAGCACCATTCAGGAATTGCCAAACTCTGATCTAAGGACAAGCTTAGTGGTTTGTCGAGATAAGTGTAAGTGGGTTGTGGCTTACCACGACTCAAGGCCTACATCGCCTTGGCCTCCTACGAAATTGCCCATCCACTCATCCCTTGAAGGCCCATCGACAGCTGCCCTACATCTCGTCTAGCACTAGGTTGAAGGCTTATCTGAGCTGCAGCTTCGGTTAACCATCCAACTTACGTGCCTGCTTGCACCACTGTATAAGGTCCATCGTCAGCTACCTCAGCCGCCAACTTATGCATGATTGCATGTGTCACAACACAATATCTACTCAACCACAACCAGTCAACATACACACACACACACACACACACTGACACACATACACACATATATATATAACCTATGGCATGAAGTCCATCGTCAGCTACCTTACGCGGCCCAACAACAACCACCAACACCATACAGGCCCAATCTAGCCCCAAACATAAGCAACAAGTAAGGCCCTATCCAAGCAGCACTTACCTTGTGAGAAGTTTCACGTAACACCGGTGGAAGTTTTATCTAAGCAACCTATACCCCTTTGTGGAATGTCTCACCACAACTACACCACACAACTAGTGGAGGTCCTATTCAAGCAACATTCTACTCTACTCACATTTTCCAACAAGTCTCACATCAATTTCATCCCATGTAACTGCCATTTTTCATTTAGACACAACAGAACACCTCTCTTGCTCAGCGGTCCATACGCTTGCTCAACGAGTACCTTCTTTACAGAGGGCCTATTTTTCCTCACCAAGGTTCTCGCTCAGCGAGTATAAGTCTCACCCAGTGAACATCCTGTCCCCAAAGTCACTCGCTTAGCGACAATTGGGGTCACTCAGCAAATTCGTGTTAGGGACTTCATCTAAATCTCTATCGATAGCAATTCGCTCAGTGACTAGCCACTCCAGAGAGCAGCCAGAAAATTGCACACTCTCCTCGCTCAGCGAACACAGCATTCGCTCAACAACACACTTATAACAAAGAGCAACAACTCTCCAGGGCCTTAATTTGCTTAGCGAGCTTAGTATTCGCTCAGTGAATTGCTCCTTAGCATTCTGGACACTCACCACTTGCTTAGCGAACATCACATTCGCTCAACGAACTACTTTTTAGAGAATTTCCAGAATTCTCATGATCACTCGCTCAACGAATTGACCATTGCTTAGCGAGTCTCCTCTTTCCTTCAATCACTCCTTACAACTTAAGAACACTCGCTTGGCGACACAAACAGTTGCTCAGCGATCCCTAACTCGAGAGCCTCACTCCACTCCTAGAGGCATTCTCGCTCAGCGAAAGCCATAGTCGCTCAGCGACTATCAGATGACAGTAGCAAAATCTCTTTTCGAAAAACCCCAAAAATTCAAACTTTCCATTCACCCATACCCCAAATCAACTCCATGAAGATAGAATAATAGCATACAACTAACCACATCCACATACTCAACAGAATTCACGTCATTTCAACATATCACCAACAAATCATCAAGAATTCAAAGGAAACCCATTTCCACACAACATCTCAACATAATTCATTCAAGTTCAGTTTCCAGTACAAACCATAGCCACATTTGCATACAACTATGTTCATACAACAACTATTTAACACTTGTAAGCTTCTCTTACCTCTTAGAGTTCCAGAAATTCGAATTTGGGGAAAGGAGAGAATGTGAGAATGTGAACTGTTGAGCCAAATCCTTCAGAAAGACAGTGCTTTTCACCAAAAGGAATGAGATGGGCTACGAATCTTGCTTCTCACTTGGTGGGTTTTGAGAGTGTTTGAGAGAAAGAGGGATGAGAGACTGTGGGAATGAGAGAATGAATGGAAAAAGGGTTGGGCACCTTTCTTAACTCCCATAGGCCTCATAAAGGCTTTGGGCCCACTAACGCCTGTGGTCCATCTAAACACACCCCACGACCCACAACTGGTTGAACATGGCTGTTTCCCTCAAAACTCAGATAAACACCAACAACATATCACTTTGGCTCAAGTACATTTTCTCAGGTTCCTAAATTCAAACAGGAATTCCAAGACAACAACACAAGACTATAATCACAGCACAACAACGATCAACAACAATTACTTATTTTATTTGTTTTGAACACCAAGATCACATATTAATTTCGACTTTTTAATTATTAAAACACTAACTCATACATTAGGAAAAACACGATGTTATACACCTAAACCCCTATCTAAGAGCATGAACCCTAACTACTGGCAGTGAGGGTGCCAGTCAAAGTAAATGGGCCTTAAGGTATAGGGCTATGTGATATGTTTTTTTTTTTTAAATATTTTATTTACCTATTAACTAGGTTTGCAACATACCACTTTACACGTGCATAAAAAGCCAACGTGACATATGCTTATTTGGCCAAAGGAGTGCCATGCAAGTACTTAACAGAGCTCATGTAATAGCAGGGACCATTAACATGGACGAAAAATAATTAGGGGATAATAAACTAAAAAAAAAAGTGAAGAGGGACTAAAACCAAAAACTCACAAACTTTGAGGGACCAAAAACTTATTTAAGTCTTTTTACTATTATTTAGAGGTCAAATACTTCTACCAAATCGATAATTGGGTCGAACTCAATAACTTTGTTATTTACTATAACATCCAATTCTTTTATTGAGTATAATTTTATTTTATCCAAAATAAATAAAATAAGCACACAAAACATTTTAAGAATAAGAAACGTGTACTCTTTAAATTTAGATGGAATATTTGTAACTTTTTATGATGCAATTACTAAAACATATAGTGAGTCAGTGTAGTAGTAGTACTGTATCCATTCACAAACTATCATGTCCCTTTTTTCTTTTAATTATTAAATCATGCGTGCTTCTCTCTATCATTTTTCCTTTGGTTCGTCTTTCAAAATTGCACAAAATATCGAAGCCATTGTCCAATATGAAAAGTGTTAAACATTTCTTACACGAGCTAACGGATTTTTTTTATTCTTAATCTATGTAAGGTATGTGTGAAATTTTATAATTAGTTGAACATAAAAGAATTCTCAAATGACTTAGGATTTGTTTTGTTTATTTATTTTGTATGTACAAAGACGGCAACAAAATTCAAACTTAGGATCTTATGCATACTATTCCAACCTCCTTCACTAGGCTGACCATAGTAGTTCCTATTTTAGTTTTAAAGTTAGTTAAAATTGATTTTGATATAATAATTTTTGAATCAAATAAATGTAATTGACATATGTATTCAAATTAATCTTAAGTATACATTTTATATTAAAGCGTATATTAATAAAAGAATTGATTTTAAGCATTATTAAAAAGACACTTATTCACATGACATGAATATAACTTATGTGGCTCCTTTTGATGAATATAAAGAAGCTGCCCCATCCCTTTTCTCAATTGCTAAATTTTGTGACTGGTAAATTTTAATAAATGATCAATTATATCATTTCATATAAACAATTAAATTTACAATTAACAAAATTCGAATAAATAATTAATTCAACTTCATTGTACAGTGACCATTCCCAATAATTTCCGCTTCTCGATCAAAGGGTCAATCTTCTCTTGGTTAGCACTCGCAAAATGCTTCCCAAAAGGTACACAACAAATCAGCAGTCAGAACCACCTTGTTAAGTCCTCCCATTGTTTGTATCGTAATACCCCCTGTGATGCTTGCGTTTTGTGCCAATCCAATACTTATCCACGTTAATTCTTTTCCTTTTTTTTATATTTATGTTATAAATATGAAGTATTTATCAAATTTATTAATTACTAATTTTTGCTGAATAATTTTTTTTCTATTTATAAAGTTTGAATCTGAAAATTTACTTAAAGAATTTGAACTTAATATCACTCTGGACATTTCAACAATTCTTTTCCTTTTTTATTCCTGAAACTATTTGTATAGAGAAATTGAGATTGGTCTGTGTCATCGGTGAAAACGAAAAAGCTATGATAACATCCCTTCCCTTTTCCCTTTGATTGGAAAATTTGAGAAAGAAAAAGGTTTAAATTTAAATTGAACACAAATTGCAAGAAAAGAAAAATTTAAATATTTATTTATAAAAATCAACATTTCTCTCTTTTTTTTCCTACTTTTTCTTTAACTAAATAAAAACTAAATACATCATTATCTATATCTTTTTTCCATTTTCTTTCTTCTAATTCAAACCAACAAAGTTGAAAATGTTTTTATCCAAAAAAAAAAAAAAAGTTGAAAATGTTTGCTGAGGGTAGTGGGTATATATATAGAGCATTTAACCACAGCCTCACTGACTCAAAAATGATGAACCTGAACACCAAACTTCCTCTACATGTAAGTTCCCACTCCCTCTTGTCAAACAAAATTTTCATTTCCCCTCACATTCTGGTTTAATGGCTGCCTCAGCTTTGTCATTAACATCCCCATTCCATTTCAGAAAACCCCACAACAGGATTTCACCTTTCAATGCCCATCCTCTCATCCAAAAGGCCAAACTATCTCTTAAACCAAACTTCTGCTCAACCCTTCATGCTTCTCCCCACTTCAGACCCCCTATTGCAATTGCTCCTTCCTCATCCTCACTGACCCAACCAAGGGCTTCTTCTGATGAATGCTTTGAACCTGCTGATGAAGCCGAAAGGTTGCTGCTTTCTGAGGAAAAGCCAGTTAAATTCGCTCTCTGGGTCCTGTTCTGGGCCTCTCTCTCCCTGGCTTGGTTCGCTGTTTCAAGGGATGCCAATGCTGCTGTTGACTCCATCAAAGCCTCTGGCTTTGGTCCTAAACATTGCCAATTTGTTGAGGAAATTGGGCTGGTCTGATGGGGTTGTGGTGTTCACGCTTGCCACTCTTCCTGTGCTTGAGCTTCGTGGGGCTATACCTGTTGGTTACTGGATGCAACTCAACCCCGCAACTTTAACACTGTTATCCATTCTTGGGTTAGATTTTTTTTTTCTTCTTCAAATTATTTTAAGTACCCTTCTTTGGCTAACTTATGTGAGTTATTACTGAAATGCACTGCAATTATGACCCATTTGCCCTTGCTTGGCTTTCTAGAATTCCTCATGGTTAATGTGTTTACTTTGTTGTGATATTGTTGGACCTTTACTTGGAATAGTCATGTTAGAGAGATAAGCTTTGTTTGTTTACTCTTTTCAGAAACAGTTTTCTGTTTTCTAAAATTTGTTTGTCCCCTCAATATATTAGAAAGTATTTGTCCCATGAGTACATTTATGTTTTCTAAAACTTTATCCCCTTGAAGAAGAGAATGAGAAAACATCTTCCGGTTGTTTTTTCATTATTTTTGTTTTTTAAAACAATTGTTTTGGAAACAATTTTCAAGACTTAGTAAAATTTGGATGAGAAATTGATTGCTGAGTAGTGTAAAATTATTTGAAAAAACAGTTTTTAAAACAAAAAAGTAAGAAGTGAATCAAACAAGCCCTATATTTTGCTATGTAGATTTTAACTCATGGAGAGAAGAGGATTTCATGTTGGCTTGTTAGAAGATGTTTCCTTAGTGCCTGTTGATGTAGTTTAGATTGATTTTTGGTAATATTGGGAGTTTTCTCATGGTTGTATGAACCAGATTTAAGTAATTGATGTAGGAACATGGTCCCTGTGCCATTCATCGTACTCTACCTGAAAAGATTTGCGTCTTTCCTTGCTGCGAGGAGCTCTTCTGCGTCGCGATTCCTTGACATGCTGTTTGAGAATGCCAAAGAGAAGGCTGGTCCAGTGGAGGAGTTTCAGTGGCTTGGTCTGATGCTGTTTGTTGCTGTTCCTTTTCCTGGAACAGGAGCATGGACTGGAGCCTTTATAGCATCCATTCTTGATATGCCATTTTGGGCTGCTGTATCTGCTAATTTCTTTGGTGTTGTATTTGCTGGGCTGCTAGTAAATTTGCTAGTGAACCTTGGTCTGAAGTATGCTATCATTACTGGTGTCATCCTTTTCCTTGTTTCCACATTCATGTGGAGCATCCTTAGAAATATTAAAAAGGGTTTGGGCTCGTCAAATTGAGGTGAAATGTCTGATTTTCCTTTATCCACAGGAAGACAATTGTTAAAGTTTTGTTCATTCTCTGGGTTTTCATTTGCTTATATTTTCATAATAGAGCATCCTAGTTCAATGATATGTAAAATTTAAATGGCTGACATTTTGTATATACCCTTTTTCTAATGTTTTAAAAATCATGGGCTGACTGATATTACTTGTTACAGAACATCCTGCGTCTGATAATTTTTTCTTTTCTCTTGTGAAGTATAAACATCAATTGGGAAACTTAAGACCTAATCAAATTATAACTTTATGGTGCATGAGTGCATCTTTTCTTTCTTTTTTTCATTTTCTTTTTGAAATGTAAAATTTAGCAATTTAAGATAGAGCACACCATATCTGCTTCTTTAAACTAAAGCTGAGTGTCCTTAAAACTTCAACAGAAAGAAGGAATGCATATGTCTCTCCCAATACCTACACCTTCCAGTTGTTTGCATCTTCTGCTATGAGAGTAGGATTACTAATTGAATACATCCTCATTTGGCAAGGAAAAATTGGTTGATTTTAAATTTAATCCTTTATTAGTTTAAATTTTTTACACTATCATCCAATGGTATGTCGAGGCAATATTGAAAGAGTTTGATCTCTTAGGTAGTTTTTCTGATAGTCAGAGTCCTTTAATGATTTGTCGACTCATTATCTAACAATTGTGTTGAGAAGTTGTTCATTTACCTTGTATGGAAATTAAATCTTAATTGGCATGCTGCATCTTAAGTCTATTTTGCTCTAAAATCTATCTGCTGTTGGGAATTTGATAAATTGCCTCTAATCTGAATATTCGTTTGTTAGTGGTTGTCCCATAAATTTCTGAATCTCAATTGTTAACCTATTTTTCCTATATGTATGTACTATTATGAACAAGCACCTCCACTTTTTGTTTATATATATATATATATATTACAGTATCCCAAAATCCAAGTTCTTAGATATGTTCATTTTCCAAGTGTTTGTTCTCTTGCGAATATAATAAGCCCAAGATATTGTTTTGAACAATGATTGTCCAAACTACTTCATTGCATTTTGGATGAAAAGTTTTGTCTAGATAATCCCCATCATGGTTGCCAGTTTTGGGAGATGTTGGAGATAATACCTGTATATGTTGATTTCTTGTAACAAGTTTGGTTGTATTATATGGAATACTGATTTTATGGACTGTGCCACTATGGAACTTGATTTTGTTGATCTGATTAAAAGTCTTTAACAAGCTACTGGTTCCAGCTTTTATGAAAGGGGTATTATTTCAGCCCACTTTTCCAGAATTTCCCTCTCTAAAGAAAGAAAAATATCCGTGATCCATGTATAGTTGAAACTTTATTGTCAGTTCCTAATATATAAATTTGTGAGACGTGAATTTAAGACTCAGAACACGGTTAAAGAAACTTTCTTTGCCATGATATATAATCTTTTATTTAGAACAAAAGTTTGGCCAAATTTATGATAAATATAAAAATTATTAATTTATTGTCATGGACTTTGGTGAAGGTCTCATGCGGTGCTACTGCTCTATACTTATCAAAAAGCCTTGGAACTGAGATTATTACGTGATAAGTAGGCATGGCAATGTGGTGGGGTTGGGTTTCGTTCTTTGCCCCTAATTGTCCAACATATCCCGGCCTTGCCTCCGATAGTCGATGGGAATTAATTTTGATACCCCATTGTCCCTAATGGGGGTTGGGTTTTTTCTGCCCCGTTCCATATGTCTCTTTAAAAAAAATAATTTTTTGACAAATTACATTAAAAATGTAATTTTAGATAAAATATTTTAATTCTAAAAATAAATTTTATCTAAAGTATTTTAGATACTTTTGCAAAAATTGTTAATTTTTTTGTGCATAATATTTTAATTCTATAAAATTTTTCTTTTTTGTCAAGGCGTGTTTGGGGGTGGGGGCGAGTATCAACATCCTCGTCCCTGCCCCTGTCCTCGGCTTAACTAGACCTTGACGCCAACCCCAACCTTGGTCAAAGTGGGAAAAACCTGTCAAAGTCGAGGAGGGTTCGGGTAGGTACCCACAGGGTTGGGTATATTTGCCATTGCCTAGAGATAACTTTTATGAATGAGGTTTCTGTCCATTGAGTCCAAACGGTTAGGCTAATCTAATAAAACCCAATTTGGTATAACCTCACATATCCAAGTGCTTTACTAGGCCGAGAAGTCATATGAGGCTGCTAAAACCACATGGTCTACATCTCATAGTACTCCTTACACTCCAACGTAAAGAATCAAGTTACATTATTCATGTAACTCATGTTAAGACATTCCATAATATTCAATGGTTAAAGAGTGCATGCTATCTTGGGTTTAGGCTATGTTTGGATTAAAGTTTGAAAAGTAATTTTACAAATTTCAATGCCAATTTATGAATTCCAATACATAAGTGAAGAAGAAAAAAAATTGTTGCTTTGAGAGTAAAAGTACTTTTGAGCTTTCCTAACTAAAATTAAACATGTACGTACCTTGTGAGTACATTCTCATTCCAAGGCTATGACTCACCTATACTTGAGCCTATAATAGGGACTTTTTCTACATCACCAAGTAATTTTTTTTTCATAAACTTATTATATTGAGTCACATACTGACTTGAGTGTCAAGAGCATCTTTACAGGTATCTCTCACCTTTGCTCGCTTGTCAGACTAGCACCTTCACTCTTTTCAACACTAGAAGCAGTTTGATCTCGTGGGCTTTTAGGTATAAAAGGTTAGCTAGATCACTGCCATACTATGATAATCACCTGTGTTTTGAAAACCAAAACTAGTTGGTCATTGGAAATACGATATACCGGTTATCTGACTAGTTCAAATAAACCACAAAACTGACAAGAAGAAAAATTGGTCAAAAAATCAAAAAACCAATTAAAAATTGACAAAAAGTCAGTTTAAAGTAGGTCAATGAAAAATGCTTAATACAACATTATTTTTAATTTTTTTCTTAAAAAATGAAAATCAACCTAAAGAATTTATCATTTTTTTTATCCTAAATATAAACTTGTTTTTATTAATAAATATTGATGTGTATTGTTAAAATTTAGACTTAAATATTATGATATATTTGATTTGAATTTTTGTAGGTATTGTAAATATTAAGAACCTATAAAATGATGTTTTATTTTTAGTTTTTGGTATTATAAAGTTATGATATTGTGCTTCTTTATTATTATTATTATTATTTGATTAATACCAGTTTAACCACGGTTCAACTACGATTGAACTATCGAACCTTGAAGTAGTGTCTTGATTGATTCAAAGACCGATTTTGTTTTAAAAACATTGGTAGTCACATAACATGTACTATGGTTGATGAATAACAGTTATTGATGGTTGGTTTTCACTATATATTGGCTTGAAGTGATCCCCTTATACGTGACAATTCAGATATCCCTGAAAAATTAATTTCTACTGATGGTCAAGAAAGAAATATGATGTACAAGGTAAAATGCTGTAAGTGTAGCTGTGTGCCAAAGATTGGTTTCTCTAACATTATTATGACTTGAGAGGATACTACATAACTTGATTTAGCGATGACAAAATTGTAGTATGGGCTATGGGGTTTCCTTTTTCTTTTTCCCTGCAACATCAAATTATTAAAACCAGGAGATACTGTGGTAGGATTTTTTTGGTATTACTCAGAAAGTGCGTCTATTTAAAAGGGAAAAAAATGATACGTGGCTGATAATTTCAATATAAAAAATCAAAGTGCAGAAAATAATAGATTACTGAAAAAATTGATTGTAACATCATTTCCATTAGTGTTTGAAATATTCGAATATTATATTTTAATCTTTCAACAAACAACTATATATTGTGGGAAAATTTTCAGCAAGAAGCCCACTTAGAGCCCAAGCCAGACTTCAATTTTCAAAAGATAAAATTCAAAGAGAAAACTTGCTGAAAATGAGATGAATGACATACTTTTGCGGCCCACTGTCATATGTTGATACAGACTAGCGTAGCCAAACAAATGATTACCAAATGGATTTTCTGTCGAAAAATAAAAAAGGCAATACGGGCAAGTACCTCTTTACTGGATCGCTGAAATGGATTGGTGGAAAAAATTTCAGTGCTGTAGGACTATATATTCTTTCCACTAAATTATGATACCTGCTATATGTCTTTTTTTTAATTAATTTATTTTTAGATAAAAAAAAGAAAAAAAAATGTCAATAGGTACTATAAGAGTATAAAAAATTTGCTCCTCTGGGTAAGGGGGAAAATAGAATAATAAAAAGGAAACCCTCTAGCCTTCATAAGCCAGCAAAGTGAATGAGCTACTAGTACCATTACTAAATATTAAAAAAAAAAAAGATGATGAAAATATTGGTAAAAGTAATATTGAAATAAAAAGATAACATTCTAACAACATGTAGCTGCTTGTTGAAAGATTAAAATGTAATACTCAAATATTTCAAAAGTTAATGGAAATGATTTTTCAATCAAATTTATTATAAAACAATTTTGGATATAAGGGAGAAGAAGGGCAGAGGAACGAAGACCAAAAGATATAGATGAGAAAATGCTTACTTCATTCTTAAAGGAAATGTACCGTAGTAGTGAATATATAGAGCCGAAATATCTACAGCTTAGGGGTGTAAGTGGGTCTAATTCAACCTACGGACCCGACCCAACTGCATTTTAACGGGTTGGGTTGGGTCGCGTCATCAGGTTGGGTCGGGTTCAATTTTGACTGACCCGATTAAGGTTGGGTTGGGTTCGGGTTAATGCATTCTCAACCCAACCCAACTCAATTTATTATTTTTTTAATTTAAAAATTAAAATATTATATTATTCACATATATTGTATTTTTTTTTATTGTTGAATTTGTGTGGTTAGACTTGTATTTTAAATTAAACATGTATTGAATGAGTTCAACTAATTAAGTATTTTATTTTTATTTGATTTTTTTGAATTTTTTCAAATATATAAATTGTATTAATATTTTATTTGACCAACCCGATGACCCGATCCGATCCAACTCGATTAAAAGTTGAGTTGGGTTCGGTCGCTTTGAAAAAAAATACAAACCCGATCCAAACCAACCTGATTATTTTTAATTAGGTTGGGTCTTTAACACCCCTAAACCCAACCCAACCCGGACCATGTACACCCCTATTACAGCTCATAAAAGATAAGATCGAATCTATTAGGAATTGCACAAAATGTAACAAACTAATACAGCTCAGCAGGTTTCTAGAGTTTTCTAAAAGATTGCAGACTAGAAGATTGCAGGAGTGCTGCATAATTCTCATCTTGGGCCTGTTGGTTTGGTGTGGGCTCCTTTGGTGTGGGTTGTTTCTTTGATCTGTTAAGTAATTAATTTCCTTTTATTTTCAGCACTTTGATTTTTATATTTAATTCATTAGCCACTTGTCATTTTCTTCCTTTTAAATGGACGTATGTTCTAATCATTATACAGCATACTCAAAACATTACAGTGTTCATCCATTTATAATTAATTCATTAACTCTTTTTGAGAAATTGTTAATCATAAATAAAAATTAAAATTAATTTGTAGTGAAAAATTCTTTGATCAAAGGAAAAATGATTTAGGAAGTACAAAATATGAGTGTCAAAATAAAGCTGAATTGATACATAGATCGACTTGAATAACTCAATAAAACGTGTGAATTTAAACTCTTGTGAAACCACCTCATTGAACCTAACCTAACGATTGAGATAAAAAGCCTTAAATTAGCATGTGACATCTAAAATAGATAGACTTTGAGTTTGTGTTGAGATAGAGGTTCCAGCCTTCAGAAATGTTTTATGTTAATCAAATTGATCAAGAGTCTAGCTAGAGGCTATTACTTCGATTAATCGTATGCAGATACTCTTGAAAAAGAAATCATGTCTATCACTATGGTCAATGTAATGGGTAGTGCAATGTAATGTGTCTAGCTGACATCAATGCATGCTGGAACGTCCTTGGTTCACAATTCTGGTCATATTAATGGAAATAACTACTAAAGAAGAGTCACAAGGTGAAAGAAGGAATCCTAGAGTTGTAGGCATCATGTTGCAAATGAATACTAGAGTAACTGGTTAAATGAAGTTGTTTGTAAATAAATAAAGGATATATAGAAAAGTAAACTTATATGATTGTTTAGAAGCTCGCTCAGTAATTTGTTGAAATACGATAAAAATAATAAGCATCAACATTTCGTTTGAAGACATTCAGAATTTTCGCCGTAGTTTTTGTTTAGAGTAAAAGCTAAATTTTATTACGCTGAAGAGTGCCAGCAGTTGCCAGCATTGCATCATTTCAATACATTTAATTTTTGCAACAGTATATAATATGTCATTGATTATATATTCATAATACAATTATTTTTATTATGCTAAATTACATTTTTGATTTTTCTATTTTTCTCAATCTGTCATTTTGGTTTTCCTATTTTTAAAAATTCGCAATTTTAGTTCTACTATTTTTTTAGAGACATTTAGTATTTTTATTTTTAAAAGTCTACAATTTTAGTCTTACTGTCAAATCTTTTGCGTTGACTGTTAGTGGTTTAACTTTGATTTTGACATGTCAATGTTGACTCTAACGTTGATTTTGACTCTAACATGTTATTTAAGTGCTGACACGTTAGAGTTAAAGTTAAATTACTAATGGTCAATGCAAAAGATTTGACGGCAGGATCAAAATTAGAAATTTTTAAAAATAAGAAGACTAAATGTCTCTAAAAAAATAAAAAAATAAAATTATGGATTGAAAAAAATAGAAAGACCAAAAATATAATTTATTTTTTTATTAAAATGATGAGAAAATATTATATTCATTAGCTCTGGAATTTTCCATATGTGAGAGCATATCTGGTGTCAGACGAAGCAAACGCATACTTCTCTCCATTTTAATTTCTGTGATACGTTGAACCGTTGCTCGATGATTTTGAATATTTTCTACAGTAGGTATGCTCTGAAAATATTGATGCTGAAGTCGTGCAAGTTGCTCATACTTAGTTATCTGGTGATCCAGGTCACTGACGTTCGCACGATCCAGCTTTTCTAGCACATCCTTGGCAATTTCCTCAACAATTTCAATTTCTGTCCTGTACGCGAACATCACGCCGAATGACACGTATTAAGATATCAAATTCTCAAAAAATCCATATCATAGTTTAAAATAAGTACCAGAGATACCAAAAGAAGAAAATAAAATGAACTTTGGTGAGTGGATAACTTTGGAAAGATTATAGATCCAAACACGTGTCGCATCATTGGTCAAAAACAAAAACTCAGTCCGCAGTGATCTTCTTCTACAACAATAGCTCAAAAAGAAAAAGAAAAGAAAATAGAAGCAATTGTTGTCATGAAGGTCCTCTTCAAAGTAGGATACGGCATGCCGTCATTATTGTCGTTGGAGACGAACATTTCCAACTTCCATTAACCGAGTATACAGTGATTACTGATTACCATAATTCCAGGTTTTTTTGAAACCAATTTTCTTAAGTTTTTTTACTTATTACCAAATAAAAGATACTGAATAATTTTTTTGTAAAAATAATAAACATACTTATTTAATTTTTTTATTAAATATTAAGAGGGTTATTAATAAGATGTTTTACAATGATACAATAAATTTTTATGATATGTTGCATACTTAAATTTAAGAATTGAATCAAAATTTGCATTTCCTTTCTTTTTTGTTAATAGACGTAAATTTTCCATGTTACCTATTAAGTTGGTCAATCCTTTTGTAGTTTCACTATTAATTTGCATCTTCAAATGATTGAAAAGGTACAAGACTAATTATTGGAATAGAATTACCTGTTGACGTTGCAATCCCAACCAGAATAATTGGCTGCTTCTACCAAACCATTCCTCCATTCTCGCACCTTCTGCTTTTCCTCAAAATTTCGCTCGTGTTTAGCAAATGCCTCAGCATAGGTTCCCCTCTGATTCCGCACATCGGAAGGATCTATGTCATAGAAAACAGGCACTATAATCTGCCCTTTGCTGCTTCCACACTCGAGTATTTTCACGAGCTCATCCAGACACCACTTAGAAGCCGCATAGTTCTTAGAGAAAACAATCACGGAGAGGTTCGCTTCCTCAATGGCCCTAACAAGGGTTGTGGGTATTTCCTCTCCTCTCTCAAGATTGTTGTCTATGTAGGTTCTGATATCTACCCTTTCCAGAGCAGCATTGAGATGGCTTGTGAATGTCTTGCGGGTATCCTCACTCCTAAAACTAATGAACACCTCGTGCTTTTGTGGAGGAATATTGGAGGAGGAGGATGACCATGCCATATATATATGATATATGATATACTATTTAGCTAGCTAGCTATTGATTATGTGACTCTACGTCACTAGTATATATATATGACAAGTTAAACTCTTCGATGGTTGTGAGTTCAGCTCTGAATACTCCGTTTTATAGATTCATTCATCTCTATAACGCGTGGAATTAAGAAAGAAGAGCAGTGAGCTGACAACCTAGAGTATGAATTTCGTGGTTGCTTCGTTCTATAGTGAATTGACGAAAATAATAATAATAATAATAAATGTAGGTTCATTCAGATTAGCAGGGTACAAAAAGTCAAAGTTTTATGTGTGAAAAGGACATAGAAGTTTCACCACAACTCGGCGAGTCCAATATTAGTTTTGTCGCAACTTGACACAAACTGTGAATTATTTTCTATTTAAGCAAATAGATATTTATAATATGGAGGTGTCCATATATTATTTTTCTATCATTTATATTATAAGCACAATGTTTTCGTCAGATAATTTGGTGTAAAGAATCTTTGTATTGTAGTACAATAGAACTCTCTATGTAAATTGGTATTTTTATTTGCTTAAATTCGTGACTAGTTTATTTATATTTAAAAAAAAATAATTTAAATTTATATCCATACCACCCTTAATATCCTTTTCTGCCCTTCAGTCAAACTTGATGTCTATCCCCCCCTCCAAAAACGCTCATTACTCGAATATAAAATGGAATTTATTATATATATTTTTATTTACAACTTGAATTAAAATATAGAAGTCAAACAATAAGCCTGAATAAACCAGACGTTTTCCTTCAAGCTTTTCACACATAAAAACCATGACTTTTTCTGTACTGCATACTCATTTTCGTTCTTCATATATAAAATTATATATGCTCTTCAATTTGCTTCCGGGGAAGGTAGAAGGAAGGAGGTAGGCCTGAAATTTTTAAACCGTGGGCCATAGCTTAGGAAGAGTCTGACTTCCAGGAAGGTTCAGATTCCTTTCTTTGATCGGTTCTCCCAGAGCTAAACAAGCTATAAAGGGAACTTCACATAGTGTTTAATTCACAGCTAGAGCTAAATTTCCCACACCCCATTAATTCCTTTAACCAAGAGTCCCATACTCAAAAGCTAGCTAGCTAGCCAATATTAATATACACATGGCATGGTCGTCAACCTCCTCCTCTAGAACCCCTCAGGAAAAGCACGAGGTGTTCCTCAGCTTCAGAGGTGAGGACACACGCTACAATTTCACTGGCCACCTTCATGCCACCTTAACCAGACTCCAAGTCAACACATACATAGACTACAATCTTCAGAGAGGTGATGAGATATCATCCTCACTTCTCAAGGCCATTGAAGAGGCAAAGCTCTCTGTCATTGTTTTCTCCAAAAACTATGGAAATTCCAAGTGGTGTCTGGATGAGCTTGTGAAAATACTTGAGTGTAAGAGGATGAGGGGACAAATTGCGTTGCCCGTTTTCTATGACATTGATCCCTCCCACGTCCGCAACCAGACGGGAACATATGCAGAGGCATTTGCTAAACACGAGAAACACTTGCAGGGTCAAATGGACAAGGTGCACAAGTGGAGGGAGGCTCTCAGAGAAGCCGCTAATTACTCTGGTTGGGATTGCTCCGTCAACAGGTAATTATATCTAGACTAATGTCAGCAAATCATTATTTGACACACTCTTTTAAGTACTTTTTTTTTATTCATGGAAATTAAAAATTATAAAATTTTGTGGATCTCATATTTTATTTATTAACTTTTTCTTGTAATTTTGTGATTTTCAATTATTTTCAATCAATAAAAAATAATGTGTTCAAACCAGTATGTTAGAGAGCGTGATGCTCACATTCCTCTTATATCTATACCTATTTTGAATCTTCTAGTCCATTAATTAGTCACTTTCTAAAATCTCCAATGGATAAAAATTAACATTTTAAGCCCACAAAAGAAGAATTAATTGCTAAATCATTTGATTGACTAATTAAGCATGTTCAAAATTCCAAGTTTGATGAAGGGATGGAAAGGGGAACTCTGGGGAAGGAAGGAGGGAAACGCATGCTCTTCTATCTTTCCTTTTAAGTTTGTCTTCTTATTATTTCCTTCATCTATACACAATAATTGATATATAAACTAATACTTGTCATCTCCATTTACGTTTGGTGAAAATATATACGTGGTGCCGATTGGCATTCTCGCTTGTCATATTCTTTCCTTACTGCTTGATAGTGCACATTAATATATGTTTTAAGGTTTCATTTACCTGTTAAAAAAGTCACAAGACTCGTGTTTTAATTGTAACCATTTATGATAAAATTTAAATAGTCAATATTTATGATGGGGATCAAGTTAAATTCGAAAATGATTTTTTGTAGATTTATTTCATTGAATAACATTTTATATATATTAAATTCAAATAATTAATCTAATTGTTAAATATTTTCATATTATCTTGAGCTCAGTAATTTTATAGTTGATATTTACTTATAATTTTAAAAATTATATTATATGTTAAATTAAATTTATTAGTTTTATAATTTTATAAAATTTGTAGACTTATCTATTTAATATATTTTTTAATTTAACAGTTGATTATATATATGTGAGATTTGTCAACGTATACCAATTTCTTTTTTAGTTAGAGTACGTTAACAAATTATAACTAGGATTATCTTAAAATACAATGATGTAACTTGTTAACGTATTCTAATTAAAAAACAAGTGAGAACATGTTAACAAATATATATATATATATATATATATATATATATATATATATATATATATATATATATATATATATAAGTATCCCAACCGCGGCAGTTTTGTGTTGTCCCTTAAATTATCTTTTGTCCAATATTTAGACTATTTTAAAAATCAAACAAAATATATCATTGGTTTTTAATAACAAGTCAAACGAATCCCTAAGCATTACACACACACACACACACACACACACACACACACACACACACACACACATATATATATATATATATATATATATATAACTATCCGATAACTTCAAATCACAAAAATAAAATTAATCCACTAGAGTCAACTTGGCGATAGGGTATTTAAATAGTATGTATGAATAGAGAAACATATAAGAGTAGAGGAATTGTCCCTCAACTCATACTCTACTCTTTTAATAATTAGTCTCATGTCTATCAATTGTGGAGATACTTTGGGTCTATTCCTGATAAAAAATAAAATAAAATTCTAAATTTAAATTTTATTGTCGTCGTTATACACAAACAAAAATCACAAAACTAAAATGATTGAGCATCTATTTCATGCTCTCCATATCAAATAGATTCGAGTAGATATGGAAAGTGAATGTTACGTTCTTTTTATGTACTGCTAATTGGAACGCCTTTTTTTTTCTCTTCGGATTTTAGAGTTTTTTGTTCAAAGGATTTTAGAGAATTCTATTGATAAAGATTTGTGGTAAGTATACCTTTTAACATGATGATTACATATATCTACAGGATGGAATCTGAACTCATCGAGAGAATTGCGAAGGATGTACTAGAAAAACTAAATCGGGTATATGTTGGCGACCTAGATCAGCAGATTGCAAAGTTAGAGCAACTTGCACAGCTTCAACATCAGTTTTTTCAAAATATACCTTCCGTGGAAAATTTGAAAAATCATAAAGCAACTGTTCAACGTATCACGGAACTTAAAATGGAGAGAAGTGTCCGCATGCTTCGCTTATCTCCTGACATGCTTTCACATTTGGAGGATTCAAACAATAATAATTATTTTCAGTTTTAATGTACCATCATGAGAAATTAATTGTTGTTGTTATGAAGTTTTAATGAGATAAGATTTCAGAATTTCAAAATTATACTACCTCCATCAATAGAACCTTTTGAACAATTTGTTTATCTCATTTTATAAGATGTTTTTTAAATTGTCTCTTGCATTAATTATTTTTTATCAAAATATCTTTAATTATTTTACAATAGAGATGGCAAATGGGGTCGCTTAGCTTGGGCCTGTTGGGTCAAGGTGTGAAAGCAAGTTGAGTCGGCCTGGCTTGACTTGAATTTCTTACGGTTGTAGATTTGTTGGCCCAGCCTAGTCCATTAGGCTTGACCAAATTGGCTTTTTTTGGGCCTAAATTTATATAAATTTCACAAAAATTAAAATAATAAATAATATTGGCCCAAATAGACTTGGTTATTTTTGGACCAACATTTCATGGGCCTTGGGCTAGGCCAAATTGAACCATTTTTTTCTAGCCTAAAATTCAAGAGCCTAACTCGACCTTATTCATGGACTGTTTTGGTTGACCTATTCAGCCGAGCTAATTTTGCCGTCCTCTACTTTATAATTTTTTAGCCAATAAACAATAATTGTTTTAAATTAATAAGATAAACTCTTTACTATCTTGTGAGGATTGAAGATGACGACTAGCTACATATCAATAAGATAAATTGTATAACTATTATTCTCTCTCCACACATTAATTAATTATGTTGAAAGTAATTAATTGGAAGGAGTGAAATGATGAGTCTCAATAATCTTAAGGATGATTTTGGAAAAACAATATAATTTGTTAACAAGTTTAATGCCATTAACTAAATTAACCAACTTTCTTAATTCTCGTTAATTAGTTAAAAGAATCTTATACATAGGGACGAAGGTAGTAGTTAATCAATGCATATATCTTATTGTTGGGCCTCGATTCCTAAGCGATGTAGGACTATTTTGGTGTACTAGAGCAATAACCCCCCAATCGAGGCCAAGGGGATGGCTTAGGCCCTCCTTCTAGCGCTAATGTTATAACCTCAAGTCCTGAGGCATCATTAGGGTCACCACATCCAAAATATTATCCACTTCGACAATCATGGGTCTCACAATTTTGTTCTTAAAAGGTGCCTTGGTGGGTTAAGAGCAAAGGGTGTTTATATACTACCCTTGGACTTGATTCCTAAACAATGTGGGACTATTTTGGTGTATTGGAACACTTACCAAATGCTTCATCTTGTTACGAGAACACCTATTAGGTTATTACCTTTAGGCTTATTTTTCTGATAATGCCTTCAAACTTTATACATCTTGAATGTCTTCGCAACAAAATGACTTCTTCTCAGCTTCCTTCCTCGCAAAAGGAACTCAACCAAAGATTCTATGTCTTGAACTTCCTTTAAAGGTCATATTGATGGCCTCGTATATCAATTTGAGAATTTTGAGAAGTTGCAATATCTACCATCAATACTTGCATACACTTGCATGGCTTGGTTCTGCATAATTAGCATGCTTTTGAAGAGGGTCAAAATCTACATTCATTAATGCCTTCTTCTCCTTAAATTTGAGCCCTCCTTTCTTGATAGCATTTTGGATTAAATCTTTGAAACATATGTTATTATATATTAGTCTAATGTCCATTGATAATCTCTTTGATTATCTAATTATTCCTATTATTTTTAAGAGATTTTGAGTCATTTATTATAAATTTTAACCCATTTTGTCCTCAAATAAATAAATTTTTAGAATTTTAGAATGGAAAATGCTATCTGTTTTATTTTCTAAATTTTAATTAAGACTTCTAGTTATTATCTTATTTTTTGTGTTTTTATTTATTTTATGTAATAAAAGAAAGATGATTATAATACTGATGGATCAAGAAAGAAGACCAAAATAACATCTTAAAAGAGAGTCTTTAAGAGTCTTGGACCTATCTCTTTAGTATGAGCTATCCAACCCATATATAAAAAGATAAGAAAAGAGAGGATCGAATTAGGAACTTTTCTCTCATTTTCTAATTTGGAGCCATCACTAAGCGTTTTTTTTTTTCCTATTCTTCTGTAGGAGCTCTATGGGCACAATGGAGATAATTAAATGGAAGCTCACATTTCTGCAAGAGTTCATGGAGAAATCTTTCTTTATCTTTATTTTTTTTTAACTTTTCTATGTCTAGGTAAACCTTTTTTTTGTGTTTGTGTTATGAAGATTTGTATGTAACCCATGGCTATTCGATTTGCGAATTTTTAAACTAATAGATTTTTCCTTATTACATGGGAATTTTCCTATGTATTTTGCAGGTGATTCTTTCGTGGATAATGACTTTTCTACGAATTTTAAATTCACAGATAATTTTTTTCCAGATTTAAAATTTACAAGAAATTTCACAAGTAATTTTTTGACAATTTAAAATTTATAGGTTAGAACTCACTAGTGTCAGGCCTAATGGTAGAGGATTGGGGTAATATACATGAGATCATAGGTTCTAACCTTAGTACAACCATTGCATACACACACAAAAAGTTTCCTATGAATTTTAAAATCCGCAAGTAAGTTTCTTGCAGATTTTAAATTTACAGGAAGTTCCACAAGTAATTTTTTTGCAACTTTTAAAAAAATAATATAACATAATTTTTAAAATTTCCAAAATGTTTATTTAAATTTATAATTTATTTACTCTAGAAATTTTTAATATTAATATTCTTTTTTAATAATATTTTTATTTCCTGCTTGTGTAAGCGAAAAGGACCTGTATTAGATGAGTAAAAGTGTAAAACTAACTTTTATATGCTTCAAGGTGAAATTTGTGTTGCAGGTTCTTTCCTATATCAAGCATGGAAAAAGGGTTAAGGTGAATTCTAACTCTACAAAAGTATTACGTAGGGTTTCATTAGGATGATTAGATAACCAAGAAACTAACCATTATATTGTATTTTTATTTTTTACTTAATAACATATTTAGGAGGACATGCTTATCACGCAAGATGAAATATTTGGTATGTGAAGGCACTAATGAAGTTTAAGTAAGTTAATATTTTTATTTTGTACTAGTCCTAGTATCATTATAAAAAAAAAAATGAGCAGTTTTTCATGAATGCTAACCTGAAATTATTGTGGAACAAATCAAAGTGCTATTGCTCCAAAGACTTCAACAAATAATTGCTCCTTGTATATCTGATACAGAGTTCATTGAGGTAGAAGTAAAATTATCAGCAAAATCACACCTTGTATATATCCTCAGGAGCATTGGGCTCCATGACTTCAATATCACGACCAAAGGTGAGATATCCTTCACTTAATTTAGAATTGTTGCCTTTTTTTGATTGCCTGCCTTTCTCATCAGGGCCTTATAATTTTTTCTCCATCTGCATCACATATTCAAACAAATTTCATTGAAGAATACAACTTCCTCCCCTTCCTCTTCTTTTTTCATTGGTTAATTTTTCCAGGCTGAAAACTATCAGTGTTCCAATGACCAAGAAGATAAAAACACAGCCAAAAATGCTAAGAAAATTAAGAAACACAGCCAAAAACACAATTTACTAGCGGCAATAAACAAAAATAATGTTGAATAAAAAGGCTAGATCCAAGAGGGGGGTGAATTGGATCTTAAATTTTTTTCAAGAATCCCCAAAACCTTTTCAAAGATGAAGAACTAGATTTTCAAAAACTTTGAATCAATTTGATTTGGTTATATGAATGATGTAGAATTGGAACAATAATCTTGATTTTACTATGCAATCATGAACAAGAGCATCGTGAATTTATATGCAATCATAAAGAGATCAAGATTCAATATATTTGAGAGAGGGTAGAAGAAAAAACAGAACACACAAGATTTATATTGGTTCGATCACCTCCACTGTGATCTACATCCAGTTTCAATCAAACTGATTAGGATTATCACTATGCAATTCAATTGTTTACAATAACAATGCACAAACAAGAGAATTACAAACAAACACAACCACAAGATCAAATTTCTTGAAAAACCTATCAAGAAAACTTGAACCTCTTCTTGTGGAACACTACCACAAGATAGACTTGAGAAAAACTATCTCAAGAACAAAAATTTTACATAAAGAAAAGGTTAGATATCACCTTAATTCATGATGGATGAAAAACAATGAAGCACAAATCAAATTCTACTTAAAAGATGACTTTTCTTTATCTCCAATATTGATCCATGATGAGCTCTTGATTTTGATGTAAAACTTGTAGTGATGATGAAGAATAATGTGTTTTCTCTCTAGAAGAGCTCTCACACAAGTTTAGAGAATTAAATTTATATGAAAAGATCCACTAAGGTTCGCTTTTTATATAGTTTACTGGAATAACTAGTTATTTGGTCTTGTAATCAGTTATTTTGTTCTTAGAAAATATGAAAATAAGAGTTAGAATGGAAATAACTAATTATTTTGCTTTGTAACTAGTTATTTGCGCATTTGTTTTATTTCCTATCAGTTGGAATAACTAGTTACACAACTTTGTAACAAGTTATTTTCGTATAGGACAAAACAACTTTTTAAAAATGTAACTAGTTACAGCGAATATAACTGATTGTATAAACATGTAACTAGTTAAAATAAAATACGCGTAACTGATTACATAAACATGTAACTAGTTAAATTAGATTGTTCCTGCATTCTTTTGTGCGTTTTCAACAAATTTAACCAATTACAAAGCTAATTTATCCAATTAAATTGTTCTTAAACAGAAGATTGTATTTTTCTAAAATTTTAACATGTAGCTATCACTTCGTATCAATTTAAAACCATTTTTTATCCAATTATTTCTTCTTAAACTCAATTTTAGACTTAAAAAACATGTTATCACTTTGTTAATCGTTTAATTCTTAAATTTTGAGCTCATTACCATCAAATCATCAATGATAAAGATAAATCATGCAAGACACATGACCACACACACACATATAAACACACATTACAACTTTGTACTCATCAAAAGGCTAAATCATCAAAACTTTAGCAATGCTTCTTGGGGGAAAATTTAAATCTTCTTCTTCTTCTTTAAATAGCTTTGCTTTCTCAGCTTCTAATTCCTGATCGTGTGAATCACAAATCAGTAGGAAAAACCACATCAAAGATGCAAGCCAAAACCACCTAAACCTAACAAAACAATGTGACTGGTTTTTCTATTCAAGATTATCTTAGTTTCTAGAAACAAACAACAACAAAAGCAAAGGATATAGTTGCAGAAACGCTAATTGAATAGTAGAAACCAAAATAATTCTACTGAGTAAATTGTTCCAAGCAAGGTCCATTAATTGTACATTTTAAAATGAAAAGTTTCTCAGAAAGGAAGGATGACAATTACATTTATTACTACACTAAAGTAGGCATAAGCAAATTAGTGTAACAAGTTTGAGATGATGTAAAACACCACAATTGCGTTAGTTTTTTTTTTCTCCAGTCAACTTAGTAATTTCAACATTTCTTTTGAAAGAATAATCAAATATGCAGTAGCCACAACTTTTAAGATGAATTTTAAATTTATTCAACAAGAAAAAAATAGAAACCAAAGTTTAATTCCATTTTAATGGACCAGGTTAATGATTCGAAACCTATTGTATACCCGTTTAATGATTTGAAACCCATCCTATTAGCATACGGATCTTAAAGTGGAAAACCCTAAACCAAAACATCCTAAATCCAAAATCCCTCCTGAGTCCTCGACGAGAGTTCTATAGAATGGATTGCGCTGAAACCTTATTGCTTATTGAGTTGTGCTTTGGTCTTTTAATCCTTCACATCTCAATTCGCTTCGCTTTGCTTGGCTCGTTCTATCGTTCATGTTTCAATCACTGAATCATAGTTTCACTTCGCTCTCAATTGTTGAATAGCAGTTTTTCTCTCAATCTAAGGTAGCTTGGACAAACCCTAATAATGCTTTGATTATCTTTTGCATTTTTTGATCTTCTCTATGATTTTGCATCTTTGTGCAGGTTTGATAATTTGATAATTTTTTTATCTTCTCTTGCATTTCACTCTCAATCGCTGAATCATAGTGTAGAACACAAAGATAACACAAGAAGAAGGGTTGAATTGTGTTATAGTAAATTTTCGCAAAACCTTTTCAAAGACGTATCGTCTAAAGGTTAATCAAAAGATTTTTCAAAACGATATTACAAGAAAGATGAATGCTTAAAGAGAAATAGAAATGCACGCAAGAAATATACTGGTTTGTCTCATCCAGAGACTATGTCCAGTTTTTGGCAACAACTAAGTTTCACTAACTTATCCAAGTTACAAGTATTCTTTCAACAAGCCTTTTCAGGCTCAACCCAAGTAGTCTTTAACTTATCTCTCAAGCAATAACCCAAGTATTCTTTGAATCAAAGCCTTTTCAGGCTTCTACCAATTTCTTAAAGAAAAGGTTGAACGTGAGTTACCTCACTAGTTTAACATCTTAACAGACGAATATACAATGAAATACAAATAAAATTTTTATAATCAGAATATATGAAAAAATTACAATATCAGAGATTTTTCGATAGATAGAGATCTTAAACAGCCAACCAATTAACTCTTGAGATTGAGGTCTCTTTTTCTATTTATAGGCTTCTCCGAAAAATTATCTGTTGTGAGTGTTGCAGGAGACAGCCTTTGTCTATTGGAAAAGAGTTGTTGAGGCATTAAATGCAGCATTTAATGCCTTTCACCAACTTGTCACTTTGATAAGATAAAGTAGTCTACTTATCTTTACCATTTTTGTACTCAGTCTCGTAGCAGTGACCTTATCTACTTTTTTGTTCTGACATCCGCACACACATTCCTTTTTTTACGCGTAAAGTGATCTTTCCTAGAGAGTAGGTACGTAAACTACATTTATTTTGAGTTGTTTACGCTTTTTACAACTAACCAATGTGCAGATCATTAGAACATCCATCTGAAAGCCATTAGTTACTAAATCTTTTAAAAGAAAGATAAAGACGTTATAAGTTTAAGATATCAGACGATGTAGATTACGAGTGACCAGATGATTGCTTGCAAAGCTCTTTTTAATTGTTTGTTATTATCAAAATATTTGAGGGTTATAGATTTGTCCTTTGTCTTAACACATAGCTTCGCTCTCAATCTAAGGTAGCCTCAATAAACCCTAATGCTTTGATTCTCTTATTATTTATTTATTTACTTATTATTATTATTATTATTATTATTTGATTTTGTGTCTTTGCAGGTTTGATAATTTGATAATTTTTTGGATCTTCTCCTTGATTTGGCTTTTAATCGTTGAATTGTAGCTTTTCTTAGTCTATGGTAATGATAGTTTGATAATTTTTTCTTTGTTTCTCTATTGGCTGAACATATATGTGTGTGATAGTTTGATAGTTTTCAAATGCGCATGGAATGAAAGCTATTAAGAGTTTGATAAATCATGTGTGCTATTATCAAATGGTTTGATGAATCATTTGTGCTACTATCAATTAGTGACAGGGGGGTTGATGAACTTAGTTAGTAGTTGGTTTGGTGCAATGCCAAGTTGGCATGGTGCTAGTGGACTTGCGGGGTAGTTTTGGTTGTAAGAGTGGTAAGTGTGTGGCACTTCTTAGGTGCTAACAAATTGGTGTTGGGGTAATTGCTCCAAGCCAATTTTCCTCCTTTACTGTTAAACCATACAGATGAAGTATGCTAACAGAACAAATAGTGAATATAATGATGAGGTTGTGTTGTGTTATGTGAGGGGTTTTAGGGGATTTTATTTTTAGATTTTGGGGCATGTTGCGTGATTAGTGGCAGGGTTTTAGTGATTTTTGGGAGATTTTGCTTGTAATTTCGTGGATGTGTCAAAAAAAGTCTTGACATGTTTACACGGCTTTACTGACTAAACGACAAATAAAGGAAGATGCAATACAAGATAGAGCAGTGCTATATAGCAAAAAGCACTTGTATAAAATTTGCTACAAATGCCTCATAACCAACCATGGTTAGATAGAGAAAATAGTAGAAAACACATTCGTAGAATTTGGATGACAATAACATATTGTCTACTTTTCTTAGAATTTGGATGACAGTAACATATTAGGTAAGGTGAACCCAAAGAGCTTCATTTTTAGTTAGGGGTGACAAAACTGGGTTGGGCCCGGCAGGCAAGCCTACCAGCCCACCACAAAAATGACGAGGTGGGTTACAAATTTCAACCCACTAGCCCGCCTAACCTGCCCCGCCCAACCTGTCAACCTGGCGGGCCATTGACGGGCGAGGCGTGGCTGGTTAGCCTGCCAGGCCATCCTTTATTTTTTTTTAAATTATATGCTACTTAATTGTGGTTTTGTTTTGAACGATTATTAATATTTTGTATTGTTGAATGACAATTGGTAATTTGTGACTTTTTATTGTTAAAGAACTAGACTGTTATTATTTTTTATTGATTGTTGTTGATGAATCATGAAGGACTTTGTCTTGATTCTTGAAAGACAAGACTATTAGTATTTTTTATTGTTAAAAAATTATTAATAATTTGGTATTTTGTGATTTTGTGTTATTGAAGATTAATGGAATATTATTTTTTATTTTTATTTTTTTTGTTTCTCTTTTTATTTTTATTTTTATTTTTAGCGGGCCAATCAGCCAACCTTCCAGCCCACCTTTAGGCAGGGCGGGTTATAAAATTCAGCCCACCATCAACAGGTGGGCCAGCCTGCCTCTGTCTGTTTTTGGTAGGCTGGCAGCAGGACGGGCCGGCTCGCTTTGTCACCCCTATTTCTAGTTGGGATTTAGAATGTAACACCCTGTGATTTTTCTCGGTTAAATTGGACTGCTATATTCTTTTTTTTTTTATATTTTTATAACTTGGATTGCTGTATTCTAACCGAATGGCTGGGCTTCGAATCATATGGTAATGCTAATTCCAACAGACGTAAACCTGAAAAGCTGCGTGCATAATTAAACTCCACAGAGTTGTTATGTGATGTAATTTAGTGATAAGCGAAGACAAGAAAATTTATGATATGTGTGGTTAGAAGGAAAAAAAAATATGAATAACAAAGTATTTTTTTATTTAGTTGAAAAGAAAGTAAAAAAAAATAAATTAATTTTTAAAAACGAAAATTTAAAATTTTCCTTTCTTTTAAATTTCCTTCCGTTTAAATTTTAATATTTTTTTTCCTTTCATACTTTTTTTACCCAACCAAACAGATCATTAAAATAGTTTCAACAATCATCTGTACAATTAATTTGACTGAACATTCTTATTTCAATAAATTAATTTATTAACTAATTAAAAATGAAAATTTTAATTTTTTATCTTTTGAATTTAATTTGAGGCTTTATTTTAGAATTATTGGGTCCAATTTGTTGAACGATGCTGAAGCTCTGAACGTCTGCATCTGCAACTGCAGCACCGTGACTTGATGTTGACGATGATCATGATTGCTCTTATCACTGCCATATTTGTGGGATTTTGCATTGGTCCAATCAACGGCAGATGGCGGAGGAAGAGAGCCGTGGCGTTCTTCCATCCGTACACCAACGACGGCGGCGGCGGGGAAAGGGTGTTGTGGTGCGCCGTGAGAGGCATCCAAGAGGAGAGCCCTGACCTTGACTGCTATGTGTACACCGGAGATCATGACTCAACCCCTCAATCGTTGATGGCTCGAGCCCTTGATCGCTTTGGGGTCACACTCCTTTCTCCTCCAAAGGTACCTTCTTTTCTTAATTCTCTTATCTGGGTTCTTCTTTTCTGTTATTGGAATTGTGGGTTTTTGTTTATCTTTCATTGTCATAATTGCTTTATATGAGTGGGAAGCAGGTTTTTCAATTGCAGTAACGATGAGAGGATAGATTGGGAGAGTGGAATCTGCTAGATTACTTGTCGAGATTCGTTGGCATATTTAGCGTATGTTAGAATATTAGTTAACCGTGGTTGTTATTTTAGTTGTTAATTAGTCCTCTGATTGGTTCGGTTCATAGTGCACTCGTAATCTCATATGAATAAATTGGCTTGCTTTTGTTTTCTCTTAAAGAAAGAATGGATTAGGATCAAAGAATCAAATTGTCCTTCTATAAAGCTCAGGTGAAATGTAAATTGTGTTGAATTGTTGGACGTGTTCTTCAAGTTCGCTTGGCACCTTTCCTCTTTAATTGTCCATAATTTATCCATCCTCTTGTTTCTTAGATGTTGATCTTTGGCAAATGGGGTACCATCTCTGTCATTTCTATAGAATGTTGAGTTGCCAGTCAGTCTGACTGTCGCCAGGGTTCCCATTCTATTCTAGGATCAAACCAGGATTGCTAGTATAGGCGGCGGGTTCTACTAAATTGGGGTAGATGAAAGGGTAATTATGGGAATAGATTGGGTAAGGATGTGGATAAAGGGTTTGTGTGGGAGCAGTCCACCACCTTGGATTAGAAATCCAATGTGATCAGAATTCCAATTTGAAAAGAAAGAGACCAGGAGAATGTTCTGTTTAATTAAATGGTGGCCCTGAAGGGTATTTCGCATGAAATATTATGTTGACATTACATAACTCGATGTTTATAGACCCCACGTGATTCTAGAATTGACTGGAACCTTATGTGGCTTAATTGCACAACTTTTGGAGTATTTTTAATTATTTCAATTCAACCCCTAATTACAAGATTGGGCATTTCTAGAATGAAATAACTTATCAAATACAGGAACAATGACTCTTGTGTAGCTAAAATATCTAAAACTCTTAAATGATACAGATTTTAAGGTTCAACTATTCAAACTCTTAATTTACACATTACGGCACAATTAATCAGGAAAAAAAAGAAAACAGTGATTCCTAATAGCTTGGCTTCTTGTTGGAATATACTGATGCTAGATAGGGAAATTCAAAAAGGAAGAAAGCAATACTCTTTATTTACTACTGTAAATTGCAATCAACTGATCTTGGGCCTTTGGCTATTATTGACTTGAACTGTATTCCTCACTCTTAAGGGAAGTGAGCCAGAGAAAGGCAGTAAAACATGGCATTACTTGCTTAGCAGGTTGAGTAGATGATAGGAAGGAGGAAATGAGGGATGTTTAATGCTATGGCCTAGTACAGAACAAGAACTTGGATGATATTTACCCATGGAATTAGATAAATGTGATGATTATTTGCTTATATGAAGTAAACAAATATTGTTGCAATGGTAAGTAGTTTTGGCACCCATTGTGCTTGAATCTACTTGATTTGTTTAAAATCTTAATAACCTGTGTATTTTGTTATCCTTAATTTTCAGGTGGTTCATTTGTACAAGAGAAAGTGGATTGAAGAAACCACTTATCCGCACTTTACAATGATTGGTCAAAGTCTGGGTTCTATGTATCTTGCATGGGAGGCTTTGTGCAAGTTTACCCCTTTATATTACTTTGACACAAGTGGATATGCTTTTACATATCCACTTGCCCGGCTGTTTGGATGCAAAGTTATTTGCTATACACATTATCCTACTATCAGTTCAGACATGCTAGCTCGTATTCGTCAGCGCAGCTTGATGTATAATAATGATGCCTTAATTACAAAAAGGTTTGATTTCTAACTATTGGATTTTGTATATTTTTTGCCTCTTCTAGTTTAGTCATAGTTCACAAGTTTTCCTCACCTGTTAATGATGGTATCGGTTCTTTCTTTTCAATATTTCATAAATTTGAATATTATCGCCTATTCAAATTGTTGAGGGTGAGGATAGAAGGGAATTGATTTTTTTTAGTAGTATTTATTAGAGTATAGTTTTACTCTGTATACATAGCTCTTTATTTTCTTCTCTGTACAGCAATAGTAATAGTTGACAGCTGTCATCTCTAACTAACCTAGAGTTAGTTAGTACTGTTAGAGCTTATACTGGCTCATATAAATACCTATTGTAATTCTGTATTGAGTGGGTTGAATTCATTTTACCCAGATCATAAACTCTCTGTCTCTCTCTGAAATTCTCTGCACTATAATAGTATTTTGGTATAGAAATTAGTAAAGTTGAAATCTTTTTATGTGAAAGTTCACCTTTTGCATACTTCCCCGTACCCTTCAATGCATACACACTTCTATGGTATAAGATGCTCTAAATTCAGACTTTATTTTACCTTTCATATTCTAAGTAATCTAACAGTTATTTTCTTGCAGTGTTTGGCTTTCAAGGTGCAAAATAGTCTATTATACATTCTTCAGCTGCTTGTACAGGATTGTAGGATCTTGTGCACACCTAGCTATGGTCAATTCATCTTGGACCAAATCCCATATTGAAAATCTTTGGAGAGTTCCAGATCGTATTAAGCGAGTCTATCCTCCTTGTGATACTTCAGGACTCCAGGTTTGCAATTTGTTCTTTATATTCCTGCAATAGTTGTTTTAGTGTCAAGTTCCTCTTTTCCATGTTTCTTTTGGTCGGATGGATAACTTTCCTGTATTGCATGTTACTTTGTGGCATTGAAGGCTCTTATGGTCTGTTTCTTCAATGTTTCCTCCCAGTGTAGTATGCAACTATGCATATTTACCAAATGTTTAAAATTTGAATTTAATGTCAGCACTCAATATGAGGATGATATCACACTTGTGCATGTTACCTAGTTTGGTAATCACCAATGGATTCTAACAGGTAAGCAATATGGGCAGATACTTCCCTTGGAACGATCAGCAGAAATTCCTGTAATAATATCTGTTGCACAATTTCGACCGGAGAAGGTGGGCATACTCCTATTAATCTTGTGAACAAGAGATACAACCTTTTTATGTGGCTCATTTGAGCCTTTGTTAATTAAACAATTTGACATTTTTCATTCAAATGTAGGCTCACACTCTCCAACTTGAGGCTTTTTCAGCTGCCATTAAGAGATTAGATCCTAGCTTGCCAAAACCTAAGTTCCAAGTTGTGGGTAGCTGTAGAAATAAATCAGATGAAGACAGACTTCAAATGTTAAAAAAGAAAGCAATTGAGCTGAATGTGAATGAACACGTGGAATTTCACAAGAATGTAACATACAGGTTAGTACCAGTGGATTTCCAGTCTTTCCCCCCCTCCTAATGATCCTAAGAAACACTTTCTCTGCAGAATAAAATATTTAAAGAAGTTATATTCTGTAGAATCCATACCTTTTATTCCTTAATGGCATATGGTAGTAGTCAATCCAGCTAGCAATCATTGAGTGCTAACTTGGACGTTGATTATTTGGTCTTATTTATTATTATACTTTGGTAATCAATTGGATTATGTACTGATTAATTAAAGAAACTTAAATGAAACTTCAAAGTGTTTGAAATTTCTAGTCTCATATGACTTGCTTCACTCGCAAGCTTATGTACATTAGGTTAGCTACTATTGAATATTGATTAGTTTAGGTATAAGCATGTACTTAGCATTGATTACTAGTTAGTTCAGGCATAAAAACTTGTTGGTCCTTTTGGCTTTGGCAAGTGTACCAAATCGCAAAAATAAAGTGGTAAAGAGATGGTTGGACGACAATTACCATTTTACTATGGTTAATACTATTTAGACTACAAAATCGGGATTAAAGGGAGCTAGTTCTAAACAACTATTGACAAAAGAGTTAACTAAATTGAAAGAGGATTGAATTAAAATTAGAACAAAAGCAAATGTTTCACTGAAGAATCTCTAGAAATTCCGGGGGGAAAACTGGGATCTTGATTGCCCTTGATTCTTCCAATGGATAATTGACTTTCACCTTATCCTAGATCCCATTTCCAAACTTGATGTTTAAAGTTTCCAAACTTAGTTAATAGCCAATCTCTTGGTGCCTTAGTCCTCTTGTAGCTCTTTAGGATGAACCAATCCCTTATTCTAAATCCATAAAGAAAAGCCCTAACCAGAAAAAGGAATTCCTCACGCACGACCACACAACTAGCTACCTCTATTTCTTGAATTATACAAGGTTGTGGTATTTATCATAAAGACTAGGACATGCCACAATTTTGCAATTCCTACTTGAACATCAAAGCAATCCATGAGTGGTCAAGTTACAGAAAGCGTTAAAGTTTTGTCTGACCTAGCTTTTTTAAGCTTCTTTTCCCCTTAAAAGTAAAAGTTTCTCTAATTAGCTCTATAGAAGTTCTATTTTCTGCGCTTTTATTCTTTATACAAATTACCTTTTTTAAGGAGCTTCTCTAATTGTGTTTGGGCCTATTATTCTCTGTTTAAGGAGAGAAAATCTAGAAAGTTGCGGCCAAACACTATGCAAGTAGAGAGTTCATCAACTAGTAAGAAATAGAAGATCAATTACTTCTATCCAAGTCATGTCAGACCTGTAAGGGAAATCGGCTAAAGAAGAATTTTTTATTTTCCACTTTAGGACATACTACTCTTTCTCCTGTCTTCTGTCAGAAGTCCTTTTTTTTAGATTTCTGACCACTAGGTGACAATAAACCAAACGACTCACTGGCATTAAGTGATGCTTTGGGGCCTAAGCAGTGGGTGTCCAGAACATATGCAACACTCGCATGCTTGAGCAGTGAGATTGAGAGTTTGACTGAGGAAAGCCAGATTGACCTTCCTTCATGCTTGTGGACTTTCTTCCCATGCACGTGATCAACACTCCCAAAATAATTACCTATATTGAATCAAAAAGGAGCTTAAAAAATTTTCGATTAACATGAAGGTAAAGAACCTAACTTAGTCAGAACAACCCAAATAACTTAAAAGTGAAACCATAAAAAAAAAAAAGGAAACATTTTACTTGAGTAACATTAAATGAAAAACAGAAAGTTTAATGTTGGTTTACCATGTTTTATCAACGTTTTGCTTAGAAAGAATATTGTTTTTAACCTGATTGTCCACCATATTTGTTTATCTACATTTAGCTGTATAAACCCAGCATTACTTATGCATCATTACTGGCATTTTAATGTGTATGATTGAATTGCTTTTATTTGGCTATTGTTCTGTCATTAATTATGTTGGAGAGAAGTAGGAATGTGATCAATATTTTTAATTTCTAAAAGCAAATTAGATCCTTAATATAAATTTTTGAAGTAGGATGGATTAGTCTGTATAGAACTAATTCAAATTGATGGATCCCCCCCACCAAAAAAAGTTGGTCATATATGCAAGCCGAATTTTCCTCCTACACTATTGCAGCCTAATCTGAACTACTTCCACAGAATGTCATTTGCTCGTTCAAATTATTTTATTCTCCTCGATTCTCTTGACTTTGCCCATTCATTCTTGTTACAACATTTTTATATCTGTAGACTGTAACTTAGACGAGCTTACTGTCTTAACTTCCATTTGAAACTACCCCATGCATTTCTTCTTTCTCTATTATTGCCTTTCTTTACCTATTAAACATCTTGGCATTTTCAGATCCATCGTACCAATTTGTTGGAATCCTTAGTATTTTGACAGGTAGACAGGCATAAGAAAATTATGCATCAGGGTTATTACACCTTAGTAGTTTGGAGGGTATTTCACAATTTCAGAATTCAGAGAACTAATCCTGTCTCTTAGACTAGATTGTTCTTATGAGATAGACTTGTCAAGTTTTTTTGTTGAACTAGCATGCTATTACACTTGCAAAGTGAAGCCTTGTACCCTTCTCTTGCAAAGTATAAAGTATAAACCATATATTTATTTGGATCTTACTTAACAGTTAACGTTATATTTCAGACTGTGGAATTTGTAGAAGGTTTCAAATTTGGAATTAAAATTGTTTTATTCATATAAATTAATCTGATATCATCTGTCAAGGTCACAGCATACATTTTTTGGGAATTTATTAACAAATTAACTGAAGCCTCACAATTGGTATATGGTTCATTTATCTTTTTGGTACTTTTCTTGAACTTTTTATGGTTGGGTATGGCTCCTCTAAGGTGCATTAATTTTTTCAATCATAAAGATCAATAGCCAAGTTGATAGGGGCCTCAAGGACTCTCCTTGTAACTCCTTTATACATGGTGTCAGTGAGTCTTTGACTGGATTGGGGAGGTGTGTTACTTGAGATGCATGTTATGTAGCTTGGAGACCACCTAACCTAACAGGAAAAAGTAGCCAGTTGCATGAATCGTTAATTGGGATTTGAATTAGTTAAAAAGTCTGGATAATGACTAATAAGTCTTTTACTAAAATTAGTTGATCACTTTTATCACATGAATTCATTTTTGAAGTTGTCAATCAATTGTTTTAGGTTATATTTGTACTTTCAGAACCTTAATTTTAAGTGTTGCCCTACTAATATATTAGATGACATCCTTAACCTACAGAGATTTGGTGGGACTTTTAGGGGGCGCCGTTGCTGGCATTCATTCAATGACAGATGAGCATTTTGGCATTAGTGTTGTAGAATACATGGCTGCCGGTGCCATCCCAATTGGTGGGTTTGATGTGCAATTTTACCTTTTGGTAAATGTCTTTTTTTTCCTCTATCGTGCTGCTCTTACATGCATTACTTATTCTTGCAATGTTTGCTTGTCAGCTCATAATTCTGCTGGCCCAAAAATGGACATTGTGTTAGATGAAGATGGACAGCAAACAGGATTTCTTGCCTGCACTCTTGAAGAATATGCAGACGCTATGGTGAGAATTGTAAGGATGTCAGAGATGGAGAGGCTTAAGATGGCTGCAGCTGCAAGGAGAAGGGCAAGGAGGTTTTCTGAGCAGAGGTTTTATGAAGACTTCAAAGCTGCAATGCATCCTATCCTGTGTCAGTATTTCTAGGTGATGGACTAGGATCTAATTAGCATAATTGTAACTTAAGAATATAGACGAAGAATTTTGTTACGGAAATAGTTATACTTTTGTTTTCATTATCGTTTCTTAGTTGATGGTATCTCTTGCCCTTATACCAAATGGTAAATAATTTACTTATACAAAGTACTGTTGGAAGTTGGATTTTTAATATTAAAAGTAACTATTCATTTTCTTTTTCTTTTTCAATATACATTCTTTCTTCCAAAAGGTATTGTAGGACAATTGTTAGATAATATTTTATTTATTGTCTAACCTAGGTTGTGTTTTTATGGTTGCTTGCTCCGGTTTGGTCTTGGCCAGGGATAACAGATGTCAGGTGTGTGTATATTGAAATTCGATAATCCTTCCCAATGCCTGACAACAAGATTTGGGACTTTAAATCTCGGTGGGTGGACAATGGGAGAATGACTCGTGTGCAAGTTATTCATTCCCTTAATCAACCAAAAAGGCAATCAATTATTTAAAACTATTTTTTCTCCGAAATCAACATTCTTGATTTAGCATTGGTCGAATATATTCTTGAATAGGACGAACCTAAGCTGAATCAGTGTATTTAAACGCTCCCACAAATGTTGCGCAAGGGCTTGCCATCATTAACGAGTATTTTTGTGAATTTCAATGCACAATAATGAATTTAAATGCACAAAATGAAAAATGAAGAATTTGTTGTTTTAGAAATAAAATTACTTTTGAATTCTTTTAATTGAAATCCAAACGTGCACTCAATCATTGTAGTGAAGGCGCTTGAAGATTTTTGGGCTGATGAGGCGTGTAAAACAGGACACACCATAGTTAAGGTGAATGTAAGAGATGTGGCACCCACTCTTAGACATATTGACAATCATCACTTTGTATGAGAGAATGCCATTTGAGTGGGCATGGATGGATCTAGAAACCTATTAAAGTGGGGCCAAAAGAGAAATTAATAATAAATATTAAATTATAATAATTAAATACATTATATTGTTTACTTAAGTTGTGAACATTGTTCTTTTAAACTTATTTTTTTACTATTTTCATCTTTAAAAATGATCTATCAATTATAACAATTAAAACACTAAATATTAATCCCAAAACATTAATATATAGTTTTTAAAGAGTAAAGGAGGAGGGGGGGCCAAGGCCCCTGCTTGCCCCCTTCAATCCGTCCTTGTGAGTGGAGATGTGAGACTTTGGTTTATTTGGATAGAAGACTTGTCACACTCTGGGTTTTGTTACAAGAAGGTAGAGTGTGCTATACAAAATTGGGAATTTCAAAGGTAAGTGATGAAATTTAAGGCACGTAAGGTTTTAATTGAATATTTTAATCTCAATCATTTATTTTAATCTAACGGTTGAGAGTGTTTATTCACACATGCACGCAACACATTTAATTTTTGCAACAATATATAATATGTCATTGATTATATTCATTATATTCGGCAAATAATTTTTATTAATTTCAACATTACATCATTTCAAATTTTCAACACATTTAATTTTTGCAACAATATATAATATGTCATTGATTATATTCATTATATTTGGCGAATAATTTTTATTAAAATGGTAATAACAAACTAGTGTTTATTTGAAACTCAGTTGAGTTTAACTAAATCCCAATTTATCTCCCTCTTTTCTTCTACTTTTACTATTTTGAAAAGTAGGAACATTCGTTTACGAGGCTCCAAACATATTTTCAAAAACACTCTTCTTTTTATCAGCTCCAAATAAATTGTCAAACACACTCTTCTTATTATCAGCTCCAAACAAATTTCCAAACACACTCTTATTACTATCATTAGCGCTTGGATTTTCCATATATGAGAGCATATCTTGTGTCAGACGAAGCAAACTGATGCTCCTCTCCATTTTAAGTTCTGTGACACGTTGAACCGTTGCGTTAAGGTTTAGCAAATTTTCTTCAGTACTAATGCTCTGATAAAATTGACGCTGAAGTTGTACAAGTTGCTCCATTTTAGTGATCTGGCAATCTAGGTCACTAACGTTCGCACGGTCCAACTTTTCCAGCACATCCTTGGTAATTTCCTCAACAATTTCAAATTCTGTCCTGTACTCGAACATCACGCAAAATGACACGTACAAAGATCTCAAATTCTCACAAAATCCATATCATAGTGTAAAATAACAAACCAAAAAATAATTCTAATATCGGAGATACCAAAAGAAGAAAATAAAAAGAAAGAACTTTAGGTAAGTGAATGTAACAATATTACAAATTTACAAGGAAAAGTTCAGCCACTAAACTTGAGTTAATCAGGTAAGGGGTAACTATATTTTAACACCAATTTTTATGTTCTATTTCTCTTTCTCTCTCTCTCTCTCTTTTTGCTTGTTTTCTTCTTATATCTCTCGTTCTTTTTTGTCATACTATTTATCATATTTGTCATTTTATCTCTCTCTCTTTTTCTTTTTATTTGATACTTTTTCTCTATCTTTTTTATTTTTCTTTTTTATCTCTCACTTCTTTCTACTCTTTACACTCCAAAATGAGAGTTTGCACTCAACATTTTACATAAGCTAATGTGTGGATAACTCTGGAAAGATTAAAGATTCATCACAAGATTAAAGATTCAAACATGTGTCACATAATCGGTACAGAACAAAAAGTCAGTCACTAATATAGTTCTTCTACTGCAATGTGTCTCTCAAAAAACGAAAAAAGCAAAGCAACTATTATCGTCGTGAAGGTTTCAAAATGAGTGATGAACATTTTTATATATTTTATATTTTATTTATACCTATTTTTTATTTTTTTCTATCGCATTATATCCTTTATCCTACCGATCTCTTTCTAAGTATTAAATAGAGTTAGAGTGTCCATTAATAATTTTCCCTTCAAAATAGAATACCACATGCCGTTATTAATGTTAGAGTTTTTATTTTTGAACTCAATGTTGGAGTTCTGTTTTTTGGACTCGGTGTAAACACTTTATTGAAATCTCTTATATATATATATATATATATATATATATATATATATATATATATATATATATATTTTATCTCTTTCTATCCACTACTACAAAATTCGTTTCTAGAATAAGGTTTTAACTCGATTTTTATTGAACCGATTTAAAAGATAGACGTGGTGACAGTTTTTAAATTTTTTACAACTTTTTTAACTCAGTTCTAAGTAAACTAATTTAAAAACATAGAGGTGGTGGTAGTTTTTAAATTTTGTACAACTTTTTAAACTAGGTTCTAGGTGAACTGATGTAAAAGCTCACTTTTTAAACCCCTCCTTCTTCTACTTCAAGCTAGGTAGAAGCTCTTCGAACTTGTTCCTCCCTTGGAACCTCTCACCCATTCATTCTCTATGCCATTTCCCTTGAAACCTCCCCGCTCCTTAAGCCATTTCATGAACTCCCTACACCATTTCCCTCCTTGAAGCTCGAAGGTTATCTCTCTCCTTGTTGCATGCATTCACTCGGCTTCACCACTTCAAACTCGCCCACTTTGGAGCTTCTTTGCGTTGCATAGGTTCGAGCTCCTCCTTGCTCCATTGTTGCAGTTTTTGTTTATGTGCTTGCCATTGTTGTGGTTTTTATTTATATGCTATTAAATCATGTCTTAATTCATCTAATTGATGCATTTTGAGTCTTAAGTGTTAGGGAAATGAAATCCTAACCAAATGAGCATTTAACTAGGGTGCTAAGCATGAATTAGGTGTTAATTTCTTGAACTTTCTGTCAGAATTGGTGCCGTTGCCTTGCACCTATTTTAATTCAAAAATGATGATTTAAATGTGTTCTTGGGTGTGATTGTGTTAGAAATGATACCAATTATAACCTAGTTAAAAAGTCTTGTTAAGTTAGTTTTGGTTATAACTGAGTTAAAAAAGAAGACTTTTTAAATAGGTTTTTTAATGAACCAAGTTAGAAAATCTTTTTTAAATCAGTTCAAAATCCGATTTAAAATCACCCACTTTTCTATATTGCATGTATTTAAATCGGTTCAAAAATCAATTTTAAATTTTTTTTTAACCAATTTAAAAAATGTTTTCTACAGTAATGAGCATGAGGTGTTGATGGCCACCAAAAAAAAGAGCATGAGGTGTGGATGAAACATTTTTCTTAATGCCATTAGAGATGAACATTTCCTGCTTTCATTAGCCAACGATACAGTGATTAGAATAGTTCCTTTTATAGTTACAGTATTAATTTGCATCTTCAAATAGATAAGATATAAGACTAAATATTGGAATAGAGTTACCTGTTGACATCGTTGCAATCCCAACAAGAATAATTGGCCGCTTCTACCAAACCATTCCTCCATTCTCGCACCTTCATCGTTTCCTCAAAATTTCGCTTATGTTTGGCAAATGCCTCAGCATAGCTTCCTCTCTGATTCCGCACATCGGAAGGATCTATATCATAGAAAACAGGCACTATAATTTGCCCTTTGGTCCTTCCACACTCGAGTATTTTCACGAGCTCATCCAAACACCACTTAGAATCCGCATAGTTTTTGGAGAAAACAATCACGGACAGCTTTGCTTCCTCAATGGCCTTAACAAGGGTTGTGGGTATTTCATCTCCTCTCTCTAGATTCTTATCTATGATGGTTTTGATATCTAATCTTTCCAAAGCACCATTAAGATGGCTTGTGAATGTCTTGCGGGGGTCCTCACTTCTAAAGCTAATGAACACCTCGTGCTTTTGTGGAGGAGTATTGGAGAAGGACGATGACCGTGCCATAATATATATATATATGATACACTATATAGCTAGCTAGATATTGGGTATGTGACTCTACGTCACTAATATATATTGTAAAACACTTAATACTCCCTTTTAAGATTCATACATCTCTATAACCAAAGGAAGAAAGAGAGCATTGAACTGTGACAACCTGGAATTTGAATTTCGTGGTTGCTTCGTTCTGGAGTGAATGGATGAAAATGTACGCGCATTCAGGTCAAATGAATTGGCAGGGCACAGAAAGTCAAGATTTTATATGAGGAAAGGATACAAAAGAGAAGCAAAAACTCGGGAATCCATTATTCGTTTTTTCTTTTTTTCTTTTTTTTTTTTATTAAAGAATCCATTATTCGTTTTATCGCAACTTGACACAAACCGGAGAAATAAATTTCGGCCGGTTTTCTATTTTAAGTTTCGCCGATATCGGATAGACTTCATTATTTAGTAATAAATTAGGCAGCCTTTATCATGTACGACACTCTTGTTATTATTATTATTTTATCTAGTTTCATTATTTAAATATGAAAAATAGCATTAATTGTATTTGATGGTGTACATAATTAGTTTTAGAATTTAATGGTTATGTGTTGTCATTGTAAAAAGTTTTATATTGTTAACCAATCAAAAATCATTATTAACATGACTTTTAAAGTATTTATTATAAAAGTCAACAAATTTATAATAAATGGTGATTTGTGATTGAATGACAATGTAAAACTATTTTACATTGTCAGTGTATGACCTGTTTTCTCTTAGTTTTATCTTTAACTTATTTTTATTATCTTTCTTTATAGCGTTGAATAGATATGTACTATTAGGGCTCGTTTAGTGGTCAGGATATGATAAGATAACTAACATATCTTGTTGTAATCCGTTGTTTGCTGCACCAATAAGATATGATAATGTTATCCTATCCCGTTGCTCCAGTGTATTTCTTATCTTAAGAGGGAGCTAGGTTAGGAAGCAACATGATAGAATAAGCTCTTTATATATATATATATATATATATATATATATATATATATATATTAATTTATATATAATAATAATAATTTTGATATGTAAATTTAAAGTATATTATTAATTAAAATATTAAAAATTAAATAATTACTATTCAAATATATTTTAAATAAAATTATTTGAATAATAATTATAATTTTAAAAATCTTATATAACTTTTTTATAATTTTAAGAAAAGTAACTACATAAATAAAAAATAATATTCTATAGTTTAGTTAAAATTGTAATTTTTTTGTAAAAAAAGAAAAAATGAAATTAAAAGTTACTTTTAGAAAAATTGTATGTAATTTTATGAAATAGTAATTTTGTTACTTGAACATAATTTATATTTTATTTTATCGTTATCTGGTTTGTTATTTGATGTACACCTAAGCATTAGATACGATTATAGCTTATCTTGTTCTTATCCTGCTCTCATCTTCTATCATATTTTATCCTATCCTGACCACCAAATGAGCCATCAGTATATAAATTTTTATCCTTCAACCAATCAAACATCATCTTTGGTATGCATTGGTGTTAATTTAGAAATTTTCTAAGTATTGGAAACATCATTTCAATATTGACTACATTTAGATTTCTTGAAAGGTCATGACTTGAAGATCGAAGTTGGTCAAAGTTTATGTTTAAAAGATTTGAAATTGAAAACAAAATCAGGAAACCAAATATGAAGATGACAAAAATGACTAATTCAAGGCAAAGGTTTGAGTACTTTGAGTTTGGAGGAAGTTATTAGCAGATATAGGTATTACACGAATTGAGGCAAATGTCAAGATCCTAGTTAATCAGAGGAAGAAATCTATGAATAAGACCATTGTAATTCACTTTTCATTGTTGAAACACTTCATACAAAACACTCGATAACACCTAATACGCCTCACACATCAATGACTACTAGTTCAAAAGTATACATTTCTAATCAATTTTAAATCAAATTCTTTTACATTTATGTAATTTTCTTTGCTTTCAAGTTTACTTTTTGACAATTTAGTTTCTTGTTTATTTACTTTACGAGTCATTCTATTCCTTACCTCCATTCCTTATTTTCTTCAAGTTTCAATTTACATTTCTAATAATATGCTTTCTCTTTCAATTACACTTCAGCCATTTACTTTCAATTACATCTATATCTTTTCTTTTTCTCCATCCTTCTTTAAATTTCAAGTCATTTACATTCATGCAATTTAAAATTACCACTTCCATACTTTTATTCTTGTTACATTCCTTCCTTATCCTATTTTCTTTAAAAAATTTAGTCTTTAAATTTAAGCATTTAAATTTCTAGTAATTTACATTCAAGTCTCTTTAATTTCATAGCACATTTTATTTCAAATTGTTTTTCTTTAAACATTCTGGTATATGTATACCAAATTATATGCATTTTTCGAAATTGATACGTTTCTTATGCATTTGTTATTCAGAATCTAGATTCTGTTCAAAGTTTCAAACTTGGCATGTTGATTACTTGAACTTAACAAATACTTATCATTTATATTAATTGATTTTGTCAAATTGATTAAGTTGTATCAATATTCGATTCAAATTCAAGCTAAATTGAGACCAATGTTTTGTACACAAGTATTTTTACTTGTTCAAGATAATAAAACAAGGTCCATAATAGAACTCAATTTTAACATAAGCAAATTGAATCAAATAATTTGTTTGCGCATGAAGGTCTTAATCACATTATTGAATTAAGATTTTGACTCAGGTACATGTCATTAAACTAAAAATTAAGTGCTACTAGCTTACCAAGATCCAAGTGGATTTTGATTCTAAGTTCCTAATATTGACATTTAGAATAAAATAGTGGAAATATATCAAGATTTTGACTCCAACTCAAATCAAAATTACACAAAATCCATTGAAATAAATTTCACTATATATCAACAAATTGACACAACTGATGAGACCTCAAAATTTCAAAAGTCAATTTGAATAGTGCACAAGAGATTTGGTACAATGGCAAACAATAGAGCTTTAATAAATACTGAGAATGCATTGAACCAAGGTAATGCATCGAACCAAGGAAACCCTAAAAATCAAAATGGTTTTGAAAACAATAATAATAATGTTACTGTTTGAAAACATTGCAACTTCGCACTTAATGTCGAAAACAATAATGCTAATACTATACCACCGCCAATAGAACCAATCTTAACTCAAGTGGTATCTTTACCACCTTTGGTTGCATAAAATAATAATTTAAAAACTCTTGATACTCAGATCATGCCATATGGTATGCTTAGGTATCAACCTCAAAATTTAATTCAAACTATGCCTTGGAATTACTAAGTGATTCCAAATACAATTGTGTCAATAATCAACCTCAAAATTTAACACTCTAAGAAGGCATTACCATACATTCGTACATAATTATGCAAAAGTCAAACTTTCAAAGAAAACATCGTAATCCATTAAATAAATTGTAAAACATCTCAGAGGGGTAAATAAAGCACCCTATAACTTTTAAAATAAAATGTAAAGAAGTTGTCCTCATGCAAGAGGTTATAAAAAGAAATCTAAACAATAACTATAAAGATGTCGTAAAGTAGATAGGCTCGACCACTCGTCCTTCCTTTACTGCTTTTTTACTCTACTTGCTCTAAAACATGTTAAAATAAATTAATGAGACAAACGTCTTAGTGAATGCCTTAGGGGGACACTACAACATCACATTAACACACACACGCACATATATATTATAGACTTAAGCACACATCAATAATTAAGCTCATAAATTATGACATTCAATAATTATGAGCTCAATGAAATACATAACTCATAACATAACATCTTTTCCTTTAACTAACGTTTCCTCTTTCCTTTTTTTTTTTTTGTCCTTTTGGCAGATTTGAGCTCAAAATCTCAAGAGACGCCCCACTTTCTTTGCCAAGCCTCGTATTGTTATACTCCCCCGGCTTAAGGAGTGTTAGCCACTCTTTGGGGACTGAAAAAGACGAATATCCTTTCCTTGCCAAAGAGGGCCAACTAGTCTTAATATCTTTTTCCTTTAAACATTCATATATGCACATACATCCTTTAATCATCAAATAAATCGGGCATATGAGGTAATTTCAACTCATAAAACACATTTAAAATCACAATTTCCTCATAGTCACTCGTAGGGGCTTTAGCATAGGCGTGCTCAATGGAGCACGGTCGTACTTGAAATTTGAGATGCTAACTCGAAAACCCAAGCATGGATGTGCTCTATGGAGCACGACCATGTTAGCCTCCAGCATGCCCGTGCTTCGTAACACGAGACAAATCCAAAGCGTAACCTCCAAAAACCATGCATGGTCGTGCTCCCTTCAACATAATCGTGCTTATTGTAGAACACAAACCTATAACGAATGAGGCCTCCTATGGCCGTGCTTATTATAGAACACAAACCTATAACGAAGGAGGCCTCCTATGGCCTTCATTCCCTCTATTTCACAATTATAGACACACAAGTAGTCCACACAGTAAGTCAAGTCAAGGGTCCCTACTCAAACCTCTCAATCATGCAACCATCAACCTAAACCAGAGAAACCCTTTCCTAAACCCTAACATGGCGAACTCACAAACCCCTATTAGAAACCCAATAAAGCATGTGCAATCCAATCAGCATTATAACCATAGAGCATGGTTTATCATTCCATCAAACAATACAATTATATGAAAAGGGATTCATACAAGGAAAAAGCACATGACAACCATATAGTTGTGGGGAGGGAGAAGCATGCAAGGGGCTGCACTCACCTCAAAGCACGAGTCCTAAAGATTTTCTACAGTGAACAACCCTTCCTTTTCATCCCTTGCTTTGTTTTCTCTCCTTCTTTCTCTCTCTTCCTTTCTGGACCAAAAGTGAGGTGTGTGTTGAAGGCCTTTAGGTTTTGGCCTATTGGTTCCTATCTTGTTGGCCCTAATGAGCCATTCTTAATAAGAACTTACCTCTCCCCACTAAAGCATATTCATTTAATTTAATGTCTTAATATTGTTGATTAATTGATTGATTGTTGTAGTAGTAGTAGTAGTAGTTGTTGTTGTTATTATTATTATTATTATTATTATTATTATTATATTACTCTTTTATTTTTTTGCGAGATGTTACACAATTGGGTCAACAATTTCCTCTCAAAGTAGACCAAATCCTAATCCAAGTCTATGGGGATATGGACACAAAGTTGAATGCACTTGGAATAATAATAATGATGGAAGTATTTTGAGAGAATCAAGAGGTCTCCTAACAAGTTTTATTTATCAAACTCTCAATTCCATTCAATAGAAAATGGTTGAGAGCAATCACGAAATGGTTAATATGTTGACACAACAAATCAACACAATTTTTAACCCCTAGATTCAAAATACTAATACCATTTATTAAGAGTTGGCAAGATAATGGCTCGAGTTCCTAATGTTTTTGGTGGACCTCAACCTCAGCCTTTAACAATTATACAAAACTTTGAACCAAATCCTTAAATTCAACATCAACCAAATCAAAATCAAATTGAGCTAGTAATTTTGGTTAATCAAAATCAGAATGTTGACAAGATATTAGAAGGGATTTGACAAAATAATCTTAGGGGAAAAATATACAAAACATGCAAATTTTGTAGAACATACATAGCATATAAAATTATCAAAATATCACCAATATTGTTGAATAAGTTCTTAACAGACATGGTTTTAAAATAGGATACTTCAACCAACCTTATTTTATATCTTCATTCCAATTTAATTATCTTCTACAAACTGAGTTACCTAGAGGGTTGAAAGTACCAAAATTTTTGAAATTTGCTAGTGAAATAAGGGAATCAATAATCAAACATGTGGCGAAATACTTAATCGAATGTAGAGACTTGGCTAATAATGGATGAATATTTGAAAACGAAATATTTTTCAAGTTCAATAACCAAGAATACATTTACATGGTTCACAACTTTGCCATTTAATTCGATTTTCACTGGACTCAATTGGAAAGACATTTCCATGAGCAATTCTTTACAGCTGAAACCAAAGTTAGTATGGTTGAGTTGATCAATATAAGAAGATTTAAAAATGAGTCCATTGATGATTATCTAGATGTTATACTCAAGTACTTGAACATGAATTAGTTTGAATGATTATTGGTGGATTAGATTATTCATTTTGAAAGAAACTAGTAAATCAACAACTAAGAGATATGGAACAATTTGTTTCCTAAATGACCATTCAAACTTAAGAGGGATGAATTGAATTGTTTTAAAAACATTTCACAAACCAATTAATCGAGCTTGCGATATATATATACATATCCTTTCTATATGGTATTAAGTTTAGTTTTTTCTCCCACTCCGCTCTACCACAAGTGTTTCCCATTCATGGGTGAACAGTACATGCAACCACTGTGTGTCTTCTTTTCCTTACCACCTTAACTCTTTCTCTTTTAAGTGTGCTTACACAATCTGAATTGGCATCCTTCGATGACCATCATGCCAACCACCTTAATCCACCACCACACGCTCCTTCATGCATCGCCTTTCTTCGACGCATGCATCACAAGCGATGCCACCAAATCGACGTGTGGACCTTTTTTCCTGTGAGACACAACCTCCAGCGACCCCTCTCCCCCACTGCCTTCTCCTCTCTCTTGCAACCCTCTCTAACTTTTTTTTGGCTTGCATGGCCTCCGAAGGATCTTCTATGGATTCTAGTGCTATAGTGACCTTTACCATTAACATGCTAATTCCATGTGAAAGTTTGACCAGGATAGCCAACTATAATACTTGGGTCATTGTTGTCTAATTGTCCAACTACTTCTTTAACTTTCCTAGCTTTTGTCCAAACATCATAGTAGGTTGTAAATGCCTGGTATTGCGGCTAGAGTTTAGGTGCAATGGAAAACTAGAGAATACTGTATAAAGAGGCGTCAATTTACTTCTAATGAGCTTATTCCTTGGTAGGGACCTCTCAATTACTTTTTAGGGAATAAAGTTGCCTAATCCTATTTTGGTATTACCATTAACCAATAGAAGTAAGTTCTAGATATTTTGACTAAGACCGGTATCACTAATGTAAAAAAGACTTTTTAAATTGGTTAGAAAGGACTTTTTAAATCAATTCTTGAATCGATTTAGATACAAGCAATATAAAAATAGATTTTCAACCGATTTAAAAAAAAATTAACTTAGTTATTAAGAACTGATGTAAAAAGTATCCCTTAACAAAGATGAAAGAATCATTGGAAGCAAACCCTGTAATCGATTTCTCTACCAACTTCTCAAACGCCACCACTTCTAGCCCCCTCTCCCTCTCCCAATGCCGTTTTCCTCGCCCAAACATGCCAAACCCCCAATCTCCCCAACGGGAGGCTCAAAGCCCAAAGGCCAAACCTCCTCGACCGCCATGTCACTGAGTCCAAAGCCTCCGTGATGGACTCCCTATTGGGCCTCCTCCACGAAGACGAGAAAATGTGACAATAGCTATGGCGCAAAGAATGGTCCCCAAGTTTGTTTGCCTACTCAATTCCCCCTTTAAAATGAAGGAAAAAATCATCGCCACCATTTCCAAAGTTTCCACCATCGAAAATGCCAACAATGTTCTCCTTGCTGAGGGTTTGCTACTCCTGAACCACTTGCTTAGAGTCCTTGACTCCAGAAGCGGTTGTTGCTCCTCCTGATGTTCGTTCTCCTCCCACGCTTCTGCTCCACTGCCAGATTTAATAACAATCATAATTTCCCAAGTAATAAATAGGTGAGGCGAGAGATCAAGCAAGCCCTCTGTCACAAGTCACGACCACTAGGGGGTTTTGTTAAATCTTTATTTATTCATTTAGTTACAGGGAGAAAAAGAAAAAGAAAGGGGAAGAGTGAGAGTGAGTGTCAAGCTTGCTCACAGTTTTGGCATCAAGTTTTAAAAATGCGTATTTTTTAAATTGATTACATTAGAACTGATTTTAAAAATAACATTTTAAATTGGTTCTACGTGTAACCAGTTTAAAAAAATAATTTTTAAATTGGTTACAGTTATAACCGATTTAAATAATTTTTCACTTATTTACAAAAATGCCTCTACATTTTTGTTTATATCAAGTCCCAACAAACCGATTTAATTTCCTGTTGTAGAATGTGCGTTTTGTAGTAGTGTATGCTTAATTGTTGTCCCAATAATACTTCTATGGATTCTAATGTCAAGCTTCTTCTGGATTAGGGGGATCCATTAAAAGACCTAGGAAGATATTAGGGTCATGTGGTTATACTAAACTATCTCACTATCACCAAACCTGACATTACATTTGCAGTTAGCATGGTAAGTCAATTCCTGAATGCCCTTTGTGATAGTCATTGGGATGTCTTCATACATATTCTTCAATACATAAAAAATGCACCAAATATGGACTGCTATATGTAGATAAAGGTAATGTCAAAATCATTTGGTACTCTAATGTTGACTAGACAAGATCACCATCAGATAGGAGATTCACTTCTTGGTATTGTATTTTTGTTGGAGAAAATATGATCTAATGGAGAAGCAAAAGGCAAAGTATAGTTTCTAGATCTAATGTCGCGTTGAATATCATGTTATAGCAATAGATGCATGCAAGATTACATGTCTTAGGCAACTCTTTCAACAACTAAAGTTTGGAGACAGCCAAGATACCAAACCTATTTGTGATAATCAAGCCACTCTTCATATTGTATCAAATCTGATTTTCCTTGAATGGACTAAACACATAAAGGTCGATTGCCATTTTATAACAGAGAAAGTGCTTTCAGGAGAAATCACAACTAACTTTGTCAACTCTAGTGACCAATAAGCCAACATGTTCACTAAGTCCCTCGAAGGCTCTTGTGTTGCTTACATTTATAACAAGCTTAGTTCATATGACATATATGCTCCAGCTTGAGGGGGAGTGTTTAATAAGCACATTAAATTAGATATGTTCATGGTTCGATTCAACACATAAAATCTAATTGAACTGGAAAACAATTTGTCCGAACTGAATTGAACTGTTTCTTTAGTTTTGTGCACAGTATTCTAAAATTCAAATCAAATTGGTTTAGGACTATTGAACCGAACTGTTCTTGTGCTCTGAATCGCCTGAATTGGGAGTGGGAAAAGCTGATAATTAGAAGAAAAGCTCATTACCCCTGGGGAGAAAACCGAACCAAACTTAATTGAAACCGGAAAACAGTTTTGTCCCAATTGAACCAAACTTGAAAACAATTCACCCGACCTGAACTGTTTCTTTGGTTCGCTGTACTGATAATAATGGTTCGATTTTTTAACTCTCGATTTAGTTTGGTTTATAGTTCAATTGAATTCACTGATACTTTTTGAACAACCCTATTAATAATATCCTTTCCTCCCCTTTAGTCAAACACTTTATGTCTATCCCGTCTCCCCCACTCCAAACACTCTCGTAACTCGAATACAAAATGGAATTTATTTTATTTTTTCATTTATAATTTGAATTAAAATATAGAAATCAATTAATGATCTTGACTAAAGCAGCCGTTTTCCTTGAAGTTTTTCACACACAAAACCGTTGAAATTTTTAAATCGTCGGCCATAGCTTCGGAGGAAGAGTCAGACTTCTAGGAAGGTTCAGTTTTCTTTCTTTGATTGATTGTCCCAGAGCTAAACAAGCTATAAGAGGAACTTCACGTAGTGTTTAAACTGATCACAGCAAGAATTAAATTTCCCACAGCCTATTATTTCCTTTAACTTAGAGTCCCACCCATACTCAAAAGCTAACCAGCCAATACACACATGGCATGGTCGTCAACCTCCTCCGCTGGAACCCCTCAGGAAAAGCACGACGTATTCCTCAGCTTTAGAGGTGAGGACACACGCTACACTTTTACTGGCCACCATCATGCCACCTTAACCAGACTCCAAGTCAACACATACATAGATTACAATCTTCAGAGAGGTGAAGAGATATCGTCCTCACTTCTCAGGGCCATTGAGGAGGCAAAGCACTCGGTCATTGTTTTCTCCAAAAACTACGGAAATTCCAAGTGGTGTTTGGACTGAGCTTGTGAAAATACTTGAATGTAGGAGGATGAGGGGCCAAATTGTGTTACCCGTTTTCTATGACATAGATCCCTCCCACGTGCGCAACCAGACGGGAACATATGCAGAGGCATTTGCTAAACACGAGGAACACTTGCAGGGTCAAATGGACAAGGTGCAAAAGTGGAGGGAGGCTCTCAGAGAAGCCGCTAATTACTCTGGTTGGGATTGCTCCGTCAACAGGTAATTATATCTTGACAATAGTAACATATTATTTGACATATTTTTTTAAGCGCTGTTTTTTTTATTCGATAAAATTTATTAAAAGTTATAAAATTTAGTGAGTCTACATCTTATTTTTTAAATTATTTATTATTTTATTTTTTAATTATTTTCAAAATTACCTATTATATTTTTTTTCTCTTTTATTTTATTTTAAAAATTTTCCTAATAGAAGAGAAGGTGAATATATATTTATAATTTCTTATTTAATTGATATATAGATTTGTGGTAATTTCTTGATAAAGTGTACCTTTTACCATGATTACATATCTACAGGATGGAATCTGAACTCATCGAAAAAATTGCGAATGATGTGTTGGATAAACTAAATCGAGTCTATGTTGGCGACCTAGATCAGCAGATTGCGAAGCTAGAGCAACTTGCGCAGCTTCAACATCAGTTTTATCAAAACATATCTTCCTTTGAAAATCTACAAAATCATCGCGCAACTGTTCAACGTGTCACAGAACTTAAGATGGAGAGAAGTGTCCGCATGCTTCGCTTGTCGCCTGACATGCTTTCACATTTGGAGAAATCAAAAAATAATAATTATTTTGACTTTTAATGTTCAAGTTTTATGAGGTATTCATCACGGAAAAAAGTTTCATGAGATATTAGTTGTTGCTATTGTGAAGTTCCAATGAAACGAGATTTCTTATTTTCAAAATTATTGTTAATCAATGCATATATCTGATCAAATGCTTCCTACTGTTATGAGAAATTTAAATATGAATTAATAAATTTTATTTTGATTTTGTATCCATCTTTCTTTGTCAAATCAGTAAACTAATTGTTATTCGAGCATCAGACAAAGCACCCGCCAAATGGACATTCGTCCGTATGCCACTGCTACAAGTCTTTATTAAAATGTGTCATGCAATTCGGGATTGTGTTAGCTTTCATCCCCCTAAAATTGAAGTAGCAAAAAAAAAAAAAAAGGGAAGAAGGAAAGTCTACATTGTAAGTGAAAATATTCTTGATAAAATTTTTAGATAAATGACATAACATTGTGTTATTTATTAAAAATTAGTTCCTACATAAAAAAATTACAACAAAAATAGAAAAAAATATATAAATTAGCAACCATCACAGATTGATGTTCTGCGGACGCTTCATTTATTTCATCCTATGGTGATGAATATATATTACCAAAGAAAATATTATATTAAACAAGAAAATACTAGTAGCGACGCATTTTTATCCACAATGTTTCTAACCATAAGTTGCATAAGCTCTTGCATTTCAATTGAGCATCAAGCTGAACACTTAGTTTTGTACAGAGTATCTTATTTGATATAACTGGAAAAGGAGGACAAGAACAAATCATACTTATTTTGCAGAGGCTATAAAGGAAGGTAGAAGCCTCCTAATTTTGGAGATGACGAATCGCAGCTGGGATTTATTATGCGGTCAGCAAATATGGTAGCAGATAAAATTGCAAATTTAGCCTTTGCTTATCATGAGAATATTTGGGTTGATGAAATACCTTCCCAAATTCTCAGAGTGTTGCAAACTGATGTACTGCATTTTGATTCTTCTTCTTGAATAAAGGACTAGTTTTCAAAAAAATAAAGAAAAGAAAAGCTGATCGAGATTGATATTGATTACATTTTTGAAGCAAATTGTTAGTTTTCTCCTTTTTTAATTTCCTTTTCCTTCCCAGATTGTGTGAGAGCTGAACCTATGATCTAAAATAAGTTGGAGGCTTCTCACTTAACATTAACAACATTTTTGAAGTATTGTCTATAGGGACTTAGGTATTATAAGGTGCCTAGGTCCCACATTGAGTAATATAAAATGTTCGGTGGAGTATTTAAATGTTTGATTCTCCTTTTTTGATAGCTAGTTTTTAAAGGTAGGTTTCCCAAGTACTTAGGTGGTTATCAATTGGTATCAAACTAACGAGCAAGTTGAGTAAAGTGTCCTCGTATAAAGTATCGTAAAGTGTGAGCTATTAAGAGGTCAGTTTTTAGGGTGATGCTATGATAGGAACTTGAGTATTATGAGATGTCTAAGTTCCACATCGAATAATATGAGATGTTACTTTAATCACTGAAATTAACGAAGTTCAGAAAAAATTCTAAAATTGTAATTTATCACTTAAATTAGTCCCACGATTAGTGAGATTCGTTTTCTTTAATGGAAGTATTCACGTGGCACTCTCATTTTACACATGAACGACACGTGGAAGTTGAATTAGCAAGGACTAATACTAAAATGAGAGTAACACTTACTGTTCATCTTCCACCTTTCTTTTTGTTTTCCTTTCTGTCTCCTCTTCCTTCCTCTCTCTCCCTCATTCTTTCTTTTTCTCTCCTCGCCTTGTCGCTATTACCAGCAGCCTCACTGCTGCCATCACATTTTCTCCTTTGACAGCCTCTCTTCTCCCTCGCGCTGCCTCTCTCTCTTTGTGTCTCACACCCTCTCTCTATCTTTGTTTTTTCTTTCTCACACGCTTTCTTCTACGCTTCGACAATAATATTATGTCTTCTCTCTCTATTTATTTCCTTTGTTTCCTCCCCCAGATTTTACAACTATGATTCAGATTTAGTTTTAGGGAGCTAGAGTCTGTTGTTTAGTAGGTGGTGTCTAACATGTACCTTCTAACTCAACCAGTAGATTTGAACGATATTTAAATTATCGAGCATAAAAATTGCATAGTCAATGACTTTAGAAGCTAGCACATCCATGCTGTAGTTCTTGGAGGGTGCATTGTACTATTGTAGAACTGTTTAGTAATTCTACTATCACAAGTTTGGTTTGTGGTTGCTTTTGTCACTAACAACTTGATAATAAAAATACACACCTTAGGACATATAGGTTGATAATTTGCATCAATAGATTTTGGGTCAAGGAAGCTAATCTTGACTGGGAAAACAGAGATTCCCATTAGCATATTAGAGTCTTTCCTCTTTTGGTTTTTTCAAAGCCAAGCAGAAATTAAACAAAGAAAGCTAAGATTTTATATACAATTCAAATTGGCAGAAATGCAATTAGTAACTCAACAACAGCTTCTAAAATTTTTCACAGGAGAGCTACACATAAAAAGAGTCTACATAAGAGGACTAAACAACATTTTGGATCATCTATAATTGCAAATGCATATATGATACAACAGGAAAGATAGATGGCTAAATTTATTGCCCTCTGGTGAGTGCGCCATTGATGTGGATGACCATGAGGGTCTGGACCCTGCCGAGGAACCTTCTACCGACGAAGATGGCGGGGAGGGGTTGGTGCATGTCGACAACTCAGCGAGCTAATAGAGGAGGGCGTGGATGGCAGGGCCAACAGCGTGGTGGTTAAGCTCTTCTTCTCTTCCCCAAATTAAAAACCACAAACTACGGAGGCGCCTTCATCTTCTTGACACTTCCAGTACTTTTCTTCGTCGTATACAAAGCCCCTAAACACCCCTTCTCAACATCGTCAATGTCCAGCGAGGAAGCATGTGGAACGAGCCCAAGATGAACCCAACATGCTTATTGTAAGAGGGAAAGAGGTGACACGAGGGAGAAAAGCGGTTGCGGGATGGTGGAGGCGGTCAGGCCGCCGAAAATAGCGGGGGGTGGGGGCAAAGAGAGGAAAAGAAAGAACGAGGGACAGATAAATAAATAAAAAATAATGAGGGACGGAGGGAGAAAAAGAAAAGCAAGAGGAGAGAGAAAGATAAACCAAAAAGAAAGGGGGAAGAACAGAGAACGTTACTCTCGTCTTAATTCTTGCTGAGTTGATGTTAGATGAAAGTGCCACGTCGACACTTATGTTAAAGAAAACAGATTTCATTAACGATGGGATTAATTTGAGTATGATAAATTACAATTTTAAAGATTTTTTTGAATTTCCTTAATTCTAAAGACTAAAATTACAGCGCATCACAATTTTAGAGGCTAAATTAATCATTTACTCAAAAAAGAAGGAGCTTGTTTACTGTCTAGTAGTGTGGGTTGTGCAGTCACACAAACGATCTCGGAGTAGATCACCATAAAATGACAACGACGATTAAATGTAGGAGAAGCCCAATCCTTTTTTGGGTCCAAACAGAACCCCAATCCAAACCCACTTCTCTTCATCAGTAGGTTATGAGTTTGATCACAACTGAACGACGAATCGGACCTTTATTTTCTTGCCTTACTACGGACAGAGGGAAGGGGAATTATAAACTTGGACAAAAGTAGACTTTTTCATTAAATATTAAATAGTAAGGATGATTAGTTTCGATAATTTTTTTAATAAATATTTATAGAAGATAAAATAAGAAAAATAAAATGAATCAATTTTTTCATAATTTAAAATTAATATATATATATATTTCAATATTTTCAGAAACTCTATCATATATATATATATATTTTTTTTACAAAATTGAGATGTATAAGTTAATTTTGATTTATAGAAGATGTTTGATTCATTTTATCTCTTTATTTTCTTTTCCAATAAATATTTGTTGAAAATTTTATACAAACTAGAGGCATATTGTTATTAACAATTTTGAAAAATTCTCTTATTTAAGGAATTTTTTTATCTTTTTTCAATTTTTACTAGAATTACATGTTCCTACAAATATATTATAATTTATTTTGTTTGATTTGATAAGGATTCTATATTAAATTAGGATTTATTCAATTTTTTAATTATTATTTTTTGTTAAAAATTTCCTTAAATATATTTTTTAGTCCTCACTGGTATTTTCCTTCAGAGACAATTATATTCAAGCTATTGTTAAGTATTAAATATGAGCACTTCTTACAACAAAATTTAAACCTTGATTTGTTACTTTGTGATAAACTATCCCTTTCAGCTATACCCAACCCTCATTGTTTTAAACATCTTATATTATTCATATACTTTGTTATAAATTATAATTATAATATGGACACCTATCCTAACAAAATTCAAACTTTAATTTGTCATGAGAAATTAGTCCTTCCACTAAATTTAACCTCCATTGTTTTAAACATTTTATATTATTTATATACTTTGTTATAATTATAATGTTAAATTATTTTTCACAACAAAAAAAGTATTTAAAATTCCAATCAAACACCTAATAAAAAGAAATATTTTAAATTTATTATTATTGTCTGAAAAATACTTTATCTTAAAAATTACTGTACGCTTTATTGTAGTGCACTGCACGGAAAACCAGGTCAATAAGAAAAGAAACTCCCAAGTGTGTACCCCACTCTTACGACTGCCGACTAGATTAGGTGATCAGACTTCAGACTCCAGACTTTAGAATTTAGATCAGAGAAATGCCAGTTGTAATTTAATTTTATACAATATTTTGTATAGAAGGACTGAAAAAGTATGTGAAAAAAATAGTTGACTCATTTCTTTCTTGTCAGTCCAGTCACTCACCTCTCTTTACGTCTGTACATCTGTACGTCCTGATCTTTTAAAATATTTTCTTATAAAAAGTTTCAATTTAATAAATTGAATGATTAAATTATGAGATTTATCTGCTCTGAGAAAACGTATAAAATAAAAGATAAAAATATATATTTGCGTAAAACAAAAACAGTTCTGGTCTTAATAAAAACTAGAAAAATGATATTTAGACATCATTTAATTATAAAGGATAGATACCTTATATGTTATTAAATACCTAAAAAGATGAAGAAAAAATAAAAAAAATATACGTATAATATGTATATGATGTAATAGAAATAAACAAATAAATAATTGATAAATATTAGTGGAGTGTTTATAATTAAAGAGTGTCTAAATATGATTCATGATAAAACTATGATATACTACAATCATTCAACGCATAAAAGCTAGATATTTCAGAGAAGCTTCCCTGAAATAAAAAGGCAAAACCTACAATACTGAAAAGAAAACGAATCAATCATGCAATAATTTGTTTCAGCATTATATCACACAATTTTTAACTCTTGCACTCAATCAAGATTTCAATTTTTGACTTGCCATTATCTATTATTATTCCCTGAATACCATTATCCGTGTTTTGGACGCATTTTGCTGTACATGCTGTCATAGCAGCAATTAGCAACAGCAACTCCCTTCCTATCATATAATTCGAAAAAAATAAAATTAAAATCCAAAAATTGAATGTACGCGTCAAGTGCTGTTTCTTGTCATCAATCTGTTTCAGTGTTTATCTCCTCATAAATCTCCTCCGAAGCGTGATTTGCTGCTACTTTTTCGCGTTTGCGTTGCTTCCTCTCTCTCTCTCTACTGCTACTACCACCTACCTACCCTTTTGCACAAAGTCACTGACAAAAGCATAGAAAGTTTCTTCCCCCCACAAAGCACTGATTTTCACGCAGAACTCAGCTTTTGTCCGTGTTGCGTTGACATGGGTGCTGGTGACTACTACAAGATTCTGAAGTTGAAACGTGATGCCACGGATGAGGAGGTGAAGAAGGCTTATAAGAGGTTGGCCATGAAATGGCACCCGGATAAGAACCTTGAAGACCCTCTTAGGAAAGAAGAGTTTGAGGCCAAGTTCAAGCAGGTTTCTGAGGCCTATGATGTGCTGAGTGACCCCAAGAAGCGCCAGACCTATGACTTCTACGGTCACTATCCCCTTCACTCTCAGCGCTTCAGCAAAGAAAATGGTGATGGGAATATGAACGAAGATGGGGTGGTTGAGAGCAGCTTGCCGTGTACCCTTGTCGAGCTTTACAATGGTTGCAAAAAGAAGTTTAAGGTCTCAAGGACTGTTCCTGATGAATTTGGGTAATTAACTGACCATCTCCCCTGCATTCTCATTCATGCTGTTGTTCGTTCATTGCATGTAGAGATTTGTGATTCTTGTGGTAGAATTAAGGTGCATGATTTTGCCTTTACCTGAATTAGAGAATTGGCAGCGCATTTTAAAAGACAAAACTTAGATGCAGTTTCATAGTTGTTTTTGGTATTGTTCTTTAATCAGAATTAGAATTTTAACAAGATAATCTGCATAATAAAAGTTTACATTAAACATCAACACCAAAAACACCTAACAAACTATCTAAGTTTTGTCTTATTTTAAATTGGATGATACTTATAACTTCTGTTATCAATTAACATCGCAAGATTTTGTCGGCTAGAAGGCAAGCATTTGAATTGAAATATTACTAATATTGAAACTAAAACCACTTTTGTGTTGCGTTTAATTGATATCAAATGAAATTTTTCTGCTAATATGGAATTTTATTAAAGAAATTAGGATGTGTTTTTTCTTCTACGATAAATCTTGGATAGTTTACATGGTAAGTTGACTTTCGGCTGTCCGTCATTTCGCTTGGTTGTCATTGTTATTTGTTCTTATCATTATGTTTGGATATTACACTCGCTGTTGTTTTGATAGGTTTTTTATTTTGGCGTTACGCTTATTTGGCTTGATCATGCACATTTGTGCAGTCACGCGCATGCATAAACATTTATCTGTATTCTGTGCCCACAAGTGAAATTTTAATTTTATTTGTTTTGGGGACTTGCGTTTTCCCTCCTGATGCTAAATGTTAATATGTATGTAAAAAGAGGGGGAAAAAATGTTATGTAAAATGTGTTTGATTGGTTTGTTTGAATATATCAGGCTTATTTACAGTTAAACTTGGCTATTATGATCGAAATTGTATTAACATAAAAGTTGGAGCAATATATATCCACTTTTGCTTCCTCATTTCAATTTCACTAGGAGACCTCTTTGTTTTGGCAGAGAGTTAAAGCCTGTAGAAGAAATATTGAAGATAGATATTAAACCTGGTTGGAAGAAGGGAACAAAAATCACTTTTCCTGGGAAGGGCAACCAAGAACCAGGAGGTGCTCCAGCTGATCTAATTTTTGTGTTGGATGAGAGACCTCATGCTGTTTTCAAGAGGGATGGAAATGATCTTGTAGTGGTCCAGAAGATGTTACTTTTAGATGCTCTCATAGGAAAGACTCTCAACTTGACTACCTTGGATGGAAGAGACCTCACAATCCACGTGGCTGATATTGTGAAACCAGGCTATGAGCTAGTGATCCCAAATGAAGGCATGCCCATCTCAAAGGAACCTGGCAAGAAAGGAAACCTCAGAATCAAGTTTGATGTTATGTTTCCATCAAGGCTGACCACACAACAGAAGTGTGATCTAAGAAGGATTCTGAGTGATGCTGATTACTAAACCAATATTTTGAGTCTAATGGATCTAAAGCTAACCATCCATTAACCCTCTTTCACACGAAGATTAGTTTACAATGTAAATAACTATGTAATTCCACTAATCTATATGAAGTATGTGCATATTACAAATAAACCAAGCACGGTAGCTACCATATCTGCAGCATGATGTAGCTTTGGAAACAAGTGTATGTCAATACTTTACAGTTTTAGTATTTTTACTCTGCTGTTCTGTGCATTGACTAGTTTCAATTAAATAGAGGTGTCTTGTTTATTATGATGTGATTAGTTTGAAATTGACTTATCTGAAGACATTTCCTTATTCATTTAGAATTTGCCGTGTATCAATTCCATTTGTTTTGGTCCCATCACTTCTCTTTCAAATTTTGCCTTTTATTTTAAAGAACCTTTTCTTAAGCTGACAGTTAGAGTATTATTTCTCTGGTTCTTTTTTTTTCCTTGTAAGATAGAACTATATTAGTTGGCCAACAATAAAATGGAGTAATTGAAGATTTTGATGCCGAGAGTCAAATAACTTAAAAGAAGCCAATAATATTGATGTTAATCGATGCCCTTGTATGTTAAACATGGGCAACTACACGTGACATATTACATTGTAACTTGTAATAGTAAAAAATGACGCCTATGTCTTCTCTTTGGGTGAAAATGTTGACACCAACTTATTGCAATCTGAGTTGTTGGTAGTTTCTTTTTCCCTTGAATTGGTCAAGGCAGAATGTGCTGCAGAGCCTTTCTGATTTTATTAGTGCATGATCACTCATTTATTTTCTGTGCTTCTCAATCGACCTTTTCAGCTCTTCCTTCTTTACCCCCACCACTCTATCAATGACTTTACCTTTTTTAACGAGTATGAATGATGGCAGTTGGTGGACCTGGAGTGCTTGGGACACTTCCTGTTATCATTTATACCATGAATACAAATCAGTTCTCAAGTGGCAAAAATCATTAGTCACAAAAAGAATAGCATTTATATATCATGTATGTTAATTTTAGAATAACAAATTAGTTGAAGTGAAGAATAATAAGTGACATACCGTTAACTCCTCCACATCAATCTTGATGAACTCAACATCTGTGTATTTTGCAGCAAACTCTTGCATAACTGGGTCCATGAGTTTGCATGGTCCACACCATGTAGCTGTGAAATCAAGTACCATCTACACCAAAGAAAGACTATTAGGAAAACCAATTTTACCCGTTGATTATGTTACTAGTTAAAGAGTGTAGCTACGCAAACATACCAGCTTGTTAGTTTCTTTGATGGCTTTGAAATGAGCATTCCATTTAGCAGTGGTGTGGAAGGTAAGGATGCTGGAATTGGATGACGCTGAAGAGCTATCAACACGCACAAAATTATAGAAGGTGAGTGCCATGTTGGTTCCTTCTTTTGGCCGGGGGGAATGATAAAACCTAAATTGATTTGTGTATGAATCACCAATAAGCTAGAGGAGTCTGAGGTTTCTTAATTGGTTTGGATGATGGCAAACTGGTTGGAAACTTGGAATATATAAAGAGATTAACAAAGTAGTAGGAAACTACCGTGTGATTTCTTTTGAAATGAATCATATTCTTTCAACTGGCAAGCTATAAAATGGACCGTTGAACCTAACTGAGATAAATTCGAAAGCATAAAAGTGCCAGAATCAGTTGCTGGTGCCAGCACTAATATTCACGTCCGTTAAATGGCCGATCGGATGACATGACATTAATGTGAAATTAAAAAAAAAAAAAAAAGTAGTCATTTGAGTTTTCCTGCTTTTCCGAAAAGTATAACCTTGCTTTCAACTAGAGCTGTTCGGGTTTTAGAAAATAAAGTCGATATATTTTAAGGACCAATTTGAGTTATGCTTTGGGTTATCTCAAGCAGGTTCAATGTCCTATATTTTATTTAAAAAGTTTAAGGTTTTTTAACAAATATGTATTAATAAAAAAATTAATTTAATAGATAATATTTTATATAACATAATATTATATTTATAACGATTTTATTTATTTTGAAATATATTTTGTAAAATATACGTTAATTTAAATGTTATACTTATTTTATTTTATAATTTAACTATACACAATGTTAAAATATATATATATATATATATATATATATATATATATATATATATATATATTCTTTTTTTATATAAATTAGAATAACTATCTTATACGAAAGTATTTTTAGCTGTTATTCTTTAATGAAAGCGTTTTTAGCTGTTATTCTTCAACGAGAGTATTTTTAGAAATTTTTTTAACCTCTCATCTTTCAATCTATTATTTTTAATATTTTTATTTTTAAATTGAATTTTAATATTTTTTAAAAGAAATTATCAATAATCAGATTGACATTGTATCACAATATAAATTATATATTATAAATTTGAAATATAATATATATGTTTAAAATATTTATCTATTACAAATTTTAATTATTAAATAATTTATATTATATATCAAAAGTGTTTTATTTATTATAAATATATATTATATAAAATAAATATTTATTGTATACAATGCACAGGTTAAAATACTAGTTATGATAATAAGTCTAGTTGAACCGATTTTATTCCTAATTTACCGGGTCTTAATTGGGTCAAATTCAAGTTCAAGAAAATGATCCTAACAAATTTTTTGGTCAGATTGGGACAGGTTTCAACAAGATTTTAAAAGTACTAGAACTATACTGTCACATGAATTAGTTTATTTTGATGAAATAATTATGTTTTTTATTAATTTTTGAAAAAACTTTAAAAAAAATATAATTGTTTTCTTAAAATTAATCGTTATCAAACATTTCAAAATATATATCGCAGATGATTGGTTAAAGTGGGAAAAGAAAATTCTTGCGTGAGCATGCGTAACCTATACAATTCAAGATGAAATAAAAGAAGAGTAAATATATTCCTACATCTACTTTCTCTTCCATCTCTTACTTTTACTCTATTTTTCTTTATATATATATATATATATATATATATATATATATATATATATATATTCATTTTTGTCAGATTATTTGTCACATTTAACATTTTTTCTCTCTTTATTTTTTATTTCTATCTCTCTCTTTTTTTCACCCATACATCTCTAAAATGAGGTGTACGTTCATCATTTTTTCAAAAATAAATTTAATAAGAGCTCTGATGTCTTTTTTGTTATTATTTTAATGTATTTTGAATTCTTCATTGATTATGCCTAAGAAACAGATGATGATGTTAGAATTGGTCAAAAACTGAAGGAAATGGACTGAACCGTAAATCCATGGGAAACATTGTTGATAAAATAAACTGACTAAGCCGAAAAGCTAAGCCAATAAAAATAAAGCATTATAAATGATTAAATAAACCATGAATATATTGATTTAATTAATCATTTAACTTAACTAATTATCATTCACCAATTGCTTTCGCGTCTATGTTCTTATAAGATTGACGATTTCTCCTTCCGGTAAATTTTCTTTTTCCAGATTCGTGCCTTGAAAATTGTGCAAACCCACCTATAACAAACGTTAGGCGTTATCAAAAAAAAAAAAACGTTAGGCAAAGATCATTCTCAAGAACCAATTTTGGCTATGAATGTTTTCTGAAAATTTAATACCAAAAATAATATGATATAAAAATAGAAATCTGCAGAAATCATTTGCGGAATTGGATTTGGCTCAATGCAACGTGACATTTAAGAACCAACGCTTAAATTCATCTGAACCTAGAAATCTTATGAAAACAATAAACCAAATTAAAATGATCATGAAGAAGGGTGTGCATCCCCAAGTAGCAAGAAGAAGTTTTGAAGAACCTACTAGTTGGCCTAGTGATAGAGAGTTTGGATAAGATATATAAGATTCTAAATTCTAACTTTGTTGTCGTTATTGTAAAAAAAAAAAAAAGTAGTTTTGGATTGAACTATTGCAGCATCTGAAGATTCTGATGTAACCGTCTCTCATCAAATGAGCTTCTCGCCTTGTCATCTATTTTTGTGGAACCACTGATGGGCTGTTACACAATTGGATTGGTAGAATAATCTTTATGAGAACGCACGTACGGTGTCAATATACTGCTGAAATTTATTAAACTGAAAAAAATGAGAAACACGGAAACATTACGAAAGAAGTGCGAATAGATACATCATTGTCCATGAGGTGTCGGAATCTTTTCAACTCCGCAACTTTGCCCGACACAAGTTTCATATTTCCTTCTGCCACCAAATTCTACTGCCATTGATAGAACAAAACGTAAGTCACTATTGAATTCTACACACGTATATTCATATATGTTGAAATCAATATTGTCTTTACTATAGGCCTATAACTTAAAAGTTCTAACCAAGAATCAACGTCCCCTAATTTTTTTCAGAGCGAATGCATATATATAGTTTATCCCATAATATTTTGTCAACAATAAAAATGATATTGTAATATTAAAAGTTAATGAAGTACGTGCATTATTATGCGGCTGCGTTAAATATTCGAAAATAGAGTTTTGTCGTCTATAGTGATCTTACTTGATTCGAATAAGATTATTTTTTGTGAAAAATACATGTAATCTATATATAAAAAAAAAGGTAAAAAGTATGCAAAAAAAAATTATTTTTATAACATAATCATAAAATAAATTCAGGAAATAAAGAAGACTTAAATATATTTTTAGTTTTTATAAATATAAATTCATTTAGTTTTAGTCTTTTAATTTTAATCTTCATAAATTTTGAAATTTTTTAAAATGATTATTATTACTATTTAATAGACATATGGCATACATTTATTATGTCACATCAATAACTATTTTCAAGTAATATATGACATAATAAATTTGACTCTGAAATAAATAAAAATAAAGTAAGTAATCTGAATTATTAATGAAAAAAATTAAATATTGGTATTCCAACTCATATATAACTTGTTACGAATGTGTATATAATATTGATTGTTGAATTTTTCATCATTGATTGAGATTATTAAGTGGTGACAAAAATTATCTTCAAAAAAATTAAAATTTCTGATAATTAAAATCAACGAAAAAAAATTGAAGAACTAAAATTAAATGGTATCATATTTACAAAAGTTAAAAATATATTTTATTTTAAAAGAAGAAAATAGAGACAAAGAACAAAGTGTCTTATAAGAGATTCTTCTAACTAACTATATTGATGTTACCTCCATTAACAAAACAGTTGTCTAAAGCAAAAAATCTTTGTCTTTTGAATTAACGGTTTTATAAATGTCGTCTAAGTCATTATTGTATAGGTAATGGTTTTTAATAATAATAATAATAATAATCATTACTTTTTATATTAATATATACTAATATTTTTAAGACCGGATCCGTGATTGAACTGGAAAAGACCACGATTCAAAGTTTTATCCAACAAATAGTAATTAAATTTATATTTTTTTTAATATTATATAATAGTTTACGTAATAAAATAATATAAAATTATGATAAGTTGAGATTTAAAAAATTGTAAATTAATATAAATTACTAAATTATATGTTTTATAAGATAAAAAATAATAATAATTGACAAAATAGTTTATGCTTATGTAAAATCTTTTTATTTATCTTTAAAATATTTTAGATTAAATTAAAAATAAAAAATATTTAAAAAACAAACAGATTGAAAAGTTCCGGTTCAAACTGGTTTTGAATCAGTTTGACTAGTTTTCACCAACTCTAAAATGCCTCAATTTTTTGAGGTTAACGGATTGATAACCAAACCAATTATCGGTTGGACCGATTAAACCAAGCAATCTAATCTGGTTTTTAAAACAATGATATATGCAAAAAAAATTTAAATTATTATTGTAATCATTGTTTTTAAATCTTGCCCATATTAACTACTAAGTATAGTCATACTAACTTTAGTTATAAATTTTATATAAGAAGAGATCAAATTACTTCTGGAGTAATTTTGGTAAAATTACTCCATTCAATAACTCTATGTGTGTATAAAATTTTATTAAAAATTTTATAAAATTTTAAAACTATTTAACAGTTGAATTAATAAAATTATATATATATATATATTGAATGAACTTCACAATTACTCCAAGTTCTTATTATATATTTATTATTGTTGTTGTAAGAGAGAATGTCTTTAATTTTGATAAAAATAATCAATTTGTTTTAGATAAATTTAAAGAAAAATCGATATTATTTATTGATTGTGTAAAAATATTAAAATGATATACACTAACTTAGCTGTACGAAAGAATTGTCTTTTAAGTGTCTTAAAATGTCTTTGAAGTCTTTTAAGTGTCTTAAAGAGCTCTACCCCCCAAAAAAAAATCATAGATGGACATAGGGTTGATTGACTAATTTGGTGTTTTTTACTAATTATTTACTAAAATAGATTTGTTTTGAAATAAATTATCGGCGAGGAATTGTTTTAAACTACTAACAATTATTTCCTGGTGGTTCCTAGGACCACTAGAAATTGTCAGTTTCTAGTGGTTTTGTCACAATGCTTGTACGCTGTTACATATTATTTTTTGATGGTTTTGTCACATTACTAATGGTCATTTTTTGGCTGTTTTAAAAACAGCCTGAAAATGACTGTCAATAGTTTAGAACAGCTTCATGCCAATAATTAGTTTCAAAACAAACTCATTTTAATTTAAAAATAACCTTATATCATAATTTAAATTATTTATTATAAATCTATAATATAATTTATATACTTAAAAATATTTATTTATTATGAATTTTGATTATAATACATATAGTTTATAAATTTAAAAATACTTATTTATTATGAATTATAATTTAATTAAATACAAAAAAATTTATCCTCTATGATACACATGTTAAAATACTAATTATACATACACTAGTATAATAACTCATGCCCCAAGTGGGTGTTAAGTTTACAAATTTTTGAATGATTTATTGGCATATGCTATTAGTTTATTAGTAAAGTTTTATTTTTTATAATAAATAATACAATTTTTTAGAGAAATGAAGACGGAACATGATGATAATACTTGGTTTGGGATCCAAAAATTTAGTGAGATTGCTTTTTTTGTATAGTAGAATTCATCTTCTTCTTTTATAAAATTCTTTTTTCTAGCCTTTTGCATTATATCAAAATGTATAAACTATATATATATATATATATATATATATATATATATATATATGTATGTATGTATGTATGTATGTATAAAGGTTAGCAAAAAAACATCAAATGTCATATATTGGAAAAAATTAAAAAATATATTAAAAAAAATAAAAAGAGATATAACTTACCTTGGCTAATTGACCAAATTGGTGCAAAATTACAAACTAATTACCAAAACGGAGTCATTTTGAAACAATTTACCAAACTAAGACTGTTTTTACCCCGTCAACATAAAAATTGTTAGTCAACTTTGCAACTTCAAATGCCATGTGTCACTTTGTCCCATGTGACATGTCACATGCGATGAGTCGTTTTGTTTGACTCATTTTGACCACGTGTAATGTTACGTGGGATATTTAAAAAGAAGTTAAATAAACATAAAATAAATTAAATAGATTGAAATAAATAAATTAAATAGACTTAAATATATGAAATAAACACAAAATAAATTATCAAAATTAAATAAAAATAAAGAATTTAAATAAACTTAAATAAATGTAAATAATTAACTTAAGTAAAATAAAATAAATTTCAATAAATAAATTAAATAAACATAAAGTAAATAAACATAAAATAAAATAAAATTATGTCTTCACCTTCATTTATCTTTTGTCTCTTCAAAAGCTTTTGCTTACAAGTGCTAAAGCTAGTAACAGTTGAACTTGGCAAGCCAATAACCGTTTTTAAGGGGTATAAAAGATTATATCGAAGGTGTTAAGACAAAGGACGAATTTATAATCCTCAAATATTTTGATAATAACAAAAGAGTTAAAATATATGTTTATGTAATGGTCTGATCATTCGTTCGCAAGCAATCGTCTAATGCCCTTAAAATATATCGACTTTATCCTTTGATTAAATTAAATTAGTAACTAACAGATCTTACAGATGATGACACTATTCTAAAATGATCCACACATCAATCAGAGCATAAGCTACCTCAAAACTTATAAAGCCTATATACCTACTCTTGAGGAAAGTCAGCGAAAAAGAAAGGATGTGTGTGCGAATGTCAGAACAGGAAAGCGGACATAACAACTGCTACAAGATTGAGTACAAGAATAGAAAACATAAGTAGACCGCTTTATCTTATTATATGATAAGTTGGTGAAAGGCATTAAATGCTGCATTTAATGCTCCAATGATTCTCTTCATCAAACGAAGGCTGTCTCCTACAAAGTACTCAACGGATACTTTTGGAGAAGCCTATAAATAGAAGAAGAGACCTCTTTCATGAAATGGTTGTTGTTGTTGTTGCTGTTGCTGCTGCTGCTGCTAAAAAATCATAACATCTTTAAGAAAAGAAAAAGCTCTTGCATACTCTAATTGTAAAATTCTTTTGTGTACTTCATTGTATATTTGTTTGTTAAGACATTCAACCTAGTGAGGTAACTCACGCATAAACCTTTTTCTTAAAGAGATTAGTGGAAGCCTGAAAAGGCTTTGATTCAAAGAATACTTGGGTTTTTGCTTGGAAAGGCAAGTAAAAGACTACTTGGGTTGAGCCTAAAGAGACTTGTGGAAAGAATACTTGTAACTTGAAAAAGTTAGTGGAACTTGGTTGTTGCCAAGAACTAGACGTAGTCTTTGGGGTGAAACGAATCAGTATAAATCTTGTGTGCATTCCAATTTGTCTTTCAACTTTCGTCTAACTTATAAAACATTTTTGAAAAACTCTTTAATCATATCCTTCAGATGATACGTCTTTAACAAAGATTTTGCAAAAATTTGCTATAACATAATTCAACCCTCCTTCTTGTATTATCTTTGTGTTTTACAGAAGGTTTGCGGGAAATATGATGGTATGGATAGTTGTACAAACAACAGTTGTAACTAGTCATTTGTTTATGATGGCTTGTATTTAGTGGATGAGATGACACACAAAAGAGAAAAATTTGGTAAGCTTATGTTCAAAAGGATGTTGATCAAATAAATGGTGTTTCAAAAGAACAAGAAAAACTTACTCATTTATTCAATCAACATCCATTGTTTCAAAATCAACTTTTCTTTTCCTTTTGAAACACCATTTGTTCGATAACATCTTTTTGAACACAAGCTTACCAAATTTTCCTCTTACCCATATCATTTCATCCACTAAACACAAGCTATCATAAACAAATGAGTAGTTAAAACTGTTGATTGTGCAACAAACTATACCAACAAATTTTCCACAAACCTTTAATACCACTCGAAAATTGTCACTACTCGATCGTTAGGTTCAACTATTATTCACTCTAGCACACGCAAGCAAAAGATAAATGAAGATGAAAACATATATTTAAATTAATTTTTTATTTTATGTTTATTTAATTTATTTTTTTAAATTGATTTTATTTATTTTATTTACGTTTTTTTATTTAAATTTATTTTATTTCCTTAAGTTTATTTGAATTCTTTATTTTCATTAAATTTTGATAATTTATTTTATGTTTATTTTATTATTAAAGTCTATTTAATTTATTTTATTTCTTTATTTATTTTATTTTATGTTTATTAACTTTTTTTTTTAAATGTCCCACGTGGCATGCTATGTGAGATGAGCCATTCCGTTTGGCTTAATGTGACCACGTGAGATGAAATGCCACATGGCATTGGAAGTCACCAAGTGGATTTGCAATTTTTGTGCCAACATGGCAAAAATGGCCCTAGTTTGATAAACTGTTTCAAAATTACCTCTTTGATAATTAACTTGTAATTTTGCACTAGTTTGGTCAATAAGTCAGCTTAGCTTAGAAAAAATAAAATAAAAAAGATAAAATGTTTGAAAAATAATGAAAGAAATCCCCCTAGTAAAGAAAAAAGATATATGAAATTATAAATGAGAAATAAAAGAAAGATTGGACAATGTTTTAACAACATAATAGAACACGGCGTATCTTTTATAAAATTCCCCTTTTAAGTCTTTTGTATCATTTCAATTGTTTTTTGACGATGATCATTTCAATAATTGAAAGAGATGAAACTGTAAAATAATCAGCAAACAAAGTTTTAATGCTAAATATTAGACAAAATATATAAAAGCATTCAAAGATAATTTAAAAAGATTGAAGCTTATCTTAGAGAAAGAATGAAAAGATCAATGAATAATACCATTCATGATTACCATTTTGATAAATTTGTTTTGATCTAATTGTTTGCAATATTGAGATCATTTTAAACATTGATGTTTGCAAATGAATTGAAATTGCAAATTGAATGATCTAAAACAAGAGACAATTATTGCAAGAGTTGAAATTGCATGGTTTGAATTTATTGTGCCAATATTTATAATAATAATAATAATTAAATCTTATAAAAGACAAGGACAATATTTCTCTTTAAAGATAAAAACATTATTTTGTTATATTAAAAGTAAATTATAAACATATAAATTTATCTTTATTTAAAAACAACTACAAAATTATAAATATATAAAGTAAATTATAATATTTTAAAAAAGAAAAGTATAATTTCAAAATAAATTATCGCGGGATAAATAAAAAGGAAATAGAATCAAAATTTGTTTATGAACAATCAAAATTATATTAGTTATTTTTATTTAAAATATACTTAATTACCTTAAATAAAACATATATATATATATATATATATATATATATATATATATATATAGATAGATAGATAGATAGATAGATAGATATATAATGATCACAATTATTTTAATCAATTTTAATAAGAAAATATATTTGTTGTAATCGTCTTAATTAATATAATTATATATTTTTATGAATTTAAAAATAAAATAAAATAATTTCAGCTATGTTTCAATGAAAAAATAAATGTGATGTTGTCACGTGCATGACATATAGGGCAAAACCTTTAATATTAATATATTTGATTATGAATCAAACCTTTTATTTTAAATTTTTTTGAATACATATAATAGTGAGATATATTTGTGAGTAAAATATTCTTATATCATAAATTTAAATTAGGAATTATAATCTTATAAAATAATGACATTAATACATAATAAATCAAGAATTAGATTAGAAATAATTAATGATTAGATTACAAAAACTTTACGGTTAATAAAGATAGAGTATTTTAATTAGAAATTGTTTTATTTATACGATAACTCATACAACATTTTTTACAACAATATTGGTATATTTTTCTTTATCACATCATTTATTACATCTCATATGTCTCTCTCGTTCTCTCTCTTAATTGTATAATTTATTATATTATATAAGTTGTTGTATAAGTATCATTTATTACTAAATATGTTACACCATCTAATTCTACGTACTAATCTATATAGTAATGTACCAAAAAAAGAGAGGATAAAACTTAATATGTCTAACGATGCGTCACTCTGTTAAGAGAATGAAAAATACATACTCGAATTTTGCTATGAAAGAATAAATTTAAAAAAAATATAGTCTTGCCAACCAGTGGCCTAGAACATTGGTTAAGGAATCAATAAATAATTTTTTTTATTAGAAATATTGCATTAAAAATTATAAAAAAGTATACTGTTACACTTTTTAATTAAAAAAAATTATTTTTGATTCTTTACTCAGTACCCATAAGATAATGGTTAGCATTTTCAAAAAGAAAAAATAGCTGGCGTTATAAAAGAGAATGAATTCACAAAGTGTCTTTCAGAGATGCGGATTTAAAAATATATGTATAATAAAATTGATTGACAAAGATTTTAAATGCTTGCGTGAAATTTAATAATAATAATAATAAAAGCATCCCAACAAAATTAAATGTTGGTATCTCTAACAAACTTTCTTCTTCTTTTTTGGTGAATCTCTGGCAGACTTTCTTATAATAAATTAAAATTAAAAACTATCAGGCAACATAAATTTGTGCTAAAACCTCTATCCATCGCTGAAAGAATTGTTGGTTCATGGTGCCAAAATGCTGAACGGTAGCTATCATCAAATCACATTAAAATATTTTTTTACGACAGTCTTTTTCTCTATTCAAAATCTGTATAATTCTATCTCCATTTATACACTTATTTTTATCCTTGGTTAAAACTTTATTAGTAAGCTTTTTTTTTACAAAAAATACTTAATACCAAATATATTGCTTAAGATTAAATTACTTCTCATCAACAAAAGAACAAAAACCAAATTACTTCACTTAAAAGATTTTCAAGAACGAAAAAAAAAATACTATCCATTATTCCATTTAAACTATGTTAAAGAAGCATTGTATAATAATTTTGAAATTAACCAAGGCTCCTAATGTCTCATACAAAAGTAAATGACAATTTTTTTTCCCTTTTGGTTACACACATAAATGCTTTTTTTGGTCTGACTTTCAAGATTTCTGGTACACTAAAAAATACACACATACATGCTTTGAACGTCAACAACAATTTGTTTTTTTTTTTTAAGAGTTTAAAGAAAATTAGCTAAGCACACATCACACCACTTGACATGATAATGGGGTATGGCAGGAGATATTGAAGAATTTCTCCTTATTCCTCTTCCTTTAAAGGTCGATAGCCATGGCACATGAAAGACCACACACTCAGTTTAGATGCTTCTCAATAAGCTTTTGTAGCTCTTCCTTTTTTGCTCCCACCACCTTATCAACAACTTTGCCTTTCTTCATCAATATGAATGTTGGCATTGCCTGCACCTGGAATTCTTGAGAGACCCCCTGTTTACAATTAAAAATGCATGCCGAATTAGTTGTTGAAATAATCCAGTGATTTTGAATATCTAAATGGATACAGCGCAAAAAAGTAATAATGCATGTACAATGTATATAGTATGTTGCTCTTAACATTAAGAGACATATGAGTAGAGTAAGGTGAAGGTACACTTCCTTTTTGGGGTGTATGGTTGAAAAGAAGAGAAATAGAAAAAAAATGAAGGAAGAGAGAAAAAAAATAAAATGTGACAAATGATGTGATAAAAAATAAGAAAGAGACAGACAAGAAGAAAAATGAGACTAAATTGTGATGGAAGAGAAAGTAGATATATGTTAAATATTTTTTTATAGTGGAAGAAAATAAATGAGCAATACCATCAATTCATCCACATCAATCTTGATGAATTCCACGTTCGTGTACTTTGCAGCAAACTCTTGGATACTTGGGTCCATGTATTTGCAAGGCCCACACCATGTAGCCGTGAAATCGATCACCATCTTTAGCAAAAACACGTAAAATGGGAGACACAATCTCATCATGAAAGCTAAAAAGTGAAAAATTGAAGTGAATGACTAACGAGTATAGCTGTAATTACATACCAAGGTGTTAGTTTCTTTGGAGGCATCAAAGTGAGCCATCCACTTAGCAGTGGAATGGAAGGTGAGAATGCGGCCAGATGACTTCGATGATTTATGAGCATTGTCCATGTTGGATAAGTTGGCTCCCATCTTGCTCCTAATTTCTTTTGGTGACGTAACTCTCTAGTTGGAAGAGGTTTTGCTTCTTATTTGTTTCGATGAGAGCATTCTCTGGGAAAGCCTCATTTATAGGACTAGAAAAGCACAAGGAATTGGTCACTTTTGAAAACGAATCGGATTCTTTGCTAACTGCCACGCTAGCAAGTACTCGAATATAATGGACTCTTACCATACACAGGTTGGGGGAAAAAAAACACACTTTTAATGTTTGATTATTCCCTAATGTTTGAAAATGTGCATAATCATAGAATATAGGTTTGGGCCTAACTCAACGTGGGATTTCCAATACACCCCCCTCACATCAAGGATTGGATGCGTGAAGTTTACAGGACTAGACATTTGCGGGTAGTCCGATAATGGCCCGATAGCTGGTAGCTCGATAGGCCTAATAACAATTGTTAGGATAAGTTATGATACCATCTTAAAATGTGGGTTTAAACCTAATTCAACCTTACAAAACTGACTTGTAAGGTGAGGATTGTCTCCCAATTATATACAGTTGTTTGGCCATATTACTAGTCGATGTGGAATCTCCAACACATAATTAATTCTCTAGAATTCATGAAAAGTGCAAAACACAAGACGCATACCATTGGACAGAAACCTAAGACATACACAAGATGGCTTGATAATTCTTCAAAACCGAAAGACGTTTTAAAAGGGACATATTTTTCTAATATTTTTCTAAGTCTTCTAGTGATTAAGGTGTTGAAATTTGGTCCTATCAAAGAAAAAAAAAAGGTATTAAAATTTAGGATTAGTTTTTCTTTTTGTGATATAATGGTAAATTGAGTTGTTATCTAGGCTATATAAATTACATATTCCATTTGCTTATAGTATAACAGTACAGGTAGAAGCTTGTGTGATTGCTTCACTTTTAATCATTCATATTCTAAAGGTCCACACCCACACAAGCTTGTGTAATTTATATAGCTTCTACCTGTGGGTGTAATTTATATAGCCAATTCATATTCCATTTGTTGGTTTATCTTAGCCAATAAATACGTTCGTTATAAGGTGTGGACACTAACACAAGACACAAACATGACTCCTATCTGTGGGTGTTCATTCTTCATAGCATATAACGAACGTATTTATTGGCTAAGATAAACCAACAAATGAGGTATTTAATTTTATGATAGCTAAAACCAAAAAAAAACAAAAACCAATATGGTTAGTACCTTCCGCATTTTTTTCTAGATAAAATTCGTAGCAAAATTCAAACGTAGTAACTGAGTTTTTTAACATCAACTTAAAGAAACTTACTTTATTATCATATTTAATAATGTTGAAGAATAAAATAATGGGAAAATGATACTTGATTAATTGTAGTTGTAGAAGAAACATAGTTTAGCACAACTAATTTTGCAGTCATAGAAAGCAATAGTGTGGTAAATAGACGTTGTACAGCATGTAAACAGAGATAAAGATTAGGGTATTTTTTACAAATAAATTGGTCGTGGGCATTTTCCTTCAAGAGTTGACGGTGTCAATATAGCATGCAGGGTGTGTTTTGCACCTTTTATGAATATTAGAGAATTAATTTGCACACTTCCAAATACTAAGGATAATTTGCACACCACTGCTAATATACATCTTATTTTATGAATTATTCGAATTTAATTTATTAAATTTTCAATTAAGCTTATTTGTTTAGATAAATAAACTGACTCAAAATAAAAGAGTCGAGCTCAAAATTTGTAAACTTTGATATATTAATAGTGAATAGATTATACGTGTGTATTATATAAACATTTATAATTTTATTTATTTTTATTTATACTTACCATTTGCCTAATTATAATGTTCAAGTCATAATCTAATTAGAGTTTAATTTTTACACACGATAAGTTTAAATATTTTTACGCTCTTAACCAATTAGAAATTATGTTATATGTATAATTCCTAAGGTATTTAATTATTATAAAAGTCATCAAACTTACCATTCATGATAATATGTAATTATATTTTATTTTTAATTTTAGTTCACCTTCTTACATGAAAAGTATATGATAAATATTAAATTAATAAGAACTTATTCAAAATAAATTTAATAATAGAAAAAGTCTACTTATGTGTTAAATGAGTTAAATCTTGTTTCTTATCAGCCCAAAGCTAGGGAGCACATATCTCTCACAAGCTTTCAAGTCGGTCTCCAATGGGTTGATGCCCTAAGTGCAATCTCCTAGTTGGAGGTGTGAGAGACGCCACTTGCAAGGGCTATGACACTCAAGTCAATTTGGAGACAAAGCTAGAATGTGACTAGGGTTAGGGTCATACCTACTGACTGGTGTGCAATATATGTTCATATATATAGGCTCTTTATGGTATTGATATGATGAGATGTGATAGATAATATGATAATCCTCTATCCGATAGAGTAATTATTTCTTAGTGAGAGTATTGAAGACTTTTGAATTATCCCCAATTTGCTAAGAGACTCCTCGCCTTATGTTAGTTGTCCTCGATTTTTGCCAACTTTAGCCTATTGGACCAGGTTGGCTACCTATAATTAAAAATGACAATTCTACCCAAACCCTATGGCTACTTGCACAAAATATTCGTAGTGGATAGAATAAATACCTACTTAATGAAAATAAGGTCAGGGTTGGAGATTTATTTGCAAAATTTAATAAGAATGTATGTAAGTATGAGTATTATAATACCCCCTATCCCAGACCCCCTTCCCTCCACACACACATATAATTATTTAATTAGAATATTTCATATATATATATATATACACATACATATATACATATATATACATATATACATATATGTATGTGTATATGTATATATATATACATATATATATATCTTAATCCTAAGTCCATAAGTTCCTTTATTCCTTTCTATTCGTAGCTCTTTGATGCCTCTATGTGGTAGTATCCTTTTCATTGGAGATTGATAGACAGAATTAAGAATGTAACATGTGCTTAATAATTTTAAATTGCCTTACATACTAGCTCCTATGTAAAAATAATTGCTTGATATGACCTGTTAAATTAATATGCATAAAAACATAATTGCTTAATGATTTTAAATTTTATATTGTCGTAGATGCTCCACTATGAACATATCATAATTGCTAGTGCTTGTGGTTGATCTTATACATATATCTTGTATACAAATATTTACAAAGCATTTAATATACTTAAAACAATGCCTTTATAACTTCTCATATGAAAAGTTCATTGCCATTTGGGTGATATTTGTGAATATTTTAACAAAATACTTTTATAATGATACAAATAAAACAGTGTTATGCTTTGGAGTAAGTTTTGGCATTCATATTTTTAATGTTGTATGATTATGACTTTTCTATGTATAAATTTGAATAACTATCTTGAACAAGATTGTTTTTATACGTTATTCTTCAATGAGTGCATTTTTAGATTTTTTTTTAATGAGAGCGTATTTAGGAATTTTTCTTAATTTCTTATATCTTTCAATTTATCCTTTTATTTTTATTTCTAAATTGAATTTAATATTTTTTTGAAAAAATTATCAATAGTTAAAAATAACATTATATCACAATATAAATTATTTATATCATAAATCTAAAATATAATTTATATGTTCAAAAATATTTATTTATTACTAATTTTACTTATAATATAATTTATATATTCAAAACTATTTATTTATTATAAATTTTAGTTATATAAAATAACATTTATCTTGTGCATTGCACAAGTTAAAATACTAGTGTTTGAATTATTTAAGGTTATGTTTGGATCATTTAAGGTTATGTTTGAATGATTTAAGAATTAATTTTTAATTTAGTTGAAGCAATTTTTTAATTAATATTTTTATTGATTTTTGACTTTACACATAAGTAAAATACGAGTAGCGGATGTAGATATGGATATATAGATATCCAGTAGGTACGGAGATAAAGACTAAAGTTACTATACACGCAAATATGAGGATGGGTATAAGTATTTTTTAGCAAATGCAAGCATAAAAATAGTTATTGTTTACCCTATTGAAACCTACCCATTATCATCTATACCTATAGTTGTCTTGAGCCTATTGGCCTAAGTGGACCTAAGTTATGCCAAGTTCAAAACAAATCCAAATGACATTTATAAAACATGTTAAATAGAAATTTTAAATTTGACTCACATATAAATAAATAAAATTTGAATAATTTTCTTTTTTTATCTACTCTTATATTATAAATTAAAATACACAATTTAGAGAGTAATTCTCATTCTTTTAACTAGACATTCTCAATATTCTCTTCTTTTTCTCCTTTTGAAGTGTATCTCACATACTACACATACCCACTAGCCAAAAAATTTCTCTCGACTATGTAAAACTATTATTCTTTTATCTTTGTCTGTGTATATTTAATTTTGTAACCACTTATCTCTTTTAATATATCCTCTTTTATTTTTATTTTCTAAATTAAATTTTAATAATTTTTATAAAAAATTATCAATAATTAAAAATAATGTTATATCATCATTTAAATTATTTATTACAAACTCAAAATAAAATTTATATATTTATTTATTATAAATTTTAATTATATAAAAATAAAACATTTATCTTATCTAATATAATACTAGCTGCAAATTGAGCCTGAATTCTAACCATCCATTTTAATTTCACTCATTTATATCCCATTTACGGTAAATTAGGCGGATTTCAGGTACCAGAACAACAGAATCTGCTTTGAAAATACATCTACGTGACATCAATCACACTACTGAATATAGTTGTTCTATTGCTATCTTCCCGTGACATTACATATAAATGTACGTGTATTCAAACTTTTAAAGTATATTCACTTATTTTAAAAAAAATATTTTAGTTAGTTATATTTTGAATATATTTTAAGAAAATTAAAATTATAATTTACTAACAAATTCTTTTTTAAAAATAAGTAAAAATATATTGATATAAGTGTATATTATTAATTGTCGATACTAACATACACTTATATACTAACATTTTAGTCATCTTCCGGAGCTTTTGCTGGAGATTAGTCATCTTCTTGTGACAGACGCTATGGGTGTCTTTTTTTGTAGGCAGTAGTTTATATTGTTTGCTTCTTTGTTTATTTTATTTTTTTTTTTTGCTTTTTCCTATACTCAAAAAAATATATATACCAATATTTTAGTCAGTAGATTGTATAGGACAAATATTTATTTTTATATAATTAAAATTCATAATAAATAAATATTTTTAAATATATAAATTATATTATAATTAAAATTTATAATAAATAAATATCTTTAAATATATAAAATTATATTTTGAATCTAAAATGAATAATTTAAATTATGATATTTATTTTTAACTGTTTATAATTTTTTTATTAAAAATACTGAAATTCAATTAAGTTTGAAGAGTAGTTTGTGATGATTGGAAGATAAATTCTTTGGCTAGTGTAGGAATAAATAGTGTGTGAAATGCACATTTAAAGAAAAAAAGAGAAAGAATATTGAGAATATATAATTGAGAAAGTGAGGAAAATGAGAGTATCACTTTCCAAATTATATATTCTAATTTATAATATAAATTTTTTTCTTAAAAAATATTTTAACAAATTACATTTAAGCATGTTTTAAAAATTTAAAATTATAATAACTTTATAATATATTCCTTCTAAAAATTAGGTGGAAGGATATACCTCAGTATATAATAATGGGAAAAAAAAACTTAGATGTAATTTTTTAAATATTTTTTAAATTAAACTTTCACTTTAATAATCTATATTAATATTTAATGTAATTTTTTATTATACAAATTATCAAAAGTGAATTAGAGAATAACACTAAAAAAAATTGTGTATAAGTTTTATCTTATGAAGGATGGCATCATAAACTTTATTCCTTTATCTGACTATTCTGGGATCTAATTCTTTGTCCAATCAGGTAGCACAATAACAATTCATTTGTGTGTGTGTGTGTATATATATATATGCAATGTCTATTATATTATTAATTAAAATTAGTCTTTTATACATATTTGAGTAAATATGTATCGTTAGTGTAAAAGATTCTATATTGTAAATCAATTAAAAATCAGTTTTAATGTGACTTTTAAAATAATTATTATTAGAGAAAATAGGACATGCACTGACAATATAAAGCAGTTTTATATTGTCATTTAATCACAAATCACCATGTATGATAAGTTTGTTGACTTTTATAATAACTACCTTAAAAATTATACAAACAGTAATTTGTGATTAGTTGACAGTATAAAAGTTTTTATATTGACAATGAATAATAATTAAACTCTTTCAAAATCAACAAACATACTATATATACTGATTTGTAATTAAATAATAGTGTAAAAAAAAAAATTCATTGTCGATATATGTACTGTTTTTCTATATTTTATTTTAATCCTTCAAAAATACAAATAAACAAGCTATAATAATTTTAAAATTACAAAGTGTGCTGAGCGCTAACTGTGCTCGCCCTCTCTTTCTTCATCTAAAATAATCATTTGTGACGGGTGTCATTTGATAGCAGGGAACAGGTCTCGTGGCTTGCATTGGGTGGCGTCTCTTGACCACAGTGGTGACCTCCTTAGAGCCACCAACAAGCCCCTCCCTTTAACTCGAGGAACCTTTCGGGACCGATCTTCAACCTATCACTGACAGTGGTCAGCACGACCTAGAACTCAGCATCATATACAGTACAACATAAATCATATCAAATTATCAATGGCTCAATGCAATACTTTAATCCACCCAAAAGAAAAAAAAATTAAGACGATATCATCTGAACCACAAATGATAGAACAAAATGAAAGCCCAAATGACCATAAATTTGTATAGGATTAATATAGTTTTGTTCTTATAAATATTAATTTGTTTTAGTTTTAATTTTAAAAAAAAAGTAGAATAAAGCCTTTTAAATATTAAAAATATCTTAATTAGATTTATGTATTAAATTTTGTTTAACTTTTCTGTTAAATAATAATCACATCAGTATTACAGTCACTATTAATTTGTTAATATAATTGTCCATGTTAATTGTTATGTCTAGGTCAGATTGATAACATATTTTTTAAATAAAATTATTACATATTTAACTCTAAATCACATATTTTTTTAACCTTAAAACAAAAGTAATTATACGATTTTTTATTAAAAATTATTATTGGGCATTTCACGTAATAAAGTATTTTACTTAGAAGCTGATATGACTATTATTTAACAGAAAAGTTAAACAGAATTTAACATAGAGATCTAATTAAGATATTTTTAATATTTGAGAAATTTTATTTAAAATTTTTTTTCTGAACACTAATATTAAAATAAGTCAATTTTTAAAAGATAAAAAACATATTTAACCCATTTGTATACAAGAGGGAAGTTTCGAATAAGCTCTTTTTCCCCACCAAATAAATTGAAATGGCGGAGCTTTGTCAGGTCAAACATCAATATGCTATTTCACTAGTGAAATTGCGGCTAGCCATAAGGCATATTCTTTATGACAGCGGTCTAGGTTCATCGCAGAAGAGAAATTTGAGTAAAGGGAGGAAAAAGCACTAAAAAGAATTTTAAAAAAGGTCAAATACTACAAAAAAAAAAAAAAAAAAAGCTATGGCATACAGACAAGCTATACTTTTTTTTTTTTTTTGTGAAACAAAGAGAAGAGAGACAATAGAAGAAAAAAAACTAGAAACCCCTAGGAAAATTAATCCCAACAGCATCAGCCATAAGGGCCAAAGAAACAAAATCAGGGGGTGTATAAAAAATCTTGTCTTCTATAGGTAGGAACACACTCTTCTTAGCAAAAATGTCAGCTACTTGATTAGCCTCTCTATAAATGTGATTCCAGGATATAAAACCATATGGGGGCACAAGGTTCCTAATCTTAGCAGTTAGATTGAAGCAGGGATGATTGATGCTACAGCGAGAAATAAGTTTTAAAGCTGATTGAGAGTCTGTCTCCACTTGAATTCTAACATATCCTTGAGTCTTAGCAATTCTCAGTCCATGGTATATGCCCCATAATTTAGCTTGGGTTACGAAAAATGTCCCCAACCTATAAGAGAAACCAGCAACGAACTGACCATTCCAATCCCTCAACACATGACCGCAACCTGCAAGCTGGTTTTGGCCGAAAATTGTTCCATCATAGTTAAGTTTCAACCATCCATGAGGAGGGGGTTGCCATCTGATATCCCCAACAGATGTAGCCTTAACAGACTTTTGATTTAGAGGTGCTAAAATTGTTAAGGCCAAATTAAATGACAGAAGGGCTACTTGCACCGAACCAACAACATTATCAATTGGTATATTAATTGAATTGAAGATAAGCTCATTTCTGGCTTGCCATAAACCATCAACAATCATACCAAAAAGAAAAGGCCAATTATCAATTGGATGACACTTCAGTTTGAGATTAAAACTCAACCAGGAATGCAAGTTGTTAACTCGAAAGCCAATAGGAATGTTTCCATGAAGAAGTTTAATTCAAAATGTAAATATATTTGTGTAAAGATTAATATACCCTTTTTTTAAAAATTGACACATAATGCACATATATGAGCATAACACCTGATAACAACAAAATACTTTCGTTTCCGAAATTCGATGACGGTCAATGTCCTGAAGGGGAAGGTTTCACACTTGTTGTTGCTATTATGCATTTTCACCTTTATTTTTGCCCATTTTGTACATGGTTTATCTGAAGAACCCTCACATGCACAGGAATTGGAATATGCTTTGCAAGTATTTGGTTTGGGGAAACCATTTGCTTGATGTCTTCTTAATTAATTAATATCGAGATTTGCATCTTTCTGTTCCTATGATCTGATCTACTTTTTTCTCTTCTTATAGTAGCATGTTGTTCACCATATATTTAAACGTTTTCTGGGGGTCAAAAATTGCCAATAAATCGTCGGCACAAATTTTGGCGGTTTTTAACTGAACAAATGCTACAAATTATAGCAATTTTTAACCGCCACTAACTGTTTATAATTTTTTGGCAGAATACCACGGTTCATCTAATAACTTGTCACGAGTAACTCCTTTACACTAGTTAATCAAAATAACATGCTTTCATTTCTCAGGTAGTTGTGGAGGTTGTACTCACCTTAAGAATGTTCAGACCTTTAGTCAAACCGAAAGCTCTAATTGCTTCCATCCAAATCCTAATCCAAATGACCTCGTTGGTCTACGTTTTTTTATCATTTCTCAACCTTAGCGTGCCCATCAAAGTGGGTAACCACTTAGGACCCAAACATCCTGCTAAAACCCACATTTCTGTCCTATTCTCCCTTACTTCGAGATCGAGTTTTGCTACCTTAAACCCAACATGCTGATCTCTCACACATGCCATTCCCAAGGTTTCTATTCAACCTTTTGCACCAATGACGGAGTTTTTGTCGACTACAAAAGGCAACCCAGCAACACCCACAACGGCTCTTGAAAGTCCAGGGTTCCACCAACATCCAAAACACAACTTCGCTTCTCACTGAATTATTGTAGGGATAAAAAAGTCAATTCATTATTAACAAATATTTTTAATCTTAAATGTTCTATAATTGGATATAAAAGTAATCGAAAATCATTACCATTCATTTTTTTAATGATATCCAATGGACAAAAAACATTGACTCACCCATGGACCACAACACATAAAACTTGAAAGCTATGGACCACAATACGTATATCGTATTTTTTCTCTCTCTCATGATTGTCATTACTCTTTTAGGGTGTGTTTGATAAGAAAGAAAGAAATATGTAAAAAATAAGATAGATGGATATAAGAAAAAGAGAAATAGAGTAAATTGAAATAAGTGAAAAATAGAGTGAATATAGGAATATTTAGTTTAAGAGAAATAAGAAAGAAATACAAAAGAGAGAAATACAAAAAAAAAAAATTAAAAAATCATTTTTAATCGATTAATCAGATTTGAAAATCAATTATAGCAATTTCTGACTGTTTTAAAATGCTAGTAAATATCCAAAATTGCCATTATTTGCCATTTTCTAACAATTTTTAATCGCCACTAAAAAAATTGCCTTAAGGTGTGCAACATGCTCTCATCATTTTTGCGCAGTTCAATGAGGAAATAAAAAGGCATGAACCCTACACCTTTTTATTTTTTCTCCTTTCTCATTTGTTCTTCACAAAACACACACACTTTCAATTGCTCACCCATTTTTTGTCTCTCCATCCTATTTCTTCACCATTTCACTTCCATCAAACAAAACATTAATTAAATTCTACATCTCTCCTCTCACAAATAAAACAAAAAAGTCTTAACACCTAATATCTCTTATGTATGTACTCATGTGGGTTGCAACATCTGGCCACTATGCTCACTGTTGTTGGTCTCTCAATCACCACTATCACCATTGTTGGTCTCAACACTATATGCTCCCATGCTCTTATTTTGCACCGCTCTCGAAATTTAATTTCTCTCACATAAAATAGAGTAAATAATAGTTTTTAAAAATATATTTAGTTTTTGAATTATAAAAATTATACTTAAAATTTATTAATATGCATTTGTCAATAAATTATTATATAAAAATTGAAAATTTATTTTAATTGACAAAATTTATATTTAAGGACTAATTTTACTAACTAAATATATATTTAGGATATAAAAAATAATAGAATATATGTTTTCTACGAAAAAAAATAAATTTTATATAAAAGATCACGTGGCATGTTATTTTATTTTTGTGATACCATTTTATTTAATAAAAATATAATTAAAAATTAACAATTTAATTTTTGAAATAACAAATAATTTAAAATAAATTAAAGTTACCAGCTATAAACTATCCATTATCAACTAATTTATCTGTTATCAACTAGTTTTACCCAATGGAGTCCCTTATGATTATGATGTCAATTATGTACATCTTCCTAATTACACCAACCTTGAATTCACTAATGTGTTGTGATTCTCCTTAGAAACAGTTACAGAACGAGATACCACCATAAAGATAAAAGAAAAGTTTATGTACTAGATGGTATTTTATTTTATTTTTGGACGAACAGGGGAATGTTTCAAAAACACTCTTTCCCCCACTAAATAAATTGAACTCGGGGACCTCAAGCCCATAACCGGTAGGCATCTCTACCACAACTTTCTTTTTCCTTATCTTTAGCTGAAATCTCCACTTGTAAAGCTGGGATATTAATCTTCATATGGAAAGAAATAATTAAGTAAAACCTTCTCTAAAGTGGCAACTCTATCAAAGTTCAATCAGAAATTTGAAAAGGAAAAAAAAAAGACAAAAAAAATTGAAAATAAAATAGAAACTATAGACTGAAGACATATATTTTTCTTTTTTTCTTTCTTTTTTTAAGAATAACGACAATAAAGTTTAAATTTAAAATTTCATGCAACTACTTAAATCTCCTCCCACTACTATGACGATGTTGACTCTAGTGGATTTTTTTCATTGTACCAATCTTAGGTTTACTTAGAGCAATTTTAATGATAGTTATCATTAAAGTTCCTTAACTCTTTGTTAACTAAGTTTCACTTTAAAACATCACTTCTTTTTACTTTTTTACAACTCTAGCAATTCTTCATTTTAATGGTGTAACTATGAAGTAAGATCCATATATAAACTATTCTATATTTTTATATTTCATATTTTTTATTTCAAATTAAAATTCTCAACTTATTTCTAATTTAATTTTGAAACAATAAAAAATAAAAATATATATAAGATAATAAATTTATTTAAACTCATTTTTTATGAAATAATTTTTTGAAACGGTAAAACAACATAAAGTAACATTTTAATTCCTTTTATTTATTATCCGTTGGTGTCCTTTTTATCTAATTTATTTTATGTATTGATTTTAACAATTTTCAAACAATAAACATCGGAAAGCAGCGGATGTATTTGATTTTTTCTTTAATTTCTATTACCCTTAATTTTTTATTTGTCAGACCTGCCCTCTCTTTGCTTTCCTTTGACGATCACTCTCTCCAATGGATGTTATTTTCCCGCAATGGACGATTTCTCTTTTTTTTGGAACATCCAGTGGCTGCTATGCATAAGGATCATATAACACAAGATGAAGCAGGGTGACGGAGGATTAACGCTGACGGGTCAGATTTCGGGTTTTAGTAACCAATTTGTTAGTTTATTTGTTGGAGATCTTACATTGACTAGTAATGAGGCCAAATTATTGTATATAAGTGAGAGGCAACTTTCACCTTATAAGCCGGTTTTGTAAAGTTGAGTTAGACTCATAACCTACGTTTTAAGATGGTATCAGAGTTTATTGTAGCAACTATTAATGGGCTTATCAGGCCACCTATTATCAGACAGTTATCAGACCACCTACAAATGTCCAGTCCTTCAAATTTCACGTTCGAGATGTCCAGTCTTCAGCGTGAGGGAGATGTGTTGGAAATCTCACATCGACTAGTGATGAAGCCAAATTAGTATATATAAGTGTGGGTTAACCCTTGCCTTACAAGCTAATTTTGTAAGGTTGAATTAGGTTTATAATCCACATTCTAAGATCATTTGTGGTAACTGATTTATTTTTGGGTAAGAATGTTTCAATGTCTAGCTTTTGGGCAAGTGGAACCTATGTATACTCATCAAGGGTGTGTAAATTTGCTCCCTAACTTTCATTAAATTATAATTAAATATTTTAAATATTTGTATTTTATCTTTTTTCTTTTTATATATTTGAACTCGCTTAGTTTTTGTGTTTTTAATTATAGGCTACGAAATTTATTTGATTAAATATTTTAAAATTTTAATATTTATGTTTTTACTTTTGTATGTATGATAAAAATTATTATTAATTTTTATTTTTTAAAATAAATTATTCCCACTAACTCAGGATCTTGGATCCGTTACTGTTTTGGGCACAAATTTGTTTTTCATGCTTTTATTTCCATTCATGGTGGTTGATTTCTTTTCTTGTGTTGATTGTTCATCTTTGTGTTGGTGAGGAGCTTTGGCTTCTTGAGTTCAAGAGCTGTAACGACCCGCTGTCGCTACATGGTCAACTGACAACTTATGTAACGCGGAAGATTTAATTTTAGACGAAAAATCTTGATTAATTTATTTATGAGAAGAGTGTATTTTATTTTTCTTTGACAAAACATAAGACGTTCATTCCTTTCAAAAACTCCAACGTATAAAGCATAAACGATCATCCAACATACTAAAATAACCCATGCATACATCACAAAGCATTAAGAGTAAATGGTTGCGCCTTATGGCACTTATAGACCAACATCATCGTCAATGTGTCTCAAAAGAGAGTATGTGTGCACATACATCAGTGTACCCATCAACAAAAGTACATCATAAAAGAGAAGGGGCAAAATACATCACACACTCCCTAGGCTGGTCGTACCTCTAAACACTACATCTAAGAAGGAGGAACAACAAGTGGAGCATCAGCAAATGGCTCCTCAGCTCTAGTAGCTCTGCGATGAGGATGAGGTCCCTGAGCGAACAAGCGGCGATACTCCTCAGCTCTTATGTAAGGTCGAGCAGTAGGAGCAAACTCTCTCCACATCTCCTGGATGAGTAACCAAAACTCTAGTTATGTATACAGAGTCACAGAAAACACATCAATTCCTGTACGAGCATAGGAAAGCGTAAGCTCTCCCCTATAGTAGATGCTCTGAAGCTCGCGAAAGTCAATGCGATAGGGACCCACGTGAACGTGGTTCCGGACCATGGGCAGCAATCTCGACACTCTCGGTTGTCTCAACATCTGCTCCCATGAACATGATGTTCGAGATCGTCACAAGCACGAATCACACGTGCAAACAACGCAAGGGTAAGTTTATGATAAAAATGAATGTAGAGTTCTAACTAACAAAACAATTATTTTCAAGAAGAGAGAATACTGATACTAGAAAAGATTACAACATTTTTAAATAAACATATATAAATGTAATACAACATAATTTCATGCAATTTATGTAGACACTACTCCATGGTGACTTTTTCAACAACTAGCAATCATTATGGAAACATCCCTTAACATATCATTTGAGCCACAAGGATCACATAGATTCCTTCAAGGCACAACTATTGGGGAAGCCCATGAACTGATTTTGCGGAAGGCGGTAGTGATTTCGTCAAGATAGATGTATATGGGTTGTGGCTTACAATGGCACAAGGTTCGCGATAACCTTGACCTTAATGTGGAATTCGCCCATCCACCTATCTCCAAAGTCCATCGATAGCTACCCCACTCTTTCTTCTAGCACTAGGTTGAGAGCTATACATCGACTCCCAACTTACGTGCCTACTTGTGTCGCCATCCAAATAGGACCCATGCATATACTTCCATTCCATTAATAGCAACAAAACCTTAACTCTGCATATGACCAAGAGTCACACCCTATTTCCAAAATCAATTCCCGATATCCCTAAATTAACGGGATAATGTTTGTTATCAAAATTTTTAACTTAAGCTTTGGAGTTTCTCTCTTAAATCTATTATGTTCTATTAATCCTTTCTAATAACTTAATAATTAATATTCTCAATAATAGGGAAACTAAGAGAGAATTTTATCTCAACAAATTATACTTTTATACATAAGGAAATATACTTATTAGAATAGAGAAAGATTTATAAAACCCTCTAATATATTAAAATATGAAATCTAATATTTTAATTTATCAAAATTATTTTCTATTGAGAAAATAATGTGTTTATATATATGTATATATATATATATATATATTCGTTCTTGTCTTTTTAAGGCATAGTTGAATGCCGAAATCTGTTTCACAATAGATTCGCAACGCCATTTTTTTCTTTCTTTTTTTCTTTTTGTTCCTAATCATTATACGAAGTCACAGCATAATAATAATAATAATAATAATAATAATAATAAGGGTTTTAAGATTTAAAATATAGGAACTTCAAGTACTTTGTGATTTCAATAAAACCCAATAACATCAAGTTCATCTCTAACATTTTTTTTTCATAACTTGGGATATTTAGATTACTAGATGGTTAAAATAACAGACTGTACAATATTTATCTCTAACTTCTTCTTTTTTTTATGTGAAAGAAGAACACACACTACACACATATATATATATATATATATATATATATATATATATATATTCAGGCAGCTCAACCAACTCATGTAATATAGTGTTCAAAATATGGTCAAACAAAATTCCTACAAGCATCTAATCACTCTATTAACTCAAATAGTCATATAATATAATAAAATTACAAGAAATCATATTTCTTTCACACCATATAGCAGCTACTCCATTTCATTTTGTCTCATTTTTTTTTTTTGAAGACAAGAAGGTAAACCAAGATAACAAGAACCTAGAGGAAAATAAATAACTTCCCAACAATATTTTAGACTTAGCAAGCATTTCAAAATCTACTAACAGCAAGTATATTGTTGCAACCGGGGTCACGGCGGGACGATGAAAATTAGTCTAAAAAAAAAAGGGAGTCACCACCAACATTTATTTAGGAAAAGTATTGGAAAAACCTTGGAAAAAAGAAGAATCTTCGAAACCAGATTTTGGGTTTGGAAGTCAATTACGTGTAGGGAAGGTATCAACACCTTACAACGTCCATCATAAAGATTAATTAAGCAAATTATTAAACTTCTCAAAATATTTATCTCACACAAAAATATTTGTGACAAAAAGAGAACTTTATTTATTACAAAAAAGTTTTTTTTTTAAATGATTAGATTTTATCATTTTTGAGATCGATAAGAGTGAGCCCCTGCTCCTACGTATCTCCCGGTGCAATGGAGAATCAGACTCACGTAGTTCTTTTGGTAGAAAATATTTGTGTGTGGTTATTTTTTTAATTTTGCTTATTAAATTTTAGAATCTCTGAACTGTCACGACTCATACATTCTAAAAATAGAATTAACAGAAGTGTGTACCTAAGTCAATCCATTAGAACATTTTAAAATTTTGATTTAACATTTTTATTTTGTAGTAATCTAATTTTGGTTTGATATGTCTTATCGTTGCTTTAGAGAAGAGTTTTAAGATACCAAACTGTCACAGCTTGTGCCTTAAATTCCCAAGATTAAGAAGATATCACATCCAATTAATCCTTTCTCTACTCAAGATTTTGTTACTATCAAATTTTAATTTAATTGTAAAAAAAAGATTTTATTTTATTTCTCTTCTTTTTGTAAATAAATCTTTATGATTTTTCATTTATAAAGGAGCTTTAAGATAACAAGTTGTCACAACCTGCGTCCTTAAACCTTAGGATTAAGAGAATGTTGCATCCAAATAAGCCTTTCTCTATTAAAGATTTTGTTGTCATTTTATACCATAAAACTTATATATTTGTTGGTGTTTATAGTTATAGATTATTGTCATTTTATGTTTGATTAAATTTTGATGTTAATAGTTATAAAGTATTTTATTTTTAAAGATCTTAGAACTACCAAGTTGTCACAACTTGTGTCCTAAAAATCTTAAGGCTCAAGAAGATGTACATCCAATCAACCCCTTTTTTTTTTATAAAAAAAACTTTATTATCATTGTAATTTTATTTTATCACTATTTAATACAAGAAAATCATTTTAAGATATTTTGATTCGAAATGGATTTAACTGAATATTATTACTTTTAATATTGACGCATTTATTTTTATTAAATTTGTGAACCAAAACTTTCTTAGTTAAAATATTTAGTAGGCATTTTTTGAACTAAAGGATACATAAACGCATATATGAAAAGATAAGACAAAAGTAAACGAATAAACAAAAGTAAATGAATAAAAAGAAAAAAAAAGAACGATGAAATGCAGTAAAAAAAATAATCTAAACGTGACGGAGTGAAACATATATCCGATTTTATTAGTTAAACAAAATGAAACTAGCAATGAACAAATAGCAAGGTTCACACGCAGTGAGATACACATGGAATTAGTAGCTTCGTAGGCACTCGACACAATAAAAAAAACGAGGAAGCCATTACGTAAAGTAGGCTGAGCCCGAGCTTTAGCTTATCTTCAAGTTTTGATTCAACTCCCCAAACCCTTCTTGTATGTGTGAGAATAGAGGAAGAAAGATTGATGGCAATTTTTACTAGAGCCTCCAACTCAGAATCTCTAAAAATCTCTCCTTCTACTATCCTTTCCTCTCTTTATATCCTAACCCTTTTATCTCTTGAACGTTAAACCAATTGTCTTCTTGCAGGGACAAGAGACAAAACTTGCAGAGACAAAAATTAGGTTGTTAGGTGGCTTCAGGATGGTGTTTGTAAAGCCATGGTGCCTAGGCTGAGAAAGGCAATAGCAAAAGACACCGTGAAAGAACTATTACTGCCATCCTGGAAATAGCAAAGCGTGCTTTCTTTTTGTCTTATGTTCTGTAACCATTTTTTTGGTTTTGTAGTTATTATTTCAGAAAGAGGTCAACTTGTTGGGCTTGTTTCTTGTTATTATTGTTGTAGAAAACAAACAAAAGCCACCTCTTTGGGCTTGTGCTAACCCAAAATGAAAAGAAAAAAAAAAAAGAAAAAAGAAAAAAAAGAAGAAAAGAACCAAGCTATGGAATATGATTTTGAGTAAAAAAAATAAAAAATAAAATGAAAGGGTGGACAAAATTGAGTATTCACATATATATACATATATAATCACTTAGTTCATCACTTTTATATATACTAGTATATTAGAATTAGAAAAACAAGAGTAGAGACATAAGCTCCCTTACAACTTGGAAGAGCTACAAGACTTCAAGGGAAGGAAGAAACTCAAAGATGAACGAGAAAGGCCTTCTTAGTTTCCACCTAACTAGCAAGGATGAAGACTCTTTTTTTTTTTTCTCCTACTCCTATGAGTTTCAGCTGCTGGACGTTCTCCTTTCTTCTTCTTCTTATTATTTTTCTTTTCAAAGTTACGTTATATAAAGCACTCCAGGGGGTCTTTTTGTTCGACGTTTCATATAAGGGTATCTACAATTTTTTATATATATTGTGTTTCTAAAACACATTCAGGGGGGTCTATAAAAGAAGAAAAAAGTCAACGTGTAATACATAGGGGGTTAAAAAAAAAACGGACGTGTAATTTAGGGGGTTTAAAAAAAATCCGACGTACACTTCCAGGGGTTCATTTGTTTGCATTCTAGTAGGCACATAGAATGAATTTAAACATGGGTTAAAGAAGGGCCTTGGGTGGCTGTGAGAAGCAGTGCCTAAAGTGGCATTTTGCTTTTCAAAATTTGCTACTTAATTTGGTTAAAGTGATTTACTAAAAATGGAAGATAAGGTTTTACTAAAATTGGTAAATTAAAATTAATTTACCTTGAAATAGGTGCTAATTATCTTGGAAAAATGTGTTAATGACACATTAAGATTGGTTCATGATAAATTTCTGACTACCTGTTTATTTACACAGTATAATTTTACATTGACAGTACCCAATTAAATTTCTAGTTCAATTAGAACCTCATCGGAAAATATCATATAAAATCATACAAAGTGTTTTAATTAAATTTTCTCAATTAAACTAAATTTAAATTTTCTCTTGTAATTAATTTCAATCACTTTTAAAATCACACGTTAAGAAAACACGATGTTACAAGAGCTACAACAAAATGGGTCCATTTTTTTTCCATAAGATACACTACTTTGTACTAGCACCAATTGCTTCTTTAAAATGTCATAGAGAATGTTCGGGACAACTGAAATTTTAACATTTCAGCTGTTTTTTTCCAAAAAAATGTTTTTTTTGCCAAATTTCAGCTTATTTGGAACATCAGTTAAAATTTTGTAAAAAGTTTTTTTTTTTTAAATAAGCTGTTTTTGATAATCTGTAGTGTAGTAGCTTATGATTTTTTGTAATAGCTTTTTTTCTCTTCAAACACATTATTCCCAAATTACCCCCCAAGTTTCCCATAATTTTTTTCCTTTCAGTTTCATAAATATTTCTTTTCGTAATTTACTATAGGCTTAATTGCATTTTGTGACACTCAAGTTTTATCATTTTTCGAATTTTGCCATTGTGTTTTTTGCTCTCTCATTTTGCTACTCTATTTTTTGAAATTTTGCAAATTTCGCCCAATCATCAACTATTCATTAAATAAAAATTCGTAAAACTAGGCAAAATTCACAAGATTTCGAAAATAGGGTGGCAAAATGAGAGAAAAAAAACACGATGGTAAAATTCGCAAACTGATGAAACTTGGGTAACACAAAGTGCAATTAAGCCTTTACTATATAAAAACTGATTTTTTTTATTGTATCCAAACAAAATTAATTATTTTTGAATCGTCTTTTAATAAACTTATCCAAATAAAAATCGATTCCAACTATAATTGATTATTAAAATAATCTAATTTTCACAACTGTTTGAAACACACCCTTAAAGTATTTCAACGGTGCTCCCTTATAAGATACCATTACTTATCTCTAAAACCAAAATAAGCACCAATGGAGGTGCTCTTAATATTCTGATTCTCCGGTCCTTTGCACTAAAACCATTTACAAATTATTATTATTATTATTGAATGAACATCAATTTAGTGCATGTTTGAATTTTAGTTAGGACAATTCAAAATACTTTTACTTTATTCAAATATGGCCTTAGCATTTGATGCAAAGGCTATAATGTGAAGCATTAATAAGGAATATATTCAAAAGTTAATTTTTAAAAGATTTAAATATATTTTTAATCTCTGTAATATATATATATATATATATATATATATTTAGTCTTTTCAAATGTAGTATTTAATTTTTTCGGTGTTAGTCTCTATCATTACTTAATTATCATTAACTACTACTTCAACCTGTCATGTGATGACACGTTATTTCATACAATTTTTAGTTTAATCCCTATAAATATATCCAATTTTATTTTAGTCTCTCTAATATACCTTGTTTTTTATGTTAGTCCTTGACAACATTTAACAAAAACTAAGAAATATCTAAGTAATGACAGTAACTAACACCAAAAAATTGAATTATTGAGACTATTTTGAAAAAAAAAAAATTAAAATGACTAAAACCAAAAAGTGGGTACATTACAAGTATCAAAAATATATTTAAGTCTTTTGAAATTTATTTTTCTAAATTTAAATTTTTATAGTTTTATTTAAATTAAAAAATATGTCAAATGCACGTAATACTAGGAGTAATTGTAGATATACCTAACGTGACCAACCTAACTTGACCCAAGCAAAAAATATGGGGTTTGGTTAGGTTCAAATGTTTGATTAAGTTGAATTTTTATTAACATGATTTATTTTGGTTGGTTATTAGCTTTTTTGCGTCACTATATTATTAATGCGAAATATCTATCAGTTTTGTCGATGACTAATTTTCGTCGAAAAACTTGACCGTCTATTTTTAGTAAGATCTCTCCGCTCCTCTCCACAACGTTTTTTTATCTACAAGACTCAAGTCTGAAACCTTACTTAAGGGGCTTAAGGCTAGTTTCACTTGAACCAACAACATGTTGGTTATTAGGTTATTGGGTTTAACAATATCATACTCAACTAAAACATATAAAGAATTTGAAAAAAATAGTTAATATAATACTTAGTATAAAAAATATAAAAAAAAAACATTTAATGTGATTTAATGAATGTATTTGATAGAATAATTCTAATTTTTGAAACATAATATCGATATTAATTTTCTTTTAATTTTTATAATTTTTAGTGTTTCTCTTTTTTTATTTTATTAATAATAAACTCAATGAACCAACCTGACCCAAGAGTTTACATTTATTTTCTTATATCTACTAAATTCATAAATACTTTGCATGTTTATCACAAATGAGAGAAAAATAATAGCAGATTTTGTATGAAGAAATTAAAAATATTTTTAATATAATGAAGAGATGAAGTACGTTATTTAATGTGTATTCTCCTCTTGAGTGGAGATGTCATATTATATATCGTCATTGAAAAAGAAGAAGATAAATTACATATTACCTTAAATTATGCTAATAAGTGTACTAAAAATATTAATTGAAAAGTTAATAAATAATTTTTTTTATTAGAAAAGCATTCTTATGAAATGTTTTCACTTTTAACTCAATCAACACATTAACAGTAATCTTCTGTTTACATATAACAATACAACTTATTGGAATTAAATAATAGTTTCACCTTGGTACAATACAGCAAAGCCAATATTATAGTTGGTCGTATTTTTTCTATAGTAGTACTTTGAATATATGTTTCAGAGTCATCCCGACTTTATTACAGTACAAGATACATAGATTAGTACACACTCAATTCCTGCGTTTCTCAATCAGCTTCTGCAGCTCCTCTTTTTGGGCTCCCACCACCTTTTCCACTACTTTCCCTTTCTTAAGTAGTATAAATGTTGGCATTGCTTGCACCTGGAAAGCCTGTGCCACCTCCTGTTTCCATTTATATATATACATTTGTATCAAAGTTAATGTTTGTTAAGCAAAATGGTGCATATATATAACTAATTTAGGATCAAGGTATATATTATGAAAGGAATCATGTGCAAATCATACCATTAACTCATCCACATCAATCTTAATGAACTCCACGTCCGTGTATTTTGCAGCAAATTCTTTGATAATTGGGTCCATATATTTGCAAGGTCCACACCACGTAGCCGTGAAGTCGATGACCATCTTTAAAGAATTAAAAAAGAAAGTTAATTCCCTCATAAAATTAAACAATATAAGGAAGTTATAGCTCATTTTATATCAAACCTACCAGCTTGTTAGTTTCTTTGGAGGCATCAAAGTGAGCCTTCCATTTAGCAGTAGAATGGAAGGTCAGGACCGGGGATGAGTGTGATGGTTTTTCAACAAACTCAAAAGTGGAAAAGTTACCTCCCATAATGTTAATTGCTTCCTTTTGGGGGATAAAAACCCAAAATTGATTTGAGGCTTGTGTAGGAATTGTTATTATGAGTGAATTTTGGGTGTTAACTGGTTAGGACGGTAACATTTGAACCTTATATAGAGTAACAAAGTATCGTAGTAGGGAAATCTATCGTTATCATCACATTCTATAATTCTAAGGAAATGCGTCACACGTCAAAAGAAAACGTATCAGATTCTTGAAGGTGAACAGCTATTAATCGACGCCTAGCTACGGCTGATTTTGGAACATAATTATTAACGATCTTAGAGCTAATAATTAAGGAATTAAAAGTAAAAGATTTTCATAAAAAATATAATATTTATTGTTAGTTTCTTTTAAATATGAATTTACCTAAATTTAAAAGTTTACTTGTGTCAGTATTTCAATTTCAATTTAAACATAAATTTGATTGATATTCCCTGTTCTTAGAAATATTTATCATTCAAAAAAGGAAAAAAAAATAAAGTACTTATCAAAATAAATGCTTTAGAACTTTTTAATAATTTTTATTTTTAATTATTTAATCATATATTACATTTAGGGTAATAAATAGAAAAACTTAAATAATAAATAAACCAAATTCAAACTTTATAAGCATAATATTAAACTCATTTTTTTTTTCGTTACATTTAAACGTTTATGTTTGCACGTGTATAATACTAGAAAAAAGTTGATTTCATGTAAAAAAAAAATTATTTAATAAATTATAATTTTATCTTAAAATTTTCATTATATGGATTTTATGTTTAAACATATTTTTATTTTTCTTATTTTTATCTCATCTAATATAAAATGATCTATAGATTACATATTAAATTAATAAACTTAAAAATGTTTAAGAATATATTTAATAAGAATGTTTCATTTAAAAGTGAGAGATTTACTTTGGAAACTAAAATAATGAGTTATAACCATTAATTAAAAATAAATTCTTAATATTTAAATAACTACATAATTTATTGCACATATGCATATATTTAATTATAACTTCAAACATTAATTTTTTAATTAATAATTGTAATTCACCATTTTACTCTTTAAAGTGAGTATCTAACTCCAAAGAAGTCAAATGAATTTGATAAATAAAAAAATAATCAGGAAATAAATGAGTTAAATAAGTTAAATTTAAGTTTTATTTTTTTTTCTATCAAGTTAAATTTAAAGTTTGGTTCGACTTTTACATCTCTAATTAATTTTCAGGCTTTGCCGACATAAAAAAATTGTCAAAAATCAATATTCCATTTTTAGTACCAGGTCGTTTTTCTGTTTATTCTTTCCCTTTGAGCTGAAAGTGTGATCTTCACAACAAGCCTTACAAAACATAGGTATAAATATGATTCCCAAAATTGAGTCAATTAACTGGGGCCGCAAAAATTAACTAAAAGCATTCCAGGTGATAGTAAAGAACGAGCACGGAAAAATCAAATCAGCATGAACTGTTACACAAGTTGAATAGCGTGTGAATGGGCGGTGATCCTCCTTTAAATTCCATGCCAGAGCAGTATGAAAGGTTAAAAACAAGCAAAAGAAAAGAAGGAGAATAAATACATATTAAAAAAAAATCCTTAATAAAATCTAATAGGTATCTCATGGGTTAATTGCACATATACTTTCAAATACATGTGAATTGTAAAAAAATATTAAAAACAACATTGATTTAATAGATAAAAATAATATTTTGTAAATAATTTGTAACTATCTTGTATATATTTAAGGCTTAAATATAGTCCCTAAAAAATGAACGAGTTTTGATTTTGATTCTTATAAAAAAATTTATTTGGTTTTCATCCTTGAAAATTCAAAATCTTTGTTTTTGGTCCTCACTATCATGTGATACTCGTTAATTACTTATAAGTGTCTGTAAGTACCTTGTTAGCATGTGACACATCTAAATTTTTTTCTAAATTCTTAAAATGAATAATATTTATCTATTTTAAAATGAATGTTAGGGATCAAAAACAATTATTTCAAATTTTGGAAGGATAAAAATCAAAGAGAAATGTTTTACAAGGACCAAAAATAATAATTTTAAATTTTAGAGGAACAAAAACAAGAATCACAATCAAAACTTGATCATTTTAAACATAAGTTTTATACTTATGCATAAAAACATGTCTTGTTATTTGAATAAATAATTTAATATATCATTTTCTTTCTATTATATGAAATAAATGTGTGGTTAAGTTATTCATATGAAAAATAAATTTGTCCCTATTAACTGAAATTAAAGGATTCATTCTTACATTGTACATGTAGCTTAAACTTAAATTTGGGGTTGTGAGCTTGGTTAAGGACAAGCAAGTATTTTAAGTTTGAGGTAGGAACCAGCAATGATCTTTGTTTACTATTTTGAAAAAAAAAAAGGCAAAATTTTGTCAGAAAATATGTATAGTTACATTCTTTTATGTTTATATTATGTGAATAAGTGGGATTGAAAATTGGCAAGGCAAAAATATTAATGTCAAAGGGTAGTATTGGTAGCTTTGATGAGCATTTAATATTGGTTGTATATGTACTCATCCCTAAATTCCAATTATTATTAGCATAATTCCAAATGTTTTTCTCACCTATGACCTTAGTCTCATTACAACTTTAAAAATATCTCTTGATATGTGTGTATTTGTTGTGTGATAATGATTTTAGATTCTTGTCAAACATATGGTAGGAGTAACATGTGATGATGTTAAGTGTAAATAGCACCCACTATTTAATGAGTTGAGTGAAATACTTGATCTCTTAAGGAGTGAGAAGAGGATGTGGATCGAATGTGATGGAGTTAATGTCCTTTGTTAACTTGAATTGCTATAAAGGAGAATCACAATTCTTAGGAATGAGTGAACTCATTAGGCTTAATGTAATCATTTGCTAAATAATTAAAAGGTAATGCTAAATATGGTTGAGCTGATATAGAGAGAGAGAGGTTGATGCATAAAACACACTTTGACCCCTAGTTGCAATTAATTCTTGCTTAAGGACTAGTAAAATTCAAAGTTTGGGATTCTAATAAATCTATAACATATGTGGGTTTATAGAGCTTTCTAACATGTTTTGATGCATTAACTTAATGAAATAGTGTGAAAATATAACTCAATTGTGTATATTCTCATGTGATTCATGTTGAGATTGTTGAATGGAAAAAAAGAGTACGAATACAATAATCTCTTTGGTTTTTTAATGTAGGAAAAATAAGTAAAGAAGAAGAAAATTTGGGCTTAGAGAGAGCACTAGAATTAGTGCATCAAAAGCACCAATGAAGCATCAAGAGGCACCCAACACACTAATTTTGGGCACCCAATGCATGACAGATGCGCCTAGTGCATGATTTTTGGTGCCCAATGCCCTTATTTCATTACTCTCAGCCAAAGCTACTTTTAGGCTCCCAATGCCAACTTTTTGGCACCAAATACCAACTTTGGGTCCAAGTCACAAGTTACTTGTTTAAACACATATAAGTATGAAAAAGAAAGACACTTAAGGGCTTTAGGGGACTCTCTAGTGAAAGAAAGTGAAGGAAACCCTTGGAAACACTCTTTGCCATTGAAGATTGAAGGAATTGAAAATAATCCTTAAAGTTCATGGCATAATCCTCATCTATCTCTCCTAGAGTTGTTTTCTTTTCCTTTTCTATGAGTTTCTAATTTTCTTAGGATTAAGTTAGGATGAATTTCAATTTGAACCTTTGTAATTGAATTATTTATCTAAATTCCATCTTTTTTTCGTGTGATTAGAGTTTATAGGTCTATGTTTAATGTTTTCTCTTGATTGATCACCTTGGAATTGATTTGTAGTTCGAATTTGCAATTGAAAATTGAGATTTGAATTGTTTTGACCTATTGACCATATATCTTGCACGCCTAAGAATAGGGTTTGAATGTATGCATCCATTGTGATATCTTGAATTTAATGCTTGTTCCTATTTGTGCTCACTTAAGAAATTAGGAATCGTAATTGGTAATTAGTAAAATCAGATGTCAATTGTATGATTAGAAGGAATTTAGGATTAAATAAGATTACATTAGGGGATAATTGAAGAGATTCTCAACCTACCTGTTTTTATCTCTTGATTTCTACTTAGCCAATGTTTGCTTTGATTTCATTAGTCTTAATTAAATCTAGAAACCAAAAATTAATCATTTGTTAGTTAATTCATTATTTGTTTGCTCGTTCAAAAGGGTAATTGATTGATTACGTTAGTTGTTAAATCACAATCCTTGTGAAGATTACTCACTACCTTATTACTTGCACGACTAATAGTGTTTTCAACAACAAACAATAGAAAATAGAATAAAATAAACAAAAGTAAATTGAATAAAATTTACTTTCTTGTTGGAAGTTTATTTATCTTCTTCTCTAGACCTATGTTTATCTTAAAAAATAGATGTGTAGGCTTTTTTGAGTGAGTTTGAGTACAAAGTTTCCAATTACCATATTCTTAAGCATATCTTTTATTTATAGACTAAGCAACTACCCCTAATCATCTAGGTTACAAGATGATTACACATGTATATCAGTTACAAGGAAAAATAATAACATATGGAACTACCTATAATTGTTGTCAACTCCTTCTTTTACTCAAAGCTTCTTGATTGTTGATGTCAACAAAACCTAATCTAAAGAAAGATTTCAAATGGCATGACTTAGATGCCAATAATCTCAGTGTTTTGCCTGAGCCTTTAGCCTCCCTATTGATTTGTACCCCCATCAATCAAATTATGACTCCCAATGTAATTCAATCAAAATTTATTGACTTTTAACTTCCACTTGACTTTTAAACAAACATTGGTTTTGCAAGTATTTGAACACCCTTTTTACATCAGAAAACTCCTTTACCTTAGAAAACCTTTTTACACTAGAATCGAAAACATTAAAGAGTAAAGGGGATATAAAGGCTTGACTCGATATTCTCGTTGTATGAGCCTCCTTCTAGGCCTTCTTTGTCCTTAGGCTCTTTCTTGAATCATTTGAAAATTTCCTTTGAAGCATCATCACCATCATTTCACATTTGTTCTTCAATACAAAATCTTGATTAAACTTCAAGATTTTGTATTCTTAATCGAATGAGCTAGTTTGGTCCTTTAGTATCCTTCCATTGATGTATGGGAGATCAACAAAGTAGCAAGGATCATCATCGATTATGATTTATTCTGCCTTTCCTCCATTGTCTTGCTCCTTGAAGTCCTACAAACTTGGGCTATATTCAACCAAACATATTGTCTAAGAAATAGTTAAACCTTTAGCCTTGAAATTAGCCAAACCTACAATATTCAATGAAGATTGGTGTGTTGAGTTTAGGCATTGATCTTCAAATCAAATAACCCTTTCTTTATTTTGTGTCATTCAATAATAACCACCATAGACCTAAGGAGATATTTAGCACCTCACAATTATTATCTCTTTGTATATCATTAATCTTTGTTCAATTAAGCATTTGACATGCTTTTTTGAAAGATGAGATTTTTACCACCACAAATGTCTCAATTGATGCATCAATCTTTATTCAATTAGGGTTTGGTATATTTTCTCAAAGTCTTATCAAAATTTCTTCCAACAAATATATTTTGAATTGGATAGCTAGGTTGATGAACATTAGTACATCACTGTAATAAAATGTTGTTTAACAAACACTAATATTTGGATTTGACTTTAAAGTTGGAAGCAATTGAAGATGCAACTGAGTCATGTGTGTCACAAATGAAGTAAATTGTTTAAAAGAGAAATTTTTTTATCAGAAGAAGAAAAAGAAGATTATTTAAAAACCAAAAAGTTCAAGCTAACTCAATCAACGACAAAGGATGCATTGACATTCTGCGTGTAAAAAGAACTATATTTGTTCTTTTGTTGGTGGAGTTCTCCTATTATATCATAGGATCTAATTCCAATCGATAGTACGATAGTGATAATTTTCAAGTCTAGAAATTCTTACCTAATTCTCTCTCTATATAAATTAGAATATCTATCTTGAATGAGAGTGTTTTTAGTTGTTATTCTTTAACGAGAACGTTTTTAGAAATTTTGTTAACCTATTATGTCTTCCAATCTATCATTTTCAATATTTTTAGTTCTAAATTAAATTTTGATATTTTTTAAATAAAATTATCAATAAATAAAAATTAACATTTTATTAAAATAATTGTTTATTATAAGTTTAAAATATAATTTATATGTTCAAAAATATATACTTATTGCGAATTTTAATTATAATATAATTTATATATTTCGAAGTATTTTATTTATTATAAATTTAAGTTATATAAACTAAATATTTATTTTGTGTGATACACAGAATACTAATTATTATTTGAAATCGGAGAACTTTTTCAAGATAATGATACGTCGTTGATGCCAAAGTCGGGTGAAAATAAGTTCGGTGAAGATATGACTTGTGTTGAATAGTTCAATCTATTTTTTAAATTTTAAATTATGATTTTAGTTTAGGTAGTATTTGGTTTAATTATTTTTTGGCTTCTTCTGTTTTTTTTTAAATTGAATCGGGCACACAAAAAAATCTTATGAATACAAATTCAAAAAATAGAACTTTTAATTATAGCAATTAATTAGAAAAAAATTACTTGAAAAATAAAAAATCAATAAAATTAGATCAAATACTACATTATTTATTTGACATTAGTTTCTTTTATTTTAAGATCCACCTAAAAGTTAATTTAAAGGAATACTTGTAATAAAGCTTTTAAATATGCATAGGTCAATGAAATTAAACTTTTTATATAGACCAATGAGTCTAACCTTTAAGTAAGTCAATAAATAAATAATTTAAAGTAAAGTAAAAGTTTAACAACCACTACACCGTTCATGTTAAAGTAGTCACTAAATATTCTTGCGATCTAAAAAACAAAACAAAAATATTCTTGCGATCTCCTACTAGCAACTAATTCAACTTAAACTGTGATTGTTTCAGTCGCTAAATTAAGAATCTGGCAATTGTAGGGAAAATTAATCCTTTATTAAGTTAGCAAATGCATTTTTAACAACTGTTTCTATATGGTCACCCATTTAACAACTGAAAATCGTTTGTTAACAACCGAATTTTGTACTTGCTATTTAACTTTTTTAGGAATGAATAACAATAATAATAAATCTTACGTATATTTATTTAATTTAAAAGATTTTTGAATAACTTATAACACGATTCTTTTAATTAAATATGTTTTTAAAATTTTAATTTAACTTTTTTAATAAATAAATTTAGATAACTCAAATCTAATGGGAGTTAAATCATGACTATCCTAGATTTTGACATGCATTGTTCTTTTTTCTTTTTTTTTTACATCATAAATGTGTCAATTTCAACGTGGACAAACTTTTCTTAACAGGTATATATCTCAATATTCTTAAAACTAGACCAGCCATTGAATTGATAAAAGTATTAATTCCCTGTCCATTAGTTTAAGCGTAGTTAAATTCAGGTGGAATTGGTCATAATAAATTGTTTTTTTAATATCATATAATATTTTAAATAATAAATAATATAAAAGTATTAAAAAATCAATGTGAAATTTTAAATTAACGTAAAAGGATTATACTGCATCTCCGACGAAATAAAAAACTCAAAATAAATAGTTAAATAATAACAATTTATATACAAGACTTTATTTATTAGAAAAATATTTTAGAATAAAAAACATATTTTTAAAAACCAGTTCAAATTAGATTTCTTACTTCATTCTTAATCGATTTTGGCTAATTTTTAGTCAATTTTTTTTACTCCGTTAGTTTTCTAAGTTATTCAAACCAGTCACTTAACCGGTTTTCAATTAAATTAATTCGTTCATTCTGATTTTATTTTTCTTTTTATTTTGTTGTATAGTCCACAGGTATTCTTCATTATAGGAAATCCTATTCGAACTAGATAAGATCACTATAGATGGCAAAACTCTCCCTCCGAGTATATAACACAGCTACATATCTAGGACCCGAACTCGAGATCACTAATTAAGCTAGAATAACCCCATGCCAATTAATTCACATGCTCGATGGTCAGTCTGATTTTAATTAACAACTATAATATCTAATCAAATATAAGGTCATGGATGTGACCACCAAAATTGCCAAATGCATATTCCTTCTTCAAGGCTGTGTCAAAAAATTTAGAGACTTAAAAGTAAATTTTAAAAAATATATATATAATATCAAATATCAATCTTTATAATAAATTTTTAAATTACAAAATCATTTATTAAGACTTTATAATTAAGTAATTCTAATATTTCAGTTTTAATGGCTAATTCATTCAATTTTTCTAGACTATTGATGTTAGATAAAATTAAATCATTTTTTATTTTGAAAAAAAAAATAGCAGTAGCAACTATTACAAATATTGTCAATAATATTTTATAAGCAATGTATATATTTGAAGAAGAATTTAATCTTTTGATACATTTTAATTTTTCTATTGGAGTACTAATTTCTTATTTTAACACTTCTTTCAATATTTTTAAATTTGAAAATAAATCAACATGGTCAACATCAGAATATTTACTAAATCTTAAATTAATGCAATATTTTTTCAATTCATCATCATCTAAAGTTTTAAAATTTTCTAATTTAAATAAAAATATAAAAAAAATAGTGTCATATTGTAAAAATTGTTTAAATTGAGTCTCATTACAAGAAATAGATTGATCTACAGGTATAAAAAATATTCAATATGAAAAGTGTTTTGTTGCAATAAATTTAAAGTAGAAATATTAAATTGTATAATATAGATGTCTGTGTATGTATAGAGAGAAAGAATAAAATAATTGTTAAACAATTATTATGTTGCAATTCATAGTCCTACACTTTCCAATTACATTATATTTCTCTCACCAATTAATTTTTCAAATATTAGAACGTAACACAGACTATTGAATTATTGAGCACATTAATACTTACATTTCCAATAATACCTAATACAAGTGTCTTAATTCTTGAGTCAAGTTAAACAACTCAACCCAAATACAAACTGCACATGCTTAACACATGAATAATTTGAGATTTCTCTCTGAAAGCCCTTCAAGCCTTTTTCATCACCTGCATTCCACAACTAGTTGGGTCTAACTACTGAGGTTGGCTCAAGCTTTTAAAATGTGACACACTCAGATCATGTATGCATTATTTTGTTATGACGGTACCCTATTAAAAATTTTCTTTATTTGAACATGTAATGTCTTTAAAAGTATCCCCTTTTGTATGTCTTTGCCACATCTACCAGTAGAAACAACGTCACAATAAGAGAGGAGCTTTGATCAAAACAGATCCTCTCCTGCAGTGCTATCTCTCCAGCTAAAAAGATTAAAAGGAAAGGAAGAATGAGAATAGAAAAATGAAGGGAAAAAAAAATTGGGGAGAGATAGAGTTGGAGAGGTGTTGAAGAGAAATCAAACCCAGCTCCGACCAACGACTTGGAGTCCAAGTCATTGATTATCCAAATTTGATTTAATAAATTAAAATATTATATATTAACGGTATTACAAAATCATATCAATTATGAAAACAATATGAAATATAATATTCTGTCAAAGCTTAATTTAATAATGCCAACGAAAATTGGCTCACCTGATCAATATTTTGCTCACTTGCGTTTGATGCCATTGTTATGTACACACACACACACACACACACACACACACACACACATATATATATATATATATATTAAAAGAATTATATATACAATTGAAGTTGCTATCTTGTTTTTCCAATTCGAGTATGTGAAGCTTTTTCATTATAATATCTAGATATTAGTATATCAAACCAAACCATTTAATTAACTTAACTATTTTGGTTTAATTTTTTAATCACATTGTCTAGAGTGCGTTGAAACTTGAAACTGAGATTGAGAATTCCATCATCGAATCTGTTCTGCTTCGCAATCCCAGAATATCACTCCTTTTTAAAATAAAATATCATACTTTTGCTTCAAAGGAAGACAAGGTACCTAATGTTAGTAAAAAGGAATAGGGCAATAAGATTAAAATGAAATAACATACTTGTTTTTCTTTTAATAAACATAAGTTTAGGAGGAGATGAAATTATCTAATTTCAAGGTCAGAGTCTCAAATATCAGTAGAAAATTACGGTAATAGTTATAAATAACCAGTTAAAAAAGAATAATAATACGATTCAAACTAAAGTCATTTTGTCAATATTATGCGTTCTTGCCATTTATGTCAATCCTTATTAGCATTAGATAAAATTAACTAAATAAAGTGAATACTAATCAAAGATTAAGATGCTTGTCTATAAATAAGGGTTGATATTAATTCAATTGTCGAAGTTTCTGGCATCTTTTAATTTTATTCACCACTAGTAGTCTGTATGGATTTTAGATTAGCGTCTTCTATTCTATTCTTTTACTATATATTAAAGTGACGTCTTAGTTAGACACGTGTTGCATTCTCATGCATTTTTTCCGGCCCAACGTGGCAATCCCATCTCTGACTTTACAACTCTCTCACGAGCCACTTTTTTATTTTTATTTTCCGGCCCAACTATGTAGTTGTCTATTCACGTGCTGTTTTACTTCTTTTTCTCAAGCGCTTGCCGCTGTTTAACGAATTAACCTGTATTAATGCAGTACTTTTTTTTGTGTGTGTGTAAAAGGTTAGAACTGTGACCTCATGCATTTATGCATTCTTTTAAAAGAAAATTAAACTACAAAATACCTTCCACAAAAGAATCAAACTTGCAACCAACTTTTTCTATAAATGCAAAGCTTACCATTCAACCAGTTTATATTTAGCTATATGAAAGACAAATATATATATATATATATATATATCCTATCCACATCTATTCCTATTTTTATAATTTATGTCATTCGCGTGATTCAATCATGACTTACTATTCCGATCAGTAACTCATTAACATAGTAGTCTTACTAAATCAGTGATCGATTTAGTTATGCAAAACACTACTCTCAAGTAATAGGCAAGTAGATACCTCCAATGGAAGATGACACGTTCTCAAGCATGTTTATATTTTTTAGAGTAAATATATTTAAGAAATATATATAATATTATATTATCATATAAATTAAAGAATATTTGCATAAGATTAATAAACCATTAATTATAATATCATTAAATCTCCTATGTTGGTAATAATTAAACAGGTTGAAAAAATAATTGCAACTGAAATAACAAATATGAGACAACATGTCCAAACAAATAAATGATATGGAGATTGAGCATTATGTTATTATTTCTATTAATTGTTTACTTTACTTTTTTTGCATAATATGTTTAATCTAATTGAGCTCAACTTATTGTTTTTAGATTGAAATTTTTCATGTTACTTTCTCTAATATTATTTATATTTTAAAAGTCTGGAACCAATTATTTACGTAACTGATTCGTCTATTTTCAAATGTTAAAATCATTATTTGTTTTGTCTTAAAAAACATAATTTAGTGGCCTTTTGGTCTACGTTTGACAACCATTTTAACATAAGTGTAGACACTAACGTGACCATGTGATTACATAGGCCAACATACTATTACTATTAACTAAAACAATGTCTTGAAGTGGCTCATGTCGCACCCTCGTTGATTTACTTTCCTGCTACTGGGTCATCGCACCTGTTGGTCCATCATTTCACACTGGTCATTGCAAACTGTTAATATGGCTCAAACATTATTACCTTTTGGTGACTATATACTATTTGTTAAAAAAATATTTGTAATTATAAATTCATAAATAGTTGTTAACATCTCAATTTAAAATCACCATTTTTTGAAAAAAAAAAACAGGGTAAAAGTTACTTTAATTTAATGAAAAAAATGTTCCTAATGTTCAACTTAGCTCCAACCACTTTGCATGCATGATTAACTTATGGTTCAAATATGTTTTTGGTCCTTATAAAATATTGTTTTTTGGTTTTAATCCCTGTAAAAAAAAATTGTATAAATATGTTGAACCATGCATATTATTTGATGTTGTATTACATTAAATCTTGCTTTTTTTTTATTTTCATATCATAACTTTTTTATTGTTATTAATAGAAGATTCATGCATTTTTCAATGATAGTACATTGAACCAAATTTACATGTACTTTGATAATTTTAAATTAGTCACATCATGAATTATTATTTTGGTAACAATAAACATGATTATTTTGTGCAAATAAATTTTTGTATGGTTCAATATTATAATTGTTTATATTTGCAAACTAAAAATAAACAACACTTGATCTCTATATGCACATTTATCTATGTCAACTATAAGTATATAATAGTTATAAACTATATAAATAAATTTGATATATAACAACTTATTATATTTACCAAACATGTTAATATGTATGTAAAGACCAATGCGACCTATGCGAGTGCATGGGTCAATGTACTAGTTGTTTATATAGAAATTAGCGCAACACTATCTTATATAAAACATAATGGGAATAATTCAGCCTTGGTTTATTATTTTAACACAAAGAAATAGGTTAGCCACCCTAATGCTTTATTTTGTAATGTTCTTTTAATAAACCATCAATTTAGTCTCTAAAATATCACTCTCTCTCCTAAATAGTTCTTGAACTAATGAAATTATATAGGTAATCTCTAAAGTATTGAATATCTGTCAATTTAGTCCTTAATGAGGGACTAATTTAAAGAATTTTTCAATACTTTAAGGATTATATAACATAATTTTTAATACTTTAGAGACTATTTATATAATTTCACTAGTTTAAAAAACTATTTAAGAGAGGATGATATTTCAAGGACCAACTTGATGATTTACTCTCTCTGAATAAACCATATTTTCTGGTTGTCTCCCATGTTTATGGAGTTTCGGATCCCATTCTCAGATGTTTTCTGGCGAAGGCTGTCCTTCAATTTCAATGACAACCTTCTCTGTCTTTTTTTTCCTTAAATTATTTTTCTGCCTTTTGCCCTGGCAATCCTAATAAATTTATGTAGATTTTTAAATTATATATTTTAGGTATATTTGAAGAATTTAGTTTTAAATTTCACAAATGTATTTCGAATTGTGATATATTTGAACTTCTAATTTTAATTTGTCAAACTGGAGTCGTGCATTGACTTTATAAATTAGTAAGTAGTCCCTCTTGCCAAGTTGTGCGGATATGAACACATACTCAACTCCAGAACCAACCAAACCTGTGGAACCCGACCCATGTCTAAGCCACATAATCAGGGGAAATGGACCAAAAGAAAAAAGATCAAGGAAAAGGAGGATAAGGAATTCAATTGATCTTGCCTGAAGTGAACATATTAAGGACTCTAGAGCTAGACAGTCGGACACGGTGACAACCAGACAGAGGAATAATAGGATGTGCTGTTATCCACTTAGGTTATAATATAAAAATGGAGTAGTCTAAAAAAAAAAAGGATTTGCTGTTATCACACCTATTTTTTTCCTCTCAATTTCAACTTCCCTCCAAATACAATGTTAAGTGTTAATCTTCATATTAAAGGATATGTTATCATAAAAAATCTTTGGATTCAAATCAAGCTACAAATCATATATCAGTCTTACATAAATTTGTATTTATTTTTGTTTTTAATTGAAAGTCTTAAGTGAAGTTAGCGTGTGTAATCAAATGATTTGAGTTTTAATGTCACTATTCATCTAATGTTTATTCTTCCCACTCTTACATAAAGCTAACCCTCCCACTTGATATTAAATGAGGCCTTTTATGTGAAAATAAGAATAAATTATCATCGGATCTAATTATAAATAATTATGATTAAAACATAAAATCACATAATTTTTTTTAAAAAAAATCACAACTTTTTTTAAATAATTATGTGATCATCAAATAATATTTAATTTCAACCATTCATTTTCAATATAAAATCAAAATTCATTTCTATCATCCTCACCTAAAAAGACACTTTCTATCATAAATAGTCAAGCAAAACGTTCCTTAAGGCCATATTGAAATGACCAACCAGTGGGTCAGTTCTTGAAAATGATTTTATAACGTTATTTTTTTTAAATTAATAATTTAACTTTCAGAAAATATACTGAAACAATTTTTTCCTTTAAGTTTTTACTTTTCATAAAAAAATTACATATTTTTAATTTTCAAATATATTTTAGATTTTTTTGTGTGTATAACAACGACAACAACGTTTAAATCTAAAACCTTGTACAAACTATCCAAATTCTCTATCACTAGGCTAACCCTAATGGGTTAAATATACTTTAGATTACAAAAAGCTTGTTCAAAAAACACATGTAAATGTACTCGAAAAATTTTCATTTTCAAATGCCACACATTAAAAGAATAAAAGTGAAACTACATAGTGCGTGGATTTTCAGCTTAACTAATGGCCTTGAATTCTAGTCCTGTGTATATAATTACGTTAAATATTTAAAGAAGAATTTTGCTACTTATAATAGTCTTACTCGGCTTAATAGGATTCTCCCGTAGAGAATACCTATGACCTCTACCAAATTAAAAAAAAAAAAAAAGTGAAAACCTCTTCAAGGGTGGGATAAGTATAATATAGATGGGTCTGTGCATGAAGGTAGGATGGCCATTTGTGGTAGTGTCTTTCGTTTGGACCAAGGCACCTGGTGTCTAGGGCTTCAGAGGAACCTGAGGCCTACCACCATGCTTACGGCGGAGTTATGAGGCATTGTGACAGCTATGGAAGTAGCTTGGTCGAACATGACTAAGGTGTGGATTGAACGCGACTCTAGTTGCTGTAAGTCATTCCTACAGTACTGGAGCATGGTTTCTAGCATTCAAACCTAGAAAGATCGTCCGACTTATCAAGTTCTCCCATTTCTATATGGAGTTCAATTCCGTTCCGGACAGACTAGTTACATGGCCCATTCCCTGCCACTGGGCATGCATATGCTTCTTTCCCTTCCTCCTTCGGTTTTGATTTTATGTTTACGTGACTGTATGGGGTTACATACTCCCGCCCTGTTAATGTTGTTCGTTAGGTAGTTGCTGTTAGGGCTATAGGCCCTCCTTATTATAAAAAAGAAAAAGGAAATGTGTCATTTGGTTCCATGCCTCACATCAATGAATCCATGTCAAGTAGACAAGATGTCACGTGACCACACTGCTTAAACGAGATGGCTCAAGGAAAATTAAAAATCCATCTAGAATGCAGTAGTAATTTTTCTAACGAGGCACCGCTTTTTGCAAATTGTGCCTTACAGTAGGTCCCACTGTATACTTAAATTGCGACGGAAAAATCTACCTGCCTGTACAAGGGACGAAAGTGGTGCCAACCAGTTGGCGGCAATTGCAGAAAGCTCGAGCAACATTCCAGAACATCAGATATTCGCATATAGTTTCTTCCTGTAAGAGTTCGGACAAAGGTCCACACTAACCACTGGACTACAAAATGGTGGAGTCTAGACGTTTGAAGTGTCAAACAATTGTTCAAAACATGTTTCATGCCAGGCGAATAAATAATGGTTCACCACCAACTAGTGACAGTAATAAGCACTATGAACAACTTATGATTTAATCATGATTGCACCCCCACATCACCTGTGACATGATTAACTTGACCACCTGAGACATGGTTGTTGTAAGCATAGCCACCACCTCTGCCGCCTCTTCCTCTGTTGTTATAATAGTTCCTTGGATAATAATTTCCAGGCTGATCATAATATTGGTTGCGGCCATTTTGGTATCCTCCTCTGCCACCCCCACGACCTCCACGCCCATTTGAATAACCCCTGCGACCACCTCCACCGCGACCACCTCTATGATTCTGATAACCTCTCCTGGGGTAAGACTGCTGCTCCTTTGCCTCTATATCTCGCTGATTAAACTCTACATCCGCTTGTGGGTTGGTCTGCCCATGTTGACCTGACACCACTTCAACTGCATTTTCCGCTTCTACTTCTTCCTGCAGAGAGAAAAATCTTTAGCACCAGATCAGTTACAATGTCAGCATGATATCTAGCCAAAATTATACAAACCTTCTGAAGCTCTCCTTCAGGATCAGACTGATCATCTTCAGATCCATGTCCTTGAAAATTTGCGGTTCCTTCATCCTACAAAAAGCATATGGAACTTGTAAGCCAAAAGTATAAAGTATCAGAATTTATTTTGGCTTGAATGAAAGAAGAAAAAAAAAAAACTCAATATTCTTTACTAAAGGACAAATAGTGCTATAGATATCATACCAAAGAAAAGAAAGAATAAAAAACCATTTTAAAAAATTTGGGAAAATGGAAACAAAGCATCTTTTAAATTGGCCATATTATACACAGGACTGCTTGAAAAGAGTTACCATACTATAAACACTAGTCCAGTAATTCTTAAAGGAGATGAAGCTACATGTACAAATAAAAAGAAATTGTAGACAGAAACAGGGATATGCAATTATAATACTAAACCAGCCAGCCAGATTAGAAACTTCAAAAAATTAATAGAGAAAGAGAAGCAAATGTACTGTGTATAATAAGTGATTAAGCTCAAGTTATATAAACAATAGACATTTTCAAATGGAGGAAAAGGGTAGAGCAGTGACTACCAAAAGACAAGTGTATTAAATAAGTTTAAATAGTTCATCATCCTCGTTATTCATTTTCATCATCTCACTGCACACTGCTCAGTCCCCTCCCCCAGTACTCTCTTATGTTCTGGCTTTGTTTGAATTATTAGTCAATAATACTTTTATTCGAATAATGTAGTACAGTTAGTGTTAGGTAATTGAATCATATTTAGTTATTGTATCTGCATTAACTTTGATTATGAAATATTGATACTGTAAAGTTGTAAACTAAATTCTAGGCTGCATGATGCTGCTACACACAGCATATGGCAGCTACTGCACAAAACTTGCCAGAAATAGCAATGGTAATTTTAGTAACAGTGATATTTTAATTTTTCCCACAATTATAAACTTGAACGAGTAGATGAAAATCATGGGGCTGAAAAGCCTATAAGTAAATTTCTCTAACATCTGTGAGGATTGTTGCACTGTATTTTGGAATCCACAACGTAATGTTCTAGTCTACCCCTATTAAATTCAAACCATAAAAAAAATGAATTATTAAAGAAAGATATTCAGTTTAGAGATTAAATGAAAACCCCAAACAAGTAAAAGCAAACATAGAGACAAGCAGGCAGGAAGATACAAAAAACTAAGAATTCTTCCTAAGATGTCAAGGTGCCATAACTTTGGAATTGATCTAGCCAAGATGCCAGTTTTGTCATTCTTCCTAAGAATTCTTGTGACAGTGAGACCACAACTTTGGAATTGATCCCCAAATAATGGCATGGCATAGATGTTGACAACCTCCTTTAAACAATAAAATCTAGAGGAAGTAAATTGTTAGGCACGAGGACCAGACTCAACAGAATGTTGAGGTAGGATTTGGTGTGTTTATTCCAGAAGATAGTTAGTTAGTTAGGTTGGTTATAACAGTCAACAGTGGCAAGGGAATTTAGGAGGCCAGGGAGTTTATGTTAGAGTCGGGAATTAGAAACACAAAACAATGATTGTATTACAGAAACAATCTGGTCTAGTGGCCAGATTTGCAGTTCAAGCACTCATCACACAAGGGTCTCCCTTACAAGGAGTATTCTTCAATACACAGCAAAAAATAAAATAAAATTACTCTGAATAATCAACCCGCCTCCCAACCTAGTGTACACATAAACATGACACAATAACTGTCCAACCCACAATTAATACAACTAGCTGTCACATGAACCATGTTATTAACTGCCAGATAAACCACACATAACTATTCAGAGCACATACAAATAACTACTGGAGCCTTTTGCTTATTTCTCCTTTCATATAGTTTCAAAGGCTTGAGGCCTTCCATCTGTCTATCCAGTTTAAATAGGTAAAAAGTTTACAGAATTGGGCAGATCAGAATAATAATTTGTTAACTAAGGGCCCGTTTGGGGTGGTTTTTAGTTGTGAGTTTTGAAATTTTCAAAAACTACAACCAGTTTTTAGTTTTTAAAAATTAGTTTTAGTTTTTTTCTAATTTTGGTTTCAAAATAAACTCACTTTGAAATTTCTTTTTTTGTTAAATTAGTTTAAGAATATGTTTGTTTGACAACAGTAGTAATGGTGATGACAACAATGATGGTGGTGGCGGTGGTAATGCCGATGACGACGGTTGTGGTGGTGCCGACGGCAGTGGTTGTGGCGGTACCAGCGGTGACTGTGGCGGTGCCGGTGGTGACCGTGGCAGTGCCAGTGGTGATGGTGGCGGCATAGTCAGTGGTGGTGGTGATATTGCCTGTGGTGGTGGCAACAACGCTGGTGGTCACGATCGTGGTGGTGGCGTTAACAATGGTAGTGGTGATGAAGCTTGTGGTGATGGAGGCAATGCTGGTGGTCGTGGCAGTAGTGATGGGTGGTAGTTGTGGTAACGGTGATGGTGGTGGCGATGCCGGTGATCGTGGTAGTTGTGGCAGTGGTGATGGTGGTGCCAGTGCTGGTGGTCATGGTGGTGGTGGTGGTGGTGACGGTGGCTGCAGAGATGGCGGCAGCAATAGTGGTGGCGGTGACAGTGGTGATGACAACAGCGGTGGTTGTGGTGGTGGTGATAGCAAGAAAGACTATTGTCAAATATAATGATGGTATTTTTTTTTTAAAACCAAAAACCAAATTCACAAATCCTTTTTTCTTGGTTTTGAAAATGAATGTAAAAGTGTTTTGAAATTGAGTTAAAAACCATTTCAGCTCCATTTTTGCCAAGCGCGTTTTGTTTCGAAAATTGTATTTGAAAACCAAAAACCAAAAACTCACAACCACCCCAACGTGCCTAAGATTTCTCAGTTGTAAGAATGTTGCCCTTGTAAGGAAAGGAGTTCTCTGTGTGCTCTCACTCATTATAAATTCATAACAAACCAACATAATCATTCTTCATTCTTCTGAAATATTTCCTTCATACAATCTAATGTAGCATTCATAGGGGCTCCTATCACCAAAAGCACCATACTTCCGGTGTATAACAATGATTGTTACTTGTAAAAAGTGTCATCATATGCAATGGCATGGGTTAAAGAGGAAAATTAATACAATTCAAAGTTCAAGCCTGAACTGACAGGAAAATTTAAAATGTATTATTAAATTTAATTAAAATTAACAATATATGAAAAGCTAAGCCAATGTTAAGTAATCAAATATTATTTCTTGTTACTAATCCTCTGGAAGCTACCCAATAAAAGCACATTTATTTGTCTACATGTTTTTAGCATTTTTTTAGATTGTAGTGAACGCTATCATCAAACTTCAAGCATACATCCATGAAAAATATTTGTTAATTCTAGACATAATAATAATTGATAAATAAGTTACAATGCAATTTGGTAACTAAAAGTGACAACTTGTGTTACTTTGGTCACGGAAGTTTTCAACTATAAAAATATTCCTTTGAGAGATGAAACATTGATTACATTATATCAATTAGAATATTCACAAATATATCTGTACGTGTGAATAGAGAGAGGAACTCTATGGTAGTTGAATGTTAGGCTTTAAAGGGACAACAAGGGGGGGGGGAGGAGTCAAAGTAATAGAAATGAAAATGTTAAGATGGATGTGTGACCATACAAGAAAAGACAGGATACAAAATGGTTGTATACGAGGAGAGATTGGTGTAGCACCGATTGAGGAAAAGATAACAGAAAATCGATTAAGGTAATTTGGACATGTACAAAGAAGGCCCGAGTTGGTACCAGTGAGAGGAGTAGATTATATGGCTTTTAATCCTGTGAAGAGGAGAGGGAAGTCAAGGACATTGGAGGAAGTGGTTAAGAGGGATCTCATGGTAAATAACATCGCCGAAACTTTGGTCTTTAACCTAGCCAAATGGCGTAGTGTGATCCATGTAGCAGACCTTACCTAGTGGGATAAGACTTTGCTGTTCTTGTGTGAATAGAAAGAGGAAGAAATGAGAGCAAGACCAATCAGTTGTCCCAGCAACCATCTTTGCTTTTAAAATGTTGTGTCACTATACAGAATAAAAACAACACCACCACCAAAGCCTTGTTACACTAGTGAGACTCCACTATATAGATCAATCAACATCATTGTAAGAGTGTGTGCGCGTGGGTATGTGCATGTGTTTTATGAAAATTATAAATGTACACCAAATTTTGCACACCATTACACCTGGATCAGCATTCAAATAACTGTGGAACAGTGTGTACATGCATGCTGATAAGAGATATGAATTGATATTGGTACGCTAATCACCATAATAATAGTGTTCTGCACATTTTTGGTGTGTAATACGCATAGTACACAACACACTTGTTAGGACTTAGGAGATAAAGAAAACTTATTTCCTAATTAGTTATAGGTTTAAATATGTTTTTAGTCTTTATAAAATGAGCGAGTTTTGATTTTAGTCCTTGTAAAAAATTTCTTTAGTTTTCATCCCTCAAAAATCTAAAATCATTGTTTTCGACCCCTACTATTATGTGACACTCGTTAACCACTTAAATATTAAACAAAAGATCAAATAACCATCCTAAGTGGCACTATGTTAGCATGTGACACTTTTAAATTTTTTCTAGATCTTTAAAATAAATGTTATTTATCTACCTTAAAATGAATGTTAGGGACCAAAAATAGTGATTCAAATTTTGGAGGATGAAAATCAAAGAAAAAAAATTGTAGGGACCAAAACCAAAATCATTCATTTACAGGGACCAAAAACAATGATTTCAAATTTTAGAGGGATGAAAAACAAAGAAAAATTTTTATAAGGACCAAAATCATAATTCTCTCATTTTATAGGGACTAAAAACATATTTAAGCCTAAGTTATAAGTCATTCTCAGCAACCTAGGTGAGCCAGGGGATGGAACACCAGTACGCAGCCAATGGCGGGATTCCCTCTTAGGCCCTCTAACATCATTTTGGACACACCGAGGTAGACTCCATCTGCCATTTGAGACAGCCACATACTTACAAAGACAGCCTCATACATGCCACCGATATTATTTCACTAACTCCTCAGCAACAGGAAATTTAACAATATCAACACTAACTCACCACTTAGAATCAGGATCTGCAACAACAGTTGATAGCTGGAAGCCTAGAACCAAGGACTTATCAATAAAAATAAATTTGACTCCAATTGAAAAGAACAAGTACCCCCACACTACACAATGCCAACTATCAGTGTGTTTGGATCGGTGTTGATACCGTGCACGTGTCCTATTTTCCGCATCAAATTGAATAAAAATGTGGACGCTACTCTCAGTAGCTTCCAAATGGACTGCATCCAATTAGTGTAAGAATTGGAACCAAACACGCACTGTGGCAAAAATATTCTAGAAGACATAGTCATTTTAGTTGTATATTTTAGAGTGCCCCTTTACAGCTTAAGCACGGAGTACAGCATATTTTAGATCCCCTCCTGCAGCATTTTAGTTGTATCTGAAGATAATGAGTAACTTGCCAGCATCTATTCCATCACCAGCACATATAAAACTCAACAGCTTATTCTCAAGCATAACTTCACCAATACTACATTCTTCTAGGTTGCAGGGCAAATGAAGTACATGCTTATTCATCTATATACATTAATGACTACACTTCAAGTCCGATGCATAAACATCAGAGAAGAAATTTAATGGTTTTGTTCAGAGCTAAGATCTACAATGAGATCCTAATTACTTTGTCTTTCGCCCTAACCTCATGTATCAGCTGAAGAATTACAAGAAACAAATCAGCAAACATCCTTCTCCCATCCCTCCCCTATTACTTGTATAATCATAAACAAGAGTGGCTTTTTAAGCATCCTTCTCCCATCTCTCCCCTATTACTTGTATAATCATAAACAAGAACTGCTTTCTAATTCAAATAAAAAGCTGTATCACTCTCAAACAACATTTCATCCAACCAAATGAAGTAATGTAGACAGCTATTGTACCTCGCTCGAAAAGCAGTCCAAAAATTTAAACTAAAGAACACACACAACATCATCCAAGCCATGAACTTTACTCAGCAGAATTCACATTTTACCAATTCTAAACAAGCAACACACATCCAAACACCAATATCAGCAAGCATTATACCTTCTCTTGAGACTGAAAAACAGGTTGCTCCACTTCTACTGGAACCACAGACCCATGCACCGGCACATGGAAAGACACATAACTTCCCCCAGCAGCAGCGGCAGCAACTTCAACCGGAGCCTTCATCTCAGGAGTGGTAGTAAAGTACTCCGAAGACATAATCTTATTCAACTTCTCCCTCAATCCAGCATCTACACACACACAAAGAAACACTCAATAACAATTAACAACTAACACAACAAACACCAAACATACAGCAATTCAACAGAACCATACAAGTAACATCAGCATTGGGCCCAATGGGCTGCTCAGACTTCGCGAGCCACAGCCTGGCGTGTTCCACGCACCGCTGCAGCGCGTTCTTGTGCGAGAAGCTCGAATCCGCGGGCCGCGAAACCAGCAGCCCGCGCAGCGCGGAGATCGAATCCAAGTCCTTCTCGCCGAGCAGATCGGTGGCGTCGTCGGTGACGTAGTCGTAGGTCAAGCAGCACCCCCGCTCGTGCGTCCTGGTGAGCATCGTAGAAGCAAAGTCGCTCTTCACGTCGAAGAGCGAGCCGAAGTACAGCAAGTTGAGGAGGTCCTCCACGACGACGTCGTTCGAGTTCGGCCGCGGCTCGCGCGAGCCGGAGTTCTCGGCTAGGGTTTCGGCCTCGCCGGGGTTCCGCGCGGCGCCTTCGAGCTCCTCGGCGAGCGCGGTGGCGAGAGGCGGGCGAAGCTTCTCGAGCTCGTCGATGAGGGCGAGGACTGAGGGCTTGGAGCGGAGAACCTCTTCCTGTTCCTTGTTCAGCGGCTTGCCCTGGGAAACGGACTCCTCCATGGCGAGGATGCGGTTCAGCTTCTTGCGGAGGGCGCGGAGGCGCTTGCCGATTAGGCTCATCACGGGGCCGTCGGCGACGTCGGGGCTTGCGGTGGACGCCATTTGCAACCGAGCACCTCCTGCTGTTGGACGTCTACTTGAATCGGCGGTTGTGCGGTGGCGCCACGGGGCGGCGGCGGAGGACGGCGGAGAAAGAGAGAGTGGGGCGTGAGGGGTTTGGTTTGGGCTGGTGCGATGTGGGCGATACGGCGGGGCGTGTGAAGAGTGTACTTTGGGGGAGTTTATAATGAGAGTGTGTGTTTGGTTTTGGGGTACGGAGGGGTTTTGATTTTGTATTTAGAATATTGAAAGGAACTGAGTGGGCCAAAATAATTGGTTCGGTGGACACCTTCTTATGGCTTCCTGGCCTTGTTGGATTTTTGGATCCAATAAAATCTGGACACAACATCGCACTTGCCAGCTGTAACAACAATCACAAAAATTAAAACCTATAATTTCATGTATATTATTTAAACTTTCTACCACTAGGCCAATTTTAATGGATAAATGAATAGTTTGAATCATCGTACAGAAATCATCCTAAAAATAGAGAAATCATACTATGGAAATTAAAGAGACGAGGAGGGATATTAGTATGTTCGTAGTGATCTTATTGAATTTGATTTGGTTGTGTTGCTAAAAATGGAATTTGGTTTGATTGTCAATTAAATTCAATTAATTATGAAAACAATTTCTTAGGAAACTGACTTGACGAGATTCAAGGAATGGCAATAGTTTTTTATTTTATCTCAAAGTGAAAAAATTGTAATGTATACACTATAATGTATTAAATGAAAAATATATGTTTAGCGAGTGTGGAATTTTTATAATAAATAAAAATTGATAAGATGGGTATAAGTTTCTTATTTGCCATCTCTAATCATAAAAGGAAAAAAAATTGACACTCATTTGGAATGTTTGCAACCCCCCAACGAATAAGAAAGAAATAAGATAAAAAAAAAAAAAGTAAAGTAAAAAATATGATGAATGATGTGATATAGAAAAAATAATATATATATATAGATGAGAGAGAAGAAAGTGAAAACCTATTAGAATTGTTTTTTTAAAAAAGAAAAGTGTCTTTGTCATATATTATATTTAGAAGTTTTTACTATGCTTGGATGGGTTTTTTTATACAAAAAAAAGGAGCTAAATGTCAAAATAAGATATAAAATCAAATCAAATTCTCCCTATAGGAGAGTTAGCATTATCATAAAGAAATTGATTAGAAACAAAGAGTGGTAAACTATCAAAGATTTTGCTCCTAAATTGAAGATCAAGACTATGTTTAACTAACTTAATTCTCACTAAAATAACTTCACAAAAAAATATGACTCCACTTAGAATCTTCCATGTCTTTAAGAACCTCAATATAATGTTGAAACAAGGATGTGTTGGAGTACACCCTTAATGAATAAAAGATAAAGTAATCTTGGAGTTAGTCTCTAGCGAAACTTTCTCTTAGTCACTCCTTCTCACCAATTACAGAACATGATAAATTCTCCATAATTTTGTTTGCATGATAGTGCATGAGCCCAAATTATATGCAAACACAACTACAAAAGACCTAAAATGATTTATAAGAATCCCTCACACATTGTAGTGCACAAGCTCTAAATAAGAGACTCATCATTATTAATCATTATCTATCCTTATATTAAACAAAAATTAACAAGATGGAGATAGGATTCTTATCTCTAATCCTTATTTAGGAAAAAAAAAGATTTTTTGACATTCATTTGGAGTATTTACACCCCTAAAAAAATAAGAAATAGAAAAGATATAAAGAAAGAAAAGTAAAAGATATGATGCGTACTAAGACAAAGGACGAATTTATGACCCTTGATTAGTTTTGATAATAACAAATAGTCTTATGATCAATTGTATGATCACTCGCTATTATTGTATGTTTTCACTATCCTCTGTTCACGCGTTTTTATAAAGATATTATAACAACTAACTCTTTCAAACGATACATATTGATCTTTTAGCTCTGTTATACGAGAAACTCTATAGTTTTGAAAAAGCACGTATCATCTCGAAAAGGAAGACATCTACATACCTATCTCTAAAAAGGTTTGGCTTTATGCTTAAAAGAAGTAATTTGTGTATAGATGTCGATACGACAAACAAATATGTTCACTGCAACAAGATTGCGTACAAGAAAAGCTATATAAGCAGACTGTTTTATCTTATCAAAGTGACCGATTGATGAAAAGCATTAAATGTTGCATTTAATGCTCCAACGACTATTTTTTTTCTTTACTAGACGAAGGATGTCTGTAAAATCTCTCACAACGGACACTTTAGGAGAACTTTATAAATAAAAGAAAAGACTTTAGTCACAACGACAGAACTCTTGGCAAATTTTATTTTCTCTCGATCTATAATCTTAAACAATTTCCTTACGTAACACTTTCCTGAACTTCATTGTATATTCGTTTGATAAGACTGTAGCTTAGTATGATAACTTACCCTCAACCATTTCTTTGTAAAATTGGTGGAAGCCTAAAGAGGCTTTAGATCAAAGAATACTTAGGTATTTGCTTGGAGAGGCAAGTAAAAGACTACTTGGGTTGAACCTGAAAAGGCTTGGATAAAAGAATACTTGTAACTTGTTTAAGTTATAGTGGGACTTAGTAGTTTACCACGAACTAGACGTAGTCTTTGGGGTGAGACGAACCAATATAAAACTCTGTGTTTCTCTTTATTATAGCTTCTCTTCATTTTTACAAATATCTATTAAAGGTTTTTATCTTTTGTCCTTCAGACAAAATGCTTATTTGAAAAGGTTTTGCAAAAATTTTAATAACACAATTCAACCCCCTTCTTGTGTTATTCTTGTGTCTTACAGTTTGGTATCAAAGCTCAACCTCTAAGGGTTGAGAATCTTAACAAGTGATAGAGGAAAAGATCTATATGGCCAACCTTAAAGGACAGTTCTTTCTTGAAGGAGCCTCTTTGTCAAGGCCTCCAGCCTTCAATGGAAAAGATTATGCCTACTGGAGAGACAAAACGGAGATGTACATCAAATCCACTTACTACTGAATCTAGAGAATCATCACTCATGGAGTTCTCATTATGACAAAGCCTGAAAGTTAATAAAACCAAGATGACTTCAACATGCTCCAACAGAATGCAAAAGCTAGGTATATTATAATTTGTGCTTTATCTAAAATTGAATATAACAAATTTTGCAGCTATAAAACAACAAAGGAGATGTGGGATGCCACTTGCATCACACATGAAGGTACTGAAGATGTCCATTTGAGAAGAGCAACAACTCTTTAAAGACATTATGAAATGTTCACCATGAAGGAGACAAAAACCATTAATGAGTTGTTTGAGACATTTCAAACAATTCTCAATGGACTACATAATCTTGGTGTTGAGTTTACTAAAGCTCAAAACAATCTCAAGATTTTGGATAGTCTTCCAAAAATATGGGAACCTAAAGCTACAGCTATAGCTAAAGCTAGAAACATGAAGACTCTAACTCTTGATGAACTATTGGGAGCTTTAAGAATTCATGAGGTCCATCTCTTTAAAAGAGATAAAATCAAAGGAAATGACTCTATGGCTCTAAATACTGGTGAAACCAATCAAAGGGCAAAAGAGAAGATCGAGACGAAAATCAAGGATAAAGCCTTGAAGGTTTAGTCTGATGAGTTAGAAAGCTGACACAAAGGCTCAAGTTGTTCTACAGATGATGAGATCTCTCTTATAACCAAAAAATTTTAAAAGATGTTAAAAAAGAAAGGGAGATTCAAGCATTTATCTAGGAGAAAAGACAACAAATTCAAAAAGCCACCTCAAGTAGAAAGCAATGAAATTATATGCTTCGAGTGTAAGAAACCAGGACATATGAAGGCTGAGTGTCCGAAGTTAAAAAAGGGGTGAAACACAAAGAAAAGGAACAAGAAAAAGAACCTTTTAGCAACGTAGGAAGATTTGGATAGTAGCAATAGCAGCTCAGACAAAGAAAAGGCCAATATTTATCTTACGGCAAATACAAACGAAATAATACATGAGATAAAATCTATCTCTAAGACTAATCTGTATTCGTCTAATAGTTATGAATCTAAATCTGATGACGAAGAAGAGATGTCTCACAACACTCTTCTTGCAAATTCTCATATGATCTCTCTTGAGTATAAGAAATACAAGAAAATACAAGAAGCTATATTAGAAAATGAAATACTCAAGAAAGATATGAAGAATATGCGCAAAAATCAAAACACAGATCCTGAAAAGATTATGATTTTGTCTAAAGTTGATAGACTGAAGAAGGAAATTATTAGTCTAAAGCAAGATCTAGCTAAATTTGTAGATGGGTCTTCAAAACTAGAATTGATCTTAAGACATAGAAAACCACCATCTAACAAATCTGGCATAAGTTTTGAAAAAGACAAGGATTATAAACCATCATCCTCTAAATCTTATTTAACTTCTTGTGACTTTTGTAGAAAATCAGGACACACATCTTAAAAGTGTCAACACAAAAGAAAACAAAGGTCAAATAAGACCATTGGGACTAACAAAAAAGGACCCAAGAGTATTTGGGTACTAAAATCTCAAATCATTCATGTTGCAGTTATCCTTAATGGGAAAAAGAAGGGATTCATTCTGGTACTTGGACAATGAATGCCCATGTCACATGACAGGAGAAAGGTCTATGTTCCTAGACCTCCAACCACATGAAGGAACTATTTCTTTTGGAGGAAATGGTAAAGGAAAAATCATTGGTATAGGTAAAGTGGTTAAGTCTTCACTTCCTACTATAGATAATGTACTATGTGTTGAAGGTCTGAAGTGCAACCTACTTAGTATAAGTCAATTTTATGATAGTGGGTTCATCGTCTCCTTTAACAAAGAATACTGTATAGTTAGACGAAATGATAATTCTATTCTTTTACTGCTAAAAGGCATAATAATATTTATAAGATTGAGCTTGAGGATCTAAACAAATAAAATGTCACTTGTTTGATGAGCAAAGAAGATGAAAGATGGATCTGGCATAAAAAGCTTAGGTACATCAATCTGAAACATATTTCAAAGTTATACAAAAAAAGTTTAGTAAAATGATTATCTGAGATTTCTTAGAAAACTCATCTTCTTTGTGAAAAATGTCAGAAAGGGAAACAAATTAAAACTTCTTTTAAATCTAAAAATGTTGTTTCCAATTGTAGACCTTTAGAGTTATTGCATATGGATTTGTTTGGTCTCACAAAGACTCTCAGTCTTGGCGGCAAAAAGTATGGATTTGTAATTATAGATGACTATTCTAGATACACATAGGCTTACCTCCTAACTCACAAACACGAGTCTTTTAATGTGTTTGAAATATTTTATAAACGTGTTCAAAATGAAAAAAGGTTTTTGCATAACTACAATTCGAAGTGGCCATAGAATTGAATTTGATAATGCTAAGTTCAAGTTCTTTTGTGAAAAGAATGAAATTTTTCATAATTTCTCTTCACTGAGAACACCTTAACAAAATGGGATAGCTAAAAGGAAAAATAGAATTCTTCAAGAGATGATTAGAACCATACTCTGTGAAAACTCAACTCCTAAGTACTTCTGGGCAGAAGCTGTAAATACAGCATGTTATGTTTAAAATAGAATATTGATCAGACCATTAATAAATAAGACTTTTTATGAATTATGGAGAGGTAGAAGACCTAACATTTCATACTTTCATCCTTTTGGATGTGAGTGTTATGTTCTCAACAATAGAGATCAATTGGGAAATTTTGACTTTAAGGTTGATAAAGGTATTTTTCTAGGATATTCTAATACATCAAAAGCGTATAGAATGTTTAACTCTAGAACTTTTGTTGTAGAAAAATCTATTCATGTTAAATTCAATGATACACTGACCCCTAATAGGAGACTATCAAATCTTGAAGATGATCTTGTAGATTTGTAGATAGGATTGTCTGATCTCATAAGGACAAACGAAGTGAGGCAATCAATAGATACCCCACAACAACAACAGAGCGACAATCAGACGAAGCAAACTCACAAAGATTGGAAGTTTGTTATATACCATCCACAAGATTAGATCAGTGGAGAACAAACTGAAGGAGTCAAGACAAGGTCATCATTTAGAAATCAAGCATCATGCGCTCTAATTTTAGAAATTGAGCCAAAAACTATTGAAGAAGCACTCACAGATGATGACTGGATCATAGCCATGGAAGAAAAACTGCATCAATTTACAAGAAATGATGTATGGACTCTTATTCCTAAGCTAGATATAAAAGCATCATTGGAATAAGATGAGTATTTCGCAACAAACTTGATGAAAATGGAAAGGTAATAAGAAATAAAGCAAGGTTAGTAGCACAAGGGTACAATCAACAAGAAGGTATTGATTTTACTGAAACTTTTGTTCCTGTAGCTTGATTAGAAACTATCAGAATTATGCTTGCCTTTGCTGCTCATAAAAACATTAAGCTTCTTCAAATGGATGTTAATAATGCTTTTTTAAATGGATTTATTGAAGAAGAAGTCTATGTTAGACAACCTTCTAATTTTGAGGATCCAATCCTTACAAACCACGTGTTTAAACTTAAAAAGGCTATGTATGGTTCTAAGCAAGCACCTCATGCTTGGTATGACAGACTAAGCAGTTTTCTAATTGCAAATGGTTTTATGCGATGCAAAGTTGACACAACTCTCTTTAGAAAAGAATCTAACAGAGATTTCATTATAGTTCAAATATATGTAGATGATATAATTTTTAGAGCTACTAATGAATCTTTGTGCAAGAATTTCTTTGACTTGATGCAAAGCGAGTTTGAAATGAACATAATGGGTGAGTTAAAGTTCTTTCTTGGTCTGCAAGTTAAAAAAGAGAAAGAAGGCATATACATTCATCAATAAAAATACACCAAAGAACTACTTAAAGAGTACAAGATGAATGAATCAAAGCCCATGAGTATACCCATGCATCCGTTCGTTGCCATGATAAAGGACAAATGAGGTAAACCTGTAGACCAAACTGTCTATAGAGGTATGATTGGCTCATTTCTCTATTTAACTGCTAGTATACCAGATAAAATGCATAGCGTCTGTTTATGTGCTAGATTTTAGTTTGATCCTAAAGAATCACACTTGAAAGCTATTAAAAGGATTTTTAGATATCTAGTTAGTACCTCTAACCTAAGTTTATTCTATGAGAAAAATAAAGACTTTAGGTTAGTAGGATATTGTGATGCAAACTATACTAGTGACAGAATTGAAAGAAAAAGTACAAGTGGTGGATGGTACTTCATTGGACTATGCCTTATATCTTGAACCAGTAAAAAGTAAAAATCAATTGCTCAAGCAGAATACGTGTCAATTGCCAGTTGTTGTTCACAACTTTTATGGGTAAAATATTAACTTGAAAATTACTCTAGTTTTGAACATAACATTCTAGTGTTATGTAACAATAATATTGCAATCAATTTATCTAAAAATCCTATTCAACATTCCAAGGCAAAGCATATAAAAATAAGACATCATTTTATATGTAACTATGTTTCAAAATATTTTTTTATATTAAATTCATTAATACAGACCATTAATGGGCTGATATCTTTACAAAGGCTTTACCTAAAGAACGTTTTAATTTCATATTAGAAAACTTGCATATGAAAGTTTTGCATGATTAAAACGTCTTGCGTGCATCGTCTTATAAACTTTTACGTTTGTCGTCTTGTGCACCATCGTCTTATATTTTATTATACTTCGTCTTACTGACACGTGTGCTTTAGAATGTGAAAAGGTTTTTGATTATTTGATTCCATCATCTGATCTCTTTTACATCATCACTTGTCAATAATCCCCCGCCCAAAAAACATGTGCCGTTTTTCTCTGCCCCATCAAGTCACATTAAATGCACGTCCTTTCAGTACTATCAATCCTTCAAATATTCAAAATAACTACCTATTCCCTTTACCTCTTCTGAAACACTCAACCTTTCACATTCCCTGCACTTTACTGCTCTCTCTTTTACTCTTGAACACTTAGAGCCCAAAGAGAACTTGCATCCATGGCCGTTCCAAGACCACTTGCCCACATGGAGAGATTCCCTGAGAACAACTTCGTAGCTTGGAAAATGGATCAACTTGAAGAAACTGGAAGATGAAGGCTTCCCTTTGACTCTCTACATCAGAAACAGTTGGGTGGGAGTCTTTTGTACAAAGGAAAACTCACTAGTACCATGCGCCCTATGAAGTCAACGGAACCATTACTAGGACCGTCGACAACCAAGCTATCATTGTTTCCATTGATACCATTACTATAACATCTCGGGCGTTGACTGAGGGTAGGGAGTGATCGTGAGTACAAAAAAGATGAGACATAGACAATGAGCAGCTCTTGGTAGGCTTCCAGCGAGAGGGGCATGTGAATGAATCAAATACACACCAGAATGAGAGGGATCCAAAGGCTGTGCAGGTATGAGACTATACAGTTGAAGATAGCTTAAAGAAATTAATAAATGTTACCTATGCCAACAAGATGCATCTACTTTTTGGTAGCCTATCACTTAAGAATTCCATAGTTAAGCATGCTTGACTTGGAGCAATTTTGGGATGGGTGACCTCTTGGGAAGTTTCCTAGGAAGCATGTGAGTGAGGACTGTGAATACCTAATTTTATCCGGGCAGTCCATACAATAATAAAAAATTATAAAATAATAAAAATAAATAAATAAATAATAGTAATAATAATAATTTTAGTTAATAACATCTTGTGTCTTATGCTCATTGGGCTAGAAATACATTAGGCCTGCAACCAATTAAAATAAAGGAAAAAGAAAAAAGTTCCAAAACTAAAAATATACGAATAAAGTAAATAGGAATAAAAGGTTTAGATTTAAATAGGAAAAAGGAAAATAAGGAGTAAGTGTTTTCTTTTTAAAATCAAGAGAAAAAAAAATAGATAAAAAAATGTAGTTGAAAGTTTTTTTTTAAGCTGCTGGGCTTACACAATAAAATGAAAGAATTGGGCCCAAGACCCATTATTATGAAAAAGGAAGAATAAGCATAAATAGACACAAGGAAGGGGAACGAAAAAAAAAAAAAAAAAAAAAGAAAAACTTGCAATGCAAGGCAAGTTTCTTTCTCTGATAAATAGAAGAGAGAACGGAGAAAAACAGGAGGGGGGATCGAGAATTAGAGGAGCGAAAGAAACAGTTGAATGAAGAAAAAGAACGAATACAGAAAAGAGAAGAAGGAGGAGGAACGGAGGGGAATTATTCATTTCCATTTTTGGGGAGGCAATTCATTTTTCACAGATTGCTAGAAGAAACTCTCCTCTTCTCGCAGCATTTAGGTATAAGCTCTATGCTATTTTGAATTCATGTGCTTGATTTCTTTCTCGTATTGAACTCTTTGTCTTCTACTTGAGTTGGTGATTATATGTTTTTCTGATTGATCTCTGTTTGATCACGCTTACAATCTGCTAATGCTAGATTCATAATATATTTCCGTTCTCAATCGCATCTCACACATTGACTTTTGCTCATTCACGTATTAGCAGTGAAATTATTTTGTTTTCATTAACTCACTGAATTGAATCTTACGTGAGTGCACGTTAATCTGTTGGTATCATTATACATTTGATGCAAATCACTCAGTAGATCTGGCACCAAAATAAAAAATATATATATAATAAAAATAAAAAAAATGAAATGATAAAACGAATCACAGAGTGAAGTCGCTGGCTCCACTTGCGTCGTCATAGCCTACTTCGCCGCGACGCGAACTCGCGCCGGCATCCTAGCATCCTGATCCATCTTGTCATCATCATATCGCCGGCAACGTTGAGTTCTCTATTAGGCACGGTATGAGGGAGCTTCAACGGAGGAACGGCGCAGCGGAGCTTCGAGGAGGAGATCGGTAGAGGGAGCGATGCGAGACAGAAACAATCCGACGACGGATCGACGCGAGTGGTGCAACGGAGCAGTGGTCTCCGAAAAATGCTCTTGCCGTTCGTGGCTATTTGAGTCTGTAAAGAAAAGGGGTCTGCAAACGATGGAAAAAGGTTTCTGGAAGTACCGAGAGCTGGATCTGTTCCTCCTTCCTCATGTGAATCAAGTTGGGCTTGGCCCAATATCCTCTCTGCGTGTCCAACCTACTATGCAGCTTACCTGTTTTTTTTAATTCTTCCTTTCTTCAGATACATTTTTGTAGGTATTAGAGTAAGTTTTGTATATTTTCTGCTACTGAATCTTATTCCCTAAAATGTAAATGTTCAACTAGAATACTGAGCACATAATAAGTGTAATAATAATTATAATAATAATAATAATAACGTATTGAGTATAATGGTGTCGTCAAAGGATGATCAACGTAAAATCAAGCTATTACATTTGTATTTTCGTTTTTTATAATATTAATTGTTTTTTTTTTTTCTCTTTCTTTAATAAATAAATGAATAATTAAAGGTGAGATAAAATAATTAAGCTTGATAGTGCCCATTTAGGATGTACTTCTTATTTGGACATTATTAAAGTTTTAATGATGATCATTTAAGATACACTTCTTATTTGATTATCATTTTTTTAATATATAATATAAAAATAAAAATAAAAATAATCATGATCATAATCATAATAATAACATTAACTAAATGTAATTTTTTAAAGGTTTTAATGATAGTCACTTTGGATGCACTTCCTATTTGACTATTATAAAAACCTAAAAAGGTATATTGATAACTACTTTGGATGCACTTCCAATTTAGTTATTGAGTATATCTTTACAATAATAATAAAATAATAATAATATAAAATAAAGTTAGTAAATCTTTTTTTTGTATAATATTAAACTTTCTCTTTTAAAAGGATTTCAAGTAGTCACCTTGGATGCACTTCCTATTTGACTATTATGAAAGTCCTAAAAGGTATATTGATAACCACTTTAGATGCACTTCCAATTTGGTTACTGAGTGTACCTTTACCATACTAAAAATAAAAGAAAATATATAATAAAAAAAAACCAACAAATATTTTCTACAAAGAACTATGTGAGTCTGAGTTCCTCATTGCACCAGAGGATACATAGGAGCAGGGGCCCACCCCTGTCGATCTCAAAAACTAAAAAAAATTAATCTTTCTTAATATTCAAAATAAAATGACTAAGCAAGAGATAAGACTTTCACACATTAGGATAAAAAGGTAACCATCTTTTGATGGACGTATAGGGTGCTAACACCTTCCCTACACGTAAATAACTCCCGAACCTTTCTCTCGGTTCAAGACCATCACTCATAGGTTTTTCTATGGTTTATCCTAAATAAATCATAGTGGCGACTCTTCTGATCAATTTTCTTTTTTTTTTTTTTTTTTCGCCATTCGGTCGTGACCTCGGTTGCGACAAGGACAAAGCACACTGAAAAGTCTTGTGTTGGTTTGTGGGAACAGTCTTCGATCCTGAAAGCGGTCAGACGTTACAAAGTGGTATTAAAGCAAGGCTTCTTTCCCAGTACCGTGTGGTTCAAGGATGAACTAAGCGAAAGCTGATGCGCATGTAACATCCCAGACGCTAACAAAGGCAGGTGCAAAAAAGATGAGGCACGGACAATAAGCGGCTCCTTGCAGGCTTCCAGCGGGAGGAACACGTGAATGAATCGAATACATACCAAAATAAAAGGGATCCAAAGGCTGTGTAGGTATGGGACTGTACAGTTAAGGATAGCTTAAAGGAATTAATAAGTGCTACCTATACCAATAAGATGCATCCACTTTTTGGTAGTCTATCACTTAAGAATTCCATAGTTAAGTATGCTTGACTTGGAGCAATTTTGAGATGGGTGACCTCTTGGAAAGTTTCTTAGGAAGCATATGAGTGAAGACAAAGCACGCTAAAAAGTCTTGTATTGGTTTGTGGGAACAGTCTTCGATCCTAAAAGCGGCCAGGCGTTACAAAGTTTTTAACAATATATTAACAGTATATAATTGTATAATTATATATATATATATATATATATATATATATATATATATAACCTAATAAATTTTATAATAATAAATATGATACTTAAGAAGTTAAGATAACTGGTATTGTGTGGTGAACACAAGGTTGCGTCTCTGGTGAGCTCCCACGGTGGTTGTTGGCGTCACCAGTGGTAGCACCTGTAAGAACTCTAATGCTTAAGTCAGTATGGGTATGAGTATGAATGAGTATGAGAGAGAACATATGCACCTGGTGGGTATAGAGTCCTTTATATAATGCGCTTTTGGAAGGAAATTCAATTAAAGTTAAGTGCCACGTGGTAGCGTGCGTTTGGGTACCTAACTACACGCGTTCCTTGCCATTAAGTGTTTCCCATGCTGTGCCAGGATAGAGGTAGATCATATCTGGGATAGCAGGGGTAATGAGCCGGGGTACATGGGAGCCGACTTAGATTGTGGGTCCGAATAATCTCCAGAACAGTTGCTCCCAAGCCGGTGATGATTAAAGAAGCATCGTCGGCTTAAGAGTCTAAGTCGGTCCCGTAACAGTTGCCTCCCAGTCGGTGATGCTAGGAACAGGCATCATCAACTTAAGAGCTTAAAAGAGGGTTCAGGATGGTGTTGCCCCCAAGTCAGTAAGGCTTTGCATTGGGAAAGGGTTGTCGACTTTAGAGTCGAAAGGTTCAAGTCTTTTCATTTTTCAGACAACTATGCCGTATCTTTTGCGTGCCTGAGGCGCATTAAATGCGTAATGATTCGATATCTTAAACTCTGTAGTACTTCAAATTCTAAGAGATTTGGCGGTTGTCTTTTGAAAATCCTAGACTAGGGCTTGGCCCTGATATGGGCCCGTAATATAAAAAGGGGTAGACTCTCAAACATTGTTACGCTTACCCTCATTTTGCCTATTAAGATTTTTTTTTCTTCTTTGTGAAAATACTTTTTGTCTCTTGTGTTTTTCCCCTCCGGCGAAGGGTGTAAAGCCTGTTGTTCTACCTCGATTACTCTTCATCACCAACTGTTTCATATACTAAGGTAACATTCTCATTCTCGTCTTTATTTTAAGTGTTCCCTTGTATACTAATTTCCTATGCTGTATTGTGTTTTGTTTCGTCGAAGATGGACCCGCATAGACACGATGCTTCGTCTTTTGCTCGTGGCGGTCGTAGGAGTCACCCGGGGAGTTTTGCCGATAACTGGTTATTTTAGTCGTCGGCACTACCTTCGTTTCGTTGCGCTGGTCGCCATGGTCGTGAGAGTGACGCTGGCCACACCAACTCATTAGTCGGTCCCGTATCTACACGTGGGGGGGGGGGGGTTAGCTGTCCGGGATAGGGTGGGTAGGCAATGGTCCGTAAGAAGGATTGATGAGCGCCCTTTAACAGCTGACCCAAACCAACCCTTACCGCCTGAGGTTGTTATCTGCCCTGAGGTCCTAGAGAAATGTCGGAGCCATTTAAAACCTATAGGAATGTCATATGGCCCGGACGAGGTATTGGAGTATGCTAAAGCCTAGGTGTAGTATCTAGACTTAATGAGGATTCCCTCTGGGCCGAGCAACACTTTTGGGGTTGACAGATCGGCAAAAATGGTCGCCGGGGTTGGGTCAAAGTTGAAACACCAACCAACCCATTCTAACCCCTCTTCTGGTGTTTTTCACAAAGAAATAGGAAAAACTATTAGGAATGTGGAGGCTACACCAAAGGCCTGTCACGACGCGGCGGGTTTAGGCATTGATTGGGTAAATAAGGAGGTGGTCGGGACTCGATCATGTCTCAATCAAGAGGCGTTAGACGCCTTGGCGGATCGTCTTGAATTGAGCCAAGGCCCTATCGAGATGCCTTTTGACGTAGTGGCTCCTGGAAATGACAGTTGTATATGCTCGTAGGGTCAAAAAGATAACATAGGGGCACCATTGGATAAAGTCGAGGCCACGGCGGTAGGATATTTGTATCCTGACTTCCTGCCGGTGTACCTAACATTCTTCGAGCACCTTAGTGTTAAGTTGCCCCTTATGGACTTCCAAGTGTTCGTCTTAAATTTTCTCAATGTCGCTCCTTCACAACTGTATCCGAACAATTAGGCATTCCTCGTGGCGTTTGAGAGTTTGTGCAGCCTAGAGGGGGTTGTGTGTAGCCGAGGTTTATTTTTGTATTATTTTACCCCCATTCGACAAACGTATGATAGTAAGTTTTCTTCTGTTTCGTTCCAGAGTGTCCAAGGTCGGGCGTTACTTAAGCCCTTTCAGGACTCCTACAAAGATTATAAGGACAAATTTTTCTTCCTACGTCCTCGTGTAAAGAGTTGGAAGGCCTTTTTTATGGTTCGTGACGCAGGGAAGAATGTCACTGAGCCTCGGTTCCCTCTGTATTGGTCGTATTACCATTACTGCTTGGATCCAGAAAAATTTTTAGTCCAAGATGATGACCTAACCCCGGAAGAAGCTCGAGCCCGGGACCATTTTGTTGCCATGGTAAAGAATCTGCAAGACTGGATTCCATGCTAGTGGTTGATTGGCAACACTCCGTCTAAGTTCCGCCATAACTTTGGTGTGTTTGTGTGAACTTTTTATATGTTTATTTTTCGTTGTCTTGATACTTTATGCACAACTTGACCAGGTTCATATTTTGTTGCAGATACGATAGTGAAATCAAAGATGGCCGACTTCACCTTGGCCCTTCAACAAGGGAAAGCAGCTAAGCCAACAAAGGAATCGAGAAAGGCCAAGGGAAAGGTCCAAGCCGTGGAGAAAACAAAGGAGCTTCCCCCCTGGCATCTATAGCGACAAAAGGCATAGTCATTAGGGAAGTCGAGGACCGGGATGTGCTTACATCTACGAGGCTGGTTGTAGCTGAGGTTACATCCTCTGAAGTCAGCTCGCAACGCGAACTCTCCAAGACCATTTTTGCCAGCGTTGTTTCTGCCGATTTAGTTTCAAGAAAAATGGTCATGACCGACGGAGCAGTTGAGAAGGCATCGCTTGCAAAAAGATGTTGGGATGATCAGCCTTCTCCCACGACGGTGGAGCTGGCAGATCAACATGTTTTGATCGGGAGGGCGGTCGTCTTCAAAAATAAAATATTTGGCAAGGTAGGCACTATGAGGAGGGAACTTGGAGCCATACAAGAAGGGCTTGATGGGTTAGGCTCCCTCTTCAGCTATATGTTTCATGGCTATTCCCAATATGTGCTGATGAGGGAGGCATTTGGCGGCTAGAACCCCCTGGACACCTTGGCCGAGAAAGATGTAGTCATATCCTGACTGAAACAGGTCGAGGAAGGGGCACGCTCAGCAAAAGAGGAAAACGGCTGAAGGATCGTTGAGCTGGAGGAGAAGGTGCGATCTCTAAAGGGGCAACTGGCGGAGGAGAAAGCTGAGAAGTTGCCGCTGGCCAAGGTCGAAGCGGATCTTCAAATGAAGCTATTTGCCACCAATGCTAGGTATGTTGAACTGGATTTAGACTTATCCTCTCAGCTCCAAGCTTTGGGAAGCCACGTCAATAATTTGCAAGCTATGGTGCGAGAAGTTGGAATCTAGCATGGCAGTTTCTCAAGAAGAGACCCAATTAATGTGCCAACGCTGGATCAAGTCCGTCCAGCTCTCCTTCGAGAACACATTGGAGCAAGTGCGCTTCCTCCTCCAAAACAATCTGGATCTTGCCTGCGCCCGACCGGATTGCGAAGTAATTGACAGTGTTTGGCACACAAATGTAATGGCGAGATGACACTGGCGAATCCAACCGTCCTAACAGCTGATTCTGATGCTGAAGATGATGTCAAGGAAGATGAAGTCGATGGAGAGAATCAAGATGCCGAGGTGGATCTCAAGCTTCAAACAAATAAGTAAGATGCTGCAAGGGAACTTACAGATAGTTTTATATTGACCCCGCAGGTGACGCCAACTATCTCGCCTTCTACCAGGGTGATGATCCTAGGCGATGATTCTAAGCCCGGGAATGTCGAGGTTTCTGAATAGGCTGTCGACACTGGAAATTGAAGGGCCGGGATGTCGATTTATTTTCTATTTTTTGTTTAAGTTTTCTTTAGACCATGTACATATGTTAATACATTGAATATAAATGATGAGTTTCAATGTTTTGCTTCAACGTCTCCTCTGTTGAATATAACTTAGCATATATGCTTTTCCTTACGTATACATAGATGGCTTTTCATGTCTTCACTAAGCACTTTTGCGTTTATTCACTGCTTTTCGTGCTCTCGTTGGACATTTATGTTCAATGTGTTTATTCTCGCGCTTTCGTTGACTGCTTATAACTGTCAGCTTTCGTTCTTCGCGCTTTTGTTAAACGCTTATGTTAGTTTACGCTTTTCTGCCTTTATTTTGCTTTTATACCTGAAACGAATTTCAACATATGTATTCGTTATTTATACCTCTTTATCCCGGCCGTAGTGATCTTCCTACCCCAACTGGAACGAATCCACGTACACGGGGTAGTTCACATGGCCTTGTCTTCGCTTTTAGCGATCTTCCTACCCTAGCTGGAGCAAATCCACATACATTGGGTAGTTCACATGGCCTCGTCTTCAATTTTAGCGATCTTCCTATCTCGGTTGGAGCAAATCCACGAACACAGGGTAGTTTGCATGGCCTTGTCTTCACTTTTAGCGATCTTCCAACCTCAGCTAGAGTGAATCCACGTACACGGAGGAGTTCACATGGCCTCGTCTTCAATTTTAGTGATCTTCCTACCCCAGCTGGAGCTAATCCACATACATGAGGTAGTTTGCATGGCTTTGTCTTCACTTTAGCGATCTTTCTACCCTGGTTGGAGCGAATCCACGTACACGGGGTAGTTCACATAGGCTTTGTTCTTTGTGTCAATTCACCCCTATACTCAACTTTGTATGGCAGGCAAACTCTCATTTTATTAATCTCGTGGGACAAAAAATATTACAAAAGCCACAAGTTATAGTATGCGACTTTGTCTACCTATACTACAAACTTAAAATAGTTAGGGAATCAAAATTAGCGTTACCTATCATGTCTTAATGTAGTACCGTCTAAGGTTGCCTGCATTCCACGTCCGTAGGATAATTATTCTGGGAAGCGTCTCTAAGGTGTAAGCACCTATTCCCATCTTTGAGGCAACCTGGTGTGGGCCTTCCCATTTCTCGGCGAGCTTTCCTTACCTTGCATTTTTTCCCCCTATGTCAGCGCATCTCAAAACCAAATCGCCAGGCTCGAAAGAATGATGCACCACCTTCTTATTGTATCTCACCGCGACCTGTCTTTTCAAAGTAGCTTTTCTTATGGCAGCCACTTCCCTTCTTTCTTCCGCTCTGTCCAACGCTGAATGCAATAGTCCGTCATTATCTTCTAGCCTCAGGTTAGCCACTCTTCATATCGGCTCTCCGATCTCTGCCGGGATCATTGCCTCCATGCCGTAAGTAAGGCGGAAAGGAGACTCTCCTGTGGAAGAGTAAGGGGTTGTGCGGTATGCCCATAAGACATATGGTAGTTGCTCAACCCTAACACCCATTTCCTTCATCTAAACGTCGTCTGAGCCCTTTGAGGATAATGTTGTTTGCTGCCTCGGCTTGCCCATTTATTTAAGGGTGTTCAACCGATGTGAAATGTTGCTTGATCTTCAATCCAGCTAAGAACTCCTGGAAAGTTTTGTTTATAAATTGCGTGCCGTTATCAGACACAAGGACATTGGGTATCTCGAACCTGCAAATAATCTATCAGAATACGAAGTTCTCAACATTCATCGCCGTGATAGTGGCTAGTGCTTCTGCCTCGATCCATTTGGTGAAATAGTCAATCGCTACCACCAAGTATTTAACCTGGTTGGGTGCTTTGGGGAAGGGGTCGAGTATATCAATACCCCACCATATGAAAGGCCATAAGGAAGTAATCGTGCTCAAATCTTTCGGCGGAGCTAGATGAAGACGCGTCTATCACACTTCTTAGTGAATTCCATAGCGTCGCTTTCTAACATTGGCTAGTAATAGCCGGCTCTGAGTATCTTCTTGGCTAAAGCTCTGCCTCCCAAGTGTTGGCCACAGCATTCCTCGTGTATCTTGGCCATCACGTATTCAGACTCTGGCTTTCTTCAGCATCTAAGCAACGGTTGTGAGAAGCCACGTCGGTATAGTTTATCATTCACTATGCAAAAATGAGCTGCAGACCGCTCTAGCCTTCTTGCTTCTTTTTTCTCTTCCGGGATGACAATTTCATTCAGATAGCTAATCATAGGGGACATCCAACTCTACTCCGCTTCGATGGCTAACACGAGATTGGGCTCGTGCATTTGTTGTTGGATGATCGTCCTATTATTGTGGAAGATTTAGTGCTAGCCAACTTAGACAAAATATTTGCCCTGACATTCTTCTCCTGGGGAGTGTAGACGAAGTCTATGTTATTAAACTTCGTCATAAGAATTTTAACCTTTGCTAGATACTTCTACAATATTGGCTCTTTGGCTTGATAGACCCAATTAATCTACGAGATCATCAGCTGGGATTCGTTACATATGCGCAATGACCTGACTCCAATGTCGGCTGCCATAATGAGCCCAGCTATATGTGCCTCGTATTCTGCTTGGTTATTGGAGGTGGGAAACGTAAAAGTCAACGAATGTTCCAACACGACGTCGTCCACAAACTCCAACAGTATGCTGGCTCCAATTCTTTTTTCATTAGATGACCTATCTACAAAAAGAGTCTAAGTCGACACTTCGGAAGATTGTTCTGCCGGGATCAATTCTGCTATGAAATTGGCTAGCGCTTGGGCTTTTAATGCCTGCCTCGGTTCGTATTGAATCCCATATTCTGATAGTTCTATGGCCCAAGTTGTCATCCTTCCAGCTAACTCGGGCCTGTGTAGGATGTGCCGGATTGGCTAATCTGTCCTCACAATAATCTGGTGCGACTGAAAGTATGGCTGCAACCTTCTGGCCATTGTCACCAAGGCGAATACAACCTTCTCCATCTTGGGGTATCTCAGTTCAGCTTCTTGTAGAGCTTTGCTTATAAAATAAACCGTCTTTTGGCCTTTCGGTGTTTCCCGTATTAGCGCGGCACTCACGGCTTCGTCGGCCACAACTAATGTGAACACCTGTTTTTGTCCACTTTTTTATTTCCTCCTCTGGTTTTATTTATATTTATTATTATCTTTTAATTTTATTTTCTCTTTGTTTTCTCTCTGTTTTTGTCCTCTTTTGTTGTTATTTGACTTTGGCTAACATAGGCCCAGGTTTGGTCTCTTTTCCTCTTCAAATTAAATTGGTTGCTTTGAATTCAAAAAAAAAACAAAAACAAAAAAAAGAAAAAGAAACAAAGAAATAGAAAATATGAGTAGGTCATAAAAGCCCAATTGCTATAAGTCCAAAGAAGTTTATACAGAAAATACACAAAAAAATATATAAAATACATAAAGCAAAAAAAAAGTCAACATCTTTTGTTTTAGAAAACTTTGAATTCACAGCCCATCGCATGACAGTGGTTTTAGCCTTCTTGGTGAATTTTGGTGCCTCCAAGGTAACAGTTGTCAGCGAGCCTGTAGCAGCACTCCCATCTGTTGGCCATATGGTCAAGGTTGTCCAGAGCTGCAACAAAAGCATAAAACAAATTTTGGCAGAATGCAAAAAGGAACAAGTGCATCATCCCTCGGGTCAGCTTCTCACATTAAAACAAAATCAATTAAGAGTTTACTACAAACAGAAGCTGAATTTGGAAATTTAATAAAAAATAATAATTAAGGCTTGAATAGAACAAATACACCAGTGGAAAGTTAAGCCTGTGCCTTTGTGATTTGAACTTTGACCTTGTAAAGAAAAGGCAATTTTTCTCTGATCAATAAGGGTCATGGCAGAAAAGAAAAAGGATATGAGGCAGAGAGGATTTCTGGCCTTCAGGTGAATGCTAATCCAAAGCTTCCTTATGCCTATAATTTGGCTCAACAGAGAACAAATAAGGGGGGAGGGTTTTACAAGTCCAAAAAGGAAATCAAACATAGAGAATTGAGAGAAAACCACATCTGAGATTGAACGAGAGCTTACCAACCTGCAAAACAAGCAATGGGATGGACCAAAGATGAGAACAAGAAGAAGGACTGATCATACGTTCAAACAGAGGCTAACATTCACGCTCCCAGGCAACACCTTCTGCTCCTCAATCCCAGACAAGCACCTGTGAATGAATCCGACGAGAGGTTGGTAAAGCCTTTAATTTTAAAATCTATCTAGTTACTTCCTTGCTTGTATGTGTCCATCTTGATATTCCTGTTTCACAGGCACTCCCCAAACAAACATGTAATTAACATTTCACAATGTATTCCCTTTCTTCTCCTGCATGTGATATATTTTACAGCTTGCTGTGGATATGTTCTATTTTCTGTAATGATAAATATGAATTCCAGATAAAGATTAGGTAAAAAGAAAGAAAGAAAGAAAGAAAACAAGCAAAGAAAGTTAATTAATAAGAGAGTAACAGTAAGAGGCGAATAAAACCTCAACATCATCTTCCCGTCTACCCTCGAGGAGGAAAACATAGACTCTTACGGTCAAAACCCCCACCTATCAGCCACTAAACCTAGCCATCTCCACAAACCTCAGTCAGCCTTCTATAAGCCTTTACCAATTAAACATAAAACCACCCAACAGCCCTGAAATAGAAACCAACAAATACAGAGACCGTCAAACCCACATCGCGGATTAAATCCCGTGCGTTAGATTCCCAATGTTCACCATGAAGACAAGAAAGTCTGCCACCCCTCGTTCCTTCTCCTTCACGTCTTCTCGCATACTACCAATCGTGACCACAAGCCACACTCAAAACCGAACCGTTGCTGCACACGGAAACCGTGACAGCACGGTCGCATGAACCATCAACCACACCCAACTCTCGCTACCAACCGTGACAACCCGTCGCGTGCGTGGACAACCACACCAACAGCGACAACCCCGTCATTACGTGAAGCCCCACCTCCACAAGCTAACACCACCACCGCGTCTCCCCTTCTTCCTCTCACTTTCACATGCTTCCCCTTTCTCTTTTTGATTTGAGAACGTTCCAAAAGGGTGGGAAAAAAAAAACCCCTCTATTCTGTTTTTTCGCTTCGCTTTCGTTTATTATTATTGATCTCATCGCAAATGGCTACGTAATTGGATTTAACCCAATTTGTTACTGGTCTTTTTACTATGGTTACTGCTTAATAATAATGGGCTTAGCCCACAATGTTTATTTATTTGAATTAAAATCTGAATATGAAACATGCAGTTATATGTAAATAGATGAATGAAGTAATTGCTAACTTTCCAGTTTTTCACGATTTCTTCTTTCTTTTATATAATAAAGATAATAATGGTATATAATACTAACACTTATTACAAAATAAATACTAAATAAGTTGTCGTTGAAAATGGTAATATTTGTTTCTCGTTTCGGATTCTATTTATTACGTTAAATGTATTAAATTTAAATTTGTTTCCCTTTGTGTTTTCACGTGTATCAGAAAGGAATAAAAATAATAATAATAATAAACATAATAACTTTCAATTCCTTTTTTAATTATTAAAATCAAATTTTATAATTTAATCAAACATAAAAATGACAATAATCCATAATTATAAACACCAACAAATTTATAAGATCTATAACATAAAAGGATGAAATCTTTAATAGAGAAAAGATTATTTGGATGCGACGTTCTCTTAATCCTAAGGCTTATGGACACAAGCTGTGACAGCTTGCTGCCTTATAACTATTCTCTAAATTAAAAAATGTAAAGTTTCTACTTATAATAAGAAGGTAAAACAACCACTACAATCGAGTTTCATAATTTAGCTTAATATTTTGATAATATTAAAATCTTCTTTAGAGGAAAGATTAATTAGATGCGACATCTCCTTAATCTTGAGATATCTCTATGGGTAATGAATAAAGAAAAATGTTAAATTAAAATTACTTTGTTATGAAAATAAATAAGAGATTGGCTTGGGTGTACACCTTTGTCAATTTTATATTTTAGGACGTATGAGCCGCGACGGCTCAGAAATGTCAAAATTAAAATAATAAAAATTAATAAAAATAAAAAATATCAACACACAAATATTTCTATCAAAAGAACTACGTGAGTCTGATTCTCCATTGCACTAGGAGATATGTAGGAGCTGGGGCCCACTCTTGTCGATCTCCAAAATAATAAAATTTAAGATAAAATAAAAATATTTTTTATAATAAATAAAGCTCATTTTCGCAATTATTTCTAGAGTGAGATAAATATTTTAAAAGTCATTAATAATTTGCTTAATCAATTAGAGGTAACCGTCTTTAAAATGGACGTCGTAGGATGCTAATACCTTCCTACGCGTAATCGACTCTCAAACCCAAAATCTGATTTCATAAACCATTTTCTTTTTAGGTTTTTCCAATGTTTTTCCTTAATAAATCTTGGTGGCAACTCCCTGTTTTCAAAACTATTTTTCGCCGTCTCGCCGCAACCCCAGTTGTGACAGCTAAGTATAGGTACAACACTTCATCCGTCTCGAGTTTAGTGAGTACAAGGGAGAGGATAGGGTTTCTTTCAACCTGATGAACGAAGCTTCACAATCATCTATCCATTTAAAAGGTTTCCCCTTCCTTAAAAGCCGGAAAAAGGGGAGAGCGTTCTACGTCGACCTGGCTATGAACCTCGTTAACGCGGCAAGGTGCCCTGTCAACTTCTGAACCTCCTTCACACTTTGAGGGCTCTTCATTTCTAAAATAGCTCGGCACTTCTCCGAGTTCAACTCAGTCCCCCTCTCCAAAAGCATATAACCCAAAAATTTTCCAACCGAGACACCGAATGCACACTTATTGGGGTTTAGCCTTATGTTGAATTTTTCTAACTAGGCGAAAGCTTCTTGCAAGTCCTGGAGGTGTGCTAAAGCGATGGCACTTTTTATGATCACGTCACCAACATATACCTCTAGGTTCTGTCCTATCTGCGCTTCAAAAACTTTATTTATCATTCTTTGATAGGTAGCTTCGGTGTTTTTCAACCCGAAGGACATCACCTTATAACAATAGTTGGCCTTCTCAGTCATGAAAGCGGTTTTCTCCTGGTCGTCGGGCTATAGTGAGATTTGGTTATACCTGAAATAAGCATCCATGAAAGACAAATAGCGAAACTCGGATGAACCATCCACCAGCTTATCAATGTCGGGTAGAGATAAGAGTCCTTCGGGTAGTGCTTGTTTAAGTCGGTGTAATCGACACACATTCTCCACTTCCTGTTTTGCTTCTTTACAAGCACTATGTTGGCTAGCCAGGTGGTATATTTGACCTCTCGAATGAACCGAGCTTTTAACAAGTCCTCCATCTGTTTATCAATCTCCTGTAGGCGCTCGGGGGCCATTTTTCTCCTTCTCTGACAAACCGCTTCACGGAGGGGTCGACCTCTAATCGGTGGCAAAAGAGATTGGGGTGTATCCTAGGCATATCTGGCGGCTTCCACAGTGAACAAGCTGGCATTATCCTTCATAAGTGTTGATAGCTCCTCCTTCATCTTTTCACCTAGGTCGGCTCTAATCTTCACGACCTGATCCTTTTCCATGTCGATTTGAACTGAGAAGCACTCTCTTTCTGGCTCTGGACCGGGTATCTAGGTATCTCTTTTGATCTCATCTCAGTAGTCCAACTCGATCAGAGTACTTCGCCTTCCCCAAGGTTAGGTTTGTAATCCATGGAGGGGTTGCGTCCGACTTTAAGGGATTCCTTGTAGCATTCCCTTGCTTTCCTTTGGTCACTCTGAAAGGTGACTACCTCCATGTTATCACCTGACGAACTTCATAGCCAGATGCAAGACCAAGATAATGGCCCCCAATGCGTTCAACGTCGATCTGCCCAGGATTGCATTATACGAGGACTTCATGTAACGCCCGGCCGCTTGCAGGATCTGTGACTGTCCCCACAAACCAACACAAGACTTTTCAGCGTGCTTTGTCCTCACTCACACGCTTCCTGGGAAACCTCCCAGTAGGTCACCCATCCCTAAATTGCTCCAAGTCAAGCACGCTTAACTATGGAGTTCTTAAGTGATGGGCTACCGAAAAGTAGATGCATCTTGATGGTATAGGTAGCACTTATTAATTCCTTTAAGCTATCCTCCACTGTATAGTCCCATACCTGCACAGCCTCTGAATCCCTCTCGTTCGGGTGTATATTTGATTCATTCATGTACCCCCTCCCCGCTGGAAGCCTGCCAGGAGCTGCTCATTGTCTGTGCCTCATCTCTTTTGCACCGGCAATCACTCCCCGCCCTCGTCAGCGCCCAGGATGTTACACTTCATATCCACGACAATGAACCGTGTGGAAATGGTTTTTGTGCATGGCAGCTTTCCAAAAGTCACATGGAGCTTTAAGTACCCTACTAGTGTTATGTGATGTCCAGAGAATCCTACCAGGTCCTCGTTATACAGTAACAACTCGGACTCCAGTATCTTCAACTTCTGGAAAAGCTCGTAGAACATAACATTGACGGAGCTACCGAAGTCCACCAGTAGCCTATGGACCTCCTTATTCAACATCAAAGCATTCATCACTAGAGGATCGTCATGGTTGGGCATAACGTGTGCATAATCCAACTCATCAAAGGTCAAGGGTGGGAGCCTTTTCTTCACGAGGTTATCACCAATACGAACCCCAGAAGAAGTTGCCATTACCTCTCTAGCATGTCTTTTCCTCGCATTGTTCAACGGACCTCCACCTGAGAATCTGCCTACAATGACGCATATGATTTCGTGGATCCGTAGTGGAGAATGGGCGGGAGATCGTGTGGGCTGTCGGGAAGATGGCCTTTTGGGAGACTGGCGACGTATAGCATGTACCTCAACATCGTCTCGCGATGGTCGGGGTGATGAATGGCTTCTCACGGGACTATATTGGCATGGTGACCTATCTTGCTGAGTTTGGAAGCACCTCCTCCTTGGGCTCCTGGATCTTTCTCTCCTAGGTGGTGAAGGCGTCGTCCTCTGTCACTACGACCCCCATTCCGCTTGACAAAGCGGTCTAGTCTCCCACGTCTGATTAGTGTTTCAATCGCATCCTTTAGTTGAAAGCATTTGTCGGTATCATGCCCGGTCGCCCTATGATATCAGCAGTATTTGGATTGATCCCCCATTCTCTGTTTTTTATTAGCCATGGGGGCTTTATTCCTTCCTCTACAAACTCCACGTTGAATACCTCGTTCAAAATTCTTCCTCTAGAAGTGTTTAGCGGCGTATGTTCTTCAAACCTCAGGCCTCTTTTATATAGACCCCGGTCCTTGTGATGCGGCGGTTTGTTGACCTTAGCCTAGCCTGCAGGTTTCTCTTCTATAATTCAATATCGGCTGTCTTCACTTTACCGGCCTCTAGCACATTTTTGTAATTGATATACTTCTTGGCTTTCTTTAAAAACTCCTCCATCGACGTCGGAGGTGTTTTAGCGATCGGCATGAAGAAAGGCGAGCTTGGCTTCACCCCGTCCTTGGCCAGCATTAAAACCACTCCGAGTTGTAGATTATCCACAACTTGTGCCTCCTGGTTGAATCTGTTGATATATTCCCTCAACGACTCATCCGCGCCCTAGCGGATCCTTCTCAGATCGACTTCAGTCTTCGGCCTGGCCTTGCTAGTCGCGAAGGCGATTTGGAACTTCTCCCTCAACGTCGTCCATGAGTCAATGGATCTCAGTTCCAGATACTGGAACCACTTCAGCGCTACTCCCTTCAACGAGAGCAGAAACGCTCTGCATGTCAACGAAGCCGATGCTCCTTTGTAAGACATCGTTGACTCAAACAATGAGAGGTGATCATTAGGATCAGAAGATCCATCATACAACTCAAGAAAAGACAGCCGTTGTAGCTGCTTTGGGACCTACAAATTCAAGATCCTTAAGGAGAAAGGAAGGTTGAACGGAACCAACTCATCCTCCTTGTCCACCTTCATGGCCATGTGCGCGTCATGCATCTCTAGCGTAGGTTTCAGACCAGATGCAACAAATCTCAATGCGGTCGTAGGTGTTCTTCGTAACCTTCTTGCTGTCTCCCTGAGCTCGGAGTTCAGCAATGATCTTCTCCTACTCCTTCAGAGCATCTCTCTGCTGCTGCAACAGTGCAGCAAGGTCTGCCATATTAACTGAGGGTGCTGGAACATCGTAAGGGTGGGGAGTCACCTCAGGAGTGGCAGAAGCAGCTTCACCATCCTTAGGCGACGATGGTGGAAGCTTCGGTGGCGAAGGTGCCACAATGGACTTGGGGTTCCTTGTGCTGACCATCACGATCTTCAAAGGATGAAGAAAACGAAATGAAGAGACGAAAATCAGAAAGCCTTCCCCACAAACGGCGCCAATGTTGTGTGGTAAACACAAGGTTGTGTCTCGGGTGAGCTCCCACGGTGGTTGCTAGCGTCTCCAGTGGTGGCACTTGCAAGGACTCCGGTACTTAAGTCAGTATGGGTCTGGGTATGAATGAGTATGACAGAGAGTGTATGTACCTGGTGGGTGTATAGTCCTTTATATAATGCGCTTTTGGAGGAAAATTCAGTTAGACCTAAGTGCCACGTGGTAGCGTGCATTTGGGTACCTAACTACATGCATTCCTTGCCATTAAGTGTTTCCCATGCTATGCCGGGATAGAGATAAATCATATCCGAGATAGCAGGGGTAATGAGCTGGGGTACATGGGAGCTGACTTAGATTGTGGGTTTAAGTAATCTCCAGAACAACTGGTTAAATCAATCATTAAATTGTTTAAAATTTCTAAAACAGATTATAATACTCATTTCTTTTTCTTAATAAAAAAATGTGTACATTATAACAATCAGATTTAAAAAAAAACGTGTAGATACCAGAATGAGAGGGATCTAGAGACTATGCAGGTATGGGACTGTACAGTTAAGGATAGCTTAAAGGAATTAATAAGTACTACATATACCAATAAGATGCATCTACTTTTCAGTAGCCAATCACTTAAGAACTCTACAGTTAAGCGTGCTTAACTTGGAGCAATTCTGGGATGGGTGACCTCCTAGAAAGTTTCCTAAGAAGCATGTGAGTGGGGACAAAGCACGATAAAAAGTCTTGTGGTGGTATGTGGGGACATTCATTGCTCCTGAAAGTGGTCAGGTGTTATACAAAGCATGCTGAAAAGTCTTGTGTTGGTTTGTGAGGATAGTCTTTGATCCTAAAAGCGGCCAAGCATTACAATTGCAGCAACATCTCGTTCCAAGGAAGAAGGTGACGTGTTTGCTGAAGACTAGGAAGGGGTCATAACCCCTAAAATGGTTGACTTGGTTCTTTATTGGCGTCCCAGACCCCAAACAAACAACAAAGAAGCTTTGAAGAAATTTATGTACTCCTCAAACATGAAGAGGGATTGCAAACTTCTTCACAACATTCTGATGCACATCATCCTTCCCCGCAAAGGCTCGAAAGACCATGTGTCCTCAAGGGATCGATTCTGCCTATACAAGATGCTCACAGGCCAGAAGGTGAACCTTCTAGCTCTTATTCTAAAAAACTGGAGATTATGTCTCACCAAATCCAAAGAAAGCTTGAAGGAAAAACAAAGGTACCCGATTCCTTACGCCATGCTATTCATTCAAATCATTAGATTAGCTGGTGTAAATAAGTCTGGATGGGAGAAGAAGAAGCATGGTTCAAAGATCGACGTATCTATTATAAGGAAGATGAGGATAGCTCACTTGTTCCTTGGATACGTTGCCAAGCATCCAAAGCTAATAGTGATCAAGGAAGAACCTATTGATGATGTAGTAGGAATCTCATTCAAGGTGGAATTGTCTGTTGATTCGTTTGCTTACCTTGACTCCACTCAACAGCCTCAACCACCTTCCCAACAGACGAAACCCCAACAAGCTCAAACACAGCCCAAACAGACAAAATCTTGTAGACACAAACTACCCATTAAAAGACCATCCCAACAAGAACCAAAATCACATGTACAAGACCAACCCACTTCCCCATATTAAAAAGAAAAACCCCTCACCATTTGTCTAAAACCTAAACCTACTCCACAACTCGATCCAAACGATGCCATTCCCATCAAACACCTTCTTACGCCCAAACACCCATCCATCCCTGAATCCCCACCTGAAAAACAAGTGTCACCTCCTATTGTAGCTGAAAAGTCTGTCCCAACAAACGAAGCCAAGAGGTCTTACAGGCTCAAGAAAATCAACCAACCCAAGACAAAAGCAGATAAGACAAGGCAACTGAAAAAAGCCAAAGCCAATCTAAACGGGTTGAGAAGAAAAAGACGAAGAAAGAAGAGAATTGGCAGCACAAGAGAAGGAATAAATTGAGGAGACGGTGCTTCAATCCGTCATTGAGCATTCACTACAAACAGTTCACGAAGAGCATGATGAAGAAGAACTGTTTAATCAAGAAAACATCATTGTTGCTTCCAGAGGAAGATTACCCAGATCACTTCTATGGGAAGTGCCTTACTTTGTGTCTGTCTTACAAGTCTTCCAGCGTCTTATGACTAATCTCATGGCAAGACCAAGCAATGTACGATCACCAAGGATTGTCATATTTCGTCTGCCACAAGCTGAAGACTCTTCGTTTGGAGGATTGGCAGAACTCATGATAGTTAAAGCCTCACCTAAGCTATACCACTTCGAGACACCTCCTTTTGAACACGTTAATGAGATACTACTCAATCTGAAAATTCAAAATCTCGAAGCGTCAGCGACTCCAAAGAATATACGCCTCTAGAGCCTTTTGACCCAGAGATTCTTTAAGCGCTAATCAATTATGAATTGGGCAAGGTTAACAATCCTAAGATGTAGAGGATGATTGTTAAAGAAGAATGGTCATTACTGGTGTGCCATAGGTATGTGGAGAAGATGGTTGAATGTGAAGACGCAACCCATGCTCTCTCTTATGAGCCACATATTACTCCATACGTCTATGAGGAAGGGTTCAGTATGAAATCAGACACACCCATCTCCGTCTACCCTCCTTATACTAGAACTAGATTTCCCCCTAGCTACGAAGTTTGGAGACAAAAAGGAATCCTCTGCCACACCTCCTCGTTCCTCATTAAGTGCAATTACTCTGAGTACTTGATCATGTGCAGAACATGCAAGTACAAGCCAAAGATCACATACCAGTTCTACCATGGGAAGGTAAAAACTTATCCCCTTGCCATCCGTCCTGAAGATAATCCTAACTTTGAAGACTAGAGGATTGGCGATGATGACTGGGAGCTAGGGTAGAGTGATGTACAACTTCCTTCGTAAGAAGATGCATATTTCCCTCCAACACGCCATATGTGAGAGAAGGTGTCTAGACCTTGAGCTAAGATCTCCTAGACTTATGGTTAGACGAATAGAGCTTATATTTAAGCCATGGATGACCTTTCGCATATGCTACTAGAAGAAATTTCAATGCTAAAATCTGTCTATGGGTAAAGGTAAAGAGCTTAAATTTAGACGAGACCCAAAGATATATCTGATGATCAAAAGAATAGCTCTCTCCTCTATACAGTTAGTCATACTCAAAAGGAAAGAGATTTTATGGAGTGAAGATCGAAAGAGGCTTCAAGATCATGTTGAAGCTCTCAAGCACTTTTCGGGTCTGACTGTTGGATGCAAGTATCTCTTGCTCCCTCTTCGTTTAATCCACTCCCTTCCAATCAGCATACCCACAACTGCCCACGAGCCTATGTTTTCTTTTCTACCTATGGAACCACTTTTGAAGTGTTCCTGTCCATTAGACATTTTTGGTTCTACGGCCCTCTTATCCTTTACGTCTTCAATCTTTGTTTTGTAGAAAAACCAGTAGATGAAGAAGACGTTAGCTCCACCCCTGCTCAAAATCCTTCAGACATTCGTCAAGAGGTAAAAGAACTAAAGTAAATCGTTTAACATCTGGAGGTTTCTCTTCTTAAAGAAAGCATAAAGCACAAATGTGCCAAAGCCTTGATCACAAAGTTAGCAAAGCACTTCAAAGGCGAGCTAGGCTCATCATCCACACCTTCAGACTTTAATTCTTCATATTAATGATGCCAAAAGGAGGAGAAAAACAAGAGTTCATAGGGGGAGCACAATCTTAGGAGGAGTATCTCTTATCATATCATATCTTTATTACTTTGAACAATATGTTTACTTTGTTTACAATTACAATTAGTATCCAGTCTTCTGTTTGATGAATCTGAACTGCTTGCTCATTGTATGATATTACGTTTGCTTGGTAAACATAACTTTCAGAATCTTGCATGAAAAGCGTAGTTTGATAAAACTTAATGTTGTGAAACCACTTATAAAATACATGTTATTTGTCATCATCAAAAATAGGGAGATTGTTAAGACAAAAGACGAATTTATGATCCTCGATTAGTTTTGATAATAACAAACAGTCTTATGATCAATCGTATGATCACTTGCTATTATTGCCATGTTTTCACTATCATCTATTCACGTGTTTTTATAAAGATATTATAACAACTAACTCTTTCAGACGATACATATTGATCTTTTAGCTTTGTTATACGAGAACCTCTATAGTTTTGAAAAAGAACATACCATCTCGAAAAAGAAGACTTCTACATACCTATCGCTGAAAAGGTTTGGCTTTACGCTTAAAAAAAGGAATTTGTGTACAGATGTCAGTACGCAAAGCAAATATATTCGCTGTAACAAGATTGAGTACGAAAAAGGCTATATAAGTAGACTATTTTATCTTATCAGAGTGATCAGTTGGTGAAAAGCATTAAATGCTGCATTTAATGCTCCAACAACTATTTTTTTTCTTCACCAAATGAAGGACATCTGTAAAAGCTCTTACAACGGACACTTTGGGAGAACTTTATAAATAGAAGAGAAGACCTTAGTCACAACGACAACACTCTTGGCAAATTTTCTTTTCTCTCAATCTGTAATCTTAAAAAAATTTATTGCGTAACACTTTCCTAAACTTCATTGTATATTCATCTAATAAGACGCTAGGTTATTGTGATAACTTCCCCTCAACCATTTCTTTGTAAAATTGGTGGAAGCTTGAAGAGGTTTTGGATCAAAGAATACTTGGGTATTTGCTTGGAGAGGCAGGTAAAAGACTACTTGGGTTGAGCCTGAAGAGGCTTGGATAAAAGAATACTTGTTTAAGTTATAGTGGGACTTGGTAGTTTACCAAGAACTAGACGTAGTCTCTGGGATGAGACGAACCAGTAGAAAACTCTGTATTTCTCTTGATTACAACTTCTCTTCGTTTTTACAAATATCTATTAAAAGTTTTTATCTTTTGTCCTTCAAACGAAACACTTATTTGAAAAGGTTTTGCAAAAAATTTTAATAACACAATTCAACCCCCTTCTTGTGTTATTCTTATGTCTTACAATGAGTGGTGTGATAAAAAAAATATATTAAAAGAATAATAAGAGTGGTAAAAAGATATAACAAAAAGATATGTAAATTTATCAAAATTGTTTATGAAATAGGTGTCCTTTTCCTATATCATGTTTAGAAATTTTTACTATCCTTAAATGACTTTTTTTGTGTGTCTAAAGAAAATGGATCAAAGGCCCAAAATAAGATACAAGAATAAAATTGCCCTCCCTACATGAGATTTAGCACTATCATAAAGAAATTAACTGAAAACAAAATATGGTAAACTATCAAAGATTTTGCTCCAAAGTTAGAGATCAATACGATGTTTAACTAACTCATTTGCCCTTTAAATACTTGAAAAAAACATAACTCTACATAAAATCTTTCATGCCTTTAAGGACCTATAGAATATAATTTCAAAGCATGAATGTGATAGAGTACACCCTTGATGAATAAGATACAAAGCACTCCTAGAAGTCACTTTCTATCCAAACTTTCTTTGAGTCTCTCTTTCTCACCAATTGCAAACTATGATAAATTTCCCACAGTTTTGCTTGCATGATAATACATGAGCTCAAATTGCATGCAAATATAACTATAGAAAAATTCAAATGATTTATAAGAATCCTTCACACATTGTAGCACTCAAGCTCTAAATAAAAGGCCCATCATTATTAACTTTTATCTATCCTTATGGTGGCGATATCCACCTAATCCATCTACTAAGCACGCTTTCATTCATGGGAATTTACCTTTTGAAAAAAAATGTAAAGTTTCTTTATAAAACTCATCATATGCTCTCGATATATTATAGTATTATTCTAACACCAAAGAGCCAATGTGGTCAATCTAAAGATCATACTCCATTCTAATGATATACCTCTATGAACACAATGCAATGTTTTTCAAACAATCAATGGAGTTAATGTAATAGATAAAGGGTGCCAGTATAACATTTTTCAAACAATTAAGAAAGATTAGTGTAGGGATAAAAAGAAAGATGTTGAGAAAAATTTGACAAAACCTCAAGAAGTGTTAATATAATTTACGCAAAGAGTTATCTCATCAATAAAATAAAGATGATATAACTTTGGACCTCCTCTAGAAAAATGAATAAACTTTCAAAACTTTGATCTATTGTAACTTTAATTAATTGAGAAAGTCTTTCAAGACAACAAAAATATAAAGGGATAATGGATTCTTTGTCACATTTCTCTAGAAAGATTGAAATTCTCAAGTACTTTTTTATTTCAAATCAAATTACACATCTTTTCTACCATCCTTCTCATCATATAACTTTTTTCTTGAATAAAAATGATATTTTTAGCTTTGTCTATCAAGGATGAAACTATATTGAATGGAACTCATAGGTTTACTCATTACTTCCTCAAGCTTATTGGGGATGACTTTAGTAATTGTATTATAAGAAACATTTCATAGGCTTACAAGATAAAATCCTTAAGCAGTTAGGTTCCTCTGCCTTTTAAATTAAAATATTAAGAGCTTTACTTATTTCTTTTACCTTATTAGAAACATGATATATATTCTTGATCATATCACATGAAGATGGATTAAATGCTACCCATTGATTATGATAAAATAAAATAAAATTAGTTGATCCTATCCTTACATTCAGCCCCTAATCTACCCACATTAAAAAGTACCTGCTTGATCTCGTCATAACTAAACTCTTTGTCATGTTTCTCCACTTAATTCTCAATGAGTTTATGATAGCTTTTAGTAAGACAAAAATGAGTAAACTTTTCATCTACTTACGACTCCTTGAAAAAAGAAGCATCCATGTTCTTTAAAAAATCTTCATAAGAAACCATAAAGCATCTTCATATAAAAGACTTCTAATTTTATTATGTTTTCTCCTAACAATGGTGGTTCTATGAAAATGCATCATGTTTCTATTACCAAGTTGCACCTTCTTTCTCCACTACTTTCTTTTGATATGTAAAATGAGTTTTATTGATAATTTGTAAATTGTAATCACACTTTACACAAGATGTAGCAAAATGTGTCTACAAAAGAAAAAAAAAAAAAGCAAATACATCATGAAAAGTGCTTTCCCCTATAGAACTAATACAAAACAAATGCAATTTTGCCCATAGCGCATTCTAGTCCCAAAGCGTGTGTGCATACAGTGCATTATTTAACAAGAAGACAAAATTGTTTCCATGTGGCATGATGGTTTGTTTTCATAATGTGTTTATTTTTATTTTTTTTTGTAAACACATTTTGACACATCTTGTGTAAAGTGTGATTACAATTTACATATACATACACGAAATTCATAAGTATTCTTTATAACTTAATGATCGACCATGTATCTAAGTGAAATGTACAACACCACAAAATTCATAAGTGCTCATGCACCATACTATTACTATGACAAATGGATCCATTCGCTGAATAGCAAAAGATAAAATTAGCACCCCTGAATTATGCTACAAGACAACCAAAATATTTGTTTTTTGAATCTACACCAGTGTAATGGGATAAACCAAGAGCACACTTGAAAATATAACTTGAATCTACACAATTGGAACTACAAGATGTACATGGTCGAAAACCAAACACCCCCAATTGTTGGCACAAACTGTCACAAGCAATTGAAAATTAAAATAACAAATAACACTTCATCTTTTTAGAAGATATATCAAGATAAAATCTTGGTCCATCTTTTCCACATAATTACGTTGAAAATAGATGGTATCATGAATCTATTTCTTATTCCACACTTTAGAAGTAGACATGATAGCAAGGATGTCCAAATGGGTCGAATTTAGTGGGCAACCCATTTAACTCGCCAAAATATATTGTACTGTATGATTTAACCCGTCAACTCGCATAACCTAAACTATATAACCTGCTAACTCAATGGATCAATGGCGGGTTGGTTAGGTTGATTTATCAAGTTGGCTTTTTTTTGTTGGATTTTTTTATTAAATATTGTTCTATTAGACATAACGTTTTGTGGACTATTATAGATTTTATATTGCTTTGTTAGTTTATAGTACATTTATTTAACTCATGATTATAACTTCTAAAGAGTATCTGTACCAAGACAATTTCGTAGGTTAACATTATTGTGATTATGACATTATCTTTATGTTTAGATGATTTATATTCTTTATTTATTAGTGTTGGAGCCAAAGATGTATGAATTGTTTAACCCCTAAAAAGTTTTGATGATAACAAAACATATTAAAATTTATGAATAAACTAATAATGTGTTACATGTGCAGATGTTTCACATTAAAAAACGTTATGCTTATATATTTTGTTTATCCTTTTAAAAAAATCACTTTGATATATCAAAGTTTTCTAATCTAATCAAATTTCATCCAATACTTGTGGAACCAAAGATGTATAAAGCGTTTAGCTCTTAAAATATTTTGATGATAACAAAAACTGTTAAAATTTATGATAGTTTAACATTTCATGTTTTGTAGGAATTTTTGGGATCTTAAGCGTCCATAAAAACATGCTAATGTTATCGCTCTATTTTTAACTTACCTTTTATTCATTTTACATATGAGCGTCCATATACCTGCTAAACAAGTTGTCAACATTTTTATAGATAAGCGTCCAACTATTTGGAGTGACCTTAAATAATCTTTCAAAAACGTCCAAAATTATTTTTATCATAAATATGCTTTTATAAAGGATCTTATACGTTACTTCACTTATATATCTGAATGAAGTTATCCTATATAAAAGAAACCTTAACAAGCTACCTCGAAAAGCGACTAAGTAGTTTCAAAGAATATACATATGCCTTGTCTTTTTGAATGTTGTGAAGCAAGTTTCAAATTAGATGAAAAGCTCTGATACTTGGTATAAACTGATTGGAAAAACTAAGTCAACTTATCAAAATAAGTACCAAAGTAGTTTAACAAATAGATAAAAGTTAGAAACACCTTACGTGTGTCAGGAAAAAGAAACTACTTTTTGGTATAATTTGCCTCTACTACAAACGACGTCAGTGTCTCTTTCCTCAACTATTCGTGATATGTTATCTCGAGCATTAAATGCTCTCAAAATAGGAAGAAGCTCCATCTTATAATGGATATTTTTTCCCAAGCTTTTATAAGAAAACAAAATAGTGAAGAACGAAAAAATGAAGCTATGTAACTTGTGCAAAAAATCTCTGTTACTCTTTGGACGATTTCTTTGCACTGTAAAACTTTCATATCCTTTGTACTCACAAAGTTATCTGTTTTTGAGCTTAACTTCTAAATGCTCACTTTTGTGAGTTATCCTTCAAAGATTTATCTTTATCAAAGCCCGGTGAGGCTTAGTGTTAAAGAATAATTGGGATTGAAATAATCTTGGGTGAAGATTATTTTGTTATGAAGCCTGAAATGGCTTAGAAAATACTTGTTTGTGTAAGCTATTTGCTTAGTGAAACATCTTCAAGTTGAAGGGATTGGATGTAACTCTTAGCTAAGAATAAACCAATATAAAACTCTGTGTACTATCCTTTTCCTTGATCTTTTGTTCTTCACATTGTTTTTATTTGACGATATCTTTTAGTCTTTATGAAAATCGATTTTGCAAAAAAGGTTTCTAAAATACACGACACAATTCAACCTCTCTTCTTATGTGTCTCTTCGTTTATTTCAGTAGTTCTAAAGGCAATACATGTTTTTTGTAAGCATCCAATACAGTTTTTATATGAACGATCAATGAATTTTTAATTTAAGCGTCCAAAACCTTGTTTTACATATAAGCACCCAATGGTTGCTTTTGAAAAGAAATGTCCAATACTTCTTTTGAACGGTTCACATTTTATATGAATAACTTATATACGCTTTATTATATAACATCATTGGATGAACACTTTTTTTAGTTTTTAAAATTTCAAATTAAATAATGATATATAATTTTTTAAAAATTTTGTGAAACACTTTTAATAAACATTATTTAATTTTTTAAAATATTATATGTCATTATTTAATTTAAAAATTTGATAACAAGAATATAAAAGCTTGATGTAAATTTTGTCTATTGTCAAATTCTAACTATCATGGTCAAGACACATATGGTCAAGTCTTCCACTTACACTAACCGTGACTTAAGTTTAATTATCAGATTTTTTTTCGTTGGTGGGTGATATGTAAATTTTACTATAAATTCTTACTAAGGTTAGTGGTATTTCCTAACCTTACAAGGGCGCGTGGGTTCTTTTTTTTTTTTTTGTGTACAATAGTTGTACTGAAGTTAGAACATATGACCTTATGCATACTACTCCAACCCCCCACCACTAGGCAGACCCTATTTTAATCTAAACTTTTATTTACCAAAAAAAATAATCTAATAATCATGGAACCTAAATACAGCATATGTAGAGGACCATGGTGTTAACCTATGGAGACAACCAAGGTATTTTTAGGATTTGCTTGGCTTGGCATATTTTTTTTACTTTTCTTCTCCTTTAAAAGAAAAGTTGGGCTAAACACTCATTATATAAAAATAATTAAAAAAATAAGTAGCTTAATTTTGCAAATTTTGTCCCCAAAGAAATTCTTTTTTGCAAATTTTGCCTCATAATTTACAAAATGTCACAAATTTTGTCTTGACGGCAAGTTTCTGTTAAATCCCAAATGACGTGAACACTTTGTGATAGTTTTGAATTATCAATAAACACATGTATTTAAAATAATAGTTTTTTAATAGTAGTAGTTAAAAATTGTCACTATATTAAAAAGGTATTGTTTTAAATATGCGTGTTTATTGGCAGTTCAAAACATCCACAAAGTGTTTACATCGTTTGAAATTTAATGGAGACTTAAACCAAGACAAAATTCTCGATATTTTATAAATTGGGACCGAATTTGCAACAACAACAAAAAAAACATTAGAGACAAAATTTGTGTAACTTTGGAAGAAAGAAAAAAGCAATTAAACCTACTTTTAAAGGAAAAAATTATTAAAATAAGTAACTTTTAAAAAAGTTAACAAATCTAGCTTAAGTGGAACTTTTCCCGAGTTTTTTTTAAACAACTACGATTAGAACGCAGACAGGAGCTTTTACATATGCAACTATATTTTCTTTTTTACTTTGTTTTCTTTTTTTCACTTTATGCAGCAAAGGCGTTGAATTCCACACATGCTAGCAATAAGAAATAGTAGGCAATAATATACATATTGGATCACTCATTTAGGTGATTTGGTAAAAAAAAAAAAAACATTTTGGTTACGCAAACATAATAATAATAATAATAATAATTCGGTTAATAATATATTATATTCTAGTGATATTAAATGTCTATTTAGTTTCGTAACACATCTTTTTATTATTTCTTATTTTGTTACAAATAATTAAAGAAATATCATATTATTTTTTATGTTTAAAGATTCATTTAGAAAACAATTATTTAATGTAACAAATTTATTTTCTTTATTTTTTATATAAATATTTTAAAATAAAATAATACAACAATAAAATGATATTTTGTAGTTATTTATAGAAGCATCTAGAAAATGAAACGAAAATATGTTTTACAATTTACACATTGTTTTTTTATTTTATAAAAATACTTTTTCATTGAACAAGATACCTAGTTTTAAATAAAACTAAAACTTTTAAAATTTTTATCAAATAACTTTTAGCTTAAAAATAATTTTTAAGCTAAAAAATAAAAACCGACAAACAATTTCTATTTCTTTTTTTAAACTCTTATTTTCAACTTTAACTTAAAAAGCAAATTTTAAGTCAAAAATGAGCATCTCTCCCGCACTCTCTTAGTCTGGTCTTAATTTTTCATTTCACTTCGCATGTGGGCTTGCCCAACCCATTGAAGAGTATGATGGGCCACAATTTTTGTAACTGCATTTGTTTCTGCACTAAGCCTATAGCCTTGTATTGTTGAAAATCTGATGGCGTGGATCACAACCCAGATTATTTAGGCTTTTGATAATTACACCTCCTTAATTAATAAGTATATTTCCTTCTTTTTGAAATAATTTTTTATTACCAAAATAACCTTTTATATAAAAACAATGTTAACCTATTTTTACATCCTATCTTCATTATTGTTTAAACCTTAATTTTGCACATCCATCTTCATTATTCTTAAAATTCGAATTTTGCACCCCCATCTTATCATTCTTTAACTCTATTTTTGCACTTCCATCATTGTTCTTTAAACTCTTTTCTTCTATTTTTCATTCTTTATCTTTTTTTTCCCCATTATTTGTGATAATGAATATGTGATACGTCGCTTGTTTTCATCGTTTGTATCAGGCGATGCATTTTTGTGATTGCATTTCAAGTAGTCTTTTCATCTTTATCGTTTGTATTAGGTACTATTTTTGCAAATCAGTGCATTTCGATCACTTTCATCAATATTTTGAAAATTACTTTCTAGAACACACAATTGTCTATTCCGGAAAGTAATTTCTAGAACTATGTTTCACAATTCCAGAAATTACTTTCCGGAATGTAATTTCTGGAAGTATTTTTTTTTCCGTTACTATTCTTTTGCGTAGAGGAGAGGAAAGAGGTGTGTTGTGCACATTTCGGAAAGCAAACCTTTGATCGAGCAGGGGGTGATTTGATAGAGCCGTAGAAGAGAGGAAGAAGGTGCGTTGTGTGCATTCCAGAAAGCTTGTTTTGAAATTAGAAAAAAATTAAAAGGATATTTTGGAAAAAAAAATAGGGAAAAAAAAGGGAAAGGGAGTATATTTATCATTTTGAGGAGGTATATTTATCATTTGTCTTATATTTACTAGTTACTAGCTACGTGGCTGTCCCTCTACATTTTTTTTTTTTGCAAATTTTTATATGTATTGGAGAAGCCCACATTTTTTTAGTAAACTATTAATTAGTCTTTAAAACTACAATTAACAGTTATTTTAGTTCTTAAAATTATAAAAATATATGAGCCTTTAAAATTAACAACTATTATTCATTTTAATATTTAATGTTAAAGATATATTGATTTGATATATAATTTTGATAACTATCTATCATTTGTCCTTCACTTAGATGTGCATTAGTCAGATTAATTTCTAACTTTGTTGTACATTAGTTAATTTAGTCTCTAACACCAGGGATCAAATTCATTTATGATTGTGTAACAAAAAAAAATCATTTATGATTGTTAAATTTAGTGACTGACTTGATTAATTTTGTAATGTTAGAAACCATTGATCGATTATGTCAATTTTAGGATCGTAATTGTAAAAGACATGGACTAAATTTACTTTTTTTTTATAATATTAAAGTTCTAATTGATTAGTACTTATAATTTTCATAATTAATTTGATGTATCATTATCTTTTATACTTTTGGATGAAGTAATCATGCCTAGCAGCCCGAGAATTGTAAACCAAGAAAAACATGAGATGGTGTGCGTCATTGTGTGAGAACTGAAGAAAGAAAGATCGACTCAGTGTATAAGAGTAGATGTGTCAATTAATCATCATTAAGTCACTTGCAAATAAGTTCATGTATACTTTCTCATAAATAAATTATTAGAATGCAACCATAAATCATCATTAGAGATATAATTTAAAATTTGCAATCAACTAAAGTTAGTGTCGTACACTCAGAATTAGAAGAATAAAAAAAAAAAAATGCTTAAAGCACCAATTTGCTCCATTTTGGTGGAGGAAGATCCATTTTTTCATATACCCGGGTTTTAGACATAACCATAAATAAACGGACTATGCCTAACTTAATTTAAGTTTGAATAAACCCTTGTTAAATTAGTTCCTAAAATATGCATAACATGACACAACATTAGTATCTGAAAAAAGAGTTATGCGGTCTGAAAAATGCAACCTTGAGATACGTTAATCTTTTTTCTTCAAGCATGGATTCTATGACACTCATGAATTTGAACACACGCATGTTAATTGTCTCACATTTTTTTCAGATAAAATTTTAATATTAAAAACAAGAGTAATAAGTCAATATAATCTTAAAATTACAAGTATAGGTTAATTTATTCTATAATATTATGAAAAATAAATTTGCTTCCCAACTTTGATAAATATATATATCAATTAATTTAGTCTCTAAAGTATTTATAATTAATATAGTTCCTAACATTAAAATCATTCAAATTTAATTCCTGAATTTGATAATCTTGTCAAATTTATCTCTAAAATTGATAACTAACTAGATTGTAGACCAGTGTGATGCATGGGTGAATTATGAGGAGTGTAACTTTATTTTATATATATATATATATATATATATATATATATATATATATATATATATATATATATATATATGAAAATATATTGGCAACTTCCTTAATTCTTTTTATTGTTAAAAATAATGTAAAATCAATTAAAAACTATACAAAAGCAAAATCAATTGACATTTATCCTCTTAGTAAAATAAATATTTCACTTTTGAACCAAACCCTACTAAATTGTTTTTCAAACATGGCATGCAAGCTATTAAATAAATTTTATGAGCTATGTAAAAAACCACTATTAAAAAACATGCACAAAGCTTAGATATGATGAAAAAGACATATCACAACAATAAAATTGTTCTAAATGCCAAAACTATAAACATCTCATCTCTGGCTGTAAAGCTTATCATGATGCCAAGATATTATTTCTTGCAAATTAGCAAAATCATTTACTACCTCACTCTGTGTTGTCAATTCCTGCAGCAAGTAATATAATCAAACATGAGACCCAATACATCCCTTGTAACAATACTACTAAGTTCCTTTATTATATTGGTTTTGATAATCTTGTCAAATGTATCTCTAAAATTGATAACTATTTTGGTTAACTAATGCAAAATATAAAGTTAGAGACAAAATTGATTGATGTGCATTAAAGTCAAAAGTCAGGATGATTGATAGTTATCAAAATCAAGGATTAAATTAATAAATTCTTAACAATTACTAATCTTACACTGTTTGTTTTGAATGATTTGATAGAGAATGAATTGGAAAGGAGTGTAAGAGCATCTACAATTGCAAGTTGCTTAACTAAGTTCTTATTTCAAATTTGTGGGTCCTACAATGCCACGTAGATTTAAGAAATCCACACACAATTTTACTCCAATGCTAAAGTTTCTAAAGTAAGTTCCTTAAATTAATTTTGTGAGTCCTATAATTTATCCTACATATTAATAGTTATATTTATATTTTTTATTTTAACATAGGATATTATTTTATTTGTGTTATAATTTTGAAATAATAAATATATAAAAAATTGTAAATAACGTAAAAATTTGTGTTATATAACAAATTTGTTTTACTTATGCCAATAAGTTAAAAATAATGACAAATACATAAATGAGAAGTATATAACAATATAATAAATAAAAATTAATTTTTGTTAAATTAAAAATGAGAAGCAAAACTAATTTTCGTTATCCTCATGTCCGAAACCTTCCAAATATGTTCCATTAAATCTGCTTGAAGTTGTCGATGAATTTGTTTTTCACGAACATGTGCTCTCCTTTGTAAGTATATTGCAAAATCAGGATGAGGACCATTGGATACTTTAGTTGTAAAGATGTCATTGTCTACATGATCATTTTCAAAATTACCAACATATGTATGTCGTTATTTTCAACAATCATATTATGCAATATGATGCAAGCATATACTATTTGCTTAATCGTATCCATGTGCCAAGCACGTGCCGGACCACGTACAATCGCGAATTGAGATTGAAGCACTCCAAATGCTTGTTCCACATCCTTTCTTACTAATTCTTGGTGTTGTGCAAATAATTTTCTCTTTTCTCCTTACGACATTAGGATGGTCTTAACAAATGTAGCCCACTCAGGATAAATACCATATGCCAAATAGTGCCCCATATTATATATGATCCTATTCAGTGTATATTGCATTGCGGGATCTTGTCCTTCCAAAACGTTATTAAACAGAAGGGATTGGTTTAACGCGTTGATGTCATTGTTTGAACTTGCAGTGCCAAAAAAAGTGTGCCAAATCCATAAGTCTTATGACGCCACCGCTTCAAGCATGATCGTGGGCTTGGCATGATCACCTTGACAAAATTGGCCTTTCTACACAACTGGACAATTTTTCCATTCGCAGTGCAAACAATGTACGGAACCCAACATATCGAGAAAGCCACATGCTTTTCCTATTTGTAGTAGGCATTCAGTGTCATTGTTGTTGGGCCTTCTCAAGTACTCAACTCCAAATACCTCGTTCATGCCTTTTACAAATCTCTCTAAGCATTCCACTACAGTGCTTTTGCTAATTATAACATAGTCATCTACACTGTTTGCCAGTGATCCATATGCCAATATACAAATAGTAGCAATGCATTTCTACGATCATGAAAGACCCTTTCTACTAACGGCATCAATCCTCGTCTACAAATACTCATCATGATTGCGAAGGGCGTCTATAATTTGAAAAAAAACATGTCTTTGCATTCAAAACTTTTGTCGAAATTGAACCTCTGTGTATACTAGATTTTTTGAGAAGTAATCATTAAACAATCGATTATGACCTTGTTCATGATTCTTATCTATTACGATTCTTGTACGTCTGCGCACAGTGGAGTTGCTGGCTAGTTGTTGCCTTTGACACTCAAGTATTGACCTCATGTATTCTTCTTTAGTGTTGTCCATGAGATCCTTTTCTATGATTTGCCACCATAGTTTGTTGAAGTCGTCTGAATTATTGAAGTCGTCTGAATTATTTGGATCCATTTGATGGATGTTCTATGTGTAAAATGAAAAAAGATTGCACAATTTGGTTCCACAATATTAAGAGTATATATAGGCTACAATACAATGGCTAGTTCACAATGGCTACTTTATAACAGCTAGTTTATAACGGCTACTTTATAATGGCTAGTTTATAATGGCTAGTTTACAATGACTACTTTATAATGGCTAGTTTAAAAATAAAAGTAAAATATAATTAAATGAAAAAACATTAGAAATAAATAGCATAATTTAATTTTAAAAAAGCCGACTTAAATCAGAAATACTACATTTGATTCTACTACAAGATTGCAACATAAACTTAACTAATTCCATGTGATTCTCTAATCTTGTTGCATAACTTTTGATGATCTCGAAGTTGTATCTTTGTCATCCGAATGTAGCTTTGAAGAGAATCTCCCACTCCATCTCCTGCTTCTTCAACTGTAGCTTCTCCTTCTCTATCTTATTTTCTTCATCCTTAATGCATGCCATTTTTTCCCTAAGTGTCATTTTTTCCTTAATTGAGTCTTGCATGGCTTCAAAGTTCTTGTCACGAGAACAAGTTTCAGCTACTTTTGATTTCCTCTTAAGTTTTGCTGCCTTTTGTTCCATTGGGCGGACCAACGATGATGTTGGATTATATTCAAATCTTGATGGTGTTTCTGGGTTAGAAGATGACGAGTATGTCCCATCAGCAAAATTCTTTGTTCTTTTTGAAGAACATTCAGATGTCTATTTTGGTTCATCATTCAACAATCGCCATGCATGCTCAACATTAACTTTCTCACCGTGATCTTGATAATAAATAGCATAAGCATTACTAATGACATCATTCTCCAAGCTCTCACTTTTCTTTTTGCCCACAGCTTGTTTGTAACAACAAAAAAACTTTTGAACAAATTGATGCAAACGAAACCATCAAGCTTTTAGTTGCATTGCTTCCCTCCTTTGCAATTGTTTGCGATGTTGGTTAAATTATCTCTTATCCTCAACCATAAACTATCTCCTTTTTTTTATCAACTCCCATAATAGCATCCTTTGACATGTTGAGCCCCGATTGAGTAAGAAGTATATCATCTTCAATTGAGAATCTGGATCTCAGTTTTTTCTGACTCAAATTGTCTTCTCCTTCATCGAACACAGTGTTTCAAAGGCTGACTTGAATAGAAAATTGTGGATTTTGAGAATCTGAAAAAGAGCCAACCGGTGTTTCGGGTTCTTCATTAGTGGAGTTGCCACCACTTGTAGGAGGTTGGTTGGTTGGAGGATTTGGAAACATAGGAAAAGATGGAGGAAACATGGGGGATAGGGTGGTGGGGTTGGAAACATAGGAAAAGATGAATGATGTTGGGAATTTTCACCTATAGGAGGTTGGTAATTTTCACTTATAGGAGGTTGGTAATTTTGCTACCATAAAGAATGAAAATTAAATTGATTGTGATCCATTTGGTAACAATAAATTGTGAACTAAATTGGATTGAGATGATGAGCTAAATATAGTTTGCAACACAATTTATAGAACAATTTTACACTCACAAGTGCACATTTTTTCACTGTAACGGTAATTTTATTGCCATATATGGAACATTTATTTAATTGTTAACGACTAAATTTTTACCAAATTTGTTTATGTACACAGAACGATAATTTTTTTTTGCACAAACAACAAACTCTTACGGATTCTTCCATTGAACGGTCATATTTTTATTTCAAAACCCATTCTTGCGGAGTACCCCATCCGCTTCCCACGCATCCTGGCCATATGCTTCAACTGGAACCGTGTTTTCCACCCATCTCTTTTCAAAACCCTTTCGTCCAAAACCATTCTTCCAAATCTAAAATGTCCCCCTCTTCAACCCACGCCGTCTTGGTCATGCGCGCCGTTGGAACCGCGTTTTGCCTTTGTCCTCTCGTCGCGCCGTGGATGCTCGCCACAAGGTGAAGATGCCACGACGGTGAAAGTGGCTTTGGAGGCGTCGATTTTCGTGGAGGGCTTGCCACGATTTTTGTCGCCTACTAGACGTCGTCGTTCTTGGCTGGGAAATGGGCTTCTTCAAGGTGGCGACTTTCGGAATGAAGGAACACTGTCGCTTCACATGGTGGTTCCTATTCGGTATCTTTCAACTCAGATTGGAGACATCTAATTCAGATCGGTCCTCTTCGATGCAGATCGATCCTCTCCGGCAACCGTTCATCAGCGTTTTCGACTCCGATGTGCGTTCATCCGCAGATTTGTGTAGCTTCTTTAATTTTTTTTATTGTACTTTGGTTTTGGATTTTGATTTTGGATCTGAAGTTTGTTTTTGATTGTGGAGTTTGAGTTTGGATTTTGATTTTGAATCTGAAGTTTGTTTTTGATTATGGAGCATGATTTTGGTCTGAAGTTTTATTTTAATGTAATTTTTTATTTTTTTTATTATGTTCTTGAGGCTGATTTTCGTTTTGTTCACAGTTATTTTTCCTTTTTTGGTCGGTTGAATCTGGGATGAAATATTGTTTTTTATTGTAAAGAAAACCTTAAGGAACATTGCTTATACAAGGAATGCATCTCGTATAAAGAATGCAATGCCACGTATTTTGCTCCAACGAGAATATGAGATAAGGAACGTTGCTTACAAATAAGAAACGCAGTTAAGCAACCGCGTTGTGGATGGCCCAAGGGGTAGAAATAAGAAACGGTGGTTTGGTTGGTATATAATAGAAAGAAGAAAGAATAACTTATGTGGGTCTCACTAAAATTTGTTTCTACTCATTATGATAGTGAAATATAATGGAAATTAGGTTATATTTAGATAACAGTTGGAAAATTACTTTTGTACATTCCAGCTTTAAGAATAAAAGTGCTTTTGAGTAACTAAAATCCAAATATGCATTTAGTAGTGTTGCAATTCATTTCGGATTTCACTTGAGAGAGTTTAAAAAGTATTTTTACTCTTAAAGTAACAATTTTTTTTCCTTCATTTGTATATTGAAATTCACAAATTTATATTAAAATTTGCAAAAAGTACTTTTGCAACTTTAATCCAGACTAGTACTCAATTGGCAGTAAACAACGAGTGGTAACATTGGTTTTACAGTTCCAAGTCTGTTTTTCCATTATTTTTTAAGATTAAATACAGTTTTTTGTAACATAAATAAATAAATATTAATTTTATGTTAACAAAAATAATATAGTAAAAATTTAGACCTCTCTTTTTTTTGTTTTTATTTCTTAAAAATTAAACAATTTTTTAAAAAGTAAAAAATTAAAAAAATAATAAATAGTTTTATTTTAAGAAATAAATGATAGAGTAAAATAATTTTTTTAATTAGAATAAAAATATTTTTTATATTTTTTTCTACTTTTTTTTTTTTACTTATCCAAATAAGCAGAAAGAAATTTATTCATTTTTTTCTTTCATATTTTTATTAATCCAAACAACACATTTGTTACTCTATTTTTAATTTTTATTTTTCTTATTTCTTTCTCTCTATTTTACTTCTAATCCAAACAGACATTAAGGACTGAAATTTTTTATTATAATTTCAAAAACTAAAATAATTGGTGATTGCAAAAACTAATTTGGTAGTTTACTATAAAAATAATTTGAATTAGATTCCCTTCAAAATAATTGAGTTTAACTTTTCCATTATTCTTTGTCCTCCTTTGTGGTCACATGACCTGTCATTTGGCGAAATAGAAGGAAACCAAAGAAACATAAATTGGTTATGGGTAGTCAATATGATAGAAGGAGATTCATGAAGGTTCATACCCCTTGCCAATCACCCTTCTTATTTTGTTGTTACTTTGATTAATTGTTCTTTGCGGGTGTTAGGGCTGGTAAGTGACTAGGTGCTTGAAGTTGCAGTAATTAAAGATTCTACGAAAGTCCTAAAGATCAAGAGCAAAAGATTTCAATTTTTTCTTTTAATTTTCAAAGTCTTAAAAATTAATGATAAAAGTGTCAAAAATAGTTGCTAATAACATTAGGAGTCAGAGAAAAAGAAAAAATAGTCATGAAAATTTTATTCATAATTACTAATAACTGCTAAAAGATTCATTGATAAATAAAATAAAAATGTTATACATTTTCATCTCTTCAGGAATTGAAATACAATTTTTAAAATAAAAAATCCAATATGATTTGAACATATCTCTAAAACATAGAGAAAGTTAATTTATTCATTTCCTTTTAAAACATAAATGAATTTCGGTCACATCATTTCCACTAATCACTTACTTCTCGAAGTTTTCAACCAATACATTATATCCGCTGTCACCTTTAGGAACGGACCCACGGAAGAATAAGTGTGTTTAATTCCAGTCGAGTTATTCAGAAGAAATATAGTTAAGGTGATTTTAAATAAATATTTATATATTTAGTTTCATGTTAAAAAATTAATTGTGGGTCAAAAATTGGTTTCATGTGATTTTAAGTTTAAAATTAATTTTAAGTTCAAACAACTTAAGATAACTTTTATGTTTAATAAAAAAATTTATATTAAATTTTACTATTAATTTACTTTTAAAATAAAAAATTTAAACATAAATCACATTAGTTTAAAATTAATTTTATAAAATTAATTTAATATTTCAAAATCAACTTTATAAACGTTCATCCAAACATACACTAAAGAAAGGATGGGCTTTGATCTTTCTTCTCTCTCTCACACACACATAATCTAATTATGGAGTATCATATAGGAGAGGTTGACTTTTATAATGATTATTTTAAAAGTCATATATATATATATATATATTAACTCATATAATCTTCAAAAAAAATTATAGTTATAAATTCAATATTATATATATGTCAATTTTGTTAGTCGTTCCTTAAATATTTGTCAGAATTCGCCCTAATCACCTTTGATCATAAGTTTCCACTTTCAACCAAGTTATACCACTTTTTACCACACATGATTTAGTCCAGAGACGACATCAACGGTCCAGCACTATATATATATATATATATAAACAAACTTTCTTTCATCCTAGTGGTATTTCCATACGTAGCTGTTCAAATACAAGCTTCTTTCTTTATGTATCATTGTTAGTGGAGTTCTGATAACTGTGAAAAGGTATTGGACACCTTTTCCACCACCTCTTCCACATTTAGACGTGGAAGCGGTCTAGTACACCACATATACTCTGTATGCCACACCAATTATCACAACCATGGTTTAGTTTGTCCCTATGCGACATTTCTTAGTCTTCAATTGCATGATGCAAGTCTTCAATTGCATGAAGCATGGTCCTATAATAGTCACCATACTGTGAAGTGGACATAACATTATTTTGCTTTCCAAGATTTGATGATCAGCCTGGGTTGACTGGCTCTAGCTGAGTGTGTGGTTATATATGTATCTGAATTTTTTTTGATATCCTCGGATTGAAGAATATAAAGATGCCCATGTACCTGTCTAAAATGGAATGCTTTCGTATGGAAGATTGCAAGGAGAAAGTGACAAACATTTTCCCCATGTCATGACATCATCTTTGATTCCCACATTTTCTTTTAAATAAGCCAATGTTTCATAGTCTCATTCAATTATAAACATTGTATATGATAAGTTTGTTAATTTTTATAATAATTATCTTAAAAGTCAGGTAATAATAATTGAAATTTTTTTGATTGATTAAAAGTGTAAATTTTTTTATATTAATTATGCATGTCCATTGAAATTCTTTTTATTTTTAGTTTGAGTAAGAGGAAAAAATAATAATTGCTCGGACGAAAAGTAAGATATAGCCTGTTTAGAAATCCGATTACACAGAATTTGAAAAACTTGATTTTCAGGATTTATCATGCTATTTGATAAAAACTTCGTAAACATGAGTAGAACCATAGAAATAAGAATTTGCCACTTTTTTTTATATTGTAAAAGTTTAAGTGAGTTGAGTCTCAAGGTCTCATTAAAGCAGAATTTATTATTTTTACCATAAATTTTATCTGTTTTCATTCATTTAACAATATTTTAATTTTTTAATTTTTTTTTACATTTCTATCAACTTTTAATAAAATAATATAAAATTTATATCTTCTATGTACTATTTTATCTAAAACTGATTTTAATTAAAATTATCCAAACAACATTATTCTTCTCAAATTAATTTACTTGAAATTTATTTTTATCTGAAATCAATTTTATAAAATCAATTTATTTCAAAATTAATTTTATAAAGCTCTTCTATCTTGTCCCTATTTTTCTGAAGTACTTAAACAAGCACGTTCTTTCTCGTTAGTTTTTAATATTCCTTACTCACGATAATTTATAGGGGTGAGCAAGGGACATATTTATATTTGTCCTTATCTGGTTTGAAATTTTGAACGGATCATTTTTTCAAATTCGAATTCGATCCAATCAAGACCCGAAAGATATGAGACAAGACTGGGTCAACCTGGCTTTCTAACATAATGTATCAATCTTAACATTATGTATAATTAAATTGTAAAATAAAATGAGTATAAAACTTAAATTAAGGTACATTTTATAATATCTATTTTAAAATAAATAATATCATTATAAATATAATATTATGTTATACAAAATTATATCTATTAAATTAAAAAATTTTATTATTAATACATAATTGTTCAAAAAAATTATACATTTAAAAAAATATAAGACATCAAATCAGATTAGAACGAGCCAAAACATAACATGAACCCATCCTTAAATTACACTGAGTCTAATTTCAAAACTCAAACCTATTAAAATCAACTTCAAGCTTTGCCAAGGTCACATGTTGAGTTGGGTCATGCTCATCCTTAATAATTTACACACAGACAAGTACATTCCATCCAGAAGGTGCCTCTTCCCGAAATAAATCATGGTTTTGTTTTGTTTACTTTGGTGATGATAATGACCATTCACGCCGAAAGCAAAAAATGGGAGTAAAGGTGTGCAAACGTCACCCTGTATTCCCTATAGTGATGTTCGTACGACAACGTGGATTGCGTAAATTGGTTAAATGGATTTGAAAGAAAATTACCAACTTACCATAACGATCTCCTATATCCTTTATTCAAAATAAAAATAAAAATATTTATGACGAGTTCTAAAATCTCAAATATATTATTATAATGGCCTGAACAGTAATATTAATAGAATTTAATAATTATGTATTGTCAGTATAATTTTTTTTATTTTATCAATTAATTAAAAATTATTATTAATATAACTTTTAAAGTATTTATTATAAAAATCAACAAATTTATAATAAATAATTATTTGTGATTGGATAATAATGTAAAACTATTTTATATTATCAGTACATGATCTGTTTTCTCATATTAACTTAAAATAAATTTAGTTTCCAAAAAAAAGAAAAACATAACATAAATTTACCAATACATTTTTTTAGCCCAAAACTTAATTCAAGTTCTAGAATCCACTGCAGGAGCAGCACATAATGAAAGGGGACAAGAAGGAAAAAGAAAGCAGTTGAGAGATAGGGAAAGAAATTAAAATGAATTTTTTTTAAGAGTGATTAAATTAAAATAATGAAAAATTTTATTTTGCTTCCTCCAACTTTGGGTTATCTGTAATATATTTGTTACTCAAACTTAAACCGTGCAACATAATTCATAATTTTTCTAAAATGTGTATTTTAGTTTTCGTTATTGGCTTTTCGTCAAACATTATTGGTAATTAACTCAAATTTTAAGTGTCTGAGCCAAATTGATCTTGAAACTAGGAGAGAATAAGTTAGCCTTTCCGTGTTTAAAAAATTGATACAAAAAATTATTATATATGGTTTGAGTATAACGATTTTTGTTAATGTTCCACAAAAGATTTGTCAAAAAAACTAAAAATACATTTTAAAAGCTGAATTTAATTAGAATGAATTCACAGTATCCAATCATAAATTATTATATATGATATGATCGTTGACTTTTATAATAATTATTTCAAAAATCATATTTATGATAATTTTTAGTTAGTTGAGACTTGACAGAGTAAAAATGTTTGTATTGTCAGTATATAAAAATTAAACTCTTTAAAACTAAAAGTTTACAAAATTATATTATACATTTTCAAAATTTAAAGATAAAAGTGCAAATTATCCTAATTTAAAGGGAACAAATTGAAATTTTTCCTGAGAAAAATAATGATAACCACTATTTAGTCTAAAAAGTAATAAAATAATTAATTTGAATACTTCTATATCTTCCGATAACATCATTTTAAAAATTCTTCTAATTATTAAATATAAAAGTATTGAATCTTTTTTACATTTTATTATTTTAAGGTATTAATTGTATTCACTTTTTATTTGATATCTTTTTAATAAAATAAAAGAAAGATTATTAAGAAAATGATGTTGTGCCTTGCGCACTTAACCTAATAAAGAAGATATATGTACCAAAAAAAAAAAACCCTAAGATATAATATTATTCATTTTATTATGACAAAGTTATATTTTAAAAAAAGATATATGATTTTGTGCCTTGGGCACTTACCCTCACATGCATCTTATTTAATTAAGAATTAAAAAAAAATACTATAATCAATGATTCAACGATACTATTGCAATCATAATATACTTCAAATATGATAATTAACAAGAGAAATGGTTTTCTACGTACATTTTGCTTCATATACCTAAAATGCTTCACATTCAACTTTTAGTTATACTTACTTGAGTTGTTATCCGAGGAGGCTAGACAATGACGAGAGCTTCTTTCAGTGGACGCTAGCTGATTTCTTGTCATATATATGAAAGGACAGTATTATATTTATAACAAGTTTTTATAATATTTTTTATAATTTACTTTTTTTCTTTATCTCTTTCTACTACATCCATTATCTGATTTCGTATGCATTACTCTCTTTTTTTCTTTGTATTTCTTTTCTAAATGTTAAAGTTTGTTATAAAAAAAAATTACATAGAAATATATAGCATTATCCTGTATGAAAATAGAGTGAGGTGATATTTATTAGTAGAAGACTAGAAAACTAAACGATTGAACCTTATTACATAGTCCAACTTCCAAAGAAAAGATAGGCATATATATTAACATGTACGTATCTATTATTTTTTCTTCCTCCTATTTTATTTAGAATCTTCATACCCAGCACTATAGTAATCTAATTCTCCTTTTGAATCTAACTCCACATCTTGAGCTTTATCTTGGAGGTCTACACTTCCCTTGTAATGATATCTTTGAGCCACATACAGAAAATAAATGAAGTTGAGGACTCCAATCCCTGCTATCAGATAGTAAAAGTAATCCAGCCTGCCAGCATTTATGTCATTTGTCAACCAATCTGGATGGCTATGTGTTCTAGTGGCATGATGAACAGTGGTGACTAGTGCACTGCTAACATAGCTAGCCCCAGCAAAGGAACAAGAGAACAAGGAATTAGCAATGCTTCTCATGTGATCTGGAAATTGCCGGTTGAAGAACTCAATTTGTCCAATTATATTGAATGCCTCACACAGACCCATCAGGACTAATTGTGGGACCAGCCACAGGACTGACATAGGGGCAATTCCCAGCGGACTTGGATTTGCATTTGCTAAATCTCTTCTCACTTTTTCCACCAATGCAGCAGCAATCATGGACAGAGGGGAGAACACCATGCCAATTCCAATTCTCTGGAGGAGAGTAATGCCCCCTTCATGCTTAGTGACTCTTCTTAGTGCTGGCACCATGATTCTGTCATAGAATGGAACCCACACACCTATGGTGATGAATGATATGACTCCAAGTGAACCAGCTGGGATTTGGAATTTGGGTCCAAGGTGTCTGTCCATTTTCAAGGCTTGTGATATAGTAAATGTTCCTTGTTGTGCCATGGAAGTTAAACCAAGGATCCCACCAGCCCAGATTGGGAAAATTCTTGCCAAGCATTTTACCTCTTCCACTTGCTGGATGCTGACAAGTTTCCACTGATTTACTCTACTCCCATCTGGGTTTAGCTCCCCCTCCATTATTACAGCTGCTTTATTCAAACCCCTATTAAAATATAAATCAGCTGATGTAGTTAGAAAATTTTTATATAATAATCTTTCTAGCATTTTTTTCCATCAAATTGACTAGCAAAAAGAATCTTAATATAATTCCAAAAGTTGAATTAAATCCAAGCTCTAGATGCAATCGGTATAGAATTGTTAACTAATGTAAAACTTTTCTAAAATACTTCTTGGCTGATGTAATTTACTTTTCTTATGTTAGTTGCTAATGTCCTATATAGTAAGTATGTTTGGTCTGTTTTTTGGGAAAACTGTCCACCTAATGGAGTGGGTAAATGTCCTTTTTGCTGACAGCAAGTATGGGTATAATGTATGGCTCTTATTTCAGTTGTAATACACAAAGATATGTATGGAAGTCTGCAGAATACAGAGGCATTACAGCAGATACGAAAATTGCTCTGCTCTCTCTTTTTCCTCTCTTCTCTTCTCATTCTTTTCTCATGGTTATGTTTTATGGTTTTATGGTTTAGATTGTCTTCATTCAACAGTGGTATCAGAGCAGTGTTCTTATAGGCTGTGGGTCTGAAAAAAATTGGGAGGAGAGATTAAACACTTGTGAGTGGGGAGAGATCAAATGGCTTCAGGGAACAATGCTGTCTTTGCTGTTCCTCAATTTTCTGGGGAAAATTATCATATATGGGTTGTCAAAATGAGATCATGTTTGAAGTCGTTTGGCTTATGGGAGTATGTAGATCAAGACAAGCAAGTTCCACCATTGACAGCTAATCCAACCATAGCTCAAATCAAGCAACATGAGGAGGAGACTTTGAAGAAGGAGAAAGCTGTTTCATGTCTGCACTCAGTTTTGACAGATGATGTGTTTACATGCATTATGCATCTGGAAACAGCCAAGCAAATATGGGATGAACTGAAAGAAAGGTATGCAGGTGATGAAAGGGTAAGGTCCATCAAGCTATTGACTCTTAAAAGAGAGTTTGAGATGCTGAAAATGAAAGAAAATGAGTCTGTCAAGGAGTACACTTCAAAGCTGTCCCATTTGGTGAACCAAATGAGGTTGTATGGTGAGGTTGTGCAAGACTACAAGGTAGTAGAAAAGATGCTGATTAGTCTACCCGAAAAATTTGAAGCCAAAGTTGCTGCCATTGAAGAATCATGTGATCTCAAGAAGCTAACTATTTCTGAGATGGTTAGCAAATTGCAAGCTCAAGAACAAAGATTTTCTATGAGAATGGATGATGTAACTGAAAATGCATTTCAAGCTAAACACAAGGGAAAGCAATCTGGTCAGAAAAATCAAAAAAGGCAGAATTATAAAAAATGGGGTGATCAAAAGGGAAAAGGAAAGATGGAAGGGGGTTCAACTGAATCTGCAGCAAAGAACAATTTTCCTCCTTGTTCTACATGCAAAAGAACAAATCACTTGTCAAAAGATTGTTGGTATAAGGGGAAGCCTCAAATTCAATGTCACAATTGCAAGCAATGGGGACATAGAGAGAAGTATTGCAGATTTAAGCAGAACCAATCTCAACCACAACCTGCACATCAAGTTAACTTCACTGATGAGCAATCTCAGGTTGAAGATCACTTGTTTATGGCTACTCAAACATGTAGTTCAGGTTCAAAGGATGTATGGTATGTAGACAGTGGGTGCACAAACCACATGGCAAGGGACTCAAGTCTCTTCACTTCTTTGGATAGGGCTGTCCAAACCAAAGTCAAGCTTGGAAATGGAGATATTGTACAGGCTGAAGGGAGAGGTACAGTTTCTGTTTACACTAGCAAAGGTGCTAAATTTATTCATGATGTTTTGCTGATTCCTGATTTGGATCAAAATTTGCTAAGTGTTGCTCAATTAATGAAAAAAGGATATTCACTTTCCTTTAAAAATAATGGCTGTATCATACTGGATCCTAATGATTCAGAAGTTGTTAAGGTTGAAATGTGTGATAATAGTTTTCCAATCAGTTTGAATCAAGTGAATCATTCAGCACTTGTTTCCAAACACGATGATTCTGCACTATGGCACAAAAGATATGGCCACTTTAATATGGGTGCATTGAAATTTCTGCAAACTCACGATATGGTGAGAGACATGCCTGTGATAAGTTGTATTAATGATTTATGTGATGCTTGTCAATTGGGGAAAATGCATAGAAAGTCTTTTTCATCAGCAAATGTCACACGGGCAAAGAATAAATTGGAGCTTGTTCACACTGACTTATGTGGTCCTATGAGTGTACTTTCTCTAAGCCAAAACAAGTATTTCATCTTGTTTATTGATGATTTGACTAGAATGACATGGGTGTATTTTTTATCAAGCAAAGCTCAAACTTTTGATGTCTTTAAAAAGTTTAGAGCTATGGTGGAGTCTCAAAGTGGCTGCAAGATTAAAGTTTTGAGATCAGATAATGGGAAGGAGTATACCTCCAATGAATTTAATATGTTTTGTGAAGATATGGGGATTATTCATCAATTGACAGTTAGTTATACCCCTGAGCAAAATGGAGTCTCTGAGAGAAAAAACAGAACAGTTATGGAAATGGCAAGATGCTTAATTGCAGAAAAAAGGCTACCAAAAAGCTTTTGGGCTGAAGCTGTTTTTACAGCAGTATATCTCTTGAACAGGCTGCCAACAAGAGCTGTTCAAGAGAAAACACCAATTGAAGCTTGGTTAGGAGTGAAGCCCTCTGCCAAACACTTGAAGATTTTTGGATCAATATGTTATATTCATGTTGCAGCAGCTAAAAGATCCAAACTGGATGACAAAGCTGAAATGGGGATTTTTTTAGGCTATGCTGCAAGCTCCAAAGGTTATAGAGTGTACAATATGAAGTCAAAACAGATTGTGATCAGCAGGGATATTCAAGTTGATGAGAATGCATATTGGGATTGGGAAAATAATCAGGTTCAAAGAAGCATGAAGTCAGAACAGTTGACAACCAATTCCAATGCATCTAATGACCAGAAGCAAGTTACAAATGATGATGAAAATCAGATTGCTGAATCTGATTCTCCAGTGCTAAAAACCAAGTCTTTGGCTGAAATTTATGAAAAATGCAGTTTTGTGGTGCATGAGCCTTCTTGTTTTGAAGAGGCTTCAATGCAAATAGAGTGGAATGATGCAATGAAGGAGGAGCTGGCTATGATTAACAAAAATGGTACTTGGGAACTCACTCCAAGGCCCAAAGACAAGAATGTGATTGGTGTCAAATGGGTTTATAGAACAAAATTAAATCCTGATGGTTCCATTCATAAGCACAAAGCTAGACTTGTTGTAAAGGGATATTCTCAAATGGCTGGAATTGATTACGGTGATACATTTGCACCGGTTGCTAGGCATGAAACAATTAGATTAATTGTTGCTCTATCAGCTCAATATGGATGGAAAATCTTTCACTTGGATGTAAAATCAGCTTTTTTAAATGGAGTTTTACAGGAAGAAATCTATGTTGAACAGCCTGTTGGCTTTATTGTTGCAGGTCATGAAGACAAAGTTTATAGGCTTCACAAAGCCTTGTATGGGCTGAAACAGGCTCCAAGAGCTTGGTACAGCAGAATTGATTCACACTTTCTGCAAAATGATTTCAGGAGGAGCCAAAATGAGCCTACTCTTTATGTGAAAGATTGTGGCAATGGGAAAAAAATTGTAGTTTCACTTTATGTTGATGATTTGCTGGTTACAGGTGATGGTATTGATGAAATTGACAAATTTAAAAAGAGCATGCTGCAGGTTTTTGAAATGACAGACCTTGGAATGATGAGGTATTTTTTGGGAATGGAAGTACATCAGCTTAATGATGGTATCTTTCTCTCACAGAGAAAGTATGCCAATGATTTACTGCAAAAATTCAAATTGGAGAGCTGTAATCCAGTTTCAACTCCTCTTGCTGTAAATGAAAAGCTTTCCAAGGATGATGGTGATGCAAAGGCAAATGTAACTCAATACAGAAGTTTAGTTGGCTGCCTTCTTTACTTGACAGCAACTAGACCAGATTTAATGTTCTCTGCTAGTCTGCTTTCAAGGTTTATGCATTCACCAAGTTTAACACACTTTGGTGTAGGCAAAAGAGTGCTAAGATATTTGAAAGGTACTGCAGATTTTGGCATTTGGTACAGCAAAAGTGATGGAAGGCTTGAAGGTTTTGTTGATAGTGATTGGGCTGGTTCTATTGATGACTCTAAGAGCACAACTGGGTATGTTTTTTCACTTGGCAGTGGAGTGTTTTCATGGAACTCCAAAAAGCAAGATGTGGTTGCTCAATCCTCAGCTGAAGCAGAGTATATTGCTGCAGCTGCTGCTTCAAATCAAGCTATTTGGATTAGAAAGGTATTGACTGATTTGAATCAAATACAAGAAGAACCTACTGTGCTATGGTGTGACAACAATTCAGCCATTTCTATTGCCAAAAATCCAATTCAACATGGGAGAACCAAGCATATCAATGTCAAATTTCATGCTATAAGGGAAGCTGAGAAGAATGGAGATGTTCAATTGATGTACTGCAGGTCTGAGGAGCAATTGGCAGACATACTCACTAAGGCGCTTCCAAGTGCTAAGTTTAATGAACTAAGAAGCAAGCTGGGAGTCTTTAAGAAAAGTTTTAAGGAGGAGTGTTAACTAATGTAAAACTTTTCTAAAATACTTCTTGGCTGATGTAATTTACTTTTCTTATGTTAGTTGCTAATGTCCTATATAGTAAGTATGTTTGGTCTGTTTTTTGGGAAAACTGTCCACCTAATGGAGTGGGTAAATGTCCTTTTTGCTGACAGCAAGTATGGGTATAATGTATGGCTCTTATTTCAGTTGTAATACACAAAGATATGTATGGAAGTCTGCAGAATACAGAGGCATTACAGCAGATACGAAAATTGCTCTGCTCTCTCTTTTTCCTCTCTTCTCTTCTCATTCTTTTCTCATGGTTATGTTTTATGGTTTTATGGTTTAGATTGTCTTCATTCAACAGAATATATCATTCAAGATATTATTGGTAGCAACTCTTAATTATTGGTCAATGATGTAGGATAATGACACACGCACCCATAATAGTATAAATAATAATAAAGCTCTTGCAGCATTGGATACTCCTCCTCCATGATAGAGATATTTTATCTTACCGGAATTGGTTGGTCAACGGTAGCTTTGACAAAACGTGAGTCCCATTAAGTGGAGGATCATAGAAAACCCGTTGCTTCTCACTTGGAACCTCAATTTTTCGCTTTCTGTAAGCAGCCACTAGAACTTGTGCAATACTACAGAAAATGCTTCCTTCTGGCTTCACATGCACGTAGATCTTTGTTCCCACAAAGAACATAATGATGGAGCAGAACATGCACAGGGTTGGGATGGCAAAACCTATCTTCCAGCTAACAGAGTCTTGGATATAGACAACCACTGTTTGAGTGATCAACAACACCACTGTGAAAGTGGTGTAGTACCAATTAAAGAAGCTATTGATCCCTTTCTTCCCTTCATCTGTGGCGGGGTCAAATTGATCCACACCAAATGGGATACTACATGGCCTTATGCCAGCAGAACCTATGCTTAAAAGGCAAAGTCCCGTTAGTAGAACACTCAGATGGGGCGTGCTAGCTCTTACACATTGATTCAATGCTTGTTGCTGAGGAGTACAAGGTGGAGGATGCAACTCTGGTAACCACGTGGTTAAAGTCACGACGACCATCCCCTGTGACAACAATTTTCAATAGAAAACTCAATTATTTATGTGCCTATCCTATGCATGTATAGAACAAAACATCCAAAAATATTTATCAAAAAAATAATAAACCAAAAATAAAAGCCAAAGACAAACAAAAGATACTAATGATGTCACGTTAGGGACCGTATCTATGAGGTGATTTATGTGCCACGAGAAAAGGTGGTTGCAGCTGATGTCTGACTTAGCCGAGTACAGATGATGTCTTTACCACTTATTTATTTTTCAAAGAAACAATTTTTTATTGTCTCGTTTTAATATTTACGAAATATTTTCCATTACAAATAATCCACCAATTCAATTTATTTTCTCCCTTGCATAGAATATAACATATTGAAGTTGTTAGTTGTTACCTTTACTCCATCTTTACTATTAAATTAAGTTCAAGTGGACTAATTTAATTTCACTATTAGAAAATTGCAAATCCATTGTCACGTTGAACAATAAAATATGAAGACAGGTAAAACAGGAAAAGATATTATATATAATATATATAAGGTTTTGTTAATAATGAGTAAAAAAATAAAAGTTGAATTTTTTAGAAAAGAATTAATAATTTATATATTTTTAATATGATAAATATTTTTCTTCTACAATATTTTTATTTTTTCCTCTTTAACACTAATCCTTAACAAAATTAATATTTTTTTATACTTTGACCAAAATTTTTCGGTAAACAACGTTGTGAATTAACCCTCAAGTTACAGTTTATCTTTACTTTAATCGACCACTGTCGAGTTTAACACAGCTAATATAATACATAAAAGACTTAATTGCACTTTATGCTGCTCAACTTTTATTATTTTGCGGATTTTGCTACCATATATTTTTTTCTTGTTTTTTGCCACTCTATTTTCGTAATCTTGTGAATTTTGTCCAACCATCAACTGTCCGTTAAATAATAAACAAAATGATGACATGTTAGTAATGAGATGACATTAAACATTTACGCCAACTTTTTTTTTGAAAAAAATAATTTTTAAAAAAAATAAAAAATGTTTGAAAAAAAAATACGGAGTTTAAGCTCCACATAGTTTTTAGGAAAAAAATTTCCAAACAATTTTTTTTAGAATTTTCTTTTTTAAAAAAAAGTTGGCTTGAATGTTTAATGCCAACTCATCACTGATACGTCATTATTTTGTTTGTCATTTAACAGACAGTTGACATTTGGATAAAGTTCGCAAGATTACAAAACTAGGGTGACAAAATACTAGAAAAAAAAAGTGGTGGCAAAATTCACAAAATGATGAAATTTGGGTGACACAAAATATAATTAAGCCTACATAAAATTAATATATATAAAATATAAACACATATTAAACTAGAGAATTTTTTTTAAAGTTATTATGAATCACAATAAATATGACAAAATATTGTTATTTATCTAACTATAGTAGTATTACTATCTACAGAAATATAAAAATTTAAAAATAAAAATGACTAATTTATAAACAATTTTTCTATCATATATACCAAACGAGTTAATAATGAGGTAAAACCCATCCGTGAAGCATCTGACAAAAATACACATGTATATCCAACCCACATACGACTCATGTATGACTATTATTAATTTAAAAGCCTTCAATTATAATCCATATAAGTTACGCAATTGCATTATCATCACTGCACCCAAAAAATAAAAAAAAGCAATTGCATTATCATCGCTCTTTTTTCTCTCCATTTCTTTTGTCTCTTTCTATGTTTCCATCCACGGTTGCAGTGACTCTACGCAGTGTGATCTGATTTTGAAGTTTCAGTTTTATTATATAAATAAATTTTTTATTTTAATTTATTAAAATTTAAAAGTAAGCATAAGAGTTATATTATTTATATAACAAATTCATATAACACTTTCCACAATATTATTTTTTCATTGTATCACATTAACCATTTTATTTGATACTTCTTTCTCTTTTGTTCGTACCTTTCTCTTTGTTGTATACTTTTTTGAGCAATTTCGAAATACAATTTCTCTAAATATAATATAAACCGCAACGAGTTGCGAGTGACTGACAATTACAAATAAAGTGATTATTTTATTTATTAAATTAAAATGGCAGCCGCTCCTAGTTAATATCGTAATAAAAGAACCTCAATTAGTTAAACAAAAATATAAAACTTGGACAAAAAAGAATCATGAACATAACAACTCTAAGTGGTTGGTTTCTCATGCCTGCGGAGTGGCAACTACCAATACTCCAGAGCCAGAAGTCACAGAAAATTATTGACCATAATAAAAAAGAAAAAGAAAAAAAAATAATAGTTCATTTAGACTATTATATGAAATATTAATCATGTAGAGTTGTTTAACTTATCCTAAGTAAAAATGGAACCCCATAAAAAATTATTGGTGTAATTCTCTATGTACTTAAAAGATAGTTAGTATAACATAAAAAATTACACTAATAATTTTTGATAGAATTGTTTAACCCTATTATATTTAGATAAATTAGACAACCCTTATCAACGTACGTTGTATATTTGAGTGTATAGATGAAAAAAAAGAGACAGAGAGAGAAATAAAAGAAAAAAGAGAAACTGATTAACGTGATAAATAGTATGATGAAAAATAAAAAGAAAAATAAAAAAATAATGGGATGAAGGTGAGATGGAAAAAAAGTTAGGTATATGATAATAATAACCCAAATAAATTTACACAGAAGTAGAAAGAAATCAGTACCAGCAGAGAAGAAAAGGAAGCAAAAGCTATAGTCCGGAAGCGACCCACATAGGCATCAGAAATGAAGGCGCCAACCAAAGGGAAAAAGTTGGTAATACCACTCCATATATTGAGAATATTTGAAGCATATACTTGATCTAAATGAAACTCTCTTGTCAAATACACCATCAAGTTAGCAAACAAACCAAATGCTGCCAATCTCTCAAACGTTTCATTGCCTGTAACATTAACTCCAAACAAGTTAGCTAGAAAGAGAAATAAAATCAAATTATTTGTAATCTACCTTTCTTTTGTTAATTAAAGAATGACATGATTGTGGAAATAGTAAAAATAGAATAAGACCTAAAATAAAAGGCATAGCCTTCCATCCTCCTGGCTTCTTATTGGCTGATCCTGAACTAGTTTTGCGTAGTGCTTCACTGTTTTTTTCTTTTTCTGTTGTTGAAGTTGAAGGAATGCCACTTCTACAGCATAGATGTGACCAAGAAGAGAGAGAAACAGAAGGAAAGCCAGAGAGTTTTTTTCCCTTATCCTCTGCACCCGACATTTTCTCACAATATTTCTCTACTGTTTTTATTCCTATTGCTACCTCTATGGTTCCAAATATGTGTTAGGCATTGGTGGGTTGGAAGTAAGAACCCAAGACACTGATTTATATAATGCATAATGATTGAGTGGCATGCGTATATGATGATTGGGCACCGTAGCATGGTATTCAATTTGTAGAATACATCCAAACGAAAACAGACTAGAGTGTGCTACGTTAGCCTACTGACTCATGCATGAGCAAAATGCACATTGATTGCGTGCGGTGTTTGCTATGCTCAGTGGATGTGTGGGGCCCATGCACCTATGTTCAAACCTGTGGCGATGGATAGATAGCACTATCTTTATTTATGACCACTAGTAGCATGTGTAGATTATACAAGTTGCATATTGGGATTGAGCATAAGAAAAGTATTTCTGTTTTAATTTTTACTGAATTGTTTAAGAATCAAAATTGGTTGGTGGTGAAACCACAAGATGATTGTAACAAGGTGGAGACGATTTCCTGCCGGTAGAGCACAAACTAGTGTGGTGGAGAGGAGAATTCCAGTAGTGTGTCCACCTGCAGAGACTCTAACACAGTATAAGAGAGAGGCGAGCGAGAAAAAATGAGGTTAGAGTCATACCTGATGGATGAGAAGCCCCTACATAGTGTAGGTTTTGGTGAGAAAGACCGTTAGGCAATTACACTACCTATGACTAACATAGTAGGTAGTTACGGTCACGTAGAGCACGTAAAGCATAGGTCGACGACTGGACCTGTGAAGGTTGACTTTTATATGTTGGTCCTAATGTAAGTTGACAGAGAGTTGTTCTAAGCTTTGGTTAAGTGAATTGATTGGATGGCCACAAGTTGTCGAGGTCGAAGTCTTGACCTTACAAGGTTAATGTGTATGTCCATGAAGGATGGAAAACAGTAAGTTGGAGGGAGGTCAAGAACAATTGCCCCTAAGCCGGTATCATCTCATGAGAGATGATGCCAGCTTAAGGCATTAGAGGAGACCAAGGCATAAAGGTCGGCAATACATTGATCTTCCAACTTTGAGCAACTACCCAAATCTCCAAGGTGAATTGAGTAGGGCGGCAGAAAGTGTATCATTACTGGTGGATGAGATACTCAGAGTCCAAGTTGGATTAAGGGCCATAGGCCCTAATGCAAGTTGGGAAAGGGCTTTAGAGGCGGTGCAGGTAGTACAGATGTTCCTAAGGTATCTTGAGCCACTGTCTTCAAATTTTAATGATGAGTTATATGAAGTTTTGGACAGGGACATGGGGAAAATCATGAGTAAGGTGAAAGAATCTCCAAAGATGATAATCTTTGTGCCTGACCTTAAGGATCTAAAGTGGGTGCAAAAAGAAGTCCGCAAAACTAGGTCAACATATAAAGATAAAGTTTCCATCGACCAATTACACAAGGAACTTCCTCAAATCAAGACCAGTTTGGATAACGTTTAGAGGATAATTGGGTGTAGGCCGAATGGTAGGACATGCTCGTAAAGACTGATGAGAGCAGAGATCAGTTATTCTAAAAAGGAGGTCAATTTCTCCTATGTAGACTTTATGCCAATGTTTTCAACATTTTCGAATGTTTGGGAGTCAAGGTGCCTTTTATCTCCTTTTAGATAAATGTGTTGAAGCATTTAAGGACGTGCCTTTCACAATTGCATCCCAATGCTTGGGGTTTCATGCTAGCCTTTAAGAAGTTATGTGCACGAGAAAAAGTAACGTGCACTCAATCGTTGTTTTCTCATTTCGTTCACCCTTTCAAAACAAAGTTAAAAGGATAGTGGTCAAATTTGGCATTCTGAGATGCCAAAGATCGATAGATATTGGAGCCCTATAATGATTCTTACAAGGATTACAAATTAGGTCAATGGTGGAATCCTTGGGTGCCCTGTTTGAAGTAATGGGTACCAAGGACAGAAAAGAGGTGAATAGGGAGTTATTCCCACTTTATTGAAGCCTTAAACATTATAAGGACAAAGTTAAGGCCTACAAAATCTTGGATAAAAGATTGAGGCCAAAGGAGACAATGACAAAAGATAGTCTTTTGGTGATGTTGAGAAGGTCGAAAGGCTTATTTCGTGTAGCTTGATCACACATACCGTTGTAAAAAATCCCTAGGCAATATTAGGTAGATTACTTTTTCTCCATTGCTAAGTTATTTTTCGTCGTTATTTGCTAACGTTCGTCCTTTCTTTTGTAGATAAATGGATTACTAAGATGGATGATGTTGAACTTTTTGTTGCTACTAAGAAAGCCGCTAAGCAAGCAGGGAACAAGGCTCCCAAAAGGCAAAAGAGGGATAAAAAGGAAGGGCAATCACCTTGGTGAATGTCATGATTACCCAGAAGGTGGTGGTCAAGGAAGCTTCAAAGGAATTGTGAGGGAACTAAACCTAGAAAAGGAGCCAAGCCTAAAAAGGCATAAAACTATAGTTGGAGGGACGTTGATTTATGAAGTTGGGTTTTTTAGGCAAAGGTCGAAGTCATCAACCCTAGTTTGGTTGAATCTATATTCGATCTTTGATGAAATAAATGGCATGGTGGAGTGCGATGACTGGGCTGACAATAAGGCTATAACAAACAAAGACATGAGTTATCCCTAAGTTGTATAGTTGCTTTGAATCGATACTTCCATCATGCCCTTCCAATGTACTGAGTGCATCGTAAGCTTAAGAGAGCCATTGGGGCCAAAGATTCGTTGGAAGCATTATCTAAGAAGAAGGCAACGGTGCTCCAGGCCAATGAAGAAAGTGAAAATGTTGAAAAGAGTGCAAAAAGGGTTAAATGAGGATTGATTACCCTCAAGGAGGAAAAGACTGCTTAGCTAGAGAAGGAGAAAAACTTCAACTCCTATGTCCTTAAGTTGAATGCTAAAACAGGAGACCTTAAGTTAGTGTTGGAGAGGGTGGTCGAGCTTGAAAGTTCAGGACCTCTAACGTGAGAGGAATGTGTTGGATGCTATCTCCAAACAAATGTTGGAAAAGTTTATGAGCATTGTCAAGCAACTAGAAAAGGCGACTATATGCTAGATGAGGAGTACTGATGCCTTTTTCAAGAATAACCTTAAGCAGGTAAGGTTTCCAAATTGCGGCCTACCATTAAAATTAGATGCTATCGGCCCAAAATTTAAGGTATAGGATGACATATGGATGGCTTACGAGGAAGGGAAAGACATTGTTGTTGCTAAGCTCGGGGTGAGGGAGGAAGAAAAACAAGATGAAGATGAAGAGGAAGAGCCTAAGAACAACATTGAAGCCACGACAACAAATGTAGAAGTCGGCAAGGAGGCCAAAATGGAGAAAGCCAATGAAAATATCGTTAAGATACTAAATGGTGACTCTGGTGGGATTTGAAGGGATGGTATATCAGTTGTGTTTGTAATGATTTGAGCTTTGATGTTTTATTTTTGGGTTCTATATCAATCCAACATGTCAGTCTTTTTAAATGTTATTTGGATGTGTTTGGCACTTCACACTTGTTTATTTCTACAACGAACACTTCATATTTTGCATGCTTTGAATGAATTTTACTTTGTCTCCATAACTTATATTATTTTTCGCATTGTGATATGCCCATTGTGTATGATACCACCATGCTTCTATGTTTATTTAAACTTAGTTTTGTTTTTGCTTCTTGAAGCAAGAGTTTTCCCCAATTGTAGAAGTTGGTCTATCACCTTCTTCCGTGCTTTTGGAGTGAAAACTTCCTTAATCCTTGGCCAGGGTTGTGAAAACCCCACGCTATTGAGGTGATGGACTTAAATGTCTTTTTTTGTGCTTCAAAAGTGAAAACTCCCTTAATCTGTGGCCAGGGTTACAAAAACCCCATATTATCGAGACAACATTTAAAGTCTTCTTTCATGATTTGAGAGTGAAAACTCCCTCATCCTTGGTCGGGGCTGCGAAAACCCCATGCCACCAAGGAGACAAACTTTATCGTCTTTTTCCATCCTTCGAGAATGAAAACTCCCTTGATCCTCGACTAAGATTATGAAAACCTCGCATTATCGAGGAGACGAACTTTGGGGATCTACAACCAACTTGGCATTGGACTAAGTCGACAAGCTTGTGAGATAGTTGTTGTGACTTAGGGGTGTAAAAGCTAGAAAATTAATTACACAAAAATAGCTCTACAAGGGAAGTCCATTTCATTGCAAATCATCAAATATTACATGAAGTATAAAATGAATATAAGGCTAACTGTAATATTGTCAGACCATTGTGGCATTCACAGTGCGCAGGATAGGAACCTTAGGCAAGGTTTTGAGTTGATAAGCTTTGGTGCCAGTCTTTAAGGTTACCCGATATGGGCCTTCCTAGTTCTTGGCTAGTTTCCTGGCTAGTTTCAAACTCCCAGGGTACAACTTTGGAGTTATAACAGGTTTTTATTTGTTGCTTAAGGGTCGTTTCTCTAATGGCATCTACATCCCTGCGTTATTTAGCTACACTAAGTTTTCCTTTAATAAAAGCATTATTAGAGTTGAGGTCTAAGGTGGCAAAGGGCTATGTTGGTTCTTCAATCTCGACTAGGATGATGACTTCCATTTCGAATTGCAATTCCCTTGTGGTGGAATGAGGAGTAGTCCGATATGCACAAAGGACATGTAGTAGTTACTCCACCCAACTATCTTTGGCTGTATTAAACTAGTGCTTTAGACCTCAGAGGATTACTCTATTTGTTACTTTAGCCTACCCATTAGTTTGGGGATGCTTTATAAAAGTAAAATATTGTTTGATATGAAGACTAACCAAAAGGTCTTGGAAACGACTATTGATAAACTATGTGTCATTGTCCGTGACAATGATGTCAGGAACCCCAAATCGGAATATGATTTGTTGATATACAAAACTCTCGACGCCCTTCGTAATGATCTCTGTAAGTGGTTTAGCCTTAATCTACTTGGTAAAATAGTCTACCCCTATAACCAAATACTTAACTTGATCTAGAGCTAGAGGAAAGGGGCCCAAGATGTCTACTCCTCACCAAACGAAGGGCTAAAGTGAAATAATCGTGTTTAGGTCTTTCGAAGGAGCGATATGTATGTTGGAACACGACTAACATTGGTCGTACCTTTCCATGATTCTGTTGTATCTACTTCCAACATCAATCAATAATAGCCAACATGGAGAATCTTCTTTGCTAGAGCTTTTCCACTGAGTTGATGTCCATTAATGCCCTCATAGACATCAATAAGAGCATATTCAACCTCTACTAGTCTTAGCACTTCAATAAAAGCTGTGAAAATCCACAACAATAGATGGTTCCACCAACCATGCAAAAGTGAGTCGCCGACCTATCTAGACAATTGGCTTCCTTATTGTCTAGCAAGGTAGTTCCATCGCCCAAAAACTCCATAATAGGCATCTTCCATGTCAGTTAAGAATCAATTGTCGACACGAAGTTAGGCTTAAAAAGGGTCTGTTGGATGACAGACTTATTGTTCCTAGAGGACATAGTACTAGCCAACTTTGACATAATGTAGACCTTGTTATGACTTGTTGTCACTACATGATAACTAACTCACATAAATGTGGAATAATTAAACTTAAAAAAAAAACTCTTATTTATTTGTTTATAAAATGCATGTAAATTTTTTGCATTTCATTGCAACATAACATTCATCAATATAATTTCACAAGTAAAAATAAAGTATAAAATTGAGTGATAAAACACATGCACACACACACACACACACACACACACACACACACACACACACACACATACACATATACCTTATACATCATGATAAGGTTGTAGTGCCATGAAGTAACATACTTGAAGTAATATATACATCAATAAGGGAACGAGAAACTCTAATACAAAACTAACTCTCTAAGGCGGTAATAAATATCCATAACTTGCTACTACTAAGAGATCCCTAAAGGATTCTCCTCCTCCTCCTCCTCAGGGCTATAAGCATTAATAGCAAGAAACCAAATGAATGTCGTTCCTCTAATCACATGATGTGCTAAAGAAGCTACATAATGACCTCCTACGGTATAAAGAGATGTTGTACACATATTAATTACTAAAAGTTAGAAGTCTAAAGCCATATAAGTCGAAAAAAAGAGGATAGAGCCCATACTTTGCACTTAATTCAATTTTTTCATAAAGTAATCTTATTTTACTTTCTAAATGACTAAAAATACCAAATTAATTCTAAAAATTTTATTTTCAAAATATTTTATTTCATAAATAATATATTATTAATTTTAAAATGTAAAATTACAAAATCACCCCTTTTAAAAATTATTTATGAGTTTTGAATAAAAACTAGCTTCATTTAGGCTACTTTTTGCATATTCTTTTTGTAAAATTTGTTATAATTTATCTAAATGTTTTTTAATTACAAAACCACCTCTAACCCATTGTAATTAGGTTAAATATTAGTGTTTAATCATTATTTAGATTTTTACTTATTTAAACTTATTTATTTAGTGTTTTCTAAATACTAGTTTGACTTTAATCTTCAAATTTAGTCCATTTTCTTCTTCAAGTTTCTTCATCTCCATGACTTTGTTTAGTGAGTAGGAAGTCCACATAGCTCGAAATTACAGAGAATCCCATCTCAAAAAATTTATTTGAATTTTCTTAAGTATTTTAGGTTCTTTTATGTAATATAATTTCCCAAAATCTCCTAAATAAGTTCTAAAATTGTTAGGATGGAAAAATCACAATTGTTAAGTCTTCAAAATAGCTACACATTCATCACAAAATGGAAAAAAAAAATTGTGGCCAACATCAGCACCAAATCATGCCATAACAAACAAATAATTTCTAACAACACATCCTTGAACTTAAACATTTATTTTAACCCATAACACTCAAATAAAACCTATATAAACTACATTTTTCTAGTAGCTCACATTCCAAATAACACCACATATTTTTCATAGATTTAAGTCAAGAATCAAACAAAGACTAAAAGTTTCCAAAGGAACTCAAACATCTAACTGAAGGCATGATCTTTCAAGACCTAAATCACCAACAAACCACAAGAGATCATACAAACTTCAATCAAAACAATATATTCACATTTTAACAATACATTATTTGGTCAAAGCAAAGAAAAAGGATAAGCTTGCTTTACCCTATGAGTCAACAAAGATGGAAGCCTTGGGGAGGTTAAGAAAATGAAGGAAGTTAAGCCTTTAGGTAAGCTTCTTGAAATGAACCAACATATTACCAACAAACAAAGGTTTTCGTGGATAAAAATCAAAGAAAAATGGTTAAGGAGGAGAAGGAGAGTTCGTCCAATATAAAGAAGAAAAGAAGAATGATATCACTTACCAAGTGCCTTAGGAAGCAAAGATGAATGGAGGAGATGGTAACACCAATGGTTGAGTCAAGTTGTATTAAGCCTTTTAGGGCCTAGGAAGCATGAAAATGAAACAGAAGTTGGAGAAAGGGAGGAGGGAGTTTTCAGGCAAGGAGGAGAGAAAAGAGTAAGGAGGAAGCAAGCTATTGTCACCAATATAAATATATAAGACCAATATATTTTAATCGAATTTTGGGACCATTTTCAATTCAAAAAATATTTAAAATCAAGTAAACAGTTACTTCAGTCTCTGAAATTGGAAGACGTTGTTACATGAGTTCTTGAATTGAAGGAAATTTAAAATAGCCCCTAAAAATACAAATCAACAATTACATTAGTCCAAAATTCAAAAAAACGTGTGACTTAAGTGATAATATTAACATATTTTTCGGGACTAAAATGACAATAAGTAGTTAAGTTTAGGAACTTATTTTACATTTTCTTAGTTTCAAAGATTAATGTGACAACCTATCGCTTTTAGAAATTAAAGTGACTGTTTACTCATTTGAAATCCCCTCCCTAAGTGCAAAAGTAAGTTTGGCTAGCACTAGGTAAGGACCCCAAGATACATTGTTTGACTATAATTGACAAAATTTGGTGAAGGTTACTTGTATATGTGGGTTTGGGCAAAAAAATTCATCTAAAGGTTATAAGTACAAGATTAATTTAATTAATTACTAATCACATAATTAATGAGTTAATGACTCATTAATATTAATTTGAGACATTAAAAAATAATTTAGAATAACTCAATAAGAGAGAGATTATGTGTTTAATTTAAATTTAGAAAGAACTCAAAAATACTACTGTGGACATACAATAGGTAATGAAGAAATCTCATATATTCTTTATAGTTCTCTTCATAGTTTATAAAAAGTATTAAATAAAAAATAATATATACAATAACTTAAAAAATAATAAAAGTATTTAATATTTTCTTCATTTATTAAATCAGAAAACAAGTTAGAAAACATCATTAAATATTTAAAATTATTCTTTTCCTCTATTTCAGATAGAATGTAAATTTGTGACATAGAAGACAAAGAAAAAAAAATAGCAAATATAAATTTCAAACCTTTTGTTTTTGCATAAAAGAAACTTCTATGTTTGAGTTTAATGACTATGCATTTTCGGTGTAAATTTTTTTGCATTGTTAACCAATCACAAATCATTGTTGGTATGACTTTTAAGATAATTATTGTAAAAGTTAACAAATTTACCATACATAATGATTTGTGATTGGATGATAGTATAAAATTGTTTTACACTATTAGTACATAGCCTATTTTCTCTTTATGCTTTACTATCTCAAACATTTTTAAACATAAATAGAGAAATTAAAATTAAAATGAAAAAAACATAAATACAGCTTGAATAATACTACACTAAATAACGTGTGTGGGTTCAAATATAAGGAATTCAAATCGTATGAGTATTAGGGATGAAGATAGATAGGGTCTGGATAGGATACTATAATACCCGTCTCTATACCTGTGTTTGAAAAAAAAAATACATGTACTTGGTCTCATACCTATGCGAGTAACAACTTTAATCCTCATCCTTGTACTCGCTAGGTACTTATATATTCATACCCGCATTCGCTATCCGCACCTTCCTTAAGTGCAGAGCAATGACAAATAATTACAATGTTTTAGGCGAATTTTATATTCAATATTTAATTTAATAAATTTATCAAAAGTCATTTTATTTTTTTATTGACGAAATTATTGATCAAAGTTTTATAATTAAGTATTTCTAACATTTTACTATAAATATATAAAGACAAATTCATTCAATATATTCTTTAACATAGTTAATATCAAATAAAATTTGAATAATTTTAATTTTTAAAAAACTATGTTCATCAATAACAATAATTGTAAGCATTTTCAATAATATTTTAGAAGCAATGCATGCATTTAAAAAACAATATAATCTTTTTATATAATTTAATATTTTTAGTGGAGTATGAATTATAGTTGAAATTTAATTAATATATAATGTTAGTGCAAAAAAATTTACATAGACGTCTAATAAAATTTAATTATCCTATATTCATTAATATGATGTTGTGATAAGGTAAATTCCCATTAAATTTTTTTAAAATAAAATTAAGATATTTAATATTATAATATAATCACTAAAACTTATATATATATATATATATATATATATATATAGGTGCAGGTACAAGGCGAGGTGGATACTGCAGTATCTATACCTACATTCATCCCCACTAAAATTTGTGGGTAAATATTCAGACTCGGACCTATCTCCATTGAGTAGATATTTACCCTATCTATTGTAAGTATTTTTTGTGGGTACCTATAAAGTCCGAGTAGGATTGTCATCCCTAATGAGTATGCAATCCTCATTACGTTTGATTTAAAGATTCATGTACAAGAAAATAAAAAAGACAATTAAAACTTAAAAGAGATTTTTACTTTAATACTTATTTTTGAAAATGCTACATTAAAAATTGTTATTGTTGATAGAGTCCGAGCCTACTCAATCGTGTCCAAGTGACTTTTCACTTCATAAAGATAGGAGCTTCGGGCATCACTGAAAATGGGAGAATAAGAACGAAGTATCTAGAAAACTGAAGCGTACCATGATCATAGTGCAAAGGAAACGTGAATGTCTTGCTAGCAAGTACAAGTATTAATGGAGCAGTTCACTTGTTCTTAACACTTCGTTTGGTTGGTAGGAAATAAAGGGAGAGAGAAAGGAAGAAAGTGAAAGTATAAGAATACTGGTTGTTTGGTGGAATGAAAGTGTGAGGAAATGTTTTAAAAAAATAGGTGGGACCCATAAAAAAAAACTTTTACGCAAAATAGCAAAGAAGTGCATGAAAATACCACTAGCTTTCTACCAAATTGATTTAGTTGTACTACTAAATCTATTTGATAGTTCACTCGTCCCCTCTTTTTGCACTGAAATCGGTTTAGACCCCTTTTTTCCAACAAAATCGAGTTACATGTCCATGGTAGGCTTCTGTTGAGCGTGTTTCATAATAATAATAATAGTAAATACAAATAATATTAATAATAAAAATAAATATTAATAATAATAATAAAAATAAGTTTAATAATAATAATAATTAAAATAAAAAATTTCACTCCATTTCTTTTTAATCAAACAATCTTAACTTTCACTCAATTTTTCACTTATTTGTCTTCTCTTCTTTTTTCATATGTCCCTTTCCTTTCCCTCTATTTCCTTCTTCTCTATCAAACACAGCCTAAAAATTCATATTGTATGAACTGTCTTTTCAATTGTGCCATAGTTGGATACACTGATCCTAGATTGCATTTTGAAGGGCCAATCAAACCATTAACCCATATACGGCCATCATAGCTGCGACAATAAATAAGGAGAATATAAGGAATAATTATGCTTGAAATAAGAAGTGCACATATTGTTTTTAATTTTACTTTTTATTAGTGCTTGTAAAGTTATGATAAAGTGTGAATGATATAAAGACTTTGAGCTTATCAATTATAATAATTTTATTAATTTCACTTTTAAAAATTATCTTAAATGGTAGTTGAGAAGATAAAAATATAAAAAATGATTAAAAATTTATAATGGCATATTTCATTTATTTTATACATGGTCCCTTGAGTCATGAGAAAACATTTATTTTATATATAATAATGGTTAATTATTAATGACTCCATAAAATAAGGGTTTTGTGTAGTATATTCATAAAAAAAAAAATCCGTGTAAATTTTTAACATAGATATTTTAGGTAAAAATAAAGGATAAATTAGAAAAGTTTACTCATGACACGTGTAGAATATCAATGGAGTTAAGTCTGGCAGAAAGAACTAGTTTCTCACGATATAATGAATTAAGGTTTGAATTTCTGTTAAAAAAGATATTTATATTTAATGTCTGACTGACTCTCGAATAAGATTGTCTTTGACAAAAGATATATGTGAAAATCAAAAGAATAATACATACCCAGAATAAAAATAGGAAGTTATTTAAAAATAAATAAATTAGAATGATAGTGGGACTCTCAAAGTTTTGACGAGTATGTATACAATTTCGTGCTAATTCCATCATTGAGGGTCTTGCCAGCCAACATTATCACTTATCATCAATATACAATGATGAGACATTTTGTACTTTATGACCACTATAAAAGATCGTAACCAATCACTATATGATTCAATTTAACAAAATATGAAATTTAACAATGGTATTATCACTAAGAACTTCATTTTATCTTGGACACTTGGACATACCCAATATGCAAAACAATATGTATAGATAAATATTATCCCACTCGATTTCACAAATGCCGATTCTGTCGGTAAATGTTCTTTACTTATCATCCTTGACTTCAGAGGGAGACAAAGACACTATTTGACATTAATCAGTGGAAATCAATCAAAAAAAGTTTTGTGATAAACAATGAATCCCATACATCATATCACTATTCATTCTAAACGGATAACATTATATATATATATATCCTTTACAAAATCTTTCTAATATTCTCTTATTATTTTATGAAAAGTAATTAAATATAATTAATATCTTAATAATCTGTAAATATTGAATTTTTTTCCGTTCAGTAAAGAAGAAAATTAATAAAAAAAATATTATAAGGAAATTTAAAATTATTTAATTTAAACGTCTATCTGAATTAGAAAGGAATCAAAAGATAAGTCTGTTTCAGTATTCCAAAAAAAATCAAGGATTGGGCGAACATATTGATGGCAGTTTGTATTCGGTAAAGTATGCTCTAATGAGCACCAATTAGCTAAAATTTGAAAACATTTGGACAAAAGCAAGTTTAACAGGTTGCATTCCAGGATTTTTGTGTTGGAAGTACTGCTTATTGTACAGTGTTACGTTCACGTGTAAATAACTAAATACTGGACGTTTCAAAAAAAAAAAAAACTAAATATTGGACCACTATACTTTTTATTGTAGTTTTGGATGAAATGGATAATGAGACAGAAAAAAGAAAGTAAAAAAAAAAAAAAAGTTACTCTAGTATAATTTGAAGTCTAACTTATGAAGAGACGTGGCTGTGTTGAATTGGATAAAATAACAAGTTAGAGAATAAACAAAAATGAAATTGGACGAAAATCAGGACAAGGCTTCCCTGAAGCGACTTGCCTCAAAATTATTTTGTAATCTCTAATCATCCACCGTTATAATTTTTATTTTTTTTTATCTTAAATAATCTACTATGGCTGTTCAAGCAGGGTAAGACCACTATAGGCAGCGAACTCTTTCTTTAAATATTTAACACAGCTGCATAATCAGAATAATTCCGCGTCAATTGATCCACGTGCTTAGTAGTTAAAATGTTGGTGGTGGGGTTTGAACTCCCACCCCTTAACCCCCAACAACAACACCATTACCACTAGGTCAAAGTATTAGTTCTACCATTATAAATGAATCTTTATTCTTGAACCCAAGACATATTTAGAAGTCATTTTTATCTTTTATTAAATTACTAGTATTTTAGTTTGTGTAATGTATAGGACAAATGTTTATTTTATATAACTAAAATTTATAATAAATAAATATTTTTTAATATATAAATTATATTATAATTAAAATTTACAATTAATAAATATTTTTGAGTATATAAATTATATTTTAGATTTATAATAAACCATTTATATTGTGATATAAGGTTATTTTTAATTATTGATAATTATGTTTAAAAAAATATTGAAATTTAATTTAGAAATAAAAATGAAAAGAATAGATTGAAAGAGATAAAATGTTAAGAAAAACTCTTAAAAATGATTTGATTGAAGAAAAATTCTTAAAAATGTTCTCATTGAAGACTAGTTCCTAAAAATGCTCTTGTTTAAGATAATTATTCTAATTTATATAGAGAGAGGATGTGTCTTTTTTATATTGAACATTTTAATTTTATTTTTATGTATAATTTTTATTTCTTTTAAATATTATTTCTTAAATTTAATTTTAATATTAATTTGCTTTGAAATTTAAATTTTAATACATTGTATCTTAATCAATCTTAATTTGAATATGAATTTGATTTTTAAATTTTGAATTTTAACACATAAGCTATAACTATAATAAAGAGAGAGAAATTATTAGGTGGTCTAGGAAGTGTTCATGGTTTCAACCAATGCTTATATAACACATTTAAATTTTACAATTTATGAAAAAGAATTAATAATACTTGATTACATATTATGTGAAGATTAATGAGGACCATGGTGGTTTAGGACAACCTAATAATTTCTCATAATACTTGATTACATACCCTCTTTTGGTTTCACTTTTTATTAGACTATTATACCTTTTAACTACTCTCTAAATTTTCCATTACTTTAGCCTTTAACTACTCTTTAAATTATCCACTACACTCTCTCTTTTGATTTTATTTTATTTTATTTAAAAAAGAGAGAGGCTTGTTCCCCTAGTATCAATAAAGATGATGTGTTTTCAAAATCTATGAGTAAAGAGTTAGTGCACTAATAGTGTAAAAAAATTTATACTGTTATCTAAGCATAGAGTAACATGCATGGTAAGTTTATTAACTTTTATAATAACAACCTTAAAAGTCATATCTACCATAATTTTTAATTGGTTAATAGTATAAACTTTTTACACTGATAGTGCATAAAAAAATAAACTCATAATTTATTTTTATAACTTCTTTCTCAAATTTAAAAATCTTATCTATTTAATTTATTTTTATTTAATATATTAAACTATTCATTGGTAATAATGAAAAAATACATTATTCTATTTAATTTATATTTATTTATAAAATTTATTTAAACTTAAAATTACCCGTATAATGTATGAGAAACTTATTAGTTTTCATATAGTTGTATTTTGAACAAGGAATGTGAGACTTTTGACCAAATAACATTATTTTTGGAAATTAATTTCTAAAAAATGTATAAAAATATTTTATTAGTTTAAAATAATGTGTCATGTGGCAAAAATCATTCTAAATTGGAAAAATGTATTTTTCTGTATTTTTTATAAATAATTTCCAAAAATAGTTCTATTTAGTCAAAAGGCCAACCAAAAAAGTTGTTGATGAACTATATGAAATTGTCATTTTTTAGAGATTAAAAATACATTTAAATCTATAAAATATTATGAATAACATATATTGGCTAATCAAAATAAAACAGCAAGAATATAAAAAAGTCATATCTTTATTTAACTAGATCGAATATTAAGGTGATAAATAATTGTACAATAATTAGCCTAAAATAATGAAACAAATGAAAGAAAGTAAAAGCACAATACACTTCTTGTTATATATATATATATATGCTTTTATTTTTTTGCACTTTTCGTTTTTCTTCATTTTAGAGAAGTTAATTTCTAAATAATATATTAAGTTATTAGACGTAAGTTTATTATGTAAAAATGTCAAATTGGAATTAATATATTACTTAATAGAATTTTCTAAAATGAATTTGACCTCTTTTTTTTTTTTAAAAAAAAAGAAAGATAAAACGCATAAGTTGGTCCCAAAACCTATTTAAAACTATATATTACAACCTAGGTTTACATCTCACAATTAAATTATAGTTAATTAAGTTGACAATTGGAATTTAGTTAGAGATGGTAAAATGGGTTGGGCTAGCCAGGCCAATCCGAACCTGTCCGCTAAAATATAGGACTTAAACTTTAAATTTTGAATTTAAATAAAATGTGGACCCTTTTAGTTCGATTCGATAAAGCCTGTGTCATAATTGAACTTGGGCTAGACTAGCCCGGTTGGAATTGGACTACCCGCATTTTTTTAAATTTTGTTGAGAGAAAATGAAACTAAGTTTAGGAGATTAAAAATAGTTACTAATTCATTGTCTCAAACTTTCATTTGTCTGACATAGGCTTTAATATTTGATTTTGATAAAGGCTACTTATAAAGTTATAGTACATGATTCTAAATTATATTTTATCTTTTTTAGTTACATATTAAGATACTAGGAGACTTTTGAAACTTTAATTTGTTTAACATAGGCTACTTGTAGAGTTACAAAACATGTATTACATTTATACTTTTTGAGCTATATATATTTATAATGGTATAAGACATTTGCAACGTTTACAATCTCATATGCGTAAATCATTAAATATATAACTACTCTGACGGTAACTTTTATAAAATGATAAATGAGATTACCTTATAATATATAAATGCTTTTTGTATTAAAAACAATTATAGAGATTGTCATAATATCACATTTCAATCTTTTTTTAAATAAAATAATATAATAAAATAACTATTTATATTCTATTTATTACACTAAAATAAATATGTCAATAAAATAATTATCACAATATACTTCAGTCTTGAATTTTGAAAAAAATGTAAAAAATTGAACCAAAAAGAAAAAATAAATTAAAATTGGTGGGCTGGCCCAAAAAAGCCGCCAATCCGCATAGGATCAGGCTTGGGCATCAAATTAGAAGACCAAATAAAATTCGAGCCTTATTAGCCCAGCTAGTTATAGTTTGTGGCCTACATTGGGCTGGCCCGCAATGGGCCGAATAGCCCATTTTGCCACCTCTAGATTTAGTTCTTTTTTTGTTGAATAACTAGGATTTTGTTCTAATTATTAGATTAGTTACATAATCTATTATAATTCAATTAGAATGTTAATTTGAAGGTTAGCCCATTTATAAATTTCTATAATTTGATTATAATGATCATTTCAAGCTTTCTTTTTTATTTTATACACTTAATTTCTCTTTTCTTGATATGATATTAGTAATAAATTTCTTTTTGGACTTTCCAAATTCTTTAATCTTTATCTTATATGTACTTTTTATCATATATTGAAGATTCCTCGAGTCCTTAATTTCTCCCTCCTTTCAATAGCCTAGGTCTTATCCTCCCATCTGAACCTCTTTTGGGTGATAACTAAAATTCATGGAGCAAATCCATGAAAATGGCATGAATGCCAAAAATAAGTATATAGGTTTATTGATGGCAACATCCTTTACCTAGAGCTCTATAATCCTTAAATGCTTGCTTTTTGGGAAGGAACAATAACATTGTGAGTTCCTGGATCATCAATACAATCTTAAGGGAGGAGTTTGTTGCCAATGTCATCTATGCTAAATCTACATTAGCAAATTGGTTTAATTTTTGGGATTGTTTTCATTAGCAACATAGTCTAAGAACTAATGAATTGAGGAAGGAATTGATTGGTCTCACTCAAGGTTTATGAAATTGAAAATCATTCAGGAAGAGCTCATGGATTTTTGTTTGATATACAATTGCACTATGGTGGAGCTAAACCATTGTTGGATTACAATAACCAAGAATATGTTATGGACTTCCTTATATGAATGAAGGACACTTTTCTCATGTCAAAATCCAAATCATGATTGGATCCTCTTCCTCCCATCACAAAAGTGTTTTCTAATTAATCGTACTATATGTTAATTGGCTAAATAGAGAAGGCTACCTTCTGTCTCACACAATCACTAAAGTCCATCTCCCTTTGATCCCATTCACTGTAACATTTGAGGTCCTTTCCTTATTCACTATGACATTTTAGGCCTTTCATACACTTACTTATGATAGAAAAAGGCATATATTGGTTGATTATAATATAAGATTTACTTGACTATATTTGATACAACACAAATTAGATGCCCCTATCCAATAATTAATTTTTTTTAACCTCTAGTGGAAGCACAATATTGTCAAAAAGTTTCAAATTGACAATGATAGAGAACTTGTTATGCATGACTTTTTTTTTGTCAACAAAGGTATATACCTGAACCAATTTCATTGTGTGGAAAGACGACAACAAAATGCAATAGTAGAAACAAAGCATTAACACATATTAAATATAGAGTAGTTCTCACTTTTCCAATCTCAAGTTCCACTCAATTTTGGGGGTGACTGTGTAAAGATAATAGCATTTTTTTATTAACAAGACTCCTACTCCTTTATTCAATAAAGAATGCTCATTCACACTATTGTTCAACAAATGGCGAAACTACATAGACCTCAAATTTTTTTGGTTTCTTAGGCTTTGCCTTTTCTACATCCTAAAGACAAAAATTCTCTCCAAACTACACAAATCTTAAAACTTGTTATCTTTGTTGGATACCTCAAGGTTAGGTTACAACAGGTATATATAAATTATATGACCTTTAAATAAAACTTTTTTTTCTTAAATATTTAGAGATATCATTTTCCATGAATTTAACATTTATCTCCACCATTTTCTACATGGTTAATCACCAAACTTAATCCTCCCTTCCCTGAACATTGTCCCTACCAATACCAAATTTCCAATCCTTAATCATAACCACTTCAAAGGTCATTAAGAATCACTACACAACCACTAAACCGCCAACATAATATCATTGTCACAATGTCCAAGCGTGGGTGCATTTGATACATACTGAGGTACATCATAATGAGAATAGCATAGGACAAATGCTTAAATTACAAGACATCCTTTTATCATGTGCTTGTTTGGTGGAAAATGGACAACACAAGCAAAATAATGTAAAATTTACTACATTACCCTTCTTAATATTAATAAATCTTAATACAATTCATATTAATTGTTTTAATATGACGATGGTGGCGACAGTAATGGTGGCTGCAGCAATGGTATTTGGTGGTGGTGGCACAATGGTGGCGATGGTGGTAGTAGTGGCGATGGTGGTAGTAGTGGCAGTGGTGATGGTGGTGGCAGTGATGGCAACAATAGCGGTGGTAGTGGCAATGGCGGCAACTGTGATGGTGGCATCAGTGGTCAGTGGCGGTGGCATTGACGACAATAATGGTGGTGACGACGGCACAGTGTTGGTGGTGATGACGATGATGATGGTGGTGGGGGAGAAACAAGAAAAAGAAATATAGTTATTAAATAAGAAATAAGTATGTGTATCTTTTGTTTTTTTTAAGTATTTTGTACTTGGGACTAAAAATTGTCCTATGATTGATTGAGTAACCAGAAGTTCATTTTTTGTCCAATCCATCTTCTCTTAATTTGTGTTGTCCCATAATCTTTTCTTAAATTAGACATAGAACAATTATTTTGTGTTATCCAATACCATGTTTTTAGCAAATAAATGGACCCTATATTACTTTCATCTAGCTATAATCACTACTATAGAAAAAGCTTTTTAAATCGATTAAAAATGACTTTTTAAATCGGTTTTACAACCGATTTAGATATAATCGATATAAAAGAAATTAACATTTTAAACTGTAAAACAAATTGATGTAAAAAAGCTTTTGATTTAAAAAGTCTACTTTTTAAATTGGTTATAAAGAGAACCGATTTAAAAAGTAAACTTTTTAAATCGGTTCACTCTACAACCAATTTAAAAAGTCTAGCTTTTTAAATTTTCCATTCCGCAGTCAAACAAACTAACACACGGTTACCACTAATCTGCTCATGAAAGCATACTCCACCTACATTGTTACAACAAATTCTACTCGTGACAATCCAGAAGCACCCAAAGCAAGACCAATTACTCTAGATAAACATAAACGAATTCTAACTCCGATTATTACAACCAAGATAGGAGTATACCCACAAACAAACTCCACAACACCCGATCAATAAATCCAACTTCATTAATAAAAAAAAAAGGGTTCAACTCTGCCAAAGAAAGAGTTAAAAGGCACTCACTACTTGCTCCCCCAAGCTGCGTGACCACATCAACGAACCTTTCATAAAGGTCCTGAGTCCAGTGGAGGCGAGGCTTGGGATCAGCCGTGAGAACGAGGCAAGGGTCTCCCTTGTGAATGTGAGAGGTTGGAAGCTGCATCTTGCATGTCTTCTTGCGCCACAATCGCATCGTGGGGGTGTATCAACCTCGGGTACATCCTCTTTCCCAGGGACCAGAGATGGAGGCTTTGTCACTCGGAGGGACACAGATCCAAGATGGAGTTGCTGCCACCCATATAGGTGGGTGAGAGTGAGAAAGGGGCGAAAAAGGTGGGAAATGATGAAACTCAGAAGAAAAAAAGGCCATACGGATGGAGAGAAGAAAGCTAGAAAGGATGAAATGGGGAAGAAGAAGGCTGCTGGAAATGAAAAGAAGAGGCATGCAAAGGTAGAAAAAGCCACTTTCTAAACCGGTTCTGCTGGAATCAATTTAAAAAGTGATTTTTTAAACCAATTACAAAGGAACTAATTTAAAAAGTCAGACTTTTTAAACCAATTCTAGTGGAACCGGTTTAAAAAGTTGGTGCGAATGTTATTTTATTTTTAAAATTGACTTTTTAAATCGGTTGCATTTGAATCGATTTAAAAAAGTTTGTTATAATTTCAAAAATGCCACCGCGTTTCTTTTTTAAACCAGTTTGATATTAACCGATTTAAATTCCTACTTTAAAATCCGTTTCATGTAGTAATGAATGTTTTTGCCCTTCAAATATCTATTGCATAAGAACCCCAATTTTACCATCAAGCTATTAAATACTTAGCATAATAACACATTATGCAAAGTGAACTCTTTGCATATGAGGCAAATAATAATTGGATAATAGTTCCCCTTACCTAAAGAAAACAATTTAATTGATCGTCTTGGGTTTATAAAGTGAAAACTAAACCCAATGGTTGTATAGACATGTTGAAACATTCTCAGTTGTCAAAGCTTTTGTAGAACATTTTGGAATTGATTTTAAAGATACATTTTCTCCACCAATTAAACTTATAATAGATGTGTTTTAGTCTGCTTGGAAGTTATAAAGGGTTGGCAATTACTTCAATTAGACATTAATAACGTATTTATTAATGGTGACGTATTTTAAGGGAAATGTTGGCCGGTGGGGTGAACGACGCAACGAACACAAACGATGACAGTTCGACAAAAATGGTCTCTAGTTGTATGCATTAGGGTTATGCAAGCAATACATAAATAGTGAAACTCACTAACCTAATACCCAACCCAATTATAATTAGGTAAGCTAAAATGAACCCAAACCAACCCGATGACCTAACTCACTGAAATGTTGTGTTGGGTTAGCTTGATCGAGTTGGCAAGTCAATCCCAACCCGCTTACACCCCTACTTCATTCGGTCTAAAAGTGACTATTACTATTCATTTTAGGTTTAAGATATTCCTCTATTTCCTTATTGGTATATATGGATGGCATCATTGTCATGTGCATTCTACTATAGTCATACAAATTTAACTGAAATCACAACAATTGTTCAAGTTGAAAGTTCTCAAATAGTTTAAACACTTTCTTGGCCTTGAAATAGTCCAGTCTAAGAAGGGAATTTACCTATCTTAAAGAAATTACACCTTGATTTTGCTAGAAGGTACTAATTCCTTAAATTTCAAATCAATAGCCTTGTTTATGGATATTGATCTTAACTTAGCAACAGTGATAATGAGTCCATCCAAAATGCCTCCTCATACCATAGACTCACTAAGACATTGTTATACTTAGTCATCTCAAGTCACGATATCTATTTTGCAATTGATAAATTGAGCTAATACATGGTAGTTCCTAGAATCACACATCTTGATCCATTCATAAATATATTAATCTGACTACAATAATCATTCAAGTATTTTCCTTTACTTTCTACACTCATTTTTCTTGACCCATCTATATTGGCTTTCGTTCAACCATGAGGAGGAGATTCCCATAGAATATCCTTGAATTGGTAGTTATTCCTATGCTACAGCATCAACAACGAAGATTGATTAGCTTTGGCAACCTCTATCAACTCTCTTTGTAACACCCTAAGGGGTTTATTGTAACTAGGTCTAGATTTCTAAAAATGAAAAAAAAAACTTAAAAAAAGTAGAAACAACATGCAAATGCTACTCATAAATAATTAGATTTTATATACGAACAATACAATAAAAAAAACATACATGCCCAATACAACTCATCTATCACTCAAAGGTGTTATACAAAATATAAAGAGGAATACAAAAAACACAACGTAAACTAGGCTACGTCTTCTTGCACGTGACTCTAAGCTCCATCTACACATGTCTTCACCTGTATCTTGAAAAAGGGAAAACTTAAAGGAGTAAGACATAATGTCTAAGTGAATGCTTTAAGGACTCTACGGTTAGGTCAAACTCTTCTACTTGGACAACCTTCATCGCTTATCCCTCATGGCATTCGCCTCACTAAGTCTCTCATAATTCTTTATACCTATGATCGGGTTTACACCTTTCAACAGTTAATACTTTCAATTAACTCCTCTCTCATTCTCACAACTATTATATAAGCTTACTATCTCATTCTTAACCTAAGAACTCATCCTCATTACTTATACTTTCTTACCTAAAACCCTCTTTAGTATTTAAACCCTTAATGTTTAGATTTTACTCTTCTTCCTTTTGATATTTAAGTTGTCCTCTAGGGGTCAAGTTTAAGGCTATAGACATCCTAAAATACTATTGACACTCCCTTAATGTTTACCTTAATACTCTCATCTTGTTCTCTCCTACTTGTCTTATACTTTTCTATTGCGCCATGTAGAGATTCACCCTTTCTCTATTTCAATCACAACTATTATTATCCAACTAGAACCTTCATAACACTATCCTAAGGTCTAGCCTCCAACATATCCTTAAGGTAGCAAATAAAATCCTAATTACAAGCTTACATTTATCACATCCTTTGCCTAGTAACTAGACATACACTTTGTTTTGTTTTATCAAACAAGAACAACACACATGCATAATATGATCATATATCCATAACTTGACACTTCATCACAAGATACAATTACATTTTTACATGTGTACACATTACATCAATTGCTCATGAACAAGGTCACATAGATTTCACAAAGTAACAACGTAGCACACTACAACAAGATGCACATGCATTCTATGTTCCTAAATATTTACTCATGCACATGTGGTACCAACTTAAACTTGTCAGAAAGTAGACTAGGAATAAATGCACGGCCATAAGAAGCGTCATCGGTACCGATGCCTTCGAATTTCGTACCCTCAACTAGTATGATATCCTCAACGACTAGTCAAGATTATCCAGTTTTGCCAGTACGCTCCGGTTCCATGGGATAAGCATGGACCATTAGAGTTTCCCAACTAGATACCACCCCCAAGGCTAAGGTTAGACAACCTATCACGGCCTCCACCAACAAGATTCCTACATATTTTCCTTAATCACATAACTTAAATGTTATGATGCACAGTCATATACAATGCTTACAACTTTTCATAGGCTTTTATCATGAAACATTGACACAAATTCATATCACACTTAGTTTTCTCAAGATAAATAACAATCACAAAGTATAAACTCAACAAAGCATAAAAAAGGAAGCAACAATGAGTTAAAGACTGTAAAAGGGGGTTCATAGGCGCAAAAAACGAAATAGCCAAGGTCGTACATGCCTAGCGGGCCAAGAGGGCTGCCCGAAAGTTAAGCCAAGACCCAACTCACTCGATGGATTTGCGCTAGGACCTAGCACACCCGACGGACAACACAGTCGCCCGGCGCTAGCACATAGTCCAGTTTTTGAAAAACGGTTGCCCAGCGGCTATCTACCCCCACCGGGCGGATCTGAGGTGTGAATTTTAATTTATGTTTCCTAATGTCTTTAGCTTCTAAATGCTTTAAAACAAATAATTAAATTCTTAATCACTTTTTCTACCTTGATAATTAGTCAATCTAATCTATAAACTCTTCACTCACTGACAATCTCCTCAAAACCCTAACTTAGGCATAGAGAGGGAGGAAAGGTAAATAGATAAACAAGGCACAACATAAAGGACAAGTAAGGACACGGGAGAGAGCACTCACCTTTATGGACACGCAAAACTGAGTTCTAGGGTTTGAGTTCTCTAGTTTCTATTCCTTCTCTTTCTCTTCCTCCTCTTCTTCCTTTTCTCCTCATTCTCTTTAACTTCTTTCTTCTTCTATTTTGTGACGGCTAAACCTAACCCTCCTTCTCTATTCCCTTTTTATAACATGTGGGTGGGTATATAGCTTAGTGGGCTTTAGTTCCTTATTGGGACCTAGATGCTCTTTTGAGTTCTATTATAACATTCCTACTAATTTCTAATACTAGGGTAATAATAATAATAATAATAACAACAACAACAACAACAACAACAACACAACACAAGAATAATAATAATAATAACAGCTACAACAATAACAATAAATATAATAATAACAACAACAACAACAATAATAATAACTCTTAAAGTGTCTTTTATCCAATAACACATAAGAAAGGTCTAGGGATGACAATGGGTAGGGTTTGGGTAGGGTACTATAGTACCCGTCTCCATACCTGCGTTTGAAAAAAATCCCCGTACCCAGCCCCATACTCGCGCGAATAGCAACTTTAATCCCTATCCCCATACCTACTGGGTACCTATATACCCATACCCACTACCTGCACTTTACTTAAATGTAGAGTTGTGAAAAAAATTTTGAGGCCTTAGGCAAAATTTATATTCAAAATTTAATTTAATATAGTTTGTCAAATCTCATTTTATTTTTTTATCAATTACAAAATTATTGATTAAATTTTTATAATTAATTTTTTTATAATATTTCACTTTTAATATATAAAGGAAAATTCATTTAATCTATCCTTTAACATAGTTAATATCAAATAAAATTTTAAAAATTTTAATTTTAAAAAACCTATGTTCAACACTAACAATAAATAAGTATTGTCACTAATATATTTAGAAACACTGAATGCATTTGAAAAAGAATATAATCTTTTACATAATTTATTTTTAATGGAATATAAATTATTTTTAGAATCTAATTTATCCATAATGACAGTGCAAAACTTTTTTCCACAAATGTCTAATAAATTTTGATTATTTCATCATATCATCCCGTTTATTAATATGATGCAATAGTATGGTGAATTCCTTGTATATATATAAAAAAGTTTTACACTAGTAATGCATATAAATTAAACTCTTATTTTGTTTGTATTTCTTGTAATGTCTTTTTTTTAAAAAAAAATGAATCAAGATTTATAATATTGTAATACTCACTAGAATTATTTTTTTAATATATTATATGAGATATTTTGATATATATATATATATATATAGGTGCAGGTATGGGGCGGGTTGGGTACTATAATACCCATACTCGCACTCATCCCCATGAAATTTTGCGAGTAAATCCCCAGTCCCAACCCCATCCCCATTGAATGGGTATTCACCCTACCCGTTATAGATATTTTTTACAGATACCCATAGGGTCTAGGTAGAGTTGCCATCCCTAAGGGTCTTACTAAGAACTATCCCATGATTTATTTTTAGTACCTGAAATTTAGGATGTTCCACTCTTGCAACCACACCGACAATGGAATTGACATCTGTGAACACTCAATTTTATCCGGGTAATTGTATTTAAAAAAATAGTAAAAAATAAATAAGTAAAATAAAATAATAATAAAAATAATTGGGTTAAATATATTTATCTTTTATTTGGATTGGGTTAGAAGTGTCCTTCTCCATAACCAACTAAAATTAGATTGATTTTCTTCTTATTTCTAAGGTCGTGATTACCTAAAGGAAACAAGGAGAAAGCCCAAAGTGAAAACAGAGGCCTGAGATTATTAAGTAACAATAATAGAAAAATAAAAATAATAAATAAAAGAGAATGGGAATGAGGTCACGTTTTTTGGGTTCCCAATTTCACACCCGTTTCACGCATCGCTCAAGAACATGCACTATACATACATGCATAGCATCACAACGGAATTCATATACTTACAGCATCAGCATGTATACAAAAGATTCATCATCACCATCAAGAAGGCATAATACATCATAAAGGAAAGAAGGATCGAGAAACATTTCGGTTAAGATCCCACACTGACTTATAAAAAGAGGAGACGGGAGAGGATACGGCGACACTGAGGGAGAGGAAGAAGGAACGGATGCGCTGCTGAATTAAGAGAAGGAGAGGCAAAAGATATTGTCGTCGAGGAAGCTACAGAGGTATTCCAATCACTCTGTTTCTGACTGTAATCATATAGCACTCTCTATCTCTTTAAGGCTTGCTCAAATGCTTGTTTGCTCTGTATAAGTTTGCTTCATTCTTGTGCTATAGCAATGTCTCTGTTCCCCTTAATTCAGCTGCTGAAATTATAAATATATGGCTATGGTTGCTCTGACAATTGAACCTCATAAGAAATAAGGTAATTCTGTTTCCTCAGCACTTATCATCACAGAAAGGCACATTAAGTTTCTGTTCTCTTTCTAAAAAATATCACATCACAGTCACATATCAAAATTCAACAGTTCACACACACCCTCTCAATAGTTTCAAACCTGATTCGGACTCCTTTTTTTAGCACAAGACATATTTGTTGCCTCACTTAATTATAATATGGATTTGGTTCTTGCACTTAGCTTGCATTACAGAGTTGACCTGAAACTTGCAAAGAAACCATGAATTTCGTGGTTCTTATAAATCGAAATTGCTTTAACAAGAAAGTAAACAAACAAGCCAGACCATTGTTAATTAAATTAATCTAAAGGGGATAACGAAATCTTCAATTAGGATTCACACTCTAAGCCCTCGCAGCACGACTCGCTGGTCATCGTGGTCTTCGTCGCAGTGCCAAGTCGCGAGAGTCTGAGTCTTTCGTCCATCATTGCATCACGAGAGTCGTGCCTTTGGTTGTCATGTTGAGTCTAAGATCCATTTGAGTAGCTCAAAAGCTTTATCTAAGTTTCAATGTAATTAATAATTTGTTTTTTTATATAAGAATATATATAAATTTAGTGATTTATCATGTTGGGTCTAGGACCTACTTGAATATCACAAAATCTTTTATAACTTTGTTTTATAAGAATGTTCCACATCTGTTAAGCCGCCTATTGTTGTGAATAATACTCTATAATATTAAGATTTAACGTCTAAATAATTCTAATAATAACAAAAATATAACTAAAAAACATCAACCCACAAAACAATTTTCTACCTAAAGAACTACGTGAATTTGAGTTCCTCATTGTATCGAAGGATGCGTAAGAGCAGGAGCTTACTCCTATCGATCTCAAAAACAATAAAAATAAAATAGTAATGATAATAATCTTTTTTTTAAAAAAATCTATAATAAAATTTAAATTAAAAATTTATAAAAATAAGATTAATAATTTTATAAGCAAAAGGATAAGACAATTAATATTTTCACACATTAAGTTAAAAGGTAACCGTTTTTATAATGGACATCATAGGGTGCAAACACCTTCCCTATGCGTAATCAACTCCTGAATCTAATCTTTGGTTCAAGACTATTTTTTTTTTAGGATTTTTCCATGTTTTCGCTTAATAAATTATGATAGCAACTCCTCTGTTTTTAATAATCATTTTTGTCGTCCCGTCTTGACCTTGGTTGCGACAACATTAAACACGTCATTATTAAATGCCACCATATTATGACCTTGCCATAGTACAATAAGCACAAATGAAAATAAATTTTCCCAGGTTACACTAGCATACAATTGATAGGTGCTTTCAATATTACATTCTAGGCAAACATGTAGCTCCTTTGAAAAGAATGTAGCTGAAAAGCACGAATGGGAAGTATACCACATTGATTTGACTTTTTGACAATCACACAGAATATGGAGTTAAGATTCATCACTCTACTAGCACAAATAACATAGATAGCAATATGTCATACCTTTATTTTTTCAAAAATTATTAGTTGTTAGACCATCATGAAGGACTTTTCATAAGAACTATCTTTCAAGCATATACAATTTAGACTTCTAGACCTTGTTCTAAATGTTATGGCTCACATTGTTAAAATTGCCCATCAATAAACTATATGCTGATTTAGTGGAGAACTCACCATTACAAGTGAATGCCCACATCAATCTATTCTCACCCAAAGATTTTTAGGGTGGTAACACTCCAACAATTTTGAAAAAAAAAAAGAAAGAGCCAATCTAGAAGCATTTGCTAAAAATGTTGAACCCACCAATGACTCTTTGGAGCTAGCTCACACATGTATTGGTCTACCAAATTTTCTGAAACAAGTTGTACTACACAATCTATAATAATTACTCTTGACGGTAACCACCTATTGTTCCAAAATTTAACAATTCTCCTGTCTCCTAGGACCCATTTATAACCTAATAAACAAAATCCCATGTGGTAGATATGCCTCTCCAGACTTCAAAACAATTTTGGGTTTGTTTCACTTGGGGAATCATATGGTCCATGCACTTATATTTTCTCCTTAACACCCTTACCCACAAAGCTTCATGATTTGTAATAATACCCAAGCCTAGCTTTCATGATAAAGGCATAATTGAACTAATGTAAATCATAAGAGCCTATTCCTCTAGGACTTCATGATTGGCAGAATTTATTCCAAGCTATTGAATGACATTTTATCTGCTCATTTGTGTCACCCCACATAAATTTGAATTCATACATTCAAGTTTAGTACAAAGCTCCTTTTGGAGCAACACAATTTGTATAGTATAAGTGGGAAGTGCAGCCACTACATATTTAGCCAAAGTACATCTTCCAGTAAAAGATAAAGCATTTGGCCTCCAATTAGTAAAAGGTGTAGATCTACTCAGTTTGATGGTCTTCAATTATTACACGCCATTTCTTTATCAATCAAGTGTGTTAACCCTTCCACACATAATACAAAAAGATATGGTGAAATGTGGTCCTTATTCCTTGCGTAGAAGAGAAACCTTTCTTTAGCATACCATTAAGGAGACCTGCATATTAGTGAAGGAAATACAAGAAAGAATCAGATTACAAAAATGATCTTGAAACCTACCTTTTTCAAGGTGTCAACGAGAAAATCCCACCACACCCTATCATATGCCTTTGCTAGATCAACTTTAATAGCCATAAAGCCACCCTGACCTTTCTTTGTTATCATAGTAAGGAAAACTTCTTGAGAAATAACAATATTATTAATATCATGTCTTTTAGGGACAAAGCTGCACTGATTAGGACCAATAATAAGGGGCATGATCTTTTTTAATCTTGTAGCTGTAATCTTTTGAAATGATTTTTAAATCACATTACAAAAACTTATAGGTCTAAACTAATGCATATTTGTTGGTGCCTCACACTTAGGAATGAGGACTAATAAAGTACCGTTTATCTCCGTTATGCTCTCAAACTCATAGAAACATTTGTACACCATGTCACACACAAACGATCCAACCATCAGACAATTGACCTAAAAGAAGATTGGGTGTAAGCAAACATAGGTTTTAAACAAACTAAATGTGTATAAGAAATCTTACTAAATCTATTTATAATATATAAATCATGATGCGTGAACTATGACATAGACATCTAAGCTAACCTTTTCTTGTCATATCAACATTTGGGTAATTGTGTTACAAAAATGGTTCAATACTTCAATCATTCACTTTATCTTAACCAATTCATACCAACAATTTTTATTCTTATAATTATTATAATAGAAAAATTTTGTCTCCTTAATAAATATTTTTACTAACATTTAGTTGATTTATTCTCATATTGGAGAAGTGCTAGCAACACACTCTTTTAAACACACTTTCTCTTATTGGTTGAAATTTATTGAAAATCACAAAATTATGAGAGAGAATTATTAAATAAGATGTGAGACCCACAAATTTTTTGTATTTTTTAATAAATTTCAACCAATAAGAGATAATGTGTTCAAAGCAGCGTATTAGAAAATGTGTTGCTAGTATTTTTTATATTAACAATATTTTAAATCTTGCAAAAACTTCACACATTTTCAAAGATTTATTAAATTATTTATTTTATTTTTTAACATATGTAATATATTAAAATTAAAATAAAAATATTCTCTAACTATATAGAATCTAAAATAATTTGTTGATCAACTAGCTAACATGTGGGTCTAAATCTAATTAATATAAATTTATAAGGGAACAAAAGTGAGTTAGTTGAGATGTAAGTTTGATAAACTTATAAAATTAGTTTGGGAATTTTTATGAAGTAAATTAAGTCTATAAATTTTATACAATACAAAATTTAGTTGTTTATTCATCACATCATTTTATTTTAATTTATAAATTATTATATTAGTAAATTTTTCCTATTAGATTACATAATTTTGAATGTCTAATTTCTTAAAATTTAACATACCTAATTATTAAGACATGCAATATAAGATTAATTAGTGATTAAATTGATAATATTTATTATTTGTAAAAAGTATAAGTTTGTCAAAACTTTAACTTACTCATTGTTTATTTTAGGAGAAATGGAGAGAAAGAAAATGAAAATGGAGAAATAAAATAGGAATACCAAACTTTTATTATTTGTTTGAGAAGAGAAATATGAAAGCGGAAAGATTTTTTTTGGAACTTACAAAAATTAAAAACTATCCCCCAAATTAGCATGAAATGGGGGAGAAATGAAGACATGTTTTTTTTTTTTGGTTGTAGTTTCTTAAAAAATACATTTTTTATAACATAAAATTTTAAAAATAATAATAAATAATTTTATATTAGGAAAAAATAATTGACTAAAAATTTTATTTTTTATTAAATATATATTTTTAATTAATTTAAGAATAGTTTTCATTACTTTATTTCTTTTTTCCCCTAGTTTTTACCCTCTCTTCCACTCATCTAACCAAGTAGAGAGAAATTTCATTTATTTTCTTCTTATTTTTATTTCTACTTCATTTCTCTTTCACTAATTTCTATCTTTTAAAATTTTTTTCTCCTTATTTCTTTTTTTCCCGTTTCATTCTAATTCAAATAGAATATTAGTGTTAATGAATAATGATCCATGTCCATGTATATATATGTGTGCATGTAGAAACATATATATAGAAATGCTATTTACGTGCTTTTAACTATATTTTAAGCTTGTTCCATTTTTAAACCTTTTTTTATCATAGTTTAGTCATTTAATTTATTTTTCATTTCAATGTTCACCAACAATATTACCCTTAATTAGAGCCATCTACATGGCATCGCACTTAATTAGTGTTATCCTACGTCCTACGTTATACCACATTCATAAAGAAAAAAAATAAAAAATCCATCCAAACTATCTACTTTGCCGCTTTTACAATAGAGAGCGAAATCTAAATGAGTGAAAAAAAAATGAAACATTTGAAAAAAGAAGTTATAGTCACTAAATCTCAACTGAGTAAAAATCGTTTAAGACTAGAATCTACTCTTATGTAATAAAATAAACTCTTCACTCTTATTGAATATGTAAATTTATCATTATTTAACATTTTTATATTCTAAAAATTCTTAAATTATTAATTACTTTTAAAATTTTCTTCTACCTTGAAAATTTATTTCCTTCCAATATTTTTTTTTCAAAATATAATTACTTTCAAAATTTTCTTTTTCATCTCAAATACCAACTACTTATATTTTCAATTTTATTTCTTTTATTTTTCAAAAAAAAATGTTCTTTTCTTTTCAATTTGAACCATTTATGTTATATATCTATTTGTTTAAATAAATTATTTATATTTCCTATAATTTTAAATATTTTTATTTTAATTTATATTTTAAAATTTATCCAAAATTTAAAGCTACTTCGCAATATAAAAATACCTGCTAGTCTTATTTAAATCTTACAGATTTAATGCACAATTTACAAATGATGAGAATTATTAGTTTGGAAATTATAGACAAAAACAGGGTGTATAGTCTCCAACCCAATGTCTATAGCTACAATTCGTACAAAACGGAAGAACCATTGGCCCATTGGATTTCGAACGTTAGTGAAATGCACGTCATGAAGAAACCGCTCAGAAAATATTTTCAGCTGGTTTGATATATTTAACTAAGCAGGTATTTTTATCACAGAAATTATTAATTTATTATTAGCATTGTTCTGGACCAACACCAATCAGCAAATGGACCACGGCCCTTACTGATGAGGAGGTAACCCGCCAGTAGTCGCCCTCACTTAATTGTCACCTGCTCTACCTATCGAGTTCGAGCAGTATATATATAATAATAATAACACTAATGGATCTTCACCAGTAAGTTACGTTCTTTTTGTAAGTTATTTTATTCTCCTATTATGTCTAATTTTGACTTGAGTGTCATAAAGTGGGATTGACACATTTGATCGAATTTTTTACTCACATTAACTGTAACTTAGGTTTATTTTTAAATTTTTTCTGTTAATAGACGATATGTAAATTTTATTATAAATCTTGGTTAACTTTGATAATCTTTCCTGACCTTGCAAGGAGATATGTCTTTTTCTAATCAAATTTTTTTTCAAAAAGAAATACTAGCAACAAATTTTTTAAAACTCTTTTTTGTTATTGACAACGAAAATGAATGAGAACTACAACGCTATAGTGCACGAAAGAAAGGCACCACTAATGTCCTCTGAAATGATCAAGCCTAATAAGGGGGGATATGATCCAGGACAGTAATAGAAAAGTCTCCTTGCTGACCCATATTTGCTAAAAAGTCAATGCACCTATTAGCTTCCCTATATATGTGGTTGAGCTAGGGATTCCAATCATTCCTGCCAAGGCTTTGGTTAATGTCACGGATGATGTTTCGGAGGTAGTTAGCAGAAGCAGTCCAATCGTTAATCATTTGGACTGCAGATAAAGAATTCATTTCAGAGAAAACTCTGTTAAGGTGCAGACTTCTAGCCATTTGAACGCCCAGTTTAAGACCCAAAAATTCAGCCCATAAAGCATTGCATCTTCCAAGTTTGACATGAAAGCAGAGAAGGGGTTTACTAAGAGAGTCCCCGTATAATTCCACCACATGCAGTAGTTCCTGTAGTGGCATGGTACGAGCCATCAACATTAACTTTAAAAGATTAAGGCGGAGACGGAGTCCAAGCAACATGAATATCTTTTCTATCCAGAGTAAGGATGGGACTATTAACTTTAAGGCTATGAACATGAATGAAATTTGCTTGAGCAAGAGTATGGTAGTGCAACGTGGACAGAATATTCGATGCTCCATTAAAAACCAGAGCATTGCGGTCATTCCGCAAGTGATAGGTTACTAAGCCAAAGAACGAAGCCCAAGAGGCCATTGGTACCCCAATGGTCTTAGAAGTAAGATTATACAGAATCCAATCATGTAAACCCAGGCTGAAGAAATTGGCCCATTGATCCTGGCTGACAAAAGAAGACCAAAATTCCCTCACGTCATCACAATCTCTTAGGGAATGCATAATGATTTCAGATTGGTTATCATACCTGGGATAACAATTAGAATCAGTCATATGTCTGTACTTTTTCACTATTTGTGAGAAGGCGCCCATGCACCAGCTTCCATAAGAAGACTCAAATTTTTTAAGAATTTTTCCATTTCCAAACAAGAGGGAAATGGTCAGAAACTTGTAAGCTGTGTTGGTTAGCACCAATTAACGTCTTATAGCAGGCCTTAATGGTGAAAATACCGTCTTTAGAGCCCTTCCAAATAGGGATGTCCTCCATGTCAGAGAGAAGGGGAGGAATAAGAGCTAATTGGGAGCAAATATGAAGGGGCAGAAGGATTTTTAGAACATCCCAACGCCAACCATCCTTAGAGATATAAGCTGAGATAGGAAGGTTATTTTCGTGAGAGGGAATGTTATCCGAATTGAGTTCGCAAAGGAGGATAAACCTGGTATCCAAGTGTCTATCCAAAAGTGAGTAGAGTTCCCATTATTGACAGACCAAGCCAAATTTGAAGAAACATGTTGCCAATTATTAACGATTGCCCTCCAGATGAGAGAGTTTATTTCCCATTTTAACAATGGGGATACTACCAACATCGCAATTATACGTAATACGAATGACTTGGACCCACAACGAATGTTGGTCATTAATCAAAGACTACCCCAGCTTAATGATATATCATTGATTGAGAGCTCTGATGCTCCTAAAACCCAAACCTCCATGCTCTTTAGGTTGACAAATGGTTTCCTACGAGATGAGATGTATCCTTTGATGATCACCATTGGTGCCCCAAATAAAGTCTCTACTAGGAAAATAAGTGGCTTGGAGGATGTAAGCCGGGATATTCATCAAAACAAGATTGAACAAGAGTGATCCTACCTGCCAGGGAAAGGGTGCGGGACTTCCATCCAGAAAGTTTTTTCTTGATTTTATCAACAAGATGCTTGAAGTGATTTTAAGACTTCTTATGTTGAAGGACAGTGAAACCCAAATAGGAAATTAAGTCATCAGTAACTTGAATATTTAGCTTCTGACTCAACTCAGTGGCAAGATCTTTTTTAACATTGTCAGAGAAGTTAACTTTAGACTTTTGAAGATTAACAGTTTGGCTAGATGCAAAACCAAACAAGTTAATAATTCTATTGGTTTCCTCCACTAGATTAGTTGACGCTTTAGCAACAAGAATTATGACATCAACAAAAAATAAATGAGAAACCTGGATAGAAGGGGCCTTACCACAAGAGAAAAGGCTTCCATCTTCCGTTTTGTACTGAGTTTTGAATGAGGTGCACTAGCCTCTCAATACACAGGACAAATGTACAAGGGGATATGGGATCCACTTGCCGCAAGCCTCTAGAGGGATGGAAAGATTCAGAGGAATGTCCGTTCCAATTAATGACAAAAGAGGAAAAGCTCATGCGGTGATAAATTAAAGAAATCATCCAAGGAGGTATACCCAATTTGAACACACTCTCTCTTATTAATTGAAATATCTTAGAAATTACAAAAATTTATGGATTTCACATTTTATTTAATGACTCTTTCTCATGATTTTGTAGTTTTCAATATATTTCAAGCAATAATAAAGTATGCGTTAGGAGGAGTGTGCTAGACAGTGTGTTGCTAGCGCTCCTCTTTTTTAAATAAAAAAATGTTTACTAGAGTGTTGGAGAGTATTTGTAAATTATAAACAAGTTCTTTCCATATATTTATACAGTGGTGGTATATTAAACACTAGTCTCGATACACTTGCATTTTATGCTCAAGACCAATAATAGAGTATGTATTTAGAGGAATGTGTTAGAAAGTGTGTAACTAGCACTTTTATTTTTTAAATAAAAAAATGTTTACTTGAGTGTTGGAGAGTATTTGTAAATTACAAACAAGTATTTTTCATATTTTATACAATGATGGTATATTGAACACTGCTCTTGATACACTTGCATTTTATTCTCAAGAAGTTGAAATTTTATTGAACTAATTATTATATTGTTTGCACTATACACCTCAAGGCTCATGGTGTGTCCACAACTTTAACCTTCACGTTGACCTTGTAATAGTAGCGTTTGACACAAAACATGATGTAGATGAGATTGGGTGCACCTAATCCTACTACGAGGAAGTAATAATAATCCAATATGCCTTTGTTGATGTCATCGTTCGTCCAATCTATTTTGCCTGCCTTCTAGTCACAGTGTTCACCACCAAGGTTCCAACATAATTTGAGAATGCCACCAAAAGATATTGCAACGAGTCACCTATACTTTCCATTTTCTGTGGTGATTCGCTATTGTAGAACTCAAATGTGTCCAACAATGGTAAACACCTCACAAAATCCTAATAACACAAATTGGGGGGCTAGCCACGTGGTAGACATTGGTGCACTTGTGAGATAGCCACACCCCTCCATCGCCCCTCCACCACCCCTGTAGTTAACATTGTGAGAATTGAGAAGATGTTGCCAGTTATGATCTTATCATTCCTCTTCTTTGGTGGTTTTTGCAAGAGTTGGTTGCACGAAGAGTTCATAATATGGGAGCCATACACCAATGGTGATTAAGGACACCACACTGAATGATGTAGAAGGAATTTCAAAGTGGGTTCCAATGTGCCAGTTCATTTTCATTGCCCGAGATACAGGAAAGGTACTTTGTTGTGCACTGGGTATGAAGCAGATGATACTAGAAGCCTAAATTGAAAGAATTTTAATCAAGCATTTTACTTCAATTGTTGAATGCTACAAAGCCTCCATGAATTTGTGACCTGACCTTGTGCATCAAGTTAATTGTCTTGTATCAGAGCAGCTTTGTTTAAACGCCTGTGCAAAAATCAATTTGCATCTTGACTACACAGTTACCAAAAAGTTTGTCCTTAATTAGACCAATAATAATATTTTCCCCTAATATTTTGCACTACTCCCATCTATCACTTTTCATGGTAAAAAAAAAGAAAGGAGAGAAAAACTTTCATTTTCTTCTTTATTTATCATAAGAAGTGGCACATGGAGATAGTTAAAAAATTACGGGTGTAAAAGAAACATTATAATTGGAAGAGAGAACTAAATATTTGAGGGAAGGGAAATGATACACAAACACCTATGTGCTACTAAACACCTAGAGATAAAAGAGAGAAAAGTGCAAATATGATAGTTAATAGAGTAAATTACACTGACACTCCTTGAGTTTTTTCAAATTACACACGATATCTTTCTTTTTTTTTATCCTTACACTAACCCCCTTAATAATTTGAAAAACATTACACTAACCCCCCTTAATTGTTTGAAAAACATTATATCGTGTATCCCTATAAAGGAAGTTGTTGTAAACGTTAAAAAAGTAAGAGATTATGTGCAATCCGAAAAAATCTCAGAGGATATCAATGTAATTTACTTTAGGTAATATGATGTGGCAAGAAGAAATAGAGAGAAATAAAGAGTGTCAATTAAGTATATATATTGTGTAAGTCGTATGTATCATTACATAATTTAGTTCCTTGTTAATTAACGAGACATGATTATGCTACAGAGGAAAAAAAAACATAATTTTTATCAAAAGAAAACCATCATAAATAATTGTAGGATTCGTTAACTAAATTTAATAAGAATTGTGTCTTTTTTTATCTAACATAATCATATCATGTTATTCAATAACATGAAAAGATTGGTAATGTTACCTAAGTTGTTTGGTTAAAGGTATCTTTAGTTCTTCATCACCTTTTAGTAGGGGATCATAGTAAACATTCTCTTCATTTGATGGATTTCGAAGGTGATACTTCTTACAAGCTATAACAAACACTTGTGCAATACTAGAAAATATGCTTCTCTTTGGTGGAATGTAAGCATAAACTCTTGTTTCAATGAAAAAATAGAATAACTACACATAGCATGAGCACACCTAGTGTGCCAAAACCCAATACCCAATTTTTGTTTTGGATGTAAACTATTATTGTCAAACTAGTCAATTGGACCAATGTCTGTGCAATGTAGTACCAACTAAAAATGCTACTCCCTCCTTTCCTTCCTTCAGGGGAAGTTGTGTCAAATTGGTCAACGACAAATGGAATAGCGCATGGCTTAATTCCACTTGTGCCTACAGTCATCTAGCACAGCCCAAAAATTAAGATGGCCAACTAAGTAGTTGTTGGGGGAAGACACTGGTAGAAGTGCATCCTAGAGGATGAAATCATGGCACCTAGGCTATTAGTGTTAGTATCAACATTCCCTAATTAATCACCAACAAAGCAAAGGATTAGTTCGCACTCATCCACACAGACATAAAGATATATAAAGATACATATATCTGTTAATTGGTCAATTTATCCTATGATTTCAATTTTATACTATATTATAAACTTATTGTCATCCAATCATAATTTGACATGTACGATAAGTTTGTTGACTTTTACAATAACTATCTTAAAATTCATATTTATCATGATTTCTATTTAGCTAGCATTGTTAGTCTAAAAATTTTTACATTGACGCATAGAAAATAAACATTTATTTTGTTTTTGTGTTATTTATTTTTTACGCGCATATAAACCTTTTTGATCTTAAAGAGAATAAAGAAACTTTTAATAGATAAATTGTAACTTTTGTTAATATTATGAATTTGTAAGCTGACGAAATGAAATCACGAGGTAAAGTGATATTACCCCAAACCAATCTCATATCCATGACCCGTGATACGTGGTCACAATCTACTCACATACTAGTCTCAAGTATTATTGTTGTCTTTATTGACAATAATACTTGACTAGAGATATTTTAAGAATAGCATTAAATAGACTATTCTAAGGACTTTATTATGTTCCAATACATACATAATAAATGAAATGCCCCTTATCATTAATAAATGAATAAAACAAAATACAAAAATAAACCATAAAGTATTGGTCCCTAGGGCTTATACCAACATAGACCGGTTATGAGACTACTCCTTAGTTGGAGACTTATTCAAACAAACCTATGTTTTTCTTCTCTTCCCTATCTTTCTGTTTATTTATAACTAATTGAAAGAGAGATTAAATTGTAAAATTTTGGAAAATCATGAGTTTGTCTTCAAGTTTTTTCTTACATCGTCTTACTTGTAAACAATTTTCATTACATTTTCGTCTTAAGACAAATTCTTTTAAGAATCTAGTCATCCTTTTTAAACGAAGTTTTTTTATTTACTAATTATTTTTTAAAAATAATAAAATACAATTTGACCTCCTCCTCGGCTCCTCCTTATGTTCTTGCCATATTTTTGTCTTTACACTTTTGCTGAAACCCTATTCGAGAAATTATCATTTTTCATTTATTTACATTTAGTATTTTTCTTTTGGGGAAAATTTGGTGGAAAAAATGTTACTAAATTAAAATCACATGGGAATGAAATAACAAAATTTGAGACCACGTAACCAGGGCGCGAAAGTTCAGTAAGGCGCCAAAAATTAAAAAACAAAAGAAAACACTCGAGGATAAAGTGGCTTTACAAAGGAGAAGTTTACGGTGGTCAAAATTGAAGTTACCCCATGGGGGAGAAGGAAGCTGACCTTCTATGGTAGATTTTAAATAATTGTTTGTATACCCTTCAAATGTTGCAACTTAGTCCACAAAAAAGAAAAAAAATAAGGTTAAAAATGCATTTTACATGAAAATATGAATGTAAAATATCTTTATTGAACAGAGAAATAAAGAACAGAACAATCTCTGTTCTTATTTTTCTATTCTTTTCTTTTCTTGAAGATAAGTAAAAATTCTAAATGTAAAGTTGTAACAAAACTATATTTAACGTAGATTTAATAAATCAGTTCGAGGCTTTGAAACATTTTTGACATTACTGCATCTAATTTGAGAACTTAACAAATTAAATACGCGAATGTGATTTCTTGATCCAACCCATTGAACCCATTTGGGCTCGCAATGGTTACAATATCATGGACTATGGTGTCAATATTTTACTTTTTAGGGACCCCACTTTAATTTTAATATAGTTAAATAAAAGCAAAGCGATCTAGGTGACCTTTCCTCAATATTATCCCGTTCATTGGAAAAATGATTAAATATACGATTTATATGCACTTTCTTATTGGTGGTCAAAAGATTCCGTTTACGCCGCCTTGCTATAAAGCATATACTGATATACAAGAGTGTCAAACGAAAAGTAACCTTAAAAAACCTAATTCACGAAAATTAAAAAAATGATTACATAATTAATCGAACCACATCTCCCTTAAAGATTACGTAACTTGATAAATTGAACAACTTGTTTATTGTTTAAATATTTTTATTTGGCAAAAATTCTAGATTTAAGTCGTAAAAGTGAGAAAACAGGTAAAGTGTAAAAATAATAGAACATTTTTTAATTTAAATTTGAATGGTTTAGAAATTTTATAACATATTTTTACTAATTTATTTATTAAATAAAAATAATGTTTTATATTTTTAAGATATTAAATGTATTTATTTTTATTTAATATCATTTTATAAAATATTAAAATGGTTAAAAAAATAGCATTATTATCTAATATGTGGTGATAGACAAAAAAGGCTAAAGTACCTCGTATGTTTAACTTACAATAATTTTATATCCTCTTATAATAATATATTAATATTTCTTTTAATACTTTATAAAAAATATTAAATAAAAAACAAATGTATTCAATATTCTTATAACATAAAAAATATTCATTATTTTTTTTATTAATAATTAGGAAGAAAATTAAGAGGATATTGTAAGAATTTAAAATTAATCTTTAACTTACCTTTTTTTTTTTTAAGATATCTTTAACTTACTTTAAATTAAGCTGGTAAATATAATATCATAAGTATTAATGTATTATTCACTGATCAAAATCAAAAATTTATCTCAATAACCATTGCCTTTCTCAGTAACTGTTAAATCAGTTGCAGTGAATGTTTTTAAAATTGAATCGATTAAAGTACTGGTTTAAAGTTTAATGGCTCAATCGTAATTAAATTGTGGTTAAATTGGTATCAATAAAATAATAATAATTAAATAATACATAAAATAATATTAAATAAATATAATATCATAACTTTATAATACTAAAATAAACATTATTTTATAGTTTTTTAACATTTAAAGTACTAATAAAAGTTGAAATCAAATATATCATAATACTTAAATTTAAATTTTGATAAAATATAATAATGTCCATTAACAATAAGTTTATATCTAAAATAAAAAAGAAAATGACAAATTAATATAATATAAAATTATAAGAAATCAAGATATAAAAATTGTAAATTAATATAAATGACTAAATTATATATTTTATAAGAAAAAAAACTAACAATAATAAATAAAATAATTTATACCTATTTGTGATCCTTATTAAATATGTATTTTTGTTTATAATAAATATATTTTAGATTAAATTTATAAAATCTAAAAAATATATATATATTGGTTCAAACAGATTTTCTGCATCAATTTTTTTTGTCATTTTTTTTGGGTTTTAGACCGATTTGATCGATTCTCACTGGTTTTGAAATTATTCAATTTTTTAGAGTTAACGGACCAGTCAAACTAGACCAGTTCCTAGTCAAATCAATTGAACCAGCCAATTCGATTCAATTTTCAAAACTATGGTTATGGTTGCCTAAGTTTTATTATTTAAATTAATGGTAAATGCATCATGTACTCTGAAAGAGCAAGAAACACACAAGAAGGGGGTTGAATTGTGTGTTTGTGAATTTTTAAAACCTTTTTCGTAAGCATTTAAAAGAAGATATAAACGTCATCCAGTTAAAAGCACATGAGGATAAGGAAGGAGTAAAACACACTGAGTTTTATACTGGTTCACACAACTTGAGCAACGTCCAGTACCTTCTTTCCAAAAGGATTTCCATTAACCGAATCCTGGTTACAACAAGTATTCTTCAATAGTCTTTGCAGGCCTTACAAATTGTGATAAACCTTAGATCATAAAAACCCAAGTATTCTTTAGTCACAAAGCCTATCCAGGCTTTCACAACGCCAAGGTTGTTTTTATAAAGATTCAACTCACAAGGTGAGGATATGAAAGTTTAAGCACAATATACAATAACTTTGCAATGCAAAAAATATGAAAACTTAAAAGCTGGAGAGGTCGTCATCTAGTAAGAGTTTTAGCGCTTTGTTCAAGTTTGTAATTTTCAGTACACGTTCATAGCTCTTCGTCATGCGAGTCTTGCTTATATAGCCTTTTGGAAATATATTCGTTTAAAGAGAGGGCTTTAGTTTTATTTTTCCATTTTGAAGGAGCATTAAATGCATGGGAGATTCTTCACATTAAGACTTGATATGTGTCTTAAGAATCTTGGAGAAAGAAGATGCAATAGTCTTGTCTTGGAATGGTTTTGTACTGAAAAGGTAGGTACTATCTGACGTTTAGTGCTGCTTTTTCTGATCATACCTTCTTTTGTTCTCTCTTTTTGTACTTCAACCCTGATAAGTTGACTAACTTTTTCACATGGCTGTACTTATCCATCAGAATATCCTACTTTTCATTAAATGCTAAGATATTTAAATGTTACAACATATCGAAAAGCATAAGGAACAAGTTTCAATATGTACGAAAGTGAATAAACTTATCCAACTTTATTGAAACTTAATCAATTTGAAAACATCTATGTCAAAAAGATTTCAATGACTCTTTCAACACATGCATGTTAGAAAACTTATATTAGACGAGGTTTGCAAATAAGCACATTGGACACCATGTTTTCTAAAAACGATGGACGCTTAATTTAAGTTGGTGCATTGGACACCAATTTTACTAAAAACTTGTTGGGCACACCTGAGTTAAGAAATATAGCTTTTTTTCTTAAGAGCAATATTTCTACATATGTAACACACTTGTCATCAAACTCTAAAATTTAATATCCTTTGTTATCATCAAAACTTTGAGGGGTTAGATGCTTTATATGTCTTTGGTTCCAACATACTCTTCTCCCATTTTATAAAAATTGAAACAAGAAATGCTAACTTAGAGGATGCTAATTAATAATATACCATTTAACATAAATTTTTTAATATGCTCTTTATTATTAGATAAATTTTATAAGAGTCTCACAAATTTTGTCAGTCTTATTTTTTATTTAATGAGTTTAAATAAATTTTAAACAATAAAAAAAGTAAAAAAATACCAAGGACATTGCTTAAAGAATCAAAAGTAAAATTATCTATAAAAAATATAACATTTAATGTTATTGATGCACTCATACTTAAAGGGCATTGGTTAATGAGTTTAATGAAAAACAATAATTTTAAATCATCTTAGGATATCTTCCAATTAATCTATTAAATCTTCATACTTACTTGCTAAAGAAAGTAGTGAATGCTTCTTATATTTTATTTAATATTTTATTTATAAAGTAGTAGGATGATAGAAGATTTTATAGGACAATACTTATTTCATGCTTGAGTATAAGCAAATCTAAACATAGGTATGATGGTCTAAAATATAAATAAATCTTAACCGATTTTACTTTATTGAATGAAATTATTCACAAAAGCCTTTTATTTAATTTAGATTTTATTTTCAATAATTCATTTGATTTCCATGATATCAACTGCATTGCTTTCAACATGGAGTGAGATTATTTGCATTTGAAACAAGTTCTCATAGAATTGAAATCTTCCATCAATTAGAGTGAAAGGCATTTTAGAAAATGAAATTCATTTTTTAAATGAGATTAAAAAATTAAATGAAATTAACTAACATTCCTAATTATCATAAATTAGTTATTTTTTTATTTATATTTGAGTCCAAAGAGGATACATTTCTCAAAGCAAAAAGATTTTATAAAAAAGAGTAATGTGTCTTTTATAACATCTTTGTATTAATCCTTTGAATAAGGAAAGATTAAATAAAAATAAATGTATTTAACTTCTTGAAAATATAAAAAGAACACTCAATCTTTAATTTATCTAATAAATAAGAAAATTGGAAAGAGAATATTGGAAAACAACTTAGAATCAAGACAAAAGTAAAATGTGTTATCTTGAGTACTTTGGATATTATTTTCTAATAAAAATTAGAATTTTATCTTAATAAGTAGCATTAATTTTAATTTTAACCTTTATTATATTATAAGTCGTTAAGATGAAAGTCTAATTTTAATTAAAAAACAATAAAAAAATGTGCAAAATACTTCACCTAAATGCAATATTTAGTGTTCTGGATCTCCATTAGCTTTCACCAACTTCCATCGCTCTAATGACTTAGAGGTTGATTAAAGGGTGGATATGTGCCACCAGGTTCACTCGGTTAAAGGCCGACCTATGTTAAACTTGTGTGTCGAACCTTGTGGCCAACCTATGTCCACCTTGTCGTTGGCCTTGTAGTGTACTAACTTGCCACGTTTCTTGCATTTTGCGATAATCGCCTAATGAAATTTCCTGTGCATTCTATCATATATAAGGTAATCTACATCTTTAAATTCATAATCTAACCCTCACTCTTGTTCACCTCTTAGTTTCTGACTCGAGCGTCAAAGTCTTTGCATGTGGTGACCACCCTATGTTTTCCTTTTGGCCGTTGTGCTACCGTCATGCTATTGCCATGTCACTATCCATCCATCATGCTAACTTTGTGATTCCTCCCTAGCTGCTTGCCAGAAATCTCCTCCTCCATAGAAGTGTCCATCCATATTTGTCCTTACTAGGGATGATAATGGGACAAGGTAGGTATAGGTAATAGTCCCTATCACCCTTCCCATATTCACAGGGCATTCATTGTGCAAATATCCATAGGAATTCGTAAATATTTGTTAAAATATAAATTTTTAAAGACGAAGCAAAAAATAAAAATAATTTTTTTGAAATATATGTTTATATTAAAAATAAATAATTTAATATATATATATATATATATTATACTAAAAATAAATTAGAGTAAATTACTTAGTTACTTTGTATATAATAATAACATTTAAATAATTCTAAATTATAGGTACCCGCCAAGTACAAATATCTTACTATACGTCCTGCTTTATTAATAAGCAGGTACTTATTTAGGTATCAATTTTCAACCCACAGTGAGTTTTACCCCCAAGATATTTGTGGGTGTGAGTTTTTTGGTCATTCTTAATCCTTACAAACACTTAGAATTATCGTAGGGTATATTTGAATAAAAAAAAATTAATTAAATACTTATTTAATAAATTCTTACCACATAAAAATTTATGTTATAAATTAGATAATAAAACTCATTGAAATAGTTAAAAGATTACTTTAGTTAATTTTATAAAAAATTAAAATAAAGTAAAAACAAAAAGTTTGAAAATCGTAAACTGTTTATTTTTAAGTTTAATAATTATGTACTATCAGTATAAAAAATTTTATATTATCAATCAATCAAACATTACCGTTAATATAATTTTTAAAATATTTATTATAAAAATTAATAAATTTAAAATAAATAATAATTTATGATTGAATGACTGTTATTACACAACCTATTTTTTCTTTATTTTTATTTGGCGCATCAACGTGACCTCATTTATATCGATCAGGCCTCGCTTTCTTCGCCTGGTGTCAAATCAAATAAAGTGCCCAACGTGATGATACGTGCCACGAACACTCTATCTCTTTCTCTCCTGCCTCCCCGTCCCTGTGTTGTGAGCAATCAATCAGCAATGTGCGTAATAACAATAACAAAGGGGATAACATAATTGTGATCATCATAACAACAATACAGTACTTACAAAAAGTGACTCCCTTTTCTTTCCCCTTGAGGCATTGTTCGTTGCTTCCCTCCGCGGTTTCACTCGTACTTCCATTGCCCCCTTTCTGTTTTTTTTTTTTCATTTATCAGTCTCTCGCTCGCGGGTACCACTCTTTCTCTGTTTCTGTTTCTGTTTCTGTTTCTTCGCCGAGTAACTGTTCGACGAAATGCCCCAACCATGCACTTCCTCACAGCACCCTCCCCTTGGCTGCTCTCTCCCCATTTGCCCCCTTCCCTCGTCCCCCCACGCTCCTCCGGCTCGACCGGGCGGGTGCGCCGGTTCGCAGTTCTGAACGAACCCGGTTCGGTTCTCGAATCTCTCTGGAAGGGGAACTGCTACAAGGGTTTGTGCTGGTCCTGCTCCGGGTTCTTGCGGCGGTGCAAGGATTGGCAGGGGGAGTTCTCCTCTCTGGAGTCCGAGATTTTGGAGTTCATGCAGAGCTCCGATAAGCCCGAAGCGTTTCCCACGAAGGAGGAGTTGGTTGCTGCAGGGAGGGTGGATTTGGTCAACGCTATTGTCAATGAAGGAGGGTGGCTTGCGTTTGGGTGGGATTTGAATGATGGGTCGGGTGAAATTCGCGGTTTTGATGATAGGAGTGGCGGTGGAATTGACGGTAATGCGACTCGGGCTTCTGGGGTTGGTTCTTCTTCTTCTTCTTCTCAAACAGATGGATCAGTGTGAGAATCCTATTATAATGATTCACCTCTCCTTGTCTTTTGCTTTTCAGTGCTCTGTTTCCCAGTTTTTCGTGTTAGTGCGTATCTGTAATTTCTCTTGTGGTGAAATGTTACTGGCTTGAAGTGTGTCGGGGAGGTTTGAGGGCCAAACACTTGGGCTTTGGAGGTTTGAGTATGGAGCATTTCCTGTGCAGCTTTAATCTTGCAGCGAGATTAAATGGAGAGAGTAAACTACAGGATTCAAGCAGGGTAGATGAAATGGAGGAGTGACTTGAGTGGTGTTTTGTGATAGAAAGGTATAGATGAAGCTTAAGGGGAAAATTTATTGCATGGGTACAAGACTTTCAATGTTGTATGGAATTGATTGTTAGGGGTGATTCAAAGCCAACAAGAGAATAAACTCAATGTAGAATTAATAAGAATGTTGCGTTAGATGAGTGGACATACTAGATAAGATAGGATGCATTAGAGAGAGAATTGTGGTAGCACTGACACCTATTACAGGAAAGATGGTAGAAGCTTGCCTCAAGTAGTTTAAGCATGTGCGGAGAAAACATGTAGAAGCCCCAGTGGCGAGTGAGGAAAGCATATCAAACAAAGGGTAGCCTAATTGCTAGAGGTAGAGGGAGATCCAATAAGGCTCTAGGGAAAACCATTATGTGAGATTTAGAGGAGTGTTGTTTCTCTGTAGATATGATTTGTGATAGAACATTATGGTGTTGTTTAATCAATGTGGCCGGTCCCACCTAGTGGGAAAAAGGTTGGTTGTTGTTGTTTAATCTAGCAACAATGAGCTAATTTATAAGTATTCACTATTTTTGTTTTCTTGCCAATGTAGTGTTCCTATTTGTCAAATGGATGAACTAGATGTAACTTCAAGTGACAAGCAGTATCCTGAGTGTTACTTTCTGTTATACAGGGAAATTGAAGCTGATGAATCTGGCATTGAGGGTATATTGAATCGGTTGGAGAAACAAAGAAGTAGTTTTTTGGGACTTGGTTTTATAGAGAAAGAAGATAGTATTTCTTCCAAGAATAATGAAGATAAAGATGATTGGGATCATAGAACAACTACGGATGCAGTAAGTAAATATTATCCCCTTCAAATGCTCTAGGTTGTTCTTTAGTTTCCATTACTCTTCACATCATACGTGCCAAAAGTATAAAAATTAAAAAAATAAAAAGAAATATATTACCTATGTTGGAGTTCTGGAACATTTTAATATTGAAAAATTTTATTATATTATATATTTCCACTTATCAGTTAAAGCTAATTAAGCTATAGTTTTACTGTTCAATAAGCATGTCAATGAACTGTTTCACCCTGAAGTTGAGAAAGAATCAAATTTTGAAATATTACTTTTGATGCCCCTCACTACTCTGTTGAAATTAAAATTTTTTTTTTGGTATCTTCTGTGTTGTAAAGATAGCTGCTGGCCTTGAAAATCGTAGCAGAGCATCCTCATTGAACCCTACAAGCAGTCATCTTAGTGGTTCTCAGATCAAACATGATCAGCACGAATCTCAATCAGGTACTGAAAATTTAAGAAACTCGCTTAAGTCAGAGATGTGGAGGAGTTGGATTATTCAGAGAACTGGTTTTTCAGATGCAGATTTTGAAGGTAATCTAGTTTACATTTTGAGGTTGTGTCGTACTATTGTAGGCAGGATCAACTGATATCTTCATAATTATGATATACAGATGCTGAAATTGTTCCGGGTGAAACTCAGAAAGGAGGCATTAGTGATGCTTCAGGACAACCCGATATCCTCAACGAAAGGGAGTTTTCTTCTGAACTTATAAACAGAGGAACAGGATTATATTCTCTCGATGGAAATGCAAATCATAATGACATTAAATCCCGTATCCAGTATCTAGAATCAGAGCTAGCTTCTATACTTCATTTGTTGAGGTCTAGCACAGATAAAGTTACAATGCAGACGGTGAGTGTAATAATATAATAAGATATTATCTTTGCTGCAGTTCTCTCTGTTTTTTAAGCACTAGTGAAGTTAGCTTAGCTCATTTATAGCATTTGTAATGCTCTGCGTTAAGTTTGGACCTGACTAATCTGTATGAGGATAGATGAGAGAATTTGCTGCCACTTCTATTTTGGAGTGCAGAGGAGAATTTTGCTGTGCAACTTGTTTTGGGCTGGGAGAACCACACAACCTAAGAGAGTCAACAAGGGATACAAACACTATCTGTTTATCAATTTCATCTTATAATACCATATGTTGAATGATATACACCAAGAAATTTGAATGTTATTAAAACTCTGCCCATTAAGTCTATCCAATATTGTTCATAAAAGAAAATTGTTGCTTCTCTTTTATCCAAAGCCTTTCATTTTTTTGGGCATCTCTCTTAATCTCTCAGGTATTAGTATGGACTTACACAGATATGCTGTGTGTGAACGTTGACTGGTTAGCAAGGAGTTTCACTGGCTCTGTGGGTTGATAAACTGAGAACAATTCAACATATTTAAGACACTGAACAGTTTGTGTGATTTAATTGGTGTAGAAGTAGCAACTAGCTACCACAAATTTAGTTTCGTTTACTGAAATGAAACTAGAAGAATGGTCCTCTTTCAATAGAATAGTTTTTCATTTACTGTCAACATTAATGTGAAGGCCTCTCCTCGGGATTCTAAACTAGTCCTGATTTGCTTGCTGTATTTGTATATTCTTCAATAGGACCGGAAGAGCTCTTCTGATTATCTAGCAAAGCTTTCCGATGCTTGGGAATTCCAGGAAAATGAGATCATGAATGCTCAGGACAGATTGCGTTCTATACGGGCTAAGTTGGCAGTGTTAGAAGGAAAGATGGCAATGGCAATAATGTATCCCCCAGACACCATTCAATTAATGTTTCATATATAAATAGATAAAGAACCTAAATCTTGACAATATCACATCCTTTTCTCCCAGGGATGCACACAAGGTAGTCGAAGAAAAGCAGAAGAAGATTAATAATGCTCAAAAAGCTTTGCAAATTCTGAAGAGTACTTGTGTAGTTTGGCCCAATAATGCTTCAGAAGTACTTTTGACAGGATCATTTGATGGTTGGTCCACCAAGGTATAATCTGTTGCCGATAACTTTTTAATTGTTATAATAGATATTAGAACTTGTGTGTGTTGTACTTTTTGAGAAAAAGAGGTTTTTTAATTAAAAAACATGTTTAACAAATATAACAAAAAAAAAGCAGCTTTACCCTTTGTTTGGATTAGTAAAAATTGAGAAGAGAGAAGTGGGTGAGAAAAAATAATTTTATGTTGTTTGTTTAAAGAGAAAAGTAGAGAAGAGAGAGCTTATTTGTGTGGGGCCCACTAAAAAAAATCTCTTATTTGTTGAAGAGAAAGAGAAAATGATAAATAAAAAATTGAGACCCACTTAAAATTACAATTCTAACCTTACTAAAGATAAATGTCTTTACAAGAAAAATTAATTCTTTTTCTCTCCACTTTTCTATCAAACCAAACAAGTGGAGAGAAAACTTAACTTTTTTTTCTCTTCTACTCTCATATTTCTTCCAATCCAAACATCTTAAAAATCTATCAATTCTCTACTCATTCTCTCTTATCTCCTACTTCTCTCTTATCTACTTCTCTCTTTACCCAAACAAAGAATTAGTGCTTTCCTCTTAAGCTTGAAAGAGTAGACTCTGGAAAAAAAAAGAAAAAGAAGCTATTAAAAGTTATATCATAAAAGTGCATTTTTAAAATGCTTTTCCATACTCAACCATAATGTATTGGGAAACATCATCTGTGTAAATAGATGTGTATTCATAATGCCACCTTTCTCGAGATGGGTTTCATGGTTCTCACCTTCTCGTGTTGCATGGGTCAGAGCTCACAGACGACCTTGCTCAAGGATAAACCACTTAGGATTTGTGCATACAATATGGGTTAAGGATTCATAAACCACTAATTTTGACCTGATATCTGCCTGTGTTGTTTTTCTAGGATTCATAGGTCAATTGTAGGTGGTTGATTGATAAAATTAAATTGCTTTCCTCTTTGTCAATGTATTTTGTAAAATCAATTCTAATTTGCAATGACCGAATGCATACTTAAGCATAACTATATTTTTGTACATAGATTCTCCTGATGCTTTTCAGATTACTTCTATTGAGCACATTAAACATTAATACAAATATTTAACAGACAGTAATTATATTGCAGAGAAGGATGGAAAGGTTAAGTAGTGGTATGTTTTCTTTGAGCTTGCAGCTGTATCCTGGAAGATATGAGGTTAGTTGTACTTTATCAACTAATGATTTCTTAAACCTGTTGATGTTGTACCCAATAAGATACGCGTAGTGGGCATTTTAATTATTTGCTTGTGTTGCAGATGAAGTTCATCGTAGATGGAGAATGGAAAATTGATCCGTTGCGCCCTGTTGTTATCAGCAATGGCTATGAGAATAATCTTCTCATTATTAGTGATTGATGTAACAGAAAGTAAGCATGAGATAATCTCTGTAGAACACAGAAGAGGATGACATTGCTCTAGGTTAGTCACCCATTTTTTCACTTGTGTACAAAATATTCAGCGAGTGGTTCATTGATTCTTTTACTTAGTCCTTGTACCACTTTTAGATGTAAATATCTTGATTGATGACAAACTAATCCCATTCAATCATTTTTAACATGTTCATATAAGTGTGGAAGTGGTGCCTCACCGTATCAAATGATACGAGTAAATGTTGGTAATAAGGTTACATAACCACGTATTCACTGTTTTTGACCAACTGTAAAAGATGAGAAATGGTTCATTTTAGCATATTTTTACAGTTCTAGAAATCAATGCTTTTGAGATCCATCTTGATATTTTTTTCTTTATTTATGCTTCTTCAATTGATGAGCAGCGAGGGTGGAAGAAACCATATTCCAAAGTCCCAATCAATTCGAATATAATGAGAAACCGAAATAATTCCATTCACTTTCTGTTGGGAGAAATATGAGTGTTAAATGGACTAAAATTTCGAGTCTTACAGTAACAACGAAAATAATATGGTGAACGGTCACCCACTTATACTGGGAATGTCATTGCCATGTTCTAGCATAAGACCAAAATTTGGGAAACATGCCTCTAAAGGCTACTGATGATTGCTAATGAAATAGCTATCCGCTATTTTTTCTGTTTGGTTGAGAAGAGGATCATCCATATTCACTTCCTTTCTTAGTTCTCAAATTTGTGAGGGACCAGTGGAGCCTATGGCTTTCCAGTAAAAAATGTACAATGCAGCCTGAATCCAAAATAATACTTGGGAAGCAGAAGGCTTTCTTGGCATGTATCATTCTATATACTGCCACTGGAAGTTCAGAACCACTACCAGAAGCAAGCTAATGGCAACTTCTTTTGACATGCATATCAAATTAGCCTATAATCAAGTTTGAGGAGAATCTTGGGCATGGCTACAGCAAACGTGAATCCACTTCCACAGAAGACTCTAATTGATGCAGCTTCATTCAGATCATAACCAAGGCTTACTGCAACAGGACTGGTTTGGTTGCAAGTATCCCCTAAACCAAGTTGACCATGCTCACCCCAACCCCATGTCTTTATTTCTCCATGCTCTGAAAATAGAAAGGAAAGAATTCAGCACTTTTATGTGATTCTAAGCTTGCTACAGAACAAGAAGAACACTACATCTTGCCTGTGACAATGACAGAATGCTCAGCTCCGGTAGCAACATCAGTAATCTTCATCCCATCAAGGCCAGGGACTTTCTCCAAATTGACTTCTCGCAAATCTCCTACAAAATAACAAGGCATAATATAAAGATAAGAGCAAAGCTATTTAAACAACATTTTACATGATACAAAAAATTGCATTTTTGTTACCCCCATGAAATTACCTCTGAATTCATGCAGTGTCGAAGTACTGTTTTTTTCACAAACTTATTCTATACATTGGTTGCCTCTTTTGGTTGGTCTGCCGAATCATTCAGAACTTTCCGAAAGATACACCAAGTTTACAAGATTTTATTTGCATTTAACTAATATATAAGAATTATGGGTATGGATGATGATGACAGCCATGGAAAATCTGGTAGTAAGGAACTCGATGGCAATAACTGACATTCTCAAGGATTACAGATCTATACAACAAGAAAGTACATAAATTATGATGTCTTGATGGTTCAACGTAACTCAAATGCATTACCAGGTAAATGCTTAGCCGGGCTTATATTCTGAAGATTACTAAGCACTCCAAGGTGGTTCCCACCTAGCATATAAACCTCCCCCTCACCTGTGCAAAAAATTAACAGCAAAATGCATTTCTTAAATAGGGAGGAAATCACAAAATTTGTTGGGTATGTAGTGTCAATAAGCACCACTCATAGCTAAAGCATGGTTCCATCCCAGAGCAACTTTGGTAAAATTCAATGTAGAGTTTAAGCACTGAGGAACGTGAGCATCTTCAAAGCCCTTGAAGCCTCTTCCCCAGGTGTAAACATGCCCATAAACTGAAGATAATAGAACTAGTTAGAGAAGAATATAATGCCACTTGCGGGCCTACTATTTTTCTATATGAATGTCGCTAGATGACCCAAAAATGGAAACCATACATATCATGCAAGGGGAAAGTGGTGGTTTTACCAGATACTGCAGCACTGTGATCTCCATTTGCTGCAATTTCAACGATTTCAACACCTTCAAAGCCATTAACAACTCTAGGAACATTAACAGATTTGACCCTATCGTTGTTGACACCCAGTTGACCACGCTTCCCAGAGCCAAATCCATAAATCTGATTTCCTGGACAATCTGCATCATAGTAACCTTTGCTAATTAAAGGAGCAAAATGGAAGTACTGCAAAGTGAGAGATAAACACATATTGTAGGCAACAACTAGAACCAATCCAATACCTTTTAACAAGACAAGGGAATGGCGCATGCCACATGCTACCTGCGCAACATGCTGATCAACAAAGCACGACACTTTCACAGGAGAACAGTGTGAGGCACAATCCCCATGCCCAAGTTGACCAAACGAGCCATCCCCACAAGTGAACACACACCCAGTATCTGAAAACCAACCAAGAAGAACAGATCAAAAGGCAAAGATAATCACTTTCAAGTTTCAACATAGAACCAACCTCAACTATACTATACACTTAACAAACACAGCGGAGACAGAGACATCAGGGCGCAAACCTGAAACAAAACCTGAGTGGCTCCACCCAGCAGAGACATGGGTTATGAAGTAGCCATCCAATGATGTTACTGCCTTGGGATACAAAGCGTTACTCACAACCTCCCCATGGCCTAGTTGGCCAGAATTGCCCCTACCCCATGATAGTACCTTGCCGGCTACAATTTATTATTATTATTTTTTAAAACAATATTAACATCAACATAAAGTGCAAATCAAAATAAAAAGAAAAAAAGATGCATAATAGTTGGTGAATTTTATTGTGAGAAAGAAAGATAGCGTTGATACCAGAGGTCAAGGCTATGACATGAGCGCCGCCACAGGCAAGGGAAGAGATGGAGGAGAGAGAGGGTTGATGAAGGAGTTGAGGGAAGTGTTCATCCTGAAGAATCTTCGTTCCTAACTGACCCTCGGTGCCAGCACCCCAACTCCAAACTGGTTGTTCTGATTCATCCTTGTCATCTTCCTTCTCTGCTTTTTCCCGTTCTTCCATCACTGCTTTGAGTTTGAGTTACTTTATCTCGGTTGAGTGTTGACAATCTTACCGCTATCCCACCAGACTCTTGTTTTTGCCTTTTCTTTGTTACAAGGGGTTGTTTAATTCACTTCAAATAAAAATATGGATAAATAATCAATTATATAATTTTTTATATATTTAAAAATAATTAATATAATATAAGAATTGTAGTAATTATTTTTAAAGGAATTATTTTATTTTATTTTTACTTAAAATAAGTTAAACAATCTCCTATTACAATATGGTAAGCTGTGCAGTTGTTAATTGTGATAGATAACTTTTTAGAAAGAGTTTAATATATAATTTTTTTTACTTTCAATCAATTATAAATTATTATAAGTATGATATTTAAAGTGGTTATATACTTGAGAATTTACAATTAAATAATAGTATAAAAATTTGAATTTACATTGTTAATACATTTATTTTAAAAAAAATATATATATATACGAGCTTTCTAATGGAAAGGTGTATTTGAATAAGTTTGAAAAAAAAATTATATGATATAATTTTAAAAAAATATTAAAGCGAGTCATTATATCTTATGAGAAGATTATTAAACAATTTTTTAGATTTTTTTTTAAAAGTATATAATCTACTCTTCTACACCAATATGTCATTGGTCAAAATGAAATTGGACGGAGATCCCTCAAGTAAAGGCTTAGGTTTAAGTTTTGTAGATGAAAAAACGTGCTTTAGAGAGAAAATCTCACTAAAGGTGTGGTGACCCTTGAAAAAAAATTATTTTTCTATTCTTATATTATAAATTAGAATACACAATTTTTTTTTCTATTTTTAATTATATATTTTTAATATTCTCTTCTTTTTGCATTTCACACAATTCTACCTAGCCAAAAAAATTTCTCTATCAATCATTTCAAATTATCTTTTTTTTTTTTTATCTTTATCTATATATTTGATATTCTTAATCGTTTATCATTTTTAATTTATTTTCTTTTATTTTTATATCTAAATTAAATTTCAATATTTTTTTAAAATTTTTTTATCAATAGTTAAAAAATTATATCGCAATTTAAATTGTTAATTGTATATTTAAAATATAATATATATTAAGATATTTCTCTAGAAGGATACTTAAAAAAAAAACACTTGTATAACTAGAAAATTTCTATTAAAACCAAATACAAAAATCTTTAATTTCCAATAAATATCTGTAAACATTCCGAAAAATACATATGACTAACCAAACATATTTTAGTCATTCTAAGTATCATAGTTCTCTAGATTTATGATTCTAAGGATTCATATGTATGAAAAAATTTGTCCTCTACCAATTATTATGAATAAAAGTTAAAATTTGTCATATATGACAATGTAATTAGATAACAATATATAAAATTTTTACACTTTCAATATATTGTAATTAAATTTTATATTAATTACAAATAAATTAATTTAATATTGATATTTTAAAATAAATTAGTTTGAAATTAGTTCAACTGAAATCTAAACCATTTCTGATGGTTTACTGAAAACGCCGGTCTAATGGGCGAGACTCAGCTCAGTGTTATTGTGCCCTTTTTATAATTTTATTTTTAGTTCTCGCAGACTGCAACAGCCAACTGCAAGAGGAGCATCGAAGCAACTAGAAACAGAGAGAAGAGAACGAAGGACAACAAAGAAGCTAAACGATGTCGTTTATGCGAGGAGATTTGCTCTCTCGAACCAGGAAACTCGTGAAGGGTTTGGCCAAGGCGCAACCCGTGTGGCTCAAAGCCATGGAACAGTTAATCTCCTAATTCAGATTCATTCTCTTCAATCGCCGCCTCTGCATTTTTATTTTACCTTTCTCTTTTGCCATTTGGGTCACTGACGCCTCTTTTGCTCCAAAATGATACCCTTTTTTCCTGAATCGAACTAAGGCTTACAGCGCTTGTGATGTTCAGTTTCATGATTTTAGGAATTTTCGGGATGCCATGTGTTTGTCACTGAATTTTTAATTTTGAACGTTTATTTGAGCATAGTGATGGTCTTTCTGTGCCTTTTATTTTTCTTGAAGGGTGAAAAACTGTGCAATATTTTATGTTTGACTGTATTCACCAGGGCGCCACCTGCAACATTTCCTCGAGCTGCAGGGAAAATTCAGACCATCACACTTCCTGAGGATGTTTATGTGAAGAAGTTCTACAAAAAGTATCCGGAATCCAAATATCATGACCCCATAAAGTATTGCCTTTTTTCCTTGTCTCTAGTTTTTGTTCCATTTGCAATGTTCAAGCATCTAGTCATTGTTTCTATATTGCTGCACGATGTGTTATCTTGTTATGTGTTTGGTTTCTATGTGGTGATATGACACTGTCATGAGGGAAAATTTTAGGTGAGATTCATCAATGAGGGAAATGTCGTGCCTATTTGGTTTAGGGAGGTGTTTTGTTTTTTTCTACCAATAATTACAAAAATTTCATTTTATTCCCTGTTTTCTGTTTTTAAAGTCTTTATATGAAATGATGAAAACAATGAAATAAAAACTCAAAATGTTTCCTTAAACTAAACAGGCACTTACCTTTAAAGTTTCGTTTTGATTCCTAGTAGGCTAGTATAGTAGTAAGGAAGAACTTGTGTCCTTGTGTTATGATTACCCTGCAATTTATCAGTAGCAGCACAACAGATTGCAATAGAAATTCCCAAATGGTATCAATGTCTATCTAAATCAGTGTAACAATAGGGCAGAATTGAAATCCCAGTCTATCCAAACAAAATACAGCAAAAGACAGTACAACAAGAAGAAGAAATCATATAGAGTGAGAGGGAACACCAGGAATAAGAGAATAATTCACACATCCCATACCCTCTGGGCCTCTACCCTTCCTTTCCTATGACAAATAGTCAAATACTCACCCCTACTCTCTCAACCATGTTGGCATTTTCCTGATTCTGTTACTATGCCTAACGGAATCACTCAACATTCCGATCATCTGCCATGTGTACAGTCTGTGGCCCACTACCTCTTTTGCTGTAATGTAACACTTTGTTTACTAACTATAGTGTTTTTGGATGGAGTTTTTAGATTGTGTCCCACTCTTAAGCATGATTATTTATCTGAATTTCTAAATAAGCAAGTAAACTGCTTAGTTCAGTTTAATGCCCTGCACTAATAGCTAAAATATGTTAAAAAGTTGAGTTTGGCATGATTGTGCCTATTGGAAATAATTTTATTATATTAATAATGTAAATGGGGTAGAATTATATGTTAATTAGAGTAGTGGTATATTCTTGTAATTATCCTTGTATTTGTGACACTTATTATAAATATATGTTCTGCTTGGGATGTAGTAATTTGCATCTTGAAATATATTAAAAGATCTCTTGGAAAAACTGTATTGCTTGAAGAGAAAGGTCATACTTAGGTTATGGGTATCTGGATGCAGATTTGGTTGATTCTCCCACTAATGAGAGGTCTACCTTTGGGACTGCATCTCTATTGGTGGTAATATTATTTGTTGGAAAAAATCAGGAAACAAAGTGTGGTTACAAGAACAAGTGCATAAGTATAGAGCCACGACTTTAGTCACTTGGGAACTTATTTGGCTCAACCAGTTGCTCGAAGAGTTGAGATTTAGGAAGGTTACACATATGACACTTATTTGTGATAATCAAGCAGCCTTACATATTCTGAGGACCAAACATATTGAGATAGATTGTCATTTCATTAGAGAGAAGATCTTATTTAGAGACATCACCACTAGCTTCATCAATTCAAATGTTCAACTGATGGGTGTTTTTGCGTAGTCACTGAGAGATCATCAGATTAGTTATATATGTAGCTAGCTTGGTGCATATGATTTATATGCTCCAGCTTAAGGGGAGTGTTTTGGAAATAATGTAATTATAGTGACACTGTAAATAAGGCAGAATTATATGTTAATTAGAGTAATGGTATGTTCTTGTAATTGTGTGTAATTATCCTTGTATAAATATATGCTCCGCTACGTAATTCAAAGACACGAAATTCATCACACGTCTCTCATTTTCTCTCTTAACAGTGCCTTTGTCCTCAATATCAATTATATTCTTGACTGATGTTTATTTTGTTGATTTACGATTGTGTTATCCTTTTGTGATACACAAATATTTTTATGTAATAGATCTGTCACATTGTTTTTTAAGAGCATTTAGAATTTGGTTTCTTACTCTAGTTATAATGAATATTTCTCATCTGGAGCTACTTTTTGAGTGGGTTCAAGTATATAATTTGAGTTCCTTTCTCTCAAAACAGTGGAAGCTGGAAAGAAGTATAATTTCTTATTCTCTTTCTTCAATTTTTTGGACTTTCCCTTTTAGGGGTGGACCTAGTCTTAAACATGTAACCACTCATTACCTGTTTCAAAACTTCTCAGTTGGACTGTGCAAAATAGTACATGTCTCTGTCTTTGTTTCTGCTATCTGATAATCATTTGCTTTCTTATGTGTTTTTTTAATGGTTGTGAGATACTCAAGTGTTCTTTTTCCGACAAATTGGTTTTGATTTGCTTGGTTTCTTAAAACATATTTTGAGTTTTATGTTCATATTATACATGCTGTACGCTAAAAGAAAAAAATGTTAACATAGGTCGGTTTTGTCAATTCACTAAGAATCCTCAATGGAATGGTTGTTACCAATTGATGGCTGACATATATTGGATGCATGGAGTAGGTTAATTTTTTGCATGTTGCCTCCATTTGCATCAAGAGAACTTTTAAATAGGCTGTAACCCATGTCTACTTGTTCATGGAAATAATGAAGTTGAAGCATCCAATGCATTAATCACTTCACTTATTCATATATATGATTAATGTTTCAACAGGTTTTGTGCTTTTGATCCCCCTCCATCTCGTGTATTTGCCTTGAGGGTTCTTGAATTGAAAGAGCAGGGCGTTAGTGAGGAGCAAGCAATGGCTATAGCTGATGTATGTAACCTAAATTGGTTCCTGAATATGTTATCTCTACAATTTGTTTTACCCTTTTGTCCTCTAACAATCAGTTGGATTGTTTTTCTTTGATTCCTGCTTTCTAGATGGAATATCTGACAGAGAAGAAGGCAAAGAAGAAAGCATATACCCGATTGAAGGAAATTGCTCGTCTTCAAGGAAAGAGACTTCCTCCAAACCCATATCCTAGTGCTATCAAGGAGATACAAGCTGAGGAGAGGAAATATGTTCGTGATCGTTTCTTCAATCCTAAGATACTCGAAATTGTGAAGCAACAGAAAGCCGAGTCAATGGAGAGATTCAGAGGGGGTGGTGATTGGTGACTTTTATGGGGACAAAGCTACACTACATTGAATGTTTGGCTCTTGATAAAATTAGCTCTGACAATAATATTTACCTTTCAGCCACGGAAAAGTGCGTACTTCTTCTCTGTTATTAGGTGAAATATTTATTTGTTGTATTAGAGCATAATTTCTTCCTGGCTACCCATGTTTTCTTAGTGGCTAACACTTGCCCTCAGCAGATGTCAAGCGCTCTCTTTTGTTGCCAGTTTGTTCATTAACCAGTTTTTCATGGAGTTTCTTTGCATATGCCATCATGAAAATGTTTCCGTGATTAACATGTATAAATTACTTGCTACAAAGGGTTTGAAAGTATTTGTAGCGCCAATCATTGATTCAAAATTTTGCCACTACTTATGACAAACCTTAAACCATTAATTATGAATCTCTAATTGTAAATCTGGTATAATTTTGTTTTCGCTGTCTTTACACCGATTTCTTCCAGATCGAGTTTTCAGCAATTACATTGTGGGTTGAAGATTTTCAATGTTGTCCCACGTGCAGCAGTGAGTATAACTCGTGGCTTCCTGGTGAGGGATTTTGCAATGGTTGGATCAGATTTTTGAAGAATTTTCTTTATTGGTTTAATTGTATAAAAGAAAAATGATCAGTCGGTACAATTCAGGGGAAAGAAAAGCTAAAAATATCAAATAGTAGAAAATAAGAATATAAAAAATGCATAATCTGGATCATACAAATGTTTTCAGATAAACTTTTGGTCTATGCTCAGTGGTAAGATTGATTCTATTTGGATTATAAAATATACCACTCCTAGCAATAGATATATATATTTTTTGGAGATATTATCAGTAGGTACTTAATTAAAGAAGAACTTATGTTAGATTAGAACCAAATAAATGAGTCATTTTGATTAGTTTAAAATTTTGCAATCAAAGATGATATAAATTAAGTTGATCTGTTGAACCTTTCGGCTCAGTGCAACAGTCTATGATGTCACAATACAAACTGTAATTGAAGAAAAGGAAGGGATGCAGTGAAGCCGAAGTTTTAAATTAGCAAGATTCTTAAAAGAATCAATATTTGTGTGGATGCTTGAATCGGTAGTCAAACTTGAGAAAAGTTCCACTATCTGATGGAAAAAACAATCTAACGAATAATGATTGCTAGACACGTATACTCTAGTTGACACCTAGATATATAAACAGAGAGAAGTGGGAAAAAGAATAGATATGATAACTGATAAGCAATATAACGTGATAAGAAGAAAGAGATAAAGAGAAATTATAGATGTTAACGAAGTGTTTGAAGCAATGTTTTTAAAATTGAACTGGTTAAAACACTAGTTCAAAGTTTAATAGTTCAACTGTAGTTAAATTATGATCAAACCAACATTAATAAAATAATAATAATAATTAAATAATATATAAACTAATATTAAAAAAACATAATATCATAACTTTATAATATTAAAAACTAAAAATTAAACATAATTTTATAGGTCGTAACATTTACAATACTTACAAAAATTCAAATCAAATATGTTACAATATTTAAGTTTAAGTTTTAACAATACACATCAATATTTATTAATAAAAACAAGTTTATACTTAGAATAAAAAAAAATAACAAATACTTTAGGTTGATTTTCATTTTTAAAAAAAATCAAAATAATGTTGTATTAAGTATTTTTCATTGACTAGTTGTGAACAGGTTTTTTTTACCAATTTTTGAATAGTTTTATTGTTTGATTGATTTTTCAGTTCTTTGACCAATTTTTTTCCAAGCCAATTTTGTGGTTTATTTGAACTGGTCAAGTGACTGATTTTTCTTTTAGTCCAAACACAAGTTTGAAGTGATAGAATCATAGAATGTCCTCTAATCTCATACCCTCTACAAGAATTTGTCCTACACAAAAAATAAAGTGTATTGTGAGGGTCAAGAGAAAAGTCATACAAGAATCTATTTTTTATATGACTTAAATATTTTTTTAGTCCCTGAAATATTTTTTGTGTTTTTTTAGTCCCCACCGTTAGAGGAGCTCTGTTAAAAGATGGCGTGGGAAACAAAGTGTCACATCATCATGCCACATGTCATCCACATAGCATATGTTTTAGGGACTAAAATGACAAAAATAATTTTATGCTAAATGAACAAAATACCTAAATTATAGAGACTAAAATGACCAAAATAATTTTATAGGAACTAGAAAAACAAAATATCCAAATTATAGAGACTAAAAGGATATTTAAGCCAAATTAAAATAAGAAAAAAAATTAAAAACCCTTATTCGTCACCACCATTACAAACCCTCCATTAGATCCAAGTACCTCTCCATGAAGGCAGGAATGTCAAAGTTCTCTGCATTTCCTTTGATGTTATCTTATTATCATCATCTTTCCGCTACAGAGTCACAAGCAATTGGTCAATGTCTTTTGAAACTTTCTTGAGGCTAAGGGAGGAGACAACACGACCTCTTTTTTCTTCTCCTTGTTCGCTTGATCATGCGGCACTGACATAGTTCTGCTTCAGTGGTGGTACATCAGAGAACGCAAAGTGTGTTGCCAATGTTATTATTGTCAAATGACAAATGCAAAGACTAGGGAGCTCTTTTCTTATTAGTTTGTTGTTCTCAATCTTGTGGTTGGTGCAAACTGCGGATCATATTACCAAAAGAGCTCATGATTCTTAGTTGCGATTTGGCTCGAATGAGTTTAGGTTATGGGTTGGCTTACTTAATGTGGTGGCTTCTATGGTTGGGATGGTGAAAAGACAAAACAAAGGGTTTAAAATGGTGGTGGTGAATGAGGTTTTTTTTTTTTTAAATTTGGCTTAAATTTTTTTTAGTCCCTATAAATTGAGTATTTTGTTTTTTTAATCCTTGTAAAATTATTTAGTTATTGTAGTCCATATAATTTGGATATATTTTTTTAGTCCCCATAAAATTATTTTTATTATTTTAGTCCTTGAAACATATGTCCACATGGACGACATGTGATGTGATAACGTAACACTCTATTTATCATGTCATTGTAACGGAACTTCTCTAACAATAAGGACTAAAAAAACATAAAAATATTTTAGAAACTAAAATGACCGAAATAATTTTATGAACATTAAAAAAAACAAAATTTCTAAATCATATGGATTAAAAAGATATTTAAGCATTTCTATATTGATGTACTATGTAAAGTACAAAGTCAGTAAAAATAGAACATAAAAAAGGAATGGATTACACGTGTCCATAGATCATGTTCATTTGTTTTAACTTTTAAAGTTATAATAAATTAAATTTAAATTATTAAATATAATCAAAATTTATATTTTAATTAATTTTAATTATAAATTTTATATTAAAACACTGTCTATAATAAAAAGAATTAATTCTTAGTTTAAAACACAAGCCCTCAAACTTGTAATCAATGTCTGAGTTGGTCATGAACCAATGACTGCAAAATTGCAATGAGGCAAGCAAAACCAAGGAGCCAAATGAATTAAAATAAAATAAAATAAATCTATAAAATAGTGTTCAAAATCATATAAATGGAGCATTTCAGTTTTTGATTTTTTAAAAATCCTCTACTATTTGCTTACGTTCAAAAAATCATTCATTTTAGTCCTTTTTTTTTTTTACGGTCATTTTATATGAAAAGAATAAAATGAATGCCGTTTTATAAAATCGGAGACTAACAAAGGGTTTAAAAATCCGAACAACTAAAATATTCGACAAACACACTCTCAACAACTAATTTAAGAGTTTATTCAAAATAAAAAGGTTTTCTGGTGTGAGCAATGATAGGAGAACATCTTACACGTTCAAATCCAAAGAATTGACGGACAACGCAATGTAAAACCAACTATTTACATTACATTTACGATGTAGGCATTAAAACACCACAACCAATTCCATAAGTTACTACCTAGTAGCTCATTAATTGAAAACACACTTAAGAAAAGAAGGGGGTGGGGGGCAAAACTACAAAGATCTAAATGCCAAATTGAAATCATTGATACAGAATAAGACAACCCTCTTAACAATACTGATTTTCATAGTTAGAGGATATCATCATAAGCAACAATTTCTCTGCCCTTGAAAGGCACTTCTAAAACTGAGCTACCTGAACTATCCTCGCTATGTTTGGTATTCCCTATAGCTGAAGCGAGTCTATTACCTCTCCCATGCTTGCTCAAAGGTACCTCAGCACGCACAAGCTTTGACATAGACCCTTTATCCTTGCTATTACCAACTCCTTCCCTCCACATGGCTAGAGGGTCCGTTGCCCACAACACCTGAACCTGTTATACACACCAATCTCTTTCAAACTTCTATAAATTACTAATGCATACCTAGGTTTTAAAAATTGGTTCCAGTTAGTAAACAACTCATTAGAGGATAAAACAAGTAATTTCAATTATTGATGAAAAGATTAATCGTTAATAATATATGCACATCTATAACTATAATAAAAAGAATATCCTCTTTTGATCTCTATTTTTTATTGAACTACCATACTCTTTAATTATTTTTTAAATTATTCACTATTTTATTCTTTAACTACTTATTACATTCTCTCTCTTTTATTTATTTATTTTTTAAAAAAATAAAAAGAGGCTCAGGGTGCCTTTCTTTCCTCTAGTCTTTATAAAATTAATAATAAATGCATTAGCATATTAATCATTGATTTTTTTGTAAATAATTAAGATTACTATTATCTTATTTAAATAAGTCAAATCCTTTAAAACTGAGGTCGCAACAGTAGTTATTTGTAACCACAAAGCCAATTTTTTAATAGTACAAAACTTAAATATAATTTCATAATTAAAATTTTATCTCGTTAATTTGCGTAATAAAACTTTCATTAAATATCAACATGAATTACTGTGAAACTTTAATTCTGATTAAAGAATTGTACTAAAAGCACAATTAAAACTGCATCTAAATTTTTTCATTTTCTACAATATCAAAGATTGCCACAACACTGTGACTGCGATGGCAGTGTAAATCCTTAATTTACCCCTTTCCCCCAATTTCACAAGAAACAAGTTACTATACAGAGCTCTTCAGTTTCAAGCTTTATTGTTACACTGCCTTCAACTTAAAATTTCAATTTTTACCAAAATTATAAACAATTAGCTAAAAAAATCGTCAAATACGTTAAATTTCAGGCCTTATCATTCTCCTCTTCAAACTCAAAGCTTCCAAATTTTACCGAGTTCCAAACAACTAAGCTGAAAATTCATCAATTGCGTTCAGTTCCAAACTCCACCGCGGTTGACTTCAAAACATTCGTCAAAATTCCAAACAATCGTTATCAAAAGGGAACTTTCAAAACCCTAAGTGAGAAAAGGGGAAAAAGGAAGCACCTTTTTGGAGTTAACGGTGATTCCGAAGGAGGGGTCGAGGCCGGCGGCGATGGCGGCGTCGGCGGAGCCCTTGGTCCGGTAGGTGATGTAGCCGACGGCGTCGCGGTCGATGCGGATGCGGGAGATGGCGCCGTAGATCTCGAATCGGGACTTGAGATCGAGGACGGAGCAGTCTTGGGGCAGGCCCATCACGACCACCGCGGACGGCGGCGCCGGCCTCGGCGCGGGTCTCTCCTCCTCCGCGGGCTCCGGCAAGGGGCGGCGGCGCTTGGCCGCGTCGTGGCGGGAAAAGTAGGGCTTGTCTCTCTTGCGACTCATTGTTGTGCTGTGAGTAGTACTGAGGGAATAGGTAACTGTAATACTTCAATTCGATTTTGCTAAGGTCTTGGTCTTGTCTGAGTTAAAATATTATATGCTACAAAATTTTTAGATAATTGGTATGGACCCGATTCTTTCCATTTATTCTTTTAGTGGATAAAAGTCGTGGCCTTTCATTACTGATAAAAAAAAAAAAAACTATTAATATTATAACGAGTTTAATTTTTATGTTAATCAATTAAATATTAGATATGATTTTTAAAATAATTATTATAAAACTAATAGATTTATTATATATGACAATATATAATTAAATAATAATATATTTTTTTTTAATACTATCAATATATATAATATTTACTCATATTATAACATCGTACCCACCAACAAAAACTTGCCTTTCTTTAACTATATATCAATTTTCTTGTTTTTTTTTTTTTTCAATTCTATTTGACATTCCTTTTTGGTGAGACAAAGAGAACTAAACAAAGCGTAAAAGCCCCTCAGAAAACAATGGCTGCTTTATCAGCCAGTAATCAGAGGCTAATGCACTTCAGAACTACATCAAAAATTTGAGAATGAAGTAAGGAAACAAGACCAAGTTTAGCTAAGAATCCGCCGCTTGATTGGCCTCTCTTCTAATATGATTGCACTAAACATGCTCACCAGCTCATAAGCTGACTAATTTTCTTGACCAAGGGGAAGGCTGGGTGAGAGGAAGAGCACAATTGACCACGTGGACTGCTGAAAGAGAATCTGATTCTACAATATTTTTCTGAAGCCACGGTTCCAAGTCAAGCAGAGACCATGGTAAATAGCCCATAATTCAGTAATGGTAATAGAGCAATCTCCCACTTTCATATGAAAACTGCACAAGAAATTCCCATCAATAAAAAAAAAACCGGTTTGATGGTAAGAGCTATTTATGGAAGCATCACATCACAATTTATTTTGACCCAACTTGCAGGAGGAGGATTCCATCCAATATCCTCGGTCATCCTGCATTTTGATTGGAAATGAACTTGTCGTTCAATGTGTTTTGCCAAAGAGATATCGAAAGTAGCCTTCCTGATTTGGAATACAGTCACGTCAGGAAGAACATCTTTGTTAGCAAAAGAAAGGTCACTGCATAAAATGCATGGGTTGATAATGTACTTCACCTGATTTTAAATTTTGATTATACCGATTTTTTAGGGGTTAATAAAAAACTATTTTAAAAAGTAATTTATCAAAAAATATAAACAAAATTAATTGTTAGATAAGGTGATTTGTATTAAGTTGGCATATTAACATGGATTAAAACCTTATTTCAATTAACTCTTTCTAGAAGTCAAGTGAAATGATACCTTTTAACAGAATGTGACGAATGAAAATTGAACAACAGAATAACATCATTTTATATGATGTCTTACAATGAACTAGATAGAATATCGCCTTGATCCATCTAAATACTAGCCAGACATGAATTATTCCAATTCAATAATTAGATATTTTTATATTTTATTGGTAAATTGTTTTTTTAATTACACAAGATACATATTTTTTAGACCATAAATCATCCATAAACTCAAAAATATCTGTTAATATCTAAATCTAATTAAGATCACGCTTAGGAGAATTAAGACCTACGTGACTAAAATGTGGCTAAAGTACCTAACTGTCAAACAATAAATACTTAAAGGAGCATAGTAACAAGATCATCCATCAAAATGTAAAGAATTAAATATTTTTTTAAATTCATACTTTTCAAGATATATATATATATATATATATATATATATATATATAAGCTTATACATATTTTATATACATTGGATTCATATATTAATTTGGTTAAAATACATTTACTCTTTTTCTTTTTATAAATATTGGCATATTTTGCTAAAATTGAATACAAGCTAAAATTAAAGAGTGAAAGTGACCTTAATAACGTGAATTGTATAATTGAAAGTAAAGATATTATTACAAAACATATACATGAGTCAAGTTGATTGACCCAAAGGGATAACTCAAAAACCAAGTTAGTAATTTAGATGTTGTTTTGGTCTATCTCTTAAGTTAGAGGACAAGTTTAAACCTATCTCAATTTATTTGGTCAATTCAGGTTCACCAGCGGAATAAGGCCATGAAAACCTCATTAGCCTAGTACATTTATTTGTAATAGGTGTTGTTGATATGACTTGTGCCGAATAATTTGACCACAAAACTAAGAACCATACTAATCAATTTGATTGGTGATGTAGCTAAACAACCAAACTTGTCAATATATTAGATCGAATTTGTTTGTAACCCAATAGGACCTAATCAATTGTGGGAGAAAACCTATCATCCAACCTATTTACATTGAATTGAATATAAACATTTTTGTTGTTTATAAAGATAATGTTATCAAAAATAAATATTTGACAAACATTTTTGTTATTTTTAAACATCATCATATTCTGCCCTTTGTCATATAAATTTTTTCATATTTTCTTTATTTCTTGATGATATTTAAAAAGAACAAAAAAATTTGTAAATTTTTTTTATATGATAACATAAGTTTTAAAAACATAAAAATACAAAAAATTGTGCAAAAGTTTAAAAATAAATTTTAATGACATAAAGTTAAAAAATTATCAAAAAGTGAAAAAAAAATAGGGCCATGTTTTAAAAATAAAAAACAAAATTAAAAAAATATAATGATGTTTAAAAAAAGTTGAAATGTTTAGGAGTAATGTTTAAAAAATATAAAAAGTTAAAAACAATAAAATTTTACAAAATGGTAAAGAAAAAAAGATGACGTTCTTTTAAAACACAATTAAACAAAACTTAAAAAATTATAAAAAGGAAAAAGTATGATAAGGTTTAAAAAAATTGTAAAATATTTTGTATGAAAAAATTATTTTTGAAAACATTAAAATATAAAAAATTTGTAAAAATTAGAAAAATTGAAAAATTATAGAAACAAAAATTGTAAAAAAGTGTAGATGTTTAAAAAAGATTGATAGCGATAAAAAGTTAAAAATTATCCAAAGATAAAGAAAATATGAATTTTGTTAAAAACAAAATAAAAGTTAAAGATTTCAAGAAAACAAAAAAATATGATGACATTTAAAAAAGAAAAGAAAAAGATAATGTTATTAAATATAAACATTTTAGAAACATTATTGTTGTTTTTAAACATTATCATATTTTCATCCCTTTCATTTAAAAAATTATCATACTTTCCTCATTTCTTGATGATGTTTAAACAGAACAAAAAAGTTTGTAAAAAAATTTCATACCATAACATAAGTTTTTAAAACACAGAAATAAAAAAATTGTGTAAAAGTTTAAAAATGATTTTTAAAATTTTACAGAAAGTTAAAAAATTATCAAAAAGTGAAGAAAATTGGAACCATGTTTTAAAAAAAAAACAAAAAGTTAAAATTTTAAAAACAAGAAAGATAATGATGTTAAAAAAGTTGAAATGTTTAGGAATAATCTTTAAAAAATATAAAAATTAAAAACAACAAAATTTCAAAAATTATAAAAAATAAAAGATGGCATTTTTTTTAAAACACATTGAACAAAATTTACAAATGCATAAAAAGAAAAAAAGTACGATAAGGTTTAAAAAAGTTTGTAAACTATTTTTGTATGACAACAATATTTTCAAAAATATTAAAATATAAATAATTTGTAAAAATAAAATTTTGAAAAATTGTAAAAAATGTATATAAGTTTAAAAAAGATTGATAACGATTAAAAGTAAAATTATCCAAAAGTAAAGAAAATATGATTTTTGTTAAAAGAAAAATAAAAGTTAAAAATTTCAAGAAAATGAAAAAAATACGAAGATGCTTAAAGAAGAAAAGAAAAGATAATGTTATTAAATATAAATATTTTATAAACATTTTTGTTATTTTTAAACATCATCATATTTTTTTCCCTTTCATACAAAAAAAATTATCATATTTCTTTATTTCCTGATGATGTTTAAGAAGAACAAAAAAGTTTTAAAATTTTTTTGAATGATAACATAAATTTTTAAGTATAGAAATACAACAAAATTATGTAAAAGTTTAAAAATAAAATTTAATGACAAAAAGTTAAAAAATTATCAAAAAGTAAAAAAAAAGACCATATTTTAAAAATAAAAAAAGATAAAAATTAAAAAAATTAAAATGATTAGGAGTAATGTTTAAAAAATATAAAAATTTAAAAACAATAAAATTATAAAAAAGAAAATATGACGTCCTTTTAAGACACAACTAAACAAAAGCTAAAAATGTATAAAAAGAAAAAAGTATGATAAGGTTTGAAAAATTTAATAAAATATTTTTGTATGATAAAATTATCTTTGAAAATAATGAAAATATTAAAATATAAATACTGTGTAAAAATTATAAAATTTAAAAAATTGTAAAATATGTGTACAAGTTTAACAAAAATTGATAACGATAAAAAGTAAAAAATTATCCAAAGGTAAATAACATATGATTTTTGTTAAAAAGAACACAAAAGTTAAAAATTTCAAGAAAACCAAAATATACGATGACATTTAAAAAGAAAAAAAGTTTAATATATATATATATATAGAGAGAGAGAGAGAGGAAAATATATTTTACTTATAAATTGTAAGATATTTATTATATGCTAAAATTACTAATGTGTTATAATCAATCCCTATATTGTTTAATCTGATTTCTTATCAATCAATAAGAAGATATATTTTATTATACATTTTTTACAAAGCTTTATATTTAAAAATAAATTATTAATTATTTTTAAAATTATTTATATTAATTTTTTAAAACTTGAAACTCATCTTTTAATTATTTTATTTTATATTTACAAATCTCAATGACTTATTCTCTTAAATTAACTATTTTTAATTTTGTTTTAAATATACTATTTTTATCCTAAATCTAAACCATTTATATTTTTGATTATTTATTTATATTAGTTATGTATACTTATTTATAATTTTAAATTTAATTTAATTTTATATTTTTAAATTTTACATTAATTAAAAATACTTATATAATATTCAATCTACTTAGTAATTAATATTAATTGTAAGTTGAAAAGAAGGGATTTTTGTGTGCTATTATCTAGTAGGGTGATCATGACTGAATTTGACTTCGATTTACTGATTTGGTCATTGAAATCAACTTGATGATGCATATTTTGATTAAGTTACTTTTTTTAATCTAAATCTAACTCGATTATGGTTTGGTTGATGATTGTATTGGAATTAAATTGACTCTATATTAAAAACATGTATAATTAAATATTATATTTAATTAATTAAGTCATAATTAATTTTCATATGAAAAAAAATAAATTAGTCTAACAAAATGTTTTACAGCATATTTTGAAACAAACTATATCAAAACAAAAATATTATCATATTATATAAATATATAAATATATTAATTAATTAAAGAAAAAAATGTTTTACAATATTCCATCAAGTAAGTTCAATTAGTTAAGTAGTGAAACAAATTATGAACGTGTAAATTTGATCTCTCACACGAGCTCTGCTTTTTTCTTTTTTTTTTTCATTCCCTTTTCTCTTTATTATCAGGCCTATTTTAACTCTTTCCTTTCACTTAGAAAAATAAGTTTTATAATTGATTATGAATAATTTTCCTACTTTTAAATGGAAGAAACAAACAAATATGTGAAAATGGAAGAAATAGGAAAGCAATCCCCCTAAACGTAATTGGATCATTTGCCCCTCCTCAATAAGGATCGGGCCTCAAAATAACTTACTTAAATGAGCGCTCATTTTAATTTTTTATTGGAATGCAAAGGACTAATATTATTGAAGAATGGGCTATTGCTTTTAAGCACAGGATGTGCCCAAAAATGGACTCAAATATGTAATTACAAATGGTTCTTTAAAGCCCAAGATTATGCATCTATGGATATAAACAATCAGAAAATGACCTATACTGCTGTCCTTAAAATTATACGCATGACAATACATTGAATTGCCTCCAATGCCATTGGCTATCGTGTCTCATCTTGAACACGTTACCAAATGTAAAGAGAAGCCAACATGTGCAGCATCCCTATGCAACAAGCTAGGCAAGAAATAATACCACCCCAGATTGTTCAGCGTATGAAATTGTTAAACAGCGGACATTGGGCCGATCGAGATTGATAGCATGCAGATCTATGTGGATGACTTACACTCAAAATGCTCACTGCAGCATATTCCAATCACTAGATAAGATATCCACATTACACAAGCTTGCACTTGGATTTTTATCAAAATGCTGTGAAAGGCCAGCATGATCATATCTTTCACCTCCTGTTTGTATGTCAAAAGCAGTACCATAACAGCTTCAAAAACAAACACAGCATCACAGCCCACGGTCTAATTAAAAGCCAAACACCGAACCACAATACACAGTATTTGAGTTTTATGGTCCAAGATTATTACATATTTTTATGGTCTTGGTCAATTTTTATATGATAGGTAATTAATGAGAAATTCTAACAATATATTCTTTTAAACACACTCTTTTTTATTGATTGAGTTTTATTAAAAATTACAAAATTTTGTGGGTCCTACATGTTATTTAATGAATCTCTCTCTTAATTCTGTGATTTTCAATAAATTTTAACTAATAAAAAAAAGTTTGTTTAAAAGAGTGTGTTGTTAGCACTCTTCTTTTACGTAAATTTCAAATTGAAAATGTCCAAACAGTATTAAGTTTATGAATCCACGTGCTACTGTTTGGTTGGTTATCTTTTGTGTGTTTAAAAATGTATCAGGTTGTCGCAAGTTTTCATCATAAGTGGAATAAAACTCTCATTTTCTAACACTTCTTTTTTATTTCGGTGTTTAATACTTTCTCCTATCATTGACACCCTTCAGAGAAAGGGCAATTGCCATTCTTGATAGAACTGAATCAGAATTTATGATGATCCAAATATTCAAGGATAATTGTTAAATAAATTCTTAAGACTAGTTATTCGTTCAACCGTAAATATCAATGCTAATTTATTATTATAGCGAAAAAGCATTAGAAAAATTAGGCATCATTAATCTCGGCAAATTTTTGTCATGTGATTCACTGGGTTCCTTTCCAACCCAGTTCAATTAAAGCCCAAATACAGAAATGATTATCAGAAACACATGCACTTTAAGGAGAAAAACGGAGAAGAGCCCAGCTCAACAATCAACCCAACAAATTGACCCAAAAATGCAGAACATAACGTCAATAAAAAGAGTAGATGCAACTCAAATATATCATTCAAGCACAACAGGAATGCATTAACGGATCTACTCATCGAAAGAGGAAGTTAAGAAGCACATCAACACACTTTTATGAGTTTATATATATATATAGAAAATCAAAAGTGATTTTTTTTTATAAGAAAGGGCAACATTTAATATTATCAATATGCTTGTGCCAAAATTTTTAGAGTTAATTATATTGACACTTCCTAAAGTTTTTTTAGATTGCATATAATTTCTTTTTTTTTAACGTTTACAACAACCTCCTTTATATAAGTACATGGTGTAATGTTTTTCAAACAATTAAGAAATGTTAGTGTAATGTATAAAGGATGTTAGTGTAATGTTTTTCAAACAATTAGAAGGTTAGTGTAGGGACAAAAAAGAAAGGGTATTGTATGTAATTTGAAAAAATCTCAAGGAGTGTCATTGTAAGGTACTCAAATTTTTAATAAAAAAACCTTTCATAACTAGTGTTTTTAGAGTACTCTTTAACAAGATCTTTTTATTATTGAATGAAATTAAAGCGAGACTTAATAATAAAAAATAGTACTTACATCATTTTAATGAAGATTACATGAATTTCAATCAATAATAGAGAATGCAATAAAAAATGTATGTTAAAACATGTGTTAAAGCTCACATTTTGGATAACTCATAATAAAAATTGATTTTTCTATTTTATGTAATATGCACTAAATACATGACTTTAAATATATTTTATAAATATTTGTAATTAATTAAAAAATAAATATTATATGACTTCTGTATTTTTTATATGATAATTTTTTAATATTTTTTTAATTTCTTTAACTTGCATACCTAATGTGTAAGTTAGAGAAATGATAATAAAATAAAAGTAAAAGTTAAATATTTTGTTATTTAATTAAGGAAAAGAAAAATTTAAAAATAAAATTAATTACGGACACTATATTAAAAATAAAAATATTTAAATATTGAAAAAAATAAAAATCAGAAAATATATAAAATTTTATTTTATTAAAAAAATATAAATATTTAATTTTTTCTAAAATAATTAAAATATATTAAATACTCTTAACCATGTCGTTAAAGCACTAATTAACAAGACTACAAAATAAAATAAAATAAAAATTCAGGTTTTATGCGACACTTAATAAAATAAAATATCCTGTTAATAAATTTTACAAGCTAATACAATGAACCAATTAGGCTTAAATATATTTTTAGTCTTTCAAATTTGAAATAAGTTTGTTTTTTGTCTTTCAAATTTAAAATTAATCTTTTTAGTCCTTATAATTAAAAAAAAAAAACTGTTTTAGTCCCTCTGCCAAATGTGTTTTGCCAAAACATTGTCAGAATGAATACTTTAAAAGAAAAACACACATATGATAAGATATTTGATAATAAAAATGTATTGTCATGTAAGTGACTTGTAATTCGTTAGCTACATAAATGAAATCTCTAACGACATTTGGACAGAAGGATTAAAACAATTTTTTTTTTAAATTACAAGAACTAAAATAATCAATTTTGAATTTGAAGGATGAAAAATAAATTTGCCTCAAAAAGACTAAAAGCATATTTAACCTAACCATTACTTACCATCTTTGTCAAATAAAGTTCATTTTAAAAGTATTTACAGCTTTAATGTTATTTGTCAAACAATATTTACTTATTGCAAACATTGTCATTGACGAACCAACATACAGCAATAAAGATCATGTGATAACCGTTTATAGTGGGGTCATTTCATTCATCCAAACGCCTTGTATTTCCATTTTTTATCCTGGTATTCTTTCAATGCTTTGTAAACTATGTTTTTAATTTATTTTTTAAACACCAACTCTTAAGATACGTATTCTTTAATAAAAACTCTCTTTTTTTATTTCTTTAAAATGATTAATCTTAGCAAAATCATTTTTTTTAAATAATGTACTATCCTTTCAATGCTTGATTAGATTTATTTTTTCAAATGAAATATTTTAGGTGATTGCTATGGTACCTTATATTTTAAGAGGATATTAGTACCTTTTCACCTTGAATCAATAAAAAAAACAATCACATGTATATTAAAATCACATTATAAATGAGTTAAAATTTAATTTTAATGGTGTTTTAAATTTTATAATTGCAAAAAATTAGATTTATTTCAATTTTTTATAATTTAATATTAAACATAAACAATATGTAAGTGTAAATGGAATAAACAACAAAAACAACCCTAGGGATCATTTAACAACTGAGAAAAAAAATCTTAAACAATAAGTAATATTATCAATTTCATGTTACCTATAAGATGAATGTTCCCAATATATGTATTTATTATCTATTATTTACTCAAAAAAGGTGCTATACCTTCAAAATATGTAGGTACCACACAATTTTGCCAATATTTTATTAGCTTTCGGAAACAGAGATGAAAGATCATCTTGTAAAAAAAAAAAACCGAAGCAAAATTTAGAACAAACATCAACCCTGCAAAAAGAGTATGAGTCAAAATCATCCTAAAATATTCTGACATCTACTATTCAGGTTGTCGTCATCCCCATTATAGGATCGGTCTTTTATTCTCTGAATTCCCTAGCATTTTGTCTTTACCACCCCTAAACTCGCGGTCTCTTTGCTTCGCTGGCTCCACTTATAAAGTAGAATCAAAGTGGTGCTTGGTTCACGATAGTTTCTAAACTTTCCAGCACATATATATTGTTTCCATGCATCGTAATTTTAATTAAGTAATTAGAATATTTTGTTAAGAGAACATAGCATTACTCTTGAAAATATATGTGACCCGAACAACAACAAATTCATTCTGAATAAATGAGTTAATTTGATCACTTCGCAGATGTATTCTAATCCCCCATGTTAAATGCCATTTGGTTGCATTGTTCCTCCTGCGAGAATTCCACTGGCTTCTGTGCACTTCTCTTGAAGGCTACAAGTAAGCAGATACGATAGTCGAAAATGATAAGTTGTAAATTGAGAACCTGTGTTAACGACGTATTACTTCTTTAGGATTGGGATCAAAATATTTATTTAAGACTTGGACAATGCTCTTTTATTAAGGAGATCCTATGTTGATTAGAGATATGGCCAAAACAGAGTGCATAAGTGGGGATAACCTTTACCTCATGAGTTAGCTCTTAAAGTTAAGTTAGACTAAAATCCAAATTTTAACATAGTATCAGAACATATCCTAACAATTATTGTTGGGCCTATCGAGTTACCGTTTATAATTAGGCTGTTATCAGACTATTTATAGATGTCCAACAAAGAAGTTAATATTTATAGCTTCTGAATTTCATGTCGAATACACACGTTTTAGACAAGCAGACGAGGAAACACAGAACTAAGCACAACCTTAGGTTCTACAAATTTTACGCTCTAATGTCTAGTTCAGGACAAAAAGGGGTGTGCTTTTGGGAATAAGTTCAACAATAGTCTCAGTCAGTTTTTAATAACTTGCATGTACCAATTACCAAAAGTTCAACATCAATTGTGACTTTATTAATTTCTCTCATAATGACTGAATAATGTCAATTCATGTATACACCCATTTGGCTATGCTACAGAGAAGGTATCTTGGAGGACCTGAGATAGTGGCCACTCAACGTAAGAAAGTGTGCTTTGCTCTCTAGTGTCCATCCATGAATAGAGAGTTGTAGGCGCCACACATTCCCTTTAACGCACCAAAGTAGATTTTTCAGTTCTATAACAAAAGCAGGAACCAGTTTTAGGAGCCAGTTTTGAGTAATCAGGATATGACCTTTCGTACACCCAGAAGTGTGTGTATCAAATGGTTCATTACTATTGAAGAAGAAAATTGGAAGAAAAAACTAGCTGCTGTATCACATAAATTGAAATCCATGGTATCAACGTATTGATTATAGATCGACCAACAATTTGCACTATTTTCGGATTGAGAAACTTGTCTGCACGAATTCTCCTAATCAAGCTACAGTCACAGTACTATAGTCATCAAACTAGCAAGGCACTATTAAGATATAATTAAGTTTGATGCTCGACTTGCTGCTTTGTAAGGGACCGGAGGGTTGACAAATAGAAGAAGCCATAAAGAAGAACAGCTACTCTGCCTCATTGTGAAAAATAACAAGCAGCATGAGTGCTCGGTTGAATTTATTTTAAAGAAATCATTAATTTTTAAAAAAATAAAAAGTGAACATTTCTTTGAAATTGATCTAAAACAAACGTGCGCTATTCTCTACTCATAGTCAACAGAGGAGTACTACTGATTAGGAAATTTCCAATATAATATGCTTTGCTTACTAAACATCATTTTCATGTTACACCAATATATGAGGAAATATAAGTATCACTTTTTAATGCAATTTTTATTATTAGTGGATATTCATTAAAATTTATGAAAACAACTGTGTCTCTCTTCTTCTTTTAGTGTACAATGGTCGTATTGTGGTTAGAATTTATGATCTCATGCATATTATTCCACCACTAGGTTGATTCTAGTAAGTTTTTGTGTCTCTCTTCTTATCTAATACATCTCGCACATGATTCTTTTTGGATCTCACTAAATTTTAAACATGAATATATTGTGTCATAATATTCTTGAATTTTATTATTTATTTGTTCTACTAATATTCATCTAAGACCCAATTCTTTTTCAATCCTAAAATTTTGGTGAATAGATTCTTTCCCTATGAAGTTCAGCAACTCAATTTTCTCAATGAAAACTAATGTATATTCAGTCTTTTTTCCCCCTTCATTATAAGTGAATTCCAACTTACAATTTAAATTCATCAATTATTTAATAAGTATTTATAGTTGAGATAAAGAATCAATTTGAAAACCGTTATCCGCTGCATTTCAAATTGATCAATTATCCTATCCTCTGCAAGAATATAATTTATATTGTAAATGTGTTTGGCAAAACTAAGTTAGATGAAAATTATAAGCTAACAGAAAACTTATTAGTTATAAGTTAGGAACTAAAAAACTAAAAACTTATAAGCTAATTGATTAAATTGAAAATATTTGCACACACACAACTTTCAATATTTGAATTTATTTATAATAACTCATCATATTAGAAATTAATTAATTTATTTTTAAGTTTTATATTATAAAGGAATGATGAAGATTTGATGATTTTGCCATCGAGGAAGCACCATGTTGTTGTGTACTTGTGAGAGTAGAAGATGTGAAAGACAAAACATAACATGGTAGGCAAAAGGGTTTCTAAAATAAAATAAAAAAGGTAAAAATAGATTTTAAGTAGATTAGTGAGGATAAAAATTAAAAAAAAACTAATAATTTATAAGCAATAAGCTAGTTAAAGTAACTTATGAAAATAAACTAAAAACTATAAAAATAAACTTATATACCAAATAAATTTATTTTGATCAAACCAACTTATAAGCCAACCAAACAAACTTATAGGTTATTAGAGTGATTTACCAAACACACCCTCAATTTAAACTTAGTGTTATAAGCATTAACTTTCATGCTTAACAATTACTCCATCCATTTCCAAATAATCGTTACTTTAGCAAAATAGTTTTTCCAAATTATTTATCATTTTACATATTAGAAAAATTATCACCTTTTATTTTAATTTTATCCTTTTTCCATCAGTGTTCATTAACTACGGTCCTAATAATTGTAAAATTTACTTATTTTTTAATAGATGAATTGTTAATAATATCTATTTTTTAAAAAAATATAATTTAGTCTCAGCACTTTTTTTTGTTCTAAACCTTAGGGTCGTTATTACTTTTTAATTATTATATTATATTTTAAAGTGAAAATTATTTTTTTCTTAACTTTAGGGTAGTTATATACTACTTTAAAGTAACAGTTATTTTAGAACGAGAGTAGTACAAAACAACATTGACTTAAAGGTTTGTCTGGATTTTTCTTAGTAATCTTTTGTTTATAAATTTCTTGGTAAATATTGATCGCATGCCTTAATCTATGAACCGGTGCAATTTTTATTCTTCCTAAATTTTTAATTATAAAAGTTAATTTACGTAATTAGTTATTGAAATTGAAGAAACCAAAGAAAGATATCTTAAAACATAATTCAGTATGGATGAAAATTAATTAAAATTTTAATTATTAAATTTGAATTTTTTTAAACTATATTCAAAATCGAGAAAGAAGAATCAAATTTAAAAAAAAAAACCTTGTTGGATATATTTTGTGTAAATCTATGTACGACATTTCAGGCTTACATACACGGGCCAGCTAATCGCTCGTAGACTTGTAGGCCGTAAGAATTTAATGTCACAAACACATTACATAGCGAGTTTCCATCACATAATAGTTTTTAATTCTTCCGAAGTTTAGGACTCTTACTTTCATTTTTGTTACAACCTTGCAAACACCTATAAATTATGAACAAAACTTACTTTAAGTATTGTTAATATTGTTCTCCGATTAGGATTAGAGATTTATTTCAATAATTTATGTAATAAAAATATATATTAAAGAATTTTGTAATTATCAAGGTGAATCTTTAATCCTAATTGGAGAATAACACTAACAGTACGAACATACTGTATCTAAATTTTGTTCATAAAGTATATGTATTAAAATGTCAACTATTAAATGCTAACTACCGATTTCTTAATGCATTAAGTAGTTAAATTCAAATTTCTTATTCAAAGGATTTCAAGCGTTATATGTATCTCACACCCGCTTTATGCACTTACCCATACGCAAACTCATTTCTTTAGAAATTTGATAGCATTATTATCAATTTGTTTTATAGTTAGCGATACACCTTATTTCGTAGACAAAAAACTATTGAGGTCACTTCATTTCTTTTTCTATTTTTTTTTTTTATTCTCTCTCTCGTTTTTGTGGGGGGAGGAGAAAAGGAGTATTAGAGGTGAGAGGGACAAGGGCAACCTCAATGAGCAGCATCAGTTGTTGTCAGCGCTATCCATCACAATAACATCCGTTCACAACCTACCACCGCGTCTGAGAGCACCAGGACGTGGGCTGGCACGTGGGCCAGGGGCCCCTCGACAGAGACCGCACACATCCATGACATCACCTCCACGAAACACAACACAAAAAGCCCATCCCCATCTCGGGCCCATTCTTATCTGGAGAAAGGGACTCTTGTCGCTCGGGCCCGCACCTTCCCTTTCCGACTTTAACCCTGTACCATGCGATTCCAGCCACGTAGTCCCCCAACAAACATGATCTCCAACACCGTGGGCCCCGCGACCCGCGCTGCCATGGTTGCTGCCTCGGGCTTCTGTCGCACGTGGGGCGCCCCGAAACGTGGATGGCGGATACGGCGCCGGCCACGGTTATGGGACACGTGGCGACCGGATGATGTCGGCTTGAGGAGGGCGTCGGCTGAGAAATATCTTTCGGAAAGACGGTGATGGGTGTTTCAGGGCACATGTCAAAAGTGATTATTTTTAAAAATATATAATTGTTTCTTTATATTTTTAAAAAAGTTAATTCTTTTTCAAATAAATTAATTTAGACATTTTCTCTTTACCCTGAGCGAATGGAGATCACCTGTGGGATGTTGCGGGCAGCAAATTTATAAGTCTTGTAGTATTATTTTTTCTCGTAATAATTATTTTTAACATTTTTTGTTTATATTATATAAAAAAATAAAATAAAAAATAATCATACATACTAAGTGTCATCGTTTTAATGTAAAGAGTATTAATTCTGAGATTTTTTTTTGAAGTGGGATTAATAATAAATTGAATCAAGTCAAAATTAATTTGAAATTCTACTTATTTAATTAGTTCGATGAAATTAATTCATAAGTTAAATGAGTTTAAATATGATTTAACTTAAATATGATTCTACTTGTTTAGTTCATGAACTGATTTGATATTTACACATATAAAGTGTATAAAATATTTATGTAAAATATATAAATATTTTCTTTTTATCTTTAACTAGGAAATTGAGTAAATTTTTCTTATTGTAACTTGGTTCGTGTAATTTAGATTCACGAATTGAATGTAGTTCACAAACTAGCATACAAATTGTTTTGTTTACATTTGGTTCATGTAATTTAATCTTGTGAACTAAATTAAATAATTTAACTTGAGTCGAAATAGAATCAAATCAATTTGATTAGTATTATGGAATGGAAAAATGATAGTAACACAAGATTCATTGACAATTTTTTTTACTATATTCTCTTAGATGAAATTTATATATATTCTAGTAAATGATGTAAATCAATCTCATTTAATGATTTTCATTTATTATTTAATAACACTGATAAATGTTACTTAATAATAAATATATATTAAAAAGAGAATGTTAACACAAGTTAACATTCTTCAAATGGAACGATGATGAATGCTATAACAATTTTTTTCTGAAGCATTGTTTTTTTTTTTTTTTTCACTTGGTACACGCTGCACTGGTTTTCTGTAACATGTTGTAGGTAGGTAGGTACGTTCTACAGTTTTTTTTTTAATTTAAAAAACAATTAACAGCCCTAAGGATTCCTACAATTAAAATAATCTTATTCTTTAAATTTATCAAACATTATATCATTAGTTTAGTTCATATTATAATCAATTAATTATCAGTTTAAATAATTTAACGTTACGGTTTGTTTTTGTTGAACTAATTTAATGTTATGATAACAAAAGGTGAATAGTTTTAACCAAATTTCTCGGGGGCATGGATTAAACAATGAATTAGATTGTCTTTGGTAATACATTTTAGATAGCTTAAAAATTTATTTTAGTAGTTAAAAAGTTTGTTCAAATAAAATAGAGCTATTTTGATAAAAATAAATTATTTTAATAATTTGTAAGGTTTTTTAAAATGCTATAACTTTTTCAGTTTATAGCTAAAAATGTATTTATTTTCATTTTTATCTTCTTCTTTTTTTTATAATCCACCATTTACCCATTTATTTTAAAAACTTAATACTTTCTCACATTTGATACTTTTTGTATTTCCTCTCAGTCACAGTAGTGTTCCACCTGACCGCTCCTTTATTTGTGGCCACCAAACTCCTTTTGCGGATTATTATTTTAATAATATGCTATTTATTTTAATTAGGAGAAAAGAGGCATTTGATGTCTCTCTCTCTATATAGTTTTCTAAAAGGAGGTTAAATAGGAATGAACAGTACAGTTATTTTAAAATTGGACTTTATATATAATTAATATTTTAATCTATGCACTACACAGAATAAATATTTATTTTATATAACATAAATTTATAATAAATAAATACTTTTGAATAGATAATATAAATTATATTATAATTAAAATTTGTAATAAATAAATATTTTTGAACACATAGATTCTATTTTAAATTTATAATATATAATTTATATTGTGATACAATGTCATTTTATTTATTGATAATTTCTTTTAAAAAAACATTAAAATTTAATTTAGAACTAAAGATATTGAAAATGATAGATTAAAAGATATGAAAGGTTAAAAAAAAATTTAAAAACACTCTCGTTGAAGAATTACAATTAAAAATGCTCTTGTTAAAAAATAACAACTAAAAACGCTCTCATATAGGATAATTATTCTAATTTATGTAGAGAGAGGATTAGTGAAGTGATTCTTGCATATGCAATTAAAACATAATAGTAATGTAATTTATATTGTTAGTTAAGGGGTAAAATGTTGGAACCAAAGACGTAGAAGCATCTAAACTCTCAATGTTTTGAAGATAACATGCTTATTAATGTTTAAATCTTGTGCGTATAGACAAACCCCATCACAACTAAGAAGACCGTCCAGTAAACGTGTTAAAAACTGTTCAACAGACGTGTTAACGACTGTCCAGTAGATGTGTTAAAGACCGTCCAGAAGACTCGCCAAAAAAGACCTACCAGTTGAACAAATTGAAGGCGACCGTCCGATGAATAAACTCATAACAAGCCTCCAAGATCATATATTCAAATGGCTAAGTTTTTTAGTTTGAATGTCAATTTGATTTATGCTAAATCTTCCTCGTAACTGACATATTACTACTTCTGTGAACTAACGTTCAAATTTGTTTGAAGCATTAAATAACATCAACATCATTTCAGTGCAAAAGCACAGCAGAATAGATAAAGCAAGTTAACTTATCAAGTTGCCAAAACAAATGAAGAATGTTTAGAAGAACAGACCGCCAGCGCAGTCCTGCACCTTTCTTTTTAGTGCAAGTCTAAAAACTGTCATGCTTGACCTTTCTGAAAAGATAGTTTGCACGCTTCTCATTGCATAACAAGTCAAAATTCTCTACAACGGATCTTTTCTTGAAGACTATATATATATATGCATGTACCAACGAAGAAGAAAAGTAGTGCGAAGTGAATAGAAAAGGCGAAGTCTGTGAAAAAGAACAAGTACATAAAGTCTTTTGTAATACTCTGATAGAAGCGTCCAGTGGACGATAGCAAATATCTTGTACAGATCCTCAAAGTGATCTTGAGCTTAATCTTTCAAATTCTCACTACATGAGTTGACCTTTCTTTTTAAAACACTTATTATGTTGTGAAAGCCTGGAGAGGCTTAGTGTAAAAGAATACTTGGGTTAAGCAATCTAGGGTGATTGCGTTGTAAAGCCTGAAGAGGCCACGAACAATACTTGTAACTTAAGGTTGGTTAGTGGATACCTTCTGGGTGAAGGGACTAGATGTAGCTCAGGTTGAGTGAACCAGTATAAAACTTTATGTGTTTTCTTCTCTCTATCCCTATCCTTGAAAACGTTTTCCAGACTAATCTACTTGTTTCGAAAAAGTTTTTAAACGCACAATTTAACCCTCTTTCTTGTGCGCTTTTTCTTATTTCATAAAATAATCCAAAAAATATAAAAACAAAAAGTAGATATCATCATTATAACAGTTATAGATTATTGTACTATTTATTTTTTAAAGTAAATCATACTGACACCTCTTAGTTTTTTCAAATTGCACATAATCTCCTTGTTTTTTTAACGTTTACAACAATCTCCCTTATAAGGTAACCTAATGTAATATTTTTCAAACAATTAAAGGGGTTAGTGTAAGGATAGAAAAAGGAAGGGTATCGTGTACAATCTAAAACAATCTCAGGAGGTGTCAGTATAATTTAATTTATTTTTATTCTTAATAAAATATTTGATTTTTATTAATAACAATTCAAAATTATAAAGAAAAATCATTTTTTTTGAAGAAATGTTATTAAAAAATTTATTTTAAAAAATTAAACTTGTATATTTTTAAATTTAAAGAAATAAAAGATTATTTAATTAAATTTTTTTTAAAAGGGCAGAAAAACATAATAAAAAATAAATGCCATAAACTTCCATTAATCCGAAAAGTAATAGATTGCTAATCTTTTGAGAATACTTTAACAAAATCATCAAATCTCGTCACTCTATAATCTAATACTGTCAAAATAATAATATAAATTTATTTGTATAATCTCATTTCATGGAGTGATAGTAATACACTTTTTTAACACACTTTCTACTATTAATTAAAATTAAAAATTATAAAATCATGAATGGAGGCTTATTAAATAAAGAGTAAGATCCACACAATTTTATATTTTTTTCATAAATTCCATTTAATAATAAATAGTGTGTTGCTAGTATTTCTCTTAATAAAATTATCTGTAAGAGAATAAAATAAAACAATTAATATTCTAATTTTTAAGATGATAAATAATTTGAAATAAATTAAATTATGAAAAATTATAATTATTTAAAAATATATAGTTACCAGCTTTCAAATTTTAGTCAGATAATTAATTATGTCCTTCTATATTTTTTATATTTAATAGCTAGTTCAAAAGCTAGGTTTAACAAATACTTTTATTTTAATTACTTTGCTTATTAACTTTAAGCTTTTACTTCCAACTAATTTTTAGCTATTTTTTTAATTTTCAATTAATTTATTTGCTAATTTTATCAAACACATTCATAAATTTAATAGGTATGCAATATTATTGTAAAATTTTTTACGAAATCAATCAATTAAAAGCCATCATAAATATGACTTTTAAAGTAGTTATTATCAAAATCAATAAACTTACCATATATAGTAATTTTTAATTGAATAACAATATAAAAAAGTTTTACACTAATAGTACACATACTATTTTCTCCACATCCTTAATCAATTAATTTTCATAATCATTCAATTATTTTTTGACAAAGAAGAAAACGTGCTTTCTTTTCTTTTTTCTCTTTTTTTTAAAGAATTAGATAGCATGTTTTCAATGTCAGGAACATAGTTAATTTCATCGCCTTCCAATTTATGGTGATTCGTCATGTTGGTCTCTTTTACAAACTATTTAGTAAACTAAGTCTATTTTTAAACTATTTACCGACATGATGTTGTTTTTGACATGCTAGCAGGGGATGGAAATCATTAGTTCACGTGGTGATTTTTCCCTGCTAGATGTCACTTTTTTTTATTTTTTAAATTGGTTTGTATGTAGGATGTCACATTATGTGGCACATTGTAACTTGCCAACTAGTCTAGCAAGTCTTACATGGCATGTCACGTGGAATGTAGACCAAATTTTTTTAAAATAAAAAAGTTTGTCAGGTGAAACTCATCACACGTCGACTTTCATAAAAAAAAAAAAACAAAGAAAAGCACTCCATGAGGAATGGTCTATAATATGAGGTTAAGTTTAAATCTTTTATTTCCGCCTCTTCTAAACTAGCCCCCAAATTTGTCTTGTCTTTATGGGACAGTAAAAGATAAACCTATCCAGTTGTCATGCCTAATGAAAATTATTGTTTTGCTTGCATATATTTCATAATGTTTTTCTTTTTTTCATAATACTTTTCTGCTCATTACGTAAGAAATTAGAAATTAATTGGAGTACACTTATAGTGTAAAAAAAATTACATTATCATCCAATCATGAATTGTTATATAATTAAAAATTATTGACTTTTATAATAATTATTTTAAAAATCACATCTACATTGATTTCTAATTATTTGAAAGTAAAAACGTCTTTATACCCCCAATGTATTAAAATTAAATTCAAGAAATTAATCTCTTAAAATATATTCAAGTATTAAAGTGAAAATTTTCCAAAATTACTTTTTTAACTTAAGAACATGTTTAAAAAATTTAGGCCTTAATAAAATTTGAAATTAATTTCTATGTACTATCAGAATAAAAGTTTTTGCAATATCAACCAATTGAAAATCATGTCAAGTATAATTTTTAAAGTAGTTATTGAAAAAATTAACAAACTTACCATTAAGACAATTTTTTGATTGATTAACAATGTAAAAATTCTTTATACTGTTAGTAGATATACTATTTTCTCATAAAATTTTATTTTGACTTCTATATCTTAATAAGAGATAATTAGAAATCTCTTCACAAGAAGACAATCTTTTAATTATACAAGCAAATTGTTCCAACTTAACTAATGATCCTAAGCAAGATTGCCTCCTATGAAGATACATGTGATCTGTAAAACACACACACACAAAAGCAAATTGTGACTTGTGAGGCCGTTGAATTGCATATAATTATAGTAATATATAATATTATACTAGATAAATTTATTTTTATTCCCTCATCCTTTTATTTTAAATCCACTCTTTGTTTGATATAATTAAAACTAGGACAAAGAGAAGCAATTCTTGCCTCTCTTTATTTTTGGAAAATAAAAATAAAATAAAAGAGAGAAAGTATAGTGGGTAGTTTGAAAATAGTTAAAGGGTAAAGTAATGGATAATTTATAAAATAACTAAAGGATATAGTAGTCAAATAAAAAATAGAGACAAAAATAGAGTATCCTCTTTATTATAGTTATAGATTATGGATTATGTTTGATTCATTATTTGTGAGATATCATTATTTTAAATTTGAAATACAATATAAAAATTCAAAATTTGAAAAGTACAATGACATCATTTCAATTTGGTCAAACCAAGTTTGAAACTCGATACAAAGTTACATAATTCTTTTTTTTTTTTTTAAACCCAAGAAATTTTCTAGCTTGAAATATTGAGATTTATTTAAGAAAATGACTTCTCACAGTAGATGTTTTTCTATATACAAGAACTTCAGGATCAAATCTTTGACTACGTGCTTAGACAAGTTTATCTACTAACCATGTCATACCATGTTGGTAGAGTTACTGTAGGTCTGGTCTAAAGATAAGGCTATTAAAGCTTAAGCTTTAGGCCCACCAACAAAAAATTATTTGCTATTAGTTTTTATAAAGCAAAAGGTCACCTATATTGATAAAAAGCCCAACATATAATTCTTTCATTTAAAATAAAAAAGTTTTTTTTTTCAAAATTTGTTTTAGGCCTCACTGATCGTTGGGCCAATACATACATTTAAGATATACTAACATACCCTCCAAAAATCAATAAAGATATGCAAAATTAACTTTACCAAATACAGTGTAATAAGACGAACTTTTATTTTATACCATTTCTCAATTTTCTAATCTTGCGAGCTTAACTAGCATTGGTGTAGTTTTAATTATTGTAAAAAATTCATTTCTTTTTTTATACTAAATTTTATTTCCTTTATCGTGTTTAGATGAGAAATTTTGAGAGAAAAATTTAATTTTTAAATGAGTTAAAAATATCATACATCAAAATAACTTGTTTGGATATCAAATCCTAAAAAATTTTAAAATGAAAGAATTTTATAGGAGATTTCTTTTTAAGTAAAATAAAAGAATTTCAAAAATTTGAAAATTCTTTATCTTTTTTATGGTCTTGGTGTGAATACTCTCATCGTGAAGCTTTGATATGATGCATTCTCTCTTTCACTCTCTCTTTTGCTCTTGTCTTTCACTCTTTTTCTCTCCATTTATGCTTCTATGAATAATAAAAACTATCAATATTTTTAAATAAATATTCAAAAACAAAATTTGTATATGATGAACATTAAATTACTTTACCTAAACAAAAAAAAATTGAAATACAAGAAATTTAAATTACTTTATCCAAATAAAGTCTTTTAAAGAAGAAAGGGGTTTAATTGAAATAATATTCTCGTGTATTTTAAATTCCTTGAAAATTTGACATCCCTTATCCAAACACTACATTACATATACTTTTGAAATATGGGAAATTAACAAAAACATTAATTTACTAACAAATAAGAAAGATGAGTTAATTAAAGTATTTTAAAATTTGTACATTCTTTTGAGGAAAACAAAAGTTAATTTAATTTGCAATTTATTATTTATTCTGTCCATCCGACACTTTGTTTCTTCGAGTTGTTCATGAATCATACCAAAGGTACAATAAGATAATGAAAGGAAACAGATGTTCTTTGTGATATATTTTCCCTCCTGTGTGTTTTTCACGTTGCATTTTCTAATTTAAACACTAATGATGTTGACACTAGGTGTCAAAATTAGTTAAATTACACCTTTAATAATTTTTTATAAAATGCAAATTTAACTAATCTAACCGTTGAATTATGTGATATTATCTCCATGATCATGTATATCAAATTTTCCATAATTTGAATTTTTCTAAATATGTAATCTAACATTGAATATTTACATATATTTTAATATTTATTATACGCTAAAATAAAGTGATGCGATAAACTACTAAATAATTTTGGAATTGTATAAAATTTTGTGTATTTCATTTAATTAATAAGAACGTCAAATTCAATGATTAGATCGATTAAATTTACATTCTACTAAAAATTATTGAAAATGTAATTTGACTAACTTTGACACCTAGTATCAACGGATCTTGAACCATATATATAAATGAATGCAAAATCAATGTTATGAATACTATTTATCAAATTGTAGTTTAATTTCCAGGTATATACAATCGCTAATTTGCTATTGTTTGGACTAATAATTATTTGTATCAATAACAAAAAGAAAAACTCGTGGCCACAACTTTTAGATTAATTATTGAAAGATTAAGACTGACGCCGAAGTTTTGGAACCAATTAACCAAAATATCTTAACCGTCAGGTTTGTTGGTGAGAGGAGCATCACCTCGTTCCACCGTAAGGAATGGCAAGACAAATGAATTTGAATCAGCAATGTCCTCTTTAACTAGTCTCATTGACCAACTCTTAGGGGGCGTGTTTGGCAGTTGGCACACTCAATAACAAGTGAAAACTTTCAGGTCGGTCTTAGCCGTACGATTAATTCAAGATCCGTAACGAGGAGTAAGTTGATGCACCCCTTTTTTAAAGGTGCACCATAACATAAGCTTGCCATTTTCTAAGGCAATTTGATTATGTTTTCTTTTTTTGTGGAACTTCAACCATATATGATTCTCTTTACGAAATGATTTTGACATATGATTATCAATTCATGTTGTCTGCACCAGTTAGTCCACGATTGGACCAAATATCGCTCCTGTCCTTGTAAATAGTAAGATGTCAAGCTCTTATAGTGAATGAACACTTAATTTCTTTCTAAATACAAATGCAAGAAATTTCTTACTTTTTCCATAGGCAACCCAACCTATCAAAGCAAAATGGACAGGGACAGATAAAAGTAACAAATGAAGTAGAGGAAAAATGGATCAACACAGGTACCAAGGGAAAATTTTATGCGGGGGTCTTATATAGTAAATTTATTTTGAAACAAAGTTTTAACCATGACTTGTTACCAAATTGATAATCTGAGTTTTAGACGGACGAAGTACACTTGAAATTTGTAAAATCTCGGAACGATTCAAATCCCCAAACATAATGCATTTTCACTCTCTTAGGCATGAAAATAGATTAGGTTACTTGGTGGGAGACCGTGGCCGGACCCCTATAAGGCTTGATAGACCAGACATAAAATTACATTGGAGAATGGAGGTTACTTAAAATTTTTTATTTTCTTCTTCATTTATTGTCACAAATTGCTAACGATGAATATATAAGAGAACTTGGATTAAATGAAAACAGGTTTGCTTGTTGGAATTTTGTGGATTAACATTGTTTAATTATTGGATTGAATTTAGATTATTAATATCAATTGTGAAAATAAAATTTATGATATTTTAATTGATAGAATTTTGAGAACAAATGATGCATAGTTATAGCATATTAATGACATAAAATAACCAATGTTGCAAAAACTGTCTCGAACCGGCTGGTTAGACTAGGAACTAGTGGTGTAACCGGTTTGAGTCGGTGATTGAATCAGACATGCCATCGACCCGGTATGAACTGATGTGACTCGGTGGGTTTTGTAGTTAAATAGGTGAATCATCCAAATTGACCCGAACTAGTTCTAAGAAATTTGTTTTTTTTAAGCATAAAACGATGTCGTTTTAATTACAACTATTGAAAAAAATAGAAACTCCAACTTATAATATAGTTTATATATTTAAAAATATTTATTTATTATGAATATTAATTATAAATAAATAAATATTCATATGTGAAATGATAATAATCACTGAAACCGTAAATCCGAAATCCGAAATCCGAATGCACATATGTGTATGGCATAAATGTTTCTCGTGTTGACCACATAATTGCACTTGCTTTTTCATTTACTTTTGTTTGTTTGACCTGAATGCGTAACCTTCAGTCTTTCTTTCCTTCACTTTCATGTCAAATACTATTAATGGTTTTTTATTTATTTATGGGCTACACATCGCCATTAAAATTTAATTTAATAAATTTTATAGGTATGAAATTTATATGTCATGAATATTTTTAAATTTTTTAATAGAGATAAGGTCATGTGATTTAATTAGTGATCATCCGGTTCGACCATTGACCTAGTGTCTTGATTGAGTCAATGACTGGTTTGAGTTTTAAAACATTGAAAATAACAATTATAAGAGAGAATTTAGATTATTAATATTAATTATGAAAATAAAATTTATGATATTTTAATTGATGGATATTACTTGGTTAGGCTTATTATGTGAGCGTGTATATGATGGGTTGGGCCCTCACTTGGTACCCAAATGTGGAGTCTCTGCTCTTGTTTGGTAGTTATAAAATTGTCGTCTCATCAGACAATTTTAGAGTAACACAACATTGTGTGAAAAACCCTAACCAGTAGGTAGAGAGAAGTATCTCCCTCACTTGGTGTTCATGATTCAATTAGGGTAATAGGTATGGATTCCACCTCCATAACTATACTTCATTTGTTCTCAAATTTCCATCAATTGGTATCAGAGCTTGGTTGATGTATGTTCTTGTGTTAAAATAACATTGAAATTATTGAATTCTATGAACCTTATCCCTTTTTCTTCATTTTAATTTTTTGGGTAAAATTGAATAAAGTAATTAGGGAGGGTTTATTAATCATGATATTTGTGCATACCGAGTTGTCTTTATTCTTAAAAAAATAATGGTAAATCATTGACTTGATGAAGAGATAAAATTATCATTAAATTCTTCAATTATGTGTTCCATTGAGCTGACACTCGATCTATGCCTTACAAGATCGTAGCGTGATTTCCTTTGGGAAAAGTGGGTAATTACTTAATTACTAGACTGCGAACATCGTTACTATTTTGAGCCCCTAGCTTGTTTTTGGCTTCATCAGTGTATTGCTATTGCGGAATGTCACTTCGTTTTTTTTTCTTGTACAAAATTCCATGTTCTTGTTTAATAAAAGAATTTATCCTTATTTATCAAAAAAAAAAATGGTGGACAATGGCCATAATGAATTGTTTATTAGTTTTGAACAGTATCAATATTCAAGTATTATCAATTGCTATCATAATTTTTTGAGTTAAATATGTTTTTGGAGCTCCAAAAATATGATAGAGTTGGTTTTAGTCTCCAGGAAATTTTTTTCTTAAATAAAGTCTCTTAAATATTAAAAATATCCTAATTATATCCTTGTGTTAAACCTTGTTTAACTTTTCTATTAAATGACGATTACATCAGCATTACAGTCACTATTAATTTGCTAATGTGGCCGTCCATGTCAACTGTTATGTTCAAGTCAAATTAGTAACATACTTTTTAAATAAAATTATTATATGTTTAACCTTAAACCACAATTTTTTTTAACCTAAATCAAAAGTAATTATACGATTTTTTATTAAAAGTTATCACTGAGCATTTCAGGTAATAAAATACTTTACTTGAAAATTGATGTGACTATCATTTAACAGAAAAGTAAAACAGAGTTTAGCACAGGGATCTAATTAGGATATTTTTAATATTTGAGTGATTTTATTCAAAGAAAAAATTTCTTAGAGATTAAAACCAATTCTGTCACATTTTTGGAGGACAAAAATATATTTAATCCTAATTTTTTTTCTTTTGCTTTGAAATGACCTCCACTTCATAAATCGATATGGTTAAAGATAATCGATATATTAGAATTTGATATAATGTGTAATAGGATTTGAATACAGCCAAATGCAATTCTCGATTTCCATATTAATATATATTTTGAATAGCATGGTTTGATACAGATTTTGCTCGACATGCCTTAATTGTCAGTGGCAATTTTTTTTGGAATAAATATTTTACATATATATTTGATATATATATATATATAGATTTGATATAATAATTAATTTGGACATAAACTATATATATATATATATATATATATATATATATTAATTTGAGAGGAGATTATGTTTTTGTAAATTATATATTTTTTGGAATTTGGGACTAAAATATTTTGTAGATATTCTATATCATAAATATGTCAATGCACTGTGCTCACTTTCTCTCTTTAGGTATTGTGATGGAGAGATTAATTTTAGGTGCTAATATATGAATTAAATTTTATCCTTTGATGCCATTGTTTGATACTCTAAAATATTTTATATTGATTTATCTAAGAGTATTTTGTATATTTTAATATTGTGTTATCAGATTTTGGGCTCAAAAATATTTTGTGGATGATTTTGATAATTAATATTAAATAAATCTTAGTGTATTATATATTTTTTGTTTTATAAATTAATTTTGGGTGATAATGTGATTGAAATAATTACCCTTTGTATTTCATGACATATTTGATGCTGAATACCTTGTTTATTTTTTCTTGTAAGCATGGATGTAATATTTTGAACAATTGTCATCTTACCTATCATGGGAATAATTATACAAAATTTGTGTAATTTAAATAATTTATTTGTGTTGAATATTCTAAATAATTATCATCTCCCGTATCGTGGGACCATTTATACAAAAATTGTGTAATTTATATGATTTATTTGTGCTTAATATTTTGAATAATTATCATCTCACCTATCATGAGAATGATTATGCAAAATTTGTGTAATTTATATGATTGACTTGTGCTTAATATTTCATTAATAGTAATTATATCCTATCGGTGTATTGTTATTAATGTGATTAGTGTTGATATAATGTATTTTGGTTTTGCTTGTGTCAATTTTGTTCTGGTACCTTATCAATGCTGAGGTTTTTGTAGCATGAGTTTGTACATTATATTTTTTTTATTATATTTCTTATTCATTATGGTTTGGAACCCTTAGGCAAAACCACGGTAGATAAGAAAGGGCATATTATATTGTATATATTAAAATAATTTTGTTATTTTCCCACTAATTACTATGCCTACATCTTGGTAACTTTGAATGGGGACCAATTATGACTCTAGAAGGAATCTCTAGTTTTGTATTTGGTCATTGCCAATATCGACTTAGCTTTGAGGGAATAAAAACCTCTAGCTTTTATTACTGAGTTTACTATTGCTCAAAAGACGTTTTCGTGAGAAATGGCAGTACTCAAATAGAGTATGTCTAATGGTGATGAAAGACACCATGAATAAGGCAATTAGACAAAGCCTTCCATAGAGCTCCTGTGTTGAGACTTTTCTAAAGTCCATTAGTGAAAAGTTTAGGACTTGTGATAAGGCTCATAAAGCTCATCATTTCTCCCTATGCGATAACGTCATGTATGATGACATTAGTGGTGTTTATGAGTATATATTGAAGATGATGAATTATTATAACAAGTTGAGGTCTATGAAGCTCAAAATTGATGATAATTACCTAATTTGGAAAATCTTCGAGTCACTACCTTCTTGGTTTGATATTCTAAAGACCTTTTATAACATAAAATTATGAGTGAATCTTGATGAGACCATTGTCATTGTTACTCAAGAGGAAGGACTTATGAAGAAGGATAATAATAAAAAAAAATTCAATTATGGCAAGGAAAAGACAAGGAATGCAAGTTAGCATATGGGGGCCAACAAAAAGTTCTTTAAGGAGAATTGTAAGTATTGTAAGAAGTATGAATATAAATGTAAGTATTTTTTTATCATCTTCATAGACAATTTCTTTGGTTATGGTTGGATTGATCTTCTTTTGATTCCTCCAATTCCTTTAAGGGTAATGTTACACTAAAAATGTGCAAGAAGATCAAATGTGCGAGGTCTGATAGGGGTTTTCAAGACTAAGTGCAGTCCAGATGATATGGATTGCTGGTTCACTTTGATTTGGAATTACACCATATAGATGCTAAGATATTTTTCTAAATGAAAATTTATCTGAAGATAGTGGGAGTGAATTCATAATTCTCATCTTACATGTTGGTAACGTTTTTTAGGTTCCAATGTCCTCATAATGATAGGGAGATAATTAAGATAAATAATGTCTCATATACTTCTGCTATTTGCAACATGATATATGCTTAATTTTGCCTTTGTCCCAATATTGGTTTTGGTATTTAGACATTGGAAGATACTTGAGCAACCCAGTTTTGGGTCATTAAAAAATCATAAAAGATCTTAAGACTTGTACGACACTATGAATTTTATGCTGACCTATTTGAAGTTTGATTAACTTTAGGTTATTATTTTTGCATGCTCTTCTATTGACCAAATTTTTTTTGTGACTTTAATTTTATGATGGTAGGAGGAACTATTTCTTGAAAGAGGGTCAAGTAGACACTTACAACTACTCCTACCATAGAAAAAAAATATGTCGCTTTCTGTGAGGCTACTTGCCTAATATGTGGTTGATTTTTGACTTCTACATTGTTAAGAGCATATCTAGGCCGCTTGTGATATCTTGCGACAATATTGCTGTTGTGCTCTTCTCTCGAAATAATAAGAGCTTTTTTTGTACAATGCACTTTGTTTTTATTGGAGAAAAAAACTCTAAAGTCCCATACTCGAATTAGGCACATTGCTATAGAGTACATATTGGTAAATTCACTAATCCAAGACTTAACTTTTGGAGCTTTTGAGAACTTTGTACCTCATATGTGTTTGGTTAAGTCTTTTGATGTTTTGGGTTAGTGGGAGTTTGCAATTGCACATTTGTTTATGAGATATGAATTTTGATGACGTCACTTTTGTTATCATATCTCTTATAGCATCATTAAGATGCTTGGGCCATTTTGTTGGGAATGCATATTTTTCTTATTTAATTATGCTTTCCTTTATCCATCTTGTGTATGAAATGCAAGTTATTAATGTGTATGACGTTTGTCCCCATTGGATATAATTTTCTGCATTGTTAATAACTCATTATTTCTTTGGACATAATTGATATTTTGTTTTAATAATATTTTGTCTCTAATAATTAAACTAATGTTATCCAAGTGGGAGATTGTTGGAATTTTGTAGATTAATATTGTTTAATTATTGGATTGAACTTTAGATTATTAATATCAATTATTAAAATAAAATTTATAATATTTTAATTGATGAATATTAGTTGTTTGCGCCTATGATAGGTTGGGCCCTCACATGGTACCCAAATGAGAGGTCCCTGCTTTCGTCTAGTGGTTATAAAATTGTCGCCCCGTCAAACAATTTTAAAGTGGTACAACATTGTGTGAGAAACCTTAGCCACTAAGTAGAGAGGAGTATCTCCCTCATTTGGTGTTCATGATTCAATTAAGATAATAGGCATGGATTCCACCTCTTCTTCAAGTACATAATTGTTATTTTATGCCATCAACATGTTATAACTATGCATCATTTGTCCTCAAATTTCCATCATTGCTCTCATGAAATTTGATAAATATGAGATATTAATGGTGTGACTCTCATTTGGATATATAGTATATAGCTAGAACAGCAATAATGATCAACCCCAGCTTCAAAAATTAAATTGCAACTTGATAGAAAGGTGCTGCAAACCTCTAAATCAATAGATTTACAAAACAAACAAACAATAACAAAGTCTTATTTCACTAGGTGAGGTCAGCTGCATAGATCACACGACGTCATTCAACTTGGTTAAAAATCAAAGCATCAAGAATATTATTTACTAGAAGATCTCATTTGACAACTTTCTCTAAAGTTCTTCTTTGTCTTCTTTTCCTTTTCACATGACTAAAAACCATGCAAGCTAAATTCATTAAATTTAGCATAAAAAATACAAGCTGACAAGAATAAAATAATTTATAATTTTATGATAAAAATAATTTGAATATGATTTTATCCTAAAGGAATTGAAAGCTTTATTATAGTAATTTGATTAGTAAAATTGATTTAATTATCTTTGTTATCTAATATGAGCAAAAAATTTATTGTTGTAAATCTAAATGTACTTAGAAAGCTTCTATTAACACATTTTGAGGGTTTCTTTGAATTGTCAAAGGTACCCTTTAACGTTGCATATGAAGGATGATCTAAGTATGTATGTGTTCTAGGAAGAGAAATGCTTGCATAATTCACCCATGCTGCTTTCAAGTAGCAAAAGTTGGTTTTATCAAAAGTGAAAGATGAGATACTAGTGGTTAGTGATTTAAGAGCTTCTAAAGTCACCTGCTAAGTACTTTGTTAAAGTATTTTGTACCAAATTATTGTGATTTTAAGGGTGAGGGATTTGGGTGTTGCTACTCAATTGCTATTATTCATTTTATTTGGCATTTAATTTTCTTGAGACATTGAGAGGACAAACCATGTGATACTCTCATTTAAATGGATTAATTATAGAGAGAAAATGATTTCTCATTTTATTTGTCATGTTGAAAAGAGTTGGAGGAAGGAGTTAAGAATATTTAGTTTTGGCTTATGTGGTTTAAAATAAAAGATGGAGAGAAGTTGACGTAGCAGCTCTAGAGTCTGTGCTTTAGATTTTGTAGAGTGTGGTTTTAATTGGTTGTGAACCGAGTCCTCAAGAAAGAACCAAGTCATTTTTGAACTTTTTAAAGAAATAAAATTATCATTTTGCTAAAAAAAAGGAAGTAAAAAACTAAAACAAACCTTATTAGACAAAATAGGATAGAGGCTTTCTTAACCCAGAGGGGTAATGTTTTTCTAAAACTACTAAGATGGGTCGATTTTAAAAAATTATCTAAAAAGAGATAAGCCATGTTTATGAAATACAACTTTAAGATGAAAGTCGTATGTTCTTGTATGACTTTTGAATTATTATTTTTTTAATATTTTTTTGTAGTAGTCGTAAAACTAATCACGACTTGCAAATTTTTTCTTACAAAGTCGTAATTGATATATGACTTTGCTCAATTTTATTTTTTTAATTAAAATATGACTTAAATTTAAATATTTTTTTATATATATAGAAGTTGTAACCTGAAGTCATATACTGGATCACGATTTCACTAATTTGTTTGTTTTTTTTTTTTTTTAATAACATAAAGTTGTATATATACATACGACTTCCATTAATTTTTTATTTTATTTTAATTTTCTAAAGTCGTATACTTACATACGACTTCCATTAAGGTTTTTTTTTTTTTTTTCATTTTAATTTAGTTTTATATGTAGGCATTGCGCTGTTAAAATGGAAATGTTTCTTGTGCACATGAATATTAAGGGTTACCAACCCTATTTTGATATCTGTTTATATTAAATTAACAATTTACTGATTCTTCAAAAATTTTAATTCATTTTACATAAATAAATTAATTCTCAATTTCTTAAAAAATGTTTTAAAAATTTTTAAACTAAACGTAGACTGTTAAAAACAAAACATTCGAAACATTACTTGTATTAAAAAAAATAGAAGTCATGTAACTATTTAAGACTTCAGTAAATAGGATTAAAAAAAAAATAAAAAATTCAAAGCCGTAATTGGTGTTACGACTTCTACAAAAAAAAATATAGATTTTCAACTTCCCCAAATATTATTAAAAAAAACAAAAGTCGTGTTGAATATTACGACTTCTATTAAAAAAATGAATATTCAACATTTAAGTCGTATTTCAATTAAAAAAAAAGAACCAAGCAAAGTTGTATATTAATTTATGTGTTTGTAAAAAAAAAAAAAAACACAAGTCATGATTTGTTTTACGACTTCCACAAAAAAAAAATTAAAGAAAAATAATTCCAAAGCCATATAAGAGTATACAACTTTCATCTTAAAATCATATTTCACAAACACGACTTACTCCATTTTGGATAATTTTTCAAAATCTACCCATTTTGATATTTTTTTCAAAAAAATTCCCCTTTGGGGTAAAAAAAGCCTAGGATAGACAAATTTTAGCATATAGAAAATGTTTTATCAAAGTATTTATGTAATAAACTAAATTAAATAGTAATATTTAATCCTTATATGTAAATAACTATTAAATTAACTCCATCTAAAATTCTCTACAGTGAATATTCATCAAGTATCTCCCATGGACAAAAACTACGTTATGTTCATAAGGACTTACTGTCAACTACACTATACTCTTATTTAATTTAAAAGACATAGTATTTGAGTGAATTACTAAATGAGATAACTTAAGAACATTTCACAAACACGACTTACTCCATTTTGGATAATTTTTCAAAATTTACCCATTTTGATATTTTTTTCAAAAAAAATCCCCTTTGGGGTAAAAAAGCCTAGGATAGACAAAATTCAGCATATAGAAACTGATTTATCAAAGTATTTATGTAATAAACTAAATTAAATAGTAATGTTTAATCCTTATATGTAAATAACTATTAAATTAACTCCATCTAAAATTCTCAAAAGTGAATATTCATCAAGTGTCTCCCATGGACAAAAACTACGTTATGTTCATTAGGACTTATTGTCAACTACACCATACTCTTATTTAAGTTAAAGGACATAGTATTTGAGTGTATTACTAAATGAGATAACTTAAGAACATAAAAATTGTAAGAAACCAAAATATGTTTTGGTTTACTCTTCTTCTAACTTGTGAAGGTTAATTAGACAGTCTAATTACTCTTTTTATTAAGGAGCCAAGAAGTATTAAGTCAACACAAATTCTTTTAAAAGTAGAGATGGTAAAACATATCATGTAACCTAATTTGGGCTAGCTAAGTTTAGGCTTCAAAACCCACTAGTTCTAGCCAAAAAAATCTCCCTTTTATTTAGGTCATAAAATAGAAAGTCAAGCAAAGTCACATTTTACATTTAAATAGACTAGCTTAGTTAGAACCTAATAAAAAAAATTGGGTGATTTAGCTCAATAAAAACCCAAAATTGATTTAATCTTAAAATTTAGAATCTAAGCCCTGTTTTAGTAGATCTAATAGAACTGGCAAACAAGGTTAACCCATTTTTAGCATGCTTGGATTCACGTTAGATGATTTATAACCATGTTGAAATATCAACTAATGTGATTTTAGATAAATATTTATATGTTTGGTTCCAAACTGAGGAATTGATTCTGAATCTATAATTGATTTTGAGTTGAAATAACTTTAAGTAATTTTTAGCATTGGATCAAAAGTTTTACATTGGGTTTTACTACTAAATTGCTTTTAGAATAAAAACATTCACACATAAATCACATCACTTCAAAATCAATTTCATTCAAAACCAATTTTTCAAATGCTTATCCCAAACACACCTTTAGTATTTTGGAGGAGCGGCATGGCAGAATAAAATTGATTTTTTTTTCCTTTGAAAGTGAAGCAACTCATTATCACTTTAGGATTTCCACGTTTTTTACGTGGTTTAGGGGTATCCATCGCCCACCCAAACATACCATTAGTCTACTCTATTTAAAACTACCAGCTTATGTCTTTACCAAACTCCAATTTTCAAATAGCAAAAAGTTTAACACTTTCTTTTTCACCTATCAAATTGCAGAAGAGTCTAAAGTGAATATTCATCAAGTGTCTCCCATGGATAAAAAAGGCTATGTTATGTTCATAAGGACTTGTTGTCAACTACACCATACTCTTCTTTAAGTTAAAAGACATAGTATGAGAGTGTGTTAATAAATGAGATAACTTGAGAACATAAAAATTGTAAGAAACCAAAATATGTTTTGGTTTACTCTTCTTCTAACTTGTGAAGGTTAATTAGACAGTCTATTACTCTTTTTTATTAAGGAGCCAAGAAGTACTAAGTCAACACAAATTCTTTTAAAAGTAGAGGTGGTAAAACAGATCATGTAACCTAATTTGGGCTAGCTAAGTTTAGGCTTCAAAACCGACCAGGTCTAGCCAAAAAAAATCCCCCTTTTATTCAAGTCATAAAATAGAAACTTAAGCGAAGTCACATTTTACATTTAAATAGATTAGCTTAGCTAGAACCTAATAAAAAAAATTGGGTGATTTAGCTCAATGAAAACCCAAAGTTGATTTAATCTTAAAATTTATAATCCAATCCCCATGTTTTAGTAGATCTAATTGAACTAATAGACAAGGTTAACCCAATTTAGCATGTTTAGATTCACATTAGATGATTTAGAATCATGTTGAAATATTAACTATCGTAATTTTAGATAAATGGTTGTGTTTGGTTTCAAATTGAGGAATTGATTATGAGTCTATATATGATTTTGAATTGAAATAACTTTAAGTAATTTTTGGCATTAGATCAAAGGTTTTATACTAGTTTTTACTACTAATTTGCTTTTAGAATAAAAACATCCACACATAAATGACATTACTTCAAAATCAATTTGAATTAAAATCAATTTTGTAAAATCAATTTCATTCAAAATCAATTTTGCAATTGCTTGTCCCAAACACAACTTTAGTATGTTTGGAGGAGCGACACATTAGAATAAAATCGATTAATTTTTTTCTGATTAAAGTAAAGTAACTCGTTACTTTAGGATTTTCACTTTTTTTTCATAGTTTAGGGGTATCAACCGCCCATCCAAACATACCATTTGTGTACTCTATTTGAATGTACTATCTTGTTTCTTTACCAAACTTTTACTAAACTCCAATTTTCAGAGAACGATAACACTTTTTCTTTTTTTTCACCCGCCAAATTGCAGAAGAGTGAGCTTCGTGATTAGACCATCATTTTCTAGTTGTACTCATACAAATTCACAAACTATGGCCATGTACATTTACCCTCCCAAGTAACATTAGATGTCCTAGCAGGCTTTAGAATTCATTTATAACAAATTCATATCCGTCAATTTTGTTGATCCCCAGCCACAGTCCAGACTCCAGAGATATTCTTAAGTACAACTGGGATGAGACAATGCCCTTACATTGATCCGTTTATGGTACTCACTATGGTCAGGACAAGGATAATTAATGAACCTTGAAATTCAACTTAGATCCCAGCTACAAGAGAGGAAAAGGAAAAGACGCCAAAGAGCTGAACTTAACATCACTTTCACCAAAATCAAATGCCAAATACAGCAGTATTCCTCTTTTGAGGACCACAAAAAAACTTTTGACCTTAGCTGTATAAGCCTACAAAGCAATGACATTTGAAAAAAAAGACCCTAGCGCATGACATTTTTGACTCCTCTGTTTTAACTTCTGCGGTACTCTAACCCATTATAACATAACAAGGAAAATATCAACGCACACATAGTTTATATGGCATTGATTAATGTTTTTAATCTTGTTTATTTCTGTTTTATTCTTTTTCTCACATAGCTGAAACCCAAACCCCCTTTCACCACTTGGTTCCAAACATAGAAATTTTAATTAAATACTTAATTAATTGCACTTACTTGAGTGTGTCTTCCTTCAGGCCAAAACTTTTTATTCACGTGAATAATGTCAAGACACACAAGGGCCATCCCTGAAAGGTGCCTCCATTTATAACTTGTCAATGGTGATGCAACACATTGAGTAAAATATTAATGCAGATAATATTTTAAAGGGTGAGACACTTTACATGGACTTTTTCATGGGCGAACCAAAATTCAACAGCTAACAAGATTCTGCAACGGGACAAATTCTTCATGAAGAAACAAGGGCATGGGATTAATTGCAAGAATGAATTTCAAATATTTTAATGCTTAAATTAGAGGTAGCTGTCAACATCCTCAATGAGCTAGCGGGGGCTAAAAGTCCTCGCCAATCCAATTTCTTCAAGTGAGCCACACCAGAAACCTTGACTTCTGTAGCATGCTTTAGTATTCTCCATCTTTTCCATGCTGTTTTTTTTACTTCGGTTTCAACGTTAGATTTGCTCACAAGCGCACAGTTGCTTGGAGAAGTTCAATTTCATTCGTGGGGATGCCCAGGGGACTAAATTCAACTTTCTTATGGGACAAGTATCTAGCAACTTTCGCGGCCTTCAACGTATGTTACTTCTGTTCATCCAAGTTGTAGTTTAAGCAACATTTTGAATGTGAATTTGCACCTATAGGATGTGACTTGTAAGTAACCTCTTCTATCCCGTTAAAGATATAAAATATAATAATAAAAAATTGCTTTCACCCAAGCCTCAAAAATTTACCCTAGTGCTAGGAAATAGAGAGACTATTACTTTTGAACTTATAGTGCCACTAAAGGTGACTGTAGCTATCATGTATTTTATTTGTGTTGACGCATTATTAATCAATTCATTCCTTTTATTTAATGTTTCAATTTCATTAAACACATGCCAAATATTTCTACCATAATCATCATCAACTAAGACGCATTTTTTTTATTTTTTTATTTTTACAATAACAGGAATGAAATTTGAACCTAAAATCTCAGGTGAACTCCTCAAACCCTTTACCGATCCTAGTGGGCACTAGGAACGAATATGAATCCGTAACTTTATACAGAATAGTGAGGACCGATGAATCATGATAAAGGGTCTTCCTAATACAAGAGTAAAACAACGGTGTGATCTAGAGGAGTCCAGAGAGAAAGGGAAACAAGGTTTCCACTTTCCACATCCGAAAGTAAAACAACGATTGGTTGCTGTACCCCACCTGAAATTTTGGGATACCTACACGCATACCTGAACCAGTTTTGAATTTTAGCTAGTAACATTGTTGTACACTTTTACTGCTAATAACATCAGTGACACATGACCTTTTAGAATTCAAATAAGTGTTTTTAAGCTTTTAATATTGTTTCTTGTTGATAGCATATAACCCATTGGCCTTTTGATTTTATTCCTTAGTAGAAGTAATACCATTTTTATTGCTTCTAGTACATGGTTACAACTGCGGACTTTTTATAACATTGGTAACTGTTGATTCAGTAGGGCCAGAAACAGAAAGTTTGATCCTCAACCTGGAAGCCAAAATTACATGAGTTTTCAGGAGGGTCATCATAGCAGGCTTCTTCAACCTTTGGTAAGCAAGGGAGGGTCAAAAGGTTTTCACTAAGGTCATCCTCTTCATCTTGGGAGAAATCTGAGTGGTCTGGTTCAAAGGCATGGGAGGAATCAGCAGGCTCCACGAATGAGGAGGGATGGTTCCCATCAGTGCAATGTGGGCTGTCCGAATCAAGCACATCACTTTTGGCTGAATTGGCATCTTCTTGCTTGCATGTTACCATAATAGGGAGTGACACTTTGGTCCCATTTTCAGATGTTGCATTTGAAATTAAATCCATAGGCTCTTTGTGGGGTGAATTGACAGCATCAGGAGATGACTTGTCATCCGAATTCTCCTTCTCCTTATCTCTAAGAATCAATTTGCTCTCCAGAGAATTCACCTGTTAGTAACAAAATTGTGCCAATCCAATCATTAACCCATTAGTGGGATAAACATTGCACTTTATTAAAGCAAGTAGTAGCATAAAGCACAAAAGCTAAATTGAGAGCATGTGTGTGGGTGTGTTGTGTGTGTGTGTCTCTTTTTTTTTATATTTTTTTTTATTTCTTTTACCTCTGCTTTTAACTTGTCATTCTCTTGAACAAGACTTTCATAGTCACCTTTGAGTCTGTCATAACTAGCTTTCAATGCGCCATAGTCTTTTTCTAGCTGCTTGGTCTTGAACCTTGCCCTTCGGTTTTGGAACCATATAGCCACTTGCCTTGGCTGCAAGCCAAGCTCCTTTGCAAGTTGGACCTTCCTTTCAGGTTCAAGCTTGTTCTCTACCTCAAAGTTCCTTTCAAGGAACTGAACTTGTTCGCTTGTGAGCCTCCTTTTCTTCCCCGGTTGATGGAAGCACCCCTCATAATCCTCATCACAGTTCTCTTCCTTCTCCAACGCTTGAAAGAAGGGCCTATCCGTCACCCTGCTCCCACTAACATTCTCAAAATCAACCACAGATTTTGAACCTGAAACCAACCCACCAAACAACAACAACCATGTTAAAATTCAATCATAAGCAGGTTCTACTAGCAAAGAAAAAAAAAAAAAAAAAACCCAACTTTCAAACATCACAAGAGAACGACAGTCCTGAACTGAAAGAAACCAACTTTCAAGTTTCCCAGGAAAAAAAGCTAATGAGTTTGTTTATTTAAACATATGTATCAAGGTTTTAAATTGCAGTTGCGGTCTCATCGCGATCTTTGATGTTGCAGGAAATTGCAGACTAATGTGTCTGCAATTCTCTGTGGTTATGGAACCCACAAAAAGCTTGACGTTGCAACTGAAATTGTGTTGGCAGACCGTTTTTTAAAACCTTGATTTATATATATGTGACAGAAGAGTTGAGGCTGTGAATTTTCATGAGCAAGGGAAGTAGCTAAAAAGTATGAAGAGAGTGAGGGGAATTGAGAAGGAAGAGATCACCTTGGAAAGAAGCAGGGTTAGAGGTGTGAGCCCAGAGAGACTCAAGGACTTCAGAGGAGCAAGGGAGCCTTTCGTTTTGGAGGAGAAGTGACATGTTTGAACCCGCATAAAGCTTGCCACCCGCCATGGGAACAGGACTTTTTTGGTGGGTTGGTGTGGACTTTTGTGTGTGTGTGTGTGTGTGTTTTCTTCTTCTTAGATTAAAGGGTCATATTCACTTCAGTTCATACCCCATAAGAAGCAAAAGGGAGGATCAGGGTGTGGAGTTTGGTCTAAAATTAATGACGAAAGAAGCAGGTGATGAGGATTACTATAATGTGGGAATTGTGGGAGTGAGGAGAGATCATACCCATAACTCAGAGGAACTGGAAGCAAAATTAAGAGGGTGTCAGAGGTGAATAAATTGAAGGCAGAAGGTGTGAGTTTGGAGAGAGAGAGAGAGAGAGGGGTTGATTAGAGTTGAGAGTTTGAAAAATTTTGGTTCTGAGAGAGCGAAAGAAATAAAGAGAGATTCTTCTCTGTGGTGGGGAACTTTGATGGGGTTATATTGGGAGCCATGGTCTGGTTGTGAGATGGGGGAAGCCTAGACAATGGTGATTAAGTTACCATATTGCCCCTTCCCTATCCATCATTTTCTTTTCTCTTATTTATTTATTTAACTTTTTTAGTGAATTTTTAATCTGATCTTTTGAATATTTTCAAAACATCAATTTAATACTTGAAAAGATTAGTCGTACTGAATTGATTTTTGAATATATATATATTTTATCGATGTGTAATATTAAATTGGTTATAATAAACACAAACTTTTGGACTCTTCTAGTGTTACGAATTTTTATTTCAAAATTAAATAGGTGTAATAAATTTTGAAGATTGAATTAATATTCCCAAAATATTTCAGGTGAAAAACTGTTCAAGTAATACTCTATCTGTTCCACTTTGATTAGCATTTACGGTTAGTTTGGTGCTTACAATATGATAGAATATAATAGGAAAGGATAACTATCCTATTTTACTGTAATTAGTTGTTTAGTGCACTAATAGGATATGATTTGTTTATCTTATTGTTTATCATATTTTGTTTGTGCAGTGTATTTTTCATCCTATTTGGGTACTGGACTAGAAAGCAACAAGATAGGATAGTCTCTTTCTCCCTTCCTCCCTTTCACTCAGTGTTTTAAAACTCGGACCAGTTATTGACTCGGTCTAGGTACCGGGTTAATGGGTTACTAGTTGAACCAGTGGGTTAATGGTTAAACCGCTTGAATCGGTCTATATATTAAAAATGTAAAATTTCTATGCAAGAATGGTATATAAATAAAATTTGCTTTATATATATTAACTGAACATGCTTGCTGAGTGGTATATATTCTTTAGGCAGCTGGAGGGTATTGGGTTCAAGTCCCAACTTGGGCAAAATTTCAGTCTTTAATTAAAATTCCAGCCAGCCAAACATTCAAATTCTTCTCTTGCAGGTCTCCCGCCAGGTCACATCATGTTACTGTGCGTGTCAAGCACTCAGGTGGCTGTGTGCAGCTAGTGGTATTGGGCAGCGTGCACACAATTCTCAAACCGGATTGAAGGCGTAGGCGAGCAAGTAACCGGTTTTGACCGGTTTAAAACCGAGTTTATGACGTGGATCTGGGTTGGTAGCATTTCTGATCCAAAAGCATGACCGTACCGGTCACAAGTCCAGTTTTCGGTTAAACTGGTCGAGTCCGCGTTTTAAAACACTACTTTCACTACCCCACTCCCTATTGCTGCCACCACTACCACTGTTGCTATCGTTACTACCACTATCACCACCACCTTTGTCATTATGCCACTATCACTACGTTGTCACCACCAAGCCACCAATTTTGCCATCACCTCCTTTTCCACTGTCGTCGTCACAACAACCACCACCACCATTGTTGCCATGGCACCCCCGGTCCACCACTGCCACTGTCCCAACATTGTCGTTGTCACTGACAATTACCACCTATCATTTATTTAGTTTGTGTTAAATACAGAATATGATAATACAATAATGTTATCTGATGTATATCAAACAATAAAAAATAACTATTTGTACATCAAAATCATGTCATAAATGAGTTAGAATTTAATTTTAGTAGTATTTTAAATTTTATAATTGCAAAAATTCCATCAAATCGAGATTTATTTCAATTTTTTTAAAATTCAATATTAAACATGAAAAATATGCGAGTATAAATAAAATGGACAACAAAAGTAATATTAGGGGGTAATTTAGCAATTAAAAAATAACAAGATCCTAAACAACAAGCTATATTATTAATTCCATGTTATTATGTGTTTATTATTTAGTGTCTTACTTAAAATAAAGTACTACTACCCATTAAAATATACAAGCACTGTAGAATTTACCTAAGTTTATAGGCTAACAGACATATCAGACTAAAAACACTTAAAACCACAAAAACAAATTACATTATATATATATATATATATATATATATATATATATAAATAAATAAATTTAAGTTAAAAATATAATATTTTGTTGTTAAAATGTGATATAATATTATATTTTAAATATTAATATTTTATTAAAAATAATATTATTTGTAAACGAAGCAAAAAAAATATTGTTTGTAAACAAACTGACATATTAGGCTTAATAGACTTTTCTAAAAGTCTACATTGCTACACCTAACCTACTTAACTATATTTTTTTAAAAAGTCTAAGCCTGACTTTTTTCTAAATAGGTTAGGTTACGTCAGATTTTAAATTAGTTAAGTCGTAGGATTTCAACAGCCAGTTTAACTTATTTTCAATCTTATCTTCCTTAAAATTTTTATTTTTATTTTTATCTGTTCATTCGAAAAAAAAATCAGGCACTTGGAAAATAGAATAAAAATTCACTAAAAATAACAAATAAAACATCTAGACATGTCATAAATGTTGAAGTGAAATGTGAACTAAATACAAGAGATAAACAAATTTTACATATTAATATAGGAAAAAGAAATTTTAATTTATTGACCGCACCAAATTTGAAAATTTTAAATTAAGAGTAATGAATTAAGATGAAATTATATAGCTAGAATCTTTTTGTCAGATATTTTTCCAAAATAACATAGCCTTACGCTTATTCTTAGAAAAATAGGTCGTCTGTAATCTGTATTGTTTTAATTTATTTAAAACTATAAAATAAGTAAATTTTGACTTATTAATCAAGATTTTCTAATTATGTATAATCGCTCTAAAGATAAAGCAAACTATAATTTGTAGCATAAACTACGTTTCTATATACCCTAAATCAATTGACGAGTTTGATCAAGTCCTTTGAGTCGGACATATATTGAGAAAAGCAAAATATTTTACTTTGTTCTGATCACGTCATATACTCTTTTTCGCTTGTCTTTATCAACCCATTAAGGTGAACAATATCAATAAAAGGTTTCATTATGATTTAGCAGATATTTTTTCATTCTAAAAATTCTAAAATTAAAAAAAAAAAACTTAGAATGAAAGTTTTATCTTCATTTTCTCTTTACCAAAAAACCCTACATACTTTAAGTATCCTCATAAACCTTTATTAACTAATAATAAGACAATGGCTCAAGGCTTATTAGATGTATTCATTGAATATAGAATTATTTCATATATCAGAGTTATTACTTCATTTATCAGTAATAAAAAATTAAAAAAAAATACGTTTAACGTATCTTATAATAATTGTGTATTTTTAATACAATTTTTTTATTATTATAGTGTAGTCTCAATTAATGATCAATCATGATTATAAATAATATTTTTATTTAAATAGTTTTGATATGAAAATTTAAAATTATCAATAAGCTTAAATATGTTTTTGGACAAAACTTAAATGCAGTACCATAGGTACTGTTGGTGCTGTTCTCCAATTACAATTGAAGTTTTACCTCGATAATCTGCATAATAAAATATTTTATTAAATGTCAATGTATATTATTGAGATAAAACTCCAATTCTGATTGAAAAACAGTACCAACAGTACTTATAGTCCCTATACTGCATCTAAGTTTTGTCCTATGTTTTTAGTCCCTATAAAATGAGTGAGTTTTGATTTTGGCTTTTGTAAAAAAAAAAATTGTTTTTAATTTAAATAGTTTTTAAATGAAAATTTAAAATTATCAATAGGCCTAAATACATTTTTAGTTCTTGTAAAATGAATAAGTTTTGATTTTGGTCCTTATTAAAAAAATCTTTGTTTTTTATTCTTCTAAAATTTAAAATTATTGATTTTAGTTCCTGTAAAATGAGTAAATTTTGGTTATGATCCTTGTAAAACATTTTTCTTTTATTTTCATCCCTCCAAAATCTAAAACCATTATCTTTTGTCCCTAACATTCATTTTAAGGTAGAAATATAATATTTATTTTAGAAATCTGGACAGATTTTTAGAGGTTTCACATGTTAACATAGTATCGCAAACATTAGTAGGTGTCATCTGGGATGCTCACCTAACCTTCCATTAAACATATAAACAGTTAATGAATGTCACATGACAATAGGAACCAAAAACAATGATTTCATATTTTTGAGAAATGAAAACCAAAGAAATTTTTTTACAGTAACCAAAATCAAAACTTTTTCATAAGACTAAAAGATATTTAAGTCTTATCAATAACATAAAAATAAAATAACGAGTTTAAAGTCTACAATTAATCATGGTATAAGAATTTCAATGAGTTTTTATCCGAAATCGTTTTGCATGTCTGCCACTAAAATACAACATACAATTCATAGAATATTTTAAATTTACTAACAACTCAAAAATAAAAAAGAATTATAAATTGAATAAACGTTTTATATATTTGTTTTTGAACATTAGAAAGGCATTAAGATTTGACCAATATTACGCAACCAGAAAAAAAAAAGGTCGGAATTTTGATATAGTACAATGAGAAAATAGGCCATGCATTGACAGTTTCACACTATTATTCAATCACAACCAATCATATATAGTGATTTTGTTGACTTTGATAATAATTATCCTAAAAGTCATATTAAAGCTGATTTTTGATTAGTTAATAGTATAAAAGTTTTACACTGACAATGCATAGCAATTAAACTCTTGTACAATAGTAATTGTTGGATAAATAAAATGTTAGAGTAATACTAGGAATTCAAAAAAAAAAAAAATCCAAACTACTTACCTGTTCTAGGGTCAGTAAGTATCTTATGTCATTTATCAGAAAAGTATGTAAATATTTTAGAGTAAATTACATTAAAACTTCTTGAGATTTTTTTAGGTTACACACAATATTATTCCTTTTTCTATCCTTACACTAACGGCATTAATATTTGAAAAACGTTACATTGATATTTCTTATACATTACACTAACCCCCTTAATTGTTTGAAAACATTATATCGTGTACCTCTATGAGGGAGGTTATTGAAAATATTAAAAAAATAGGGAGATTGTGTGCAATCTAAAAAAATCTTAGGAAGTGTTAGTGTAATTTACTTAATATTTTAAATCTAGCATTTTTCTTAAAATTTTGTGTATAATTTTGATGTATTATCAATATAAATTTTTTTATATTATTACATTAGTATATGTGTGTGTGTGTATCTTAACTAGTATTTTAACTTGTGTGTCGGACAGAATAAATATTTATTTTATATAACTTAAATTTATAATAAATAAATATTTTTGAATATATAAATTATATTATAATTAAAATTTATAATAAATAAATATTTTAAAACATATAGATTATATTTTAAGTTTATAATAAACAATTATTATAATACAATGTTAATTTTTAATTGTTGATAATTTCTTTTAAAAAAATATTGAAATTCAATTTTGAACTAAAAATATTAAAAATGATAGATTTAAGGAGATAAGAGGTTAAAAAATCTCTAGAAACGCTCTTATTGAAAAATAACAACTAAAAACGCTCTCGTTGAAGAATAACAATTAAAAATGCTCTCATTTAACATAGCTATTCTCATTTATATATAGAGAGGATTAATAAGATTAAGTACGTTCACAGTTATACAAAATGTTAAATTCATTAAATCTAGTGGCACCACGTCCTTAAATATAAATATGATACTCTTTTTTACATTATTGAAAATGTGATTAAATTAAATATTTATTTTTATTTAACTAATATTTTAACCTGTGCATTGCATAGGATAAATATTTATTTTATATAACTTAAATTTATAATAAATAAATACTTATCAATATATAAATTATATTATTATTAAATTTGTAATAAATAAATATTTTTGAACATATAGATTATATTTTAAATTTATAATAAACAATTGTTGTAATACAATGTTAATTTTTAATTATTGATAATTTCTTATAAAAATATTGAAATTTGATTTAAAACTAAAAATATTAAAAATGATAGATCGAAAGAGATAAGAGGTTAAAAAATCTCTAAAAACACCCTCATTGAAAGAATGACAGCTAAAAACACTCTTATTTAAAAATGACAGCTAAAAACGCTCTCGTTCAAAATAGTTGTTTTCATTTAATATATAAGGTGGATTATCACTGAACTCAAACGAATTTAAATGCTTTTGCTGGAAAAGATAATTGAAAGATTTGTATCAAGACTATAAAATAAGCCTACAAAAATTATTTGAAATAATTTGTGATATTACTATCAAAAATATATATAATCTTATCAAAAATATTTTTTCTAATCTAATTGAGATTCTAATTCCTATATTTCTAATTTGAATATTTGTAAACAATTAAATTAAGAATCTTAGCATGAAATTATGAAAAATCTTAATTTTATACCGAAACATTAATCATGTGCAACATCAATATTTTTAATTTAGTTCCTATCTTTTCTAATTTGAATATTTGAAAGATTTTAGATGAAATTGGGAATCTCAACTTGAAATTATGAGAAGTTTTAATGTAAAAGTTTTTGAGAAAAAAGGTTATGTACTGATAGTGTAAAATACTTTTACACTGTCATCTAATCACAAACTACCATTTATTGTAAGTTTGTTGACTTTTATAATAAATACTTTAAAAGTCATATTAATGGTGATTTCTAATTGGTTAATAGTGTAAAACTATTTTACACTGTCAGTACATGACTATTAAACATGACCATTAAACTCAAAGTTTTTACACTTGACAATGTATAGCAATTAAACTCAATTGACAAACTATGTTAAAATATACTGTAAAAACTATTGTCATTCTGTTTCTCTTTTTGTGATGAAACTATTATCACTTTTAGTGACTTCACATGTGTTGAATATTATTTTTTTATATAACTTTATTATCGAATATAGTTTTTCGCTTTTATTTTTATTAGAAACATATTAATATTTTAAGTAAAGTTCTAAATTAGTTTTCAATGAGAAAAGTTAGCTTCTTATAGTATATAATTTACAATCATTTACTACCTAACTAAAATTTAAGAGGAAAACTTTTAGTATAAGACTTGCAAAAATATATTATGTATATTATTTTTTAAATTAAGAAAACATATAATTAATTCATAAAAATGAAATATATTTTTTTAAGAACAGTTCTACAAATATCTAACATCTGACTTTATTCTATTTTTATTACAAATATGGACTCCAATTAATATTGCTAGCCAAGGCAATTAAAAACATGACATCACTAGAATTATGGATCTCCTGAAATACCGGAAGAGGGGGTCCATTTGCTTATCGTCAATAAGTGAGTTTTAGAAGATAAAAATAAAAACTCACCGTGGCGTACAGGGGCGCTGGGCCGGAGCCAGGCCATTTGGGCCAAATATAAAAATTAAGATTAAATTACAATTTTAAAATTAATATATTAAATTTAATTAATAACTAAAAGATTCATAATAATTAACCAGATATTATTAAAATTATATTTATATAAATTAAATAAAACAATACAGGATTATAACACTATAATGAAAAAAATCAATTTTTAACAATCAAGCAAGAAATTCTAATGATAGAAAACCTTTATTACGTTTAGACATCACATTTTAACTTTTAAAAGGATAATTAATCTTCAAACGTTGTTAAAAAAAAATTAATTTTAATTTGAGAATAATAAGAATAAGAATTTAAATTTTATGCATTATCAATGCAAAATTTTTTACATCATCAACTGATTAAAAATTATTTTAGATATAGCTTTTAAAGTAATTATTATAAAACTCAACAATCTTAAACATATATAACAATTATGATTGGAAGATAGTATAAATTTTTTTATAATTTTAGTGCATTTAAATTAAATTCTAAGAATAATACATTCTCTATTTCAAAAAAAAGAAAAAAAAAGAAAAGAAAGATATCACAATGAAATAATATTCTCCTAATTTTTCATTAACAAAATATTTAGGAAAAAATGGAGAGGTCTTAAAATATTTTAGAAAAATGATAGTTGTATACTTTTCGAAAAGTATGTCTATTTTGAGTAACTCATTAGGGTCGGCTTAGTGATGGAGGAGTTAAGATAGTATGCACAAGATCCTAAGGTTCTAATTTTGTTATTATCATTGTACACACACACACAAAAAAAAGAGTCTATTTGAGTGATAAGAGAGATAAGAAGAAGAGAGAGAGAAAATGTGAGATGTAATAGGTGATGTGGTGAGAAAGGAAATGAAATAAAAAGAAAAGGAAAATTATGGAGGAGTTATAAAAAATATATATATATAAAATCATTATTACAAATTATATACACATAGAATGACCTTCTATATAAACACCCCACTGATACAAGTAGCTCGGCTCCTGGTGGTGTAGCTATAATAGGAAGAAAACTGTCTATTTAGGGAAAATGAAAAATCGAGTCTTGATAGAGAGGCTTATTAAAGAGTATAAAAATATTATAAATTTGTCAAAAATAGGAAATAAAAGAAAATTTTTATTTTATTGGAATTTAAAATAAAAAAATTTCTTTAAAATTTCACCTTTTCTTTTTAACTTTTTTGTTAAAAAAAAAGTTGAATTATAGACAATTCTAAATTCTTTTAACCTTCATTTTGATTAATTTAGAATTTTTCTCTTTAAACCAATCCAAACCAATTCATGATATTTCTAATTCTAAAAAGATTTTATAAAACAATTATGTTTTTTAAATGAAAAATAAAAAAGAACTTTAAACAACTAATTTTAGAAGCTTGACTTCCCTGCTATAAAACCAGGATGACTTCTTTTATCCAATTATTCTAGCTTCTATCTCCAATCTCTATTAGCTCCTTCTTCAACCGCTCACAAATTTGAAGAAAATTCTAAACAAAAGACTATGGCAAAATGGGATAACCCTCATACATTGCTTCAAATAATCCATCATGCTAATATTGTTCATGCATAGGATTTCTATTAAATGACTATGCTTATTATCTTTGGATAAATATACAATTAATGTTGATTTAGTGAACTAATTAAGAGAATTAAGTGACAAAATAATAAGAAATCACAATTAGCATAGTAAAGAATAGATTTTAGTAAATTGTAGAAATATTGATTGAAAATTCGAAAATATAAAAATACTAATAAATTTGTGTTAAAATTACAAATTTTGAGAATTTTGGTTGCATCGTCCAATGATAGCCTTGTTGCATAGTGACACAATGCCCAACAAAGCTATATAGCCCAATGAGGAGTTGTAATTAACTTAATAAAAATAGTTACAGTTTCACTTAGCGATGGAGATTTTGCTTAGCAGTGATACTTATTTACAACATTGCTCAACAATGAGTATACTATACTAAGTGATGACCTCAAATCCTAATAGTATAAATATGTTTTAAAGCCATTTTGGGGGACTTTTTGGTATTTTTCATCTTTCTCTTTATTCTTAATGCAAGAACAAATCTTGAAATGTGTGATTTTCACTGTCTTTCGTAGGAGAATCACTTTAAGAACAAATTGTGAAGGTTCTATAGATTGCATCTTTAATTCTCTCTCAATGTTTTGGTTCTTGTGTTAAGGATTTTTCATCTTTTGTTTTGATTTTTTGTAGTAATTGGATACTTTGATTCTATACTCTTTGATGTCTTAATGTATTCTTAACTCTCGTATTGTAATTGATCTTGATTCTCTATTCTTAATACTTGAGGTGGCAATTGAAAAATCGGATCTTGAGTAAGAATATGGGAATTTAAGACATACATATCATGGGTTCTAGGGGTAGGGACATGTTTTTGTGTACATCCTTATGAGTCTTTGTCCTTAAGGGTTATTACCAATTGATTGTGCCTAAAGGATTTGAGTTTTCTCTTAGTGAACAAAAGATTAGGTTCCAAGAATATAGGATTAATCTACCTTAGTATATTCAAATGTTAATTCAATGTCATTAAGTGAAGATCTAAAGAGAGTTGTTATCTTAAAGTTGTTAAGCAAAGAGACCACGGAGCTATGCTTTTATCTTTTCCTAATTCTTTTATTCTTTGTAGGAATTAAAATTTTCTTTTGATTTATTAACACACTAACATACTAACTTGTGACAACTAACTTTATGATACTTGACTTGTACTTAGTAACAAGTACATGGTAATTGATAATAAGTCCTTATGAGAATGATAATTCTACTTATTACTTTATTACATGTTTGATTAGTACACTTGTCATCTCAAAACTAATCCCATCGCCTTCATTCACACATTTATACATTATCATTACAATTCTCATAATTCATATTAACAAGGTACCAATGGGATATTAAGGGAGCACATCATTCCAACAACCTATTGAGGAGAAGTCTGCAATGGAAGTGACATTAGAAAAGCTTACTCTGCATACCTCTACCTTTATCCAAAAGACCACAAATTTCATGGAAGAGACAATAGCTAATTTTAGAAATCAAGACACTTCCATCAAAAACCTAGAGAAATAGGTAGGGTAATTGACCAAGTAAATATATATATGCCTCTTAGGAGCAATGAATACTGCAGTGTCGTAGTAATTAGGAAATGGATGTAATTATGCCCCTGAGGAGAAAGAGAATGAGGTGGAGTCAAAAGTTAAGCAGTTGCTTGTTGCTCCAAGAAAAAAAAGTCACACTTACTCATTATTGAATTACCATTCCCTCATACATTGAAGAAGTAGAATGAGTAGTTGCACTTATTAACTAGTGTAACACAATTCTGCAAAGGGTATTACCTTCAAAATCGATAGACCCTGGGAGCATTATACTTCTATGTACTATAGGGAAGAAAACTATGAACAAGACTTTGTGTGATTTGGAGTCAGTGTAAATGTCATGTATCTTTCCTTGTTAAAGGAGCTTAGTGGAAAGAAAGTATAGCCAACAAATATAATCTTACAATCAGTTAATAGAACCTTTAAGCAGCCCTATAGAATCATAAAGGATGTCCCAGTAAGAGTGAATACATTTATTTTTCTGTTGACTTTACTGTTATTGATATACAAGGTGATTTTGAGGTTTCACTCATCATAGGAAGACCATTCCTGGCAATTGCGAAGATGTTTGTGGATATGAAGCAAGGATAGCTTCCATTAAGGGACTGGGATGAGGACATTAAAATCAAAATATTTAAGGGTACATCCCATGTAAGGAATAAGGAGGAGTGCTTAGGATTAAAGATGTGGACTAAAAGCCTAAGGACTCAAACACCATTCCTACTTCTATAGAAATATTGCTTACTGAAGGGTTAATGGATATGCCTAAGGAGCACAAAGTTGCACCACAATAGAAAGTCTTCTACCTAGGCCATTAGGTATATCATTTCAATTTTAAAATAATGTTCTTTACAGAGGAAACAAATATCCAAATGGTCAACGCCCTTTGTAGTTAAGGGAATTGTAATGAAAGTGAAGATGAAAATAGAAGATTTAGTCTTAAAGAGGTGTCTTAAAGTCAAGGAGAGACAAGTTGAATACTCTCCATGAATGAGCAATAAAGAAAATGAATGCTTCTCTCATTCTGAATGAGCCTTAAGCTACATTGGACCATCAAACTCAAGATGTTAAACAAGCGCTCCATGGGAGGCAACATATATATATATATATATATATATATATATATATATATGTATGTATGTATGTATGTATGTATGTATGTATGTGTATGTATATGTACATATATATTGCATTATAGGATTATATTCACCTATAGGAATCGGAGGGAAGAATAAAGAGGGTTTGAAATTACATAAGAAAAAAATTAAAAAATTGGCACTAGAGTGCCTAGGCAATAAGAAGGGCGCCCAAGTAGTGAGACAAGCACCCAAGAGCCCTAATAGGTCATTTGTTTCGGCTCCTATATTGCCTAGGTGGTGAGATAGGCACCTAGGTGGTCCAACGTCAGCAAAAAATTATTTTTTCTTATAAAAAAATCCATTAGAGTGCATAGATAATGAGATGTATGTCTAGGCAATAAAGTGCGCAAGCAGTGAAATGGGCACCTAGGTGGTACAATAATAAAATAAAAAAAAATTAAACTTTAAAACACTCACCCCCATTCCTACCCTTCTCTTTTCCTCTCCTTTTCTCACTTTCTCATCCTCCTTCTTCCCTCACACACCCACATCATTTCTCTTTTCTTTTTCTCCTTTTCACTTTTCTCTACATCTTCCATCATCACCTTCATCTTCTTCCTTCTCCGTTACAAGCTCTGAAGATAAATTTTCTTCTCTATTTTTCTTTTCTTTTTTTTTAAATTGGTATTTTCGACATTATTTCATTTATTTTTTCTTTCTTGATTGTTTTTACAGACATCTAATTGTAGAATCTTGCATTATATGGATGAAATTCATAACCTTGGAGCATCTTCATTAAGACCAATCTAAAGTACCTATGGACGAGCACTAAAACAATTTTATGATATTGCACCACTAATATTGTGATGGTTTGGAAGAAATCATTATTGGTATATGTTAGAGGCGATTATTGTGACAATTTTGTATAATGAATGCAATTTTCTAGTAATTATATCTTGGAACCGTCACAATTAAACCATTTTTATTTTTCTTTTATTTTGGGCTTTTATTTTTTATATATCCCTCCAATCCCAACACCACTATCTCCTTAGAACACTAGGTTTCCAAATTAGTGTCTAAAAGAACACTCAGTGATCACCTTTAAACACAAAGCAATGCTTATGACCTCTTTGGCAAGTTGAGTAGCTTCAAAGTGTTTGAGTTCCCTAAAATGGATTACCTAGGCAAATATAGGGACAAACATGTTGTTCCCTTACCACTTTCTCGCTAGCTAACATGGGGAACCCTATTAGACTGTGAATGACGGGCTTCTACTCACACTCCTCCGCCCACCACCTCTTACATCATTACACCAAGCTTGTCTCCTCATATATCACCCACTCTCACCACGATTAAGCCCCCTCCCTTTTCCACCACATCTACTCCCCCTTTACCTTCTTCCTCGACCCCACCTCCTCTCCTTCACCTAAAGTCCTGTACCAACCTTAACCTTCCTTGACTTGGCACTTCCCTCCACACCCATGCCACCAAATCCTCCTTCCTCTCCAACCACTTCATCTCTTCCACCCTCCTCCATTTCTATGACATCGCCTTTCTCTCTCTTTCACCTAACAAATTTTCCACCAAATCCCTCATCAAAATGTTGTCATTTGGAATGTCACCATCTCCTCCATGCCTACCACTAAAACCTCCCCTTCGCCCTCCATCTCTTGCACTCCTTCGATACTACCCTTATTAACTCCACATTCAACCTCATCATCGCTTCCTTTAATGACGACTCATTTAGGGCCATCATGTTTTACCACAATATAGCAGAACTAAAACTAAAATCATGTAATAATGATTTAATTATTGTGTTGTGCCTACATTAGACTTGCAACTCTAAATTTAATGAAGGAGATTCACAGTTATGCCATAAATAACATGATTGACTTGCACCACCAATTGAGTAGTGGTTTGGTTAAAGCCTATGGAAGATGCGATTGTCTTGGTTATTCGATTTTTCATGTTTTGGAAGATGAAGGATTAAGTCGTGGTCGCATGGAGTAGTTTGATACTTACGTGTACGACTAGGCGCATATGATGATGGAGATTTTAGATTTGAATGAGTTGTATCAACAAGATTGGCTATCCATTATGTTAATGTTAAATTTGTTGTGACCTCACACTTCACTTTATTTTTGTTGCCAACATAAAAACAACTCTTGCCACACACTACTTATTGATGCGTATCCTCAACTTAAGTTCTAAAATTTATATAAAATATTATGTCCTGCAAATAAAAGTATTATTATAAATAAAATATCTTTTAAAATTTTTCTTTACCTTAGAGATACAAAGATAGAAATCCTTTAAAAATATTTTTTCAAATTTCAATTTAAAAATTGTTTTTTTAATAAAAAAAAAATAAAAATTCTTAATTATCTTAAAAAATATATAAAAAAACAAAGTAAAAATTAAAGATCACAAAAAAATATTTTATTTTTATTGTTTTTCTTATTGGGGTAGAATAAATATTTATAAAGTCACATAGTTTTGCATAATTAATTAGAGGTACCATTTTAACGGGCATTGTAGGGTGTTAATACCTTTCCTATGCGTAATCGACTCCCGAACCTATCTATGATTTCAAAGACCATTTTTTTACAAAGAGTTTTCCAATATTTTTTCCTTAAAATAAAGTATTGGTGGCGACTATAACACCTATTCATATTAAATACAATTCATATTAATTTAGTTATTAAGTTTAAGTAAATAAAAATGCGTGTAAAATTTTTCCACTTTTAAAAGAAATTCCAAACTTATTAGAATTTGGAAATAGTAGTAAAAGATGAAAGATAAGACTGTATATACATATATATCATAAAATTGTACATGATGGTTGATAATACAAAAAAACTAAAAAAAATACATCAAAAGATCCTATACAGAGCAATGTTCATCTACCCTATCCCTCATACAAAAAGAAAAAAAAATACGATAGGTCTTCAGGTCCTCCCTCGTTGAGATGTCCTTTAACTCGTACTCAGCATCACGGGGCATTAATGTCGTCTTCAATAATCAGGATTAATCATACACAGAAGAAAATAATGTAGTGAGGTGTTTTGTTCTAAAATTACTTTTACATGTATGGTAGGAAATCTACCATAAAACAAAGATAAAATACAACTGACAACAGAAAGGATCCTAAGGTCATTTTAAATTGTATCAGACTACCATTGACTAGGTATGGATCCATACTTCCCATTAGTGGGTAATAATTCTCAACAGAACCTGGGAAGTGACTGAGAGTACATATACCTCATCAACATCATCACATGGTATAGTCCTCATCATTATTGAGGAAAATAACAGTCAAGATATCCATTTATAGAGGTATACTCTCAAACCAATCTTGGAATGCTGAACAGTTGTCGGGATTATTGAGCTTGGTCAGGCGAATATCCAGGCTCAAGGGCACTACCCTGGCTATTTGGACCTTCACCACTCGATACATACCCCCAAGACCTCTGCAAGTGGGTCCTGCCTTTCATTTCTCGGTGTACCAAACTGTAGCTTCCCTAGCAGGGTGCTATGCCGCTGTATGTCACTTGCTTTACATTACTCACTAAACTATTAATTCCTAATTTCTCAAGCAGAGATTTTCTTGGTCTCATTTAATTTGAACACCAATACAATCAACATTTCTGTCTTATTTTGTAGAAATTGCACAATACCAAAATTTTAACAGAATAACAATTTAGTAATCATATAAAATTTTAGCAGAATAACGACATAGTAATTATAATTTAATTACCAAAATTTTGGCAGAATAACAACTAAATAATTACATTTTAATTTTCTAAATTTGAGCAGAGTAATAGCATAGCAAGTATAATTTAATAATTTAAATTTGAGCAGAGTAACAACTTAGCAATTATAATCTAATAATTTAAATTTGAGTAGAGTAACAATTTAATAAAAATTAAAGTTTAGCATCAAACATAATATAATGGTAATAGTAATTAAAATTATGCCTAAATGGGTTTAGGACAAAACCCTTCCTATTAACATGCAAAGTGAAAATAATTTAGAACCAACCACACTCCCCCCATTACCTCTAAGGTGGTTGATGAAGATGATGGAATTGTTGAAGCAAAGCTCCTAGGAAAAGAACTTTACTAGTTGTTGGAAAACTAGTAAAATTTTAGCATAAAAACAAAGTAAAAGAAAATTTTTTATAGAGAGAGAAGCTCTCTAAGAATTTGGTAGCTTGAGAGAGTGGAGGATGTATGAAAAATGACCAAGAATGGGAGGTATTTATAAAGGAGGAATAAGCTTAGGTGTCTACTTTGATGACATAAGCTATTATGTCATAAATCTCATTTTTGATTTATTTTTAATTAAATTAGGACCACATATCAAAATTAGAGTGATGAATCAGCTATTCCTAGGTTGGGAATGTGCTCCCTTAGCTGTCCAGTTTCTAGATGTTAATTTTATCTACAGGTAAATTAACTGGTATCGAAAAAATTGCTTAAACTTGAAAAAAATGACTTTTAATATAAAAAAATGAAATTAAATGCAAAACTGGAAAAATAAATTATTTTTCATCAAAAATAAAATTCTAATAATTAATTTTAATTTTAATTAATTTATTTCAAAATTTATCTATTTATTTTGTGTTTTTAAGCTAAAAAATTCATAAAAAATCCATTTTAATTCAATAAATACCAAAATTTTATCAAAATTTAAAATTAAATATTTTACCCATGAATAAACTAAAATCACCATTTTCACCCTTTTTGGATGTCAAACCTATACTAATTAGCTTATCAAACACCTAAGGGTAATTTTGTCATTTTACACAAGAATTCCAAAAAATTTCCAAAATTATATTTTAATATATATGACATGATTCCAAGCTCAAATTGATATTTTAATGTCAATTGAATCTTTTCCTCATGTTAGCCCTTAATATTGAGAAATAGGGACAAAATCGTCATTTTCTAATTTCTCCTAGCTCCGGCTCAGAAAAATTATTAAAAATTAAAATTAAACAGATTTTAAAATTCTAAGCATAATGGTGGTGATCAGAAATTTGAAATTCTATCTTGATTTTTCAGAATTGTATTGTCAAATATCAAAAAAAGGAGTTGAAGAATTGAAATAAAATTGTTATATTTTTCACTATTTTTCTTTCAAAATAAAGTTTTTATAATAAAATATACTTAATATAAAATTTTCAAAATATTTTGATGTCAAAAAGTCTTTGGTTGGTACCCGCAGTTAACTAGGGGTATTTTTGTCATTTTACAAAAATTATCTTAATAAATTCTAAAAAAATTTCTAAAATTATTATTAATTACTCTAAATACATTGATGAATTAATTTTTTTAAAACATACAGAATAATTTAACATACAAAAGTAGGGGTGTTACAACAACTCCATTAAAATATCATTGTGCTGTCCCCGTCGTGCCCCGATTGCGGCAGATGGCGCCTCCACTAGGGACATTTGAGAGTCAAGCTTGCATAATTAATTGCACAAAATTAGAACTTTATATATTTTCATTTTACCCCTCCCTGTTTTCTTGTATATGGTATTTCTTCTTATATAAATAGCCTTTTTCTTTTCTTTTCATTTTGAATTATAAACATGCTTGATCTTGACACTAGGATAAAAGACTTTATTCCTATATATATTTGTGTTGTTTGTTCCTTGTGTAGATTTGGGTAGATGTTAAGTGACAGGTTTGTATCTTCCCCACGCATACAGCCCTAAGTCATTTACCTCACACATTTTTGGGCTCTATACCTGAGCCTGTGTGAGCCTAGGAGTAGAAGGTGCCTTCATGGCTGTTATTGAGGGGCTTTATGCTCACTTGGCAGTTATTGAGTCACTGCTCAGGTTGTTACTAGTATCATGGGTTAGTCATATTGAAAGGGTGTTTCCCCTACTTATGGCTAATTCATGGGCTAAGTCCTTATTTGTGTGATAGGGACAACCTGAGAACCAATAAATCTTTAGGAGTCTAGATCCACCCATGAAACCTTACACTAATACATCGACTCAGTGACCTTCCAAAATTAGAGTCATGACCTTAGGAATATCTTGTCCTAGGTTTTTACTTTAATAGGACACATGGGGAACGTACTCTTCTTTTTCCCATCCATTTTATACATATTCATCCTAACATTTAATAGTAGTGACATGTAAATATTTTCATGCATCACATGCATTTTTTTTGCATCTAATGCCATAATCATTAGTTTAGGCATTATAGTACCTAAGTTTTCTTTCTAGTATAAAATATAAGGTTCATGCATGCATTTTAGAAATAAAAAACAAGGAAGGAAAATAAAAAAAGGGAAGAAAAACAAAAACAAAAAATGAAAAGAGGATTCATGCATGTGTTAGTTCAAAATTAGGATACATGCATATTATGTGCATAATAGGATTGCAATCATCTCATTTAATAATGTTCAATTAGGAGTGCAAAGATTTGATAGTATTCAATATAGAGGAAGTTCATAGTCATGTATAGGATACATGCATATTAAAAGGAAAAAAAAGCAATAAAAATAATTAGGAAATATGGGAAAATAGGATATGATCTAGGAAGATGTCTGGGAGAATTGAGAATGATTGTACATATCTTGTTCTTAGGGAATTGGTCTAAATGACTTTTCGTCTACCCCTACCTAAGCCATATTACAACCCATAAATAAAGGTCTTATGATGTATAAGCATTTGTATCGTATTAGCAAACTACGGGCATGACCTTCCTAGGGGTCTTCATGTTTTCCAGGAGTTACCTTCCTCTTGTAATAGCTTAGTTTGGCTTGATTTTGTTGGGGTTTGTTTCCCCCATTTTGCTTCATGATAGTGGCCTTTAGGCCTCCATCTACTAAAAAAAAAATTAGAACCTTGCCAAACTTATAGTAGAGAAGGGCAAGTGTTAATGTTGAGAGTAAACAATAACCCATACAAATAAGAGTGAGTTAAATACCAAATCCTATAAGGAGTTGTAAAAGGACTTCAATTTGTAATCAATAAAGTCAAAATCTAGTGTTTCCTTAAATTGCCATAAGGAATCATGATTCTTCAAGGATAGGTGACCTGATTTTTCATGGTGTTTATTTTTTTTTTATCATTATTTTGGTTTAAAATTGAATGTAGGAGAATTATGCAAGAAAGAGTTAACCAAAAGTTTACTCGAGTCATTTTCTACTTCTAGTTTGTTTGCTTGAGGATAAACAAAGTTTTAAGTTTGGAGTGGTGACAACCTCTTGGATTATCTAATTTTTCTTATTATTTTTAGGAGATTTTAAGTCACTTATTATAAATTTTAACTCATTTTGTCCCCAAATAAATTTTAGAATATTAGAATGGAAGATGTTATTTATCTTATTTTTGAATTTTAATTAGGATTTTATCTATTTTCTTATATTTTTATGTTTCTTTTATTTTTAGGGAATTAGATCTCTAATGGATCCTGAAAGAAAACAAAAAAGGCAACCTAAAAAAGAACCTTTAAGAGTCTTAGGCCTTTCTCGTTAATGTTATCTATTCGACCTTTATATAAAAAGATAAAGAAAGGTTGGATTAGGGGATCTTTTCTCCTCTCTCATCTTTGGTAGCCACCATCAAGGGTTCTTGCTCTCTCTCTTTCTTTCTTGGACTTCTAAGGGTACGAGAAAGATAATTAGGGTGGAATCTCACATCTTTTCAATCACCGATGGTGTTCTATTGTTCTTCTTTGTTACCTTTTTCTATCTTTAGTTTTTCTATGTTTAGCTAACCCATTTTTGTTAGGGTTAGGCGAATTTCTATTAACCTATGAATCCTTCATTTAGGAATTTAAATGAAAATTTATTTTTCTTACATTTTTGTGTTTGTGCTTCCTAATCTTCATGCCTTTTAAGACTTGATCGCCTTTAGGGAGATTTTTGATCTATTTTGTAAATGAGGATTTACCTCATAGATGTGCTTTAAGATACAAACCTAACAATCCTTTAGGCTAAAATAGTCATAGAATGTTCGCTACTATTAGAGATTTCAAATGTTAATGATTATTTCTTTTTAATTTTACCTAAGGAATTAAGATTCTTAATTAGGGGTAAAGATTTAATTGCCTAAAGAATTATGATTTAAATAAATTAGAAAATTCGACAAATAAATAAGAAATCAAATTGAATTAAAAACTCAAATTAGGAATTTTAGGTGAAATAGAATGAACCCTAATTCCAACGCTTTCTCATTTGATTCATCGTAGTTCTTTTGCGTTTTTCCATTCTAAATTAGGAAACTTAAAAATCAACTTGTTATTACTTTCTTGTAATTAAAATTTTTGTTTTTGCCAATTTAGTCAAATCCAAATAATCATTTGTGGTTCATATTAGAATTGTCTTTATAAAATTGTGAATTAGCCTTCTACTTCTAAAAATGATATTTGGTCTCATTCCACTTTAAAATTATTACTTGTAATGACTCAATAGACTTATCAAGGTCCCATCAAATATCTATCTATTTATCTCTCTCTCTCTCTCTCTCTATGTATGTATATATATATATATATATATATATTTGAAAGTAATTTTTAAGATAAAAAACCAAACAATATTAAAGAAGTATTCTGGCTCATATTTGTTTAAGTTTTAATTAATTTTGTTTAAACAATAAGGCATATTTAATAAATTTCAAATTTTTAACATACTTGGATTTTGTTGAGAATCTTCAAATTAGAATTTGGACAAAAATTATAAAATAAATTACACTGACATTCCTTAAGATTTCATCAAATTTCTCTCGATACCTTTCCTCTTTCTACCCTTACACTAACCTCTTTAATTGTTTAAAAAACATTACATTAACACTCTTTATACATTACACTAATTCCTTTAATTGTTTGAAAAACAGTACACCATGTCCCTCTATAAGTAAGGTTGTTGTAAACGTTAAAAAAACAAAAGAGTTGTATCCAATCTCACAAAACCTCAGAAGATATCAGTGTAATTTACTCAAAATTATAACAACAATAATAACTAAACCTTTTCTAAGGGTTAGTTATGTGAATCACTCGATATCATATACTTCTATCAAGTATTAAGTGTAAGGATGGATCATTTATATCTAAATCTCTCTTAATTAATGGTTTGACTAATAATTTTCCTCAATTTTCCTTTAACTCTAATTAATTATTGGACTATCTTCCATTTATCAATCATGCTTATTAGTGCTTCTATGCGTTTTCTCTATACACACTCAAACCATTTGAAGATAAGACACTGCCAGTTTTTTACAAGGACAAAACTTAAGTGCAGTTCTCTGGGTGTTTTTAGTACAGTTCTCCAATCAAAATTGGAGTTTCACTTAGGTAATCTACATGCATTAAAGATTAATATAGATTACCAAGGCGAAACTCCAATTTTGATTGAGAAACAGTACCAAAAATACTTAAGAAACTATACCTAAATTTTGTCCATTTTACGATGAAGGTCGCTATCTCAATTTTCTCTAGTGAATGTATTTTTTATCATATATTGTTTTATTTAACCATTCATCTATTATAAGTTTATGACATCTCATTTCTACAATATTAAGTTTACTTTCTTAATTATTGGCCCTTTATTGCCAAAATCTTAACCTTATACATTACAAGTCTTATTCATTTTCTTTAGTGATAATTTTTTTATCACATATCACATGAAAAATATTCATCCATAGAACTGCCCAAGGGTAAGGCTTCTAAAACTTAAGCTTTAGGCCTACTAATAAAAAATTATTTGCTATTAGTTTTTATAAAGTAAAAAGGCCACTTATATTGGTAAAAGGCCTAACATATAATTCTTTCACTTAAAGTAAAAAAGTCATTTTCAAATTTTGTTTTAAGTCTCACTCATTATTGGACCGGCTTGTTTGTCCACATTTAATCTATCCTACTTGGATCCTATTATTGACATCACTCCTTATCTCCCCATCATTAAATAGTGTAAGTTATGATATTATATATTTTCTATGTTTTACCTCTAAGTTAAACTTAGTGCGTCTATTATTAAATATATACTTCATTTACTATCTTATTTTACTTGGATGAAACTTATATGTTTTTAAAAAAGCGAAAACAGGCTATACGTTGACAGCGTAAAATAGTTTTACACTATCATCTAATCACAATCCGCCATTTATTATAAGTTTGTTGACTTTTATAATAAATACTTTAATAGTCATATTAGTGGTTATTTCTGATTGATTGACAATATAAAACTTTTTACATTGACAGTACATGACCATTAAACTCCTTAAAAAAGACGTGCACCTATACTTATAAGATACACGTGATTGGGGTCTTTCTTGACAAGAATCCAAACACACACTTCACTGTCTTTTGTTTAATTTGAAAGCAGAAAATATGGTACACGAAGAAACACGTATACGAGATAACTTGATCTTGCATTAATAATCATATATTAATTAAAAAGCAATATTAGTCCCGCATGCTTTTTATTATTGAATGTGTTTGATAGGAAGGAAAGAAATATGTGAGAAATAGAGTAAATAGAAATAAGTAAGAGTGAAAATAAGCGTTTTGATTTAAGAGAAATAAAAAGAGAAAAATAAAAAATTAATAAAAAACATTTTCAAAATCAATTTTTAAATTAAATAATCAAGTTATTTATTTAATCAATTAAATAAAAAAATTATTTAATTAATTAAATCAAGATTTAACTTATTTTTTTATTTAATCGATTAAATCAAAAAAGCAGTCGATTAAATCTTGGTTTAATTGATTAAATAAAAAGATTGATTGTTTTTTGATTTAATCGATTAAATAAAAAATCAATTATTTTTGAAGAACAAAGAATTTCACACGATTGTTAATCGATTAAGAAAATGTAATAATCAATTATTATACATTTTAACAAATTATTATTGAATTTTCCTACAATGTAGCGAAAAAATAAAAAGTTGTGAAACTCGTACTTTTATTTCTCTTCCTCTTTATTTCTTCACTGCCATACATCAGAGATTCTCTATCTCTATCCTATTTCTGGTCCCCTACCTTTATGTATATTTATCCCTCCCCTCCCCTCCCCGGCTAAAAAAATTAAAAACATTGCGCATTAAAAAGAAAGTGAATTTACAAAACCGTAAGCAAAGCAAGGTTATTGAATCTCTTAAAAAGTGCGGTGACTGATAACGAGGAGGGCAAAATCAATACCAGGTGGCAGTGCAGCGTACATAAAACAGCAGGTTTTTTTTTTCTTAAAAAAAGAAATTAGAATTAATTATTAAAAATTCTAAAAGGATGGGGACAGATCTGGGAGGGCAAGAATAAGGAGATTGAGGTAGATGACAACGAGGAAGAGAGTGTAGTGTGTGGGGGAAAAAAGACAAGAGCAACCTGTCCGATCAGTCCCCATCAGAGATGCGCTCGAAATTTAGGGAAGGATCATAGGTCACTCACCGCCCCCATCCACACCCCTTCAATTTTCTTTCTCACTTCTTACCCGTTCTTTTCACGTCATTATTCATTTTTTATATTTCATTTAATATTTGATTTTTTAAAAAATAAAAAGCCCTGCGGCGTGTTGGAAGAAGAAAATGGTTGAATAAAGTATAATTTAATAAGGATTTAGTCTGATGACACTAGATATTCTTTGGCATATTGTTTAACAACGTTAGGAGATAAATATAGGGTAACATTTAGAAGGATGCTAAACCACATTACTTCATGTGTAGTCAGCATTATGTACACTTTAAATGGACAAAAAAAAAAAAATCTTAAATATATTTTTGATTTGTGTAAATATTTTGAATTTTGTTTTTAGTTTTTGTACCGTTCTAAATATATTTTTGTTTGATTTAGGTTTATATTTTTCAAAAAGAGAATGATTTTGATCCTTACTTTTAAATGACTTGTGTTAAATATTGATTCAGTAAATAATTATCTAAGTTATCATTATTACTGTATTTTAGTCATTGTCACGTCATTGCCTAAATATATTTTTAAGGATTTGGCTCTCAAAAGTACACTTTAAAAGTAATTGCTCATATAATATTACTCATAAAGCAATAATCAAGTTAGTACTTAAAAGGGATCTAAAAAATCAAAAGTGGGGGAGAAGAATAGTAAGCATAACAGACAAAAGAAAATGAATGGAAGAAGATGTAATACTATGAGAGGAAAGCAAAGTAAGTATTGAAAGGGTTGTTGGGAAGGATGATGCATGGTGAGGAGGTAGCACATGGTAAATATAAGGGTAGGGGCATAAAAGGTGGACATAATAGTAGGGAAAACAAGATGAATGAGTAGAAGATGAAGGACAAACTTGCAAAGAGGGAAGATAAGATGAAAGAGCATAGGAAGAAAATAATGTGACAACTTAGTATTTAACACAAGCTATTTAACAACAAGAGCAAAAAATATGCATTTTTTTTAAAGTATAGTGATCCAAACTAAATTAATATTTTTAAGAACTAAAATCAATTTTTATATATTTACAAAAATAAAAAACATATTTAAGTAATAATGTAAGGATCATTAAAGTACTCCAACCAAAAAAGATTGACATTATTCATTTTTCAAAAGACCTCAAACTCAAAAAAAAAGAAAATTACAAATAAACTAATAAAATATTTAAATGAATCAAAAATATATTTAGACAATAAAATAATTTGTGTTATTCATTGTCCTCCTCCTGAGCTTGGCATCCTTTTTTTTAGGGTTGTATTGTTTTCTAGTATACAATAGAAATAGTGAGGTTTAAATATAGTATCTCAAACTAATTACTCAAATTTCCCACCACTAAGTCAATTTTAGTGGGTTTGGGAGGGTTGTATACTGACTTTTGTCTTATAATTAATTTTGTTTTTTCTTGAACCACAACCCAACCTTTTATCAAATAAAGTTTTGTTGCATCTTGAGTTTAATTTTGATACATTATTAATTAGTATATATTTTTTTATACTATCAATAAATTAGAATCATTTTAAATATAATTTTTAAAATAACTATTATAAAAATCAACCATTTTCAATTATACAACAATTTATGGTTGGATAATAATATAATTTTTTTACACTATAATGTATTTCGATTAAATTTTTAGATAATAATGTTTTAATATATCCTGATTACTTTCTTAACGTATGGGGTTGAAATAGTGAGAGACACTTCGACAATTAAAATATAAAAATTAGTAAACAATTAATAAATGAATATTCCTCATTATAGCTCTATGACAAGGTTACGCTCCTTTCCTTTTATAAAGTGGATATAAAATATAAATATTGGTAGCGTCTTTTTGCAGAAAATCCGTCTTATATCACATTTCTCAAGTAGATATCAAACCTTTTTTGTCTGCAAGCTCCTAAGCATGTGCTTCACCTACTGACCTTAAATTATATAAAAAAATCACAAATAAGAAAAAAAAAATCAAATGAAAAAGATTGATAAATTAATTGTAAAAGGTGATAAAATTTTGACGCATCAATCCATGTGGATGCTTGGAAATTACAAACATTAAAGATTACCTACCTTTGTGGTTCGTCGTTTAATTTTTTTTTAAAATAAGATGACACAAATTCTATATTTGATATTAAATCTAAGAGGAGTAATAGTAACACATTCATTAACACACTTTTAACACAAACTTTACTATTAACTAAAATTTATTAAAAACTACAAAATCAGGAGAAAGACTCACTAAATAAGGAGTGAGATCCACAAAAAGTTGTGATTTTTAATAAATTTCAACCAATGATAAAAGAGTGTGTTGCTAGTATTTCTCTAAATCTAAATGTCTTGTGATTCTTTTTGATATTGAAATATAGAGGGAACAACTTTTTATAGAGGAGAATGAAATATTGCAAGATTACAAGAAAATGTCAATTCATCATTGGCTAAAAATTAATGATAACTTTAATTTTGGTGTTAGGTTTGCATTGGTGTCCTGTTCGATGCTAATTTTGTTGAAGCTAATTTTTGCTCTTTATTTCGTAGAAGTTGATGTTAGTTATTACTTAGCATAGGTTTGCTTGACTGCAAAGGTGGAAGCAAAGAAAAATTAAAAAAAGGCCAACATTGAAGCTACATTACTTGAAAGGCCGATGCTATTAATGTTAGTCTCAAAGTTGATGCTATAGTAGATGTGAAAAAGTGAATAATAGCCTAGCCAATACTAGTTTTATAATTTTTTTTAAATCGATTTTTTTATTTGTTATTGATATATTACAAAACCTAGATATATAAATTAAAATAATAAAAGCATAAGACATTACGTCAATAATAATATAGAAATAAATAATAATCATCATATATACAACTATCCTCATTTATATAATACGACAATCAAACTACACTAGAAAAATATATATAAAAAAGAGAAGTATCTCAGGTCAAGCATCATCTAAGGACTAATCATCTAAATCATTCTAATAATGCAGATGTGATGCACCCTACTCTTACTGGAGCCTAGCCCCTACTCCATAGTTGTCAATCATTGCAACACAACCAACATATGTTGCTCCGAGGTAGCAATCCTCTACTTAGTAACCCTAGCCCTTTCCTCAACTGTTTGAGTCCTCTCGTCAGCAACCTTGGCCCTCTTGTCAATAGTCACAACCATCTACCGAGCATACACAACCATCTACTCATCTCTAGTGGCCCTCTCCTCAAACGTGTGCACTGCTTGATGATGGAGGAGCTTGAGATTCCTGAGTCAGTGATGACGCATTGTGACAAATGTTCGTAGATAAAATCTTTGGTGCCATAAACTCGTCCTTGACTCATGGTGCCAGTAACATCGTGCTAGATGTCAATCTTGGCCTATTGACCAACCTTTTGCGTCACACCCATCAAGGACTTAGCGATTTGCATCTACATTTGGCTAATACTCTATTGATAGTCCTCCTGTTCAACCTCAAAAAGTATAAACTAGTAAAACTTTATTTTTTTTGACAACCAAGTTGTATAAAAATATAGTATATGATTGATAACTTACATATGTCCACTGAGAGTGGCTAGCAACCTAATTGCCTAACCTATTCTTATAGGTAGCCAAGAAGAGTTCATTAGGGTCCATAATTGTTTAAGTCTTGTAGCCTTGCAAGAAAAAGGCAACAAATGTTTACTATAAAAATATGACATGTTCAAAAGATGCTAAACTATGTAAAACATGCGTGTGTGAGGAATACATACTAGGTCTAATGCCACCCCAAGATGAGGATTGATTTGCCTTTAGCTGAAGCCCGGTTAGGCTTATTTTTGGGTTAACGACTTTTGGAAGGCTAGACTATCCTAATGAACAACAAGACCATCCCAAGCCTCGTCCCTCATCCAATACGGCTTCCTTCTAGCCTAATCACCTTGGTAAGAATATTGTAAGACATTTTGAACAATGTTCCTTAAATGTTTTATAGATAATCTACTCATTACAAGGTTCCCATGAAATTTTTTTCTGCACAGTAATTGCAAAATAGTTAATTGTTATGTAAATGAAGTAATTGTCTTTAAAATAAGGATTAATATGTTGATTCAATACAACTTACCCCAAATCTCAGTCACTAATTGTTCCTAACATCCTCAGCGATCACAGAGTAGGAATGGTAAGCACCTTAAAATTGTGCCATGATAGCAAACCTAATGGCTAATGGCCTCAACATTCAAATCCGATAAAGTCTATTTGCAAAGAATCAAAAGTCAATATCAAACATAAAATTTAGCTCTTAATAGATACATAACAAAGAAAAAAGTAACTTACTTGCAACCAACATAACATATAATGACCCTTCCATTAGCAGTCCCTCTTATATTGCCTTTGGCCCTAATGAGGAAGGTTGTGGTCCTCCTATTGAGGTACGTTGATGTGCTGTTGAGGCACCTTCTCTTCCTCCTCTTCCTTCTCCCTTTGAGTTATCTCTTTTTCATACCTCCTTTACCTCCTAATATGAAAATGACCTTACTTGAAGATGTCGACTAAGAAAGGAGTGAGCACCATTGTGAAGCCTGCAGCTAGTAGTGGGAGTGTGGGGTCAGTAGCTAGTGGTGTAGAACATCTCTAGCAGGCTTAGGGGAGGTGGTATTGTAAACTATGTAGATGGTGGTGTGAGTCGGTCAAGTGTCTAATCTCTAGTCTATCTTTGTTGAAGTCGTGTGCGATTAACTTGTGTAGTAAGTTTTCTAGGCCGTATAGCCTTGCCTGATCGACCACATCTGGTGACAGACATTTTCTCTCTATCCTGACCACCTTGACCTTGCATATTTATTGTAAAATATAGAGAGCACACTCACACACAAATACACACACATATATATAGCCTATGGTTTGCTTACATATAGTAATTAGTCAAATATAAACTCAAGTTTTTCAAAATTGTTGTACAATATCAACTTACACTACCAATTCTAATTGTCATCTACCTCATTAATGATCTCCTCCTCCCTATCCTCCCTGTCAATGTCCTCATCATTAATGTTTCCCCCCTCTCCACACTCATCTTTTGATTGATCATCATTCGCCATTGGATCTATTGAAGAAGGTTGAAGATAAATCATACTAATTGAGACTATTGAAGATATATGTCACCAACCACAAAGATCAAATACTATTGCTAAGGTGTTGATGTAGTAATGCCTATAAATTATGTCGAAAGAGAGAGATTTATTGGAAATTTCTCTATATAGGTTAAGTTTGTTAGAAGAAGAAACTATCTAAGGGGCCATACTCGAAGGTGCAATAAAGAAATATTCAAAGGAAAGTTACTTGAAGATATAACTTCCATAAGTTAATTAGTGTAAAATGTATAAATAATGTAGTTAAGTAACTATCATAAACTTGTTTGTCTTGGGATGTGTTCCGGAAGTTGCAATACTATGGTACTATTTGAATGAACTTTTCAATAAGTACTTATAAGAGAAGAAAATAAAATTAAGAATGTAAAATGAATTGAACTTCTTGCATAAGTTAAAATTAACTTATACATAAGTTAAATCTAACTTTTAGAGAAGTTAAATGAGAGAGTTTTTATAAATGTTTAATTATTCATTTAATTCCTATAGTTACAAAACTTTTTTTTTTAGTTTCTATACGTAAAGGCATCCCATTTTAGTCCCTATACATACCATTTGTAATTTCTTTTAGTCCTCGCCATAGGAACTAAAAAGGATTAAGATGATATATGTAGGAACTAAAAAGAATTAAAAATGGTATGTGTAAGGACTAAAAGGGAATGCTTTAAAGTACAGGGATTAAAAGAAAAAGTTTTGTAATTATAGAGACTAAATAAATAATTTAACCTTTTATAAAAGTTGAAGTATATAAATTAATTTTAACTTATAAAAGAAATTTAATTTATTTTAACTTCTTATTTTTTTTCTTTTAAATGTTTATTGAGATAAGTTTATCCAAATAGAGCCTACCTAAATATAACTAACTGGATGTATACTAACAACCGTACAACTAATTACATTGGGATTCAAATACATCATCTGTATTCAAATGACTCTATAGTTTTGAACCTAGGCCTACGGTTTGATCTAATTCCCTGTAGCGTTTTGTTTATATTTTAATTTGGCTTGTGAATGCATGCTTTTTGTCTGAAGAAAGCATATAGTGGCATACGTATCTTCATTCTTCAATAAACTTCAACGAAAATGAAACCGATCGAGAGACGTGGAGCAATAATGTTTAACCAAAATCGTATTTCAAAAATAAAAACTGTCGCCATTAATTTGGAATTTTTGTAATAGGGGTTGAATATAAATTTCCATGACTGATGGTATTTGAATCAATGATTCCTCGTAAAATAAATCATGAAAAACGATTTTGATTATAAAATTTTGTGGGTTGCTTGTAGCCAGAACTGCATTTGAGAACTCACTAGAATCAGTCTAGTGATGAAAGTTTAAGTAATATGTATGAGGCCATAGTTTTTAACTTTAATGCGACTATTGTACACTAAAAAAAAAACCACATTTGATGTTCGGTAAGCTATCCTACAAATATCTCCAACGATCATGAGCTCCTTGTCTTTATTATGGCATCTTGCTTTCGGAATGCTCGGGCTTCAAACGTGATCGAGCATGGCCTTATTGTTAAACGACGAACACGTTGAAATTCCTTTGGTACTGAGCAAATAATAAAAGACTAGTACACGCTATCTGGAAGCCAAATAGAATCAAACTTCGAAACATTCCGTGCAATCAAATAGGAACTCTGACAAATTTCTCAGACAGCTAATTAACATCACAATCATCTTAATATCAATATAGTAGAAATAAATTATGATGTCACAATTCTAAAGTCACAGCTAAGAAATTATTGTTGGAAATTTCTAGATTTAATTTGTCCTTTTATTGATTGATGGATTTAGTTTTATACAAACTGATGGTTGATTAAACAATCTAATGTTTTTCTTAGAATCCCATATAATTATACGATTTACTATGAGTTATGTGTGTGTGTTTATTTGTTTCTGGTAATGAAAATTTAAGAGAAAGGGATGGCGTCCCAATCTAAGACAAGAAAAATTTTTAGACTTAAAGAGCATTTACAGAGATATTTACATTTACTTCATCCCAAAAAGATGAGAGAGAGTTCAAACCTACAACCTGTCAAATGCAAGATTCTATCTTGCTCCACTCAACTCCTTGGAGTTGTGTGTTTATTTGTTTCAAGTCAATTGGCAAATATACTAGATTATAGTGCAGAATGAATTGGAAATAACCTAATTAAGGCTTATATATATAGGTGAAGGCTATAGTTACTTATTATAAGATCAAGATTCTTCTCTCTTAATACTCTTAAGGTGTATTTGGTAGAAAAAAAATCTTTTAATGTCCAGAAATCATGATTCTTAAGAATCATGAATCCCAGGAATCATAATTCATAGGAATGACTAAAATTTGTTTGGTTGATTATAAATATTTTTTGAAATTTTTATATTTGTTACTTAAGAATTAAAGATTTTTATGTTTAGTTTTAATAAAACTCTTCTAAAAACTTTAATTATTTATCATATTAAATGAGTTAATAAAGGTAATGTAATATTTTTACCATTGTAAACCTTTTTTCCTAACTCAAAAAAGTTAGATTCTCACCTCTTCCATGAGGACAATCTCATGAGAAACATAAATACAAAAGATTTCCGGAAAACAATGTTTCTTAGTGATGTTATTTTTTAAATAATAAACCAAATATGAGAAACTAACATTCTTACCTTCAAATTCCTAAAAAACTAAAATCTTTTCTTATATTTATGCCAAACGCCCCCGTAGACTATTATGTGATCTTTTCATCAAAGGGCTCAATTGTAAGAGAAAAAAATAAAAGGGAAAGATCTTGTTCCTAACATGTGTATCAACCAATTAATGAGACTACACTCTTAGGCAAATATTTCCAAGAAATATGTTATCATTTTTTGATATTTTAAATCCTATTATATATCCAACTCTTTCTTACAATTAGTTGAGAAGTATACTAAGCAATTCCAATATCATTCGCAGCAGTTCAGTTTTTTTTTTTTTTGTATAACAGAAGCAGTCTTAATTAAAAAAAGGGTGTTGCTAACCAATGCTTTTAGGGCATTGGTTAAAGAATCAACAAATAGAAATTTTTTATTAAAAGTGTTGCATTAAAAATTATAAGGAAGTGTACTGTTGCACTTTTCAATAATTTTTTTTTTTTTTTTGATTCCTTAACCAGTGATCTTAGGGCATTGGCTAACATTTCTCCTAAAAAAATTATAAGGACAGAATTTAGGTACAGTTCTTAAGGTACTGTTTGTGTTATTCTCCAATTAGAATTGGAGTTTCATCCTCGGTAAGCTACATAATCTTTAATACAAAACTTTATTTTGTAGATTATCAAAGAGGAACTCCAATTTTAATTGGAGAACAGTAAACACAACACCTATAGAATTGTATGTAAGTTTTATCCAAATTATAAATACTAGATTGTATAAATGGATAATTATTAAAGGTTTTAAATTATACTTTTCTTTAATATTTAAATAAAAACATGAAAAGTTTTAATTATCAGTTATAATAATGAAAATTTTAGATTTTTCATTTTTTTTTTAAAAAGATTGATAATGTCTAAGAAGATCATAGTATAACAACTTTTAAAAGGTGCCAACGTAGGATCGCATATTATGATAAAGCATGAGAGATGTGCATCTACGTTGGAAACATGCAAATGATATGATCATGGAAATATGCAATTAGTTTTTTCTTTCGGCTTACCAAAAAAATAGTATTTTCTTTATAATTGATTAAAGTTCAAAGATATTGTTTCATCTTCTATCCCACATTTCTGTTTTTTAATGAAATATTTTAATAGCTAAGCATTACATATTTTAATTTAGAAAACTAAAATTTACATATTTCAATTAATTATAATAATTATGATTAGTATATGTATTTTGATTCAAATTAATTAATAAGATTTCTATATATCCCAATTTAAATTTATACCAGATTCAAAATAAGGTTATTTTAAATTAAGGTAATTATATTATTTAAAGTGCATAATTAAAGTAATTAATATAATTATTATATATAATTAAGGTAATTACATGTTATTATTATAATTAAAGCAATTAAAGTACCTGTTATTATTATAATTAAAGCAACTAAAGTAATCAGATTATACATATTGATTTTAAAATGACTATAATTTGAATTTGGTGTGTTTGGATGGGGTATTTTGAGAAGGAAAAATATTTCTTAAGGGAGTTTAAAATTCTTTAGACTAAAATTTGTTGTTTGAATATTTTATTAAAGAAAGTTTAAAATTTAAGAATTTTAAAATTAACTAGAATTCAAGAATTCTCAATTCTATCTAAAAATCATAAGAATTGCATAATTCATCTCTCTCCCCCCCCCCCCCCTCTCTCTCTACTCTCTCTCCCCCTCAAGGATGGAAAAAAAAAACCCGTATCCACGGATATTTGCTGGTAAAATTTGCAATGGATATTAAATTTATACCTGCTTATTAACAGGACGGAGACAAGTAGTAAGGTATTCGTAGCAGCAATTTAAAATTATTTAAATATTCTTAATTATATAAAAAGTAAATTAATTTAATTTATTTTAGTATAAATATATATTTTAAAAGTTATTTATTTTAATATAAATATATATTGCAAAATTATTTTTTAGTATAAATATTTGTTTCAATAATATTTATTTTTAGTTTTATTCATTTTTTTGCTCTTTGTTTAAAATTTTACATTTTAACAAATATCCATAGATACTTGTGGATACCCAGCAAATATATATAAAATTCGTGGATATCCGCTTAACAAATACTGGTATAAATATAGGCGGGTATAGGAGGACTATTACTCGTACCTGACCTGCTCTGTTAACATCCCTGCTCCCCTTGTTTTTTCTCCCTCTCTCTCTCTCTCTCTCTCTCTCTCTCTAAGGTTTTATAAATGGAGAAGATTTAATTGTTTAATTTAAATACGAAATTTTAGAATTGAAGGAATTTGTTTATTTCATCAAAATAAAAAATTTTACAAATAAAGAAATTTGTTTACTTTATCCAAACAATCTATTTAAAAATTGAAAGAATTTCAATTGAAGCAATTGAAATTCTTAAAAATTTAAATTATTTAGAATTCTCAATTACTCTATCTAAATACACGCTTAGTGATATTCATGATTTGAACATTCAATCTTTTTTTTTTAAATAATAATAATTATAAGCAATTTACTCAATAAATTTTAGACCATGTGATTTCATATCTTGCAATAGCCTTTTTTATAATATGTTATGTCTTCTAATTTTGATTTCATTGCAGACATATTCAAAATGATTATAAGGTTTGTAAATTATAAATCAATATTATTCGTTTGTGGAGACTTCTATATTTTGGAACTCCTAATACAATTTTTTCATTATTTTCATTTTACTTTATCTCTCTTTTTATTATGTATTTCTTTTGTAGTTATTCAATTAACTTGTTTTTTGTTTTGTAGTTTCTTCTCTTTCTTTTGTTTTTTTTTTTTTTTATCTCCTTTCTCTAAGGTAAGATTCTAACTCCATTCTCTTTGAATAAATTTCTTAGTTTTTCTAATAATTGACATATTTGATGTTTGCATGTTGATATTATTTTATTGTCTTTACATATTTCAATCATTAAGATGAAATAAAAGGTTTAAAATAGGAGTTCTAAAAAAAAAAAGGTTAAATTAATTGGTATGTCCTTGAATTATTTAAGAATTTTTAATTTGGTCCCTAAAATAAAATAAATTATAATTAGGTCCCTGATATTGCAATTTTTTTTGTAATTGGGACCCTAATATTAGTTTATGGCGGCTTGAAATCGTAAAAAAATAACAATTTGTTGCGATTTTAATGACCTTACGGACTCAATTACAAAAATTTTACTAGATTAAGGACCCAGTTACAAATTGTTTTAGTTTGGAGACCTAATTAAAAATTTTCAAAAATTCAGAGACCTACTGAGTAATTTAACCAAAAAATAAAATTATTACACTACAAAAAATAATCTTAATTTTTTTTGTTTTAGAATTTATTTTCATTATTTGATTTTTTGTTCTTTCCTAGAAATATCTCTTTTATTATTGTTTATTTTTTTTAAGTTTCATCTTTTCATCTTTTTTTATCTTCTTTCTGTAAGGTAATCTTTTATCTTTTTTATTTTGTTGGAATATTTTTTTAAAAAATTTTCTAACATTTAATATTTGAAGTGTGTTTATCCATATTATTTTGTAACTTTGACATTTTCAATTATTAATATGAAACAAAAAGTTTAAGAGAGAAGATTTTCCACACACAAAAAAAGAGAATCTTGTTGTGATACAAAAATACCCTTACTCAATTACAACTAATAATTATAATTATAATTTTCAACCCTTCACAAATCCAAGAAATATGTATTGATGAATGCGTTAATTTATATATGTTACTTTATTTATTATTTCAATTTTTTGTTTAAATTTCAAAACGTATAAGGAGTTTTTTTTCTTTACTTGAGTCTTTTGTCACTTATTATCATCAAAATAAAGTTTTTCATACAAAAATATTTATTTTTTTAATTATTTTCATCATATTAATTCATGACAACAAATTAATAAATAATGAATAAAATTTTGATTAAAATCAAATTAAATTCTAGTTTAGTCAAAATATCACACTCAACTTATAAATCTCATACAAATCAAGTAAAAAATTAATAAATAAAAAATAAAAAATACCAATATAATTTAATCAATATTTATTAATTTTAATCAAATTTAAATTTAAATTAACTTAAATAATACAAAAAATTAATTAATTATAAAATTAAGAAACAAACAAATCATAAATAATTACCCATTATATCAGAATCAATGGTATATTTAATCAAATTCAAATAATAATAATAATAATAATAATAATAATAATATGTATTATATAGATTTTGTTTTTCTACTCTCATAATACATATTACCAACATATTTATTCTTTTTTCTCTAAAAATAAATTTTATTTTGTTATATTATAAGTAATTAATGAAAGATTGTTAAATAAATTAATAATTTAACAATCCTTAAATATTATGCTGAGAACAAGATATTACATAATAAATCAAAACTTTCAGTTGGTTTAAAATTTTTTAAATGACATTAATAATAAATAATTGCTATAAATATAAAACAAAAAAAAATCAATAAACACATCCATAAAAAACAACAATGATGAAATAATTTATTCAAGTGTATATTTGTAAGATCAAATAATAAAACCAAACTTTTGGTAAATTACACAAGTTGAAGCACAAATTAATTCCAAAAGACTAAATGTTAAAACACATTTTAGTGGTAAAGTGATGGAGGGTGAATGACTCATCACCAAATCAAGACCAACTTCAAGTTACACTGTACAGAAATGGGTAAAATCAAAATTTTTAATTTCTCACACAAAAAAAAATTAAATTGAAAACCCAAAAGAAGGTGAGGGAAAATTATTGACTAGCATAAGAAAATTGAAAAAAAGGAAAAGGATGTCAATTCATTATTAGTTTTCTTTTTTTTTTCTGTTACTTTAGCATATAACTTAAAGCACAATAAAGTGTGTACAAGTTTAATTGATAGTTTGTTTGATTGATGTTGGTTTTTTTTATCTCTCTCTTATTATTATTATTATTATTATTATTATTATCAAATATAAATAAATTTTAAATGATAAAATCAATGATTACAAAGTATAATTACACATATTTATTTAATTCATATCAATATTAAAGTGGCATTAATATATGTGTGTGTGAATCTATTGTACATTTGTACATATTTATATAAAGTTAATAATTTACAAAAACAAAAAAAAACTATGTTTTAAGACTTAGAATAGTATAAGATTTCTGTGTGTGTGTTAATATTTACCCCTACTAACAGAAAAATTAGTAGAATTAAAAAATAATTAAAAACCACATTTTAAAACTATAATTTTATAGAAGATTTAAACATTATTTATTTAATATTTGTTACTAGAAAAAATTTGGCTTAATTGCACTTTTACTCCCATAGTTTCATGATTTTGCGAATTTTGTCCCCTAATTTTTTTATGTGTATTTTGTCCACATATTTTAAATTTTTGTGAATTTTTCCCTTTCGTTAATTGAACATTCATTCCGTTAGTTGACTGTTGAAGTGGCAATGTTGACTACTGATGTGGCAATCTGATGATGACGTGATAGTATACGTGGCGTTGACATGGATTGATGAAGTGGCAATGATGTGACATTGACATGATGACATGTAATTAAGGGGCAAAATGTGCCATATTTTGAATGTATGAGGGTAAAATGTACAATATTTTAAAAGTATAGGGGGCAAAATGTGTAATATTTTGAAAGTATGAAGATAAAATGCGAAAAAAAAAATAAATGGTAAAAATAATAAAAATGTTAATATTTGTTGTCTTTAAATCTCCCTAAACCATTCTAACTTACAAACACTACCTTCTCACAGACCGAATCATATAATTGTCAATCGCAAATCACCATTTGACCCTTTTTAACCCAACCCTATCACCCAAGGCCATGAACACATACTCATTTATTATGCATAGAACCTGGCCCTCTAAAAAGCTTTGGATGTGTAAATTGTTATTAGCCATGTATTGACTGATAATCTTCCTGTCATCTATCTGCATAGACATGATGTACAAAATTGCATGTACTTTACGTTTTGTTTTTTTTTTATTTAATTTAAATCTATTTTATTTATAGGCATTGAATATTTTTATCTTCTTCTATTCATTTTAAGATTTCATTTGAATTTTTATGTTTATTTCAAAAGCATTTGGACTGAATTTGGAGATGGTTTAGAATTCTAGAAAGACTTTATTAATGATCAATTACAAATTCATGGGGCATAAAATGGATTAGTTTGAATAAAATATTCCATTTTTTTTCTTTTCAAAGAAGAAATCGTGATGGCTACATTTTAAGTTCATTTCTTTAAAGATGAACCTATATGATGGTATTGAAAAATTCAATAAGAAACCTTTTGAGAATTATATAGTATCATTTCATGGCTTTGAGTGGTAGGGTTGGGTTAAACAGGGTCAAATGGTGGTTTGTGATTGACAATGACATGTTTAGTTTGTGAGAAGATAGTGTTTATAGATTAGAATGGTTCAAGGAGGTTCAAAGACAACAAATACAAACATTTTGGTCATTTTTACCATTTATTATTTTACTAGCATTTTGCCCTCATACTTTTAAAATATTGCATATTTTGTCCCTATACTTTTAAAATATTACACATTTTGCCCCTTAATCACATGTCATCATGCCATTGCCACATTATTGCCATGTCATCAATCCATATTAGTGCCACGTGTACTGCCACGTCATCATTAGATTGTCACATCAGCAATCAATGTTGTCACGTAGTGGTCAACTAACGGAATGAATGTTTAATTAACAAAAGGGTGAAATTTGAGAAAATTTGAAAATGTGGGACAAAATGAGCAAAAATAAATAAATTGGGGGCAAAATTGGCAAAATCATAAAATTATGGGGACAAAAATTGTAATTAAGCCAAAAAATTTAATAGTATCTCAATTATTATTGGCCGAAATAAATTAAATTAATAAAATTATTATGCAAGCATCATCTTATATTTTTATTTATCATTAATTTTTTTATAATTAATACATTTAAATACCCACAAATCTCTTTTCCTTGTTTTTAACTAATGTTATTCACATCTTTCCTTTACATATCAGTAAGCTTTTTCAAAGAAAAAAAAAATTCATGAGTAAGCATTGCAATTGGAATTTGAAGATACAATCATCTCTATATATAAATTAGAATAACTATTTTAGACGAAAGCGTTTTTAAGGACTATTCTTCAACGAGAACATTTTTAGCTAATTTTCTTCAACGAAAGTAATTTTAGGAATTTTTCTCAACATCTTATCTCTTTCAATTTATCCTTTTTATTTTTAGTTCTAAATTAAATTTTAATATTTTTAAAAAAATTATCAATAGTTAAAAATAATTTTGTATCATAATATAAATTGTTTATCATAAATCTAAAAGATAATTTATATGTTCAAAAATATTTATTTATTACAAATTTTAATTATAATATAATTTATGGGGCAGGATTTGTTGACACCAGGTGTAAGAGTTAGTTAAATTACACTTTCAATAACTTTTTGTATAATACAAATTTTATCAATCCAACTATTGAATTTGGTGATATTATCTTTATGATTGTATATATCAAACTTCACATCATTTGGACTTTTATAAATATGTTATCTAATATTGAATATTTACATATATTTTATTATCATATTGTACATTAAAATAAAGTAATTTAATGAACTATTAAATAATTTTAGAATTGTATGAAATTTTGTATATTTAATCTAATTAATAAGAACATCAAATTCAACAGTTGGATTTGTAAAATTTGTATTATACAAAAAGTTATTGAAGGTGTAATTTGACTAATTCTTACACTTAGTGTCAACGGATCTTGTACCATAATTTATATATTCAAAAGTATTTATTTATTGTAAATTATAATTATATAAAGAAAAATTTATCATGTGCATTGCACAGGCTAAAATACTAGTTATCCAATATTCTAATTTAACATCTTACGCTATTATATAAAATAATAATTTTGCTGCCATATTTAATATTACGTGTTGTTTTGAAGTTTTTTTTTTCTCTTGAAAATAATTTGTTTTATAAACTAGGTCAAATTAATTTATTTTTTTCAGCTTACCCATAATCAATAAATTGAATTACATATATGCCTTTTAAAGCTTTCTAATATGTGTGTGTGTATATATATATATAGTGTGTGTGTGTGTGTAAGCGCGCGCGCTTTTACCTTAGTTAATACATATGCTGCTATGTTACACTTACAAAATGATTATCCAAATTCATTCAGCCATTTAAAATTTATATCTATATCCAACTTTATAGGTAGATATGATTTTCTGTGTGGATGCTCATTTTCCTTTTTAATAACCAAATAAAAAATAGAGATATTCAGTTTCTCTTTGCGCCACTGGTTTCTGTGTGCTTTCGCAACGCAACACCTATTCGGATATTTTATACGAAACCACTCTTTATATCTTCTTTTGCATAAATAGTTAAGTTTCATGTGGTATGTCACAATCCAATCCTTTAATATTTATGTATATTTTGTAAGATAGGGAAAACAACTTTCTTTTTTTATGATCAAGAGTACAAAGCTAACCAACTTTGTGAAGGATCTTGTTCTAAAGTGGTGCTTGGTGGTTTTATCGCGTGATTTTCTTTCCTATATGCACTGCGCCCCCGTCACCCAAGCTGATTCTGATTTCTTTGAAGCTGGGTAAGCGGACATGAAATAGTTATTTAATTCAAATTTAATATTATAAATTGTTACGGACTGGCCGTAACTCATGATTTTCTTGACCCAGTGGCATCCTTAAGTGGGGCCCTTTCAGAAATCGAACCCCATAATCCTTAAGTACGCACGGAGGGCTAACTCTGGTACCACTTAAGTTACGGCTTGACCGTAACTCATGATCTTCTCGACCCAGTAGCATCTTTAAGTATCCACTGGGGAGTTTTTGTCCTTCCCAGGAATTGAACCCCTGTACCATCCTTAAGTACGCACGGAGGGTTGACCTTGGTACTACTTGGGCTGCCCTGGTACCACTATAGCTACGGCTTGACTGTAACTCATGATCTTCTCGACCCAGTTACATCCTTAAGTACTCACTGGAAAGTTTTTGTTCTTCCCAGGAATTGAACCCCCATACCATCCTTAAGTACACATGGAGGACTGACCTTGGTACCACTTGAGCTAGTAGCTCAAGTGGTACCAAGGTTAGCCCTCCGTGCGTACTTAAGGATTATGTTACGGACTGGCCATAACTCATGATTTTCTCGACCTAGTGGCATCCTTAAGTATCCACTGGGGAGTTTTTGCCCTTCTCAGGAATCGAACTCTCGTACCATCCTTAAGTACGCACGAAAAACTGACGCTGGTACCACTTAAGCTAGTACGGTCAAGCTGTAACATAAATGTTAAAAAATAAATAAATAATTAAAAAGTTGCATTAAAAGCTTACATAATTGTCTATTTTATTTAATATTATCTTTCAATCTCATTGCATAAACAATTTTCAAATAAAAACATTTATTTAAAATAAGAGAAATTTCCTCTTTTTTATTTTTTATTCAATATATTACATTACCAAAGGATATATCGTGTGGAAACTACGAGCGTCAACGAGCGCCAACAAATCTGTGGCATTTCATATGCAGATTGATCCCAGTGTTGATGAAAAAAAATCAAATCCGTTAAATTGATGGTGACTGATTTTTTTTAATTTCAATAAAAAAATTAAGTCAAATAAAAGTTACGTTACAAAGAGTAACTCACTTATGAGATTTATTTATGGGTTATTATTATTTAGTTTATTATTATTTTATTTTATTTTATAATATATAATCTAATTATTTATGTTTGTTTAAAATCTTACTTAATTTGATTTATGATTTTATGTTACTTTATACTATTTAATATATTATATAATATTAAAAGTATATTATTAATTATTGTCTATTCCACTATGATTTAATTATAAATAAAGTAAAACAATCTTCTTCTTTGAAAGAAATTTAAATTACACTGTATTTCTTTTTTATTTAATTTAAAAATTACACAATATTCTTTTAAGAGATTCATATGTATAGCACTTTAATATACTTTTTGGCAAATAATTTCTTAGAATAGTATTTCTTTTTTCGTGACTCTAATATCGGTAACTAATTTTTAATCTTTATTATTGACTTTGAAACTTTAAAAGACAAAATGAAGACTATAGGTAATATTTTAAAGCCAATCCTAAGAATACTTAAAATATTATTCCATGTACTAATTAAAATTGTTAATGCGATGTTTATAATTAGTTTACAAAAAGAATAAAAATGCTCTTGAGAGACTCATTATAGTTCATAACTATTAATACGTGTTCTCATTAAAATTAATTGATGTATAATACATATTATTTTTATAGAGGAGAGAATTGTTTTTAAAATAAAAAGGAAGAACAACAATTTTTTTTTAACCATCATAATTAGGGTCTTTGACTCTTTAGTGGGATCTTGAGGTATCTCACAAGTTTCGGTTCTTTGGGCCAGCTATGAAACTAATTTCCAATCTAAAATTTAGGGCCTATTTGGAACAACAGCTTAATTAAGATATTTTTCAATAAGTTCTTATTATATAAGAGCTTATGCTATAAGTGCTTAAAATTCAATATGATATTGCGTTTAGATATATACATGGATAAGCACTTACACATTTTAAAGTGTTTGGATGCATTGTTACATAAACATTTATAAAATGTTGTCTCATCTTTTAAATTAAAAAAATTAAATCACGACTAAAAATAAATTAAAAATTTAAAAACTAACTAAATAATTAACATACTAATATTATATATATCACAAAAATATTAAAAATAAAAATCAATAGTCATCAGTTACCCATTTTTAGTTTTAAAAAACAAAAATTAAGTATCATAAATTTTAAAAAAAATTATGGAATACACACACACACACACAAAAATAAAATCACCGTACACCTATCAATAAATTTAAAAATTAAAATATATAATAATCAAAACATGGTTAATATAAATTAAGGTGTTAAAAATAAAATCTTATATATCATAAAATATGATATAAACTTAAAAAATCCACCATTCACATGTATAAATAAATATAAGTATATAAAAATAGTAAATCATTATAAAAATTCAACTACTACATAAATTGCTAGCAACAAATAAAAAAATAAATTTATTTATTTAATTAAATTATTTTTTTTTTGGTAAAAAGAAAGAAACATATAAAAATAAAAAAATTACTAGTAATGAATAATTATAATTTGTTTTGTGTGGAATTTAATATTAATATTAATTTGGGTGAAGAAAAAAATAATAATAAAACGTTTAATTTGGAGAAAGAAACAAAAATAAAAAATGCACAATTTCTATATGTTTGGTCCTGACAGGATTCAAACGTAAGTTTTTTTTATAAGTTCTGCATAAACTATTTCTATAAGCTATATTGGAGAGCTTATGAAAACAAGCTAAAAACATCTTATGAATAAAATATTTGTATAAACACTCCCAAGCATTCTCACAAGCATGTATAACATAAGATAAGTTCAAATAAACTGTTATAAACTCTTTTAAACGGAGTCTTAGTTACACTTAAAACTTTTCGTCCCTCCATCATAAGTTGAGTATACTTTTTTCTTTATTATAATTAATCCAATAAGCTATACCAAAAAAAAAAAACATAATAAGCTATAATGTTATAAAAAAAGCTAATAAATCATAAATAAATACCTTTTCCAACGGAACAGTGGATTCAATTATTAAAACATTTCTTGCAACAAAATATAAGCTAATTGAGAGGCATACGTACCTGTCAGCCCAATCTGTTCTATAAGCAATAAGTTGTTGCTGTAAAAGGTTTCAATCTCGTTTTGCTGTCAAGGCATCTGGTATGCGATATTGGCTACTTGATAATACTGCTGATGCAAAGGTGGAAATATTATGGACATTTTTAATGGTCCTACCAAATCATTTTATAATTTGTTTGCTATGACATTTGAAAACAAGGAATTAATTATAGGGTTTTTTTTTTTTTAATGGTTACTCAATCTTTGAATGGGTGTTTTTTATTTTCTTTTAATCAGGATATTCCCACAAAGTCCTTGTATTACGAGGTCCGCTTAATAATTACCTTCTTCACGGTGCAAAACTTCGGTCCTCCTTTGAGGGAGCAGTTTACGCACCCAAACCTTACTAATTAAAGTAATAGATTTCTATTTGAAAGGGTAAAATAGTTTCTTCAACTGCATTTATGGTCGAAAGTTCATGATAATAGTTGTCATAAGTCCTCTTCTTAAGTAGTATGGACTGTACACTAGGGTTGGCATTCATGTCTATTATGCGTGTTTCAATATTGGATATGTGATTTTTCAAGAATTAAAACTTCCACTTTCTATTAGAAAAATATATTGATAAACATTCGATTAATGAAAATTTAGTGAGCCAATTGAGAAAATTATAGAATTTCCACGCAATCAAATTAGGAATTACTAGATTCTAATAAATATGAGGCTATCTCCATCGGCAACCTTTAAAAGGTTCTTAATAAGATAAGCATTGCCGCACTGGTGCCTATTTTTTAAACCATTGGAGGCTTAATAAGATTCAATTCAAATGCAGTACTATCAATTTTGCTGCAAATCCAGAATCTTGGTCAGTACATTTCCCTCTCACCGTAGAGGAGATTTTCCTGTGAAGTGATACATTCTGCTCTACAAGCTCTCTAACTCATTTGCGAAACCTTTGCTTTTCTAAAAGGTATTTCTCAAGTTTAAGGGTGCGTTTGATAAGCATTAAGGTACAACACAAGGAGAACAGTACAAAACAAACATTTAAGTTATAGGATAACTTTTTATCCTATATATTATTTGGTAGACAATAAGCAACACAAGCAAAATAGTATAGAATTTATTGCAGTATCCTTATTAATATTAATTATTTAAATACAATTCATATTAATTATCTTAATATGACAACGGTGGTGGTGGCAGAAAGAGTGGCAATTACGGTGGTGATGAAGGTGTTTGGGGGTGGGGGAATGGAGGTGGTCATGATGGTAGTGGTGGCGGTGATGATAATGGTGATGGTAGTAATGACGATGGTAGCGATGACAACGACAATAGTGGTGGTGATAGCGACGATGGTGATGGTGGTGAAGGTAGCGACAATGGTGGTGGCGAGGATGAAAATGGTGGTGCTAGCGGTGGTGCTGGTGACACCGACAGCAATGGTGGTGATGATGGTCCGATATTTTTGTCTTGAGTATTTTGTATTTGGGACAAAAATTGTCCCATGATTTGCTGAGTAACAAAAAATTGAGTTTTTGTCTTGTCCATCATCACTTGAGTTGTGTTGTTTCATTATTCTTTTTCAAATCAAACATGGAACAATTATTTTTGTGCTGTCCAATACCATACTTTTTAACAAATCAAACGGATCCTAAATGACAAGTCACTTGACCTCTTGTCCAATTCTTTCTCCAAAGTTGATGGCATCTTATTCTCTTCTTTTTTTTTATATGAGTTAGAAACTCCAGTTTTGTTTATAAGTGATTAAGTTGTTTCCTAGTGAATGTTCTATCAGCAATTTGAAACCTTAGATGGATTGAAACTTGGCTTAGTTACAATGATTCCATGTCTCATTGGACAAGCTGATTGTGCCTCCTGTTATTCTTTTTTACTTGGCTAAACATGGTTTATAAAACTAAAAACTACAAAAACTAAATTTGAAATTATAAAACTTAAAACTAGTTTTAATTTTTAAAAATTTTAAAACTTAAAACTAACAACCACCCAAAATGGGGCCTAAGTCCTCATGAGAATGACAACTTTGTTTATCACTTTATTACTTGTTAACCGGTACACTTGTCGCAGTTTGACTGATACCATAATTTTACACACACAAATCCACTATCTTCTATCACATCCTATGTCATTCATTCTTTAGGTATAAGGTGGCTTGGGCAAGTAGACTTCGAATAGGGATGCCTCTAATCACTTCAATCTTCCTTTCATGCATGTATGAGAAGGTTGGTTAGGTCTAAAATATGTTAGTAACTATTGTTGGCTCCAAACAAGCAAGATTTCCCTCAAATGGTGAAAAGTTGGTCTAATAACAATTTGTCTTATTGGAAGGCTTTGTTTTAAAAGAAAGGTTAAAGTCTTTAAAGGTAGAATTAAGAAGATGAAACATAGAGGTTTTTGGAACCTAGACTAAAAAATTTAGCAAATTTCAAGGGAGATTCTAACATCATTTTTTTTCTTTTAAAATAAGGTGGGTTTGTTTTTAGAAGATATAAAGCAATTGAGTTTGCACTTTGCTAAGATCAATCCCCTCCTAAGATAAAGTTTTAATGATAACAATCAGTCAATAAGCAAATTCTAAGTGTTTTGAAATTTTGATACTAATGTTTTGCTTTAAGAATGTGTTTAAAGAACTGGATAAGTAAGTTATTATTTAGAAGAATACATCACCAAGAGTATCAATCAAGTTCAAGAAACATTTTCCCAATATATGCAAGCAGCTAAAAGCACAAAAGGTCAAAGTTTGCTTTTGGAAGAAGTAGAACAATTAAAGGACAACTTCCACGAGCATACAAACTACACATGCTTTTAGAATATCAAAGTGCAACAACATCAGAAGATGCACATGATCAAAAACTATATCAGAAAATGGAATTTGAGTAATAGAAGATTAAGGGGTAGTAATATCAAAAACAATCTAAAGTTACAATCTGATAGAGACTAAAGATACATGTGACCGTAAGTTGTATATGAAGTTGCAATTTGAATAGAGACTTAAGAAGCAACATCAACATTGTTCTAAAAGTAGCACAAATGTTACATGAGAAGAATCATGCTTAAATTTGAGTTTAGAACTATTCCAAAAGGAAAATATCAACATAAATGACTTATACTAATACAAACTAGGCAAAAGAAATCAAGAAAGATTGATTGGAATTCACTGCACTCCTCTAAAAGCATAAGTATTCTATAGAAGATCAATTTTCCAAAAGCTAGAATCTTGACAGAAATCAGAAGCTATTAAAGAATTCCCTAAAGAAAATCCCATAACTCAACTAGATATTATCGTTGAATCACATTAAAGAAGAAAAGGTTTTTAGAATGAGGGATTTAAATCATTAGATGAAAAGATTCCAAAAGTAGAAATGGTTAAAACCCAATCAAAAAGTTGTTGCAATGAAAATAACATGACATGCAACTTTTGAACAAGTTTGGCAGACCAATCTCAGCTTCTAATTGTAGAAACTCATCAAAGGGAGGAAGTGTAACACACTTATACATCAAATTTGTAAAATCCATGCTTCTAAAAAGAGAAAGTATCTTTTGAAGAGAGTCCCTTTCTAGTCAATCACTTCAATTCTAGTTCTTATTCATTATAATATTTTAAAAAGTGTTTGTAAAAAAAAAAAAAAGAAAACAGAAACTAATTTATGTTTGTTTACAATAATAAAAAATACTTTTTAAAAAAAAAAAAGAAGTAGCTAATTTTATGAGAAGCTATTCAAAATTGTTTCTGATTTTAATCAGTTTTAAGATTCTTCTTAGCTTCTAATTATTTTGAAAAACTGAAACAAATACATAGAAAACTAAAAAAAAATGATTATTTTTTAAAAACAAGTGATTCTTTTATGAAAAAAGCTGTAACAAACAAGGCCATAAGATATGTGGCTCAATGATAGTGATAACAATGTTCTTTTTGAAGAAAAATTTCTAAAAACTCTCTCGTTAAATAATAGTTTCTAAAAATATTTTATTTTAAAATAAAGATTCGGGTTTATAGGAGTAGATTATATTTTAACTATGTCTTTACAAAATAGTTTTTACTTAATTTCAAGTATAACTATTTATCAACTGACGATGGAAAACATTAAGTTGACGGTAATACATTGTTATCAGAACTTGTGAGCCATATTATAGTAAGCAAACGTGCAAATTAACCTTTTTTGAAAATTTCAGAAATCAGTGGAAAAGGTAAGATATTTTCTTTGAAGCTCCGACAGATAGATATGATCAGAACTGAGTAATATAAAATTCCAGAGCCTTTGCATATTTTAGTCTACTAGTTGACACAATTGGTACTTGACCTTACATGGGTCTTTCTACTCTTCTACTCTTCCTCATTTTCTTTTAATTATTAATTCTTCTTTCTTTGACTATTAATTATGATTTCTTTTTTATTTTTATTTTCTTCACATCTGTGTTTATTTTTCGCTATATAACTGAATACAAGCCACAATAATTGAAGTTACAACTCAAACTAGAGTGTCTTCCTATAGGCCGTATAAAAAAGGGTCACTACGAGATTCAAAGAAAAAAGTGTAATTGTACATGGCATTCTTGTCATAATAATTTAACAAAATTAAAGACAACCCTTGTTTATGTATCCCACACAAAAATTTGATTGGATCGGAATTGCATTAGATTAGAACTTAGAAGCAGCGAACACTGTCTTATCTCCGCAATGAATTTGCAAAGCATTTGAAGGGAGGGAAAAAAAAAACATAGGTTTAGGAAATCCAATTCCAACAAGATCTTTTTGTTAAGGCCGTCAAATCTTACCATCTGAGCCAAATCTCATTGTTGGCAGCAAGGGATCGAGATTTTCTCAAAACTTGACTCAGATTCCAAAACATGCACGGAAAACGTAATTAACAGTAACAAAATAATAATCAAATCAATCCTTTTATAGATAGCGTGCTACTTTAATATCTTAATCGATAGCGTAATATTAATAATGCATTGCGTGCTTCTTCTTCTTCAGTTGAGATATTTTTCTGTCAAGTCCTTATTGGGCTTTGTCAGAGTTGGAGACTAAGACTATGCACATAATGAGATACTTTTCAACATAATTTAGCCACAGCTGTTAACTATTAATCAAATGGTAGTGTTGTTTAGCACATTTAAGTGCAGGTGGGTACGTTCGTGCTTGGGTCTACACTTGGGAAGTGGGAAGAAAAAATAGCAGATAGGTTGTTTTATTAGATTTCGTATTAGCATTCAATTAGGAATTGCAAACTCTATGAATGGTTACGTTGAATTTGAAAATAATGGAACAGAAACTCTTCTATATATGGTTCAGAATTGATTGATCCTTCCCTATCCTACAGAGAGAACTGGCCGTGAAAGAGAAACATCAAGAATAAATGTACAAACACAAAGCTGGGTTTTCTCTTTCTAGGAGAATAATCACTGTTTGGAGTGTTTGTCCTTATGCAAGGTAGGATCCAAAATAGAGTATAGTTTTTGATTACGACAGATTCCTAAGATTAGATGGCATTAACGTTACTATTTTAAAGATGTAGAACAGTTACCAACATAGTCAAAATACTCCTTATAAGGTCTAAACAACAAGCTAGCTAGTTTTTGAGGTTGAGTTAAACTGTGTGACCGCATCCAATTTTAATACAATGAGAGTGGCAGAGATTTTGCACATGCTCTGCTCCATTCGTTTCAAGGAAGAACATGACAGGGCATTTGGTGCTTCAATTCATCAGTTGAACATGGAACACCGATGTTGGAACTCCCAAACTATTGAAAAAAGAAAAATGTACATGCATAGAGCTGTCCTTGTTGAACAAAAAGCCAAGACACAAAAATACAGGGTACAATTTTCATCTTGTTCACTTGATTCTGTCGGCTAGTTTATGTTTAAAGCGGAATAAAGTATATAGCGCACATGAACAAAGCTAAGTCACTCCAATACGTGGATGGGAGGGCAGATATATGTTCATGGTGGGTGTTAAAGCTTTGCACACGCTTCTTTTATTGTGAAAATGGCCCATTCACAGGACTCTTTTTTATCGTACCTGCCTCGAAGTGGAAACTGCTAAGTAAAAAGATTTAAGCTAATCTAACAGCTTAATTAAATTGCTGAGTAACAACATTTATGTTAAAGGTGTTCTTGATATGAAGCTATTCGTGCCTATAGTTACTTTATGCTTAGAGCTTTCTCCTGTATGTAAACGTAAACTACTGGTGTTTAAAGTAAGTTACCCGAAAAGTGCCAATGAGTGATCCTGTAATGTGTTCAATACTGTTAAATGAAGTATATGGACGAATTTTATATATATCTCTTATACGTCCCTTTACATAAGAGCTAATCCTACTTCAATTACAGATAATGTATAAGTCTCCTTACTTTCTATTAAAATTCAACTTTTAATTAAAAAAATTAGGGATCTGAAGTAAGTAATTTAATAAGAAAATTAATGGTTACTATTATGTACACATGCATAATTCAAGTATGTGTTGAAATATTAACCGTTAATTTCTTTGTTAATGACTAAAACTACTAATTTTATCCTTAATCGCTGTTGATGAGTCAAATCCAAGAATGAGAGCGGTGATCATTGAGAACTTTCTAAAAATTTAAGTTGTTTCGCAATAAAAATTTGGCTTTTCTAAAGTAAGGGCAAAGTAATCTCAGTCGTTGATGAGAACATTAACGGTTGATATTCCAATACATCTATGATTTGTTTTTGTACGTGCATGCAATATTGACAATTAATTTTTATTATAAGTTTATTTACTTTGTCTTCTAAAATGAGTTGCTTGCTCACTGTAAAGGAGTCAAATCCATACAAAGATTACTTGAACGGTTTTTATAGCACATCTTCCCATGTTTTGAAAGGTCAATTGAGTTTCTGTAATGTCAAACTAAATTATAGGGTTGAATTTTAAAAGGTTTGGTGGATGATAGTGGACAAGTATAGTAAATTATTTGATTAATTGTTATTTATTATTTACCAATTTCTTAGATCTAATATTGTCATATTGTACATTTGCGAGCAAAAGTACATAAGCTGGAAAGTCAAGAATAATTCTTTTAATGGTTGAGAGTAGAAAGGATAGCTAAATTGACCAAAATCCTCATCTACCATATTGCAGATGATCGTATAGAATGCAAAGAGAAATCCTTAGCTGGCTATGTATACATTTTGATAAGTATGACACGCTAATTACCAAGCAGGACATGGCCAATGTTGAACCTTTGTCAACTGATTCCAGGCATACCTTTTTGGCTTGCCTGCCACATGAGCTGCTCCTAGCAAGATAGATAGCTAGTTGTATTTGTAATTCCTCTGAACCCGAAACCTTTGCAATCTCCTTTATTTTTTTGCTTTTCTCGAATGGATTTCCATATTTCACAATTCACGTGAGGGTTACATAATAGTGGGTCCAGTGTTACATCAATTCGGGAATGATGCTGCGGCTTAGCCGCATGTAAGTGAACCAGGAACTGGAAGTGACTGCAAGGCACACAAGTTTGGCCTTACCCTGAGATTAGGATGTAAACGGACGACCCCAATTTAATCAGTGGAAAAACGAGTTGAGTTGGGTTAAACTTGTTTTTGTATTGGATTGAAAATCTAAATTTTAGGTTGACCCGCAAATTCATTAAAAAAATTATAAAATATTCAATAATTTTATTTGTTTTAAATTTTTTCCAAATTTTATGTTCAAATATAATTAAAAAAAGAAAAAAATGTTATAAAACCAGTAAATCAAAGAATCGACTTAATAATTTAAGATGATCATAAATTTTAAGCTATGGTGTTTATTTGTCTTAAATTCTAATCACCACAAACATTAGTCTTTTAGGATTTCACATATTTAAACAAAGAAAAGCTATAATCTCAATCACTCAATCCTAACTTAGGTGAATGTGTCGTACCGTTGAAAATCCTAATGTAAGTAAAAGAAAAAAAAAACCGACAGGTCAACCTAATCCAACCCGTTATTTGACCTGTTGGGTTAGCGGGTTGTGTAGAATGGGTTATACGGGTTGACCTGTCAAGTTGGACTCATTTTGACATTCCTGAGAGTGAGGAGCTCACTATTAAGAAGACGCTTGTGAAAGAAGAAAAATAAAACTCATTAATGATGGAATGTTGTTATGTTGAAAAATAAATCACGAAAACACACTCTTTTGAATACACTTTTATTATTGATTAAAATTTAGTCAAAAACATAAAATTTTATAAGTCAAACTTTTTATTTAATGTCCCAGCTCATAATTTTATAATTTTTAATAACTTTAATTAATAATAAAGAGTGCGATAGAAGTAACTCTTCAAAAACCGCATTGATATATATCATTAAAACTATTTATAGACTATAGTTGAATACTTGACCCACGTACATAGACAAAACCATTGGTCCAGGTCAAATTACATCCCCTGATTCTATTTTCATCATATTCACAATATAACAGTACATTTACCAGTAATACATGCTTATAAAATGAGAGTACTTATATAGTATTTACATTAAAGAAAATGTATAATCAATTGTTTAGTGGCAATAAGTGCAATACAAATCTCTCGTAAAAAAATGCATTATAGATCACTTACTAGATATGATACCCGTATGTCGTATAAGTTTATTTGAATGTAAAAAAAAAAAAAGAATTTAAATATGTAAAAAATATGTTAAGAAATAAAGTTTTTATATATCTTAGTTTATTATAAATGATTCATTATAAATAATATTTTAATATATTATGCATATTTTTTATTAAGATTAATGACATTAATTGTCAGCTTAATTTTTAATGAATTTATGATTGAAAAAATAAAATATTTCAAATACTATAACTCGTTGAAATAATTTATTAAATATTTCAGTATAGACTATATTTTTAATATAATTTACATATTTCTTATTTTTCATATTAATAAGAATCGCAATGTTTTTGGTGATGTAACTCATGATAATACAATATCTAAATAATCATATGTGACAAAGCAAACGTAATGTTAATAATTATTTTTATTAATCATCATTTAAGCTTTAGTATTATTTTGTAAATCTTATAATTATGTTAAGAATTAATTATTGATCTCAACAATATTATCATTTATAAAGGAGTGATTATTGTTCTTTCTTTCTAATATTTTTAATTTTATATGTATTTAAAATTTAGATATGTACTCTGAGTAAATTACTCACAGACCTAAATAATATTAGTTTGATATTTTTGTTTAGCTTAAAATATTTTTTCCTTCTTATAATGCTAGTATTTTTCTATCGCCAACCTATGTAAATCATTTGTTAAATTTAAGTACCAAATAATTTACTTTATTTACAGTTGTGTCAATAACTCTCAATATGTTAATATTTATTTATTGTTTTGTCCAGATAACTAGAGCTAATAGTGTCTTTGAATGACCTATTAAGAGTTTTAAGTTCAATCTCTTTATTTAAGTTCAACTCATGTATATTTCAACTTAAAATTAATCATTTTTTCTAACAAAAAGTATTTTAAAAAATTGATGAAAATTTATTATTATTTTTAAAAATAAAATAAATTAAATGCACATGTGTTTTATTTAAGCATGTTCTTTCTTTAAAAATATTAGTAATGATGCACTACATGCATATAACTGGAAATAAAAATAAGTAAGAGACAATGAACATAAAGTAAAGATACACACATTATATTAATTAAAAAAAAGTGTTTCAAAAATATTTTTAAAATTCAGTTTAATATTTTTTCACTCAAATAAAAATAATATTTGTATAACGTTGCATTAGAATTTTTTTATTTATTATATTTTTCAATAATACATGCAAATTAAACTTCCAATTCCACTATTTTTTGTCCATTTTATATAAAAGAAAATAGGCTATGCACTGATAGTGTAAAGTAGTTTTACAGTGTCATCCAATCACAAACTACCATTTATGATACGTATGTTGACTTTTATAATGACTATCTTAAAAGTCATATCAACGATAATTTCTAATTGACTGATAGTATAAAACTTCTTACACTAATAGTGTATGACCATTAAACTCTTTATATAAAATAATGTAACTTAATTTATTTGATATATAAAATATCCTATAAATTACATAACATCTATAGTTTTAATCGTTGATTTAATTATTTGTAGTAAATAAAATATGAATCGGTATATTATATTCATAAAATAAAAATACAATAAATAAAAGTGATTGAATTAAATTAATTGTTAACATATAATAATTTCGAATAATCTAAAAATTATATTAATATGATTTTTAATTTGGTTATTTTAAAATATGTTCTAAGATCAATAGTAATTAAACATAACGAAATTTTAAATATATAATTAAATTTAAAATAATTCATAATAATTGATTTAAAATAATAATTAGGAGAAGAAATATTATATATATGTATTTATCAATTTATATGTATTAATTAATATATAAATTTAAATTTTTATTATTTAAAATATATTTTATAAACATTTTCTTAAAAAATAATAAAATAATGTGTATATGTATCTGTGTGTGTGTGTTTGTATTTAGGTATTAAATTTTATAATAATTATTTTTATTTAATAATAAATTTATACTTGTTCAAGTTTAGTTTACTTATATTTGTAGATATATTAATAATCAATTACTTATTTATCATCAATATTATAAACTAATAATTCAACATAACCAAAATATCGAATACACTTACAATCACATATTATTATTATTATTATCAAAAGATCAAAATACTATTTCATAAAAAACGGTTTAGTTGAGTTTGGTTCAATCAATTTTCATTCAGTTCAGTTTTATCAATAAGAACTGAAATTGAATCAAACTGCAATAAAAAGTATATATTTTTTAAAATTTTATTTGACTAATTTCCAATTTAATAATTTAAAATGGTTTGATTCATTTTTCTACTTTCTTAACCAAAATATCACAAAGAGCTTTTAGAATCCTCCGGCTGCTCCTTATCTAGAAGCCAGACAAAGTGCCTCAAGCTCGTAATGATTTGAACATACGACGAGTCCAAATAGACTGGCCCATCATTCAAAGAAGCAATGGTCCAGACTACCAACATATGGGCCTCATCAAACCGAATTGTTGGCTAGGCCAGCATACGTATTTGCCTAATGTCCTATTAGTTTGGACAGAAAAAAATAATCTAGAATTAAAATGTCAAATGAACAATGTTTACGAAATTAAATAATAGAATTATGTAAATTATTGGATTTTATACAAACTATATAAATCTTTTAAAGTTTAACAAAGAATCTGATATTACATTAAAATCTCTATATATCAAAGTGAAGGCCTAGGGAAATAGTTTTATTCCTTTAACACACTTCGCACCACACAAGTCTTCTTTTTCTTTTCTTAATTTCTTAGAAGTTTAAGTTGAAGAACAAACACTCAATAATATTTTACTCTTATATTGTAAATTATAATATACAGTTTAGAGGGTTAGACTTTCATTTTTAATTAGGCATTTTTAATATTCTTTCACTTCTCTCCCTTGAATATGCATTTCACACACTATTTTTGTAATTAGCCAAAAATTCTCTCTCAACCATTTCAAATTTCCTCCTTTATTTGTAGATTTAATGTTCTTAACTGTTCATTTTTTTCAGCTTATCTTTTTTATCATTATATTTCAATTAAATTTTATTTTTTTAAAAATAAATTATTAATAGTTAAAAATAATTTTGTATCACATTTTAAATTAGCTATTATAAATATTAAATATAATTTATGTATTTAAAAATATTTATTTATTATGAATTTTAATTATAATATAATTTATATATTAAAAAATACTTATTTATTATAAATTTTAACTATATAAAAATAAATATTTGTCATGTACAATATACAGGTGAAAATATTAATTTTATATATTTAACTTACCGTGATCTATAAATTGAACTCAAATGATTGATGCGTTTAAAATGTGGGAACGGGAACATCAATAAGGCCATCCAAATGTTTATGGGAAATGGAAGGAAAGATGTTTTCACTTGGGTGGATTGGTGTCCTAAGTTCGTAACTGTCCTTGGTGGGTTAGCAATAAAAGGGGCGAGGAGTAGGAGAGCTACTGATTCGGCCCAATTTGAGAGTTGGTTTGCCCAACATCTAATTAAATTGGGTTTAGGTGGTAGAAATTGGACACGATGATTTTCTATAATTGGTTTTGGTTTTAGGTTGACCCAACCGAACCTAATATAGGACAATATTTTTTAAATTTTAATAACTTTTAAAAAAGTAGGAAAGCATTTATAAAGATTTTTAACGTAATTATAAAAATTATGCCACTTTTAAATTTTAATAACCTAAATATAACATAATTTGAGTGCGTAGATTAACTGACAAGAGATTGTTTCATTTTAACCAATAGTCTCGGGTTTGAGTTTTGAATATACAACTGAGCTAAATATTCAAAGGAAAACCTTTGTAGCTCATAATAGTCTTACTTGACTTAAGCACGATTACCTTTTGTAAAAAATACTTGTGATCTCTACAAAATAAAAAAAATAAAATTAGTGTAATATATTTTAAACATATATTATGTGCGAAATATCAAATTATTCAAATCTATTTAGCAGTGGGTTCATAGCCCATAGGTGTGCCTTCAGGTATTCCAGGTAACAATTAAAGTAAGTTAGGCGAATTATGAAGGTTTATAACATGATCAATTGATCATTTATCAACCCATAGTGTAAATAAAAGGCTAGTTTTTGTATTGCGAATTGCAATTTAATTTTTTTTTTATAAAAATGCCTATATTTAACATTTGATAATATCTTGAATAAATTATCTTTAATGGAAGATGATGATGGTATTATCTTGATCTGCCTTTTGATTTAAGTGATATCCTGAACTGTACAAAGTTGGTGGTTCTGGCCTTTAGTGGTAAAGGTTCTGTGATGGCAAGGCGGTTTAAGAAGATGTTCCCACAAGAAAATAACATTCAAGTCAATAACGATTTTAGTAGAATGATAGTAAGAGAAAGAATGTCATACATTGGTGGGAATGTCCTACTATTCAAAGGCGTTGAATAATGATGAAGTCTAACAATGATCCATCCCACTAGTATTATTGGTTTAACTGCCCCTATAATTACCTTATTGTCCTTATAATAAGTTGGCTATAATATAATTTTGGTCCCCATTTTTTTAATTTCAGTTCAATCCCCTAAATTTAAAAAATTTCATTTTTGTCCCTTAAAGTATCTTTGTTAGACCAGCTTGGTCTTTCTGTTAGTTTTTTGCACTAACAGTGTTAATTTTGGTTAACGTGACAAACACCCATTAGACATGGCATATCTCATAGTTTGACATGTGCCACCTAGTTGACCAAATTAGTGTGGTAAACTAATAAAAGGACCAACATGGTCTAATAAAGACAATTTAAAGGACTAAAGTGAAACTTTTTAAATTTAAGGAACCAAACTAAAAAAATAAAATGAGGGACCAAAATTATAATTTAGCTTAATAAGTTCATGGTGGAGTCAGGGAGTGATTTTTGAAATGGTGACATAAATGGGATAATCTTGACAGGACCTTTCTTGGAGTTGTCTCAATTATTCATGGCAGCCTAGGTCTAAAGGCAAGGTTTGATATTATAGTCCACAATGACCATGACTTGGGCCTAATATATGTGAGGAGGATGCACTTTATTCTTCCCCTAGTACCCTAGGGAGTTTCAATCTTATGACATGATATTGGCTTTGATAATGTGATCCTGAGCGTAATGTCTATCTCAGTCTAAGTGTCCCTATCAAAGTTTAATTTGGTCATAACTTGGCTACTTATAGTGATTTAAACCTTGCTGGGGACATGGGATCTAAGATCCAAAATCGGAAATGATACTTGGCTTTTGGCCTAAATACAAAAGGGTATTGTACCCCAATTATGAGCCTATAAGCTTTAAGAGTCTCAACCCTCATGTTGTCATGTCAATTTGAGGCATTTATCTCAGTCTAAGAACTCTTGGTCCAACAAGGGAATTATTTCCAACTTAGCTTATTAGGATCAATTCATATCAATTGCCCTTAAACCGACATGTCGATTATAAGAAGGGCATCAAGCTAAGGTGTGTTCAACATTTGCTCTTGATGGTTATTGGTTTTGACTAATCATTCATTAAGTTCGAGTGGGTGAAGGGAATTTGGATATGGGTCTAAGAAGACTACCAAGAAGCCCAATCATCTAGTTGAGATTGGGATGGAGACGACACTTCACCCTTTTAGTTGGTAGTGGTGACATTAGTATGGCACATGGCATTCTTTGAGTGGTGAGTCGCCTTTGATTCTTGCACCTATGGTTTATTTGTTGTTTTATTTTTTCTATTTCATATGCTTTTTCATGTAGAGTCTTTATTGAGTAACTTAAGCTTTTCATGTAGAATCTTTATTAAGTAACTCATATGTTTTTATTATAAAGTGTCAGTGATCTCGTACACTTTTCGCAGTAAGGTCTTTAACTCATACAGTCTTCATGTAGAGTGTTATGAACCAACCAATGGTTTCTCCTTTTAGTGTTTGTAGTGAAGTTTTATGTATGATTGCTTTAAGAGTACATAAGAATAACATTTCACTATAGAAGATATCAAGATGGTTGTCTAGGTTTAGTTCTCTCATGTAGGGCTCAACGGAGAATGGGGCCTTAAAGTGCTTTGGAATATGAGTGTTCATCAGTCTTTTGTGGAAGGGTGTTCAAATAGGACTAAACCTCCTTCTGGTTTAGGCAAGATGTGTGGTTGTTGTCAATTAGGTTGTTGCACCTCTGCCTGGCTATGTTATGGTTCATCCTGGTGGCTTTGATTGTTGGAGGCATAAAAATACATTTTTTTTCCACTTGCCTCACTTGTCACTCTAGACCTTGTAAGGTCTAATTGGGGTTTAGGGACTATGGCTTGATTAAGATGAATGGGGTCATCTTTAGGATTTGGGCAAGGAAAGTGGTTTCTATACCTTTTCGTAGGAAATGAAGTGGCTACTATGGTGGTGGATTGATTGTCATTAAAAGTACATGGTTATCTAGGTTGAAGCCTAAATCTTGACAAGAGGAAACCTTTTCCACATGATAATCAAGGGGTTATTTGGGAATGGTAAAGAGGTAGCTATTAATGAGTATTCACCACGATTAGGGTGAGAATGAGTTTACCTAATTCTTACACATGGCGCTAATGATTTTAATCTACTTATTAATTCAAGTGGTATCTTAAACTATATAAAGCTAGTGGTTCTGCTCTTTGTTTGTAGAGGTATAGTGATGCCTCAATGGCTAAAAAGGGTGTTTCTATGAGGAAACACTCCAACATCAAAGTTAGTTGCAAGCTTAGTGAAGTGACAGTAAATATGCCATACTTTTGTGGGAGTCTACTTTTACTAATTATAGGTGTTGAGAATGATGAGGTTTGATAACGATTTATCTTAATGACGTTATTGGTTAGCTATCCCCTATAATCACCTAATTGTCCTGTAGCGAGGGTATGGTTGAGTTAGGGGTCATTTTTGAAATGGTGGCATGAGTGGGATAACCTTGTTAGAATTCTTCTCGGAATTGTCTCTATTATTCATGGTGGCTTGGACCCAGATGCAAGGTCTAAGATTTTAGTCCACAATGATACATAAGGTTAGTGCACCCCATTGTTGGACCTAGTACCCTAAAGTTTCAACTTTATGGCATGATGTTGACCTTAACAATGTGATCTTGGGCGTGCTGTCTCAGCTTAGGTGTTCTTGTCAGAGTCCAATTTAGTCATATCTTGATCTCTTATGTGTTGATGCAAACTTTGATCAAATATTAGGGAAAATATTTGGCTTTTGGCTTGATATGTGAGGAAGCGTTTCATCTCATTGTGGGCCAATTAGGAGTTTTGACCCTCATGTTATCATGTCGATATGAGACACTTCTCTCAACTGAAAAATTCTTATTTTAACAAAGGGATTGTTGCCAACTCAGAGATTAGTCTAAATCAATGATGGTAATATAATAATAATATTATAAAAAAAAAACTACATTTACCAAAAATTTGTCCTCTAATTAACTTCTATTAGTATAATTTTTTTTAATAAAAATTAAACTATTAATATAATCATTGTAACTCTACACTAACAGTAAATTATATTATATTAAAAATATGATATAGTGATAGTATATATTAATTTCTTATAATAATAAAAATATTTGTTAATATAATACATCATAGTAATTATGTAAATCCACTATAGTATCAGTTTAATTTCTGTTAAAGTTTATACCATTAACGAAAAGCCTAAATATAGATCGTTAATAAATAGTTATTTCTTTAGTATTACAATATGATCACAACTGACCTATTCATGATTCATAAATTATTACAATGCTTTTATTTTATTTTATTTTAAAATCTGTTTTGCTAAGATTTTATGTCGTTTAAGAAGAATTTTTAAGTTTAACATCATGATTTATTTAAGTAAATACTAATAATATATTACTTATATTAATTTTTTATTATTAAAATATATTTGTTAACTTATTTAAAATTTTAAATATATTCTCTTATTAAAAAAATTTAAATCCATTAATCTATTTAAAAATAAGTTTAATGACTTATTTTAAAAAAATTTATAAATTAAACTTTTTTTTGGTGTTTCATAAATAAAACTTTTAAATACACTTTTAAGGTAAGCTAAACTAAAAACATGTATAACAAGGCTAAAAAAAGTACTTATTTAAAATAAATTGACCAAACATTTTTAACCACTAAATAGGTGAATTAACTAACACAAGTTGTTTCAAATTAACTAATAGACTCGAGTTCAAATTTTAGATATGTACATGTGTTAAACACTCGGAAGGAGAATTAACTCCTACAGTGTTTATATCTGACTCGTACAAGATTATCTCCACTAAAAGATACTTGTGGTATACCATAAAAAAAACTCAGATTTTAAATTTAAAAAGTAACCAAACTTAATTAATAGGGAGCTTGAACCCGCGGCATAAGAAAATACCATGAAAACGATTTTTGAAACCAATACCGTATATATACTGAGCATATTATGTCGTAAAGACATTTATTGAAAGTGTTAAAGAAGTATCATTAACATTTTCATTTTTATTTTTTTATTCGTATATGATTTTAATTTTTTGATGTAAAATTGATTAGTTAAGTGTCTGTTTAGTTAATGCCCAAAAATCGTTGGCATTGGGGAAATTGATTCTGTACAATATCCATGTTTGTTTGGGTATTTTTTTATGATGGAAAAAAAATCAATTTGATGGTGGAAAAATAATAATTTTATAGTGAATAAAATTAATTTTCGAAAAAGCAATTTTTTTTTTTTAACTTTCTTATTGGATAGAATTGACTCCTGACGTAAGATTCAAAAATTGTATTTCATTTACACTCTAAAATTAACATTATTTTATCAAATAAATAAAGTTAATTACGTCTTCTTGACTCACTTTTAAAGTATTATATTCAAATGTAAATTATTTTTTTTCAAAATCAATTCTTGAAAATCTGAAACAAACATAAGTAAGAATTAGAAAGAACTTGAGCAAATTGTTTTATTATTTGATAAAATCATAATATTAAATTATAATTTTGATTTTTATAGACTTCCTGTAACACCCCTACTTTTATATATATTAAATTATTCTATATTTAATTCTAGAAAACCAGATGGAGATCTCAAAAGATTGACCCCTATGGTTATGTTTACATTAGAAAGTAATATTTAGTTTAGATTTTTTATAATTTTTGGGAAATGGAATTCGAAAATTTATAAAATGACCATTTTGTCCTTAAAATGCTAAATAATAGAATTAATAAATAAAAATAGTTGGAAGTGTTTAAAAAATTGTTTTTAAGCCATCAATGTACTTAGAATAATTAATAATAATTTTAGAAATTTCTCGTAAATTTATTGAAACAATTGTTCAAAAAATGACAAAAATACCTCTAGTTAACTACAGGAACCAAACAGAGACTTTTTGACCTTAAAATATTTTGAAAATTTTATATTAAGAATATTTAGTTATAAAAATTTTATATTGAAAGGAAAATAGTGAAAAATATAACAACCTTATTTTAATTTTGTCAATCGTTTTTCTAATATTTAACAATGTAATTTTGAAAAATCAAGAACAATTTTCAAAATTATGATCCCCACCATTATGCTCAGAATTTCAAGATCTATTTAATCGTAATTTTTAATAATTTTTTCGAGTCAGAGCCCGAAGAAATTAGAAAATGACAGTTTTGTCCCTATTTCTCAACATTAAGGATTGACATGATGAAAAGATTCAATTAACATTAAAATGTCAATTTGAGCTTGGAATTATGCCATATATATTAAAATAAAATTTTTGAAATTTTTTAGGAATTTTCTAAAATTCTTGTGTAAAATGACCAAAATGCCCCTAGGTGTCTAATAAGTCAGTTAGTACTGGTTTGACATTCAAAAAGGGTGAAAATGGTCATTTTAGTTTATTTACTGGGTAAAATATTTAATTTTAGAATTTTCATAAATTTTTGGCATTTATTGAATTAAAATAGATTTTTTATGAATTTTCTAGCTTAAAAATACAAAATAAGTACATATAATTTCAAATAAATTAATAAAAATTAAAATTTATTATTAGAAATTTATTTTTGATTAAAAATAATGTATTTGTCCAGTTTGGCATTAAAATGAATTATTTTGATATTAAAAGCTAATTTTTCAAGTTTAGGTGTTTTTATCGGTATCAGTTAATTTAACTATAGATAAAATTGACATTGATAAAGCTAGGGCAGCACATTGACCACGTGCTGATTCACCACTCTAATATGTGTATGTGTCCCTAAGTTTGAATATGTGTCCTAAAATTGAATTAAAAATAAATGGAAAACCTAATTTATTACATAAGCGATGATGTCATTAAGGGGACACCTAACCCCCCTCCGTCTTCTATAAATAGGCCACAAACTTTTAGATTTTCACTCATCCCTTCCTCTCTCAAGTTACCAAATTCTTAGAGAGCTTCTCTCTCTAGAATTTTTTTTTTTACTTTGCTTTTATGCTAAAATTTTACTAGTTTTTTAACAACTAGTAAAGTTCTTTTTCTAGGAGCTTTGCATCAACAATTTCATTCTCTTCATCAACCACCTTAGAGGTAATGGGAGGAGTGGGGTTGCTTCTAAATTAATGTTATTTTGCATGTTGGTAGGAAGGTTCTTCCCTTAAACCCATTTAGGCTTAAGTTTTATTATTGTTTAAGGTTCTTCACTTTGCAAAGTTGTTACTCTGCCCAAATTTAGATTATTAAATCATAATTACTAAATTGTTACTCTACTTAAATTTAATTATTAAATTATATTTGCTAAGCTGTTACTCTGTTTAATTTTAGAAAATTAAAATGCATTTGCTAAACTGTTACTTTGCTCAAATTTAGAAAATGAAAATACATTTATTTAGTTGTTATTTTGCCAAAATTTTAGTTATTAAATTATAATTACTATGTCGTTATTCTGCTAAAATTTTATATGATTACTAAATTGTTATTTTGTTAAAATTTTGGTATTGCACAATTTCTACAATATGAGATATAAATGTTGATTATATTGGTGTTCAAATTAAATGAGACTAGGGAAACCTCTGCTTGAGAAGTTAGGAATTGATAGTTTAGTGAGTAATGTATAGCAAGCGACATGCAGTGGCATGACACCCTGCTAGGGAAGCTATAGTTTGGTACGCTGAGGAATGAAAGGCAAGGACTCACTTGTGGAGATCTTGGGGGTAGGCATCGAGTGGTGAAGGTCCCAATAGCCAAGGTAATGCCCTTGAGCTGGGATATTTTCCCGACCAAGCTCGATAATCCCGACAACTGCTTAGCATTCCAGGATTGATTTGAGAGTATATCTCTATAAATGGATATCCTGACTGTTATTTTTCTCAATGATAATGAGGATTGTACCACGTGATGATGTTAAGAGAGGTATATGTACTTCCAGTCACTTCTAGGTTCTATTGAGAACTATTACCCATTAATGGAAAGTATGGATTCATATCTAGTCAAGGTAGTTTGATACAACTTAGAATGAACCTTAGGATCCCTTTTGTTGTCAGCTATGTTTTATCTTTGTTTTATGGTAGATTTCCTATCATACATGTAAAAGTGATTTTAGAACAAAATACTTCGCTCCATCATTTTCTTCTGTGTATGATTGATCGTGATTATTGAAGACGACATTAACATCCCGTGATGCTGAGTACGAGTTAGAGGACATCTCAACGTGGGAAGACTTGAAGACCTATAGTATTTTTCTTTTTGTATGAAAGATAGGGTAGATGAACATTGCTCTGTATAGGATCTTTTTTATGTACATATTGGGTTAGATAGTGTCTATCTTTTGATGTATTTTTTTTAGCTTTCTGTATTATTAAACCATGATGTATAGTTTTATAATATATATGTATATACAGTCTTATCTTTCATCTTTTACTATTATTTCCAAATTCCGTTAAGTTTGGAATTTTTTTATAAAAGTGGAAAAATTTTATACACATTTTCATTTACTTAAACTTAATAACTAAATTAATATGAATTGTATTTAATATGAATGGGTGCTGACGAGGGCGAGGAGTGATCGTCGATGCAAAAGAGATAAGGCACGGACAAGGAGCGGCTCCTAGCGGGAGCGGTACATGAATGAATTGAATACACACCGGAATGAGAGGGATCCAGAGGCTGTGCAGGAATTGGACTGTAGAGTTGAGGATACATTAAAGGAATTAATAAGTGTTATATATACCAACAAGATGCATCTACTTTTCGGTAGCCCATCACTTAAGAACTCTATAGTTAAGCGTGCTTGACTTGGAGCAATTTTAGGATATGTGACCTCCTGGGAAGTTTCCTCGGAAGTGTATGAATGAGGACAAAGCCGTTGAAAAATTTTGTGTTGGTTTGTAGGAACAGTCTTAGATCCTGAAAGCAGTCAGGCGTTACACTTTCAACTATATAATTAAAATTAATAATTTAATTTGAATTTCATGATTAATTTAGACATCAAATAAGCATTTTTAACATTTCAAATTCCAATAGTATATATTCTCCAAGTTAAATAAAATTCATATAAACCCGTTAGGTACACTTGCAAATGCAGGCAGGTAGAATTTTTTCTATGGGTTTCACTTTCATATATGTTAGAGTGAAAGATCTTGGAACAGAAAGTATTTGTATATATTCTTTGTTTGTTTTGGACTGGCGGCTAAGCTTTTATATAACAGGTATAATATATGCTTAAAAGTATTTTTGGTTCCACTAGTTCATATTGTATGTGATTTTATTCTGAAAATTTTAACAAATTAATTAAGTTGCTTTATTTTTAAAAGAATTTTATTAATCAGTACTTAAGATACTGTTTGGATTGAAAATTATGGTAAGAACACGTTATCACACTTTATAATAAAAATGTATTTTTAATTTTTTAACTGGTACATTTAGAGTACTGATTTGCATTTGTTTTCTTATTAAAGCATTTACCTTTTTAAAATTAAGTAAATTTGGTCTTCCATAATTTTTTTTCTACCTAAAATTTTTAAATTCTCATTTTTTACTCTAAGTTTTTACTAATTATGTAAATTAAATTAAATTGTCGTTTACTCAAAATTCACTAAATAAAACTTCAAACTCCACCTAAAGTAAAAACAACCTCAATATTTTGAATATGTTTGGCAAGACATTTCAGTTATTTTTTAGCTTTTTTTACTAGCTAAAAAGCTTGTTTGACCTTATTAGTAGTGTTTGGTAAACAAGTTTTTTTTTTAATTTGTAGCGTTTCTTAAGACACTATTTCAAGTAGCATTTTTTAAAATGCTAGCTTCTAGCTTCTTATATTTATTTCTTTTTTATCTTTTAAATATTTATTAAGTTTCCATTTTATTCTTTTTAAATAAGGTAATATTTCATTATTTATTTAGTTCTTTTCTTTCACTAATTTATACGTTCGAAGTAAAAAACCATTGACTGGCCATTGCCCTTCTTACCCATCGTCTTTTTTGGTTACTCCAACTAATACTATTTTTACAAGAGTTTAAAATTAATTAAAAAACTAAAATTATAAATATCTCAAAATATATTTTCATAAATAAAATAAATCAATATTTATATAAAAATATCATACAAACATGTCCATTTTTCTCATTTTATATTTATCAGCTACTTCAACATATAATTTTACCAAACACTTATAATTTAATAAGGTAGCTTAATAGCTTTCAGCTACCAGCTTTCATCTATTAGCTAGCTTTTTAGTTTCTAACTAGCTTTTTAGCTTTCAGCTAGTTTTACCAAAACATATTTGTCTTTTTAAACCCTAATTTCACATTTTATAAAATCCCTCAAATTTTATCAAGTTTTCACTAAATTTCTTACTTCTAAATTTTTAAAATTATTTCATATCACCAAACCGTCGTAAAACCTTAAATATTTGAAAGAAAAATAATAATTTGAGGATTTTAAGTAAAATTTTTTTGTGAGAGTACAAATTTGTTTAAGAGAAATGCTAGCAACACACTCTCTAACACACTCTTTTGAAAATTACAAAAAATTATGAATCCCACATTTATATAATGACTCTCTCATGATTTTGTAGTTTTTAATAAATTTCAACCAATAATAAATTGTGTTAGAAGGTGTCAGAGAGGGTGTTGCTAACACTCCTTTTTGTTTGATTGTAACAATAGAAAAACTTAATTAATTAAAAAAACTTGAAGATCAAATCACACATAATCCAAATTAGAAAGATTGAAAGTGCATTTAAACCTATAAAATAATAATGGAAGCTTTTATAGCTAACAATTCAATGTTCGTCTCATTTTCTATGGAGAAAAAATTGTAGCTAACATTTTTAATATAAAAAATTAATATTATTATTGCCACTAAATATCATGAATTATATGATACATTTTATCTTGCATATTCATTATGTTATACATATGACGTTAGTTTAAACATAAATTCACGTAAAGAATGCTTTCAACGATTTCTTTAAGGAGGGAAGACTATCAAGCAAAATTATTGTCCAAGGATTCAAAAAGCCGTACGTACACTCTGCAGTTCTTCCGTAGCAGGTTCCCATGATATTTGACAATGCCTCTCCATTCCAGCTAGATGCCTAGATCTAAAGCACTGCTAATAGATAACTACAAAACAAAAATAATTACAAGCTACCAAGACTACCCAGTCAAGCAACAATTAATTAACGTGAATCGAACTGCTAGTTAATATTTTTGTTCACAATGATTTGCGGATTTTTCGGTCCTTTACATGTACAGTATAGCTTCTGTTACTACCTTAATATTAAATTATATTAGTTACCCAGCTATATATTTATATATAAAATAAATTACGCCTCTTTTTATATATATCGTTGAATATTCAATAAATAATAATATATTGAAATAAGGATAAAACTTTGCATGAGTCTCATTATTGTTTGACTTTGGCAGTTGTCCATGACTTCATTCAAAAATATAAATTAAAATGGGTAGAATCTTTTAATACATTTAAATTATAAAATTGTTAATGATTTCAACATGACGTGTAAGAGAGTCAATGAGATAAACATAAGTTTGTTTAGTGAAAAAGATAAATATTTAAGTTGTTGTAAAGCCTAAATTAAGCTAATACACCGACTTTGCGCAGCTAAGATCGAATTTCGTTTTGTTTGGACTTTTTTTACAATAAAAAAAATAAAAATTGAGCGACCCCTTTATACGCAACAGAACTCTTTGATTACTTTTAAGTTAGAAAATATGATTCTCGTGCCATGATTTCAATTCACGTTGGTTAATTTAACCCTGAACCAATCCTGTTCCAACCTAGATATATCATCTTGTTTATTGGTTAATATATGCAACGATAATTAAATTTTATGTAAGTCAAACAATGTCGTCACTTAAAACTAAATATGCCAAATGGTTATCTGCTGAATTTGATCTATTTTCTGTTGGTGTCAAATATGGTGCACACATTCAAGAGGCCTTTGCTTTGTCGAGATGCAAATGTAAAATTTCCTATATTTCGTTCACACTTGACATAAGTGTTTGATACGAAGGTATCAGACTAGGGATGAGCACGAATTGAGTGACGTTAAAGGAAGAAAAGTCACAGTAACTTTCGCTTAATTTTTGTGCACTTTATATAAGTAACCAATGATTTATATAAATAAACATCAACTTAAATAAGTCGTAAGAACCTTAAAGTCTAAAATGAGAGAAAGTCATTGTGACTTTTTCCCCTTAAAGTTATCCTATCTGTTTCAAAGAGAGATGAACTAAGACATGGGAGACATAATTGATTATAATGTACTCAATTAATCATCACGTGTACACTTGATGTTTTCTTGGTCTTGGCTATACTCTACCCTTAATTTTATTTTTCAAACTTTATAAAATAAATAAAAATAAGAAGAAAAAAATAGCAGCCTTGGGATCTTATGAATGCAGGTTGAACTGAGTCAAATTTGACAGCAGGTAATCAAGGTCCAGTAGGCGCCACGTGAGTCGATAGTTTAGCATGTTTGACTCACAAGTTACAACTCACTTGAGCTAATATGTTAACTCTCTAAATATTTATTACAAAAATTATTCTTGTTTTTTACATTAGCTCCTTTTTTCCAACAACAATAATATCTCTCAATTCCAAATGTGTCTAAATAGTTTTAAAAATTCTAATACGTACAAGGAATATAAATTGGGTGTTTTTAATAGAAAATGCTTCGTCTAAACAGATTTTATGGAGAGAAATCATAAACCGACAAATATTTTGGCTAGATGACATGGTTGACATCTCATGTAATTGTGTTTGAATTTGGAGGAAGATTTCAACTTGTAAGTAAAACTCTAACAAATTTGTTTAGATCGGTACAGAATGGAACTACTGTCAACCTGAAAACCGAGAATCGATCTGTTACTGCAAATAAAAAAGAAACACTCAATATATGAAGTTATTGATATTTGCACGAGTATTTACATAAACAAGGTATAAGATTTTTTTTTTTGGTTAATATGTTACAGGTGCAAAGTATTTATCAACTTTGCCGACTAAATTTCGTCGGAGTATCTAACTGACTACCTTTAATGGAATCTCACCTCTCAATTATATTTTTTTATCCACAAGATTTGAATTTAAGATCATGCTCATAGGATCTGAACTCAGTTTCACTTGATATAACGTAATGTTGATATATGACTTTGTATACATTTAAAAATAAATTTAATATTTGAATTTAATAAAAGATATGTGAATTTTTGCTAGAGTAATTGGTCACGTGTACAATGCTCGTGATTAGATTCCTAATTTCCTACTCATTTTTTTTCAGGCAAAAAGTAATTTTATTAATGGGCAAAAAGTTTGAGTAGATTAGGGTTGACAACTGACCTAGATCCAATAAGTACTCACTAAAATAATCCATGACAGGAAGAAAAATTACCTTTTCAATAAATATGAATCTTGATAAGAATACTTCATTCACTTATAATATTAAACTTACTTTTTCACAACTTTGTAGTTACAAGTCATAAATCTTATTTTTAATCATTTAATCTTAAACTTTTAAACCCCAACTCTTTACTATCGTTATCCATCATCAAGAAGCATCGTTGCTCGATTGCTTAGCTTCTTCTTTATAATTAAAATATATTATAGATTAAACACAAGTTATTATGATGTAAAATAATTTAGTGATTATTTTTTAGAAATTAAAAAAAATAATAATTTATGTTTGTTTAAAATCATAAAAATCACTTTTTTTAAAAGAAGTAATTGATTTTATGAGAAGTTATTCAAAATAGCTTCTGATTTTGATCAAAATTTATATTCTTTTTAGCTTTTGATTATTTTGAAAAGCAGAAACAAACAGACGGAAAATTAAAAAAGTGATTATTTTTATAAAAAGAAGTGATTCTTTTACAAAAAAGAATTATAACAAATGGATCCTAAAGCTGTTATTCGGGAGCATATGAGTTTGAGAATAAATATTTTTTAAGATGAGGACAAATATTATAATATTAAACCTAAACTGACGTAATGTCATCTGTAGTTTAGATTACTGTACATAGTTAAGGGTAATGATATATATGTTGGGGAAACAGACCCCTTCTACACAATACCATAAAATAAAAAGTGGACGGACACAATTTATTTAATATGGTTTGGTACCTCTTGTTTATGTCTACGGGAACATCTCAATTTTATTCATGTTAACTATTCAACCCCATTACAAGTATTTTGGATAAACTTGAAAAATCCCCTCTTTACATAACCCCTTCTCACTTAAGGTGGTGACTCCCTTTACAGGTCGCTAGTTCTTCTCATCTCAAGAACACCTATTTATACAACTTGCATCTTAATATTAACAGAGGAAACAAATCCCTAAAATAAAAATAATATTTTTAAATTTAAAAAAAATCATAGAGATTTAAAATTTAAAATTTGAATTGTTTCCCAACAATTCCTTCCTCAATTAAAATTTTCAAATTTTCTCTTTAACTCTCACTATTATGGATGCTCATCACAATCATCTCCAATCATGTTTCCGCTCCGCAAACTTTGGTGTTTCTCGCCTTCGCTCTACAAGTATTGGATGGTGATACTTCTTGTACTTGTATTGTCGTTAGCTACTAGGACATGCCGCTTGACTTTCCCATTACCAAGAAGACTTTCGATACAAAAATTTGCACCACGAATAGCTACTAGGACACGCCACTTAACTTCTCATTGCCAAGAAAACTTTTGACATAAGGATCCCACATAGATCCACCATCAGCTTCATCAAGCTTCAATACTTCTCCTCTAACAGGTCACCAGGCTGCACAATCATCAACTCTGATACCACTATTGGGAAAACAAACCCCTTCTACATAACACCACAAAATAAAAAACAAAAGGACACAATTTATTTAATGTGGTTCGGTACATCTTGCCTATGTCCATAGAAACATCTCAATTTTATTCATCTCAAATATTCAACCCTATTACAAGTTTTTTGGACAAACTTGAAAAATCCTCCCTTTATATAACCCCTCTCTCACTTAGGTTGGTGACTCCCTCTACAGGCCGAGTGGTTCTTTTCATAAGAATATTTCTATCAAATTTTCTATTTTTGATGCTATGGTTTTAGGACAGCCTTTTGAAAAGGTAAGGGATGAAGTAAGCAGTATAGGTTGATGGGTAGTATTTTCTAGTGTGTTTGATTCCATGGTTTTGTCTAGTTCTTTATTACTCACCTCATATAATATCACTATCATGTTCACCTTCTCTTCGAAAAATAAGAGGCTCTGATACCATGTTGGGTTGAGAGCCTTTATACCCTTAAGATTATAGTATAAGCCATCATTTTTCAGAGTCTTACTCAAGCATTCCATAGCAACAAGACTCAATTTTATGATTAGCGCCAATTGCATTCTTAAAGATAAAAGGATCGTAAATGAATTCATGGATCAGTTGTCAGAAACTTTCTGATACACAAGATCCCTTTGAAGGGAAAGTGTAAAGCATACTTGCTTCTCAGGAAAGGAGATTATGATAGAAACATTATACTAGGTTTTCAAAGAGAAGAGAGCAATTTAGAGAGAAATCACTGTTGTACACACAAAGATTTTATTTCAAAGGTCGATGCTTACAACTAAGGCACTTCCCTCTATTTATAGAAGGAGGAGAAGGTCGGATTACACACAAACGTCATAGCTTACACGTGCCATGATTTACTGTTACACACTTTTATAAAGCAAATTCTTATCTAATAAGTTACGACAAACTAAAACAATATTGTTTACAAGCACGCGGAATCTTCAGCTGCTACTTTAACAGACACATTAAAGCAAATGTCAAGGATAAGACGTAAAGTCTTAAATGATTCCTGACTTAACATGACTTTTCAGTCCCATGAATTCTGGCTAGCTGTAAGATTGAGCTATTGCCATTCTTCGGATGTGACACTTCCGTACAAAGTGTACCACCATGGACGATCATTTTCAGCTTGTTTTTCTTTTTCATACATTATTGCATCCATGATCTCTACATTCGAATCCTAAGAATCTTCAAAGTACGGAGCAAGTTCTTCTTTGACAGGTGTTATCTCTATGTCTTGGACAACTAGATTTGGGGTGTGAGACGAACTTGGCTAAAATGGATTAGCAAGAGGAATAGTGTATCCATTTATTTCTTGTAGATGTTGGGTTAATTGAGGTTTATGACTAAGTTCCATGGGATATAAATCAAAAGCATCCCAAAAGTAAGCTTGATTCCTAGACCATATAGTTCCATTGGAATGTTGGAAATAAAGACAATGGATGATGGCAATTATTATCATCTTTGTTATCACATCATCTGGTTTTCCTCTTAATTTTGCAAATTGAAGAATTTTCCTTAATTCAGTTCTCCACCAATTTAATGGAGAAAACCATCCCAATAAGGTCCACAAATAATAGTCCTGTTTGTCTGGATTTGTGAGAATGTTGTATATGGTTAGGACCTTCAATGCAATAGGAATTGAATGATGAATGGTGATGCAACACATACTCCAAATAGTGTTTTCACTGATGTCAAATCCTAGAGAACAAAAAAGTTCACTGATTCCTAGGTAAAGAGTATCAGGATTGAAAACACCGGGTGTAACATGTTTGCTTGTTATTATTCTGTGTAGGTAATAAAAATAATGGGTCCTTGCAAATTTTTTGATTTCTTCAAGAGAGGTGGATTCACTTAATCTTGGAGGAAAATTTTTGACAATTTTGGCTTTGTTGGGTAAGGGTTTGGCCGTGAAAATAAGTGGAAAATTGTTTAGGCTTGTGATGGCTTGAACAGATTTTGAAGGTCTTAAGAGAAAATCAGGGATGATTTTTTAGTTTCTTTTGATATGTTTGATAGTGAAGTCATATATTGAAAACCAATCTTTCAACCTTAAGATTTGAGGATCTGGTGGCATTTTATTCTTAAATTCAAGAATTTTTAGAAATGAGGAATTGTCCATTTGGACTTCAAAACTATATCCTCTAAGATGGAAATCAAATTTCTTGATTTCATTTTTGACAACTAATGCCTCCTTGAAGGTGGTGTGATAATGTTTCTCAGCTTCTTTGAACTGTCCACTTGCATGACCACAATAATGTCTTTTCTTATCAACTTCTTCGATAAGAACTGCACCCCAAAAATGATCACTCGCATCTGTCTGCAAAATTATTTTCCCTGTACTAGGGATTTTTAAGGCCGGAGGACTTTGAGATATCCTATTTAATTCTTGGACTGCTTTTGTTTGTTTTGGTCCCATGGTGGGGGATTTTTATTCAACAATTTAGAAAGCTAGCCAGTATATTTTGCAGCTTATGGAATGAAATATTGAATATAATTGAGTATTCTGAGGAATTGTTGAATTTGTTTGACAGTTAGATTTTCATTAGGAAAATTGAGAAGTTCTTCAACTATGTGAAGCTGTGGTTGATAAGATCCTTAAGCAAAATGCATTCCAAGAAAATCAATTTCTATCTGAGCTAAATGGACCTTCTTTTTAGAGAGCATAATACCATGTTCTTGTGCTATCATGAAGAACTTGTTCAAGAGCTTTTTCTGAGAAATTGGGTCTTTGGAAAATAACAATATATCATCTATGTAGATGAGTATACTGTCAAGGATTAGTTTAAGAAAACGGGTCGTGGTTTTTTGAAATAAGGATAAAGCAACTTTGAGACCAAAGGGTAGAACTTTCCATTGGTACTGGACATTTGGGATACAAAAAGTTGTTTTGTATTGATTCACAGGATCAATACCTAGTTGTCAAAATCCAGATTTTAGGTCAAATTTGGAGAAAATATGACCATCTTCCATTAAGACAGGAAGAGATGAGGTTTTTGGTATGGAAAATTTATCATCTTTTAGGAAATGGTTGAGGGGTTGATAATTTATCACCAATCTCTTTTTTCCTCTAAGTTTTGCAGATCTTTTTTTCACATAAAATGCTTGACATGCCCAATATGACTTTATTGGCTCTATGAGTCCTTGTCTACGAAGCTCATTGCATTCTTGTCGTGCTAGCAATAGATCTGAAGGAGTCACTCTTGGATGAGTAACCTTAGTGGGGTTGATGTCTTCATTTAGCTTGAAGGGAAGCTGGATGAAAAATTTTCATTTTTCCACAAAGGATGTAGATGTGTAAAATCTTGATGACTATTAGCACAAAGTGTGCTAAGTTTCTCCTTGATTTCTTTATATTCAGATGGTGCTTCTGATAGAGAAAATAACCTTAATGTTTCCTAATAAGGCTTAAATTCTCTTTTAAATTTGATTCCTTTGGGAATAATCTAGAGCTTATCAACTGCTGAATAAACATCCATTGCAACGAGGATGTCTTTGTTTGGTAGTTTGCTTCCAATAATTCTGGTCCATACGATACAATCTGGGAAGAATTTTATTCCAATAGGAAATCTTGTAACCAACTTAGTTTGAATATTTTACCATCACCTACAACAAAGTAAGCAACTTCTTTTTTCCATACATCAGCTGGTAATATGTTGGGTTCGATCATACTTTTTTGAGCACCCGTATCCATTTAGGCAGTTGCTTTGATGGATTTTTCATATTTTGATGGTAGTGTGTGGATGTCAACACAAGGTTGAGGAACAGCAGGATTGATGTTTTAGGTTTCCAATAAAGAAAATACTGGAATTGAGGTTGGTTCTGTTTCTATATCATCAGTTTCACTGGATGAATCTTGTAAAGCAAAAGTTGTATTTTCATCTCCAGAACTTTGTTCTGAATAAAGAGATTCAACATCATCTTCTTTACTCAAATTCAGAGCGTTTATCATCTTGATGGCTTTGTTAGACTTGTTTGGACAGTTCTTTGCACAATGGCCTTTCTTTTTGTAGATGAAACACCTCTGTCCTTTCTTCTTTCTTCTATATTTTTTCTTTTTGGAGAATCTGAAATTCTTCTTTTTTCCTTGTTTGTTGAATTTTTGGCCCTTGTTCTTTTTTGAGGAGCATATGCATTCCTTTTCTTTACACTTGATCTTTAGATAAGGCTTCTTGCATGCTTTGGAATACTTGGCCTTTTGATTGATGATGTCCGTCATGAATTTGTTTTGTTTGCACAATTTGCCAATAGCTCTTTGAGTCATCTGATGAATTTGTCTTAGTGTAAGATTGGTGAAATCTCTATTGATTGTTGCTGCCATTCTATTGAGCTTAGGTTGAATTTCTTCTGGCAATGAACCAACATATGTTAGGCTAGGATCATTGTATCCATTTAAGAGATAAAATCTCTGAGTCATTCTCTGAAAATGTCTATCCAGATCTTTCATCTTGAGAGAACAACACTTCATCTTAAAGAATTCTTGTCTAAATTTTCTGTCAATTTTGTCAAATTCTTCGATGAATTCTTGGTGATGAACTCTAAGTACTTTAGCAGTTGTGCTTAATTGGTGAATTTGATCTTGTCGGAAGGTACCCAAATTAGGGTACCATTCTTTGAGAGTACTAGTCATTCTACAACAGAATTCTTCAATAATCTTATAAGAATCAACATCATTCTGGTTTCAATCCAGACACCAAATTCAAGAAGTCTTTTCCTCCATTGATTAGGAGGAATATCATCTAAAGTGAACCAAGGTCCACCTGAAGGTCTCCTGTTTTGGTTTGGATGAGAGGTGACTTCTGGCTCAGAATCAAGAGAATCATAAAAGGTCTCATTTTCAACTTTAGATCTACCAGTATTGGCCATCGTTATGCCTGTAATGTCAGCGTAATTATCATCATTAGAAGATTCTAGTTTAGAATCATTTATATTTGATTGAAGTTCTATCTCTGAGGTATGTTCCAAAGTCTGGGAAGACTCAGTCTCAGAGTTTGTTAGATTAGATTCTATTTTAGCAAATTTAGGGTTAACCTTAGTTAAGGCTAATTGGTCTTTTATCTCCTTATTTTTTGGAGATATCTTTTTTGTCTCACTCCTGGTTTTTTCAGAGGAATCTGCATCAGACGAGGTAATACTCATTATGGTTCGTAGAGATTTTGGTTTATAGGTGGAAGGATTATCAATTCTGAATTTTGGTCCAAAAGCTGTGGGAAATGTTCCCGATGGTAAAGAAGGATTGGTAAAATATAAAGGTGGATTTTTGAAAGAAGTTTGGTAGGTAGGAAAAGAGGAGGATTCAGGAATAGAAATTCTTCAATTTCCCTAGTTGATTGAGCTTTTATTTGAGACTCAATAAAATTTTCCAAATCTTGAATTTGGGCTCACAAATTCCTCATTTCTCTTTCCTTTGCATTTAACTCAGCACCGAACTTCATATTTTTGAATTCATCCTTAAGATGGAAAATATCATCCTAGAGTCTCTTGTAGTATTTTCTCATCTTTTTTTACAGATATTGTAATCTATCATTAGACTCTTCCAGCTGAAGAGTAATCTTGTCCATCTTAACACCAAGCCTTCTTAGGATGACATTATGTGCTAGGGCATTTTCTATTTGCCAGTTCAAAACTTCCTTAGCTTGACTTAAGGTTTTGAACTTCCTATCTAGGAGCATTTCATTCAACTGAATAGTTAATTTGGTGGTGACTCTTGTTGTAGGATTCGTCTGTCTTTCCAAGGGAGGAAAGTCATGATAATTTGTAGAGGAAAACATCATGCAAGTTATAGGTTGAGTGAATGATGGTGGCTCAACAGGTTTACACATAATAGGAATGTCTTTTGGTGACCAGGTGACAAGGGAAGAATCATTTGGTGGTTGGTCAGAGGGAAGTAATCCCTCTTCTTTTAGAATTTCAAAACCTCTTTTATAAATCCAAAGAGGTTCTTTTTTTTGGTCTTTTATTCCAACCCATGGGCCATTGTTTGGGTCAGATGTTCTTCTTGGTGGAAGAGGGGGTTTGCACTTTCTTCTTAGCTTCTCGTCTTCTTCCTCTTCTTCATCACTGATATCTCCTGAATGCATCCAACAATCACAACCGGGGTCACACATATTAGGATCAACATCCCATATGAAATGACCATCAATTTTATCTATGTTAGGGGATCCATCTAATCGGACATTATAAACAAGGATTCTGCCTTCCTTGAGAATAGGAATAATGGTTAACGAGTGGAAAACGAATGGAGTGGCACTATTTGAGGCTCCATCTAGTTGTTTGAAAATTGTCTTGATTCTTCCATTAGTGAATCTTCTGAATGAGGCTTCAAAAGACTAGATAGGTCTTTATGCCTTATGAATGTTCTCATAGTCAGTAACCTATTTTAGAGGAATTAACTTTGTCAGTTCTTCTCGAGTTATCTTCCTAGGAATTTGTACAATGGATGGAATGTCATTTGGGTCATTGGCAATTATAAACAAAGCATCTAAATTGCCGAACGGGAGATTTGGAAGATTAATGGCATAGTCTTGTAGCCTATAGATGAGCTGATGGTGGAGAGTGACAAAAAGAGCTTCTGGCACTTGTTCAGCAACAGTAAGCTGAACCCGGACTTTGAGTCTTTTGGACAGAGTTCTATCCTTAAGACTGATAGTGTAATTGGGGAAGATGGTGAAAACTATACTTCCAGCATGGAGAGTAGTCAAAACTGTGCTGATGATGGCATTTTCATAGTGAAGGAAGCTTGAGTCTATCAGAGTGACTCTTGTTGTAACAGGGATTCCTTATCTTCCATGAAGAGTAAGAACAAGTCTTATTGCTCCAACATGAAAAGCGGTGTATCCTTCTTGTTGCCAGTTTCTGATCAATTCTTGGGGAAACTCTAAATCAATATACTGTTCTTGGGAAGAGCCTTGAAGAGCACATTGGTCCATCCTAGAGGATTAGACATATTCTTTTACAGTAGGTCTCCTTGTAATGATCAGATTACAGATGGTTCTGGACATGGATCTCTGTCTTTTGAAGATATTGTAAGGGCTGAGTAATGGGGAAATAGTCTCAGAGATTTGGGCATCCTCTGGGACATAAGAGTATTCTATCAAATTTTCTATTTTTGATGCTATGGTTTTGGGACAGCCTTTTGGAAGGGAAAGGGATGAAGTAAGCAATATAGGTAGATGGGTACTATTTTTTGGTGTGTTTGATTCCATGATTATGTCTAGTTCTCTCTTACTCACCTCATATAATATTACTATCATATTAAGAGGAAACAAATCCCTAAAATAAAAATAATATTTTTAAATTTAAATAAAATCATAGAGATTTGAAATTTAAAATTTAAATTGTTTTCCAACAATATAAACACTCACATATCACAAATACTTATTTGACACCCAGTTTTGATCTCTATCTCCTCATTCTATCAAATTATATCACCTATCATACCTATATTTCTTTCTCTTCTCTCTTTCCCTCTCAAAATGTCAAATAGCATGAGGTGTCCATGCATCTTTATCCCATAGTTAAATATACACGGATCGAGAACTTTTAATTTCGGGGGCCATAATCATGTTCATGGAGAACTTGATCAAATGCTTAATTGATGATAGAACATGAAGAATATTAGCTTGTAGATAGCTGGGATATCAGCTTGGTATAGAAGTAATATTTATCTATGACTATTTAAGATTATTCGTTGAAAGTTGAAACTATACGTCCTCTAAGATAACAGGACTAGGTAGATGCAGAGAGGAATCTCAAATTTTAAAGCGTGCATAATTTGATACTGAATTACTGACGTAGACAATATAAAACTTCGAATTTTTTTTTTTATTAGCTAGATGTCATATTAGTGATATAATCCCGTAAAGAATGCTGGAACACTATTTGATATGAAAATTGTTACGAATGTGGATTAATTAATTATAATTAGAAAAAAATAAAGTTAAAAAGTAAATATAGATACCTAATAGAATGTAAGTTTTTTTCCTTAATTTCTTCATTTATAAGCCATTCGAGGTAAATTCCTTCATATTATTCTAAAGATAATAGTCTTAATATATAATTTATAATCTATAACTATAATTATAATAAAAAAAAATCCTCTTTTACTCTCTACTTTTTATTAGACTATTATACCTTTTAATTACTTTTTAAATTATTCATTACTTTATCCTTTAAGTACTCTCTAAACTACTCACTATACTTTTTCTCTCTTTTATTTATTTTTATTTTTTTAAAAATGAAGAGAGACACAGTTCCCTAGTCTATAATCTATAACTATAATAAAGAGGATTTTCTCTTTTGTCTCTAGTTTTTATTGAACTATTATATTTTTTAACTATTCTCTAAATTATCTATTATTTTATTCTTTAACTACTTACACTCTCTCTTTCTTTTCTTTTATTTTTATTTTTTAAAAAATGAAGAGTGGCACAGGGTGCCTCTCTTTCTCCTAGTCTATAATCAATAATAACTATAATAAAGGAAATACACTCTTTTGGTTCCCACTTCTTATTGGACTATTATACTCTTTAATTACTCTCCAAATTATTATTACTTTATCATTTAACTACACTCTAAATTATCCAATACACCATCTCTCTCTTTTATTTTATTTTTAAAAAAATAAAGAGACTCTTTTCCCTAGTTATAATAAAGAGATTACCCAGCTTTTAGTCTTCAGTTTTTATTAGATTATTATACCCTTTAATTACTCTTTAAATTATTCACTATTTTTACCTTTTAACTATTTTTTAAACTACTCACTACAGTCTTTCTTTTATTTTTTTCATTTTTAAAAAAATAAAGAGAGGCATGAAGTAAGGGTGAATGAGGAATGGGTTGGGATGAGTTTATCTTTGTCCTTATCCAACTTGAATTTTTTTTTTGGGCTATTTGTTTAAACTCGAACCCAACCTGATCAAGATCGGGTCAACTCGACTTTTTAACATATAATATATCAATCTTAACATTATTATAGTTAAATTGTAGAATAAAAGAAGTATAGAACATAAATTAAGGTACATTTTACAATATATTTTTAAAATAAATAATATCATTATAAATATAATATCATGTTATACAAAATATTATCTATTAAATAATTTTTTTTTATAATTAATACACAATGATTAAAAAATTATATTTTTAAGAGAATATAAGATATTAAACCGGGTTGGGACGACCAAAAACATAACTTGAATTCGTTCTCAAAATACATTGAGTCTATTTTCAAAATCCAAATCCATTAAAATCAACCTTAAATCAGGCTAAATTAGTGGGTCAGGTTGGGTCATGCTCACACCTAATATTGATGTGCCTCCTTTCCCCTAATTATTATAATCACCGCTCTAGCAAACTGCTGAAACTATACACTGCTCTAACAAACTGCTGCTGAAACAATATAGAGCTAATTAATTAGAATCCTATAGCTAGAGGAATCTCCACTAGATAGCTGATGGCGACGCCGGCTGCTCGCTTGTAACAAACACTTTAACAAACAGTTAATTGAATTAATTAATATAATTCTGTTAAAAAAAGTATGAATTAAAAATTGAACCTTATCTTGACTAAAGGGAAGCATCTTTTAAGAGATATAAAATTATCATACATTTTAAACTGTTTAAGTCTAGGTTCTTTTCTTTACTGAATGCTAGCCAAATATTTCTCCGTTGATTTGAAATTAACAATATGAAAGGGAGGGAAAAAAGAAAACCGTCCCCACCTTTTACAAAAGGAAATGTGAATATATATAACCCCATAGATAGAGATTCTCTCATTCACTGTGCTTCTTTTGATATTTTACTTGATTGTCTCTTGAAATTCACATTGCAGTATATATAAAATAAAGATAATAATTACTTCTAGATTTCACGTTGCTAAAGGAAGGGTATAAAAGTCATCAATGTAAAAGGTGTTTGATGCGTCACACGCATCATCTTAATATATATAAGAATGCAAGTACTTAGAGATGAACTCAATATAATGTTTACATTAAGTACGTATGGGAATTATATTCCATTCACATCATGAATTTTCCATCACGTTACATTTTATTGTAAGTTAGAATTTGACCAAAACGATATTTAAATCAGTGATATAATCATATTAAAGGCAAGTGAAAGATTTTACAAATTATTTTAATAAAAATTTTATATAAAAGCAATGACAGGGCAAATATATTCTACCCATGTGGTAACAAATTTTAATGTTGTGTTTTTATGAATAAATAGAAAAGAGAACGATAATCAATGGACTTAGAAATTTGAAGAAATTAAAATAGAAAATTACAAAAAATAAAAACTTCCTAGTAGCATAGTATAACCCTCTCGTTTCTTTCTTTATTTTCATGAGGAATGAGTTCCGCGTATGAATGACGAAATTAGAAATTAGTCTTAATCTCGTCAATATCTTCAGTTTCAAGTGTCAATATTGGCGGTGGATCATTTTAATTAAGCAGAATACAGATGAATCTAACTGAACTTTCTAAACTCTCCCTTTCAGTGGAGAATAATGACCAGAGAAACAAGGAGAAGCAGAAGGCACTAGGGATAAGTAAACGGATAAGCAATAATACTAAAGAGGTTATTAGATTCCCCAAATAAAATATGCCATTTTATATCTGTACCACAGAATAAGCATTTGTGTGTGGCAGTTGTAATTGTTGGTTCTGAACACTTAACGTATGTGTGTTTTCACTCACAGATTTGGCCGCATCTATACTGGTTAAACTTTGTGGGCCGCATGCTTAGAATATGAAATATTCTCAAAGTGGGTTTATTATCTTCCCATCTTTACAACAGTAGTGTGTTTGTGTTCTTTCTTTATCCACATTATTCAATAACATAAGAATGTTTTTTTCTAATATACAAGCACTTGATTCCAATCCTCTGATTTGTCATCTCTCTTGGCCACGTTTCCTAACATGGATAATAAGTTAATAACTATTTTCTGTGGATTCAGTTGATGTCATACTAATAGGGAAACTCTACAGTCGCTTTGATAAAACCACTTTGTCAGGTAGTAATGCACTCATAATGAAAGAGTCATGTCTTACTGGAGCCACTTAGTTTCGTGGCAAAATATAATTGCATCTGCAATATTTTAGACTAATATGTAGGAGGCAACTCAGCATGTGGGCATTACGGAATGATATTGGAATCGATACTAAGGTTTTACTATGTTTGATCGAGTCTTGATAAAAGTTAGATATGATTATGGTTCATGTTGAAGTTCATGATTAATTAAAATTCATCTTATGTGAGTTTTTCAAAAAGTTACATGTATTTTTTAATTTTGTAATTTTGATTATTTATGTATGGTTATATAATCTAGATTTATTTCTCTTATTCTTATATAAAAATGAATTTTCACAAGATCTTTCTCTATTATAAAAGTCAATAATATTACTATACATGACAATTTATGATTAATGATAGTGTAAAAATTATTTATACTATCATTAATCATAAATGACAATATATAAATATATATATATATATATATATATATATATATATATATATATATATATATATATATATATGCTAACGTATACCTACTTAATTTTTAGTTAGAGTGCGTTAACAAGTTATAACTAATGATTATCTTAAAATATACATAGAGTGTAGTTTGCCAACGTACTTTAACTAAAAAATAAGTAGGAGTACATTAGCAAATGTTTGTGGAGTTTGCTAATGTATACTCACTTATTTTTTAGTTGAAGTATGTTAGTAAGTTATAATTAGGATTATCTTAAAATACACCAATAATGTAGCTTGTTAACATACTCCAACTAATAAATCAGTGTGTGTATGTACGCGCGCGCGTAGACACATATATGGATTTGTTAACGTATAAACACTTATTTTTTAGTTAGAATACGCTAACAAGTTATAACTATAATGTATCATAAAATCATTAATGGTCTAGCTTACTAACGTACTTCAATTAAAAAATAAGTGGTTGTACATTAATAAATGCTTGTGGGATTCGCTAACATACATATACACTTATTTTTTAGTTGGATAACTATAATGTATCTTAAAATACACTAATGGTGTAGTTTGCTAACGTATTTTAACCAAAAACAAGTGAGTGTACGTTAGTAAATTCCATATATATATATTTTACAAAATGTTGAAACCAATTTTGTTTTTCGATAATTATGGACGTGGATCAATTGTCGAAGCACAAGGTTCTTTATTTTACCCACCATCAGATACTAGTGGATATGGTATTAGTGGCCACATCTTCAAAATATTATTGACCGCATGTAACAATCTTAATTATGTTTTGAAAGGATAATTTATGCATGTTTTGATTGTAGTTAAAGAGATTCAAAAGTACTTTTACTTTGAAAGTAACAAATTTTTCTTTCTTCATTGTGTCTTGGAATGAGAGAATATATATTGAAATTCGCAAAAGTATTTTCCTAATTTTAATCCAAACATAGCCGATGGCTGAGAATATTGACAATTTATGATGAGGATGTTGCTAAAGAATATTATATAGATCCTAAGTTCAAAAATTATTGGAATTATATAAAATATATATTCGATGAAATTTATAAGAACGAGATATATATGCTAGGAAAAATTAATGACGGTTGTTTTAAACATATATTAATATATTACGAGCAAATTGTTTCCACCTTCATTTTATTTTGCATTTTACACTAAACCTTTTCTATTTTTAAATCATACACAGAATCTCTCTTATTTATAAATATAACAAATTTCAACTTAAATCTTTTATTATTTTTATAAAATAGATAAAATTACCCTTTTTAAATATTTTAGTTCATTATGTAACTATTTTTTTATTTTTTATTCACTACACAAACCTCTTTCTGTTTTATAAATAATTAAATGATAAAAAAAATTAATATTACATTTAAATAATATAAGATTATAAATAATAAAATAAATTATAATTTTATACCTTCAAAATAACAAGAAATCACCTCAAAAAAATAGCAAGAAATATTTTAAATTTTTTGTTAAGAAAATTAATCACATGAATTATTAATAATTAAATCAATAGATTGTGAATTTATTTTTATTACTTAATCTTATAAAATTGATTATAGAAAATAAATTTATTGTCTCTTATTAATAATTCACATGATTAAGTTTTTATTGTATTTTACTGAGTCAATTTTAAAAAAATTCTCATTAGTTTGAAGATACAAAACTATCGTATTTATTTTATTATTTATTCTCTTACATTATTCTAGTTTTATTTTAATTTTTTATTTAAGTATTTAACATTTTCAATTTTTTCTACATTAGAGGATTTAATTATTTTAAAATAGAATTGATTTGAATAGTGTTCAGGAAAAAAAGAAGAAGGAATTTTATGTAATGAGTCAAAATATATAATAAGAGTAATTTTTCCGATTTCAATAAAAAATAAAAGTTTTTTAGGTTTAGTTGTGGCACATTTATAAAATAGGAAGTGTTTTGTGTATGTTTTAAAAATAAAAGGAGTTTTGTATAAAAAATGAAAAGTAGAAGGAGATTAAATTAATTTACTCTAATATTAAATAAAAAGGATAAAAATGTCAAAATTAGTCAGAATAATTCTTTTATTTTGATTAGAGAAAAATATTTAATCTTATCTAATAGCCAAAATTATTCTTGTTATTAACAATTTTTATTTACCTTTGATTGGTCAATAATAATTATTTGTTTATTTGGTAGTTAGCTTTTTTTTTTTTAATAAGCAAAATATAATAAGATGAGTACAAGGGGTACTCAAACCTATATACAATCATGCATCAAATGAATGAGAAATACAATATAAAAGGATAACATACCATATGAAAATTGACAACAATACCCTTTCTTGCATGCCATATCCCATGATTAGGTCCTAACTTTGATAAGATCTAAGATGCTTAATTACCATATCCATGAAACCCTTGATGGAAGTTCCTAAACTTCTTACCTCTAAGAATAGAGTCATGTTGGAGATAATGAGTCATTGCATCAATAGGAAGAACAGTAGAAATTCCCAGCCAAGCATAAACATAAAACCAAATCTATTGAGAAACCAAACAGAAATAATAAAAAAAAAGTTATTTACATTCTCATTTTCCTTAAAGCAAAGAACACATGCTACTCCTTGCTAATTTGTGATAATATTTTTGTGCAACAAGTTTAACCAAGTTAGTAACTTGTCAAGAAGCAAACACCATGAAAAAGACAAGATTTTCAAAAGAACTTTGCATTTCCAAAAATAATTAAACACTCCATCTGTTGACTATTATTAACACTAGCACTTATATGGTTCATCAATAAGTTATAAGCTAATTTAATAGAAAAAAATCCCACTGCCACCCTCCTTCCAAGCCCACTTATCTAACTCATTCTATTTTAGGACTATTGATTTTAATATATTAGAGAGCTCTAGCAGTTTTTTTCTTCATAAGCAAAGATATTTTTCTTTCAACTCTGATGCCAATTGCATTCCAAATCCTCCCCAACCCCCATTTGATAAATAAAAATAGTTTTGTTTAGAGAAACTTGGTAAAGTCTTGGAAAAAATTTGTATCACTCATACATCCTTCCAGAATTTTGCCTTATCCCATTACATATTGTTCTTGCCACAGTAAAAGGAAAACCAACAGTGAAAGACAAATGAAACACCCTTAATGGACCAAAGATCCCTCCACAAACAGATGTTTTATTACCATCTCCCGTATCAATGAAATTAATGTTGTCGAAAGAACCAAATTTCTAAACTAATAAGTTAGACTATACAATAGTATTATCACCACAAAGAAGCCTCCATCTCCACTTAGCCAAGAGACTTTAGTTAAACAACTCCAAGTTTTTAACCCTAGTTGCGCCCCCCCCCCTGCCCCCCCCCCAACCTTTTTTGCTTAGGTACGCATACCTTTTCCCATGCCATCTAACCAAAGTTGTTTTTTCCTTATTATCACCACTAAACCACATAAGGATTTTTGTATTCCAATCATAATTTTGAGCACCTTCTTTGGCATTTTGAAAAAGGACAAAAGCTAGACAAACACAAAGTTGATCAAAACAATTCTACCACCTAATGATACTCTTTTAGCTTGGGTTGTAAGTCTTCTTTTCATAGAATCAATAACCAAAGTCCAAGTAGTAAATTTTTTACGATTATCATCGATTGGTAGTCCAAGAAATTTAAAAGAAAGATTACTTGTTTTACAATGTAGAAAAATTGAAGTTGCCTTTGAAAAAACTTTCCTCCACATTAACACCAAATAAATTACTCTTGAAGAAAATGATCTTCAAACTTGAAACTAATTCAAAACCTCTAAGCACAACTTTCATCACCTATAGGTTCTCCCGTGTTGCTTTTCTAATCAACATTGTATCATATGCGTTTTATAACAGGGGTAAACATACCTCTTATCCTATTTTAAAGCCACAGAACTTACCCAGGCCAGTTGCCTTTGCCATAAGACCACTTAATCCTTCAGCAACAATCAAGAAAAGAAAGGGTACAAAAGGGTCACCTTGCTTAAGACCCTTGAACATAATGACCTCTTTGGTAAGGCTATCATTTAACAAGATAGAAATTGATCCTAAAAAGATAATAGCTTTAATCAAATTTCTCCATTCTACCCATCATATAATCCAAAAATCCTCACTTCATTGAGTCGTATATTTTGAACTCTACTTTTATGATTAAATAGTCTTGTTTATACCTTTTTGTATAGAATTCGCCAGTTAATTTTGAACCAACACACCATCTATAATTTCTCTTTTAGGTGGAGAACTTGTATAACATTTAGACATGACTCTGCCCAACAACTTTTTTAGTCTAATTGCCAATAGTTTTGATATAATTTTATAAACACTACCAATTAGAAAAATTGGTATAAATTCATAGAGAGATTGAGCATTGTGAAATTTAGGTACCAAAGTTAGAAAAGAAGTAATACCTTTAGCTTGGAAGCTTTGCATTAATGTAGAACTCCTCCATGAATTCACACACCTCATCTTTTATAGTACTCCAACAATTATTAAAGAAGTTGAAGTTCTCAAGCCATTAGGAGCAGAACTCTTGTTTCCATCACAACTCCAAATTGTATCTTTTATTTCCTCAATGTTAAAAGGAGAAGAAAGAAAAACATTATCCTCTGTTTGTCACCTGTTGGAATTGAATCCCATCCAAAGAAGGTCAATCATACTACAATTCTTGTTGCTAGCGATTGATCAAGTGGTTAATTCATGGAATGGTTAATAGGTTAATATTTGTTGTTAATGATTATAATTTTTAATGATAAGTTAATAATAACTATTGGGTAACTATCAAATATGGGGATGAAAATAAGTAAATCTACTCAACAAGAGCCTATTACCAATTTATATCAGGCTTAGAGTAGGTTAGACTTATTTGCTAAATAATTCAGGTCAAAATTTTTATAAAAATCTATTTAATTAAAATAGTTAGATTTTAAAAAGTTTTTAGATCTAACAAACCAATTTAAATAAACAATAATGTTTTATTATTAATTTAATCTTTTTAGTATAATATTTTAAGATTATATACTCATTAGTCCATTTAAAGGTTTAAGCCTTTTGTTCTAGATATAAGTCTAAGTCAATCAACCTATTTTGAGCTATGTTTGTAATCTTAATTATTTAGTATGCCTTTTTATTAAGTAGGCTTTTAAATAAGTTTTTGAATCAAATTATACTTTTAAAAAGGACAAATACGATCACTTAGTCTATGAATAAATTTTTGCTTATCCAAAAAAAAAAGGACAAACGTGACCTTAAAAAAAGCTAATATTAGTAAAGAGGTCAAACTTGAGCCTTTAATTAAAAAAGCAAGTCAAACTAAAGTCATTGATTTATATAGTAGGTCAAGTTCACGTTTTGTAAAGCCTAACGTAACTTAGGTCAAGTAATTAATTACTCAATAATTTCATATTTGATGTTAATTAATGTTTATCACTTATGTTTGATTAGTGATAGTTATTAAGTATCATGTGAATGAATATGATTTTCATTGAGTAGTAGTCACTAAAGGATATATATATATATATATATATATATATATATATATATATATATATGTATGTATGTATGTATATGTATGTATTAAGAGAGAGCACGACCACTTCTCATACAATTTTGGTTATGAATCAATAGGAAAATAAATAAGAATAATCAACTTCACAATCATAAGATATATTAAATGGTGGCAATTAAGGGTGAAAAACAAAGACACTTTGAGAGAAACCTTAAGAGAATATTAAGGAACTTGGAAAAGTACTAGTTATATATGGAATGAGACGATTAGGGTGATTAAAAAGGTAGCCAAAAAAACCTTAGGAGAATCAATGGGCTTTTAGCTTAAGACTAAGATTCTTAGAGGTGGGATAATAATGTGCAACAAAAGATTAAGGTTAAAATGGATTGTTATAAAACATGTGTGGTTCTTGTGTAAAAAGAGGAAAATTGAAATAAATATAAGGTAGATAAACAAAACACTATGAAGGTAGAAAGAAGAGCTAAAACAAAAGCATTTGACAATTTATATTAGTCCTTAGGCACCAAAGCACAGGAACAAAGTATCCATAAACTTGCTAAAAGTAAAGAAAGAAAAACAAGGGACTTGAATGAAGTTAGAGTGATTAAGGATGATGAAGGAAAATATTAGTTAAGGGACAAGATATTAGGAAAAGATAGAAGAGCTATTTTCATTAACTTTTTTTAATGAAATGAGTATTCTATGAACTTTAATAGATTTAACACCATAGCAAAAGGATAAAATTACTAATATTACCAGGGAATCTAAGAATCTCAGATAAAAGAAACATTGAAGAGGATGACAAATGGTAAGGTAGTAGGACCATATAATATACCTATTGAGGTGTGGAAAGGATTAGGATAGAGAGGCATAAGATGACTTACAAAGTTATTTAACGGGATTATGAAGTTCAATTTTAAAGCATGTAGAATGCATTGAGGAGAAGCGGTTTTAATTCCTATCTTTAAGAACAAAAGGGATATACAAAATTGTCTAAATTATAAAATGGGTTAAATTCGCAAGTCATACTATGAAACTTTGGGAAAGGGGCTTCATTTAGAGACTAAGATGATAGACCAGTTAATTATGCTATGTTATAGATCCTTTTTCTAGCATGATATCCAATTTTGTTTAAGTGGTTTTCGATCTAAAGAAAAATAGGTATGGGATTAGGAAAAATCCAAGGGAGAGCCTCAAGGTTGCCACGTGTTATTTATGTTACACAATAATTGTCACATGTCGTTAAAACAATAATTCTAACTAGAGCTGTCAAAGTGAACTAACTTGACTCACCACAGGTTAAACAAAAAAGTGAGTTAGCCCAACTTGGCTTACTTTTGGGCCAGCCAGAAAATAGTTAATCCAACTCAACCCACCACAGGTTAGTGGGCTAAACGAGTTGACTCACCTAAAATAAAAAAAATAAAAAATAAAATTTAAACATAATTTTTATTTTTTATGACAAAATATTATAACAATTAAACATTTAAATTTTAAATTGATGTTAAGGCATTTATAATTATAAAGGGTAATTACTAATTAAAGATGAGATATATCTATCTATCTATATATATATATATATATATATATATATATATATATATATATATATATATATATATATATATATTAAGTAATTTTTTTTAAAAAAATCTTATTAACCCCTAACTCGTAGCCAACCCGGCTCACTACGGGTTCAATCCATGTGAGCCTCGAGCTAAGTGATCTAGGCCAACTTTTGCTTATAATCATGACTAGTTGGATTTTTTCAATCCAACCCGACTCAAACTCGTGGTGGGTTGGGTTAGTCATTGGGTTAGTTGCATGGTTGTGGCTCACTTTGACAGTTTTAATGCCAATAGAGTTAATAATAGAGACTATTACTGTATTTCAAAGATTGAAAGACTTAGACCGTTGGTTTTAAAATATATGAACCAAGACTACATTCAACTAATTTATTACAGGAACCAAAACTATATTTGACCAATTTATAGGAACCAAAAACATTCTTAAAATAACTCATGTAACATTTGTCATGTGGCTGACTCATGATTGTCACATGACTATCATTAGACACGTCAACAAATAGACTAATGAAATTGGCTTTAGGGACTAATTTCATTGCATTTCAAAAAGTGAAGGACTAAAATCATTGGTTTTAAAATATAGGATTAAGTTCCAGTTTGATCAATTTTATAGATACTAAAAACACCATTTACCTAAAGTTAAATTGTCATTTTCTCTAATTAAAATTTAATTAATTCTACTTAATTAATAAATTTCGTAGTTGTATTTGTCATCAATATTTCTCCTATTTTATCACCGTTGACTATTATGCAACAGACGTATGCAAATCATGTTATCAGGTGGCTCTAAGCCTCTAATAGTTTAGTTAGTTATACATAGTCATTCATGCTGCCCAATCATTTAATTAAAGTTCCAATACTTTAAATGTGTTTGAGGGATTGACTAAACGAATGAGCAGTGGCCGAGGCAGGGGCCAATGTAATTTTTAGTTTTAAAAATCATTTTCTTAAACAATTTTACACTGTTCAATAATTAATTAATTTTTCATCCAAAATCTATTAAGTTTTGAATTTTTTTTTCAAAATAAATGTTTTAAAAACCAAAATACAAAGTTGATAAATGTTTCCTCATTTTTTATTTTATTTTTTCATCTTGTTCAATCTCTTTCTCAAGTTCACTCTTTGTCCAATGCTTTCACCATTCTTTACCAAATGTGTGAACAACCTTATTTAGTTGTATTTTAAAAACTAAAAAAAAATGAAAATAGAAATTAAACACATCCTATATAATTATTTTTCTTTTTAGACTAAAAGACTATGGTAATTCTCAGGTGGGCAGAGAGCGATCACTCATTAGAAAAACTCATTAATGAAACTAAAACCATCAATGATGATCATGGAAGGCTCTGGTCCCTCACTACCCTTGTCAATTAACTATTATTCTGCTCAATTATACATAAGGAAATGTCTTGTGGACACCGCAAATCTCCTCTACACTTGGAGGGAGATGAAAATAACAAAATAATAATAATAAATATAATAAGTAATATAATATAATAAAAAAAATTGAAAGAAATTTAAGTATCAAATAAAAATGTTTACAATATTAAGGTGTCTATATATTAATTTTCTTTTATATATATGTGGTGAAAATGATAAGGCGCGAAAAACCAAACCCGTATGAATAGACAAAGAGTAGAGTCCGTTTACCTAACTATATTTTATTACAACTTAGATTTGTTTTATGCAGTGACCACCAACTACTGCACCCAAAACAGATATATTGACCAAGAAAATGACCCGTAACTGTTTAGTCAAAAAGCTTTAATCTCTGACTGACTGTGAGGACTGAGGAACAAGATAGAGTATGCTAAATGTATGCAAAACTGAAATATATCCTCAAAATCAAACGGTCTTCCAAAATTCTTCCATGTGAATTAGAATTATTGAGCAAATTCACGTTAAATAGATTAAGCATATGTTTGGAAACTCATTCAACTGTCTCCAAAAGTATGTTCAAGGCAAAAGTAACAAAGGAGTTGCTTCCTACAACATACGTTTAGCTGCATGTTTAGCTTCAACGGATGGTTACCCAAACATAGGCTAAGTTCTTCAAAAAAAAGGACTAGGTTTTACTGAAAAGTTTAAAATAAGAGGATTTAGACTTGGTGTCATGACTCGCGACATGAATTGGGGTATGGTAAACCCTGCCGTCGGTGCTATGCAGTGCTACACGCGGGTACGTGATACACATGACCATAGAAGAAAAGGGTAGGAACGAGAAAACAGAAAATACCATTCATCGATTGGTTTAATAGTTTATTAACGTTTTCTTTTGTACAATAATGAGCGAAAGCAATTTAAGCCGAATGGCGCGGCACCTTGCTGCTCGTGCGCTTCAGTTGGAATATTTATTTCACCTTACCAGTAATGTTAATAATATATTTTTTGACATAATTTTTAAGAATTTAATGACTATGCACTATCAGTATAAAAAGTTTTACATTGTCAACTAATTATAAATTACCGTTATTATGACTTTTAAGGTAATTATTATAAAAGTTAACAAACTTACTATACATGATGGTTTGTGATTGGATAACAGTATAAAACAGTTTTACACTATCAGTGCATAGCCTTTTTTCTTATTTTTCAATACATTTTTATTATTAAATAAGTTTTATATGTGTACCATTGTATAACAAACACAGGTTTACTTTTTTCTAATAAGATCCATGTCAAATCGACCTAATAATATGTTAAAAATAGCGTGTTAAAGAATATATTATTAACCTTTCTTATTGCTTAAACATTCATTCTTAGGGCAGACATACATAAACAAATAAGTGTTTGTATAATTAATTAAGTGAATAACAATAAGTAATTAATAAAAGAGATTAGAATTAACAAAGGATAATAGTTAATAATTTGATTTTAATGGGCATGTATTGTTAATGTAAAAGCTTTTACATCGTTAACCAAATAGAAATCATTTTTGATATAATTTTTAATATAATTATTATAAAATTTTACAAACTTATCAAACAAAATTCTTTATGATTGGATGATAGTGTAAAAGATCTTTCTATTATCTATTCTAATTATTTTCTTTGTTTCTTTTGAATTGCCAACTTTTGTAAAATAAATTTATAATTTATTTATCTATTTAAAAGTTTAGGATAATAATTATGATATTATTTTTAATTAGGTCTTTATCTTTACCTAACTTTTAAATATTTTATACATTTATCATAAATGAAATAAAAATAATAGTAATATCATATTAAAAAGTTAAAAATAATTTTAATATAAATAATTATATTAATTTTTTCTAAATTGTATGTTATTTCTTAAGTAGACAAATAAAGAATAGAGGGAGTAATAATTAAAAGGAAAATGCTAATATGAACCCTTAAAACATGATTTTAAGCAACTAATTTATTACACTTTATATTTTTAATATAATAAATACTTTCTTTCTTAATAAAATCTTACCATTTTTTACGCTTTAGAATCATCCTTACAAACCATTGTTAGAATAATTTTAATTTTTTCTATAATCTTTTTGCTAATCACTAAATATAAACATATTAAGTATTTTTTTATGTTTCTAAGACATTAATTATATTTACTTTTTAAATTATTCAATATTTTTAATAAAATATTAGAAAAATTTGTAAAATAATTTATAATAAGATATAACATTACTCCATGTATATTAACAAGATGGTTGTTGAAACATCATTATGACTTGAACAGGAGAAATACTTGCGACGAGGACCTAACTTTATCCCCCCACAAAGCTTTGAAAAAATCGCGTATATCGCTCTCTTTATAGGTCAAACACAAACGTCCTTTTTGCAAACCTAGTCCAAGATCTGTATCGGCTGTTTTATATATATATTCAAGGTATATATAGTTATTGCGCTGTGTATAAACTACTCTTGCTTCATGTGCTATTTATATATAATTAAATGTTCTGTTTTGTCTTTTTCTCTCGTTGGTTCCGTGGATATGTAGTAAACACGTTGTAGACTGCAGTAGTCTCGTCTCGAACTCAATTAATTTCTTCCTTAACTTGGCGTTAGCGAATTGAAGAAAGCAGGGTATTGTTTTTTCTTCATACTTGTTATAAAATTATAAATAGAACTTTTTTTTATCAGAAATTACGATAAAAGTTTATTAATAATATTAATTATTACACTTTTATAACAACTTATTTTTATTTTTATTTATTAACAAGTGGTTTAAGGTATTAATAAATATTCTCTACATGATAAAATAAATATATTTAAAATCTTAAAAATATAAAACAAACAATCAATACCATTTATTTGATATATAAGATATTAATAGAAGGATATCGTACGAAGATATAAAATTATTCTAAAAGCTTTCTATTTTTCTTCTAAAAGGTTTATCACCTTAGAAATAAAAAACAAAAAAACAAAAGTATTTTTTTCATATAACATTTTTATTTATTGATATCTCACTTAAATATTTAATTAATTCACAACTACACTTCAACTCTTTTAAGAATAATTTTAATTCTATAACATTTTCTTATTAATCCTCGTATTTATAAGAAAAAATAAATACTTTTTTATTTTTAAGATATTAAATATATATGTTATTTATTTTTTATAAAGTATTAGGAGAAAAACAAGAATATTTTATAGGATATAATATAGAATTTTTCCTGTTTTAATTAGAGGATTTTAATCAAATAAGGTTATTTGGCCATATAATAATTGATCCAATTATTAATTTTCTTGAGATATGTGATTTAGTCGAGTAAAGCTGTTTTGTCATAGTAATAACGTAATTATTAATATCTTTTGGGGCAAAAATTTTGTCTTCCTTTGAAGTGCATTGTATCTATTTATTTGTTTGTTTTATTGTGATTACTCCATCTTGGAATATTTTTATGTATCTATTTATTTGTTTGTTTAATGAATTAAAACCAATTTTGATTTTGCATGATTGAATTGACATGCATTATTTTGGCCTTAAAAGATAAATGACATTAATTTAATTCTTTAATAATGAAAAATGGTATCAAAATCATCTTTTGCATATAAGGGGTATTTGATAGGAAGATTCTTTTAAGTTTTTCAAAAATCTTAGGTTGAGAATGTTAAATTCTTATGTTTGATATGAAAATTTTAAAATCATTCTTAAAAACCTAACATTCTCAGAAATTATTTTTTAATTAAGTTTTTCACTAAAACTTTTCCATGGGATCTAGGGGGTGGAAATTGAGAAAGTTTTTATTTTATAATTATGTCTCTCATTTTTGAAAATATTTTAAACATATCAAACATATTTATAATATTTCCTAATAAATATGATTTTCGGAAAATATAATTTCTAGAAAAGATGATTCTCAAGATTGGAAAAAGATTTTATATACCAAACGCCCCCTTAAATTTAAAAATTGTATTAATGTTATTTTTTATTATTAAAAGTTAAATTGATGTCTAATTGAGAGACTCAATATGTCTTTTTTGTGATAGAGAAATTAAATTAATATTAATTTCTTTATATTCTTAAATTAATATTATTTTTTTCACATACTAAATTATGTGAACTTAATGTTTAACCAAACAAATGCTCATTTATTCTTGTTAAATTTTAGAGCTAGAGGAACATATGCATTTACCCAGGCCGTTTACTGTCAAAGATTCCATTAATTACGATACAGACACGTATAGCTGTGTTAGGCTTCTGAATAATAAATAATAAATATTATATACATTCCGTAGCTTGAGTCATTGCTACAACGGATGACACGGCGGCGAAGTGAGGAAAAAGACAGGTCAGAAAATGTGCCGACGGTTGTCAAGGATAAAAAGTGTGTAAAACCCATCTAAATTCATTGAAAAGAAAATGTCTGCATCCATTCCTTCTACAAAATGAATATTAATTTACAGCAACTAACGTGGGATATCAATTTCTTAACTAAATTTTATTTAGTTTAATTTATTTGAAATGAATATAAATGATTATATTTTTGATAACCTAAATAATAATTTCATTATAATAATTTCTAAGAACCAAATCGCATTCATTAAGGGCAGACAAATTTTGGATGGGATGCTCATTGTAAATGAGGTTATTGACAATCTAAAATGACAGGCAAAAAAGCTAGTGTGTTCTAAGGTCGATTTCAAGAAGGTGTATAACTCAATAAGTTGGCACTACCTATTGTATATGATGGAATGTATGGGTTTTGAGGCAAAATGGAGGAACTAGATTAGATAATGTATTTCAATTACTAGAGTGTCTGTGTTAGTCAATGACAACTCAATAGAAGAATTTAGTATGGATAGAAGTCTTAGAAAGGGGCCCACTATCTCCTTTCCTAATTGTAGTAGAGGGGATCTATGTCATGCTCAGAGAGGCTATAAATATTGGCTTATTTAAAGGCTTTTTTGTAGGAAAACAAGCACATCATATCACATCTGCAATTTGTAGATGGCACTCATTATTGAGGGTAAATGTTGGGAAAATATTTGGGCTAGTAAAGTTAATCTACAGTTGTTTGAGTTAACATTTGGGTTGAAGGTAAACATATTTCTCTTGAGTGGGTAAGTGGTGTTGCTAAAATCAGGCTTGTTGTCTCTCTTAATATACTTTCTTTACTTCTTCAAGGCTCCAAAAGGTATTATTTATATACTTGAATCTTTATTTTAAAAAAATTTACATGAGGTAGAGGAAGGGAAACAGGAAAATATATTGGGTTGCATGGGAACAAGTTTGTCTAGAGAAGGAGGAGGAGGTTTAGGGGGGGGGGGGTAAAAATTTTAAGGGAATTCACTTTGGCATACTAGGAAAATGGTACTAGAGAGTAAAGAAAAAGCAATAATCTTTATGGTGTCAGATATTGAAAGACAAGTATGAGAGGAAAGGGGGGAATGGGAAAATAGAGGCAACAGATGCTCAAAATGGTGGGCGGATATTAATACATTAGAGGAGGACAACATTGGTTTCCAACCAAAATGGTTCTCACACATAGTTTGTAGGAAGGTAGGTTGAGGGGGCAAGAAACAACTTTTTGGCATAATTCATGGGTGAAGGGAGATAAGTGAAAAGTATAGAAGATTATATAAAATAGCAGAAGACAAAAGTGCAAGGGTGACAAATCTAATTGAATGGCAGAATAAAAATGGAAATGGAATTAGAGATGGAGAAGGGTTTTGTTTTAGTAGAAGAAAGGGTGTGTAGTAGAGATGGAGGCTGAGCTCAAATGCATTAATCTAGTAGCAAATGAGAAGGATAGATGGATGTGGAGGGTGGAGCCAACTTGTCAATACTCAATTAAGTTTGCTTAAAAGATACTCATGTTAAAGCCACATAAGGAGGTGGGGGATTTTTTTGAAAAAAAAAATGTAGTTGAAGTGTGCTCCTCCGAATCTTTTTTTCAAAATTTTATATGGGGTGGAGGCAGGGAAACAAAAAAATATATTAGCTTGTAGGAATAAGTTTGTTTGGAGAATGAGGAAGGAGGTTTAGGGGTAAAAAATTTAAGAGAATTCAATTTGGCACTACTAGGAAAATGGTGCTAGAAAATGATGAAAGAGCAACAATCTTTATAGTGTAGGATATTAAAAGGCAAGTATGAGAAGGAAAAAGGAAATGGGAAAATAGAGGCAGAAGATGCTCTAAATGGTGGGTGGATATTAATTCATTAGAGGAGGACAATGTTGGTTTCCAACCAAAATGGTTCTTACACATAGTTTGCAGGAATGTAAATAGGGGGAAAGAAATAGTTTTTGAGCATGATCCATGGGTGAAGGGAGATAAATTAAGTGAGAAGTATAGAAGACTATATAAAATACAAAAAACAAAAGTGCAAGTGTGGTAGATCTAAGGGGATGGCAAGAAGAAAATTGGACATGGAAGTGGAGATGGAGAAGGATTTTGTTTTAGTGGAAGAAGTTGTTAGGAGAGATAGAGGCTGAGCTCAGATGCATAAATTTGGTAGCAAATGAAGAGGATAGGTGGGTGTAGACGGTGGGGCCAACTAGTTAGTACTTAGTTAAGTCTACCTATAAGTTACTCATGTCAAAGCTACATAGGGATGCAAGGAATTTTTTCAAAACAAAAAAAATGTGGTTAAAGTGTGCTCCTCCAAAGGTACAAACTTTCATATGGAAGCTAGCAATAGATTGCATTATAGAATTTAGTACTCTACATCGTTATTGGCAGTAATGATGGGCTATGTAAGGGGTGTGATCTAGAAGTTAAACATATAAAGCACTTACTTTTTAGATGCACTTTTTTCTCTAAAGTTTGGTATGATTACTTCAAGTGGTGGGATATTACTTCAGCATAAATATAATGATGTTATCAAATTTCTCCCAGTTCGTGGGATTGTTAAGTTGCGGTGCTTCTAATAAAATAAGATGGCAGACAGTTTGGTATATAGTGGTTTGGTTAATGTGGTTGGCTCGTAACTCTCTTGTATTCACAGCTCAAAGGAATGACATTAATCAAATAGTTGAAATGGAAAAGATATATTCTTGGCATTGAAATATTGCTAAGTGTGGTTTGATTATCCTACTTCCCATTGGTTTTCAAATCCTAAAGCATGCTTGGGGATAAAGTAAACTAAAACAAATTGAGGAACAAATGAGAGCACGAGAAGGAATAAATATGGAGCAAAAAGGTTTCAATGTTATTTCTAAATTGGATGATGGACCATATTTGACATTAAAGGATACTCTTATTCCAAAAACTAGCTCACCGAAGTTGTGTTAACTTTAGTCTCTTTTCAAAGACACACATTATTTGAATAATTGCATTTTTGGTGGACTAACATTTTGGGATAGAACTCAGAGTTTTTGGAGGACCAGTGAATAACTACATAAGCTCTTTATATGCAACTATTTGAACTGATGGTTGTGCCTATAGCCAGCGTTCATTTTGCAGTATTTGCTGAAGTAAGGGTGGACATCAAGGTTGTACCTTGGCAATATCAATTTTAGGAGTTCAATTTTGTAATGTTGTAACATTCTTAGGATATGACTTGGTTTTCATTGGTGGGAAGTGACATATAGCATCTATAGAGGAAATTAAATTTGTCCTACTTGTAATAGTAAGAAGTGTGGTCTTTATTTTATATTGGCAGTGTAGTGCTTTGATTTTTTACGGGTTGCATAAAATCCATGTTTGCTTCTCTTGTAAATCCATAATATTGTGCATAACTTTGATGCATTTTGTGCTAGGTTGGGTACAAGTCATAAATAAATTCATTTGGCTTACCAAAAAAAATGATGACTTTATTTGATGTGAAAGGTCAATCGTAAGCACAAGTTGTATTAAGAAAAACCCAAGTCCCACAGTGGCTAAAAATAGAGCCAAGATAGAGCATATAAGTGAGGGGCAATCCTCACCCTATGAGCTAGCTTTTGGGGTTGAGTTAGGCCTAAACATAAACTGTAAAATGGTTTCAATGCTTATCCTAGATCCATTAATAGGTCACCTACCATATTATCAATGACCAAGCCCAATAGTGCTGGGTGTGAAGGAGTGTATTGGGAAAAACCCAAATCCCACATCGGCTAGAGATAGTGCCAAAATAAAGTATATAAGTGGGGGTCAGCCCTCACCTCTTGAGCTAGCTTTTGGGATTGAATTAGGCCCAAACCCAAATTGTAAGATGGTATCAAAGCCTATCCTAGATCCATTAACAGACCATCTACCATATTATCCACGCACCAAGCCCAATAGTATTGGGCATGAGGGGGTGTATTGGGAAAAACATAAGTCCTATATTAGCTAGAGATACACACACCAAACCCAATAATGCCAATGAAGGGGTATCAAAGCCATATTATCCATGTTTATGCCATACGAAAAAAATAGATAAAACAAATCACTAACTAGATTAAGTGGCTATAGAGTTGTATAACAAAAAAAACATGCAAGATGTAATGTCTGGCCATTTTCATAATTAGTGATTGTCCCCATAAACCAACACAAGATTTTTCAGCGTGCCTTGTCCTCACTCACACCCTTCTTGGGAAACTTCTTAGGAGGTCACCTGTCCCTAAATTACTCCAAGTCAAGCACGCTTAACTGCGGAGTTTTTAAGTGATGGGCTACCGAAAAATAGATGCATCTTGTTGATATAGGTAGCACTTATTAATTCCTTTAAGTTATCTTCAACTGTATAGTCTCATACCTGCACAGCCTCTAGATCCCTCTCATTCTGGTATGTATTCGATTCATTCATGTACCCCTCCTATTGGAAGCATGCCAGGAGCTACTCCTTATCCGTACCTTATCTCTTTTGCACCGGCGATCATTCCTCTCCCTCGTTAGCGCCCGGGATGTTATATGCCCACTAGCTTCCACTTGGTTCATCCTCAAACCACACCGTACTAGGATAAAGGCCTTGCTCTAATACCACTTTGTAACACCTGGCCGCTTTCAAGATCAGTGACTATCCCCACAAACCAACGCAAAACTTTTCAACATGTTTTGTCCTCACTCACATGCTTCCTAGGAAACTTCCCAGGAGGTCACCCATCCCTAAATTACTCCAAAGCGTGCTTGACTTAGAGCAATTTAGGGATGGGTGACCTACTGAGAAGTTTCCTAGGAAGCATGTGAGTGAGGACAAAGCATACTGAAAAGTCTTGCATTTGTTTGTAGGGACAGTTACTGATCCTGAAAGCGGCCAAGCGTTACACATGACACCAATCACCTTGTGATATGAAAATATAATAGTAAGACATGATAATTGACATTTATGCATACCTTTTTGGTGTGCATTTATACACTTATTCCTCTTTTTTATTATTTAACTTAATATTTTGTTTGACCCCGAAGTTTAAAAATTATAAGTAAATTGGATCAATAGATAAACTTTATGAAATTATGGCATTTTACTATTGATCTTCCAACATTTTGTAGGATTTGAAGAAGGCTTGGAGATGTTCAGTAAGGAGTTTCATTAAGCTGAGAGCAATTCTCACTAAGAAAAGAATGGGTTTTTGCTATCCAAAATCCGCTCATTGAGCCTTATGCTCACTAAGCGCAAAGGTGACCTCTAGAGAGTACACAAATCTAAGTTTTGAAGAATTCACTTAGCAAGATTGAAATTCACTCAGTGAAAGTCATGCCTTAATTTCATAATTTTAAGAATTCGCTTAGCGAGTGTCTACTTTCACTAAGTGAATTATGGACAAATCATTTAACAAGGGCACAAATATTGTTATTTAAGAGGAAAGTATGATATAGAGAAAAACATTCTCTCATTCCCTCATTTACTCCTTTGATTCTCTAGGACCCTGGACCATTGGAAGACAACTAGGAAGCTCTCTATGGACATCCAATCCACCTTCTTCATCTTTCTATCATTTTGGATGCTTCTTGTTTCTATGAGTAGCTAGGTTTCCCCTTGTTGGGGTTTGATGTAACTGAACCCACTCTCAGGTATACATTTTAAGTTATCTATTGATGTTTATATTTCTCTATTCAGTGTCTCTACTTCCATGTTTAATGCTTGTTATGGTTTGATCATCATGGCATGATTTTATTATTTTAATGGTTGTTGGAAAACACTCTTTTTTGGAACTAAAGTAAGCACCTAATAAATCGTGTGTCTAGGAATGGAGCATGGTTTCTTGGCCATCATTTAACCTCTTTTCTTAAAGTAAGTTACTTGGGTAAGCCAATCAAGGGATTGATAATTTAAATAAGGACTTAGATTCATTCTGCTATAGAACTAGGGTTTGAATAAGCTTATTGGTTGATGGTAATATGAGGAAAATGAACTCAATGATTAATGTTTATGTTGCATGAGAGGATGGTTTAGTGAAGTGAAACCCCAATGCTCACTATCCATTGTTGTTTGTCTATTCTTGCCCTTTAAGTTTTTGTAAAAATACCAAAAATACTTTGTTGTGTGTTCTTGAAGCTTTACTTACTGTTATTTACATTTTTGCACACAAAGGATTTAATATTGTCAGTAGTTTTTGAAATAGCATTAAATAGAGAAAAGCTTAATATTACACAAGTCCCTTAGGAGACTTCATACTTATCACTGTCTACTTGCACAATTTGGTACGCTTGCCAATAAGTCAACACGACACCACTTTGTATGTTTAGTATTATGCATAAATCACTAAGAATCAAATCCATACTTCAAATTGGTTGATATAACTCTACTGAAGCATAATTAAAAGCCCTATCCATCCTCATTTATAATTTTTGAATTATTTTTCTTAATGACAAATTCGTTAATATTTTCTATTGATTTCATGATAATTTCTCTTGATTAAGAACACATTATAATTAGACTTTTGCCTTTGTATCAACGCTATATATATAAGATGAAATTTTAGTTATTTTTGTGATAGCTCTAAAAGTCTTAATCTAGATGGTTACAATTTTCAATTTTTAAGAAGTTTTAAGTTGATTGAAACCGATGTATGTAAGATGGTAAATTAATTTCATTTTAATGGCAAAACTTGTGAGAGAATGTAACTCTTCCTTTGTTCGCTTAATACCTGAGAAGGAGAATCCTTTGTAGATGGATAAATTTTGACCTCTTTGATTGAAATTTATACAAGATATTGGCTAAGATTATTGTAAGAGGCTAATGAGGGTATTGAAACCAATTGTTATTTCTAACATTCAATTCTAATTTATGCTTAATTTCCCAATCATAATGCAAAGCCTATATCAATTTCAATAGCAATTAACTATAGAAAAATTTTGAGCACAAAGATGAAAGCATAAAGATCATGAGACAAACTTGTATTACATGAAAATAAATCAAATTACATATATAGGAATTCAATTTAGATTTATTTATCCTATCTTAAAGAGATTTAGTTACACATGTTATAACATAAAGAAATCACGAAAGTTGAGATAAAGATAAATATGATGCATGCGTGCCGCTAGATATTCTTTCAAGGCTTCCTGAGCAATAGGAATGCTAGACCACTCTCTAAATCTTTGTTGCTTTAAGTGTCATACCTCTCTTGTTGGTCAAAAACTCAAATTATATCCTTAAAGCTCATTGTAAGTGCCTAGCACTACTTGGTGACGCCAACACTAATATAATGTTTAGAAAACAATTTTGGCACTTGAGCACTGTGGGATTCCATGGCTTCTTGCAATTGGTGCTAGGTTAGAAGCACTTGGTGTTGCTTGACTAAAGAGCGCCATTTGATCTAGCACTTGGCACTTTGTTGAAACACTTGACTCTCTAGAACAAAGGTCATTTGTCACTTTAACGCTTAGCATTTTAAGGAAATGCTTAGCACTAACTTTGATACAAAGTAGCATTTAGCATTGAGATCTTGACACTAGACACTAAGTGATAATGCTAGGGATTTTTGCATATATAAATCCAATGTCAAATTTAATCAATTATGCAATTCGTTTTTAAAATTATAAAATATTAAAACATATATTTAAATCTTGAAAAGAGCCTTAGAAGCTTATTTTCTTTTTATAATTTTCCTAAAAATAGCTATAAATTTGCGTGTATTTATAGATTTATCAGTGGCTGTTTATGCTTATTTCAAACAATGTTATCTTTGGAATAGTAAGTCACACTTACTTTTGTACATAGGTTTAGTGAAAGGAAAAAAAAATAAAACAAATTTGAATTGTAGTTTGATTTTTAAATATTTAGTGTATTAAATAATGCATAATAAATCACATTTAAGAAGAAGAAATTTAATATTATTTATATTTTGGATCTTATTAAAGTGAAATCTTAATCTTAGTTTTGCTTTATAAGTGTAAGGGGAATGCTTGTTTTCTGATTGGGGTCTAACTATATATCTCTTATAATCTTTTAATAAAGTTACTTATGAAAAAAATACGTAACAAGTGCCATAAAAGCATGTCAAACAAAATCAATATGAAAGTTGAATTAACGTTTTTTTTTAATGCATGTCACATAATTAACTCTGAAATTTTTATGGAAAACAATAATAACATTTTTTGGATGGTCATGCTTAATTGTCGACCACCAATAATTACCGAAAATAACAAATAAAATAAAGTTTTATATTTAGAGATTTGTTATTTGCACATTAATATTAACTAGTATTTTAACCTATGCATTGCACAGAATAAATGTTTATTTTATATAACTAAAATTTATAATAAATAAATACTTTTAAATATATAAATTATATTATAATTAAAATTTGTAATAAATAAATATTTTAGAAATTATGTTTTAGATTTATAATAAATACTTTATATTGTGATACAATATTATTTTTACTTATTGATAATTTAAAAAAATATTAAAATTCAAGTTAAAACTAAAGATATTTAAAATAATAGATTGAAAGAGATAAGAATTTAAGAAAAATTCCTAAAAACACCCTCGTTGAATAATGATAATTAAAAACGCTATCATTCAAAATAGTCATTCTAATTTATATATAAAAAAGGATATCATATGTATGTTAGGAGCATATTTAAATTGAAGATAAAATATATATATATTCAAAATTGGTTTATGATATTTAGTTACAGTTTGTTAAACCATTCAGTTGATTTAAAAGCATAAGAGGATATATATATCAAATGCATATTAGAAGAATATTTGAATTTTGAAGATTATATATATATATATATATATATATATATATATATATATATATATATATATATATATGATCAGGATTCGTTGACACCAGGTGTCAAAGTTAGTCAAATTACACCTTTAATAACTTTTTGCATAATGCAAATTTAATCAATCCAACCGTTGAATTTGATGTTCTTATTAATTAGATTAAGTATACAAAATTTCACACAATTTCAAAATTATTTAGTAGTTCATCATATCACTTTATTTTAACGTACAATAAAAAAAATTAAAATATATGTAAATATTCAATGTTAGATAACACATCTAGAAAAGTCCAAATGATGTGAAATTTGATATACATGATCATAAAGATAATATCACATAATTTAACAGTTGGATTAGTTAAATTTGCATTATATAAAAGTTATTGAAGGTGTAATTTGACTAACCTTGACACTTAGTGTCAACGGATCCTGACCCTATATATATATATATATATATTTGAATTTAGTTTCTGATATTCAATTACAGCTTGTTAAATCGTTCAGTTGATATTAAAAGTATAAGAAGATATATTAGATGCATGTTAGGAAAATGAAGTCCAACTTTTCATAAAAAAAATTATTCAAATGAAAGTAAATATTAGGGAAAGTGGAAAGAGTGGAGACCTGAGAAGGAAGATAGTTTTACATATTTATATATATAGAGGGATAGAGGGATATTTTTTATTATTTAAATAAATAAGTAATAAATAATACGTATTAAAATGTATTTTATGTATTATAAAATTAAATATTATAAAAATAGTGTAAACATTATTATTTGCTTCGTCAAATATTCTCAACAGTCAACACTTCGAATCAGTCCTGCATTTTATGCTTTTAGAACTGCTATATTATATACCTTCCACACCTCATGATGTGACAGCTTGATCCGGTAACCAGTTATTAGTCAAAAGTTTAGTTAACACATGTTATATAGCTATGTTCATCTTTTGCAAGGTTAGAAAAACCACATCCTTTTACCAAAAAAAAAAAAAAAAAACCACATCCTTTTTCTTCGAAGTTCTGTTACTTGTCTCTATTATATGATGGAGGATTAATGGCTTATTGGCTTGTATTTGAATTTGTCCACAATGTGGCATGCGTTGATTTGGCTAGTTGGCTTTGGCAAAAGAGATAAGGTAGGCTTCGAATATCTCTAGTCTGTATAAAAAAACATTTTGCAATTCCGGTACCTGTAACATTTCATTACTTTGACATCCGGATAGGTAAGATTTTGTTCTCCATAATAATATTATATCAATAAATATTTCAATTTATTTATATACTTTATCAATCCCCTTCCTGTCAATTCGTGTGAAATTTCTGATAGGTTGACTAAAGCACCCAAATAATTAAAACAAATGTTTGAATTAATTTTAAAATTGGACCACAAACTAGACCATGCATGTACACTTACGCGTTAATTGTAAAAGGGTAATCAATGTTCACTGAATAATCTACTTATCTGTCTTTTCAAAGGGTAATCAAGCCTTGACTGAAAATTAAACATCTACAACCTTACCTAAAATTTACTAAAGCATCTACCCCTGGATACTTTGTTAGGTTAATAGTATAGTAGAGATACAAGGAACAAAAGCATGTCATTGTTTCACTTTGAAAATTGGTTAATTAGCCCCCCTTGGATGCTTTGAGTTACGTATATAGCATAGTAGAGGCACAAGGAACAAAAAGGTCATTGTCTCACTTTGACAATTGGTTAATACGGTATATTGTAATTGCGTGTAAAAACTCTACAAAAGGAAAGACAACTATGTACTGAACTAAACAATGAAGCATGTATTGACACTTTTCCTTTTTATTGTAGCTTCTATTAATTTAATATTTATTTATTTTTGAGAAAATAGGCTATGTATTAACACTGTAAAAATGTTTTGCTATGTCAATGCATAGCCTGTTTTACACTTATCAATCACAATTCACTATGTATGGTAAGTTTGTTAACTTTGATAATAATTACACTAAAAATTACACTAAAACTTATTTTCGATTGGTTGACAATGTAAAAAATTTACACTGATGGTGTATAATAATTAAACTCTTTATTTTTTAATACATTTGTTTGTTTTCTTAAATCAAATTAATATTCAATTGTATTCACCAAAAAAAAAAATATTCAATTGTCACTCTTAATTTTATCTAAACTTCTTATCACTAATTTAATCATATTCACAAACTATGTTGTTGTTGTTGTTAATTTCTGGAGTAGGTTATATGCTGATTTTCTACAAAATCCTCTTATGTATTCATATTTCCGTCAAAACATCGATAATTATTTACTGTGTTAACATCCTGAAATAACTTCAATATGATATGTATATTGAAATTCCTTAGCATATTTAATATAACTATCATTTGCTTATATAACTACAAAATGAATTTCGTATATTATTTGAAATATGACGTATAATTTCTTCTTGGAACATAACTACTTTTTAATAGAGAGACGTGCGTATAAACTTTTTTTTATTTTTTTAATTATCGAGATAGAGAAAAAACCTTGCATGATTTTATTAACAATAATTTAAGAGTGATTAGAATAATTTAAAATAATTTTAATTTTAAATTATACAATTTTAGCATTTTATGAGGAACTGTTTCACTCAATACTTAGTTTCCTTTTTTATTTTTATATAAAACTCAATAATTCTAATAATAAAAACCTTTTGCTTATCCAAAAAAAATGAAAAGTTATATAATCAAATAGTCAAATAAAAACGTGATAGTGTCGATACCCTGATCATGAATATCTCATAAGAATAAAAACAAAATGAAACCGTAGAAGCTTGCCATAATAATATCCAACCTAATGTGCATACACATAAATCCAAGCATCACATGACATTTGACCCGTAACAATGACAATTATCCTGTTTTTGTGAATAATATTTTGGCTTTCGAACTTAAGAAACAATTCTGTTAACTATCTTTTGAACAAAACTTGAATACAGTTTTATAAATAATTAAGTATTGTTATTATTGTTTCCCCAACATTTCATCTCGGCAATTGACTAACCACTGCTCTCATTTCGATCGATATCTAAAATCAACAATAATTACTGATATGAAATGTTGATTTTGATTGAAAAATAGTAACAATAATATTTATAATATTATATTTAAATCTTGTACTTAATTAATTATCTTTTTAAAAGTAGATTACTAGAATCCATATATTTAATTCAAACTTTTGTCAAAAAATTTGATTCAAACCTAGTAACCTACAACAGAAAGTATTAAAGCATGCACAACCTCGTAGCAACCAAGTTTTTCTCCGAACAACCGATTAAAAATCATAAGTAAAACAGATTTGATGCAAATCATTTTAATGAGTAAAAGTATGATCCTCTCTAAGCTAAAAAATTTTTTTTTTTTCTCTAAAATTTATTAAATTAATAATAAGGTTTTAAACAAAATTAGGAATGGAATGGACTATTAGTTTGTGTAGGAGAAAAAGAGAGGAAAGAATGGCATTTTAGAAAAATAAATAAGTAAATTAAATAAAAATAATAATAGACATATAACAGCAGTAATAAACATGTTTTTAAACTACATGTAATCTTTTACGTTTGATTTGTGTTAAACCATAACAAAACATTTGTTGCCTTAATATTTACTTTCTAATATTTTGCCACATATGTTTTCTGTTTAGTAGGTATAAGAATTTGTTGCATCCTTCATTTTAAATTACGGGTGGGCATAGGTCAAGGTAGATCGAGTTTAGGGAATATTTAGATTCAAACCGGCCCAATGTTAACAATTTGAGTTAGATTGAATTTTTCAAAAATGAAATTGACAATCAGGATCGAACCAACCCAATCATATTTAGGCTGGTTTAGATCAAGTCATTAGGCCAATTAATAAAATAATAAAAAATAAAAAATGGAAAAATAAAAATAGAAATAGTAAAAAATAGAATATCATAATAAAATGAAAGAAAACTAATAAATAATTTCAGAAGTCAGAATTATAGAATTATACAAATAATTATAAAAGTATACAACATAAAAAATTATTTTTTTTTCCTAAATGGTATAGGTTTGGGTTGGTTCGGCTCGGCGCAGGTTCTATCATTTCATGTGTCGATGCCCAAATTTGATACCCGAACCAATGTCATCGGGTTTGTAATTTTAAAATTTGAACTGAATTAATGCTCTGAATCAATCCAAATTTTCTCCTTTGATTTGATTCAAATTGATCTAGATTCATGTCCACCCCTATTTTAAACTAGGTTAGTTTATGTGAAGAAAATCATTATTTTTTATTTTGTTCACAATTTTAATATTTTCACTTTTGATATAATGCCAAGTACATAGTTAAAAAGCTTTGTGATTAAATACCTCTTTTGTTTTTAGATTCATGCCTAAGCCCTCCATCACCAAACTTTACCATAATTAAACTATCATATTTTACTTTATAATGACCAGTTTATGTGTTTATAATATGAAAGGAATATATATATATATATATATATATATTAACAAGTTGCTAGACCTTAACAAAAATTGCAACTTAAAAACGGATAACATTAATCCCTCAAAGAATTAATTAAAGTAGAAAAAATTGTTAACTGAGTTAGTTAAATGGTTTGGAAACCCTTTGTTGAATTTCTCAATTTCCATAGCAGACTCAAATTGTTTCATGATGTAGCTATAAGATACACATGCATGGCCAGTGAGAATCATATGTTTTCAACCCAAATAAATAAATAAATAGATAAAGGTCACGGATTGGTTTGAGTGAGGGTAATATGTTCATTAGTCAAAACTCTCGATATTTAGGGATAGGGTCAAATGAATTTGAAAGCTCTTGTTGTGAGGAAAAATCTTTGTTTCCTTTGAATAATGAATTTTGTGGCACCCAGTTATTGTCACTAGCTTTGAATTGAGGAGTGCGCGATGCAGGTTAGGTATCGAGCCTCCATACGTCAACTCCAAAAAATAAAAAATCACATTTCTTAGCCTATCTGGAAACTCCACTACCTTGTGCAACCCAGATTCTCAAATCTCGCCGTTCTATCTTAAAAGCTGCATGCCTGAAATTTGTTTTACCAATTGCACCAATTCTATTAATCGACAAATAGGAGCCCAATATGTGATGCATGCGTATACATATGCTGCACAGTTTTGTGTTGAATAAAGTGTGTTATTCAAACCATCAATTTCCTGATGGGTAGGACAACTTTAGTTTACCTATGTGATGCTGCCACGCGTGAGAGATAGAGGGATCAGTTGTTATTATTATTATTATAGGATGAATAAATTATATCACTTATTTAATTAATAATAACAGTGCGGCAGACCAAATTAAGGAATCAAGGGAAGAGCGGAAGAGAAGCAGATTGTTTTCCCCATTGTTATCGAGTAAAAGATTGCATGCTACAAGTAGAAAGGTAGAGAATCAATCATCATATAATTAATGAACGAAATTCTTTTAAACTAATTTTAATTTTAAAAAAGTTTATAAGTAAAAGGGTATATAATTTAATTTAAAGCTTATTATATTTTTGTTATTAAAATTTAAAGACATTTATTCATTTTCAGACCAATTCTTTTTAAAACTGTCTTTAATTTCCACACATTTAATATTTCGGTCTTTGGTCAAACAATGCGATACTAGCTTGTCTATCATATGTTGTGCAATCTTGCCCTCCTTTAGATTTTGCAGCGTGGATCCGATGCTCCTACTTTTGGTAGGGAGAACAATCTATTTCAACTGTGAAATTATTGAAAAAGAAAATCACATATTCAAAGATTACATTAGTGTAAAATTAATTTCCTAATTAATGATGCAGTCTAATATATATAAGTAAGGTAGTCTAATATATATAGGTCAGGTGAGAAATATATTCTCAATTTAGGAAGTAGTTTTAACAGTGTAACTTTAACATGGAATATTTCGGCCTTTTTTTCCTAATCAGAAGTATAAGAATTTTTCATTTTTTTTAGGAGTAATAACAACATACTCTCTAACACACTCCTCATAATACTCACTCTATTATTGGTTGAAATTTATTAAAAACTACAAAAATATGAGAGAGAGTCATTAAATAAGATGTAGGCCCCACAAATTTTTATAATTTCTAAGAAATTTCAACCAATACAAAAAGGTGTGGTTCAAAAGAGTGTGTTGCTAGTATTTTTCTCTTTGTCTCTCTCCCTCTTTTTTTTTTTTGGCATTGTTATATTTTCGTAGAATTGTGAGGGAGTACACTCTAAAGAATAAAGTGTATGTATAACTATTGGTTAAGATGTTAACAATTGATCGAGATTATAATATGAATTCATGTATAAGAAACTTTGAAGTTGTTAAATTTTTTTAATCAACAATTATAAGTATGTTTTATCCTCTAAAATATATTTTCTAACATTACAAGAGTTAAATTTATTTTCATAAATTCTTTTTAAATATACAAAAACTACAAAAATAAGATTACAAAATATGTTGAGATATTTGGTTATAGGCAACTATCCATGTAATTATTCTTTCCTAATTTTTAGAGATATTGCAGTTGTAAATTAGGTAAACAGATTGATTCGACCGTTAGCTTGATTATGGGGTCAATAGCACAAACATAGGGATTCTTTTATTCATTAGCCTATATATGTATCTGTATTGTTTCATTATTAGCAAGAGAGAACAAAAATATACTCTTCTTAACTTGGTATCAAGAGCCGAAACTTGTACCATGAACAAATCAGGTTTTGAAACATTTGGAACCAAGCCTACTTTTATTATTATTCAATCTGAAGGTTCATTTAATGCAAGGATTATACTCAATGAGACAAATTACAATATTTGGTCTCAAATCATGGAGATGCATATTGCTGAGAAGGAGAAACTCTCACTAATTTGTAGGAAGGTCACTACCACCTACTGAAAAGGATGATGAATATGAGAAGTGGTATGTAGATAATGAAAAAGTCAAGAGATGGCTGTTGATGTCTATGGCTCCAGAAATTATGAAGCGATACATTCATCTAACTACTGTTCAAGAGATCTAGAAAGATCTTTCTAAAGCTTTTTATGATACAGTAGATGAATTACAGGTTTTTACCTTGAACTAGAGGGCTTTCTCTGCCAAACAAAATGGCAAAACACTATCTGTGTATTATGGAGAATCAATTGAAATTTTTTGGTGAATTGGATCATCGTGATAATGTGATCATGGAGAGTGCGAAGGATGTTGAATCTTACCGAAAATCAATTCAGCAACAAAGGGTACATATTTTTCTTACAAGATTAGATGGTGAATTCAAACAAATCCGTGGTGAAATTTTGAGAAAGGATCCCATCCCTAAATTAGAAGAATGTTATGCACTAGTTCGCAGAGAAGCTTTTCGACACACAACCATGAAAGGAGAACGTGGAAATTTTTAAGCTTGCCACCATGGTGACTCGAAATTGATTAAATAGGAATTGGTCTTCTCAAAAGCGACAAGACCAAACAAGGATCAACTATCCCAACCCATTGACAGTGCAGACAAATCCACCTACAAATGTACTCATTACTATCAAATTGGTCATACCAAAAATCTTTGTTTTGAAATTGTGTGGTATCTAAACTGGTGGGATCATAGTCGAGACACATGAAAGAGGAATTCCAAGAAGGCCTCGCTATTGCATTCGTTGAAACAAAAACAAGGGATGAATGTGTTGAACAGACTCCGGCAATGGTAGCAGCTACAAAACAAACTTTGACATTGGTAGTAGGTGTAGGTAACTTTGGTAAGGCTTTTAATATGTCTACACCTGTTTCTAATAGTACATGGATAATTGATTCTCAGTGCTACCTATCATACGACGTTCAATTCTAGACAATCTCATCCCTTAAACCATCTATACAGAAATTTGTTTCCACTACCAATGGTTCTTCGATCCTTGTTATTGGGGAAGGGTCCTTGTCCCTCGTTGATACTTTGAATTTAGATTCTGTTTTAGTTGTTCCATCATTGAATTATAATCTTTTATCAGTTTCCTAAATTACTACTGCCTTATTTTGTGTTATGATATTTTGGCCTGAATTTTGTGTGTTTAAGGACATCCAAACAAGGTAGAAGATAGGTTATAGTACTAGGCGCGAAAAGTTGTATTACTCGAACTTAGAGTTAAAGAGCTTGGACAAGTTATGTCAAGCATTGATAGTGAATGGTTATAAGAAGGAGAAGAATAAATCTGACATTTGGTTATGGCATTAACATTTGGGACATGCCTCTTTTGGTTATCTTAAGAAATTATTTCCTAGTTTATTTTGTAAAATTTGATGTTTCTAGCTTCTGATGTGATGTTTGTGAACTTGCAAAAAGCCATCGTGCATCGTTTCCATTAATTTTGAATAAAAGCCCTATTCCCTTTATGTTTGTACATTCTAATGTTTAGGGTCCATTTAAGGTCACTAACTTGGGTGGATCACGTTGGTTTTTTACTTTTATTGATGACTATACCACGATGACTTAGGTGTGCTTGATGAAATCCAAAAATGAAGTGAACTTCCTATTTCAAAAATTTCATAAAATGGTTTACACTCAGTACAATGCACAAGTCCAAGTACTTTAGAGTGACAATGGAAGTGAATACTTAAGTTTTGAATTTTAGTAATATCTGGAAGCACATGGAATTGTTCATCAAACTACTTGTTCTTACCCACATCAATAGAATTGGGTGGCCGAGCAAAAAAATCGTCATTTATTGGAGGTTGTCTGTGCTTGTTAATAGAAGCACATATGTTGTTATCCTAATGGGGAGAAGCATTTACCTCTATAGCATACTTGATCAACTCGGTACCCTCCAGCACTATTGACTTTCAAACCCCATTCCAAGTTCATACTAAAGCGATTGTTGCCCCAAACTTATCTCCTTATGTCTTTGGTTGTGTAGCTTTTGTACATCTCCATATGCATCAAAGTAACAAGTTGACTCCTCGAGCGTCGCGATGTGTCTTTGTAGGATATGCTGCTTGTCAAAAGGGATATTGACGCTTTCATCCTCCAACTCAATGAATGTTTGTTACATTGGATGTAGTTTTTCGTTAAGACTCGATGTATTTTTCCTCTAAGCTTGAACTTCACGAGGAGTATCAGGAGGAAGTTCTGACTCTAGACTATGATGTTCGCATTTTTTAGGAAAGGAAACTCACTGAAAAAGGAGAACTCTTTCACTTTGGAGGGGAACTCTTTAAACCTAGACCTAGTACTGAACCTGGTAATCAAGATATGAGTGAGTTCAATACGAGTGGTGCAACTTTGAATGAAAATGGTGATGAACACTTAGAAATTATAATCTTGACTTCACCTTCATCTAAATTCCCTATACCACAGATAATTGATGTACCAAGCCAATCGCTTGCTAAGGATGTTCCTAATTTAGAGTTTGAACCATCTAGAAGACAACTACCACCACGTCACACTAAAGGTATCCCTAAACCAATATGCGAGCCCAAACTTTCTAATAAGGTTAAATATCCCATGAGATGTTATGTATCTAACCACCGCTTGTCAAAATTGAATCAGTCATTTGTAAATCAATTATCTACTATATCTATTCCTAATAATGTGTAGGAAGTCTTAGTTGACTGAAGGTGGAAACTTGCGATGAATGAGGAGATGAAATCTTTGTTGAAAAATAAAACTAGGGAACTTGTTGATTGTCCACCAAAAAAAAAACCAATTGGATGTCCTGTGGGATTATATTGTGAAGTACCAAGCAGATCGTACAATTGAATGCTTTAAAGCAAGACTAGTGGCAAAAGGATACACTCAAACCTATGGGATCAATTATACAGAGACATTCACACCTATAGCTAAAATCAACACAGTTTGAGTGTTGTTGTCTCTAGCAGCAAACTTCGACTAGCCACTGCAACAATTTAATGTAAAGAATGTTTTTCTATATGGCAAGTTGTCTAAAGAAGTCTGCATGGATCTCCCACTAGGATATGTGATACCAGAAACCCATAGTAAAAAGGTGTACAAATTAAAGAGAGCGTTGTATGGTTTGAAACATTCTTCAAGAGTATGGTTTGGAAGGTTTACAAAATCTATGAAAACCTTTGGTTATTATCAGAGCAATGCAGACCACACTTTATTCTTGAAGAAACAACATGGTATGATCACTGCACTTATTGTCTATATGGATGACATGGTAGTTACAGGAAATGATCCTGTAGAAAGGATGGCCATACAAAGTTACTTGTCTAGAGAGTTCAAAATGAAAGACCTTGGTCCCTTGAAATTTTTCCTTGGAATTGAAGTTTCTCGATCTAATAAAGAATCTTTCTATCTCAAAGAAAATATACCTTAGACTTGTTACAAGAAACGGGTATGTCAGCATGTCAACCAGCTAATACACCAATAAAAGAAGGATTGAAGTTATGTGTTGAGACTAATCAAGTATCAGTTGACAAAAGGAGATACCAAAGACTTGTTGGGAGATTGATGTGCTTAAATCACACTAGGCCAAACCTTGCCTATGCATTAAGTATTAACCAATTTATGCATAATCCTAGGAGAGCAACATATGAATGCAATTATGCATATCTTTGAGGTATCTGAAGTCTGCTCCTAGAAAGGGAATATTATTCATTAAAAATGTAGATTTTCAAATTGTAGATGCATACATGGATACTGATTAGACTAGAGTGGTAGATGACAGACGATCTGCTTCAAGTTATTTCACCTTTATAGGTGGCAATCTCTTTACATGGAGAAGCAAAAAAATAGAATGTCGCTGAATTTAAAGGTATAGCACTTGAAGTGTGTGAAACACTATGGCTAAGACTTCTTATAATCAATTTGGGATACCCACCAAGACAACCAATTCACCTATATTATAAAACAGCATATGACATTGCTCATAATCTGGTTCAACATAATCGTACAAAACATGTAGAGGCAAATAGATTTTTCATGAAGGAGAAGCTAGATGAGAAAATTATGGAACTTCCTAAAATTTGATCAGAATATCAGATGGCTGACATCCTTACTAAAGTTGTTTCAAGTCGAGTGTTCTTAAAGTTTTTGGGCAAGTTGGGCACGTGTGACATCATTGCACCAACTTGAGGGAAAGTGTTGAGATATTTGGTTAATAAGCAACTATCCTTGTAATTATTCTTTCCTAATTTTTAGAGATGTTGCAGTTGTAAATTAGGTAGACAAATTGATTTCACCGTTAGCTTGATTATAGGGTTAATAACACAAACATAGGGGTTCTTTTATTCATTAGACTATATACGCATCTATACTGTTTCATTATCAGCAAAAGAGAATAAAAACATACTCTTCTTAACTAAATATACATAGATAAATATGTTAAGAATAATAAGAAATTTTAAACTTTAGAAAGTTTAACACTTCAATATATGTTTCTTATATATCTAGCTATCATAATGTTTCACTACAACAAAACATGATATTAGTGGCGGACAGTAAATGATGACCTTGAGAAGACTACAATAAGTGATGGCCAAGCCATCAATAAACCGATACAAAGTAATAATTTTTTAAGTGCACACACACACACATATGCAGTTTAGGTGACAGCTAAGTCATCGCTAATGTATAATTTTTGAAAATAAATATTTTTTTATTTTAAGTGATGACAAGGTTATTGCTAGGTTTTAACTTATGGCGTCATTCCAAAATACTCTCCCACCTTTCGTTTGTAATTTTGAAATTTGAGCGCTAATACTAATCAATAGCTTGATTGTTACTATATCCTTCACTTTAAAAAATTGTTTACCACATGTGCTCTTTCTTTACCTTCCTAATTTTCCCTCCCATTTTGTCTTTCTTCCCTCCCAACCCTATGCTGGTTATGACATATCACATATGGCAGCAATGGTTGCGACAGTGGTTCTCATCCAACTATATAGTGGTTGCAAAAGTGGCTCCCATTCTCTTTCACCCTTTTTCTCTCATACAAACTCTTGCTTTCTTTCTTTATTTTTTTTGTTTGTCATTGCAGGTGGCTTGTGACGGTGGAGAGGAATGGCTTAGATGGCAGTGGCTTAGATTGTGATGACTTTTTTTTTCCATGATTGGATTTTTCATAACAGTAGTTGATGGAACTCTTGAAGTGTTGGATGGCTTAGTGACGATAGATTTTTTAGGGAAAATGGGTTGTGTTTGGGGGAGGGGGGGGAACAAGTTATATTTGAGGAAAACAGAGAAACACCACCAATGACGACGATTTTTTTTTGTTATGGTCATTAATATTAACATCAGCTTATGAAATAACTAGGTCATTGCTATTGAATGACAATCTCTTCTGGCTAGCACAAAAAATTAGTGTCGACTTTGTTAGTGATAGTCTCGAGATTGTCACTTTGCTAACACTAAATTTTCCATTAGCATCGATTTTTTGACATTAGCAACAACTTTTGGTTGTTGCTTTTTTGTGATTTTATTGTATATATTTACATGAACTTTAGCCTCAAACATGTGAGCGTGTGTTTTAACTATAATTTTTTTATAAACCAAAATTTATTGCAATGGGTACAATCAAACCTATTTAAATCATAGCAATGTATAAATTAGCATGAGTGTTATTTAGTACAAATAATTTAACCACAAAATGCACAAAATATATACGCGTCACAATATTATTTTTAAAATAAATATTAATTAAAAATATAAAGTGTATTGAGCAAAAAAAAAAACAATTGTGCATGTTTGACAAAACTAGTTTGATCCTATTAAGCTTTTATGATAAATTAATAAGTATCACCTTATTTTGGAATATAGATACAATAATCAAAATTTTGTGTGCAATGAAGTAAGATGAATGTCTAAAAATTCTTCATGTTGGTGGAGATATATATTCTATTAATTGATTATAATTCTTCAAGTTATCCTAATTGATTCTCAAAAGGAGTAATAAATAAAGTTAGAAATAGATCAAGCATTTTATTTTGTCATAATGTGTGGTTATGTAACAAAAGTCTAAAGAAGTTATAGTAGATTTTATATTAAAATCTCTAATATCATATGCATAGTGACAATGGAATGTGGATTAATAAGGCAATTCAAAGTGTAAGTAGGTATAGGTTAACTCGACCCAAGCAAAAAATAAATAAATTGTATAGGTTTAGTTTCAAAATCCAAGATTTAACCATATTTGGTTTGGGTTTTAGGTCAAAACCTTTTTAACCTAAAACCCAAGACTTAACCCAACCTAACCAATATGTTTTATTAAAAAAAATTCCTTCCCCTATTTCAAAATATATAAAAAGTCAACATTTGTTAATCGCATAGTAAGTATGATATACTATATAATCAATTTCAATAAGTGTACTAGTCATACAAGTAATAATCTAGTAAGTACAATTATCATTCCCACAAAAACTGTTGTAATGCATAATTCTCGCAATTAATTATTATTTGAACTAAAGGGTAATGTGAGGAGATTAATAAAACAATAACAGAGCATTAAAGACTAATTAAATCTAAAGGAGTACTATTTAAGATATCTAGTTTTAGTGATATAAAAATGTATTACTGGAATGGTTAGTGTTTGAATCCCTCTATGGTCCTCCTTTTATAATTTCACTCGATCCAATACAAGTTAACCCACAATCATCAAAGTTCATATTTACTAAAACAGGTTAAGTCCAATTCCTTGGAGTGAAACCCCTTCAAAATAACCTTATTGTTCTAATTCCTTAGCTCTACCAAGATTAAGTGAAGCATTAAGGTAAGAAATCCACAAGAACACAAGAATCAAGAAGTTTTATTCCTAGACTTATCTCAAAACATGACAATCAATCTCATTTCTAGCTACATTCATAAGATTCCTCATTATGAATAGAACCTATAATCACTCCATTAATGACCAGTTAATAAAGAGCTTTAAGAGAAGAGAAAATCACTCAAGATCACCAATAAACTTGCATTGAATATAAAAGGATTTATTTACAAAGGATTCTCGTAAAGCAAAGGAATCTAGCAAAACATAATGAAAAATCAAGTAATAGAGAAAAAGATAGAGATGGAAGATGATTGATCCATTGAATCTTCAAGGATCCCAAGGTCATCTTCAATGGGTGATGAGATATTTAGGTTTTCTAGATAGAATTAAGGCTGAGAATGAAGAGCTTCTTTAATTTTATATCACTTAAATGCTCCTAATGCTTGTTGCAATGTTTTTTGATCTGTCTCGCAAGTGTGTAGCACTAGGCTCAACAATTTCAATGTTAACCTTTAAAAATATAAGATCTAATCCTACATTTCCAACATGACTAAAAGTTCATCTTTAAGGGTGTTAGCGTTAATTCTAGCATTTTTCTCCCTAGAGTGTTTTCAATGTTGAATAGAAGTGTTCCTATAGTGGTGTCAACATTTTTCTCAGCATTTCTTCCTTCATTTTAGCGTTAAGCATTGGAGTTCCAAAGATTGGTGTAAAATTTCCCAATTATAGCGTCGAGCATTGCTTTTAGCAATAAAAATGTTGAGGTTAAAATTATTAGATTTGTTATTTTCTTTGTAAAAATAAAAGAAATTCAATTAAAAAATTAGTATTTACAAAATTTTATATGTAGAACAAAATCTATACAAATTTCTACCTTTTTTTTTCCATAGTTTCAAGTTTCTTTGGATTTTTCTCTTACTTTTTATATTAAATTCATGCACATAAATTCATTAAATATGAATTTATCAATTTTCAAATTTCCCCCAAATTACCGACCCTAGTTAAATCACCATCCCACCTCCTTACACCTCCAATGACCATCGTGTCCTCCTTAAGCAATAATCACCATCCTCTACTTTTGTTTATCCACCGAAAGTAGTCTTCAAAGGAGTCATGACTTCATTGTTTTGTCTCACCGTGGTCGTGCTTGGTGGTCATGAATAGTGACTTGACTAACTTCAACTTTTTATTTGTCTTCATTTATGAGTCATGACTTTATAGTCTAGCTCTTTATTCTTAGTCATGCTTCTAGTAACTCTTCTTATTTGTATCTCTATGTAGTCCCATTTCTTTATAAATTGAATTGTTGAAGTGCATACACCAATGATTCAAGTACTTGTCCTTCACTCTTTCTCGTTAAATTTATCTCATATACTTTTCTACACTTTTATAAATTTTCATTTTTTTATATTTATTAAAGAATAAGAAAAACAAATCCAGAAATTGGACCTAAACCAACTCTAGTTGGGTTAGTTATTGGTTTGGGTTATTTATTGAAAATACATTGAAACCAACATCCCAACCAAAACTAAATACTTCAAATCGGTTAAGACATATTATTTACCACCACCACTACTACTAAGCTAATAATAACAACAACAATAACAATAATAAGTGTCATTAATGTCGAATCAGACTAGCCAATTTGACAGATTTAACAAGAAACTAGTCTTAACATCTGTTCAATTAGTTTAACAGTTTAGAAGTGTATTTAACTCGATGTCAAGTAACCAACTCAGTACTAAATTGGGAAGAAATGATAAACTCAATTTGGTCAAATCAACAAACTAGCACACATTTTCTAATCGGAACTCACATTGTGCAGTCTCCAACAACTAACTCACCTTGACCAATACACTATTTTCTACTCTAGTATGTTGTCCAATACATTACTCAAGGAACTTAACTTGTTGATACATGTTGTCCAATATGCTGCTGCCCAAGGAATTATTAACTTGTATGAAAACAATAATTTATATACATTATTTTTTGTATAAAATTTATAAATTTAATATACACTAGTTTATGAGATTCAACAAGTGACTCATTAGTTTGATCAGTGAACCCATTAGCTCAACACGTTAACTGAGTCAATAACCCATCCTATTTAAATAACATTGATGATGATGATGATAATAATAATAATAATAATAGAAATATGATATTGATGATGACGACGACAAGATAATGATAATGGAGTAATTTAAGTTTCATTAATTTTTGATTGCTTAAAATATTTTATTATATTGTTACTATTTTTTGTCTTAATTAAAAACTCAAGATATTTAAGTTAATTGTTATATCTACAAGTACTTTAGTCACCAGAAAAAAAAAATCTACAAGAACTTTTATGTGTATTAATAAAAATCTTAACATTACAAAAATCCTCAACTAGTAAATTATTTAATTTATATTTGGTTAAATTGTTTGATGGTCTCTATGGTTTTATTATATCATAGTAATAAGTCCTATATTTAGTTAAGTAGTTGTTGATTAAGTATGTACTAATATAAAGGTATTACTAAGCTCTTTAAGCTTTTAATAATGGTTTTTCTAATGTATATTCATGAGATAAGAAAGTAAAAATAGAAAATTATTATTAAAAAGGAAATTAAAAATATTTAAATATTTTCTAACGAATAGTTATGAAATTAATAAATAATTTTTTTCTTAGAAATCAAGTGAGTTACAATGGTAACAATAAATTAATGTTATATTTTTTTCATAAAACCTTTTAACCTTTAATTCATTAATCTACCCTTCCCATATTTATTTATGAAAAATATAAAGCCATTCAATGCTTTTTTTATATAATTTAAAGTATTTAATAAAATGTATTTAATGTTTTCATATAGTATGTCTTACATGCATGTAATAGAAAATCTTATAATAATAATAATACAAAATGATTGTATATTATTAGAAATATTCATTAAGAGTCACACTACAAGAATGCAATACGTAGCTACAAGAATTTAGTGTCAATCTTGACATCAACACAATTAGCATTGGCTAGGTTGACATTTAACCAAAACTAAGATAAATTTTTTTATTTTATTTTTTTTTGTCTTTTCAAGTAGCGCCAATCATAATCGGTGTTAATTAATAATTTTTGTATTTTATAATCTAATTAATAATTTTTGTAAACAAATTATTTTTTTAACATGAGTGTATTTGAGCGCGAAATTGAAATCATCCTTTCCCTCCCTCTTCTCTTTTTGTAACTTGAAAGCCTCCTTTTCTTTTTTCATTTTTCATTTTTCACCAACTAACTTCTCCTCAAATAAGACGTAGAAATGGAAGCCCTCACTCGTTCTCGTCTTCTTCATCCTACAGATTTAATCTCATATTTTAATTTTTTAGCACAAAATTAAAATTTCATTAACAATCTCAATCTCCTTGTGTAAATCTTCCATAAATCTTTCATAAATTTGTGCCCTGCGAATGAGCTCTTCTACAAGGGGTAGTTGCTACCTCTGCACAATTTGCACCTCCTTCACCTCCACTACCACATGTGACTCCATTGGAAGTAGCTCCACTCTCGCACATGACTCCATTGTCACTAGTGACTTCACTTTCTTCTCTAACTACGATTCTTCTTGCCCCAACTTCGTAATCAAGGATGATGAATTTAAGAACTCTTTTTCCTACTCTTTGACATTGATGCTAATCAGAGGACTATCCTGTTTAACAACATTAGTGGTGTTAATAGGAATGGGTTCAGTGTTTTGAGCTATAGAGATTTTTATTGTTAGTTGGGATGAGTAAAATATAGGTGTTGTGAGGGTCTACTTCGTTGATGAAGCGAATGAAGAAGGTGAAGCCTTTGTACGAAAAAAAACATAAAAATAAAATTAGCACCAGCCAGGCTAATGCTAATTGGGATGATTTTTTTTCTTTAAAAAGGTTAGTATCGGTTCTTTTTAACAACGACTAAAGCTTCGTCTCTTTTGGCCAATGCAACCACATTAGTGTCGACTATGTCAACGTTAGTCTTGAGGTCAATGCTTAGCCAATACTAAAATAGTCATTGATGTCAACCTTTTATGATTAAGCCAATACTAATATGTGATTTTGTTGTTGTGTCATGATCTAATTAATAATAATTTATTTAAAACCTTTTCGACATATAAAAATCTATTTCAAAACTTTCAAATTGAAAATATTTATAGTTGAAATTTTATTTGTGCAATAATAAACTATTGAAAGAATTTGACATATTATTTTAACAATTTTTTATTCAAATATAAAAAAAAATGGACACTATATATGTAATATATCGTATAAAATATCTTTATTTTTTTTGTATATACATGCTAAAATTAGAGAAAACAACTTTTTAGTATAAGAACAAATGAGGAGTGTTAGCAACACTCTCTAATACAATCTTTTTAACATGTTATTTATTATTGATTAAAATTTATTAAAAACTATAAAATTATGATTGAGATTCATTAAATAAAAAGTGGATCCACAAAATTTTGTAAGTTTCAATAATTTTAACTAATAATAAAGATTGCAATAGAGAGTATGTTGATAACATTTGTCCAGAAAGTATATATCTTTAGATGTTAGTAAATGAATAAAAAAACATTTAACATATAAAAAACATTTTCCTAATTGGCACGCTCAACCAATTTTGGAAGTATCGTGTAAGACAAAATATCGTTAGGTGTTACTAAATGCATAACACATACTAATATATTAATAAGACGAGGGAAAGGAAAAAGACCAGAGGGCGGAGGTGAAAGGAAAAAATAAATAAAAATATATTTTTATACTTGGTGATGTGTGATTTTGATTTAATATCTTTTTATTATGGTCACGTTTGTTATTACTATAATTTAAAAATTAAATTCTTCTATCAATTTATTCTTAAATTATCAACAAAAGTTATTAATATTATTAATAATTATTGACCCAGAAGGTGTGGCTTAAGTGACCAGTAGCTTGGGTCCTTTAAACGTATGATAGGGTTCAATTTTTGGCTATACTAAGAGAGAAACACTTATGAAGAGAGGAATCACCCCTAAATTGAAACTCTATTTTTTCGGAAAATTAATCTTATGGCTTTTTGCAGGAGGAATACCTTGTTTTCAGCAACAACAAAAAACAAGTAAATTAATAATTATTTACATAATCTGATATTTTACTGAATTGATATTTTGATAATAACCTTAATTTATTTAAACACCTTAAACTAAATGTAAAATAACGTATTTAAATATAATACAAAACGTGTTAACGTATTCACAAGTAAATCTATTAAAAGATTGTACCAGGTAAAGTGTCACATTACCTACGCTAATGACGTCACATTATAATACGTTATTTAAAAGCCAAGATTAAACATTATTATTATTATTATTATTATTATAAACAACTATAAAGCACAATATACCAAGGAATAAAAAAATGAATGTGAAAAGAAAGATTAAAATCAATTTCAATGTCCATGGTCGTGTGTAATGACCATTATACCCCAACTTGGAGCTTTCCTAGCTCGCTCAGCCTCCCCTATAAATCTCCCCCCAGTCATCACTCTTTCTCCCCTAACCATCGGAACCTTTCTCAGATCCAAACTAAGCAAACCGCCATGGTGGGTTGGACTTAGTTCCCTCTCCTTCTATCTTCTCCCTTTTACTCTAACAGATATGTTGTGTGTTGCATTAATATATATGACATACTCTTTCTAAATAAAAATTTTGCAGGAACTAGAGGCCCGCCAAGTTAGCACATGGGAAGGCTATGTGGACTGGAGGAACAAGCCTGCTCTTAGAGGCCGCCATGGAGGCATGCTGGCAGCCTCCTTTGTTCTGGGTCTGTCTCAAAATCTTTTTTTTTTTTTTCTCACTCAAAAACTTTCATTTTTTCACACACACATTTATAGGGGGCATCTTAAGCCACGTTCAATTGGGGCTCGGTTTCTACCGTCCTTTCTTGTGTTAAAGACCCAAAAAAAAAAAAAAGTAGTTTAAGATAAAGTAATTTACTCTCAAGATAAATATAAATTTTTCATACCGTAAAAATTTAATACGAGACAATTCATTGTCATATATATATATATGTGTGTGTGTGTGTGTGTCTATAGTAGTACTCATTCCGAGGTTGTTGTGCTTTGTGTGTTGGACAGTGGCGGAGATATTGGAGAATCTGGCGTTTTTGGCGAATGCGAGCAATTTGGTGTTGTACCTGAAGCAGTATATGCATATGTCCCCTTCAAAGTCTGCTAACAATGTCACCAATTTCATGGGAACGGCCTTCCTTCTTGCCCTCCTCGGTGGTTTCTTATCCGATGCCTTTTTCACCACTTATCGTGTCTACCTGATAAGTGCAGTTGTTGAGTTCCTGGTAAGCCACCGCGTTACACTCTTCCTTACCTTTTGCTCCATGTGATATATACCACTTTATGCTCTATGTCACTGTGTCTCTGTCTCTGTCTGTGTCTCTGACTTTCTCTTACTCACTCTAACCTACCCACTAAGTTACCCCATTTCCTAAACTCCTACCCTACCTTTCGCACTTATTGGTTTTCCTTTTCCATGTTATGTCACTGGGATGGGAGAGAAAAGGGAAATCAAATTTTGTATTTGTCTCTTTTTTATAAATCTTAAATAGAAAAAATTTATTTAATATTTATTATAAGAGAAATATATACAAAATTAAAACATAACTTATGATATAGGAAAAAGACTTGCTTTAAAAAAAAGTTGTTTAATTTATTTATTTCTGGGTAACTCAAAGAACACGTGTCCGGCAAAAGGATGTGACGTGTCTACCAGAATAATAAGCTTTGCAACTTGCAGTGTAGGGTTGAATCAAATGGTCATCGAAGAATTGAAAATGTGAATGGTGTTAAAAACACTTATCCAACCCTGGATTCCCTTTCTTTTGCTGCATTCCCTCTCCCAATTGGTCTAACAAACCTTATGATATGAATTGCATGAATGCCCACTGAGATACAAAGTCAACAGACCAAGTCTAGATTAATATTTATTAAGTTGGGGCACAAAATGGGGGGAGAAAAAAGATAATCATTTACATAGGTTTATTTCTCTTCTCATCATTTTATACCAAAAATATTGTAAAATAGTATATGTTAATTATAACCTTGTACTCGCAATCTTAGTGGTGGCCAGGGAAGACATAGAATAGGTGAGAGAAAAAAAAAAAAAAAGTAATGCATGAGCATGATGCACATAATTATATATTTGATCTTGTGGTCAGCATCTAACAACGTAATTTAAATGGGAAGGGCACATAATATGGCTGTTAGTGTCCGACGACTTTATCCTTTTGCTTAATGGAGTGGAGGAGATAAAATAATATTGTTGGTGGGAGGAGATTTTGTCTTTCTATATAATATTATTTTTGTTGTTACGCGAAGAAAAGAAATGAAAAGAGAAATTATATACATAATATAGAATGCTTAATTTATTATAAAGATTAGAGAGTGTTTTATTCTAAACAATATTAAATAAAAATATAAATTTTTTAATGTATTAAGCATTTTTATATTTTTCAATTAATTGTTTAAAAAGTATCTTTAAAAGACTTGTTAGCATATCTTTAATTTTTTTAAATACAAGGGGACCCACGTATTATTTTCATGCAACGTATTTAATTTCCTCAAGTGCATAGGACCCCTTTGTTTAGTGCATCAACTTTTGTCGTTTTGGCTCCTCAAATCTCGCCCGTAATATTACGTGTCGTGACAATCGCTTACTCTGAGTAGCTACTGTACACAGTACACCTCTTCCTCTGTCTCTTGATTATTTTTAAATTTTTTAATATTCACAATTATAACTTTTTATTTAGCTATAAACTAATATTCTAACATATTTTCACTGAGATGTTAAACCAGATTTTTTTTTAGATTAAATTAATCAATAGGTCCTGAACTATTTGTAAATTTTTAATTAGGTTCTAAAACTAAAAAAAATATAATTGAATCTTTGATTTTGTAAATTTTTTGTAATTGAGTCTATAAAGTCATTAAAATGATCACAAATTATTATTTTCTAATAATTTCAAGTCGTTATAAACTAACATCAATGATCCAATTACAAAAATTTTACAAAATCAAGAATCCAATTATAATTTTTAGTTTAAGAACCTAATTAAAAAATGTTAATTAATATATTTTTGTTTATATCAATTTTTTTTTTAAATATGACTTCCAATGTTGTTACTCTCTCATTTAGATTAAGTGTGTAAATTATTTAAAAATTAGACAGAGATAAGAATATTATTAAAAAGATAATAATTAATATTTTCTTAAATTTTTATAGACAGATAAATAGAAATAATTGTTTTAAAAATAGAAAAATATAAAAACCGGAAGAAGTATAATAAAAACCAGAAAAAAAAAAAAAAAGGAATACGTGGTCATAAAGTCAACGCTCATTAACTTTCAACGGAACAATCAACCATTTAAATAGTACATGAACTAGAGACAATAACATTGGTGGGTTCAAATTAATTAAGACATCATTTTCACTTCACGCTATTATTTGGGAACTGCTTAATAATCAAGTGAATAATAATAAGAATTTCTGACGTGTGCCCGAAAGCCTCAACAGCTCAGCGCTCGAACTCGTCAACAAATTCCTTAGAAAAAGAAGAAAAAAAAATTATGCATAGTAAGGGGCATAAGACATGAGTGATGACTGCTGAGGGTCGAGCACTACTTAGTAACACCATAAATGATATTATTAGCTCACGTAATTGATTCAATATTTGTTTCTTTGGTATTTTATATATCATGTCAAGCTTAGCTAAGTGCCGTTTCTACCTTTAGCAGCTTATGCTCCTTGTAATCTTAGTGGTAAAAGATTTTCTTAATGAACTTCTTTGTTTTATTCTAGAAGGTTTTCTTTTCTAAAATATACGTATTCTAGAAGTTTTAAAGGGCAGCATATATGGCAAGTTAGAATACATGTAGTTTTAGGAAACAAAGTTTGTGAACCACGTGTGTGGTTGTCATTTTGATTATCCATTATCACCACCGTTTCACACACAGCGCATATAACTTACTTAAAACGCCAACATATCGCAGTGACATTTCATAATTAAATGTTAATAGTAGATTATAATAAGTCCTTGTCCGTGCACGGTCCAGACACTGAGTGTGGGGATAGGGCCGTAGACACGCGGCCTAGGAGCCTAGGACATTGTTTTATGTTACATACTTTTCTCTGTAGTACTAGTCTACTAGACCATTCTTTATTGGTCAAATATTCGAGGAATTGTAAGGCACCCTTATGACCAAAAACATATCTGCTATCTGATATTTTATTGGTTTGCTTTCGTTCTCTGAGCAAAAACAGATGGAAATAAGGAGGAGAAAAAGAAAAGATGGGTAGGTGTCACTAATGCGATCAACGCAATGTCCATGTGCATTATCTTGCATTTGCTAGTGGTATCCCACCAGTTGATATTTTCTTGCAGCTTTTAGTTGTATTGTTCGTCAAATTGGGCCCATGTATTGGGACGAACTACGGACTTGATGGGTCGGGTCAGCACCCAGCTTGGGCCTGCTATAAAAGCCCAAAAAGATCATGTTATCATCCAGAACAACATAAAACTAATGACCCAAAAAAAACGTGACTAACGTCTTTTAAGTTTTAATTCATGTAGCCAATCCTATTTAGGGTCTGATCCTTTTACACCTAAAATCAATTTCTTTTACTGTAGCACGTTTCAATGTAAAATCTATTGGCACATATCTGAATTACTTTTAATGGTATAAAATTAAGGGTACTGGTAGCAATACTTTTAGGAAATTGGGTAAAGAATCAATAAGTAAAAGCTTTTTAAGGTGGAATTACTATTATATTTTTCAATAAAAAAAAATTTACTTTTGATTTCTTAACCAGTGTCCTAAGGAACTGGTTAGCATTTTCCTAAAATTAATTCTAACAAAATTAATTTTACACATATTTAAAACAATTGAGTCCTTTATAGATTAGAGTTAACAATTTGAGTCTTGTGTGTAAAAAAAAAAATCTCTACCATGAAAGCTAGCCTTACCTTAAAATTCGAATGTTTTGATTCAAACAGGATTGCTTCTCTAGAGGATATTTGTGGTATAGACCCAAAAATCCTTCTTTTAAGTTGTGAAACTGTGAACGTGAGATTTTATCAAAGATGTTGAACGTAGAAACTAAATCAACTGAAAGGGTTGACACATTTTTCACTTTGGTTCTGCTTTTTTATATTGCAAAAATGTGACATGGCTAAGGAATATGGACTTTTTGTGCAGGGTCTGATTGTACTCACCATCCAAGCTCGCGAGCCTTCATTAAAGCCACCGGAGTGTGACCTACACACCCCATGTCAAGAAGTTAATGGTGGCAAAGCAGCAATCCTGTTCGCTGGCCTCTATGTGGTGGCTCTAGGGGTTGGAGGAATCAAAGGGTCACTGCCAGTACACGGTGGTGAGCAATTTGATGAAACCACCCCATCTGGAAGGAAGCAGAGATCAACCTTCTTCAACTACTTTGTCTTCTGCCTATCATGTGGTGCCCTCATTGCAGTTACTTTTGTAGTGTGGATTGAAGACAACAAAGGGTGGCAATGGGGTTTTGCAATATCTACTATTAGCATATTTGTATCTATCCCAGTGTTCCTGGCTGGTTCAGCTACTTACAAGAACAAGATTCCTTCAGCAAGTCCACTTACAACCATTTTAAAGGTAACTTGCATTGCACCAACCTCTACTTAAGTTATTTGCTTAAGTCCTATTCAAATAAATTTCTCCATAAGCAATTAAGAAAAATAAAATAAAAAAGGTAAAATACATTGAGATTTTTCATAAGCTAAAATTAATTTATGCATTTTAGCTTTCAGAGAAGTTAAATGCAAAGAACTTCTATAAAAATTAAGTACACAAATTGATTTTAACTTATGCAAGGAGTTAAACTCATTTTATCTTCTTATTTTCTTTTTTTAATAAGTGTTAATAGAGAAATTTATTCAAGAACCCTAGTTTATAAGATAACTTCCTATTCCCATTTTTTCCTCCAATATTGTCTTATATCCCTCTCTGACTAATTTAGTATGGTATATAATTTTTTGTTATAAATTTGAGCAGGTTCTTGTTGCTGCTTTACTGAATAGCTGCACCTACAAAAACACTAGCAGTGCAGTTGTGAATATGGCTTCAAGCCCTTCTAATCCACACTCAGGTAGAATGGAATCAGAACAAGAAACTGTAAAAGCAAGCACAACAACTGAAACTCCAACAAGCCACCTCAAATTTCTTAACAAAGCAGTTACAAACAAGTCAAGGTATTCATCACTAGAATGCACTGTACAACAAGTAGAAGATGTCAAGGTAGTATTGAAAGTACTACCCATATTTGCTTGTACCATCGTTCTTAATTGTTGCCTAGCTCAGTTGTCCACATTCTCTGTTGAACAAGCTGCTACTATGAACACCAAGCTTGGTTCCCTAAAGGTGCCACCATCTTCATTACCAATTTTCCCCGTGATATTCATCATGATCCTAGCACCAATTTATGACCACATTATCATACCCTACACTAGGAAAGTGACCAAATCAGAAATGGGCATCACTCACCTCCAGAGGATTGGGTTTGGACTAGTACTCTCCATAGTTGCCATGGCAGTGGCTGCTCTTGTTGAAATCAAAAGGAAAAGGGTGGCCACTCACTCGGGCCTACTTGATGATCCAACTAAGCCACTGCCTATCACATTCTTATGGATTGCTTTCCAATACTTATTCCTTGGGTCTGCTGATCTTTTCACCCTTGCTGGGTTATTGGAATTTTTCTTCTCAGAAGCACCAATAAGGATGAGATCCTTGGCCACATCTCTTTCCTGGGCCTCTTTGGCAATGGGGTACTACCTAAGTTCAGTGATTGTATCTATAGTAAACAATGTCACTGGAAACAGCATTCACAAACCATGGCTAGATGGTGCCAACTTTAACCACTATCACCTAGAGAAGTTCTATTGGCTCATGTGTGTGCTAAGTGGGTTGAACTTTCTACATTACCTGTTTTGGGCAACCAGGTACAAATATAGAGGGACAGGTACTGCTAATGAATGAAGCAAAGGGGAAATTTTCACATGGTCTAAATGAGCATTTGAGTTCAAGAGTTCACTGATCAAATTTTTGCTGGAGTTGTGTTCAACAGGGTGCACGGCTTTTACCTCAATATAAATTGCATTTGAGATATCCTATATCTATGCTAGAATAATAGAATACAAAAAACACAGGGAAAAAGAAACAAAAATAGTGATAGCATCATGTGTAATCATTCAAACTTTCGTTTATCAATAGTGAGAGCAAAATGGTTTTTATTCAACTTGTGTTTAGGACGATTTTAATCTGTTTGTCATGCTTTGTTGGTATATAAGCCAATCTTTGCCCACGGTTTGTACACAATGTGAAATGGGACGACACAACAAAATAAACGAGATCCCCCTCATATCCAAATAATAAAAGCAAAGTTTAAAATAAAATAAATCAAAGGCAACAAAATATAACTAATTTTCAATATATTTGTTGAGTGAATTGTCTGCATTTCAAAAGTACTTATCAGAAGAGTTAATCTCATCAAGCCTCGGATATTCACGATTCGAACAGAATTAACTTTCATATAAGATATATGTAGTCTAGACAAAAGAAAAAACTTAAGATATCACTGTCAGTTCTACGTTTGCCTAGATGAGGGGCATTTTATTGGTTTATATGTAATTGTGGGGCAAATAAATTTGAGAGTTTTTGCAAACATTCCCTAAATGATGCTGATTGCAGACAAAATTACGAGGAAACGAAAATTATTACAGCCTCATTGTATAAAATGTGACCAAATCCAAATCCTTTAGAAAGAAAAAAAAATAATCTACTGATTTCCATCCAAACAGTGTTCAAGAAACAGTAACGGCTCGGTTGGCGAAGCATTTTGGAGCTCTGAAACCTTATTTCTAGGTTCAATGCCACATCACAAGTGGACTATTTTCTAAAAGCTAATTAAAATACCATACACACAACCAGCTGCTACAGGTTGCTTTAATTCATCTTAATCAATCATTTAAAATCTATATCTGATAATTATTACTCAATACGACCATCAAGGTCGATCACCTTTATCATACGTCCATATTATACGAACCCACTTGGGTGAGATATTGGAAAAAGCAATGCAGGTAACTGGCTACATGGAACAAGCCCTCAAAGGCAAGCCTGCCTTCTCTGTGATTGGGGAATTATTTTTTTGTGCCGTCTTTTTTTAATCGTATTCTTCTTTATCTTTTTAATTGTAGTTCTAAAATTATTTTGTTTAATTTTAGAAGAGATTTATAAATCATTTTTGAAATTTTAATTTCAAAGAAGTGTTTAATATATTTCAGAATTAAAATTACAGAAGAGTTAAAAATTTAAAAGAATAAACGACATACACAATCCCGAATTTTGCAACTGATTAAATCACTTTCGGAATTAAATTTTTAAAAGAATATTTAGTTTTTTCCAAAAAAATTAAAAATAATGACATGCTCGTATTATTTAAATAAAAGTAATTTTAAAATAATAATTAAGAAATAAAAAATAGTACAATTCAAAAAATGGTAAAAAAAAACAAAAACACCCTATGACTGCAGGTTTAAATCCCAAAACTGCCCACTAATTAAGGGGTGTATCATTTTAGGACCAAAAATGTTGTATGAGTTTAATGATTATGTACCGTCAATATAAAAAGTTTTATACTGTCAATTAATTAAAAATCATTGTTAGTATGACTTTTAAGAGAGTTATTGTAAAATTCAACGAACTTACTATACACGATGGTTTGTAATTAGACAATATGCAAAATCGTTTTACACTGTTGGTGTATAACCTATTTTCTCATGTTGTATATTATTTGATTATGCACTCATTTGAATTTTGAACTACCGAGCAACCTTTCGTCATTATATAATTGGCTAATTATTTTTACAAAATAGTATACTTAATTACACCCAAACATATATCATCTTATATCTGTGGAGTATTTGTCATCTTTTTATAGTTGGTCCTGCTCGAACTCTATGTTCAATTCTATTACTTATCTAAGGTTGTATACAAATGTAAATGAAAGTAAATGCATCTATAATTTTGTAGAAGTATAGACTAAAGCTTGTCCTATATAACCAAACTTTAGAAGTAAAAAGAGAATTATAACTTTTTTTAAAACGCAATAATAGTTACTTTTATAAATATAAGTAAAAACAATTTTAATGAAATTATACTTATAAGGTAGAATCTAACTTATATTTTAAATTTAAGGTTGAAGTCTAATCTCTTTACCTAATAAAAGTTTTTTTTTTTTTTTTTTGAAGATGTGGGGCCTAGCCTTTTTAATAATTTTACCTAACTTGAAAACCTATTTAAAATCTTATTTTATAGTAAACTCTTTTAAATAAATCTACAAACCTACTTTTAAATAAACTAATGAATTTAAACTCATATGTAGGTCTTAAAAATAGCACACCAAAGGGTGAATAATTAAAGAAAATCAGCTACCTCGAACTTCATTAACGAACATTAAAAGCTCCATATTCTTTCATTTTTTATATATATCTTGGACCAATAGTAGAAAGAGTATTTAAAAGAGTGTACTAGAGCATATGTTATTAACATTTCTCTAGTTCATAAATAGCTAGCTATTCATATAGGATTAAATTTATTCTCTTTTCTAAGTTTGCTAGGAAAGTTGTTGGGGACATGACAATCAATCAATTACTCCTTTAGAAGAGCAAACAAAAGATGAATCAAGTAACAATTAATTAATTATTATTTATTTTATGTTTAATTCAAATTAAAAAGAGACAAGCATTGGCCAAGAGATAATTCAATAGACAAAGATGGGTAGCTGTGAAAATCCTTTCAATTATCCCATACTGTAATAATATTCAATACCGAATTCTTTCTAGTTATGAGATTGATATCAAATTTCTCTAAATTAGTTTATCTTCAATTCCTTGGTAGACAAACCCTTTATTACTAATCATGAACCATAATCCCTTAGGCAAGAGTAATTAGTAATAAGCATTATATTCAAGAAATCGAAGGTCGTTGGCACAAGTGGTTCGACACTTGTGTCTCTTAACCAAGGATTAGGGTTCGATCCCCAAATTAGGAATGGAGTTGCGACTAGAGGTACCACTTTATCCCAAAATGGGTCGACCCAGTGGGAGGGGAAATAGTTGGGTGCCTAAATAGAAGCCCCAAATACCTCCTAGTTAGACCAAACATATTCAAGAAATTATAACAAATGCATACATTTGAACCCTATTCCTAGACATAAAAGATATGCGACCAATTAAATCAAAACCATTCAAATTTTAATTTCTCAATTGCAAATTCAAACTACAAATTAATCCCCAAGAAGGTTATTCAGGAGAAGCATTAAGCACATATCTAATTACTCAATTCACATGAAAAGAGATAGAATTTAGAAAAAGAATTCAATTACAAAAGGTTTCAAAAGAAATTCATTCTAACATAACCCAAGAAAATTGCCATTTTACTTTTATTAATATTTTCTGTTTTCATTTTCTTTTTTTACTTTTTAATTACAAAACTAACCACCTTGTTTTCATTTTGCTTCTTGTTTTCAAATATTTGTACAAGAAACAAAGAAAACTAAAAAGAAGTTTTCACTATTTCCTGTACAAATCTTTGAAAACAAGAAATATAATATATATATATATATATATATATATATATATATATATATATATATATATATAAGCCACATTTGAAAGAGCTTATAAACAATTTATTTGAACTTATCTTATATTATAAGTACTTGTGAGAGTATTTGAAAATGCTTATAAAAATATCTTATGACTAATCCATAAGATGTTTTTAGCTTATTTTCATAAGCTTTTTAATATAGCTTATAAAAATTGCTTATACGGATCTTATAAAAAGATACACCTTCGAATCTTATCAAGACCAAACATAAAGATTCCATTTTTATTTTTATTTTTATTTTTTTGGTTTCTTTCTCCAAATTAAACATTTTATTTTTTTCGTTTCTTCACCCAAATTAATATAAATATTAAATTCTATACAAACAAATTATAATTGTTCATTGCTAATATATTTGTTTTTTCATTTTTTTATATGTTTCTTTCTTTTTCACCAAAAAAATATAATTTAATTAAATAAATTTATACTTTTATATGTTGCTTGTAATTTTTTATATGTTTCCTTCTACAATGGTGTGTAGTAGTTGAATTTTTATAATGATTTACTATTCTTATATTTATTTATATATGTGAATGGTGAATTTTTTAGGCTTATATCACGATTTTATGATATATATATATATATATATATATATATATATATATATATATATGATTTTAATTTTAACACCTTAATTTATATTTTAATCATGCTTTGATTATTATATATTTTAATTTTTAAAATTATTGATAGGTGTATGGTGAATTATTTTTTTATGTGTGTGTCACATAATTTTTTAAAATTTATGATACTTAAATTTTTGTTTTTTTAAAACTAAAAATAGGTAAATAGTGACCTTTGATTTTTATTTTTAATATTTTTGTGATATATATAATATTAGTATATTAATTATTTAGTTATTTTTAAAATTTTTAATTTATTTTTAATCATGATTTATTTTTTTTCAATTTTAAAAATGAGACAACATCTTATAAGTGCTTATGTAAAATGTATCCAAACACTTTAAAATTGTGTTAAGCGTTATCAACTTGTATATCCAAACGCAAATAGCTTGTTGAATTTAAAGTACTTAATTACAATATAAGCTCTTATATAATAAGAATTTATTGAAATTTTTTTAATTAAGATGTATTTTCAAACGGACCCTTAAAGGTATTTGTACTCACAACCCATAAGTCTTGAGCCAAAGCGCTGGACTTTCTTCTAATGCGCTCCACTTATTTGACCATTGGGCGCACCAATTGAGCTAGCCATTAGGCACATCTCCTAGTTCCTAAACATCACTTTGCAAGTAATTTCTTATAAATTTATAAATCTACAGGAAATAATTTATCCACAAAGAAATTTTATGAGGATAAAAATCCGTAGAAAATCAATAGAAAATAAACAATTTTTTAATAATGATTTGTTTCTTTCTTTAAATTAAAGAGCAAGAAATATGTATGTCTCACGCTTCAAGAGATTCTATATAGAGAGAGGGAATCTTGAAATCCATTATAACTCGTTCATAAGAGTTTCAACCAAATCCTTTAAAAGTAGAGTTATTGTTGTCGAGAGAATTGGAATATGTAGATAGCATTTTATGAACTTTTTTTTTTATATGGATTATGTTATTTCAAATAGAGTTTAATGGTTATACACTCAGTGTAAAAAGTTTTATACTGTCAACCAATTGAAATTTACCGTTAGTATAAATTTTAAGACTATTATTGTAAAAGTAAATAAATTTACTATACATAATAGTTTGTAATTAGATGACGGTGTAAAAACTGTTTTATACTGTCAATATATAATCTTTTTCTGTTTCAAATATCTACAGAAGAAGATTTTTGTGATATCCATAGAAAAAGAATTGTTGTATATTTTAAATTGTGGGTAAAGTGAGAGAAGGTTCATAGTTACTCTCGAAGCAAACATTATTAGACTTGAAGAAAATTTTAAACAATTACTTGGGATTAGATGTAGGTGATTGAACTTCAGAAAAATGATAAACCGTTTGTATATTTTATTATATCTCGTGTTTAATTTCATTCAAGATTTCATATTTACTTATATTTGTTTTGAATCAAAAGAATCAATTCACTTATTCCTTTTACGTCTCCTTCCATATTAAAAATAACACATTAGCAAACTAAAATAATTAACAATAAAGAGAAAGAATATTTTTAATAAAAAAATTTAATCGCATGTCAATTTTTAACAAAGAAAAATAGTAAGAAACAAAACGAAAAAGGAGGTAGCTGATAATTTCAATCTGTAATATAAATAAGTTACTTGCCTTGCATTAAATCTAATACACAGAAAGAACTATAAATCATTGCTTTTATAACATGCCACCGATGCACGATAGCCATATGAGAAAACCATAGTAAAATATTTTTCTGAGTTAAATTAACAATTGCCATTTCCTCTTTAATGAACCTAGCTAGCTAATGGGTAGGGGGAAAGAGCACCCCCACCAAGCAGCCATGGTTCCTCAAAAATATCAATTTGCAGAAGCATCATCTTCCAGGCCACTTCTTGTACAGAAAATCTGTACAGCCATCGAATCATCACATCTTGTATTAATGGTGGCGCTGATTTTCCCATTTGTTTGTGGCGCAAGTGGGAGATGGCCTCCCCTGAGTAAATTTTAGGTAGATCCAATTTAATTGAATTAATTATATCGTGGTTCATAATTATTCATAAATGTTATCCACAGTTCATTATACTATTCGACAGATCTGAGCCATAAGCCATTCCTGTTGGGTAAGGTGAGTGAAGCGTGATTCTATTCTAAACGGACAAAACTGGTCCATGCTAGTCAATATAGTCGTATATATATCTTAAAGGCTTAAATGCTATCCCCCAAGTTTCATCGATCTATAGATTTTGTCACTATATATTTTTTTTTAATATTTGGTCATTTTATTTTTGAAATTTTATAAATTTTGTCTAATTATCAACTATTCATTAAATAAAAATTCGTAAAATTAGGCCAACTTTGAAAGATTTAAAAATAAAATGACAAAATGAGAAAAAAAAATATACGGTAGTAAAATTCGCAAAATGATAAAATTTAGGTGACACAAATTACAATTAAGCCTATCATAAAGTTGACAGCCACTACTAGGGTGTGCAAAAATTCCAAACGAATTCATAACCGAACGAACCGAACCTAATTTAAAGAATAGAACCATCTTTAAAAAAATTCAAACCGAACTTCTTTATAAAAAAACGGTTTAGTTAACCAAACCATTTTTATAAGACAGTTCGGTTTCAGTTTAACTCTTTGAAAAACCGAACCACATATCACATATGGCTGTAAAATAGATAACCGGACCAAATCAAACCAAACTAAATTCAAAATAACCAAACCATTTTTAAAAAATAAATCAAACCTAACCATTTTTTTCAAAAAATATTTCGGTTATCAGATCGGTTCAGTTCAATTCAATCGATTTTTTAAAGTATCTATTTTTTGTACACCTGACCACCACCGTCAATGTGTCCAATTGAAGTGTGTAAAATGCCGCAAAACACAGAAAGGCCCCATTCAGTCAGAGACAGAGTCACTGCAAGACTTCTAACGTTGACCCAGCACACACTGCGGCTGTGTGACTGAGTCCCGCTAGCTATAGCTCATAGCCCCACACACATTCACTCTCTCAGAAATCATAATTCACAATTTCACTTTCAACTCGTAACTACAATTATATATGCCTGCCGCATGCTTATTTATCTCGCATCATCCTTTTATTAATTAACTGATCCAATAAATACTACTTCCGTTGTTTTAAATCTCAGTTAAGATTTTATACACAAATTAAGAAATACAATAAATAGTTTTCATTTTCTATAAAATAATTTTGAAGTTCTCTATTATATATTTTCTTATTTTTACTTACACAATAAATACATATTAGTTGTAAACATATAAATTAATTAAAAATTAAGTAAGAAATAAAAGTGTAATTGACAAAGAAGTAATTAATATTATCTTAAACTTTAAAAATGACAGATAAATAAAAATAAAAATATTATAAAAAATCGATAAATAAAAAAGAGAGGAAAGAGTACCAAAATAAATAAACAAAAAAATCAATTCAAAAGCCCAAGATAGTCAAATCAACGGTAAGTTACTTGCGATCTTGAGTGGCAAACTGAACTAACTTTCCTTAGTTTGTAATTATTAAAGAATTATGCCGAGAAGCTTTAAACCTTAATTTGCAAAATTCCGGAGCATCACTCGCCAAGAAGGCAAGAACAAGGGAGATCGAACACAAATAACATCAAGTTGAAGTGGATGCGCGTGAGGGAAAAATAGAATAAGAAAATGTGGTTGTAGTATTTTTCTTTTTTTTTTGTATAGACCACGAGTATTTTTTAATGAAGGTAATCTTGTTCGAGTCGGATAGGATTACTATAGGTATACAGACTCGAACTCGAGATGTGGTTGTAGTAATTAAAAAAAATTATATAAAAGACATAATTATCTTATTTAAAGTTATTGAAATAAAAAGAAAATGAGTTTTTAGTCCAAAATAAAAATGTGAAAAATATTCAATTTTTCTTTATTATATTTTGGATTAACATTATTTAATTATTAGAATATTTTAGATTATTTATGAAAATTAATATTATATTATTTTAATTATAATGATAAATATTTGTTATTTGGTTTTTTTATGTGAATGACTTGTGATGAATTGGGTTACTCACTTAGTGTCCATTGAGGGATATTTACTCTCATCTAAGTTGACTATAAAAATTATTGACCCATTAAATAGTTTAGTATGGACAATTGTAGGAAAACCGTAGTCGTTAGGTAGAGGGCAATATTCTCACATTTGTTTCTTTATGGTTTGCATCAAAATTGCAAACATAATTCAAGCTTCCTTTTAGGTACATACATTCTAAGACATTTACTTAATTAAATAATGTGGTAAGAACATGTTAATTATACCATGCATCATGGTCTAACGGGGTTCAAAATCAATTTTCTAATATTTTAATAGAAAATGCTAACTTACACATGAAAGTCTAGAGGTTAGCAAAGCCTTTGTTTATATGAGAGTGAAATGAGTAAATTTTAACAATACAACCATACATATTGAACACTTAAGAATAAAAAAGTCACATGATTATGTAAAAAGTTACACAATCTTTTTGTTTTGTTTTTACCATTATTAAGAAAATCTAATAGTTAATAATTTCCACTTACATTCTTGTATGAAAAAGACATATTCACTTAATTAATACATTTTTATATAAAAAAACCTCAGTATAAAAAAACAAATAAAAATTCATGCATCAAAAACTCAATATTATCACACAATTTTCAATCCCTCAAACATAAACAATTAATTTTGGATAATGTTTTTCACACTCTCTCCTAAAATGTGAAATGCGTAAAAAGAAAATAGTGATGAAAAAAAGAAGTAAGAAGCAGATAGAAAGAGAGATTATGTAAAAAAATGTAAAAGAAACTATGTAAAAAATTAAAATCCATGATTTTATTGGAATTATTCTAGGTACACAAACTAGAAAATAAACCTTAACATATAGGTATGGTTGTTATTTAGTGTCATAACTTTGAATTCTCATAATAGCCTCACCTCTGAATAGGTTATAAATATTTATATTGAAGAAAATATTTTTTGAACACAAAAATTTGACAACAGAAGGTTGTTTCTTTAAATTTAATTTGTATTTTTTTATATGCATGTGTAAAAAATATTAATAAAAATAGAGTATTAAATTTTTAATATTCAAATGATGAGAGTGACTACAGCAATGATACATAAATACTTCATTATTCTAAGTACTTCATTAAATACATAAATACTTATTATATCATCTATTATATTTATACTTCTTTCTTTTTTCTCTTTATATCTATAGGTCTCAACTAGAATTTGGATGTCTATATATCCATCATTTTCTAAGTGATTATGTGTCCTCCCAAAACCCACATAGCCTCGGGACCCTTTTTTCTCACGAGTTGAGTGGCATTTGGGGACGAATTCTAGAGGTGGCAAGCAGGGACTTTGGCCTCTCCTCTCTCTTGACTCTTTGAAAATTATATATTGTCATGACTTGATCAAAGATGAAATTTTAACTAATTGTTTAATTAGTTATATTGAGAAAATAATTAAAGTTTGATATATATATATATATATATATATATATATATATATATATATTCAATTATTGATCAAATTTATGATTTAAAAAAACAATATTTACAACTTTATTAAATAGTATGATGTATTTAACTATTATGATTTAATGTTTATTTAATATTTATTATTTAAAAAATTTTCTAGCCCCCTCTTTAATAGGTTTTTGGATTTGTCCTAGTGGCATTGTTGCTTGCTCTTCTTTATTACACAATGCACTACGATATCCATAATAAATTCATCTGTAAACGATATCAGTACACTCTATCACAATATCATTCACCATACCTGAGAGATAAAAAGAAAACGGGAGTGAGTGAGATAATGCGAGCAGAAAAGGAGATAGTTAGATAAATATATACTCTTTCCGGACTCAAATATAAGTAAAATTAATTAACTTTTGTGCTAATTAAAAAAGTTAGTGAATATCATTTAATTTTATTAATTATATTTAAAAATAAATTTTTTTAAAGTGTCTTTTATTGAAACTTGATATGAAGAATAAAAAAGGGTCATTAAAAATATAATCTCAATTAATTAAAGGTATTTTTGGGATGATGTCATTAGATAAGGCAAAAGTAGTTAAAATTTGCTTATATTTAAGTTAGGGGTAAAAATAGGTCAGGCTAGACTTTGGTAGACCTGAATCTAACGTTCATTAAAAAGATAAATCATGGGCTTGACCTATTTTACCTATCATAAGCCTTTTTTAAAGATCTAGGCTTGACCTGCATAAAAGTTTGGCTTAGCCTATAAGTTTGTTTAAAAACTTATTTTTTTATAAGGCTTATAAAAATGCTAATAGGCATATTAGCCTAAGTAGGCCTATTAGTCTAAAATGACCTATTGAACAAAAGACTTGTTAAGAATTATATATATTTTTTATATTATTATATGTAATATATGTATTATATATAATTATGTATATATAATATAACATAATATATAATATAATAATATTTTATTATATATGTATATAAATAGGTCGACCTATTAAGTTTAATAAGCTTTTTTTAAGGCCTATGGCCTGACCATTTTACCTAAAGGCTTTTGATAATTATACCTTTCTAATTAATAAGTATACCTTTCTTCTTTTTTTATATAACTTTTTATTACCAAAATATCCTTTTATATAAAATAATTTAACCTATTTTTATCCTCATCTTTATTATTCTTTAAACTCTGATTATGTACTTTCATCTTCATTATTCTTTAAATCTTACTTTTGAACTACATTTTCGTCATTCTTTAATCCTATTTTCCACCTCTGTCATCATTATTCTTTAAACCCTTTACTTCTATTTTCATTCCCTATCTTTTTTCTCTATCAAAAATAATAATTTTTTTCATAATTTCATTAACTTTTGAGTGAATACTATGTGATATGTGATAACTTGAACGTAACATACATAAGTTTTCTCTCAAATGAATGTGATGGATAGGTTGTGTGCTTCATCAATTGTATACATAAGGCCAACAGGTGTGTTTTCCTCTTTGTGATTACATTTTAGGTAAGTTTGAAAGTTGTTTTTGAAAATTACTGTATTTTTTGTTTTTTTACTACTAGAAATTACTTTTTAGAATAAACAATTGCCTATTTTGAAAATTAATTTCTGGAGTTACTTTTTAGAATAGACAATTGTTTATTCTGAAAAGTAATTCTTAAGAGTTATTTTTTTTATTTTTTTTTACTATTTTTTAATTTTAATTTTATTTTTATATACATATGGAATATCATGTTGGTAAGATATTTGAGGATGATAAATATACCAACTGAAGGGGGTGGGTGGTGAAGAGAAGGGGGTGAATTATAGAGCAAAAGAAGGGGGTGAGTAGTTTCAAAAAGAAAGCCTTCAGAATGATTTGAATTTTGGAAATAAATTATAAAAATATTTAGGGAAGATCATGAAAAAAAGGAAAAAGGGGTATATTTATTAATTAGGAAAGGTGTAATTATCATTTGCCTTATCTAAATAGGTTTTTAAAAAGCTTAAGTCTAATTTTTTAACAGACAAGCCGGGTCATAGGTCCTTGACGAGTGACCTGGTCTATTTCCATCCCAAATTTAAGCCCATTAAGCTTTTTTTTCTTTTTTTTTTTACTTATAATTAAGTCCAGAAAAATATATATAACAAGAAAAAGTAAGTAATGAGAAGTAAAAATCATTTTGGAACTTAGGAATATAACTACTCTATCGAAGTACCCTTCTAGTTCTATCACATATATATCCTTTGGTATCTCGTTGGGAAAACACAGGATCAAACCACCCACGCACGATGGCGTTCAAGATCAAGAACGCCCCGTCTTTCCTCCTCCTCCTCACCATCTTCTTCTACACGGCCGCGACCATTCAAGAGGGAACAAGCAGCACGGGCGGGCACTGGGTTCAGCTGCAGCGCAGCATAGGCATCTCCGCCATGCACATGCAGGTAATGATCGACAACAAGGTGATCATCTTCGACCGCACCGACTTCGGCCCCTCCAACATCTCCCTCTCCCACCACCGCTGCCGCTTCAACCCGCGGGACCTCGCCCTCAAGCTCGACTGCACCGCCCACTCCGTCCTCTACGACCTCGCCGCCGACACCCTCCGCCCCCTCACCCTCCTCTCCGACGCCTGGTGCTCCTCCGGCTCCCTCGCCCCCGACGGCACCCTCCTCCAGACCGGCGGCTTCAACGACGGCTACACCAGGCTCCGCGCCTTCACCCCCTGCCCCGGACGCAACACCTGCGACTGGCGCGAACTCCCCGGCCACAACCTCTCCTCCAGCCGCTGGTACGCCTCCAACCAGATCCTCCCCGACGGCCGAACCATCGTCGTCGGCGGCCGCAACGCCTTCTCCTACGAATTCGTCCCCAAGAGAAACAACGACGCGTCGTTCCAGTATTACCTCCCCTTCTTGAAACTCACCCGCGACCCCAACCGCGGCGAGGAGAACAATCTTTACCCCTTCTTGCACCTCCTCCCCGACGGCAACCTCTTCATCTTCGCGAACCGAAACTCCATCCTCTTCGACTACGCCCACAACAAGGTCCTCCGAAACTACCCCGCGATCCCCGGGGCAGAAAAAAGAAACTACCCTAGCACCGGCTCCTCCGTTCTCCTCCCGTTAAATCTAACGGGACTCAACGGAACGCGCCTGCCCGATGCGGAGGTTATGGTATGCGGCGGCGCTTACCCTGGCGCGTTTAGCTTGGCCAGCAAGCTGAAAATGTTTGTAGAAGCTTCCAGAACCTGCGGGAGGTTGAGAGTGACGGATTTAAAACCCGAATGGGTGATGGAAGTCATGCCGACCCCGAGGGTGATGCCTGATATGATTTTGCTTCCCAACGGGAATGTGATTATTTTGAACGGTGCGATGAATGGGACTGCGGGTTGGGAGAACGCGGCGAACCCGGTTTTGTCTCCGGTTTTGTATAGACCCGGTTTGGCTGACCCTTCTCCGAGGTTTCAGTTGCTAGCTCCCGCGAGCACTCCCCGGATGTATCACTCGTCCGCCGTGCTGCTGCCAGATGGCAGGGTTTTAGTGGGCGGGAGCAACCCGCACAGGGTGTATGATTTTCGGGCGTATTACCCGACCGAGTTGAGTTTGGACGCGTATTACCCGGATTATATGGGGGCGGAATTTGAGCATTTGCGGCCCTCGATTGTGGCGGTGGAGGCTGCGAATAACACGGCGTCGTATGGGGGGGTGTTTGCGGTGACGTTCTCGCTGAGGGTGTACCGTGAGGGAGGGGTGGGGGTGACGCTGGTGGCGCCGTCGTTTACCACGCACTCGTTTGCGATGAACCAGAGGGTGCTGGTGCTGGATGTGGTGGGGGTTCAGGAGGTGGCGCTGGGGGCTTACAAGGTTGTGGCGCGTGGGGCCCCCTCGCTCGCGGTCGCCCCGCCTGGGTACTACATGCTTTTTATTGTGCACGCGGGGATTCCCAGCGCTGCGGTTTGGGTTCAGGTTAAGTGAGTAGTGCTGACTGACTGCATGGTTGCTTTTTGCTCCAAACGGTAATTTGAGAGTTTCGGAGGAAAATCGTACATGGAATGAGTTATTCATTCATGCATATAGATATGTAGATGGAGATGGGTGATTTTGGGGTTTTGACTTAGACACCATTCTTTTTTGCCTATGCGGTACAATTTTATTTTTTTTTAATTTCCCATTTGATGTTACTTTGGGAATTTTTTATTCTATTTAAGTAATCGATCAGATTCAGTGAATCTTATTTTATCACTCAGTTTTTTTTTTTTTTTTCGTTACACATATCATATAGGATTCACGATAAGTTATTATCACTTGAACTAGCTTTCATGATTACGACGACCTGAATACTACTAGATTGGGATATAAGCGAAGTTGTCCTCGATATCCTTCTTAAGTCAGTTAAAGAAAAGATCCAATCATGACACTAACAATAGGTGTTAGTCAAAATAGTAGTATATCTTTAGGCAATCATGGTCGAATTAGATGGGATATTGGGATCATCTTGCATTCGCATGGAGGATTTAAAGATATACAACTATTTTGTTAATTACGTATTCATTTACTTAAAACCATTCTTAAAAATCAATTTTTTAATGTACTCAAATTCTAATTAAATAATAATCTTCACCATATCAATTAATTATCCAGATAAGTTTAAGATAATGACGGCCCACAAAATTAATGTGATACTTAATAATCTCTCCTTGTAAAGTATTTTAGCGAATTAATAACAAGCTAAGTTATTTATTAATTATAGTATTTTATTGGCTAAATTATATTTTTGGTTTACCTATTTTTCTCAATCTACAATTTTGGTCTCCTTACTTTTTTTAAAGGCATTTAGTCCTCCTATTTTTAAAAATCTGCAATTTTAGTCTTCCTATTTATTTTAGAGACATTTTGTTTCTTTATTTTTGAAAATTCATAATTTTAATCTCGTTGTCAAATCTTTTATGTTAACCGTTAGTGGTTTAATATTGACTCTAATGTGTCAATGTTGACTCTAACGTGTCGATGTTAACTCTAATATTGACTCTAACTCTAATACATCATTTAAGTACTGCAAAATCAAAATTAAATTACTAATGGTTAACATAAGAAATTTGACAGCAAAACCAAAACTGTGGATTTTTAAAGATAAAAAGACTAAATGTCTATTAAAAAAATAAGGGAACCAAAATTGCGGACTGAAAAAAATAAGGAGACCAAAAATGCAATTTAGCCTATTTTATTAAAAATATAAGATTGAAGACACTAAGAAGAAAAAAAGAGAGTTTAAATTCAATGACGAGTTGACGACACAAGTATAAATTTAGTGTATGCGTTGAATTTGATTGATTTTGAGAAAAAAAAAAAAACATTTTAAAAATTCTCAGTAAGATTTAGTGTTTTTTCCTAAGAAAGAGTTTTTTAATTAAAAGAAATATTGATAATTTTTAATAATTATATTCTTTGAAGAAAAGTAAAATATACAGAGGAAATTATTACTTTAGTATTTTTTTTTTCAGAAATTAAATATAATAGCTTCCTAAAAAAGGTTATAAAAGAAAATTGTATCGTAGAATCACTTTAACTATTTTTAAGATTAAATAACACAGATGTTTAATTGTTAATTATTTTAAATATAAAATAAATTAATTTAAACTCGATAAATTATAGCTAAAAATAGTTTAACATAGATTTTAGTCCCTCTAATTTTCAATAATTTAGGTTTTAGTCTCTCTATTTTTTAGCTTAGCTATAGGTCTTTATAATTTCGTATTATTATGGTTCTCATCATTTAAGATAAGGATTGTAATTCAACTTAATGTGTATTCATACAAACTACCCGCATTAAGTCTTTATCTGTGAATTGCATTAAACGCTGACTATGGATGTGAAGGCGTTTTTTTCTTTAATGAAAGTATGAAGATACTTCAATATTCTACTAAAATTAATATGGGGTGAATTTAGGTACGTCTTAAATTTGACAATTCGATGGCTAGATTAACAAAAACAATATATAAAAAGGTCACTGCATGTCGATTTTATCAAGGGGGTCAAAAAGCCATTGCAACTATAAAGTACAAAGATAAGGTGGAAATATAACACATTTTATTTATAGACTTCCAACGCAGAATGTTTTCTTACAATTGACAATGTGGATTTTTCTTTCTTCACAGATTAATTTTTTCCCTTTCTATCATCTCAACAATCACCAGTTGAGATTGATCATTTTTCCGAATGGATTATAATTTTAGGAAGTAGGCATACTATATGGAAAGAATTCTCATGATCCTTTGACTACGACTTTGAAGAACCCGCAGTCATTGATAAACTCCTCACTGCAACCTTGACTACACCAACCACGCTAAGCTGCCTCTTCTCAGGACTCAAACACTGGCTATCGTTGTTTTTATAGTCATCTTCTATTTGAACTCCCACAAAGTATGCAACCTGAACAAATAGATAATTCAGTAACGGTCAGTATAATTAGTAGAATTTGTTCCCTGACACCACTTTCACCAAAAAAAAAAAAAAACCCACCATAAAAAAGGACCAGAATAAGTTAGTCTTCATTTTGAACAAAGATTTCCAGTTTAGCTTGTATAGAAGTAGAATGGAACTGGGTAATAAATCATCAAATTCAAGGCACATAAATGTGAAGGAGGACTATCACATGATGTATAGTGTACACACACTTAAAACCCACATATGAAGCTGAAAGCGTCTCTTCCCAAAATGCATGTAATGGATCCGTGACTAACTTAAATCAGTAAAGACCCTTACTGAATAGAAGTATGAATTGCATCCATAGGAAAACGAATTCACTCAATTATTCACTCAATTAAATGATAGTTGGTAACTCAAATTAAAAAGCCTGAATTAGTCAGTCTATTCTAAGGAAAATAGATTGGACGGAAAGTGGCTAGACCTGGAATTTTCATCCTTTTAGCCACAGAACGAACAGGAGTGTGTGGGAAAATCCAGGTATCAAATAGGTAAACGAAAGACCAAATGTTCGCATGTGAAAAATTGTAACCAGGCACAACAAGTGGACTATGAAAATTATCCAAATAAATAAGACAGAATTGCGAATATTTATTAAGCCATCAACTACAATTTCAGCTACTACTCTTCACCGCAAGACTTAAGCCATCAGATTATATCAATTCTATTATAGAAATGATAGATCTATAAAGTTAAAGGTTGGTATCTGATGCTACATCACCAAAACTTACACAATAATTACATTAGTGCAATTTCCAATGAACCAATCTTGAATACATTGTAACTTTTTGCAAATCAGTTTACTGACTTCATTGCTTGAAATTTTATTTTATTTTTTATTTAGGGAGGGGTGGGGGTTCCGGGGAAGATTAGTAACAACTGGTAAAAAGCAACCAAATAGGATCAGTTTTGTTACTGTATGAACGATTACCTTCTTAACAACCTAGCCAGAAATACTAGTTACTACCACATTAAAATGATACCAAGCACACAACATCAATTATTTGCTTCCCCAACCCAACTGCCAGAAAATGATTTTTCCAGACCAACAAAGCACTTGTTATGCACAAGGAAAGAGAAATTTCAGAGTTTCGAATCATAAAGGGGATACTTCAACAAACAACATAAAAATTTCTATAAATTTAAATATAGTTATGCATTACGACCTGACTGATTAGGAAAAAAAAAAAAGGTACTGTCAAAGCAGCAAAAACAGTAGCCCTCATCTAATTGCCAATATAAGGACCATATTCATGTTTGATTGTGTTAAAATTCTCTCTGCTGCCCAATCAGACTGAGGAAAAACAAATGACTGACAGAAAATGAAATACAGACGTTTAAGATTTATAGTTCAGCTAATAAATAGTTCTTCATGATTACCTTGCCAGAAGCATCACGAACGGGTGAGATGTGAAGAAAATTCCAAAATGAGCTTTTGTCCTTCCTGTTAGTGTTGCAGAAAATTAAATCAGCACATTCAATAAATAAACTTCATAGCTTTGGCAGCAGAAACAAGAGTGAAGTATTAACCTGTAATTCAAAATACGTACTGTGCGTGGTTGTTCAATTTTAATGCTTTCCCTTATCTATAAGCAATAAGAAAAAGGCATAATCACATGCTCCATTTCCATTAGTCTTAGACTCTAAGTTGTCAAATCACAAGACAACATCGAAAAACTACAGCGAGAAAAGCGTATTACCAGATGTAAAGTCGAGGTATCAGTATCTGTTCCACCTAAAAATCTACAGTTGCGGCCCAAAACTTCATCTCTTGCATAACCTATTCAAGTAACAGGGCAATTGAAAATATAAGTAAATCTGAGCTATTGGATTCATATCCTTGCATCAGATGCCAAAATTTAGTTGTAAATGATCATGAGGCTCTTATTAAGATCCAGCTTGGATAAACTTCTCAATAAATACTTACAAAAGAAAAAAATAAATAAAAGGCAAAATTAAAATGAACAACTTTTTTCATAAGTTAAAATCAATAAGCACCTCAGCTTTTGAAGAAGCTAGATAAGAGAACTTCTATAAAATTTGAAATGCCAAGTTGATTTCAACTTATAAGAAAAGTTTAATTCATTTTACCTTCTAATGTTTTCTTTCCCTACAACTACTTGTTGAAAAGTTTATCCAAAGAGAGTCCAATTTACACAAGGTAACAGCTTTAGAACCTGTCAATTTCAAGAAGGCATCACTAGCATAAACAATAGGCATGTCTGGTAAATGCGGATTAGTTCTGCAAGGAAATTCAAAAATCAAACATATAAACACATTAAGTGTCTACAAAAAGCATAAAGCTTGTGGTAAAGTAAGAAACTAGACACTTCCAATAACTCACAATACAAAGCTTTGTTTGATTCTACCAAGAGAAATAATCAAGGAAGTGCTTAAAAGACCCACGTCAGGAATGCTGCACCTCTTCCCACACACCAATCTGCCCGTCGCCTTACTATAATGTGTTAATACAGAAAAGATGTTGTCCATAGCAGTAACAGCACTTCGCTTCTCATCATCACTCGCCTCACATGGCTCCTCTCTCTCCAATTCTGCATCTCATAAAGCTAACAAATCAGTGGAACCCAAACCACTAGAACAAGTAATCGGAGACCAAAAGAGGATTTTAATAAAAAAGAAAAAAAAGGATATAGGAGGATTAGGACAAAACTTATATACAATTCTATAAGTGTTGTTCATGTTGTTTTCTAATTAAAATTAGAGTTTCACTTTGGTAATCTGCATAATCTTTTAATGCAAACTTTTATTATGTAGATTATCGAGATAAAACTTTAATTCTGATTGAGAAATGCAAACAACACATATAAATCTGTACTTAAGTTTTGTCCTTCAAATTATGGATAAAACTTAAATGCAATTACTTATGTATTTTTGTTGTTATTTTTAAATTTCTAAAGTTTCATGTCGATAATTAGTGTAATAAAGGTTTAGGTCAACATAAATTAACGGAGTGTAGAATCATTTTTAATTGTGGAACTAGTTATTATTATTATTAGGGTTTGTGAATCAATGCTTAAACACGAAGCACTCACTTGCATGCTCTAAAAGGAAAAAACAAACACACCTCTGAGATCACGTTCCAGCACTTGCTCGAAGGAACAAGCGCGACCAAGTTCCGATAACGAATCGGCGCACACTTCCTTCCGACAGCACCCGAACCCGAAATCCCTCACACCGGAGCCCTCCTTTTTCTGAAGCGGCACCTGAACGGCAACAAAGTGTACAACAGCACCGGCGTCGCTGCTAAAAACGGGGCAAACGCGAAACAGCATCCAAAACGGCGTGCCGTCCTTGCGGTAGTTCAGCAGAACGACCTGCGCGTCCCGCTCCTCTCGGACGGCCTCGCGGATCTCCACGACGGGCCTCCTGGAGGTCCGCGGGCCCTGGAACATGGCGGCGCTCTGGCCCACGACCTCGCGGCGCGCGTAGCCCGTCATCTTGAGGAAGCCCGGGCTGGCGAAGACGATGGGGTGGCCCGGGATGGAGGGGTCGGTGATGGTGAAGCTGTCAGGCAACTCGTCAAGCGCCTCGCGCGCGTGGCGCGAGTAGCGGTAGTCGAAGGATCGCTCAATTGCCGCGCGCAGCTCCGTCATCGGCGTTGGGTCTGGAAGCTTCGGTTCTTCTCCTCCTGCTTCTCGCGGTTGTTCCCAATCCCATGTGAACTCGCGGTGCGGCTGCTTCTGCTTCTTCCGATAGTACTACCAGCTCAGCTCCCTGGGGTCATGAAAACGGGGGCGTTTTGAGAGGGGAGGGAGGGGGATTTAGCATTGTGGGGAGGGGAATAATATCTGGGGGGAGCTGTGGTGGAATTGAAGGAGGCGGTGGATTGTGGCCATTAACTGGTTTGTGTGTGTGCGTACTTTGATTTGAGGGGGGAATTATTGGATGGAAAATGAAAGGGGAATTATGAATTAGCGAATAGTAACTCGGTGGTGGACAAGACAACGCAGAGTGTCACTACCACAAGAGGAAATAGCTTGGGGAGGGACGAACGATTTCCCTACACAGCAGCAACCGCAGTCACACAAAATTCATGATTTTTTATTTTCTTTATAAATAAATTATATTTTATAATAAATTAAATATTATTCTACTTTTTTACTTTTTTTCCTTTTGCAGAAATACTCAATAGTTATCATTAGGGATAAGCATGATCCCATCCGTACCACTAACCCACGTCAACCTGAGGTTGATTTTGATACCTTCGGATTTTAGAATGGACAAAATTTAGATACGATATATGTTGTTTGTATTATTTTTTTAATCAAAATTAAAGTTTTATTTTAATAATTTATGTAATAAAAAATTTTATTAAATGTCAACACAAATTACTCAAATAAAATTTTAAATTAGATTAAAAAACAATATTAACAGTATATATGAAACTATATCTAAATTTTGTCTTTTTAAAAATTACAATCAATGTATTTTAAGGTCAGTGGGTGATCTTAATCATTTAGCATCTTATATTTTTTGTTAAAAGAATAAGTTTTTGAATAATTGTTTATAAATAATAAAAGTTTTTTATTTAATAGATAATATTTTATATAATATGATTTTGTATTTATAATAATGTTATTTATTTTATAATATATATTTCAAAATATATAGTTAATTTCAATTTTATTTTCTTTTATTCTATAATTTAATTATATATAATACTATTTCTGATCTTTTATATAAGTAACAAATAACTAAATAATCAAGACTAAAAAAAATAATTAGGTTAGTTAATTTTAATTAATAATTATATAAATTTAAATTTTATTCCAAAAATACCTTTTGAATAAAATGATTTAAGTGTTGACTATATTTAATGTCAGTACTTGTAACTTAAGAATTGTTACAAAATTTAATATAAGCCAAATGGACAACTTGCTAGAAATCATGATTTCTTACCAAAATTGCTAAAAAACAAGGCTAATGCATCTACTTATATGGAAAATTTGTGAGTGTCTTGAAAATAAATTAAGGGCGTAAAAGAAATTGAACAATTAATATATTTAAAAATAAGTCTTTGTTTCTCATAATTAGGACAAAAAAAATACTCCTATTTGTTGTTTATATAAAGGATCGAAAGGAGTATTAAAATTGATATTCTATGTTTAAAAAATTGGGTTGACTCGGTTGTGTCTCATATATTATTGGATATTAACCAAGTGAAATTCACATTTAAATAAATGACATTATCAAAATTTCGAGTCCAATAAGTATAAAGAGAAACCTATTCCAATCCATTTGTTGTTCACCCCTTGTTATAATGTAATTTTTCAAGTTATTTTAATGAGTTTCAAATCATGTTATCTCGATAAATATAAAATTAGATTATTTTTATTTTTAAGAAATGAGGTGTTAAAAATATATGATAAAAAAAATATTTCAGTCCGTGGTTGATTTTTTTTCTTAATTTTACGAAAATAATTAATTTCTTTAATCATAGTACAACACTCTGAAACGAAAGTCATCATATGAGAAGACAAACCAGCATGATCTCTACGTGAGTTCATGAATTATTAACAATAAAGTGCAAGATATTTTTACTTTAAGTCAAGTAAATGGACCAGTGAAGCAACATGTGCAACACAAAATAGGAAAATAGCCAGACAAAGCCGCAACCATACGTTTGCCATTTTGTCTTGTATTGATTTGGGATGTTGGATAACCAAGTTAGTATACGAAACCTGATTTCTAACCAGTCAATATCCATTAACAGCGACGATTTTCTTTTTCTCATTAGCTATAGATTATAAGCAATGATTTTGAATTTTACAATGAAAGAGGGGAGAATACGAAAGAATTCGAAAGGAACAAGTCCTTTAGAGGTTATTAACTACTATTGTATTACGTTGGTCCATTTATTCAAACAGTATCATCAATTGACAATCGTTATGGGTCGGAAGTCGTCACTCACTAGAAGGAACAACTGGAAAAAAAAATCTTGTATAAATATCTTTTATAGGAATCTTATTTGAACCAATAAGTCAGTTGCATACTTAGAACTCAAATTCTCACTCTTATATTACCTACTCTTACTATTGGATAAGTATTTAATATAGTTACATACTCAAAACTCAAACTAAATATTAATGATTAAATTGGAACAATCATATGTCAGTTATCTACATGCTCGGTGATTATATAAATTTAATACAATTAAATTCAATGAATTGAGTCAACAAATGACAGTTAAAACACGCGTGAAATCACCCACGTCAATTTCTTTTTTTTGAGTTATTATGTCATTAGTGTGAAGTATCTATTAGATGACTAATTTTTGCAAAAAAAACTTAGTTGACAATCTTTAATGAAAATTTTCTTGCTAACTATATTTTCTTTATCCATAAAACTCGAATCGACACCTTACTCAATTTCATTCAGACCATGGTAACGTTGATACCACCTGCGTTAATTAGCTTGTCCACAGTGAACAAGTTTTATTATTCTCCTAATTCCAAAACCATTTATGGGGTTAAAGCCACAGGTGAAACAGTGCGAGTGACTTTCAATTTTGATGGACAAAAAAGGAAATTAAACAAACAAATCCATGTTGGCTCTTGCCCTATTCTTATCCAATCTGCGTCATCACTTACTAAACGTGTTTTATTTTTGGTAATGTGTGTTTCGCTTTGATTAAGATAAAGGTGGTTAGGCTACTCGTCTTATGGCAGAGCCAAACGGGTCCTACTACACAGTGGACGTCTTGGGTTTGGACTGTTAGGAGTGTGAATAGTCCTAATCATTGAATTCTCTTTCCCTGGTTTTCTTTTTCTCGTCCGAGAGAGGGAGGTGAGGCTAGGATTGAGAGGGATAGTGGTATACTAGTATTTAAGACTTTTGTTGAATAGAGTCGATAAAATTGGCTCAATTTGATGGATTAGGCTAGGTTGGACTCTTAAATTTAAGGTAAAAAAAAAATTGAGTCAGTTTAATTTGATCTAATAGACCAAGCTAAACCTATGAAGTGTAGATTTGAAAACTATCGAGCCTATTTGACCTGGTATTATGTTTTTTCCTTTTAAAATCTATATAAATTTAAGCAAAAACAATGGATTAATTTGGCCCGACCTGATGGGTTAGACACGCCAAGCCAATAAATGTGTGGCTCATAAGAAATTCGTGTCGGGTTGGGCCGAGCAGCCCATTTTGCAACTCTATCGTTGAATGAACATGTGTGCATTTGAATTGTATTAAATTACTAGGTGTGTGTGTCCATTGTATTAAATTTTCATATTATAGGAGTGTTTGAGTATACTTTATCATAAATATTTATAGAAAATAAAATAAGAAGATAGAATAAGTGAGTTTTTCTTATAAGCTAAAATTAACTTAAGTATTTAATTTTTATAAAAGTTCTCTCATTTGACTTTTCAAAAGACTAAGATGCATAAGTTGATTTTAGGTTATGAGAAAAGATTAATACGTTTTATCTTTTTATTTTCTTCTCCTATAAATACTTATAGAAAAATTTATTCAAATAAGACCATAATCTTTGAGAGGAATGCTAGTAACACTCTTTTTCTAATACTTTTTCTACTATTGACTAGAATTTATTGAAAGTTACAAATTTTAGTAGGTCTCACTTTTAAATGAGGAGAGAGACTCATCAATAAGAAGTGAAACCTACCAAAATTTAAGATTTTTAATAAATCTCAATCAATAGTAGAAAGAGTGTTAGAAATAGAGTGTTACTAGCATTCTCTTATAAAAAAATTATTTAGGCTTAAATAAATTTTTAAGCAAAAAAACCAAAGTAGTATTAAAAAAAAACAATTTATTATAATAATGTAAAAAAAAAAACATTTTACCAAAATGGGTTGCTTTAAGATGTATAGAAGGCGCTAATTGGAATGGCGCCACGCAAAAAAAGTAAGGCGTTGGTTCCATCAGTGCCACTTGCAGTTCAACTTGAGGCGACATTTTTTATCCTATAGTAGTAGGCGCTGGTCTGACCAGCGCCTTCTGTACATGATATGATTTTTGTCTTTTCTGAAACAGTATCTGTCACGTAGCTTATGACTAATGTGACACGTTTTGGCCTTTAATGGAAGGCGCTGGTCAGACTAGTGCCTTCAGTCTAGTCAAAGGTGGTGGTCAAACCAGTGCCTTCTGTGCAATCAAAGGTGCTGATCAGACCAGCGCCACCTGTACTGCAATTATGCATGCTCTTCGCGAGTGCCAATTGAATATTTTCATTCCGACAAGCCCTATGCCCATATCCGTCACGCATGCATGTAATATCTGTATTTGATAATTGTCGTCCGTCCGTATGCGTTGCAATATAATATTCTGATTCTTATTCTGATTTTGATTCCGATTCTTATTCTTATTCTGATTTTAAGATGACATTTAATATTTTATAATTGGGTTACTAAGTTTATAAATACGAACTTGATATGCAATAGAAGTATACTTCTTTGCGTTTTATAATCTTGCTTTCTTGCTTTCGTGCTTCTGTTTGTTCTCCTGTCATTCCACGTTTAAGTTATTTTTTGCTTGTGTGCTCTTAGTATTTTTCTTTCGTCTGCCGTTTTTTGCATCTTGTTTTGGTTTTCAAAGATGACTTCTATTATTACTTTTATTTATTCGAATGGTAGAAAATTTAATGATCCATGAAATGTTTATTACGTGCCATATATGCTACATGTACTATCTACTTTCAATGTAAATACTAAGTACAAAGGCCATTTTAATTTAACGTAATTAAAAAATTATTAATATTAAATATGAATCTAATGATAATAAGCAGAATGTGCTAATAAGTTTAATAATGATATGACCAATAATACATACGTCACATGTAGATAGAAGACAATTACATATAACTACTAGTTTTGACCATTGAATTTTCTACCATTCGAATAAATAAAAGTAATACTAGAAGTCATTTTTAAAAACTAAAAAAAGATGCAAAATATGAGAAATGAAAAAAAATACTAAGAGCACACAAGCAAAAAACAACTTCAATTAAAAAAAATTAAATGTTATCTCAAAATCAAAATAAGAATAAGAATCAAAATATTATACTACAATGCATATGGACAAGTGACAATTATCAAAATACAGATATTACATGCATGCGCAGCAAATGTGCATGGAAGCTGTTGGAATGGAAATTATTCAAGTGCCGCTGGTCACATTTGCGAGTCATAGCAGTACAGGTGGCGCAGGTCTGACCAGCACCTTTGACTGTACAAAAGGCATTGGTCTGACCAGTGCTTTGATCAGACTGAAGGCACTGCCGCCTTCCACTAAAAAAAACGTGTCGCGTCAATCAGAAGCTACATGACAAATACTGTTTCAGAAAAGACAAAAATCACATCATGTACGGAAGGCGTTGGTCTGACCAGTGCCTACTACTACAGGACAAAAAATGTCGCCTTGAGTTGAATTGCAAGTGGCACTGATGGAACCAGGGCCTTACTTTTTTTACATGGCGCCACTCCAATTAGCGCCTTCTATACATCTGAAAACAACCCATTTTGGTAAAATGTTTTTTTTTTACATTATTATGATAAATTTTTTTTTTAATACTACTTTGGTTTTTTTCCCAAATTTTTAACCTTTATAATATAGGGTGTTTTGGTTTTTGTTTTTAAAAAAATCATTTTTATCTCTATTGTATTTTTTTGTTTCATTATGGTTCTTGTTATTAGGTTATATATGTTAAATCTAACAAAGGTCTAACTCATTAAATGGTGACAAAAACTAAAATTGAAAAAAAATTATAGGGACCAAAATAGAAACAAAAGATTATCCAAAATAGAAAAAAAAATTATAAGAACCAAAAATAAATAAAAGGACCTAAATGAAAGCAACCATATATTAAATGGACTAAATAATTATTTAAGTCAAATTTATAAAAATTAAACCTTCAAATACCACAAATGCATTGGTGAGGAGTAGAAAAATCAAACTTACAAAGAATGCACTTGTGAGCAAAAAAAAATTATAAAATTAAACTTAAACATAGAACTTCATATAAGCCATGCAATGATGCAATCACTCTTACAAATTATGAAACAAATATAATAAATGAGAAGTAGCAAAAATGAAACATATAGTAAGATGGGAGTAGTAAAACAAATAGTAGCACATGAGCGTGAAATAACAAAAAATAGAGGAAAGACACATAATATTATTATCATTAGCAAAATAAATGGTAGCACATAAGAAGGCAAAAAGAGATGGCAACAATGCCGTGAATATTATTAGTATTATCATTAAGTTATGTTGTGTATATTATTATTAGTATTTTTTTATTGAAATAATAATGGCAATTAATTTCTTTTATTCTTTCCCGTTGAATTCAAACCTTGATATCTCTTTTATAACTCATATTTAAAGGTTGTAAATGCATTTAATCCGTTGGCAGCTCTTTTGCATATATGTTGGCAACAATTTGGTGTATACGTGATTTGTTATTCAAATATGGCTTTATTAGCCATTCAATTACCCTGATTTTGTTTTAAAGAATTAAAAGCTATCTTTTATTGTTAGACAACATGCAACACACTATATAAGGCGTGGAAGCTTGAGTTTTGCATACCAAGAGTGATCTTCTCTACTTCTAGCTTTTCTCTCTCTTTCTTCTACTTAGTTTTTTCTTGGGCATTATTTGTGAGGCTCCAATGTGTTTGGCCTCAAGTGCACAAGTTTAAACACACCACTGTATAAACTTTGGGGAGCAAACCGGATATTGGGTTGCACTAGAGGTCCATCACAATTTGCTTTCAAGGTAGTGATTTTTGCCATGGCACAACATTCCTCCTCCTTAATTTCTTACAATCTGAAAGCAAATTTTACTCTTTCTTTTGATTTGTTCCAATGGCTTTGCTGCTCAATAAGAATGCCTTGCCCAATATGTCAAAACTTGAACTCCTTGATGGAACCAACTACAAGCGATGGTCACAAAGGCTGCTCATCTTCTTCGAGCAACTCGAGGTTGACTATGTTCTGTTCAAAGATGCACCAACAAATCCTTCAGAGGGAAACAATGAGGTTGTGCAAACTATAGTTAAGGCAATAGAAAACTATGAAAAACACAACAAACTGATACGTGGTTATCTTCTTAATCACATGCCAAATAACCTTTTTGATCTCTTTGTGTCAAACAAATCTACAAAATCTATTCGGGAAACAGTTGAAAAAAGGTATGGTGTTGATGATGATGGTAATCGTAAGTACGTTATTGGAAAATGGTTATAATTCCAAATGGTCAACGATAAACTCATAATGGAGCAAGTGCACAAGTATGAGAGCTTGGTTATCGATGTCCTGAATGAAGCTATGAAGATGTGTGATATAATACAAGCAAACGTCCTGCTTGAGAAATTTCCCCCTTCTTGGAGTGAATTCCAAAACCATCAAAAACAAAGAAAAGGAGTTCACCCTACAAGAACTCATTAGCTACATGAAGACTAAAGAAGCAAACCATCTCAAGGATAAGTATCTTTCTACCCCTCTTAATTTTTCTAATGCTAATCTTATTGAATTTGTTGGCACCTTAGTTAGGGAGAAATTCCAAAGAAATATAGGAACGAAAAATATGCAAAATAAGGACAAGAAACAATTTAACAAGTCCTATGGTAAGGTCCAAAAAAATAAGACAACTTGTTTCGTGTGCAGGAATAATGGACACAAAGCATACCGATGTCATTTTCGCAAGAACGGGCCAAATAACAATAACAATGGTCGGATTGTTGGACATCAACCAAAGCCAAAACCACAAGCAAACTTGGCAGAAGATGAGGAAGTCATTGTTGCTGTGGTAGAAACGAATTTGGTCAACAATGCAACTGATTGGATACTGGACACAAGAGCTATAAGACACATTTGTGCAAATAAGAGGTTATTTCGATAATTCAAGGAAAATGCTGAAAAAGCTACAGTTTACATGGGAAACTCTACAAGTACTGGAGTGCATGGTAAAGGAAAAATTCTTCTCAAGCTCACTTTTGGTAAAACTCTGACCTTGAACAATGTCTTGTATGTTCCTGAAATGCGTAGGAACCTAGTATCGGGGGCTTTACTTAACAAAGCTGGTTTGAAAATAGTGCTTGAATTTGATAAAGTAGAAATAACTAGGAATGGAGATTTTATGGGTAAGGCATATTTGTCTGGTGGTTTGTTTGTTTTAAACATTATTGAAATGAACGACAATGCTTCTAATTCTGTTTACAATGTTGAATTTCTTGATCTTTGGCATGGACGATTAAGACATGTTAATATAGCTTCTATTAAACGATTATGTAATATGAACTTGTTACCTCTTATAAAGGAAAATTAGTTTCCTAAATGCGTTGTTTGTGTCGAAGCCAAACATACTAAACCACCCTTTAAACTTGTAACTGTTAGAGAAACTAAACTACTTGAATTAATGCACTCCAATCTAGTTGATTTTAAAAATGCAACAAGTAAAGGAGGAAAAAAAAATATTATATCACATTCATAGATGATCACTCTTGATACACTAAGCTTTATCTTTTGAGAACCAAGGATGAAGTCGAAACTATGTTCATTAAATACAAGGCAAAGGTAGAAAATCAATTAAATAGAAAAATAAAATGACTAAGATCAGATAGGGGTGGTGAATACATCACAACTAGCCTTAAAGATATTTGTGAAAAGAATGGCATGAGTTTACTACACCCTATACACCACAGCAAAATAGAATAGCTGAAAGGAAAAATAGGACCCTTAAAGATATGATGGATGCCATGATTATTAATTCTAGTATGTCTGACTATATGTGGGGGGAAGCTATATTAACTGCATGTTATATACTAAACAAAGTTCCTTATAAGAAATTAAATAAGATGCCCTGAGTTATGGAAAAGTCATCCTCCAAACCTAAATTACTTAAAAGTGTAGAGGTGCTTGGTTAAAGTTGGACTACCGAATTTCAAAAGAATAAACATTGGTCCTAAAACAATTAATGCCATATTTATTGGTTATGCCTAAGATAGTTCTGCATATAGATTCATTAGCTTAAATAAAAATTTTGTATTAGAATCTCAAGATGCTAAATGTTTTGGAGCATGTATTTCCTATGAAACAATTGAATTCTACGAATGATGTTACTATTTCTACTTCTATTCTCACTATTCCCAAACATGTGCAAGATGTTGAGATTTGTGAACCAAGAAGAAGTAAAATGATTATAACAGAAACAAACTTTGGTCCAGATTTTATAATATCTTTTTCAGTAGAAATAGAAGATGTTGATAAAATAAGCAAAGAAATAATTTATACTTATATATTAGAAGAAGATCCTAAGACTTATGAGGAAGCAATAAAATTAATAGACTCTATCTTTTGGAAAAAGGCAATTAAAAGTGAACTAGATTCCATAACAAGTAACCACACTTGGGAACTAGTAGACTTGCCTAAATGTAGTAAACTAATAGATAGTAAGTGGATTTTTAAAAGAAAATATAGGCCTAATGGTTCGATAGAAAAATTTAAGACTAGATTGGTTATTAAGGGCTTTACTTAGAAAAATGGTATAGACTTTTTTTATACTTATTCACCAATAACAAAAATTGCTACTGTGCATGCTTTAATAGCTTTGGTAGCAATCCATAACTTGGTTATACACCAAATAGATGTAAAGATTGCTTTTCTAAATGGAGATTTAAAGGAAGAAGTCTAAATGAAGTAACCAGAAGGTTTCATTGTACTAGGATAAAAACACAAGGTATGTAAGCCTAGAAAATCTTTATATGGTTTAAAGCAAGCACCTAAACAATGGTATGACAAATTTAATAAAACATTAGTGAACTATGAGTTTGTGGTAAACACTTCAGATTCTTGTGTGTATGTAAAAATGATAGATTTTAGTTGTGTTATTATATGTTTATATGTGGATGATATGTTGATATTTGGAATCTCTTTGAAAGTGGTGATTGAAATTAAAGAATTTTTAAGTTCTAAATTTGAAATGAAAGACTTAGGAGAAGCTAATGTGATTTTGGGTATTAAAATACGAAAAATTGAAAATGATTTCTCTTTAAGCCAAGCTCATTATGTGGAAAAACTATTAAGAAAATTCAATAGTTTTTTATGTTGTACATCCTAGCATTCATCTTAAGAAAAATTTTGAAAACAGTGTTTCTCAATTAGAATATGCAAAGATAATTGGTAGTGTTATGTATCGTATGAATTATACTAGCCAGACATTGCATATGCTATAAGTAGATTTAGTAGATACACTCATTATCCTAATAGTGATCATTGGAATGCCATTTTACACCTTTTAAAGTATCTAATGGGTACTATGGATTGGAGTTTACATTTCACTAACTTTCCAGCTATCTTAAAAACGATTTGGTGATGCAAATTGGATTTCAGACAATGATGAGGTAAGTTCTACTAGCGGGTATGTGTTTACTTTAAGAGGTGGTGCTATTTCTTGGAAATCAACAAAGTAAACATGTATAGCCAGGTCTACAATGGAATGAAAATTCATAGCACTCGAACTTGTAGGTCAAGAAGCAGAGTAGTTAAGATGTCTAATGGTTAATATACCATTGTGGGGGGAACTTACACCTCCTATATCTCTCCATTATGATTCACAAACTGCAATTGGTGTGGCTAATGATAGTGGTTATAATGGTAAGAAAAGACATATATGTATGAGACATAGTGTTGTTAGAAATCTAATTAAAAATGAGGATATCTCACCTAAGTATGTAAAATGTGAGAAAAATCTTACAAATCCTTTAACAAAAGGATTACCCAGGAAAATTGTCCTGAATATGTTGGGGGGATGGGCTTAAAGCCATGAATAGAGGAAAGTATGGTGGACACCCAATTAGTGGTCAAACAAAGCCATATGAATACTCATATGCATTACACTTCTCATCCCTATGGCATGCGGTAGTGCTTAATGTGTGGTTGAGCCATGACCTCTTAATAGATACATAGTCCTTAATATAGGTGGTGCTATATAGACACACTTGATGTATCTACCTACATGAGTGTGAAGGCACAAGCCACTTTCCATGAAAAACTTAGGCTATTTTTCTAAAGTACTCATGAGCAACCTAAGGTGCAAATAAATGGCCTAAATTGTTGTGCAAAGTTTTAAACACAGAGCTATCACAATTTTAAAGGTATAAATATGTGTTGTGAGGGTCTTATCTTAAATTTATTAAGTTCAAGAGAAATTCACTTCTTGGACAAAATGTGTTGTCTCACTCACTATGTGTGTTAATTCAATCCTCAGGTAGAGTGATCTTCTCTACTCCTAGCATTTCCCTCTCTTTCCTTTATATTTTTCTTCTACTTAGTGTTCTCTTGGGCATTGTTTGTAAGGCTTCAATGTGTTTGGCCTCGAGTGCACAAGTTTAAACACGCCGCGGTGTAAACTTTAGGGAGCAAACTGAATATTGGGTTGCACCAAAGGTCTACTAGAATTTGCTTTCAGGGTAATGGTTTTAGTCCTTGTATGCATCGTGCAGCCTTTCTTTTTTTACAACACGAAGAAGAGGACGACCCAAATCGATTATGTACATGCGATATAAGTTAAGTGACATGGATTGGTGACATCGCTTTTTGGTAGCTACATCAATATTAAATAAATAGAGACTAAGGGCAAAGATTACAAAAGGTTATTCTAGAAATGTTGAGAACCAATAAAGGAGAAAACAATTTACAAGGGCTAAAATTAGAACTCGTTATATCTACAGGGACTAAAAATATAGTTAACTATTTTCTTTATAACTTGTATTATGTCATTACATACTTCAGTGAAGTTGTATATTTAAGGTTTAATCTTTATAAAAAAAAATTTCCTGTTCACCAATGCATTCATTATAGGTTTAATTTTTCTATTCTCCATTAAAGCATTTGCATATTTGAAGGTTTATTTTTTATAAATTTGGCTTATATTGTTTTGTCCCTATAATATGAAGTTGTTTTTGTTTTGATCCTCTCAAGGCCTGTTTACTTGTGTTTTTATTTTTTGTTTTCAGTTTTTAATTATAATATTGTCACTTTGTTTTTAATCTATTTCTTGTTATCAAAAATTTGTACAGGAAACAGAAAAAACAAAAAAAAAAAGGTTGTTTTTGGTGTTTCTTGTACAAATCTTTGAAAACAAGAAACATATATAAAACAAAACGGCAATTCTGTAATTAAAAAGTGAAAATAGAAAAAGAAAATAAGAAATAAAAACACAAGTAAACGAACCCTTAATTTTTGGTTATTTTCATTTTGGTGCTCTTAATTATTTAGTCCCTATAATTTTTTTCTATTTTAATCTCTATAACATTTTGTTTCTATTTTGGTCCCTATAATTTTTTTTTTATTTTAGTCCTGATAATTATTTGATGAGTTGGACATTCATTAGATTTAACAAATAGAACCTAATAGCAAGGATCATAATTAAACAAAAAATATTATGGAAATGAAAAAAAAAACCTTTACATTATGGAGAGTAAAAAGTTTTTAAACAAATTATTTATAATCTTGTTTATCTTATTTGGTAATATTAGTGAAAATTGGACTATAATTATAATTTATATTAAAAAAATAAAGAAGATTCTAAAGATTATGATTAAAATTCAATAATTTATTTTTTAGTTAACTTTATTTTTTATTTTATCTTCAACCATTGATTAATTCAAATATACAATCAACTATTACAAATACCTTTATATATGCCACTTTTTATAATTCTATTATAAAAACTGATTATTTTAAATAATTTAAACTAAATAGATTGGTTTAAAATTATTTTTACCAAACATATTCAAAAATAAAACTTCTTTTACATAATCTATTATAACAATACTTTATATCTATAATTAATTGTTAAAATAATTAATTCCAAACATACACCTGCTCAATTCAGTAGTTATCACCGTTCGGAATTAGATCGAGTACATTCAGCAGGTAAATTTGAAAAGAGGATACCAGTAATTAATTTTTGGTTAAATTAATCAGCAAGTGCTTATAATTTATAGAGTTTTTAATTAAGTCTTTATGCTTAAAAACACTTCTAAAAAGTTCTTATAATTTTAAAAGTTTGGAATTAAATCCCTACACCCTCCATTAATTTATATTTAACTTAATAACACTTTTAATCTTTTAACTTTTTTCTTATTTACAATCAAGTCCGAGTATAAGTAGTATGCAAGAATAAGAAAGGAATTAATAAAAATGTTGAAAGTAGGAATTAAACCCCCAACCTTAAAGTCCACTAACAACACTAAATCCACTAAACTAATAACTTTATTTGATATATAAATAAAAATTATATTATATATAACTTAAACGAGAGACTAAAATTACACATATATTTATTATTACTAAATTAAATGATATTAACATTATATAAACTAATAATATTAAAATTAATATTAATAAATATAAATTAATAATACATACTAAGGACCAAAATTACATATATATTTACTACTAGTAATAAATCAAAAATATTTACTACTAGTAAATAAATAATATAATATTATAAAACAAAATAGACCATAACTTATATTTTTTTTAAACTATATATCTTAATTATAACATAATCACTCTATTTTAAATAATTTTTTTTATAAAATTGTATTGTTTTAATTTTAATTTTTTCTCTACATATTTTAGTGACTAAAATAAGATATTAGTATCAATAAAATATTATATATATATATATATATATATATATATATTACTAAAATAGTATATTTATATCATATATTTCCAATTAACCTTCTTCTGATATATTTATATCATATCTAATACATTTAAATTTTTCTAGAAGTTTATTAATATATATATTAATTTATATATACTACTGGACTCTAAGGATGGAGATTCAAACTCCATTCATGCTAACAAGTATATATTATTAATTTGTATTTATTAATATTAAATTTAATATTATTAATATCTAATAAATATTTACTAATTATATTTATTAATATTAATTTTAATATTATTATCTTATATCATGTTAATATTATTTAATTTAGTAGTAGTAAATATATGTGAAATTTTGGTCTTTCGTTTAAGTTACATATAATATAAATTTCATTTATATTTCAAATGATGTCGTTATCATCTCGGTTTTAGTCTTATTGGTGGACTTCAAAGGCGGGGGTTTGATTTTCACCTTCAACACTTTTATTAATTCCTTTCTCAATTTTACATACTACCTACACTCGAACTTGATTATAAATAAAAGAAAAGTTGTAAGACTAAAAATGTAATTAAATTAAATATAAATTAACAGAGTTATAACACCATTAGCGTTTTAAAATGTTTTTAACTGTAGGAACTTAATTAAAAACTCTAGAAAACTATAGGGACCTTCGGATTAATTTAACCTTTATTTTTCTAACACTATTTATTATCAAGTAAAAGTTATGTAAAATCAATTTAACTAATATGAGCTTTAACTCTTATTTAATAAATTTCACATAAAATTTATTTAATAAAATTTACATAAAGAATATATTAAAAATGTGTTATTGATATTTCACAGTTCAGTATAATTTTACATACTAAATAATTAAATTTATTTTCAATTAAAATAAAGTGGTTTAATTTAATATTTTTGTAATAAAAATTATTATTTTTAGAATTTAATTAAAAATATGTTGACAATGTAAATTTTTTTATATTATCATCCAATTATAGAATTTCATGTAAGGTAAATTTGTTTACTTTTATAATAATTGTTTTAAAAGTCGTGCTAGGGATAATTTCTTATTGATTAACAATGTAAAATTTTTTATACTAATAGTACATGAAAATTAAATTCTTATTTTTAAACATTATAAATTCTATATTAAATTTTACAATTTAAATTAGCTTATGACTTTATTATTTAATTATTTATTTTTTATATTTTTTTATTTATCTTTTTTTAAAAAAATTATTGAATCACTCATTTTTTTCATATATATAATTATTATGAATTAATTGTAATTCATTCAATATAAATTTTACATATTTTTATTCTGGTTTTACTATTTTATTTTTGTAAGAGATAATATAAGCCTAAGATATGCACGTTGAATTTTATTTTTATTTAAATATTTTATATACATGTTTCTTATATAAAACATATGTAGCATAATATAAAGTAAAGTTATACTGAAATATAATAAATTCACAATATAAACTAAATCCTCCTATATTGTCAATTTTGTCTATTGAAAATCTTATTTTCTATTAAATAGTTGGAAAATAACAATAAATTTGGGATATAAAATAATTTAAAAATTTTAAAAGTTAAATCTAGTAAAAAGATTAATAAAATTTTAGGAATTTAATAAAATACGATATTAAAATTTGAAAAGAAGGAATTTTTCATTTTAGATTTAATTTAATGTTTTAGTTAGTAAACTTTGAGCCGACAAAAGTTTTTAACGAATCAAAAGTACAAAATTTTCCTATGAAAGTTCAATATTTAATATGAATATATTATCAATACATTTCTATTTGTGACTTTTAATAAAAAGTTTCTATTTATTATTTTTTTAATCAATACCTTAACCTCTTGTTTGTTGGAACTTAAAATAATTTAATTAATTCAATTTATGAAGACTTTAATTAGAAAATAGGAAGTTAAGAGTTTTAATTAAAAGAAAAAAGATGAATGGAATTAATTGTAATAATTTTGAAAAATTAAATAATTAAATTTAATCAAAAAATTATTAAAAGACCAAAATCATATATTAATTATAATAAAGAGATTGAAAGTTAAATTAAGTAAATAATTCACTTCTATATTATAAATTTGAATTCTTACTCTTAAATAAGAGCATGTTTAGAATCTATTTTCATCTTTTTAAATTAATGACTTCTTTTTTAAGCGTTTAACTATTTTATTTATAATTTTTTTATTTTCAAATATGATTATTTAAATTTAATTTCAATCTTAATTTGTTTTAATTTTTACATCTTGATACATTATTTGTTTAGTATACAATGACAACAATGAAATAATTTAAACCTAAAATTTCATGCATTTTACTTAAACTTCCCACTATTAGGTAGATCTTTGTTTGTATTCTTGATACATTATACCAATTTGAGGGTGCTTTTCTTTTTTAGATAAATTAAATTTTAAAAGTATTGTAATCTTAATCACCTATAATTTGTATTTGATTTTTAAATTTTTAAATTTGATATAATACATCAATAAAAATAATATGTCTTAATTCAAATAATTCATTTCTAATTTTTAAATTTTAAAGTTTGATATAATACATTAATAAAAATAATATATTTTAATTCAAATCATTTACATCTAATATTTTTATTTAGAGGTTTTTTTAATTTATTCATATTGAATATAATAAGATATTCATTATTCAAAATAAAATTATTTATTGTTCTCTTTAATTTATATTTATTTAAATTGAAATTATCTATATACTGTATGTAAATTGTTAGTAAATAATGTTACAGAGAGACTATAAGGTTGGTGTCTCAAATCACTACCAGTTGTTGTTGCTTCATTGGTAAGGAAATTTCGAGCTTTGCAGCACTGTCCATCGCCCATCGTCACATGTGCCTTTTAGATCACTAGGTTGTAGGTGGGATTGGGAAATGCACAAGATAAAGGAAGCTTCATTATGTGTCATGTAGTGAGTTTGTACCTTTTATATTTGTTTTTTTTCTTTTGGAATCTAGAATGCACTAATTTTAGTAATTTCCAGAGAAAACTATAACTTCAAAATACAACAAAGCACTTCAAGGAAGTTGTGTTTTTAGCGCTAGGACAAATGAAAACCTCAAATTCTAACTTGCTTAACGTGGAGATGTAGCATCTTGTAATTTTTAGATGTTGGTTGAGTGTAACGTAATAAAATCTCATATTTATTAAGTTGCAGGTTTAAGTTTTTATTGTCTTTTTAAAATGAGCAAGGTAAATAAAATTTTCATAAATGTTTTGAGATTGGAGGTTTCTCTTATCTTAAATTGGGATATTATTTACCACTGAGTGGCACATAATTGTTTCAGCTTAATTAATACTCTTGAGTTCAAATTCTGAGTATGCAGTTGTGTTAAATACTTGAAGAAAGAGTTTTGTTACCAATAATGGTCTTACTCAGTTCAAGTAAGTTTGTCTTTCATGAAAAATACATGTGGTCTCTACCAAAAAATTGAAATATTATTTTCTCTACTTGAATTTTTGAACAAAAAAGAAAAAAATGGGATATTTTATAAGAGAAAAAGTTATTTTTAAATATGTTTCTGTTATGTTTTTCTTCTTTTTTTTATTAATAAAACTAATAGTTTAGAGAAGATATATAAATTTTAATAAAATAAAAATAGTGAGACAAATTATAATCATAATAAATACTCATTTTTTTTAAAAGTCAAATGTTAATCAATGCTCTTATCTAAGGTATTAATTAAGAAATTAAAAATGAATATTTTTTTATTAACAAGATACCTAACCAAATCAATCAAAATTTATCATTTTTCTTCATAAAAAAAATTATCATTTTTTATCTATTTACAACTTTATTTATTGTTTTCCATTATTGCTTTCAGTTGTTTACAACATTTATTACCTTATTTGTATAGGAGTAACATAACATAGCTTACGTATTCACATGATTGCCAAAAAGTTCTTTAAAGTGGACTGGAACCCATTTGAGGAACAAAATCTCTTTCTCAAATCAATTGTCTAAAGGGAATTACTTAGTTGGTTATTAGTTGTTTCAACGGCCGATCCAATTACATTTTAGAACCAACACAATTTTGGCGTGCCTGGTGGGACCTCAGTCATTCAAGCTAAAGTTTCCTTTACCATCATTGGATCAAGATTAGCCTATGCAATTAAGATCAGGGCGAAGTATCTCCAAAATGGAATCAACACCAACTACTCGAAAGGCAACTAGTAATCATGTTGTTGTACAGTCAAATATAGTTGTAAGTACCATAGTTGCACCTCCCATTGCTGTTACCACTTTGGTTATTGTTAGTCTAGTAACTCCCACCGCTTCTGTAACCAGGAGGTCCAAGATTATGGAGAACCCATTGTCTAAACAAAATCTCTCTCTGATATTGTTTGATGTGTTTCTAAGTACATGATTGTGTTAACAAGTTTCTAAATATTTTGAAAGACTTGAATGCTCTTTGTAGGGGTAGAGGTTGATTTTTCTCCATCACACATGGACAGTAACTTTAATGTCATTTCCTTGATCTTCTTCTCTATTATATTAAAGTTGAGAATTAGATACTAGTTTGATTAGCTACTACATGACACGTATGATTCTTAATGTCCTTACAACTTTTCTTGATTTACTAGTTTAGGTCATAAGCTCCATTCTCGTTTTATTATATTTGTTGGCCATGAGAGTTTTTTATTTATATATTTATTTTTAAAATTGTATCAAAGTTAATGCACATATGTTTTTCCTCGCTTACTCATATCAATCAAAACATTGATGTGTTAAACAACTCCTTTTGCACTCTTTAGAAAGTTGAAAAGGAAAAAAATAAAATAAAAACCCAACTCAGGTAATGTAGAAAGTGTAAAAGAAAAATTTCTTCATTTACTAGTATAATAGGCTACTAGCTTTCATTGGAAATCTAATGGTTGTTTATAACAATGCAAAACCTCTTTAATGGGTTCAAGATTGCTTATTGTCCCCTTATTTTATTGATTCAAGAAAATTTTGACTATGAACTACCCCTATTGCTTGCCAACTACAACTATCCATAAGTTATGGCAATTGTAGCAAAGCTACACTTCTTGATATTAAGGAAAACCATTGCAATCATCTTGGGGATTGAGGTAATGTGAATATTCATTTTTGCACAGTAAATACTAGTAAGACTTATATGCTTCGTACTCAAAATGAAAATGTATTTTTCATTTTTGTGAATGTCAGTAATTTGAAATTTTGGATAATAGAGAAAATTTAGTAAATACCTCATTCAAGTTACAAATTAAATCTAGGTTTGTTGGGAGTATCGTTTTTTAGGTTTTTTACTCTATATGTATCTTAAGATATTGATTAAATTTATGCTTTTGATGTTGTACTACACAATATATGTTGTTGATGTTTAATTACATCTATGCATTTTCATTGTTGAACTTTACATATGAAAAGTTAATTACTAATGCCATAACGATTACATGGGACTAATACATTTGTTCTTTCTTAAGGATTGGTTAAGGATACATGATGTAAATGATTTTAACAAGGATTGTTTCTTTGCAAAATTTAGGGCTCAACTCTGGCCTTATAAGGTAACTAATGATAGAGTAAATTACACTAAAAACTCATGAGATTTTGTGAGATTACACCCTTTACTTTTTTAATATTTACAACAACCTCCCTTATAGGGTATACAATGTAATGTTTGTCAAACAATTAAGGGGGTTAATGTAATATACAAGGGGTATCGGTGTAATGTTTTTCAAACAATTAAGGGGGTTAGTGTAAGGGTAAAAAAAGAAGGAATATTGGGAGAAATTTGACGAAACGTCAAGGGGTGTCAATGTAATTTACTCTTAATGATATTGTATATGTTTAATTCTTCCTGAAACAATTAGTAATGTTGATAAAGTTTGTGTTTCTGTTAAAAGATCAATTTATTATTGACAACGAGTTTTATAAACACTAGAATGATAGGATTAAGGTTGGCAAATGTTGGAAAAAGGATCCCAAAGGAAATAGGTTTTTTTTCCTTTCTTTAAAGTAGTATGGTACAGTCATAATATTCACTAGTAATGTCAATAAAATGGTTCGTTTTTATTGGCTCATCAAGTTGCATAGTCTAGTGTTCTAGCATAAAGGGTTTAACAAGTCTGATATGCAAGTTTTTTTCCTAATGAATGAAGAATTAGTTTATCTTGAATTAGAGTTATGGCCAATTTTAGGACTGTTCAGGTCAATATGTTGATGTGACGAAAAAAAGTCTTGCTTTATGAAAGTAAGTATTTGTAATTATGTAAAGTGCAATATTTTTATCATCAATTGTCAAATCAATATGCCATTTGTGTAGGATTGAAGGAGCTAGACATTAAATCTTAAACTAGACATATCTGATGATGATGAAGATGTTGACAACAATCTCCCTAATAATGTGCAAGAAGTTGAAATCGGTGAAGACATTGGCAACAATATCCCTAATAATGTCCAAGAAAATGAAGACAAATTTTGACCAATAAAGTTGTCTAAAAGAGGAACAATTGAAACAATTCCCTAAGTTAGTCTAATTTACTAACTTATGTTATAAAATTTATACATTTTGTGTTCTTATATGGTAATGAGTACATATTTCAAAAAAGTAATTATATGATTTTTTTTTCTTTGTAAGGAATTCCAATAAGATTTGTTATGAAATGACATGCTTCTAAATATGAATGTTGTTTCTTGGTTGATGATGCTGGTGATAGGCATCAATGTGACATACTAAAGCAAGGTGCATGTAGGAACAAAATGTTCTCTTGGCACTAGATGGGGGCAATTTATTAAAAAAAATGGATTCAAAAAGGGACAAAGGCTGAGGATGTGAAATCTTAATGACCTACAATGGCTTATCATTGGAGTGTCAACCTTCGATCACCTATTGTGCTTATGCATTAATTTGTACAAAACATTAAGTATTATGTGATTTTTTTTTTTATGTTCCAACTTTTTTATTGTTCAAATGCAATGTGGTTTATGGTTCTTCTTTTTAACGTTAAGTAAAAATGGTTTAAGATAGTTTGCCTATTTTGGTTGGTGGCCATATGTTGTAGCTTTGTTTCTGTGAATCATTTTATGATATGATACAATCTCGATTATACTTCTTGTTTTTGGTGTTAAGTTAAAAAGTTTTCCAACTTTTTAAGACAATGTGAGAGTTTTGTTTTTGAATAACCAATCTAGTCGAGTGAAAATGTAAACTTATTTAAAAAGAAAAGGCTTTTCCAACTCATTTTTTTACAAGATTTTAACACGAGAATTACTATCAATTATATATTCACATAAACCCCATAGTTTACTAACTACTTTGAGGCAAGTTTTCTTTGAAGTAATGAACACAAGCATTATTATTTTTATATTTAATTGTTGATATTTCATTGTTGCTTTTTTGGATCAGCAGAAGAACAAAAGAAGTTAAAAAAATTATAAAAAAAATTAATAGCATGGTTGGTTAGATAGAAATGTTTAAGGTCATCGATATTGCAGACACAACATTGAAGTTGTAGAATCAAAATGTGATTATGAAAATGAATGTGCTTCAACTTGATATTCTAATGCTCAATATAGTCAAAAACATGTAAGTAAAAAATTGATTGTGATGGTTATAAGTTCCACTCAAGTTGCTTAATGTTGACCCTTTAGTTATAAATCCCTCTATAGCATATGACGAATTCAAGTCATGCAAGGAGAATTAGTTTTAAAATCTAAATGCATTAGTTATTCATTTGGGTATCTTGAAAGTCTTATAATATTAAGTTACTATCCTTGAAGACCTTGACCACTAATTGTGACATTAAGACTTCCAAGTGGCTTTTACAATCAACATTCAAAACTGAATCTTATTTTTGTATCAACCTAAATTACTTATAATATCATCATAATAATAACCTTGATTGTATAATAACAAGAAGAAATTGTAAGAAATAGTGAGAAAGTACCATAATAAAGTTATCATTCACTACGAAGTTATCCTTTCCCGTCACATCTCCTAAAAAGAACATGGTGATACATTAGTTGCCCACGTTTTTCTATTCAATATATACCTTGCCCGAGTGTTCAATGGTGATATTTTGTGATATGGTAAGGCAAACCATACATATCTAAAGTTATCCCTACCTTTTGTGTGACCTTGTCAAAGATAACCAAATCAATGTCATTAAGGAAACAATAACAAAGTCATTCCTCTTCCATGTTACCTTGTCTAAGCAATGAATTACAAGTTTATATCAAACATGTATTCACTTAAAAAGGGAGATCCCTTCCTTGAAGAAATTATAAGGAAAAAGCCTGCACCACAACTTGAACTATTGTCTACCATAGAGGGGAATGCTAGCAACACTTTTTTTAACACTCTCTACTATTGGCTAGAATTTATTAGAATTCACAAATTTTGGTAGATCCAACTTCTAAATCAAGAGAAAGACTCATTAATTGAGAAGTGGGACCACTAAAAGTTATGATTTTCAAAAAAATTTAGATAATAATAAAGAGTGTTAGAAAGAGAGTGTTATTAGCACTCCTCTTACCACAAATGTAATAATTTTAGTCCTTATGTGTAACTCCCTAATCAACTAACTTATCACCTTTTTGGCACCATAGGGCTTGGAAAGCCCTTTATATATCAAATTGTGTAGACAAACTCTTTCATAAGCACCAACTAACCTAAAATCTTCTACCTTACCCTGTATTTTAGTTGAGTCACCCTGTTTATTACAATGCCATCATCACTGGGCTTATGCATGGATCAGTTTTTTGAAAAAATTGAACCGAACCATTTTATAAAAATGGTTCAGTTACCAAGCCATTTTATACAAATGGTTTGGTTTGGTTTTCTTCTAACACCCCTTGCATGGTTCAGTTTTTTCATAGAACCAAACTGCATTGTTTTTGTAAAATGGTTCGGTTCAATTTTTTTTCAAATGTTTCGTTTTTTCGGTTCGATTTAGTTTAGTTTTGGAATGGATTGGTTCAATTTTTTGCACGCTTTTATATATAGGTCCAGAACATGATATAACACCCAAATATAAGAAGAACTATAGTACCAAAACATATAAAAAATGGATCAGTAACATGCCAAATGATGATATCATGGTAAGATGATAATATTTATATAAGATGATAATTGTGAAATCAACACTGAGTTAGCAGGATACAAGATTGGCACTCAAAACTCATCAATCTTTCCCACATCCATATGCCTTGTGCCAAAATAAAGCTTACTATTGGAAGCTTATGTCTTAATCCTTCAAACAACAAATGATTCACGCCAATTATGAAATTAACAAGCTTTACTGCCATATCATCTTCCTGTGAGGCATCCTTACCACACCACTGCATTCTTTTAACCCAAAGAACCTATGTATCCTCTCAAAAAAATGGAGGATAAGCTACACTTTTAAAGGTCACTCATAGTGCTTTTATTTTCTCATCAGTCATCCACACACACCATTTTTTTCTTCTCACTCACAAATAGACACATTCTTCACCTTATTTTTTTTTTCTCCAAGCTTTATTCCTACGAGTTTCTTCACCATCTTTTATCATCAAAATTTTATTGTGAATTTTTTTTTTCTTATGCCCAAAGTTCCCAAACCTTCTCACACCTTTCAGCTTCACCTTAACCATGACATTATAATCCAACTCTCCATTGTCATGTTGGAACCAAAGATGTATTAAGTGTCCACCCCCTAAAAATGTTTTGATGATAACAAAGGCTATTAAAATTTATGATCAAACGTAAAACAAGTTTTATAATCATTAAATACATGCTTTATGAAGAATATCTCATTTTTAAAAGAAGAGGCCAAATAGCTCTTATAAAAATTGGTTTTTGAACAAAGTGTCCAATGTGTTTTTCTTAAGTATCCAACTTATGCTATTATACAATATCATACGTGCTGAAAAGGAACTTCATACACCATGTGTTTTCAAAAATTAACTAAGTTTGACATGACATGACGAGAACATTCCTTGTGTTGATTTTTCTTTTATGGCATAAACATGTTATATATCACCAAGAATATTCGTTGTGCTTGTTTTATTTGAAATCCTTAAAGACAGGATAAACACGTCTTCACAAAAGTATTGTAAGAGGAATTCCATGCAAAGAAAAAGTTACTTTGGCCATTGTGTAGCAGTGTACCTTCTAACAACTTTTTTCTCTCTTGCACAAAAGAACAAAGGTTGTTTATTAAAGGAAGGATTATATGAGCATACCCTTGGTGCTATTCTTCAGAACGTTACTTTTTTTTCCTCAAATGGTCATATTTTCAAGGCCTATATAAAGGAGACAATCAAGGAAGAATATACAAGTCATTGAAGCCAGATTACTATTTCATTAGACTACCCTTAAAACTTTTATAAGCTTTGTTGTAAAAGTTATTCCACTTGTATCAAAAATTTTATATCCTCACTCAGTGAGTAGCTTTTGTGTTTACCTTAAGATCTTTTGATCTGTTGAAAAGCTTAGAAAGGTTTAGCTAAACAAATACTTGGGTTGTTAATAATCTTGGGTGAAGATTACTAGTTGTTTGTAAGCTTGAAAAGGCATTGAGAATACTTGGTATGTAACTTGATCAAGTTAGTGGATACTCCTTCAGTCTTTCTATTGAAGGGATTGGACTTAGCTTTAAGTTATAGAGTGAATCGGTATAAACTTGTTGTGTTCTTACTTCTTACCCTTTATCTGTCACATAGCATTCACGTTTTATTAAACTTGTTTTTAAAAGCTTCTATTGCAATTCTTACATTTGGAAAAGTTTTTAGAAAACGTTTTCAAAGACATTAACACATAATTCAACTCCTTTCTTGTGTGTTAACTTGTTTATTTCACATCATACCCCTTTAAACCACCACATCCTCGGACCTCAGTTGTGACTCCTTTATGAGAACCACCCCACCCCACTGTATATAGCTTCAATAACTCTTAATTGTTTTTTCATATAGTATGAAACTATAGGGCCTGTTTGGATAAAACTTTTCTATAAGTACTTATGGGAGAAAAAAATAAGCACAAAAAGTGAAATTAGCTTCTCCATAAGCTAGCATAAGCTAATTTGTAGAAGCTTTTCATATTAACTTCTTCAAAATCTAATTTTTAACTTATGCTTTAGCTTATGGAGAAGCTTATTTCATTTTTTCTTCTTATTTTTTTCTCCTATAAGTACTAATGGAGAAGTTAATCCAAACAAGCCCTATAACAAACAACTAAGAAATAGCTAAACTATCTTGCAAGAATACTTGCAAGGCTACAATCGGTGGAATTGTCCAAGTCTGTAAAGGAATATGAGAATGAGAACCCATGCCTTCTAAAGCGTTAGTAAGGTGATCTTTTAGTTTTTTGTTTCAATTTCTTAAATAACTATTGTATATGATTTTAATATTTTAAATACAAAAATAATGAAACATTAACGTTCAATTAAAGTCAAGGGTATATATTGATTTTGTTAATTATTTAATAATAAGTTAACGAAAGGACCTATTAAAACAATGATAAAAGTTTAAGTATTCATTGAGATAAAATAAGAGTTAAAGGTGTTTGTTTGCAAAAAAGTAAAAGTTTAAGGTGCTTACATGCCCCTCCCCCCTTTTAAATATCTCACATGGCATGCCATTTGGGATGTAGTCCAAAAAAATAAAAATAAAAAAAATGTAGCATTAGAAATTGTCACAAGACTTAACGATTCAGTGGTAACATGACAAAATAGTCACATTTTGGTAATATGTTTCAAAATGATCCATTTTAATAATTTATTTCTAATTTTACACTAATTTAATCAATTAACCTCAACATGTGTCTATTTTATGAGATGTAACATGTTTTGATAAATAAATATAAATTATTGGTCTTCATGATGGAAGCCTTAAAGGAAATAAATATTGTATTAGTGATATGTTGGGAGTTAAAAATATTTACTTAATTTTATCTTAAGCTTTCATACAGTGAGAATTTTTTTTTCGGTATTACATATATTTTAAATTAATTAAATTTAAAAGTGAACATATAAATAAAAAGTAAAAATATTAATAAATTAATTTAAAGTTTAAACGTAAGTATATAAACCATAAAGTTAATTAAATCTTCATTACCTATGTAAACTTTCTTAATAAATCAATGGACTTTTTATTTAGCAATTTATCTTTTAATAATCTAATTATCAATGTAAAAATATCTCTTATTGTATGCTTTTATGACATCGTCATCGACATTATTTAGCACTACTTTTTTTTTTTCATTTGTAAAAAAACTTCATATTATTAATTGCTTTAAATTTCTTGTTTTACGTTGTTTTTTTTTTCCCCCCAAATCTCAACTTTGTTAAAATAATTACTTTTTAATATTTATGTTAAAGAATTTAATTAAAATACAATGATAGTGTAAAGATTCTTTACATGATAAATTTTACAACTTTTATAATATCTATATTAAAAATTTGATTTCTTATTAATTGACAACATAAAAATGTTAATATCAACAGTACATAAAAATTAAACTCTATGTTAAATTTTTATATTTTCTTTCTTCTCTTCTTTAAAAATTCAGAATTAAAATTCAAAATTTCTCTCAACCATCGCAAATTACTTTAATCCTCTCAACCATTTATTTCTTTTAATCTACCATCTTTTAATTTTACCTCTAAATTAAATTTCTGAAAAGAAAATTATTTTAAAAATAAATTTTATGAAAATATAAAATATAATTTATATATTTAAATATATTTATTTATTACAATTTTTAATTACATAAAAATAAACATTTGTCTTTTGTAATTACCGGCTAAAATAAATTGACATGTCAACTGCCCCAAAATTTTTCAATTTTATATTAGCTTTATTGTTTTTTAAATTCAATTAGATTTGTTTTTTATCTTTCTATTTATTTAAATTAATCATGTCTAACTTTCTTGCAATTAAAATATTTTTAAATTCAATTTCTTATATGTAAATTAAAAATTCCATGAAATATTTATTATTATAAAACTATTTCACTGCTTCATTATAGAAAGTACGGAATGTTTAAGTTTATCTAGAAAAAAGAAAAGAAATAAAGAAAAAGTTAACGATAGTTAAAGCATAATTCTCCAATCTCTAATTTCCAATTTTGCATTAATTATTTATAAATTATTATAAATCTTTTCAATGAATTGAAATGTTTTTTTATTCAAAATTAAAAAAATACTCAAATACAAAAAAATATTGCATCACAGCTTGATTCACTAAGAATAGAAACTCTGAACTATAAAATGTTAAATTTAATATATATAATCATTAATATATAACTTAACATTTTGAATGAAAAGAAAATAAAAAATTAGAAGGTTTAAAATTTGAATTGAAGAAAAAAATTAAATATTTTTTTAAAAATTATTTTAAAATTTTTAATATTATTTTTAAATGTTATTTTTTATTTGAATAAATAATCTATGCACTGATAGTGTAAATGTTATACAATCACAAATTATCATGTATGATAAGTTTATTAATTTTTACAACAATTGTCTTAGAAGTTATGTAAACAAGGATCAACTTTTGATTAGGTGACTGTATAATTTTCTTTATACTAACCATACATAAAAACTAAACTTTTTTTAATTAAATAAAAAATAGCATTATTTGTATTTTTTTCCCACATGAAAACATGCCATAAAATTTGTTAAATTTATTTTTACCAAATGTTTATAAAGTAATTAGATTCCTTTCCACTTAACAATACATGAATGAATAATATTATATCTTTTTACGTATTTTCTTATTATTTTATAATAAAATAATAAATACATTTAGTGTATTGAAAAATATAAAATATATTTAATATTTGTTATACAAAAGACGAAAGAAAAAAAATTAATAAGAGAATGTCGAATAAAGACTTAGAATTATTTTATATGAATTGTACATTATTAGTAAAAAAAATTTACTATTTCAATTCGACAAAGAAACGTTGAATTAAATAAAAATTTACCAATTATATTTAGAGAAAATATGTTATACATTGACAATGTAAAAGAGTTTTATATTGTCATATAATTACAATCTACCATGTATAGTAAGTTTGTTGACTTTGATAATAATAATCTTAAAAGTCACATTAAAACTGATTTTCAATCGGTTGATAATATAATTTTTTTTGCATAGACAGTATATAATAATTAAACTCTTATATTTACTAATTTATACTTAATTTTTGAGTTTAATAACTATGCATAATCAGTGTAAAAAAATTTATACTATCAACTAATCATAAATAACTGTTTATATAACTTTTAAAGTAGTTATTATAAAAGTTAATAAACTTAGCATATGATAATTTGTGATTGAATGATTATATAAAATTGTTTTACATTGTCTTATTATCTCTATTTTTTTTTATTTTTTCAATTAATCATTTTAGAAAGAGGGAGGAAATTATCATTTTCAAAATTAATCGATCACAGAAACATAGAATTCAAGTTGATGCCAGCTGAAAAAGGTTTAAAGTTAAAGAGAATAATTTGCCAAAACTCGCAGTGCATGAACATGAAAACGAGATCGAGAGAACATTCTCACTGATCGCGACTGCAGCTTCGGATCTCACCATATCTCTCTCGCAATCTCTTCGCGCCAACGCTCGATCCTTTATTAGGTAACCTTCAAATCAATTCTCTATTCGATATTCACTTTCCGTTCGTTCCGATTCCATTTGAGCGTGTTCACTCTTGTTTCGCTCAGTACCACTAAAATCCGTTGCGTTGCCGCGTCACGATTCGGCAATGCGAGTGATTTCCTCGCTCTTCGCTGAAATCGAATCATTTGAATTCGCGGATAATATCTCTTTATATATTTTTTTTTAATTTACGGTTGCGCAATGAATTTTTTGATGCGGTCTACGACGGGCGTGTATGGAGAGCGTTCTCCGTCGATTCCGGTTCCGGAGCCTCGTGTTGATACACATCAGAGGTCTGCATCTGCTGGATCTTCTTTGGAGACTCTTGTGTCTGGTGATCCATATGCACGCTATGACGCTAAGGTTGATTGCGGCATGATCCATAAGCACGTGGATGTTGCTGAGGAAGAAGGATGGATTACCATTCCATGCAGTATGTCTTCACTTCACCAATCATTTTTCTGGTTTTTTCTATTTTTGTTGATTATTTCGCGTGGCAACCGAATTTTGGACATGGTTACGGAATTTGATCGCGACGTGGTTCAAATTTATTGCTGTGTCATTTATTTACAGATTAGTGTATGCTCAAGATGGCGATCCTTCTATGTATTCTATTAGAGAAATGCTAGCAATATATTTTTTTAAATTTACTCTCTACTATTAGTCTCACACTCACCACTCAGGATTTTGTAATTTCTAATAAATTTTAACTAATAACAGAGAATGTTTTAAAAAGAGTTTATTAGAGAATATGTTATTAATACTCCTTATTCTGTTATTTTATGTTTGACTGTATTGAGTAGGGAGAAAGAAACTCTCAACATGATTGTTGGCGAAAAAATGGGAGGAACGGGTTGTTCTCTTTCATGTTGTTGGATGTGAGTTTGTTATTAATACATGAATTTTGAATTGATATTTAGTGATTGCAAAGAGTTGCAAGTGCTATAAACATGATACCAGCTTTAATTTGCAATTTAGGATATGTTTGGGAGTTGGAGAAGAGAAGGAGGACAAATTTTTCATTTCTAATAAATATTCTCTAATTTGACAATTTTTTAAAATAAAAAATAAAATGATAGATTAATGTAAACTTAATGTGTTAGTCTTTTGTTTATTTTTATTAACGATAGATAACATTCTTAATTTAACAATAAAATATTTACCCTCCCCTCCCTTTCCCTCCAAAACACAACTCCCAAACATACCCTTAGTAAAGATTTATGTGTGAGGATATTAACATTATTTTCTGCTGCTCATCAATGTTGAGTATCATGTTGCATTACTCCTAGGTTGGCTCTTAAATCGCTAGCTTGCTCCTAGTGGAATATATTTAACACTTATTTACGTTTTGTTAAAGGAATAAGATATAATTATGAAATATTATTCTTGATGTTAAGCATAAAGTAAAAGAAACGCTGTACTAGATCCTCACTGGATATAAGTCTGCATGGTGCAAGTGCAAGTACTTGATTAATGGGGAATTGAATTGATATCTACATGAGGCAGCTGTTATGTTTTTTGCTAAACCATTAAGGAAAGTAGGATTATGTCAATTGTCTCTTCTCTTCTAGGTCTAGAAGTAATTTGTTAATTTTTTTTGTTATATGCTTAGCACATGACTAAAATTATAATCATATCATAGTTTTTGTTAGCATTCAGTTCAATGGTAGAATTAAACAGAATTGTATGTGATGTTATGGGACAGATTTCTCCGCATGTATAATGTGATACGCCCAATTCTCAATTTTCTTTTTGTAGAGGAACTTCCTGAAAACTGGAATTGTGCGCCAGATATACAGTCTCTATGCTCTCTTGATCGTTCCTTTCTTTTCCCTGGTAATAGATTGTTACATTCTTTAAATATGTTAATCTCAGTTTGGGCGTATGTAATTTGGTCAGCTGGCTTTCACAAAAAGTTGAGCAGACCTAATTTATACCTGTAATTCAGGTGAACAAGTTCATATCTTGGCATGCTTGTCTGCATGTAAGCAGGATACATCTTCATTCAAAGTTGCTGCAGCGACGAGTGAGAATGGCATAGGTCACAGAGCCAAGAAAGAAAATGGAAACATTGAAAACAGAAATAATTCAGTGTCTGGAGAAGGGGAACTGAGTACCAGTGGTGAAGAGAAGCTGGAAGATGTTTCTGATGGTGAATCCCTTCTTCAAAAAGAGGTTCTCAAAAAACAAACTGCATTATTGTTGCAAAAGTTTGAAAATTCTCACTTCTTTGTGAGGATTTCTGAGTTCGATGATCCCCTTTGGTCCAAGAGAAGCTCTTCAGACAAATTTTCCAAATCATCTGGTGCAAATAATGAAAAGGCCTCAACAATCAAATCTAAAGGGACTGCATTGTCTTCTATTAGTGCCATTATTGATAGAGGAAATTTTGATTCAAATGTTTCTAGTGGAGTGGCGAGAAATTCTGTGAAGTGTTGTGCTTTACCTAGTGGAGACATAGTGGTATGTGTCATAAAACTTGGAAACTATGATTGTGCATTTAATTGATCTAAAATTGGTAGAGAGACAAAGATGTTTTGTTTGTTAATGTTTGGATCTTAAAATTCCACTGTTAGATAAAGTACTCTTAATTCATTAAATATGGGACCAATCCATATAAGTTCTCTGCTTCTTCCCCTTTGATTGCCTAGATTTCTCCATTATTTCAACACATGCATGCAAGCAACCTGACCTATGTTCTTGTATTTATAGGTATTTTTAACATAGGAAATCTATGGTGAATTTGTGATACACAAACACAATAAGGAAAATAACAGATAAATTGTATTAATTGTAGCTGGGTTTTTTCCCTGTGGTGGGGAGGGTGATCTTATGTAATTGGTATTCTTGAGAATGGCTTAAATAATGACTGTAAAAGCAGCATGTATTTCATCAGTTATAATTTCAGCAATTACGTAATACCTATACTTTTCTATCTATTTTGGCCTGGTCAGTTAGTTCAAATGCAATCGAGACATTACCTGGGGTTGTAATTCGTGCTATTTTGTTCATAACTAAAAATCATGGCAAGGGTTCAATACCTGCTGGTGATCCTTTATTTGTAGGTCATATGTATTTGTATTTACTCTGTAAGCCCTGATCAAGGTTTGTGGCTGGTCACCTGCCTTCCTTCAAAACCCTTTTTTTAACAAAAATACAGAAAGGAAAAGTGCCATTTTAATTTTCTGTCTATTTAAGGATCACATACATCAATTGTTTGTTGGGAACCAAATTTATATTATGAAAGAGTCAGTGCAGGTGCAAGAGTCAAGCACCACCTATTTTTGTACATTGTTCATGCTTCTTAATTTATAAGGTAAATCCATGCAACGGTCCACTTTTTTTTTTTTATAATTTTTTGTTTTGGTGAAAGTTAGGGATGATATAGTTCTAGTTAGAAAATTAACAGGAAATAAATAGGAAATTAGAGATGTGGAGACAAGCTTTGGAAGCTCATAACTTTCTATTAAGTAGATGCAAGATAAAGTATATGAAATGTAAGTTTAGCAAGAGGTGCAACAACTGTAGCTTTGAGGTAATATTTTGAGAAGATACCTTACCACAAGTCACACAGTTTAAGTATCTAAGGTCCATCATACCGAATGATGGAGAAATAGAGATGTAAATCATAGCATTCAAGGAGGATGGATGATATGAAGGAATGCTTGGCGTGTTATCTATAACAAAAAGGTACTACTTCAGCTTGAACGAAAAATTGTCCACACAACTATAAGACCTGTGAAGTTGTATGGAATTGAATGTTGAGCAGTAAAAAGCCAACAACACTACAAGTGAATAAACTCAATGTATGTGTTAGATGAGTGCATATACCAGACTGTTAGAGTATGGGAATATAACTCAGAATTGTATTAGTCAGTATTAGTTAGTTACACCTGTCACTGTTGTGACAGCTGTCATGTACATAGTTAGTTAGCTTTTCTGTTACAGTTAGTTGTGTTATCTGCTCTATATAAAGAGCTGTTGTAACCATTCTACAATAATAATAATAATACTCTCACTTTCAGGTTTGACTTCTCTCTTTCTCTCTGTGTCATACCATTCTAACATGATATCAAGAGCTATTACACCTAATTTTCATGGTTGTTGATTGTCTGCAGAGCCTTACTGCGTCGAGCTCGCCACCTCCTCCTCGTCCTCCTGCGACATCAGTGAATTTGCTTCCAATGTTTACTCTGGTCAATTTCTCCTACGCGATTAGTGAGAAACTTGACCATTCCAATTTCCTTGTGTGGAAACAGCTAGTTGAATCGATTCTTAAGGTGCATCGTCTCCATCGGTCCCTAACTCAACCAGAAATTCCAATCTAGTTTCTTTTTGATGAGGATTGTGACTTAGGGTTAGAAAACCCAGCGTCTTGAGCTTGGGAATTGCAAGACTAGCTTCTTCTTACTTGGCTGCAATCCTCTCTCTCTGCATCGATTCTCACTCGTGTAATCGGTTGCACACATTTGCATTAGCTGTGGAACAAGATTCACAGTTATTTCAACACACACATGAAGGCGCGAGCTCGACAGCTTTGCACTAAGCTTCGTAATGTCAAGAAAGGAGACAAATCTGTATTGGAGTTCCTCTTACGCATCAAAGCCATTGCCGAGTGCCTTAAATCTATTGGCGATCTTGTTTCTGATCAAGAATAGCTTGATGCACTACTTGATGGACTTCCAATTGAATATGAATCCCTCATATTAGTTGTCAATGGTAAGCTTGAACTCTTCACCTTTGAAGAGATTGAATCCCTAGTTGTAGCGTAAGAGTTGCGCATAGAAAGGATGAATCTGAGACATCAGCTTTGAATGACACTCCTCAAGTCCATTACATGCAGACAAATGGTGGTAGTAATGGCTCTCAGACACAGTCACAGGGATTTTGCCTTTCCTTAGGTGGAGGTCATGGTAGTAGAGGAGGCTGTGGTGGTAAACGCGGTGGTCGTGGTGGCTCTGGCCATGGAAATGTTTAGTGCCAACTGTGCAACAGGGTTGGACACATTGTAGCTACATGCTTCCAACATTATGATCCCAATTTTGGAGTTCAATTTGGAACACAACATGGACCTCAGTATCTTGCCCAATTTGGCAGACCACCACCATGTTTCATGCCTCCTCAGGGACCTACTATGCCCTACTCTTCTCAAGCTTACTTCTCTAGTGCTATGCCCCCACAATAGTCACAGAATTGGTACATAGACTCTGGGGCTACTCATCATGTGACTACTAGCCCTCAGAATCTGATGTAGGACACTGCCACACTTTCAAATGATCATGTTTTCCTTGGCAACGGACAAGTTTTGCGAATCACATCCATTGGTTCTACTTCATTTACATCCACAACTTTTCCTAATATAAAATTGTACCTTAAAACAATCTGCTTCTTGTTCCTTCAATAACCAAAAACTTAGTTAGTGTAAGCAAATTTGCAAAGGACAATAATGTCTATTTCGAGTTTCACTCTAATGCTTGTTTTGTCGAATCTCAAGTTAATCAGAAAGTGCTACTCCGAGGTTATCTCACTTCAGATGGCCTCTATCAATTTCCCAATCTTTTAACTCAAGCAAGTTCTTCAAATATCTCTGTTGTTCCTACTGTAAACAGTATTAGTAGTAATGTTTTAGGTTCAAATGTTTTTGTAACAAATTCAGATAACACTGTAAACACACACACTGCACCTTTAGTTTCTCTTTGGCATAATAGACTAGGACATCCCCATTCTATTGTACTCTTTGATGTATTAAAATACTGCAAAGTTTTAGTATCAAATAAACAAAACCCACCATTTTGTGTGGCATGTTGTATGGACAAGACTCACAGAATACCTTCACATCCCTTACTTACTGTTTACAATGAACCGCTTCAACTAATATTTTGTGATCTCTAGGGTCCTGCCCCAGTGGAATCTTCTTTGGGATATAAATATTATGTTTGCTTTGTTGATGCTTTTAGTTACTACACATGGATCTATTTTATAAAACAAAAATCTGAAACTTTGGAAATCTTTAAACAATTCAAAACCATGGTTGAATTACAACGAAATAAACAAGTTAAAGTCGTTCAAACTGATTAGGGAGGTGAATTCCTTCCCTTTGCTCAATTTTTACAAAACTTAGGTATTCAACATAAACTCATTTGCCCACACACACACACCATCAAAATGGCGTGGTGGAATGCAAGCACAAACACATTGTTGAGATGGGCCTAACTTTTACCGTCTCAAGCTTCTTTACCAATAAAATTTTGGGACCATGTCTTGCACACTATAGCTTTTATCATTAATAGACTACCTTCTATTTTCAATAGTCACAAAATCCTTCTAACAACACTTTTTAACAAATCACCAGATTATACCTATCTCAAAGTGTTTGGATGTACTTGTTTTCCTCTTTTAAGACCTCACCATAAACACAAATTACAATACAGGTAAGCAAAGTGTACATTTCTGGGATATTCCTTTCAACATAAAGGATATAAATGTCTAGATGCCAATGGGCGACTTTTCATTTCAAAAGATGTTATGTTCCTTTTTTGAGTCATCTTCTACTTTTCCTTCTCTTACTCTTTCCACCAAACTTCTTCCTCTTGGTGTTCTACCCACTATATCTAGTAATCCACCTGCTACTTCTCATCCACCAAGCCTTTCTCCTCAAAATAATCTTCCCTCTCTTACCACTGTTTCCTCACCATCCACTTCACCTTCCTCAACTTCTACCTCCACAAATAAACCTCCTCCCCCTATCCAAATCCCAACCTCTCAATCTATTCATCCAATGCAAACTCACTCCAAATCTAGCATTATTAAACCAAGACTAAATCCCACACTCCTTCTCACCACCACTGAACCAAAAACAGTTAAACAAGCCCTTGGTTCTGCTAAGTGGAAGATAGCTATGTAGCAAGCATATGATGCTCTTATGGCAAATGGAACTTGGACTCTAGTTCCCCTTCCTCAAGGAATGATTGCCATTGGATGTAAGTGGATTTTTTGGATTAAAGAAAATCTTGACGACACTGTTAATAAATACAAAGCGAGGCTCATTGCCAAAGGTTTCCTTCAAGTTCCTAGAACTGATTTTTCTGAAACCTTTTCCCCCGGTGGTCAAGCCGGTCACTATTAGAGTTATTCTTACTCTAGCACTGTCTCATCAGTGGACTATACAGCAAATAGACATTAATAATGCATTTTTGAATGGTGTTTTGACAGAAGATGTGTATATGACCCAGCCACAAGGATTTGAATCCTCAAATCCTAATTTGGTTTGCAAACTTTGTAAGGCGATTTATGGCCTTAAAAAGGCACCCAGGGCCTAGTATGAAAGGCTCACTAAAACTCTTATCAGTTTTGGGTTTGTGTAGAGCAGGTGAGATCCTTCTCTCCTAATTCATCATGGTGCCACTCACTGCATCTATATTCTGATTTATGTGGATGATAAAATCATCACTGGCTCCTCCCCTTAGCTAATTCAACAACGTATCACCAAACTGCACTCTATTTTTCCTCTCAAACAGCTTGGCCAATTGGACTATTTTCTTGGTATTGAGGTTAAACACCTCACCAATGGTTCTTTAATTCTCTCATAGGGAAAATACATTCGTGATCTATTGAGCAAAGCAAATATGGCTAAAACCAAGGGTATCTCCACTCCCCTCCCTAGTGGTCTCAAACTCTCTAAGTTTGGCAGTGACTATATGGAAGATCCCACACTATATCGATCCATTGTTGGTTCTCTACAGTACATCACAATAACTAGACCTGAACTAAGCTATAGTGTCAACAAGGTCTGTCAATTTGTGGGACAGCCCTTGATAACTCACTAGCAAGCTGTTAAACTCATCCTACGCTATCTAAAGGGTACATCAGATTATGGTCTTATCCTTCATCCCAGTATACAGAGGTCACCTTATCCTCCGTATGCATTTTGTGATGCTAATTGGGGGTCAGATATTGATGATCACTCGCAGGTCAACTTCTGGAGCTGCTGTTTTTCTTGGACCCAACTTGGTCCAACAAACAAACACTGGTAGCTAAGTCCAGTGTAGAGGCAAAATATAGAAGCCTTGCCTCAACAACTTTTGAAGTTCTTTGGGTTCAGTCCTTACTCAAAGAACTGTAGGTACCCAGCTCAATTCCAACTATCTACTGTGACAATCAAAGCACAATTGCTCGCGGCCACAATCTGGTTTTGCATTCTTGGACCAAGCACATGGAATTAGACATTTTCTTTGTAAGAGAAAAAGTCCTAGCTCAATCTCTTGTTGTCAGCCATGTTCCAGCACAGGATCAACGTGCAAATGTGCTTACAAAGCCCTTATCCAAGCTCAGATTTACTTATTTCAGAGACAAGCTCAAGGTTTTTAGTAGTCACCAATCCCTTGAGCTTGTACGGGGGAAATGTTAGAGTATAGGAATATACCTCAGAATTGTATTAGTCAGTATTAGTTAGTTACACCTATCACTGTTGTGACAGCTGTCATGTACATAGTTAGCTTTTCTGTTATAGTTTGTTGTGTGATTTGTTCTATATAAAGAGCTGTTGTAACCATTCTACAATAATAATAATACTCTTTCACTTTCAGTTTTGACTTCTCTCTTTCTCTTTCTGTCATACCATTCTAACACAGACAAAATAGGATTGGGAATGAATGCATTAGAGAAAAAGTGGGGTACCACCTATGATAGAAACTTGCCTTAGGTAGTTTGGGCATATGTGGAGAAGACCTATAGTAGAAGCCCTAGTTAGGAGAGTAGATAAGATAAAAGGTAACCCAACCACTAGAGGTCCAAGAAAAAATATAGGTGAAATCATTTTGAAGGATTTAGAGGTTTATAGTTTGTCTATAGACATGATTTCTGATAATAAATTATGGCCCTGTTTGATTCATGTAGCCAACCCCACTTAGTAGCTTTATGATATTGTTTTCATCCATGTTACGGAAGAAATAATAAAGATATGGTTTTGAAATCAATTATGTATAATGAATAATGTGCAGATTAGAGGATCCAAATCTCTAGTTTGGGTTGGAATGCTTAGTTTATTAACAATGTCTTGTTGCCACTAAACTTGTTTTAGATATAATTAAGTTTATGGCCTCTCTTTGGTGTTCAGCCCATGGTTGTGTTTTTACACGTTTTTCATGTATCTAGATTTTTTTCTTGGAGGTTATCTTGTCCTCACTCTAATTGTATTTCCCTCTTCTCTGTGATGAAATTTCTTTCTTCCATAAAATAATCCATTCCAATACATAGTTCATCCTTACTTCTATAAGACTAGAAATAGCTTTTAGAGAACCAAGACATGCAACACTTCAGTTCAATTCACTTGTTCATCTTGTTATTGCTAGTGAAGCATGGAGAATCTTTTAGTAAGAGTGTAATGTTTTCGTGCATTTGGACGAGGTTGTGGAATGGGTTTATTGTATGCTCTGCATTGATTCACTGTTTAACAGTTTTGACAACATCTACAATCTTTATGTTTTCTCTGGAGTATTTGGAGCATAAAATTTCTATATGTATATGATACTTGGACCTGCTATTGTGGAGTATATTTACTTATGCTTTTACATCATCATATTGGCCTTTCTAAAACATATCCTTTATAACTGGGAATTTGTTGCTTCAAACTGTCTTTTGGATGCTGTCCCCTTGGTCTCTTCTTTTTATTGAACATTTCCATTTATTAAATTTTAAATATCTTTTTGTGGTGTTTATCTTGCCTCTTTAAAACTTTGAAGGCATTTGTGAATTTTTGCTGGGAAATCCTAGTTGATGAAGAATTGCTTTCCATATAACTTCATCTTGACTTCTGGTGGTTATCCTTCGATATGCACAAACCTATTTTTTTATGATTGTGAAAGCTGATTATCTCAATTACTCAGATTATTGATCTAATTCAGTTTTCCTGTGTGGAAGGATGCAGGTTCTTTTACAGGTGAATGTTGGTGTTAATTTTCTTAGAGATCCTTGTATAGAAATTCTTCAATTTGAAAAGCGTCAGGAGAGAATGTCATCTCCTGACAGCAAGGCGGATACAGTTTATACAAATCAGGATTCATGTGCTGAGCTGTTAAATTGGATACTTCCATTAGATAATGGGAGGCCTTCTAGTTGCCCGCCATCTCCTCATTTAACTTCAACTTCAGGAATTGGTAGCTCCTCTCAGAGATCCAATTTTTCTGGATCATCTAGCTCTCAGTTATTTTCCTTTGGCAATTTCAGAAGTTACTCCATGTCATCAATACCACAAACTATGAGCACTCCGTCTGCTCCTGTTAAAGCAGTTAGTTCCAAGCCAAATTTTGACCTTGAGGATTGGGATCAAACCTCATCTCAGAAATTTTTACGGAAAAAAACAGGGGTGGAAGGACTTCTATCTTTTCGAGGTGTTTCATTGGAACAAGATAGATTTTATGTTTGTTGTGGATTAGAAGGCATATATTCACCAGGAAGAAGGTGGAGAAGGAAACTTGAAATAATACAACCTGTAGACATTCATTCTTTTGCTGCTGACTTCCATTCAGATGATCTTCTGTGTGTTCAGATAAAGGTTTGAACTACGATGTCGTCCATCAAATTATTTGACAAGTTTTTTAATGTCTATTGTGTTGTGAACAAACTATCCTAATTTCTTAATCTGTTAGGTGATGATACATGAACAGTTTTATATTATATTTATAGCACACTCTCACGCAAGAGCCCTTTGAGCTTGAAGCATGGAAAATATTCAAGCCACCTACCTTATGCTGAAATTAAATCTTTTTATTATTATTATTAAGAGAATGGGGGTAACTAACAAGGATTGAACTCTAGACTACTTGATCATAAAGACTTTGCTACCATGTAATGAATCAACTGTCCCAAAAGCTTAAGCTGTTAGGTGAAAACATGAATGGTTTTATATTATATTTCTAACATATTGTATATTATGTTTTCATGATTCTCTTTTGGGCCTTTCTACTGTTACTTGTTTTTTCAGTTCTGCTTTTATTAATAGTTCTTAAGTTGTTCTCCAGAATGTTGCTCCTACACATGCCCCAGATATTGTGATATTTATAGATACCATAACTATTGTTTTTGAGGAGTTTACAAAAAATGGATCACTGTCGTCATTGCCGATTTCATGTATTGAAGCTGGAAATGATCATTCTTTACCAAATCTAGCCCTCAGGTTATTTTCCTGAATAAATATCTTAATATTGTTTATAATTTTCTATCATTACTTATCTGATGTCTTGGCTGATCTTAATACCTGGCTATCAAATTACATACGCTTGTGTATGTGGAAAACTCCACACCCCCCCTCCCCAAACACCTAAAACAAACCTTGTAAAAGAGGGTAAGGGGGGATTTCATGATAGAACATAAGCTAGACAAGTGTTTGAGGTTCAATATGCACTTGAGAAAGCCAAAAATCTTGATGCGACATTATATTAGTTTACCTAAAGAAGCATATTTAGCATTTGCCCATTTTTTTAACGCTAAGAGGTAATTTTCTATATTAATACTTAGCCATTTGGTAAAAGATTGTAAAATGATTTCTTCCTAATTTTTAGAGAGGAAAGATGCACTTTTTTTTCAGTTGCAGTGAACTAGCTGTTGGACAACTTTGTGGCTTAACTCATGTTTTGTTAATTATATTATTTTGGGGAGTTACCTTCTTATTTGAATTTTGGCTTAAATATAGTTTTGATCCCCTTACTTTACATTTGTGCAATTTTGGTCCCCATACTTCTAATTGAGTGATTTTAGTCCCTAAATTTTATCATAAGTTAAAATTGGATCCCTCCATTAGTCTGACATCTAAATTGTAATGAAATTTGCTGATATCAATTATCTTTTACTAACTTGATGACTGGCACAAGTCAAAAAAACCCTTTTAAATATAGGCCATGTTTGGATAAATTTCTTCATAATCACTTGTAGGAAAAGAAAATAAGAAGGTAAAATGAATTGAGCTTCTCACATAAGATAAAATCAACTTATGCAGTTAACTTTTATAGAAACTCTTTTCATTTAACTTCTCCAAAAGTAAAGGTGCATAAGTTGATTTTAGCTTATGTAGAAACTCAATGCATTTTACTTTCTTATTTTCTTTTCTTATAAGTGCTTATGGAAAAGTTAATTCAAACAAGCTCTTGTTGTATTTTTTATTAAAAAATAAGAACTCATAATTCTCAATTTTAAGTGAATACACTTCTACTTTGTTATTTCTTATTTGACCTGATAGATTGGTGCATACTTGGAGGATATAGAAAAGGCTATCAAAAAGCAAAGACAATGAAGAGGATGATGCAACAACAATAACAATAACTATATTTCATTAGGTTAGGTCGGCTACATAGATCATACGATGTCATTGAGTTCAGTTAATAACAAATTTATCAGGGATATTTGACCACAAGATCCCTTTTAATAATTTTCTCCAATGACTTTCTTGGTCTCTCTTTCTACCTTTTTTTCATAGGACTAAAATTCATGCAATCTCTTCTCTTCACGGATGCCTCTAGTAGCATTTTTCACACCTATCCAAACCTTTACCAATTTTATGTCATCTTTTTCTTGATAGGTGTCACACTAATATCTCCTCATATACAATTACTTCATATCTTATCCTTTCTTGTGTGACCACACATCCATCTTAATATACTCATTTATGCTACTCTAATTTTTTTCTTTTGTCCCTTTAAAGCCCAACATTTACTACTATAGAGTATGGATGGTCATATAGTTGTACGATACACTTTCCTTTGAGCTTGGTAGGTACTTTGTAGTCACAAATAACCCCCCATGTTTCTTTATTTTAATCACCCATCTTGTATCCTGTATGTGACATTTTCATTAATTTCCCCACCATTTTGTAATATTGATCCTAGATACTTAAACTTAGAAACCTATGATATGATATCTTCTCTAATTTTTACCTCTAAGTCATTTCTCTCATTTTTTGCTAAAATTGCAATGCATATACTTTGTCTTACTTTTACTCAAGTGAAAGCCCTTTGATTCCAATATTTGTCTCCAAAGCTCAAGTTAAGAGTTAATTTCTTCCCTTGATTCTTCAATCAAAATTATATCATCCATAAAAAGCATGCATTTAGGGATAATTTTTTGTATGACCTTTATAAGCACATCGATGACTAAATTGAACAAGTAAAGACTCAAGGTTGAGTCCTGATGTAAACCTATATTAGTCAAGTGAGCATCAGCTGTTTTGATTGCTAACAGGTTATGACTTACTTGATGTATATTTCTTTTGGCCATTCTGAAATGGAAGGTGCCCTTGGGCTTGTCCCTTTTGCTATTTAGATCCCATTGTTTGGGTAACCTATCTCTTTTTTGTAAGGTTATCTTGTCCCCTATCGTTTAATTCTTGAATGAAATTGCTTATCTTCATATTAAATAAAAAAATTATTTTTCTTGATTTTGGAATTACATATTATGTTGCATTTGTGAGTTGTTAATAATGAAGTGTACAATAGTGCATAAATTATCCTCTTAGAATGTAGGTTTGAACCTAACTCAACCTCATAAAATCAGCTTGTAAGGTGAGAGTTGCTCCCCACTTATATACTCTATTTTGGCCATATTACTAGTTGATGTAGGATCTTCAACACACACCCCTCACGCCGAGGACTAGATATGTCGAGTGTGAAGTTTACAAGATTGGATATTTGTGGGTGGCCCGATAACGGCCCAATAGCGGGTGGCCTGATAGGCCCAACAACAATCATTAGGATAGACTCTGATACTATCTTAGAATGTAAGTTTGGGTCTAACTTAACCTCACAAAACCGGCTTGTAAGGTAAGAGTTGTCCCCCACTTATATACTCTATTTTGACCATATTACTAGTCGATGTGGAATCTCCAACATATTCAAAAATTACTTTGGAGAATAATATTTTTATCATGTTTTTGACAAAAATATTATCTGCATGTGGACAGTGAAGGTGATGCGTGTTTCTTGAATGCCTGATTTTTTTAATTTTTTTGGTTATTGTTAAAATCAATCTGATTAGCTGTTTGTAAAATTCAGAGTTTGGTTTATATAATTAGCTATAATAATCTTCTTCATCTTATTAAAAGTTTCTAATTACAGGAGAGGTGAAGAGCATTCTTTTATTCTTAAACCAGCAACTTCTACATGGAAGGGTCTCGAGATTCAGGATGATAGAAGTTCTCAATTGTCAAAGTTGCAGTTTAGAAATAAAACAACAAAAATAAGTCTCGACGGATGGAAGACTACTTTAATTAATGATCAGTATTCAATTATGGTGTCATGTCGATGCAATTATACAGGTAGGCTTTTTGCCTTCCTCGGTTTGCTGTTGTGCTATCTAATGTATGTAAGGTGTTAATTAGTTGCTTTTTCCATTTTTTTTTTTTGCTTAATCTAGCATCAAGGTTGTTCTTTAAGCAACCAACCAGTTGGCGACCACGTAGCTCAAGGGATATTATGATCTCTGTTGTGTCAGAGATGTCAGGACAGTCTCCTGCAGCTTACGAAAAAACTTACCGACTTCCCATACAGGTTAATATATGGTTAACTACTGTCTACCTCAACTTGAGTTTTTTCATGTGTACTTATTTATTTTTGTTTGATTATTTTCCTACAGAAATTATCAGTACTTTTATACTGTCATCATCCTCAATCACAATTAATTTATTAATTGATTTAATTTGATCAGATCTTAACTCTTCAAGCTTCAAATTTGACCTGTGAAGATCTAACTTTGACAGTGCTTGCTCCAGCCTCATTTACTTCACCCCTTTCAGTAGTCTCCCTGAATTCACCGACGACTCCAATGAGTCCTTTTATAGGTTGCTCCGAGTTTTTAGGAAGAGTAAATGCTGAAAGAGGAATTGGTGCCACGCAGGGACAAAGTTTCACTTCTGTTTTTAAAGATAATGAGAAACAAAGTTATGATGGCAAAGCTCAGGCAGTTTCAATGAGTGATGAAGTCATTCCTAGTTCTGGTCTTAGTTGTACACATCTATGGCTTCAGAGTAGAGTTCCACTGGGGTAATGTATCAAATCTCTCTCTGTGTCTCTCTTCTGTAAATTGTGTTTAGACTGGTACTGATTGATTTGAAGCCATGTTTGGGCCATATCAGATGTATTCCATCTCAATCCGTTGCCACTATCAAGCTTGAACTACTTCCATTGACTGATGGCATAATTGTGCTGGACACATTGCAAATTGATGTCAAGGAAAAAGGTATAGATAGCTATACTTTTGGACCACGTTTTTTTCTCTTCATGTTTGAGCATCTATATAAAGAAATATTTGGTCAATACAAATTCATGGGAATATGAACTGCTGCTTAAAGATCTTTTACTTGTATGATTGTCATGGTTATTTTGAAGTATCGCTCATCTGCATAATAATAAGGTCTTGTGTTGGCTTCCCCTAGCTGTGACATTTCCGTAACAAGTGTCCATTTTGGTCCGTTTTATATTATTAGTTTTGCTGCCTGGATCTAGTCATTAGTTTCCATCATCATCCCTTTAGGTATTTATAGAGGCATATGTTCTTACTAATGTACCACATAAGTGAGAAGTATGTATACAAAGAACTTTGATTTATTTTGTACATTCTGTTCATTTATCATTGGAAGAGTTTTTCTTCTCTGTAAATAGTCAACTGCCTATCATGATGCAAAATGCCAATAATGATACAGCTCAAGTTCTCACTGATTTACATTCGGGTGTAACAGGTGTTACCTATATCCCTGAGTTCTCATTAAAGATATATGCAACTTCCAGTATTTCCAAGGGGATTATTTAGATTGTACGTATAGCTGGTTCCATTTTTCTCAGGTGCAGTAGAAATTAAATTGGATGATTTGCATACCTAAAGTTTAGAATTGCTCTTGCAACCTACTCTTAATGGCACAAAATGGGTAATTTGCTTTTCTGGACTTCAAATTGATCTTGCAACCTACTGTCAATAGCACCAAAGTAGTTATCTTCTGTTAGCTTAGAATTGTGATGGAGTTGGCATGTTAATTTGTGTTAAATATAATTTCCCTCTTGCATTGTAATTTGTAAACCACGACTTAAATAGAAGCTTGTGGCATACCTCTTTGAGGGGAAGAATGTAATCTTTATATATATGTTGTGAGAACTCTTTAGAGGGAAAACAAGGCAGCGCCTCTTGATATAATGCGGCAGACAGCTGCAACTGAGGGCACTTTCCACTGATCATCTAGTTTTCAGATTTTTACACTTTATGTTTGGATGGAGAGACAAAGGAAGAGTTTTTTTTTTTTTTTTTATGTACAATGGTAGCATTGAGGTTAGCACATATGATCTCCTCATGCATATTACCCAAACCTCCACCATTAGGCCAACCTTAGTGGGTTAGAGGAAAAGGATTTAATACTTAAAATTTCATTTCAAGTAAAAGTTCTCCTTGTTTTATAATTTTTTTAAAATGAAAGATTATCATGTAAGCTTCAAATCATTCAATACTTATTAATTTATATAAACATTTTATAACGCTCTCAACTCAGACATGTAATCATCTCTTCCCTTTTCCTTTGTACCTCTCATTCTAAACATACTCTGTTCTGCTGCATTTTCCGTACTGTTATTTCCATACTTCTATTTAAACTATATGGAACTGAAATAGGCTCGAGCAACGATGCTGAGTCTGTAATTTATGATCGAGTCCTCCTTGTGTTTGAAACACTCGTTTCTGGTTTTTAAGCAAAAGGAAACTCGAGCTGCAGGACAACCCTACAACTGTAACTTGGCCTCTCATTGAAACCGAGTTTTGAAATCCTCTGACTAAACCAAATTAAATATCTGCTTCCCATCAGAAGGGTTTGGATCATACGATGGCTCCAAGACTTTCTACTGTTGGGAGTTGTTACAAGCAGAAATTTTAATACATTCCCGTCTTCTGTTCTTAAGTTTAATGTAGATTGGGTGCACTTTCACCACAGCTACGCAGGTGACTCCGGACCAAAACCTTGTCCAATAAGACAGCTGAAATGCGGGAACAACATAACTCTTTTTTCTAGCCAACTATCCTTTACCCTTTCCATTTGCATGATGATCTTCCAATAACGGACTTCAAAGATACTATAGATTTCGGGTGAAGCATGCCGCATGGAGCACATGTAAAACCTGATAACACAGCTGTGGAAACCTCACATTGATGAATAATATTTAAGTAAATTTTCTTTTGCCTATTAGAGACCAAATTTTTGATTTAATTTATATCCAAAGTAGCATTTGACATATGCTGAGAACAGAATGGAAAATTCTATTTTGTTTCCTCTGGAAACAAAGTGTTTTACTTTTTTAATTTTATTTCTTGTTTCATTTTATTTTAAAAATGCATTATGCATCTAGCACAGAAAAAAGAGCCCATATGTTATTTGTCCACCAAATGTTACTTTGGCATGTGAACATGTATCAAAATAGAACATTATGTTCTATTCTATTCTCTTTGATTCTGTTTTTGTTAAGTGAAATCAAAATATACAATTTTTAATCTAATATCTTGTTCTATTTTATTTTTAAAACCCACCAAATATAAAATAGAACTCATGTTTTTTTGTCTTTCTAACACTGTCAAACATTACCTTAAATGTGAGTTGGTGTGTTTCTAATAGATTGTGCAAAGGCCCCTAAACAACAGCTACAAATCGGGACAAAGAGACTCCCATACTGTCTTCAAGGAAGAGTTCCAAAGTCATCGGGAACAGCTCAAGATTGTATAAACCCATAAGGGAGAATGTGAGTTAAGCAAGCAAAGAAGTCTGCCAGATTGTTTCCCTAGTTCTAGATTTCAAGTTGATCCAGTCAAGCTTCTTTATCGCAAAACTCGTGCCGCCGCATAAACTGTTTTTGCACATATTATTTTATAGAGGATTATGTTAATATTATTCCTCATTGACTTCACCAGTTCTGCACTTCTCACTACCACCCTTAGACAAGTGAAAAATTGATAAATTTTCTATTTGTCTTAATAGGTTGTTATTATTATTAATTCAGGAGAGAATTGACAAACTGAACCAATAGATCTGTACATGAAAGGATAGACAACTACCTAAAGAAAATAATAACAAAAAGTAACAGAAGAAAATGTTGTTTGTCAAGAAGATCGACATAAACAAACCAAAAACGGTTTTCATATTTTCCCACTTTTTTATAGTCAAATTTGATAATTACAACACTTAACCATTTAAAGGAATTCATATTCACCGGGCCTTCATCTTTCAAAATCTTGCTGAAATAGTTGCTATCTTGCGGTTTAACATGAATAAGATTTATGTACTTAGACCCTGCATGACAAACCACGTATGAAATGTGAAACAAGAGTAATGTTGTGTTATGCCGCTCACGTACCTCACGAACCTGTATCATTAATAATATTTTTAAAACTTATGAATGACTGAGACCTGGTTCTAAACTTGCAGGGTAGTCTTTTCATTAATACATACTCTAACATATACTATATTAATCATTTCAAAAACTCTTAATTTCTGTTCACACAGGAGAATCTTACTTTTGGTTCTCAACCAGCCAACTGGCTTATGTACCTTACCTATACCAAAATGTTCATTGTTGGATTGAGATGTGAATTCAACTTTGATCGAGACCATTTATGGATAACACGAACAAAATTCATTTACTTTGGCCGACCATAAAATGTAACGTGCAGAGACGAATTAGCAGAGAACAATAATTGAAGTAATGGTTAGTTATTTTTCAAATCAAAATATCAAATCAGAAGCACTGAAGTAAACCTCCATGCTCCACGCTGATCCTTAAAGTCAAGCACGATCCCTTATACCGGCAAGCAATCTCTTAATCTGTTCTCAGCAGTCTCATATATTCCCTTTTACTCCCACTCCTCTTCCTTTATGTTTGTGCGCCTGTTACTACAACCTACACTAGAGACAAGTTTTAGGTATCAAAATTTGGAATGGGTTTATTTATGTCCCTACCCGGCCTGAAAGTTTAATATGGTTATTTTTGTGAACCCGACTCTGACCTGATAACACTTAGGACAAGACCAGGTTAACTCGACTTGGTGGCACAATATATTAATCTTAACATTATATACAGTCAAAACGTAAAATTACAGAAATATACAACTTCAATTAAGATATATTTTATAATATATATTTTAAGATAAATGATATCAATATAAATATAATATCTTATTAGATAAAATATTATTTATTAAGTCAAGAAATTATATTATCAATATATAATTGTTTAAAAAATTATGTTTTTTAAAAGAATATATGATTTTAGACCTAGGTTGGGATGACTTGAGGTATAACCCAAACCCGTTCCTAAAATACATCAGGCCTAATTTTTTAAACTCTAACTTGTCAAAAGCCCCTTAGGCTATTGGGCCAGGTTCGTGGGACGAGACAGGTCATGAACACCCCTACCATTGGAGAATTGGAGAAAAAAGTAACATGTTAATTAAGTGGGAAATTAATAAGCAAAAGATTACCCTAATTTTTTTAAATAGCATACAGTTATTATATGAAATGTGTGCTCGAGCTTAACCACAGAGTTGTGGGTATATGGTATTAGTTAGCTTGGGGAAGAGGATTCCAAAGAATTAGAGTGTACTCGGATTCGCAAGTCACTGTAAATCTTTTGTTCAAAGGTGTTGCATTATGCATCCTTGCTATAGTCTTGTGATGAGAATCCATAATGTTCATCAACATCAAGGAAGTATTTTGTGGACTCATGTGTTAAGAGAAGCTAATGAGGTTGTTGATCTTTTGGCTAAGCACGGTTTGGAGTTATCTACTCGTAGTCACATTTATGATGTTCCACCAAATTTTGTTTGTAATGCCTTAAGGGTAGACTTTTCATGTACAAGTTTCCCTAGAAGTTTTTAGTACCTTTGTTTTATCACCAAGAAAAAGTTATTATATGAATAAATATAATTAATTTTAGATGAATATTATATGAATGAAGAATTAATAGTAGATAAAACATCTCTTATATTATAAATTAAAATGTACAAATTGAATAGTAAAACTTTCACTCTTTTCATTTTTTCAATTAGACAATAATATTTTCTCTTTTCTCTCTTTCAAAAATGTACTTTACAGACTACTTACAACTAGTCAAAAAATTTGTTTTTCAATCATCTCAAATTGATCTTTTGAACCGCTTATCCTTTTTAATTTAGCTTGTTTTTATTTTAGATCTTAATTAAATTTTAATAGTTTTTAAAAGAAATTATTAATAGTTAAAAATAACTTTATATCATAATTTAATTTATTTATTGTAAATCTAAAATATATTTATATATCTAAAAATATTTATTTATTATAAATTTTAATTACAATATGATTTAGATATTTGAAATATTTATTTCTTATAAATTTTACGTATATAAAAATAAAATTTATCCTTTATAATACATAAACTAAAATACTAATTGTAATTATCTTTGAAGGTGGTGCATGCTTGGTAATGTTTCACGTCAAAAAGAACATGTGGAAGCTATATTGTATTGCTTCTAAGTTACGCACGTCAATCTCTTAACCGTATTGTTTCATGTCACAATAAATTAGTTGTATATCAAAAAAATGGAAAAATCCTTAAAAAAACTCAAAAGATCTTTGGAAATTTTAAACCATGGGATGCAAAATAGCTAAGACAAAACGGAGATTAATTAATTATTCATTTATTGTACACTTGAATAATGGACTAGATATAGTTATGAGAAACATCCTAAAAGCACTAGAAAATCTTATAAAACATTGCAAATCCAACATGATTTTCAAATACAGATTTTGGGAGAATAATAAAGTACTTAATAAATATTTAATAATGTGGTAATCCAATATATAATATCTACTCCCATACTGCTAATAGGATAGGGACGTGTGTTTACATCTGTTAAATAATTGCCACAATTTCATTATATACGTCTCTAATTAGTTAATCATCCCCAAACCTATCATCACCGACCTTTCTCACATACTGATAAAGCCAAAGTTTTTAAGTTGGCTCTTTACTAGTTTCTTCATTCTTAGTTAGAGAATGATTAAATTGAAACAAATTTTCAACCAAAAGAACAATTCGATGCAAAATTTGATATTGAGTAATTAATTAGAAAAATTGTCCTAAGAGAAACTAAATAAAAAAGAAACACATTTTTTAACAACAAATATTTTTGGCTCAAAGAAATAACTCTGGTATCTAATTATTTTAAGAATTTTTGGTATCCAAGCAAGTTGTTAATTATTTATTAGTTATATTTAATAAATTTTAAACATTTATATCTAAAGTTATAACTAAAAGAATTTGACCATCTACCTGCAGCTAAAAAACCTTTATACGTGTTATGGTAATTCTAATGATAATGCACCTATGGTGTGTGTAATCATTCATTAAAAATTTAATTTCTTATTAGTTGGCATGGGTAGAGGAAATGGTGTGATTGGAGCACAATGATTTTATGTAATTAAAAATATTTAATAAAAAATATTAAATATTGCTTAATCAATATTTTTAAGGTGATTAATAATGAGATTCTTTTTATATTTAAGTTTAGTTAAAAATAATTAATGACAGTGTTGAGAAAATTGATATTATAACCAAATGAGAAAATCTCACTTATAATGGTATAGCTGAATTGATACTGCACTTGTAATATAAACAAGAGAAAAGTAGTGTATATGAATAATAATGAAACAAATAAAAAGAAAATACAGAAAAAATTAAAACTAGCTAGTTAATTAAGATGATTCATATTAATTATTCTGTCACAGCTATAATTTTATACATTTTGTTTATTTAGCTTCCAACAATATTAAAGTTTTGGATAAAATTAAAATATAAATGGATTAAATTAAATTTATTAATAAAATGTTTTACATTTTCCCATAATTATCTTATTAGACTGTGATAAAACTACATAAACATGTGAATAGGACCTTACTCTCAAATTTAAGTTTCTAAAACATTTAAAGAAGATAAAAAAAGGATAAATTATAAAAAAGTACTTAATTACTTTTAATGTGTGTGTTATTAGCGACGGAAATATTAGGAGTGTTCTCCAACTGATTCAATCCAATGTCAACTGCAATAACTAATAATAAAAAAAAAAATTGCAAACTGAAAAAACTAAAAATCACAAAAAAGAAAAAAATTTATTAGACTAGATTGAATTAAATTTCGGTTTTTCTCATGAGAATCAATCCAACCCAAGCCGAACCAAATTATTATATACTATTAACATTAAAATTACTTTGTTGTCCATATTAGTATGATGTGTTCCATCTTTGTAATGTATATGACTATATATTTTTATCCAAACCTATTTCTTTTGGCATTATTGTTACATATTTTCAATACCAATTTATAATGTATATGACTATATATTTTTATTCACAATTTTCAATCTTGATTTTAGTGCAAAGGTACATAAGGTCACAAGTTGACGAAAGTTACAAACCGACGTGCACCATTTAGTCATTTTCTTTCTTTCTTTTTATTTTTTTGAAGAAAGTCTTTTTCTTTTATTTAGTTCAGTAGTTAAGTCAGTATTTTATAATTTACTTTAATATTTATATACCCTTTCAATTATTATATCTTATTTGGTTTACCAGTTGTAATATTGTTATTAATTTCATTATTTACTTTAATATTTATAGGCTCTTTATAAAATTGAAAACTAATATAATCCAAACCGATTTAAATTGGGTTGAATTTGAAAAAAAAATATCCAACTCAAATGGATGATCAATTGTTAAAGCCAATCAAAGGAATTTGATCAAATGATCTTTTTATCTCAAAATTGATTCAATTCAAATCACAAACACATCTAAGAAATATGATAGGTATGTCATTGAAGATTTATCATCTGTTCCATATTAAGCTAGACCTTATTTAAGCTTATTTATTAAACCAGTTGAGTTAGTCTTTTTTATTTTTAATATCTTATTTAGTTCTAAAAGGTGTACACTATCAAAGCAAATATGATCCATTGGTCTACTATCTAGGATTCAACATTTAGAGTTTACGAAGGAAGAAGTTTTACCTTGGTTAGGTCCATTGGAGGTGCTGTGACGTTAATAGGGACAATGTGATGGATTGAATCTGAATCATTTGAGGATTATGGCCTTTCTTTAACTTCTAGATCGGTGCCAAATGACTTTGACATTATTCTGGTGTAAAACCAATACTCTGAATCTTATGAACATTCTGTGAGTTTTTAGATACCATAGCACCTTGAATATACTCGATGTTTTTAAGATCAATCTCATCATTGAATCAGTTAAGACATTGGTTTAAGATTTAATAATTCAACTGTAATTAAATAGTAGTTGAACCGGTATTAATAAAATAATAATAATAATAATAATTAAATGATATATAAAATAATATTTAATAAATATAATATCATAATGTTATAACACTAAAAATTAAAATAAAGTATCATTTTATATCTATTTATAATCTTTATTAAATATATGTTTTTATTAATATTAAAGATGTTTTAGATTAAATTTAAAATTTTAAAAATTAGAAACTACCGGTTCAAACTAGTTTTTTGCACTAATTTTTGACCAGTTCTTAACCGATTCCCATCGATTTTAAAATCATTTAGTTTTTTTGATTTAATAGATTGTTCACCAGGCTAGTTCTCGATCTAACCATTCGGACCATCAAAACTATGATTCTCATTATCACCAGCACCTTGACCACAACAGTCAGTAGAAGGAAGAAAAAGGAGGGGTGGGCTTAGACCTTAAAAAAAGATTCCTATAAAAATTATATGTATTGGTTTGTCATTTTTTTATATTAAAATATAATACTATAATTCTTTAATTTAATTATTATTTTTTTGTGTATTAAATTTAGTCTTCACTCTTGAGAATAATTACTTCCTACTCTTTCTTTCTCTTTCAATGTATCAAGTGATTTTTTATATATCAAATATTTAGTCATTTTGAAAAAAAATTAAATACTATTACTTAAATTTATCTCAATTTATCCAATCGTTAATCCTAAACCTTTTTATATTTATAACTTTGTATTTCGTAAATTTAAATTCGTAAGACATTAGAAACTTACTGGTATATGTTTGAACTTAAAAGAAACATTACTATCTTTGAATATAAAAAATATATGTATTTTTCAAATACCAAATGTATATATTAAGTTCTCATAATAAATAAGAGAAAACAGGCCATGCATTAACAGTGTAAAGTAGTTTTACACTGTCATCCAATCACAAATCAACATTTATTGTAAGTTTGTTGACTTTTATAATAAATACTTTAAAATTCATATAAATGGTGATTTCTGATTAGTTGACAGTATATGACCATTAAACTCAATAAATAATGTATTTAAATTTTTATTGTTTCCTTGAAAATTAACTTACTTATAAATAGATCTAACTTCACATTAACATTATAATTATCAATAAACTCACACATAATTACATAATTAGTTTCATTATTTAAACATAGAAAAATTAATATTTTATATCATGTTATATATAATTATTTTTATCTATTACTTTTATATATATATATATATATGTATATACATATATATATATATATATATATATATAAGTACATTCCAAAATTTAAAAATTGTTATTCTATTTTATTGTTCACAAAATGGTATCCTATATAGTACATATATATTTTGGTGACACAATGACATAAGATATATGAGTTCTTACATATTTTAAATATTAAATAAAATCAATTATTTATTATTCTTATTATCATTTACTCTTATATTATAAATTAAAATATACAACTTAACTAGTATTTTAACTTGTGTATTGTACAAAATAAATATTTATGTTATATAACTTAAATTTATAATAAATAAGTACTTTTGAATATATAAACTATATTATGATTAAAATTTGTAATAAATAATTTTTTTGAACATATAGATTATATTTTAAATTTATAATAAATAATTATTTTAATACAATATTACTTTTTAATTATTGATAATTTTTTGAAAAAATATTGAAATTCAATTTAGAACTAAAGATATTAAAAATTATAGATTGAAAGAGATAAGAGGTTAAAAAATTCCTAAAAACGCTCTCATTAAAGAATAATAGCTAAAAATGCTCTCATTGAATAATAGAAGTTAAAAATGCTCTTATTTAAGATAGTTGTTCTCATTTTCATTAAATATATACGATAGATAAAATTGTTACTCTCTCCACTCTTCCAATTAGACATCTTTAATAAATTTTTTCTTTTTTCTACTTTGGAGCCGCAATTAGCTAAAAAATTGGCTTAAATATATTTTTAGTTCCTCAAATTTAGGTAAGTTTGTTTTTTCCTAAATTTAAAATTAGTTTTTTTAGTCCTTGTACTTTGAAAAAAAAGAAGCATATTTTAGTCCCTTGAAACCACTTGTAACATCATTGACAGGGGCAAATTGAGTTAGCTATACAACATCAGCTAAGTTTGGTATGATATTTTCACTAATATTAACATGGATACTAGTAGGTGGATTTTGTGTGACAGATTCAGTAATAGTAGAGTTTTGTGTGGTAAATTCATTAACAATGTTTGGGTAGAGGGACTAAAACATGTTTTTTTTATTTCAAATTACAGGGATTAAAAAGATTCATTTTAAATTTGGAGATAAAAAACAAACTTACCCAAATTTGAGGGACTAAAAACATATTTAAGCCTACATATTTTTATCTCAACCATATTAAAATATTTCCTTTTTAACTTTAGTTGTCTACTTTATTATCTTAACTGTTATTTATTTTAACTTATCTTCTTTTATCTTTATCTTTAAATTAAATTTTAATAATTTTTTTTAAAAAAATTGTCAATAGTTAAAAATAGTCTTGTATCACAATTTAAGTTGTTCATTATATATAAATCTAAGTATAATTTATATAGTAAAAGTATTTATTTATTTGTATATTATAAATTAGTATATATAAATTAGAGAATAAAACTTTGACTTTTCTTACTTTTTTAATGAGACATTTTTAATATTTTTATTTTCTAGAAGTGCATTTCACACACTTCCTTCATAACTAACAAACAAATTTCTATCTGAAGCTATCATTATTTTCTTTATTTATATAATTCTTAATCACTTATTGCTTTTAATTATCTTATTTTATCTTTATCATTAAATTAAACTTTAATAATTTTTTAAAAATTTGGATAATTAAAACTTAAAAAATGAATTTGTATTACAATTTATATTAAGAGAAGTGTTAGTAATGCACTCTCTAATATACTTCTCTTAACACTCACTCTTTTATTGGTTGAAATTTATTAAAAATTATAAAGAAAAAAACTTAGGTATAGTACCATAGGTGCTGTTGGTTTTTTTTTTAATTAAAATTAGAGTTTAACCTTAGTAATTCGCATAATAAATATATGCATTAAAGAATTATGCAGTTATCGAGGTGATATTTTGCTTCTGATTGTAAAACAGTATCAATAGCACTTAAGGTATTGTACCTAAGTTTTGTTCAACTATAAAATCATAAGAGAAAGTCATTAAATAATATGGGGGATTCACAAATTTCTTGTAATTTCTCAAAATTTTAATCAATAAAAAAAATATGTTTAAAAAAGTGTATGAGAGAGCTTGTTATTAGCATTTCTATTATATTAAATATACATATACACACATGCCAAATTCTACAACGGAAGCTGACGCGAGGTTCGGCTTGGCTTTTGCTACGCCGGCAGAGGGCTGCCACGTCAGCATCTCCATGGGTCCCACTCCTTCGGGCAGCTCAAACTCCTTCCCGTCTTATTCGGGCAGCTACAAACTCCGTTTTCTAGTCTTCGATTCGATTAAAGAACAAAAATCTCCCTTTTATTTTTTAAACGAAAGATTTAATCAATAATCATTATTATAAAATTTAATTAGAGTATACCGAAATCCCACTCTCAGTCTCTCATCATCCAACAGTAATAGTAACCAACGAACGAGAAAGAATCAACATTCCGGAGTGATTACCGTAAATTCGTAACTGCAACCGGAATACTAGTATTATCTGAATATTTAAATTTAAAAAGTAAAAACCTATATTTAAAAAATCCCAATATTTTTGTTTAGCAGTGTTTGTGTTTAGTGTTGCAGAGGAGGACCCCATATCTGTATGTATCTTTGAGCGGAGATTACTGAGTTCAGCTCAGGTGCTGCTCTCTCTGTTCGTTCTGCCCCGTACCCTCACTCACTTCACTTTCCACTTCCCAATCCATCTACCCTTCAAGCCTTTTACCCCTTTTTTCTGGCTATTTTCATCTACTTAATGTGATCTGTTACTTTATCCCCTTTCAGTTTTAATTTCTGGGGTTTGTGAGTTACCCGGTTTCAAGGGCTGTTGGGGTGTCAAGTTGTGATTTTTAGGTTTTATTTGGGAATTTGCCACCTGGGGTGGGAGGGTAGGGTGGTGGTTGGAAATGATGGTATCTGGGTTTGGTGCTTTGGTTCTCTAGGGATAGGTGGAGATGGGGTTGGGTGGTGAGAATGGGAAGGTGGTGGAGTCTTGGGATGTGTGTAAAGCAAAGGGGAGGAAGAAGAAGAAGAAGAAGGGGGATGAGGAAGTGGACGGGGCTGAGGCTGGGTGTTGGGTTAGGCTGAGGTTCATTGGGAGCTGCATTTCTTCAAGATCCAAGGTTGATAGCTCAGTCAGTGGCAGTGGCACCAGTACTCATTATGGTAATCATCACTATTTCCCTCCAAGAGTTCTTGTTGTTGTTGTTTTGATGATGTGTTTGGATGTCCCTTCTTTGTAAATGTGTTTGTTACATGGTTTTGTTTGTGCATAGGTGTTATTCTTTTTTCGGTTTTAGTAGTTTGTCTTGGCTTTTGAGAATCCTTCCTTGAGCACCTAGTTATTTTGTTTGCAATATGGTTGAAAGTTACCATGCTAAGTAATGTGAAATGGTACACAAATGATATGCCGAAAAAACAAGGGTGTCTGATTACGAGTGCCATGGCTGCTGTTTGCAGTGCTGCAGCAAAATTAAGTTGAAAATGTAATTTACTTACTAAACGGTGGAAATTTTGAGTTTTTTTATTCCTGTTTATTCAGAACTGCAATGAGTTACTTAGTTAATCCCAAAAGATTTGCCAGTGCATATGTAAGCTTCATTGCTAGAATGTTTCTTTTACATTCATGTGGTCTTCCAGGTTTACAGAGTGAGAAATCAGTGTAAATTTAGATTTTGATTGGCTAGGAAATACGTAAGTGTCAAATTTGAGACTTTAGTCAATGTAATTATTATCAGATGAACACGAGAGTAAATATTAGGAAGTTAGTCCTAATTACTATTTGGAGTGTTTGGACATAACTGAATTTCAAACATATGCCAAAAAGGTAAATTACTTGAGGTCGTACTTATTATCTTATCTATTATAAAACCCATAGTGCATGATACTATTTTACTGCTTGTCCTAGTACTTTTTTTTTTCTTGATTTTATTTCTCTCTTCTTGGCTTCCATTAGCTGAAAGTAAATCGACAAATGATACAAGTAGAGATCAACCAACAGCTCCAGCAGTCTCTTCAACAACCACTAGTAATGCAGAAAGCAATTCATCCACTTCCAAACTTGAAGAAGAGCTTAAAATTGCTTCCAGGCTGCGAAAGTTCTCTTTCAATGATCTTAAGTTAGCAACAAGAAATTTTCGGCCTGAGAGTTTTCTTGGTGAAGGTGGGTTTGGTTGTGTTTTCAAGGGGTGGATTGAAGAAAATGGAACTGCTTCGGTCAAACCTGGCACAGGGCTTACTGTTGCTGTAAAAACCCTCAACCATGACGGGCTCCAGGGTCATAAAGAATGGCTGGTTTGTATATTTTCAAAAGTCCTTCTTTTCTTCTATTATCTTTTCTTCTATTATTAACTACTGAATTCTATATTTTTAATGAACATTCTTGTTTGGATCATGTGACAGGCTGAAGTCAATTTTCTTGGTGACCTAGTTCATCCGAACCTTGTTAAACTTGTAGGTTACTGCATTGAAGATGATCAAAGGTTGCTAGTGTATGAGTTCATGCCTCGGGGTAGCCTGGAAAATCACTTATTTAGGAGTAAGTTACTATTTTCTATCTACTTAGTTTCCACATTTTCTTTTTCAAGAATAATAGTTGGAGTGCTACTGCACCTTGAAATTTTGATAACATCAAATGAAGTACCCTGCTGGATTTCTCTTGTGAAGCATGGTTCCTTCTCCACAGAAGCCAGATTAAAAAATTTTGGCAGTTTGGCATGGAAAAATATTTTCTCGACATGTGAGGGAAGAGGGTTGATATGATATAGTACTATACTACTATATTGATCTGCCGATTTAAGAATAATGCATAGAATTAATCTATATCATTATAATGATGTTTTCATCAACAACCTTTGTTTCTTTGATTATCTATCTAGTGTTATGATGGATTTAGCAGCTTTCTCTATCATGGGTAGAACTGGAACTCAAAACTACTGCTGTATATTTTATTTGGATTATGTCCTTTTTTATTTATGTTCTCATGTAGAAATTATGTCATATGTAGGATCCCTGCCTCTTCCATGGTCCATTAGAATGAAAATTGCACTAGGAGCAGCTAAGGGTCTCGCTTTTCTTCACGAAGAAGCTGAACGACCAGTAATATATAGGGATTTTAAAACTTCGAATATCTTATTAGATGCAGTAAGTGCCAAAAACTAAAATAAGATTACATATTTTCCTCTTTTTGTTGGTCTAATATTATACCAATTCAGGACTACAATGCCAAGCTCTCAGACTTTGGTCTTGCCAAAGATGGTCCAGAAGGTGATAAAACCCATGTGTCTACTCGAGTCATGGGAACCTATGGTTATGCCGCACCAGAATATGTCATGACAGGTAAGTTTAGTTTGATATAGCAAGTCCAAATCTGCAAGTTTTAGTTGTTATTTTTCTGTAAAGTCACACATGCTTATGCTTCATTGGTATTTCTACCTGACTTTATTTTGTTGGGCATTTTTCATCTTCAAAGTCATTAGTTTTGTTTATGACAATCACTACTTTCAAAAAATTTCTGAACAAAAGATTTGGAATATAATTCCTTATGGGACTGTTTTAATGTTTGGTACATATAAAGTTCTTGATCTCCAATGTTACTTGTTTTCCACTCAAGACAGATTTATGATCAAGACCATAATTCACTTGAGCTGTCTATAATTTCCCTGTCTGTGATGGTCAATTGTATTGATGTGTTTGATAATTTCAGTTGTTGTGTTCTCATAATGTTTATGACTTACAAAACTTGAGTTTTATTATATTCTGTTGATAATTTTCAGTTATGTTTGTTCCAAATTTTTTTAAGTGCAATCCAGCATTTGTAATATCTAATTGCTTATATTCTAACCAGATTTATTCGTGTGGCAGGTCATCTTACATCAAAAAGTGACGTGTACAGTTTTGGAGTGGTACTACTTGAGATGTTGACTGGCAGAAGATCCATGGACAAACACCGACCCAATGGCGAGCATAACCTTGTGGAATGGGCTCGACCACATCTAGGAGAGAGGAGAAGGTTCTACAGGTTGATAGACCCGCGCTTGGAAGGCCACTTTTCGATAAAAGGAGCTCAGAAAGCTACCCAACTGGCTGCTCACTGCCTTAGTAGAGATCCAAAAGCCAGACCCCTAATGAGTGAAGTTGTAGAAGCTTTAAAGCCTTTGCCAAACCTTAAGGACATGGCAAGCTCTTCATATTATTTCCAGGCGATGCAAGCTGACCGCTTTGGAGCGAGCCCGAACACAAGAAATGGGCGAACACAAGGAGCATTGCTCATCCGCAATGGACAGCAGCAAAGGAGCCTTTCAATTTCAATACCAAATGGTACTTATGCATCTCCATATCACCATCAGTTTCCCCAACCTTCACCAAAACCCAGTGGCAAAGCATAGAGCTGGTGAAAATTTTCTTTTTCTCTTTCACCCTTTACATCATTTCTTAGTTTCTCCTTATAGATGTACTTTCTGTCAAAGCACTTGTTCATGGAGAACTTGAGAGCAAAAGAAGCATTTTGCTTTATGATGTGATGTTATGGGTGTTGACCCCCTTTAGCTTGAAAGAATGTGAGGGTGAGAACAGGGGAGGCTTATTGAGCTACTATGTCTTATGTCAAATTGTCATTCAATATTTTCTTCAGGTTGTTTGAAAATATTGAACACTATCAAATCCTCATCCTTATTTTATTTTGTTTTTAACATTTGTCACCGGAAATGTTATCTCCTGATTTATTTAGGCTTTGCTTGTTATATCAAACCCTGCAGCTCCTTAAATTAATGTCAGGCTTTTGTTTATAAAAAGATAAGAAAGAAGCTTTATTGCATTAATTTATACCAGTTATTTGTTCTCATATGATCTGGTTCCTTATTTTATATAACTTACAGGCAGCAGGTTATACTTTATAGCACCTTGTAGTTAAAAATTCGAATTTCAATGTTTATAGTCTGATCATCGATGTTGTTCATTCTTATCATTATTGTCCCTAAAGATTAGGTATCTCCAACGTAGTCCTTTGAAGGGTTGCTTAAAACATTTGGTGCGTTGCTTAACAAAAGTTACCATTGGAGTTTTGATGTGACGTTGCTTATACAAGCATTGTTGCTTAACCATTATTTTTGAATAAAAAAACTTGCTTTTTAGTCCAACAAGCAACAGAGGAATGAAGGAAAAAAAACGGTTCATTCATCATCTTCCAACAATGGTTTGTACAATGAAAGAATGACATTTATAGGCCAAAAAATGAAAAAATAAAGAAATATAGACCACAAAAAATAGATTTGAACCAGAAAAACAATAATCTAAAAAGAAAATAATGCAAAAAAAAAAAAAAGTACAAAATCACAAATGCATTGGGCTTCCTCGATTAGCGCCAACCTCTGTCGATCTATGCCGGACTCATTCAATTTGCGTCGGGCTCGTCAAAAACCCTTAATCTACGACCTGGATCTGCGTCAGTGTGAAGAAGGTGGTGGCGAAACCAGCAAAGGGGACTGGGAGGGAGAAGGGAAGAGGCGGAAAGGTTAGGAGGGAGAAAGGAAGAGGCAAAATGGGAGGGGACTAGGATGGACAGGAGTGAAAAATAAGGAAGGTTCCAGAATGCGCTGGACCTTCAATGCGTAATTGCGTATGCTAAGTCCTCTTCTTTTACAACTATGGCTTAATTTAGTAAAAATTGAACTGTTTAAAATTGTTAGCTGTTCTGAATTTTACCTTAAAGTGGTAACAAAGTTACCGTTAAGGTGAATTTTTGCCCAATGTGAATGTAAAAATTTTCTATAAATTGTGCTCCAAATGCCATTCAATTCAAAATTGATCTCAAGCAAACTTATGTACTATTGATCATCCTCTCAACTTAATTTCACTTGTTATTTTCAATTCACAAATGTATTTTTCATCTTATTATCATAAATAAAATAAATTAGTATTATTCTATTTTTTTAATTTTTTACATATTTGTTATTTTGAAACTATAATACAAATAATATTTAATCTAAAATAAAATATATAAATATAAGTATTAATATGTGAGGTTAATTGTAGGACCTACTAAAATAAGTTAAGAACTCACTTTAAGTAACTTTAGCATTGGAGTAAATTTTTGGATAAAATTCTTAAACTTAGGTGACATTGTGGGGATCACAAATTTGATATAAGCAACTTATATAAGCAACCCATGGTTGGAAATGCTTTTAGATTGCGTGGGGTGGGGTTCAAGTGTAGGCTAATATATTTTTATGTGGGGTCACAGAGAGGAATGTCCTAAAAGTACTAGTTATAGAATTAATAAATAAAAAGTTTTATTAAGAATTATGGTCGAAGTGTATTAACAATGTAATGTTACATAATTCTATAAAATACTTTCCATTCTTTAATTAGTGTTCTAATATTTTCCTTTTACGTTTCATGTAATAATTGAAGGTCTGGTGAAATCCTCGATGACATGGTCGCATTCTCATTGTTTAAAGTAGTTTACGTGCAATAGCAACAGTACACATGTAAATGATGTGCAATATATAATTCTGTTACAATTAAGATTTTAGGCACGTGTTCCGTTTCCAATTAGGTTGATAAGGTTTAAAAGAGGTTTAACGTAGTCCTCTCTTCCATCCTTTTCATAAGATATAATTAACTAATTCACACTAATTAAGAAAATTTAGTTAGTAATATTAAATTTGTCTTAAATTTATTTTTTTTCTAAAATTAATTGAGACATTCTTATTTTTTTTTTCAAATAATTTTAATTCTTTTAATCTCTTTTATCAGTAATATATTTGTTGTTTTTAAGATTTATTGGTTATGTATGTAAAGAATCAAAATAAAATTCTCAAAATGCTCTCTATACGAGACAAAATTAGTCTCAAAGAGTCTAAGATATTAATATATTTCATTTGCTATTTCTTAAATATAGAGAAATGACTCTATTAAGAATAATTTTATAAAAATATTAATACAGAAGACATTTTAAATAAATTCTTATAAAAAAGACTAAACGAAAGTTTTAATTTAGTTTTTTATAAAAAGAACTGGAGTGAGTATATAGTTTATTTTTTTTAATAAAGGATATGCGCTTAAATGATAAGTGTGAACTATTCTTGGGTTTTGGTTACAAGTGCCGAGTGGTTTACTACATTTTTTCAAATATCAGGTATTATATGGGTCCAAAGAAGAAAACGGGACTGCAGCAAGACCGAATTATATGTTCAACTAAATTAAGATATTAGCTCTTGAAATTGAACACAATTTAAAGTGACTAGAAATATATAAGATGTAGGCACGAAGTGTCGGTGTATTTCAATCATGATGATATAGAAGTGCCAAATGTAAAGTTTTAACAAATCATTCTTCGTTTGACAAATTACTGTAACCATACCTCTTCCAAGATACCTCTTGACAAAACACTGCCTAATGTGATGAGACCAGGATAATGCAAAATAGGAAATCAAATAGAGAATGGTTTGTATGTGAAATTTCATGCTGAAAAGATAACAGATCTGTTTATGGCCTTTATGGCTGATAGTAGTAATGTAGCTTTCTCTTCTGTAGTCTCTGTTTTTTTGGCCTTTCTGACCCGCTGTTCATTAAAATAAAAAGTTGGACTCATTTATTTGAATTCTTTCTCCATTTGAACCATTTATTTACATGGAATCTTCCCCATCTCTTGCCAGACCAGATTACCTATATAAAGCTCAACTATTCTTTCTAATCTCAAAAGAAAACAAAAACAAAAAGGAGTAAATAACTCTTATCCTTCACTTTTTGCCTAACATTCTGATATGTACCACTTCCATTTTATCTTCCTCCCTGTATATATATATTAACACAAGATTTAGCACTGGTATTATAAGTAGAATAGCAGAAATTGAGGAAAAAGACACCTTATTTTATTTGTGTGTGTTAATATATATATATGTATATTTTAAAATTAATCAACCCAATTTATTTATGCAACATCCACATGACTGGAAGTGTATGAAATCCAAACTTCAAGGATATAACTGGGCATAAAATGTAATATGTTTCCCCAAGGGGAATAAAGTAAGTGTGCTCTTTCATGGTATGGAGTAAGATGAGCCTCTTAGGAGCCTACTCTGCTTAACTGCTCCTTAGATGTGCTTTCAAATATCTTGTCGGCACTTGCTACCTCAAAACCATCCCTTCTATGGAACTCTTTAACCTGTTCCATTAGTTAAAACATGAATTAACAAATCCTACAGAAAATGCCTTACAACACATTATATTAGCAGGTCATTCAAATTCTTAAAGTAGTCCCCACTCCACAACTTCATCCGTAACCAAAAAGACTGGTCACAATATCAGTCTTAGTCATCAACAACCAAAGATAAGAATTATAATACAAAGTTGAAACCTGATGCTGAAAAGAAAGAATGCAGCTTACCTCTGTGTCAGGTAAATTTTTATACTGTGGCAGCACCAGACGCTCGGCAAATTCAATGTATGAGCATGGGACTGATTCAGTTGTACCATCAGAAAATTGGAAAGAAAATGAATCTGCTACAGTTGAACTTTGCAGGAGAAGACCATCAGGGCTCACTGAAAGTAGAGGAAATATTCAAATCATTAACATGATCCTTGATCACAATGAGCTACAACTTGCAATGATATCCTTCAAGATGATTATATCAGCGTGTTCTTAGTTAATCTAGGTTATAATTTCTGTATTCATCTCATAGCTGGGAGCATGCAGCACATACTGATGACATGTTTTGTTTTTCCAATTCTAAATGACAAAGCCCGTGATCAACGGGGAAACAGCTATGCAAACAAATTAACAAATAGTTTTATACCCTTTCTTTTTTAGTACCTAGAATTTTCAAGTGAAAAGGGCTTGACAAGTCTTCTATTTTCCCCCATGGCAGGAGTGGGGGGAAGAGGATAGATTTGATGAGCAAGGCCAAACTTTCAAGAGGTGAATACCAAGCAGGAATTGAAGGAAAATTGTCATATTTGCCATTAATGAAGAGGGTATTGTTTGCTCTTAAATCCTCATCTTTTCACTTGAGATAGCAATTGTCTTAATCAGAAATAAACCATCCTGAGATTGTCTTACCATTGCACAATGCACATTGAATGCTTTTATTTTTGTTAGAAATAAAAAACCTAGAAAACCTCATACATTATAACAAAAAAGGGTACAAACCTTTCAGCACTCCTCCTTCCGAATTCAATCTGAATCCACTATCCTCAATAAACTGATTTAGTTTTTTTATATCCTTCAAATGAGTTTTCAGTCGATGAGTGGATATAGTAACATGGTTCACCGCATACCCATTGACTAGGGTCCAGGCAGCATACTCACTTTCACTATGTATCAAATACCAACAAACCATAAGTAAGCCAGACGCTAGAAGAGAGTATAGACTTACCTAAAAAATATTGCCCGCTATACAGATAGTAATACCTTGCCAATTGTTGAAACTCAGAATATAAGGGCTTTTCCCATGTTAAATGTCCGAGGGAGCTTGCAAGTGCTGCATATTTGTTTCCATCCCCAGATAATTCAGTGTATTTTCTAATTATTTCCTGCACATAAATTCCAAACTTCTTTTAGTACAATTGGGTTTTGGGGAGTTGGAGCCACAATGCAGCAGAAATGTAAGTATAAACTATTGATGTCATGCAACTATGTATATCACTATAGATATGGATTTCAGAATCAAGATATCATAGTGTAAACCATATTTAACTATATATATACTGCATCTCAATCTTAATATATAGAGAAGTAACATGTAAAATCCTAAGAAATCAAACCATTCTTTGCTTCTCAAATTATTGTTATCATACTAAATACGACTACTAACACCAGAGCAGATAATAAGACAAAACATTACCTTACAAGTTTACAACCAAGTCTGTTAGGTGCATAGGAAACCATTCAAAAAATTATCTATGATCCAGTCCCATACCATACCAAGTAAAATAGATCATATAGTTCAATGAGCATTTTATGAGCTTCAACCAAACACAATTTCTACAACTGAAATTTGGTTTTTAAGTTCAAAATGGTGAGAAAGAAGGTAGTGAGAATTAACAAAAGTTAAACTCAAACCCCCATACAATTTAGCAAACTTCAGAAAACTATGCAGTATTCTGTTTAGCATCATACCATTGAGTATATCAAGAGCTGAAAACCTAAATAGCTACTCAATTTGCCACATAAAAATAGGGGTGGAAAAGTGCTGGGCTAAGCTTGGCTTTATAAGGCCTAAGGCCTGTTTCTCAAATCTAAAGCCCAAGCTTGATCTATTTGCCTGATATAAGCCCTTTTTAAGACTTGATCTGGCCTGTTTAAAAGCTTGGCTTGATCCAATTTTTAATCATTTAAATAGGCTTTTGGGTCAAGCTAAGCTTTCAAATTATTATCTTATTTATAAAAGCTTGGCCAGCCCAAGTGTAAGGACTGAATTTTTAATTAAATAGACTTTTAAAAAGCCTTGTCCCAACTTATTAAGTACATAGGCCTGACTTGACTTAAGCTTGATGTGAGTTAGGGCATAGGCCATGGACGAGTAGTCTAACCTATTTTCACTCCTATATAAAAACAAGTATAGCAACTATCATGATAAAAGGTGATCCCTAGGAATATTATTACTTTGCTAAGGGTCCGTTTGGGATGGTTGCGAGTTTTTGGTTTTCAAATGTAATTTTCAAAACAAAATGCGCTTGGCCAATATTGAGCTGAAATGGTTTTTAATTCAATTTCAAAATACTTTTACATTCATTTTCAAAACAAGAAAAAAGGATTTGTAAATTTGGTTGGTTTATAATTTTTAAAAAAATACACGTCGCTACAATTAACAATAGTCCTTCCCACCACCACTGCCACCACTACCGCCACCACTACCATCACCACGGCACTGCCACAACAATCGCCGTCAACACCACCATGATCATCACCGTCAACATCGCCACCACCACCACCACCGTCACTGTCGTCATCACTACCACCACTATTACCATCACACAAATATATTCTTAAACTAATTTTAATAAAATAAGAAATTTCAAAGTGAGTTTATTTTGAAACTAAAAATTAGAAAAAAAAAAAAATTTAAAAACTAAAACTGGTTGTAGTTTTTGAAATTTTCGAAACTCAACTAAAAATCACCCCAAATGGGCCCTAACATTTGAAACTAGTTGCAAAATAGAGGGAGGAAACCAGCCTCCATCATAATCACTGTAATTCTCAGAGCATAGATGTAGAATGACATTAATTGAAGATTTTTCTCACGAACACACCTGAGTTTGTGGACTCATTTGATCTACCAGTAGCTCTGATATAAATATTCTGGGCAGAGGCCCATTAACACCACTGCCACTGCTAACAAGTGAATCAGCAGGAGGAGAAAACCACAGTGCCCTCAACTTTTTGGCTGGAAACCTCAATTCCTCCCGTTGTGTATAGCCATAATCCAGAAAAAAACTAGCCATGGAATCAATTCCATAACCATTCACCTAATTAAGTGCAACAATACACAATGAATAAGCTAATCAGGTATATTTGAGTCATACAGAAAAAGTGTACATGTGGAAGGAAATAAAGCCAAGAGAAGTACTCCAAATGTCCTGAATGCAAGATGATCATAACATAATGAGTTGTTCTCAGCAGAGTGAACAAGGTCCAATATGGCCTTTGCAGTAGGATTTCTGTTCAAGTAAACTGATTGCATGCTTTCCAACACACCCCTGAAAAAAGCTTCACCCCCCTGCATGAAGAGATATCATGTTGGCTCATTAGAAACTGAGAATCCAGACCAAAACATAAGGTACAAACAATAAAATCTCAAGATTTAGGGCATGTTTGATTCCCTTCTCACCTTTTTTATTTAAAAAACTATTTTCTAAATCAATTTCACACTATGCAGCAATCAATTTCTCATTCAAAATCTATTATGTTTTGAAAATTGCTCCCAAAACAAGTGTTTTAAAAGCCTAAAATCAGAAACAGCTGGAAAATGTTTTCTCATCTTTTTCTTCTTCTATTTTCTTCAAGTGCTTTATTCAAGTGTTCAAGGACAAACTTCTAGAAAACAGAAATATGATTAGGGACAAACGCTTTCAAATGTGCTCAGTCAAACAAATTTTAGAAAACAGACAATTCTTTTTGAAAGCAATAAACAAACAAGGCCTTACTATCACTCCAAGCATCATGGATATCCATTGGCGACACAATCAAGAATCAAATTCCTTTTTCTCTTTAAAAGAAAATTACAACAAATAATAATTTAAGAAACAATAAATCAAGTCCTTTGGGGAATATATGATATTGTAACATTAAGCACTACAAACATGGTAGAATTTTGGGTTCAGTCAGAATGAGAACATGAAACAAGAAATCCTATCATGATACGAATAAAATCAACAAATAAAATGGAACCTGAATTGATGATCTCTGGGAAGCATGTTCTGATGGGGAGCTACAAGACACGTGAAGGGTTCCGCGTGTATTGGCTAAGCCTAAAGCCAAGTGCCCTGGGGAAGATGGTTGTTTCATTGGAACCAAATTCCAGAATCTGGGTTTGGAAGGGGCAGAGGTTCTCCTGAAAGAGAATAAAGGTGACAAAGTGGAGGACTTGGTAGTTGCAAACATGGTTAAGTTCAGTTCAGTGGATGATGAAAGAGTAACTGCATGCAATTTCAATCTTGAAACTACATACAATGTCCCTTACCAGCGGCGGAGCTCCGTTGATATGAGGTACAAAGAACGGTACACATACGGTTAAATATGTTTTTATCCTCTAAAAATTAATCTGTTTTAGTTTTAGTTCTTAAATTTTTTTTCTTTAACAAAGTTTCTTAAATATTAAAAATACTCTAATTAAATTTTTATATTAAACTCTGTTTAACTTTTCTATTAAATGATAATCATATCAGCATCACAGTCACTATTAATTTGCTGATGTGGTCATTCATATCAACTATTATGTTTAGGTCAGATTAGTAACATACTTTTTTGAATAAAATTATTGCATGATTAATTCTAAACCACATATTTTTTTAATTCTAAAGCAAAAGTAATTATCTAATTTTTTTTATTAAAAATTATCACTAGACACTTCAGGTAATAAAATATGTTACTTGAAAACTGATATGACCATCATTTAACAGAAAAGTTTAACACAAGAATCTAATTAAGATATTTTTAATATTTGAAAGATTTTATTTAAGGAAAAAAATTTCTATGAACTAAAATAAAAACAAGTCAATTTTTAGAGAACTAAAAACATATTTAACCTTTTAAAATATTAAAAAATAGTCTATACATTAATAATGTGCAAAGGAATTTTATATTCTCATTCAATCATTAAACGTTGTATTATATAAGTTTATTGATTTTTTATCTTAAAAATTATACTTATCATGATTTATAATTAGTTAATAGTGTTAAACTTTTTATATTTATTATAATATAGTTATTATAATTGTTTTAAAATAATTATACCTTAAACTAAAAAATAATTAATAAACTTTTTGATTTTTATAAATATATAATTTAAAATAAATTAAAACTTGAAAAGCAACGCTGCTATTATTAACCAACATAAATTTCCCGGACATAATCCGTATGTCCCAAAAAAAGTATTCCTTGTGTTACTATCGGAGGGATTCGAATTTTCTGCAGTTGCAAAATGAATTGTAAGCGATGCAGTTTTAAATTTTATTATAAAAATAATTTTGAAAAGATAGATTTTTTTATTTAATGAAAAGGTAAATTAAATTCACCCTCTTAAATGAGAAAATAGATTATGCACTATAATGTAAAACAATTTTACACTGTCATCTAATTACAATTCACCATGTATGGTAAATTTATTGACTTTGATAATAATCACCCTAGAAATCACACTGAAGCTGATTTTCGATTGATTGATGGTGTAAAAGTTTTTACACTAACAATGCATAACAATTAAACTTTTTTAAATCTAATAAAATTATATGTAATGTATTTTACATTATTTTAATATCTATTGAACTGTATGATTTTATAAAATATTATGGAAAGTTTATAAAATTATCCAATTTAAAGTTATTAAATGGTGTAATAGTTAGTATAAGTTACATCGGTGTCATTTGATTATTCCTCTTAAAAAAATTGTATCAAATAAAAAAGATATTGAATAAAATTTCATTAAACTTAATTTAAAATGAATCAAAAGAAGGGAATGATAATTAAAAAAAATGTATAAAACAAAAAAGATGTCAAATAAAAATTTATTAAACTTAAAAAATGTGAGTATAATTTGTCGTTAATAAAATGAATCAAATGAAGGGATATCGATGGTGCAGGCACCGCGGGAGTCTTGTAGTTATACGACATTGGTTTTGTCTGACGCGTCTCTTTATCCTTGATGCATGCACGTCATCTATATACATCCTCTGCGTATGACACAGCCTGGATGGACTACGTCATTGCATTTGTCGATTTGTTCTTATCTCTAATCCAATAATGCAATTTTTTTAATAAATTTTTTCTTTTTTATCTACCAATGTGCCCCCTCCCCAATTTATTTACCAAACTAACCCCTTTTATTGTAAGACCTGACTTCTTAATGGGATTTAAAAAAAATAAAAATTGAGAAGTTGGGTCCTTCAAACTCAACTTCTCAATGGATTTTTCTATTTTTTAATTAGTTTTAAATGTTTAATTAATTGTTTAGTTTAACTGAATAACTTAATTAAGCTTAATTTAAAAATATAATTATAATTAAAAATATTTGTTGTAATTAATTTAAATGAATATACATTAATAACTACAATAGAAAAAATTAAAAAATATTAATCAATTTAATTAATTTGTTCATTATTTGTGTTAATTAAGTTTTACTAACACAAATAACAATACTAACTATTGGACTCCCTCCATTTCAAAATTTTGGTTGTTTAAGATTTTTACACACAGATTAAAGAATATTTAATTTATATAAATTTGGACTAAATTATCCTTATTTATTGGTTTATAATTTTCTACATTATTTCTAACTACTTTATTTATATTCCTATCAAACAATTTTCTATACTTTTTCCACTAAAAAATAGCATTAATGCTCCTTTATAAATACCTTGTACAAATCAATGTTTTTAATATTCTACTAAAAAATATTCTTAATTACTCAACTACATATAAGGGTATAACTGAAAAAAATTGTGCAAATACATATTGAAATTCTAAAAAACCAAAGTTTTGAAATGGAGAGAGTAATTAAAAAATTAATTATAATTAATTTAAATAAAAAATACAATAATAGAAAAAAAAAATCTTGTAAATGGTGTCCAATTCCACAAGGTGGAGGTCGCCTATTTTGCTTATGATTTAAATGAGGTTGTTTTAGTTCTCATGCTTGATGTTCTCCATCATCAACAATTAACTGATCTTGCTGCACAGCCTTATTTAAATTTAAATTTAATTTGTGGGAGGTAGTGTCTAATGATTTTTAAAATTGCCGACGCAAGGTGTAAAAGAATTACCAGCCTCCTGATGGTAAAATGATGGAACACAACTGAGTATATATGTTGCAGATAAGCATTAGCTAACTTTGGTGTTCCAACGTTTACACCAAATAGATTACTAATAAAATCTTTGTCAGTGGATGTGAAAGAGTGTCAACTATTGCCAATATTTTTAAAAGCATGTTGTTGTAATGGAGTGAATGCAAATGAACGATGAGGTGGTTCTAGATCTTCATTTTGCATTGTGTGGGCAACCTGGGGGCTAAGTTGTCGAGGTGTATTCTGCTGTGTGTAACATCCCTCAAAAATAGGTTATTTATAATATTACTAATATATATATATATATATATATATATATATATATATATATATATATATATATATATATATATATATATATATATATATATAAATGAATAATATTCTTTTATGTCGTTTTTATGAGCGCTTTACATAATATAAGATCTTGTTTTGTTTTAAGACATAATGGTAGGCCAAGGTTATAAAAAAAAAAAAGAAGGAAAAAATCATTAAGGCCCAATAAGGCCATTTAAGACCAATAAGGGTTTTGACCCTTATAAGACCACTCACACACGCATACCCTCACTTCACACACAAGAGAGAAAGAAGAGAGAGAAGGAGAAAAGAAAAAGAAAAAGAAAAGGAGAAGGAGAAAAGAAAAAGAAAAGGAGGAGGAGGAGGAAGTAGTGACATCCAACCATCCAATCACTTATAGAAGCTAATAGTGTGTGCTTTTTATCCATTTTCCTTCCCTTATCTCATTTGATTTGGAGTTTATGGTGATTGGATTAATGGATTTTGGGTTCTTTAAACCTATAACATATGATGGATGTGAAGATTGTATAAGGTGTAAAAGTATTTATGAGTCCATTATGTTGCTTTGAGATGGTAGTATAGCTTTTAATGATTAAGGAATTTCAAAATTGTAATTCTTGTACTTAATTCACATTGAGGACATCGTTGGGCGCCAGTATTACGACATTGAGCGACAACCAACCAGAAACCATTCTGGATTCCTACAATATTACGGCATTGAGCAATAGTATTGTTACACTGAGCACCAAACCCCCGGAACAAAAATGTTAGTTTAAATGCATGTTTTAACATATGTTCATTGTTTTTCAATATAATAAATGATTTCATAAGACTAGGTTTTATGTAATGTCATGTATGAAAAATCTCCTTTGGGTTCAAAAGAGTATGGAACTTTTTAGATACCAAAGGTTGGTTAAAAGTGTTAAATGGAACAAGCTCCTTGGACTGGAAGGGGATATAAATACAAGGTCGTAATATATCTAAGTTGTAATAATAGAAAAGCATGTATAATACTGAGGTGCCCTCTTTGGGTGAATAGGCGGGTTCCTTCACTTCCTATTCTGCAAAGGTTAGTGGCTAAACCCCTTGGATTGGAGGGGTATATAAATAAGAGGTTAGTACATAAGAACAAGGAGGATGCTCCTTGAAAGTTTGAGCTCAATACTTTGCCATAGGATGGAAAATAGTAAATTTAAAAGTTAAGTATGCAATAGAATGTAATGAAAAGTGTATGTTTAAGGAAAGTAATTGATGTTTATTATGATTTATGTATGTATAAGATCCATTAACTGTATTGCATGTGTTTTAGCACTCACCGAGACTTTATCTCATTAATTTAGTGTTTATGTTCCAAATTGACAGGTAAGGACAGCTAAAGCTTGACCTTGAAGACATCATGTTTTGAAATTAATGTACTGAAAGGATATAGTTTATATATTTTGAAGAGTATTGAATTAGGAATGGAATCTTTTGTGTAATTATTCTCTAATGTGAATATTCTCTCTTTTTGTTACATGTAATTATGTTATATTAGGGCCTTATGTAGACTTTGTATAGAAAATATGACATCACAAATGTCATATTCTTATACTCAGTTATTGATATTATCCGTACTCTGATTATTAAAAATGTATATCTTAAGGTATTATCATTTGGGTGTTACACTGTGCACGTTGTTGTGTGTTGCATTTCTTGTGTTGCACGTGTTGTGTGGCTAACATGCGAGTTACTTCCATTCCGTGGGTCTTGCAATGTTGTGGCATAGATAGTCAGGTTTTGAATTTTCACGGTATCATGCCATATACTCTTGGGTTGGCAATAGAAGACCCTAAATAGGTTGCGCTAGTAAGACGTTATTTTGATGTTCCTTCTAAAATCTGAGCCACCGTGCATGCTTTTCTACCCAATTTGTGTAATTGTTTCCTCACATGTTTATTTGGTGGATGCGATCCAGATTTACATGTGGTTCCGATATGTCTTGCCAAAGACCAAACTGGAGTTTTTTCCTATTCGTTTTTTGACATTCTATAATTGAGAAACAAATCAAAAATGGTACAGGCACTCCACATTCTTGAATCCTGGAATGCATGTTTTGGTATACAATTCTCAAAGCCTTTGTATGGCATCTAGACAAATTGAAAAATTAAATATAATTAGTAATGTGACAATATATGATCACAAAGTATAAGTAACTATATTTAATTATGACATTTTTTTAACCTCGTGAACTTGCATGTGATCCATTCTTAATTTGTACTCGATAAGATCATCACAAGGAATTCCAATATATTATAGTCCCCCACCACTCTATCTAGTAAAAGGCATATTACATGAGTATAATTAGTAGACATTTAAATAGGCTTGAGTGTGATTTTTTTCATTACATTACTTATTACATTTTTTTGTCTCTTCCTATTTTTTCTTCTCTCTCAAAATACATTTCCTTAAAAATGAAAAATATATACTTTTATAAAAAATAAAAAAAAAGATTACATTTTGCGTCAATAATTAGTGACCGATAATTGCGTTAACATATTTGTATATTGATAATAAATTCATATTTAAATAATTATAAATATAATTTAAAAATTTTATAAGATTTATCTTACATTAAAATCAATATTAGTCATGTAAAAATATTAATATTTTTATTTTCATTAAATATATAAATTTGATGTACTAGCTTTTTTCTAATCATCTTAGTAATAATTTTTGAAAAAAATCCTCAAGTTAAATAATAAAAATTATATGAATACGTAATGACTATTTAAAATAAATATCATAATATTTCATAAATAATTGATATAATTTTAATATTACAGTACAATATATATTATCTTTAATCATGGTCTTACTAATTTTAATAAAAAAAATTAAATATTGTTTTTTTATTCTAAATTTTGAACGTTTAATTAATAATATATTTAAATTTTATTTGTAAAAAAATTACAAATACAAGATAATATGTTGGATAAATGTTTTATATAATATGTACTTGATGAGATAATTTTTAATTTTTAAATATTTAATTGATGTTAAATTATTTTACTAGATAGTATTTTTAATAAAACATCTAAATTGAAAAATATTTGAGCATACATTTATTTAAGGGTTAAATATGTTTTCAATTCCTGTAAATATAAAAATGTTTGATTTTAGTCCCTAAAAAATTATTTTTTTTATATGAGACTATAAGCATCTTTAAGGGTGACCATCCTACTCAAATTGGATAAAACCATTATGGGTGCCAAAGTTCTCTCTCTGAGTGTTTAACGCAACTGTATTATAAAGCTTTAACTCAAGACCAGTGGTTCAGTTAGAATAACTTTATGTTAGTTGATCTACTAGTGGTAAAATTATTTTCTTTTGACCTCTCGTTTATAAAAATGTGTCCAGTATGATTTTTGTCTTTCACCAAAAAAAAAGGTCTCCTTTAAGTTCTTTATTTATGAAAATAGGAGTCACACATGACACAATTCCCAAATTCCATGAATGAAAGTTGAATATTACTCTATTTGCTTGAACTAAAAACATATTTAACCTTTTTAATTTTTAAATATTTAATTAATAATATATTTTTATTTTATATGTCAAAGTTTAAATTAATATATAAGATAATACATTAAACAAAATTTTATAAAATATATATGATGAGATAATTTTTTAAAATTTCAAATTTTCATTAGGTTTGAACTATTTTATTGGATAAACAAATATTTTTTAATAAAAATAAAAAATATATTAAAATTTGAAAATTTTAAATAAATTATATCTTCATAAATATTAGATTTACTTAATTATAAATGTTGAAAACTTTTTATTCATAATATATTATTTAAAAGTAAATAATATATATATATTATATATATCTATCTATAGAGAGAGAGAGAGAGAGCGAGAGAGAGAGAGAGAGAGAGGGAGAGAAAAGGGGGGGGGGGGGAGTCAAGTTACTCCACTCAGTAACTCTTGATATGTATTAAATTTTAACGATCAAACCATTGAATTAAAAGATTATATTGAGTAAATCAAGTACAAATTTTTATAAAATTGAAAACTATTTGATATTTCGTTAAATAGATTCAAATTGATATATAATATAATTTTTTAAGTTATAAATAAATGTCGACTATAAGATTAACTAGTTACAAATGTCCAATTTACCTAAAATTGGTGTGCATAATCATTGACATATAATCTTTAAATTCAATGGTTCAATAATTGAAATTTAATACATATCAAAGTATTTAATGGAGTATTCTATCAAGAGTTATTCTTAGAGTAACTTGATCCCAACCCCCACCCATATATATGTGGTGTGTGTGTGTATCTCTGTGTTTGTAACAATAAATATATATATTTAAAAAAATATTTTTAAATAGAAAAATAATACCAAATTTTTTCTTAAAATAATATATATATATATATATATATATATATATATATTCTTTATTAATAAAAAAATATTTTTTTCTTAATCCATATGTACTCTTGATCTGTAAGAAAAAAAATTGTTAATAGCTTTATCTATGATAAAATTGAAAATTATTTAAATTTTATTTCTAATAAAATTAAATTTAAAGATTATATTATAAATTTTCATGTTAAAATATGATATGGAATATTTATCGAAAGAAAGTCAAATTTACACTATTGAAAAATGAAATCATCAGTATTAGATTGTAAAAATTAATAGGTAAGATTATATGAAAAATTGTTTATGACTCCATATATGTGTGTATGAGTTTAAATATCACTAATAATTAAACACTTGGAAAGATAAAAAATATTTATTTGATATTAATTAAATCTTATCAATCTAATTTAATATATACTTTTTTTTTATCTTACATATGTGGTGTATAAATTAAACAAGATTAATATTTTTATACTTTATTTTAACTATTTATATTTATTTATAAATAAAATATTTTTTCATTTTAAATATATTTTTTACCTTATATTTTATTAAACATTTTATAATAACATTTTTTAAATTTAAATTTATAATATTATTTATTTTTTAATTTAATTTTATTGCTGAGTATACGAGTAATATATTAATTTTTAGTAAAAATAAAAGATGAGAAAAACGACACTGCCACCACCTTTGATAGTTGAAGGCATTGTCTGGGTGTTTTCATGTCCATTTTAATGATTGTGGTGTCTATATATCATTACTGTGTTACCTTATGCTTCTTGTTCTGTTTTTGACGTGAATTTGGAGTAAAACCGTGAATAGTTTACGCCGATCCAAACACGCTCGAAGAAATTCACGTTATTGTTCAAATTTGAAAGGTACCGGGAGCTAAGTATATGATATCACATATGGGCGTTATTAATGTGAAGAGAGTGAGTGACAGCTGGGACAAAGACAAACTACTTCCAAAATAAGTAGTTTAATTCAAGCTATTTTGATAAAGTGGTTGAAGTAAACTGTAATCCACCATTTCCTTATTAGTTATTACAACCATTCTAGGCATCTACTTGTAGCCATTGAATTAATTTTATGGAGTTAATTACCTTCATTAATTGTGGAGCTACGGAGTTTCTGTTCATTGGGTTGGTTCCCTCATCTCATATATCCCATATAGAAAAACAATGTTCAATTTGATTTTTTTTTCTTTGGACCAAATAAATATTCTGTCCAATATTATTACGTTATAATATATGACTTGTACACAGAATTGGAGATATAATTTGCTGAAATGAAGAGCCATTTTCACCTAACCCACAGCTTTGGTTTCTGAAAACCGAAAACCTTGTGAAACTGTTTTATCACTGCCATTACCTTACTTTATTCTTTCACTCTTAGAACTTTGGGGAAAGAGACATGTAACTTCACATATTGTGGCCACACACCATAAAGATCAAAGTAGAGAAGAGGAGCACCATAGAAAATCATTTTGTAATTGATTGAAAAAAGATACAATAGAAGTGTCTAGGTCTTTATTTATAGAGCTTATTAGAGGTAACAACTTTCTAACAAACTAATAACAATCCTAACAAACTATTATTTTTCTTCTATGTATAATTGATCGTGATTATTGAAGATGATGTTAACGTCCTCGTGATGCTAAGTATGAGTCAGAGGATACTTCAATGGGCAAGGATCTGAAGACCTATATTATAGTATTTTTTCTTTTGTATGAGGATTAGGGTAAATTTGCATTGTTCTGTGTAGGATCTTTTTAATGTACTTTTAGTTTTTTTATATTTTACTACTGTTATGTATTATCAAATCACGATGTACAATTTTCGACACACACACATACAATCTTATCTTTTATCTTTTATTATCATTTCCAAATTCGGTTAAGATTGAAAATTTTCTATCATAAAAGCAAAAAAAAATTACCCGCATTTTTATCTATTTAAACTTAATAACTAAATTAATACGAATTATATTTAATATGAATGGGTGTCATAGTGGTGGCCTTCAATTATAAGGTGGATTTTGATGGTGCTTTGTTTTATTCACGAAGCTTCCCTTCTCACTTTGCTGGAATCCTAAATTGGCCTCATAAATGGATTGTTTTGCAAGAGTGCATAGAAATGTAGAAGGAGAAACCGAGAGGACAATTTCAAAGAACACTAAACAATCTAGTTTTAGATCAATTGAATCTAGATGAACCAGTTCAACGAGCTTTGTCTGTTTCTTCGCGGTTTCTGTAACACCCATTCATATTAAATACAGTTTGTGTTAATTTATTTCTTAAGTATAAGTAAATGAAAATGCATCTAATTTTTTTTTACTTTTATAATAAAAAATTTTCAAACATAACAAAATTTGGAAATGGTAGTAAAAGACGAAAGAGAAAAACTGTGTATACATATATGTTGTAAAACTGTATATCATGGTTTGATAATATATGATAGTCATAAAATACCAAAAAACTAAAAATACATCAAAAGACAAATACTATCTAACCCAATATATATATCAAAAAGATCTTATACAGAGCAGTGTTAATCTATCCTATCTCTGGAAATATATATATATATATATATATATATATATAGTATAACTAAGTCTACAGATCCTCGCCCGTCAAAGTATCGTTTGACTTGTCCTCAGCATCATTGGGCGTTACAGTCATCTTTAATAATTGCAACCAATCATACAAAGAAGAAAAATAATGGAGTGAGGTGTTTTATTCTAAAATCACTTTTACAGGTATGGTAGGAAGTCTATCATAAAACAAAGATAAAACAAAGCTGATAATAGAAGGGAACCTAGGATTCATTCTAAGTTATATAAATCTACCCCTACCTAGGTATAGATCCATTCTCCCCATTAGTGGGTAATAGTTCTCAAGAAAACTTGGAAAGTGATTAAAAGTACATATTCCTCATCAACATCATCACATGGTATAGTCCTCATCATCATTGAGGAAAATAACAATTAGGATATCCATTTATAGAGGTATACTCTCAAACCAATCCTGGAATGCTGAACGGTTGTCAGGTTATCGAGCTTGGTTAGGCGAATATCCTGGCTCATGGGCACTACCCTGACCATTGAGACCTTCACCACTCAATGCTTACCCCCAAGACCTCTGCAAGTAGATCCCTACATTTCATTCGTCAACATATCAAACTGTAACTTCCCTAGCAGGGTGTCATGCCAATGCATGTTACTTGCTTTACATTACTCACTAATCTATCAAATTCTCATTTCTCAAACAGAGGTTTTTCTAGTCTCATTTAATTTGAGCACCAATACAATTAATATTTCTGCCTTATGTTGCGAAATTATATGATAATAATTTAACAATCATTAAAATCTTGGTAGTATAATTATTTACCAAAATTTTAGTAGAATAATGACTTCATAATCAAAATATTATTACTAAATTTTAGTAGAATAACAATTTAATAATTAAAAAATTATTTCTAAAATTTTGGCAAAATAATAATTTAATAACCAAAAAATAATTGAATTTGAGCAAACTAACTACTTAATAAAATGCATTTTAATTATCTAAATTTAAGCAGAGAAACAACTTAATAAGAGCATTTTAATAAAAATTTGAGCAAGATAACAACTTAGTAAAAATTAAATTCTAGCATTAAAATATTATAACATAGTAAATTTATACATTGAAAGGTTTAGGGGAAAACCTTTCCAACCAACATGCAAAGTGACAATAATTTAGAACAAACCTCACTCCCCCCATTACCTCTAAGGTGGTTGATGAAGAGAATAGAATTATTAATGCAAATAGAAAGAGAACTTTACTAGTTGATAAAAACTAATAAAATTTAAGCAAATAAGAGAGAGAAAGGAAAAAAAAAATTAGACAGAGAAGCTCTCTAATGTTTTAGCAAGCCAAGGATGGTGAGAAATCTAAATTTTTGAAGACTTATTTATAGAAGAAGGAGGAACGTTAGGTGTCCACCAGTTGCATCATCCATGATGTCATAAATCTAATTTTTATTGATTTTTAAATCTAATTTAGGACACATATTCAAAAATAGGTGGTGAATCACCCCTCCTAGGCTTGGGGACATGCTCCATAAGTTCTCCTTAAACTCCTCAATGTAAATTTTATTTGTAATTAAATTAACCAGCATCGAGAAAATTGTCTAAACTTGAAAATTAGCTTTTAATATCAAAATTATGCATTTTAAAGTGAGGCTAGACAAATACATTATTTTTCATCAAAACAAATTTCTAATAATTAATTTTAATTTTTATTAATTTATTTTGAATTTTATTTATTTATTTTGTATTTTTAAGCTAGAAAATTCATAAAAAAAGTCCATTTTGATTCAATAAATACCAAAATTTTTATAAAAATTCTAAAATTGAATATTTCACCTATAAATAAACTTAAATTACCATTTTTACCATTTTTGGATGTCAAACAAATACTGACTAGACTTAATAGATACCTAAGGACATGATTCTAAGCTTGAATTGACATGTTAATGTCAATTTAAACTTTTTTCATGTCAGTCCTCAATGTTGAAAAATAAGAGCAAAATTGTCATTTTTCAATTTTTTGGGGCTCCGGCTCAAAAAAATTATTAAAAATCACAATTAGATAACTCTTGAAATTCTGAGCGCAACCGTGAAAAACAGAATTTTGAGATTCTTCACAATTTTTCAGAATTAAATCATCAAATATTATGAAAATAATTTAGAATTAAGGTAGGGGTGTTACAGTTTCACAGGCCAGATTGGTGGTGGTGAAAAAGTTACTTCGATCAATGACAAGTTTCTCTGTTGCTTCAGTTTCTTTGACTCTTGCTCATGTTTTGTAGTGGAATCATCGCTCTCTTCACAAGTGAGCTCTGATACCATATCATAACTTTGGGAAAAGATAAATAACTCCAACATATTATGGCCACACACCATAAAGATCAAAATAGAGAAGAGGAGTACCATAGAAAATCATTCTATAATTGATTGAAAAAAGATACAATAGAATTGTGTAAGTGCTCTATTTATAGAGCTTATTAGATAACAACTTTATAAAAAACTAATAACAATTTAACAAACTATTCTTAACAACTCTCACTTTCCCTCCTCTTTTCCATCTTCCAAACTCCCTTCCTATAAATATCACCACTCACATTCTTTTTTTTTCATTCTCACTCGCTTTCAAATTCTCATTCACAAGGTGAATGCACTGTCCTTGTTGTTTGTATTAAAAATCAAACATAATCCTTCTTAATTTTCTCTTTTGACAATAAAATATAATGGAAGAAAATGGGCAATCAAGTTTTTGTTATTATTCTTTTGAGCATTGAGGAGAATTCAATTGATGCATTATTTTATGTTGGTGGTTGTGTAGCTGTTTAGTGAAGATGGGACAAGTGAATGCCTACGTGCGAGTGAAGCAGTCAAACGTGGCCATCAAGGAGTTTTTTAGGAAGTACGATGATGTTCTTGAACCTGGTTGCCACCATGTGCCCTAGTATTGTGGCAGTCATGTGGCTGGTACCCTTTTTTTACGTGTCAAACAACTAGAAGTTCGTTGTGAAACTAAGACAAAGGTTTGTTTCTTCCACACTCACTTCCAGTTTCTCACTTATTGTAGTCTTGTTCTCTAATCACAATTTATGTTTCACTTTGATAATTTATGTTGATCTTATTACGTGAAATGTGGAGGTAAATTTCTAGTTCTGACTTTTGATAAGAAAATAACGCTAAAAACACATACAGATTCCTCCTCCTTCCTCCTCCTTTACAAGACATTTTAGTCTTTCCATCTAATAAATAGAAAAATTAAAATGTCAAGCAACTAGATTTTGGCTGTGAAACTAAGACAAAGGTTCCTTTCTTCCAACCTCATTTCTCCTTAAATGGGTCTCAAGTCTTAACCATTTCTAATTTCTTCCTCAACCTTTATTTTTCAAGTGTAATATTGTTGATGGTGGAAATTTGTTTCAAGAATCGAAATAGTATCAATTCTCAATAGATAATTTCTCACAAAGATTTTAATCAACAAATAAAAATCTTATTTAAAATGGGACTTATAATCTATAATCTTGTGTGGATTTTTTTTATTTGAACTAGCAATTTTAAGCTTTTAACTTGAGAAAAATTTCAATAACTTAGTATTATTACTTCGATTTTAATAAAGATATTGAATAATGACTTCATATAACAAATTTGAATTACAATTGTGTATTCATTCGAATTGATGAACAATATCATATATATATAAAAGTAAGGTTTTGTAGGGTTTCTAAAGCATTAATGAGCGACATCAGGATTTTTGGTGCATTAATTAGTATTTTCATAACGATTTTATTTATATAGATTTGAAATTTGAAATTATAATTTGAAATCAAATAATTAGTTGATTCTAATCAATAAATCCTAAGTAGAATATATAAATTTAAACGAATATAATAATTATTTATAATTATTTGAAACTTTATATATATATATATATATATATATATATATATATATAGGAGGTATATCTAGTGAGAGGACCATTTTTATATGAGAGTGAGAGGAGTAAATCTGGGTCATATAACCATACATGGATGGTCAGGATTTAATGTCATGTGACCACTTAAAAAAGTCATGTGGCTTTTTAAAAATCTCACATGACTTGTGTGTTTTAATCTTAACCATTCATAGTAAGATCTAAAGGTCTTGTTTTATTCCTCTCACTCTCACATAAAAAAGACCCTCTCACTAGATATGCTCCCTATATATATATATATATATATATATATATGGGACAGGATCCGTTGACACTAGGTGTAAGAGTTAGTCAAATTACACCTTCAATAACTTTTTGTATAATGCAAATTTAACCAATCCAACCATTGAATTTGATGTTCTTATTAATTAGATTAAATATGCAAAATTTCATACAATTCTAAAGTTATTTAATAGTTCATTAAATCACTTTATTTTAACGTACAATATGATATTAAAATATATGTAAATATTCAATATTAGATAACATATTTAGAAAAGTCCAAATGATGTGAAATTTGATATACATAATCATAAAAATAATATCATCAAATTTAATGGTTGGATTGGTTAAATTTGTATTATACAAAAAGTTATTGAAGGTGTAATTTGACTAATTCTTACATCTGGTGTTAACGGATCCTGCCCTTATATATATATATATATATATATATATATATATATATATATAAATAATTGGTTGATTCTAATCAATAAACCCTAAGTAGAATATATAAATCTAAACAGATATAATAATTATTTATAATTATTTAAAACTTTATATATATAAAAATAAGGTTTTGTAGGGTTTCTGAAGCATTAATGAGCGACATTAGGGTTTTTGGTGCATTAATTAGTATTTTCATAATGATTTTATTTATAAAAATTTGAAATTTGAAATCAAATAATTGGCTAATTCCAATCAATAAACCCTAAGTAGAATATATAAATTTAAACGGTTAAAATAATTATTATAATTATTTTGAAATTATTGAATGATATAATAAATAAACGTCCACATTATTAGCTAATTAGAATTGAATAAATAAATTTAATTGAATTTAAATCAAATTTGAATTTGAATAAATAAATAAATAAATATACTGCTCATTAAAACATAAATTGACCAAGAAAGATAATTTCAAATTCAAACAATTTATTATTTAAAAATTATTTGAAATTTGAAATTATAATTCAAAATTAAATAATTGGCTAATTTTAATCAATAAATCAATACATTTTGTACAAATTCAATATAAATAAAAAAAAAGTAGAATTGATTCAATTTTAAATAATCAGTTTGTATGAATTTGAATCAATTTGTAGGTTTCTGAAGTATTAATAAATATATTTTTTAAAATAAATAAGAATATTTTAAAATAAATAATGAATTGGTTTTTAATATGATATATTATAGATTAAACAAATAAATTATTTATATTTGCATAATATATAATAGATTAATATGCTAATAATTAGCTGATTTTTCTAATCATTTATATTCAAATTTTTTATATTCAAATTCGAACAATCTATTATTTATAATTATTTGAAATTTGAAATCAAATAATTGATTGATTTCAATTAAATCAAGTAAATATTAAAATAGTACTCATTAAATCAAATATTGACTGATTTCAATCATATATTAGCCATTAATTAATAATTCTCACTATCTTTATTTCAAAAAGAGATAAATTAGCATTGATATAGCAAAAAATGTCAATGAATATAATAATTATTTGATTTATAATATATATATATAAAGATAAAAATATTATTTTGAAAACATGTCTATTTATCTATCTATTTATCTATATCTATATAAAAAGTAACGTGAATTGGGTAACTTAGTAATTTTTACTTCCGCACCTAATTTCAACATATTCTAATCAATTCAATCTTTTAGAGATTATAAGGTTAAGAAAGTAACTTTTTTGTAATTTTTTATTTTAATCAATTATTCTTTCATTCAAATTGATTGTCAATTATAGCATAACAAGGTTAAAAGTGTAATTATACTAATTAATCCATTCCTTAATTGTAATAATAATAATAATTAATTGAAATATTTTCATTAGTCAAATAGTGCCTCTTCGGTATTCATTAAGGCAATAAAAGCTTGCACCATTTCCAAGGTGCTAACTCATTGCAAAATTAGCAATTCCAACTTATAAGTAATGAATGCACTGTTGCCACCCATTTAAAATGAAAAGAAAAGCAAGAATTCGGAGGCATATCTTTCTTCTTCTACCTCTCTTTTGTACTTTCTTTCTCAAAGAAAGAAAAGAATCCTAACCTCTACCTCCAAAGCAATCAATTTGTCTCATTCTCTATTAGGTGAGAAAAGCCATTATTTTTATTATTATTAGCATTGTCTATACAGCATTTTTCTTTATGTTTCTCTAAAAATTGTTTTGGAATTGCAAATTTATGTTCATTTTTTATTCTAAACTAAATGTTTTTTCCTATTTTGTAGCCACCTTTTCACCTGATAAAAAGTGAAAGATAGTCAGAGTTAGAAATTTATTTACCTTGTGTATGTTTTTGTATGTGAATTGGGAATAAAGGTGAAGACAGCCATGTTTGTGCTAGAAATCAGAACATATAACAAGTGGGATAATGGTTTATTAATTATATATAGTTTTATTTAATTGTTTTTAATGAACCTTACGTGGTCATGTTGGTCACAAAATTTGAACTTGATACTAATTGTGAGTTTTATCTCTAATTGTATTTTTTTTTCATTATTTTGATACATTACATTTTTTTAATTTGTCATTTTAAAATTTTTTTGTTAATTTTATACAATTATTTACGTTTATATCTGTGTGTGTTTTTAAGTAATACGGTAAGATCCTTTAACATTGTTTACGTGTTCCATGTTTTTATTCTTAATTTCCATTGACCTTCAAATATATATGTTAGTTCACTATAACTTACATGAGCAATAAACTTCTTTAGTGTTCATGCAAGTTTCAAGTGTTAATTAATAAACTCTACAAAGAGGTTTGCAAAAGTAGTAGTGCTAAGAGTAATGTATTCGATTTGTTAAAAAAAGTATTTTATGCAAATAAACATTTGAAATAACCAAGAATAAAAGTATAAATTATGCAGGTTTGATTATTACAAAAAATGAATTCTTTCTTTCTTTCTTTCCTTTTTTTAACCACGATTTGGCTTATTGTATATCTTAAACAAAAAATATGCAAGTTATTGATCATAGTATATTTGAGCCATTTGTAGGCTAAGATTAGTAAATTTCTTGGCAATTAAGAGTTCGTAATGCATATTCATAATCTTTAAAGGCTTATCTTCAATATCTTAGCTTTCAATTTTTATGCCCATTTTTGCTATATTTAAAATGTTTATTATGCTCTAATAGCTAGATTAATATAATGATCTAACTTGAAATAGTAAAATTTTCTAATATTTTGATGTTCAACAGTTAAACATCCAACTTGGAAAGGCATACTTAATAAAGTAAATGTTGGATTATACAACTTGACGTACTTTTTGCCCCACCTTTCCCTAATTAAGAATTTCAATTGTACTAATTTTAATTGTTTAAAAATTATTATAAATACTTTCTTAAAAAAAAATTGAGTACTTTCTTAAAATTTTAAAGTTTTAAAAATTAAGAATAATTGAAGTAAAATAATTAAATTCAAATATACTATTTTCAATTATTTTAAAATTATTATAAATGTTTTTATTGAAATTTTAAACTTTATAAAATTTTATAAATACTTTCTTGAAACCAAAAATAGTGAAGATTAAATAATTAAATTCAACTATACTAATTTTAATTATTTAAAAACTATTATAAATGCTTTCTTAAAATTTCAAATTTTAAAAAAATATTATACATGTCCTCGAATTGGGAAGAGTTAGGGTTAAAATTTATTAATTTTATTTATTTAAAATTTGTCATAAATGCTTTCTTTGAAATTTTAAAGATTTAAAAAATGTTATAAATTTTTTATTGAAAATGGAAATATCTGAGATTGAATAACTAAATTTAAATTTACTAATTCTAATTATTTAAAAATTGTTATAAATGTTTTTTTGAAATTTTAAATTTGTAAAAATGGTATAAATGTTTGTTGAAACTGGGAACATTTGAAGGTTAAATTAGTAATTTTAAATTAATTACTTTTAATTATTTTAAAAAATATTATAAATGTTTTCTTGAAATTTTAAAATTTTAAAATGTTACAAATGTTTTCACTCTTCAAAGGGGAAATAATGTAGGATTTTTTAAATAGGAGAATATTTGTAGCATCATGAAAAAACTTAAAATTCAAATTTATAGTTGTAATGGAAAATAAAGACACTAAGTTATCCTTTATTTTTTCTTATTAATTAATGAATAAGTCCATATTTAATTGATATGTTATTCTTCTATCATAATATAGTAAATTAATTTTCTTATTACAAAAATTTTAATTTATTTAAGATCTTTTATCATCAAAATAAGAAATTAACAAAATTGTCAATATAAGTTTTTATACATATAAAAGAATTCAATAATTCTCCCGTGCATCGCACGGGTTCACGCTCTAGTATATATATATATGAATAAAAAATACATTGATTACATAGATATTATTAGAAGGGGTTATAGGAAAAAGAAAAGTCATAGTTAGAAGAAAGAGTTATAGAAAGATTTAAATTAAATTGCAAAAAAAGAGTTATCGAAAAAGAAAGAGTTATAGATGAAGAAATTGAGATGAAAAAGCAGAAATGCATTAAAAAAAAGTGGGTAAGAACATATACATTTTCCTTTGAACCGGTAGCCATTTGTGTGCAACATGTGTGGTGTATAGAGTAGTGTGAAATGTTAAAACTGAAGAAAAATGGCTATGTAATTGTTTATTTATATATAATCTACATAACGGTCGAATCTTTATGATTTCGACACGTGTACAATAAGTAAATGAACCTAACTAAGATGTTGTCACCTGTCTGAAACCGTTCCATTCTGAAAATTGTTTCCAACCGCAACACAAACCTCCGGATCGTAGCACTCCCTAAACAAGTCTTCTTTCCAAGAATGATTTGATCCTCCTCTTGCATGCATAAGCATTTCTCGAAAATGTAATTTATTATATCAATTCAAAAATTAACGTCGAACGTTACAACACTTGGCGTTCATGCTGTGAGTTTATATCCCCTTCAATCATTTCTATGTTTACTTCCTTCAACATCATTCGACTAAAACTTTTATAGCCACTAATAAATATATAATCATTGATGTGTGGACATATCTAACAATATTTTCGTTTTGGTCATTTTTTCCCTACAAATTATTGCATATACATGTATCCCGATTAATGGCTGGATTATTTGAGTGAGCATGGTTTAATGCATCCTCATCAGGACTATGTCTTTGTTACTGTGGTTGCCTCTATCTAATATCAAGCATTGGCAATGGATGCTTACTACGAACTCAGACATACCAGAGCACAGATACAATCCTTTGTCTTTGATGGTGGGTATTTTAGTGCTTGTGTTGTGAATCTACTTAAAAGAAATCATGTTTATGTGTGTATCTTCGGATCGAAACTTATTTACTCCTATCCTACTTCTATTTCAGTTATCAGCGCAAGTGTTCCAAAGATGGAACTAGATGCTGCAGAAGTTGTGTATCTTATGTTCGAAAGTGTTCAAAGATGGAACTAGATGCTGCAGAAGTTGTGTATCTTATGTTCGAAATATTGTTAAAAAAAAAAAAAAAAAAGGAAAAGAAATATTGTGTCGTGGCAATAGCCATTGCCCTGAAAGTAAATTCCGGTAGACCTCCGGTGCAATCCAAAATCCGGTTTGCTCTCCAAGGTTTACACAATAGCGTGTTTGAACCCGTGCACTCGAGGCCAAAACATGTTGGAGCCTTATGAACAATGCCCAGAAAAATACAAACGAGAAGAAAGAAAGAAAGATTGAGAAGTAGATAATTGCTCTCTTAGTCTCAAAACTCTTGTTGCTACTCCTTTATGTAGTGCTTAAGAAATCAGACTGTTGGAAAAATGTTAAATAGCTTTTAACACAAAAACAAAACCGATAGGTATGAACTAATGACTAATCAAAGCAATTAATATATCAACGGTAACGAAGCAATTAATATACCAACGGTAACGAAGAAATAAATAACACTTATATGTCATTATTTCCACATCTTATACCCCGTGGATATATGTTTTCGTTTGTCTGAAGAAGTCGTGACAGTGATAGCCTAAAAGATGATATTTTCCCATGGACAACTCATCAAGTTCTCTTACCCTTGGGATCCAAACTTCGAAGGGCTCGAGTCTCCCCATGCAAAGTTTCCTTTGGAATTGATATGATTTGTAGATCCTACTCATTATTGAGGCGTTATAGTATTACTTGTTAGGGCAATGTGTACGAGTTGACCAACTAAGGAGTATGTTTTGTCTTAAACTAGTTTTCCGCGGTACTTGGACATGTTTCATTTTTTTTTTTAATTTCTATTAAGTGCTAACCCTTAAGAATTTTTGGCTTTGGAGCATGGCAAACTAAAAAAATTTAATTTTAATATAAATATATTTGGAAATATATAATTAATCTGAATACATTTGTGTTTATATTGTTGAACTATCCAATATCAAAAATTTAAAGTAAAAAGTAGCACATTGAATGAGTCTCCTATAGCTATTCATATGCGTTATATTCATAACATCAAAGAGAAAATATTGTTTGTTCAGTGTACACCACCAAATGGACATAAGTTTACCTAAAATTAAGCTAATTAGGTAAACATAAATATGTCTGGATTAAAAGTATCAATTGCGTTCACCACAATACCTAGAGCATAATTTTAATACAAAACAATAAATTCAAGAATTATCAGTTTGGTACAGCAGAAAATGATGAACTTGAATCTGCAACATTTTGATCAGAAGACTTATTTGCAATTGATTGCAAAAGAGCTTCATCTTCAATCTGAGTTAATTCTTCAATTCTTTTGGCTTTGATCTAATAAATAAAAGAAACCAAATAAAACACACAAACACACATAGACACACATATATATGATAAATTAAACATGTGATCACAAGATGAAAGAGATAACATATTTAACCTCATCATCGATAGACTCATATTCACCAGCATGGTACATCCTTGAAATTTCAGCATCATGACATATTTCCCTTACAATAACATCAGGGCCCTAATGAATAAGGGGCAAGGGAGATTTTTTCTTCACCAAAAACAACAACTCTTTTCCAATCAAGCAATACAGAACAACTAGAAACTCTTCTTTCACTGGATCCTGCAGATATAGGTAGATAAGGACAATAAATAAATTAAACAACTTAACTAATACCACAACTAATAACGAAGAAGATATAAAAAATAAAAATTCATTATTTTTAGTTTTTATCATCTACCCCAATAAGCGAAATAAGATCAATGCATGACATTTTTAGCAACTTTTTAATATGACTGTCACTTAGTTTAAATAAAGCAGAACCAAACTCATTGACCACCTTAACCTATAAAGAATAACTAAATAAAAAATAAAAAAATTAGGTATTTAATTGTACGATAAAATATAAAATAAATTAACATATTAAAGTTTGTAAAACTGACCATGGAATAAGATCATACGACAATTGAGTTGAATTTAAAGTAATATTATAAAACTCACTATCTTTGAAATCATAATGATACTCAAACCATGACCCTTCTTCAACAATCTTCGCAATCCTTGCCCAAACAACATATAACCGATCCTACAATATTATCGAAAACATTGTTAACATATTAGCTGTTTTTTATATATTTAGATTTACATTCTCTATATATTAAGGGCTCTAGGAGAACATGTACATGTACATTATAATATATAATAAAATAGAAATAGAAATAGAAATACAAAGACAAACCCGTCCTGTAGCATTCAAATTTGCAATCCTTTTCTTAGGATTCATTATCAAAAATTGTTCATTCTTATTCTAATCAATTCTTCCCATCGAAACAACTCGAACAAATTTTTGCAAATTATGAACTTGGTAAATTAAACTGTACAATAATAATACATACAAAACGTTAATTATTAAAAAAATGAGAAAATCAATATTAGGGACAAATATATGTTTAAAATAAGTACAATATAACCCCGATTTAATTGACCCAATGTCCAAAAAGTCAGGATTCAAGAAAGCTTCACTAATTTTACCAACATTCTCAACTACAACATCCCCTGAATAAATATAATTCAAAAAATAATGTTACACAATAATTGACACATAATGTATAGTACTCATGGTTACTCAAAAGTGGAACAATGTATATGAACTAACCAAAAAAAACACCAACAAAAGGGATGATCTTGGCAAACCGAAGAGCCAAAATCGAAGTGATAAAATAATTGTTTTTCAAGAAATCCATTAGAATCGACACGTATTGATCGGACAAGACACATTCGATATTTCCTCTTTTTTTAAAAATATCAGTGATTAATAATAATGAAAAATAATTAATAATGTAAAAGTAAAAGAAAATTAAGATAAGGATAAAACACAAACGTTTGATCGATGAGTTGCAAGAATATTCTTCTAACTTCTCTTCCATTTTTAAAATACTCCCTCATTGGTGAAACAGCAATCACAACTCTAACTGTATCTAAGAGACACAAATAAAAAATTGTATTAAATAATAAAATTATTGAAAAAAAAAGGACTTCAATAAATTTTAGTAACATCATATTAGCACAATAAGATAACAATCAATATTCTCACCTATTAAGTAGCATGCATCCCTTTTCAAATTCAAGACAATTCTAGTAGGATTAGGAATGAAACCATCTAATGTGAAATTTTCTACTTCAATGAACTTAACAATGGTATCTCTTTGAAGAATCAACCTATAATCATGATTTATTAATCTCCCAACCCCACTATTACTAATAACAGTTAGGTTTTGAAAAATATAAATACATCCTTCTTGAATATTCAAATCAAGCGAATGTAAAATATCCTTTCCAACAGAGGCTTGTATTTTGGTACCCTATTATATAAAAACAGACGAAATTTACTACTTAATTTACAGAAAATAATCAATAGCATCATGAATTGATAAGAAACATACCTCTCAGTCTAGAAGAATCATTTCCATTGAAGTATAATGAGTTTCGTCCTCATCCTCAGTAAGATACCACAAGCGTATTACCTTAACTTTGATAAGCCAAGACTATGAAAAAGGAAATAAATTTCTAAGCTTTGTTTCGTGCAAATGAGAGGAAGACATCTTTTGTGAGAAGTTAGAACTATGCAAGAGTAGGAAATGGCAAAACGAAGCAAGTAAAATAGTAGTACTAAATGAAGATAAAAACAAAGACCAATATTTCCACGGTGAAAGTATACTACTCATCACGAAACATGTGACAAAACGTGGAAAAAAAGTTAAACATGCAAAAAAAAAATTAAATGTATTCATTACATAAAATAAAAAAAGTTATTAAAATAAAATATATAATTTTGATTTTTTAGAATGTTTATCATTTTTATTCTTTAAATTTAATTTAGAGGTCAGATTTGTTTTATTTTTATGTGGTAGTTAAGTTTTTGAAGTTTAATTGCAATAATATATTTATTAAAATCTTTTAATATATATTTATATTATTGAATCCTGTTTAAATAAATTAATTTTTATTTTATGTTAAACTTTCTTTTATTCTATTCTATTTTTTTTCGTAACTTTATATTTTTAATTTTATAATTTATATGCAGCATCAGGTTGCCCCTATTGCTGAAGTTATATTAGAAAAATGGATGAATCGTGCGGTTGAGGAAGCATGCCAAACTATGGCTCCGCTAGATACTGTGCAGGAGTATGTGTGTGTGTGTGTGTCATTATAAAATATTAATTACAATGAAACTATTCTAAAAAAATTAATACATAAAATTAAATTACACGAGCACAACATACAGACATTTGTAATAAGTGTTTGCTCCAATGGAGGATTTTATTTTAGGAGGAGAGGACAAGCGAGGGTTTGAGACTCGTTGGTAAATGAAGTAATAAAATGTAATTTTAAAATTTGATGACAGACAACTTTATAGCACTTATTGTCTTTTGTGAGAAGTTAGAAGCATATAAGAATAGGAAATGGGAATGTGAAGCACGTAAAGTAGTAGTTTTCCACGATGAAAGTACACCACCTAGCGTGAAATCCGAACAGATGATTCATCACGAAACATGTGACAAAACATGGAAAAAAAGTTTAACATGCAAAAAAAAAAGTATCTTTAAATGTATTTATTACATAAAATAAAAAAGTTATTAAAATAAAATATATATACTTAAATAAAATTTTATTTTTAAAATGTTTATAATTTTTAATCTTTAAATTTAATTTAGAGGTCAGATTTTTTTTAATTTTTTATGTGATAGTTAAGTTTTTGAAGTTTAATTGCAATAATATATTATTATTATTTTTAATATATGTTTATATTATTGAATCCTGTTCAAATAAATTAATTTTTATATTATGTTAATTTTCTTTTATTCTTTTCTTTTTTCGTAACTTTATATTTTTAATTCTATAATTTATATTGATGAGAGACGTATAATACTTATTCTACTATTGAACAGTTTGTTGTGGACTAATGAGCGGTGATGCTTTGTAGGAAGGCCTGAAATTACACTGAAGTGAATTACCTTTGGGCTAGAAAACTTTGAATAGTATTCATTACATTTATTAATTTCTATAATTTTTATTTTTTAATATTTGAATTATAATTTTAAATTTGAAATTATATGTTTTTTTAAAATCCTTAATGCTAAATGATGTTATTTTTTATTTAGTATAGAAGGATTGAAACAACAAAAAGGGGCAAGGAGGAAGCAGGCGCAAGACTAAAGAATTGGACGGACATCACAGTCCAATACCAAGTTAAATGTATACGGTTTAAGAAGGCATAAGATGATATATTGGACTTGCATTTAACCTTATATATATTTTAATGTTATAATGTTTACTTATTATTTTATGTTAAATTTGTGTGTATATTAATTTTATATACACTGTATCTTTGGATATTATATACACATTTTTTTTTTACTTTACGTGAATCGAACTTTTTTATAATTTGTTTTTAATTTATTACTTAATATATTAATTGTATACAATATTCAATTTATACTAAATTATTAGTTATTACGTCATTAATATTAATATTATTATTATTACTGTTATTATTTATCACATATAATAACTCATAATAATTAATAATGTAATACATACAATAAATCATAATGCGTTACAAAATATAATCATATCATAATAATAATATAATAAGAAATAAATAATTTGTATGTGATAAATATTAAAGTATGATATACTAAATTAAATATTTAGATTTTTAATTTAATATTTATACATTTAAACATTTAGTACAATATAAGTATAATAATATCTCTATATTTGTAGACTTGAAATCAATAAAAGATTTTGACGTGAAACACAATCGATTTGATTTTACATCCACCAACATCAAAATTTCTAAAGGCGTGTACAATTTCAGGAGCATCTTGTCCTTCTAGATTTAAAGCAATAAAATAAATAGTTAATAGAGACAATGGAAAACCAAATAATGAACACGTCAACGTAAGCACCAAATAATGAACAATGAATCTTGCCTCTGCAAAACAAAATAACAGACGAATCTTTAATAAGTATCTACAAACTAAATTATTAACGTGTACAGAAATTATAAAAAAATTAACAAATAAGTACTTATCATCAGTGAGTTCCATCGACATTAATCTTGTCTTCTTTCCATTATTGGATAAAACTTTTTCACCAGAAACAGCAGTAAGCATACCAATCACATCTATAGTATCAAAATAGATAAATAGAAATATCATTACATGAAAACAAAAAAACTAACTGTTTTGATAGTATACCACTTATCAATCAAATAGTCACATTCACCTTTTGTTTGCTCAACCTCAACAGAATTCATAAAAGAAAAACAATTTAAAGGAATAGAATCACATAAAAAAGGTATTATCTTCATTTTACCATGAAACAACAACTTAAATTCATGCATTGTAGCTCTATATGATCCAGAATTAGGAATAACATCAAATATAACTCATCTTATACACCTCACCCTCAGCTACAAATCCATTAAATTTTCTCATCATTGGCTTGTGAATGCTAGCTTGAATTTTGCATCCCTAACAAAAAAAAAGGAATTTGATTTTCAAACCTAATACAATATAACATAAATAACTTTAAAAACATAATATCTAAAATTTAACTCAACCTCATCATCTATTGAAACCATTTCCACGCTAAATGGTTTTGTAGGCTGATCAACAGGACACATATTCCATAACCCAATAACTCTAACCTTAAGCCTCCAAGTTTGCTTAGAAGAATTAACTTCCTTCAACATTTTGTAAAGAGTAGCCATTTCTTTACAAATATTACGAAAGCAAAAATAGAAAAGAGAATGGAAATTGAAAGGTGAGAATAAACACAAAGAGACTTCGAATTTATAGAGCTAAAAAACATAAAATGACAAAAATAAGTAAGTGGAGTTTCAACATTTATTTATGACCAAAGTACAATACTTAACAACCACTCCTTGACAAATATGTGCACTTATTAAATAGTCAAAAAATGATAAGAACCCTTGCACACGAAAATCTCGAATGCTCCTTCATACAAAAGTAAAAAAAATAACGTAAAAAACTCATAATGAACTTAATAATAATAATAATAATAATAATAATAATAATTATTATTATTATTATTATTATTATTATTATTATTATTAAGTTATTATGAAAAGATGCGCGTGTCGGATTATTTTATTAAAAGTATGGACACCCTTATTTTATTATTCTTTACACTATCAATAATAATAAGAATAATAAAATAAGGGTGTCCATACTTTTAATAAAATAATCTGACATGTGCATCTTTTCATAATAATCATAAAATATCATGTTGAAAAACATGTATGCATTGTGTATTTACTTTATGCATTTAAAAAATATTTTTATGATTACTTAAAATAAAAAATAAAATAATATTTTACTTCGTAGTTACTCCTCCCCACATGCATTATGTATATTTACTTAATGTAAACGATACTCCTTCCCAAGTTCAATTTATACATAATACATAATTTACAGACTAGGTTATAAAATTACTAATTAACTATAATATAAAATAATATTAGCAACAAAGCAGTTAATTAAAAAATTAACAAATTCAAAGTAATAACCAATTTCTGAGAAAAAAAAATGCAGTTCATAAAAAAAATTAACAAATTCAAATTAATAATCAGTTTCTGTAAAAAAAAAAGAAAAAAACTCAAAAAATATAACAATAACGAACCCTCGCCCCAAAAGGAAAAGAATAAAAGATAGATACATGAATAGAAAACGCGAACCATGAACTGAAGGGTAAAAACAAATTTAGCTAGGGGAAAATAGCCATGAATAGACAAAAGCAAACGTAAGACATAGTTGAGACATGAATAGAAAACGTGAAGCATGGAGCCAAGGGTAAAAACGGATTTATAGAAAAACAGCATTGAATAGTAAAAAGTGAACCTTGGATTAGGGGTGTTCACGGGTCATTTTGGTTCGGATTTTTGGGGGGGGAGGGGAGGCGGGGGAACCCGAACCAATCATTTTTAATTGGTTCGGATTTATCAAATTTTTTCTAACAATCCGAACCAAACCAACCCAATCAAGAATAGGTTGGTTTGGTTCGGTTTTATCAGGTCCAGCCTAAAAAAAATGCAAAATTCTATTTTTTTATAAAAAAAAGTTCATGGTTTTGTCCAAAAATTGACAGATAATCCTATCATTAAATGAGATTAAACAACATATGTGACTGTAAATAGCATGCACCAAGTAAGTAGTAGTAAAAATTCCAAAAAAAAAAAAAGATACTCATGCCATAAACTCTATCCACAACTAATAAAAATTTACATACATTGTTTACACTCCATTGTGCAACATTAATCAAGTACATGTTAATCTAAAATAATTGAAACACTAGTCCATTGTCCATCGTCCAACATAAATCAAGTAGAACAAGTCCCAACAATGCAATGCATAAGACCAAATAATAGAACAAAAAAACACTCTAGTCAATGCATGCTTCAATATTCTCTAGACCTTGAGCAATTGATTTTGTGGCCAACCTGCAATGCAATAAGACATTAAGTGAAACTAAATTTCACAAGTTCTTTAGAATTTAGACTAAAACTTAAATTCATAAATTAAAGATAAAATCATAACCTTATACCTCAAGAAGTACTTAGTGTGTTGAGTCTAGTTCCAACACTAACACTAGTAGTTCCAGCTCCACCATCACTTTCCCCTTGAGCATACAACTCTATAAAATACAAATTTAAACACAAAGGTATAAGCATGCTAGCATAGAACATCCAATCAATAAACTTAAATACAACAATTAAAGTTTTATACCAGATTCAATCATTTGGACTTGATCTATCTCATCTCATAGCTCAATATCATTAGGAGTAGTCCTTAACCAATTTTGAGCACAAATCAAAGATTCAACAGTAGTAGCACTCAAGGAACTCCGAAATGGGTCAAGGACTCGACCTCCCGTACTAAAGGCACTTTCAGATGATACAGTAGACACTGGGATGGCTAATATATCTCTAGCCATGCGGGAAAGAACATAAAATTTCACTGCCTTCCCTTTCCACCACTTCAAAATGTCAAATTCATCTTTAGGATTTGAGTCTTCAATATCATCTTCCAAATACCTTTCTAACTCATTTCTCTTCACTTCACCTTGTTTCTTCCTTATCTTTAACCTGAACTCATTTGCCCAATCTTTTTCATCATCACCAGCACCATTGGAGGTATTAGATTGAGAAGCCAAATTTGATTATGATGCTATGCTACTAGAATCACTACCATCAGGACGATAGGGATATAATGTAGCATAATACTCAAACAACTTGTTGATGATGTCTTTCAACTTTCTCACCATCTCTTGGCTCCTCTCATGACTATACATTCGATTAAAGCAAAATTCAATATAATCAAGCTTATACCGTGGATCAAGAAACACAGCCACAAACAACAAACAATTTATCTCACCACCTTCCCAATATTTAGAAAACTTGATTTGCATATTTGTGGTCATCCTTTGTAAGATCACATCATTACTTTGCCTCCATTTGTTCAATGATTTTTGAATGTCACACAACTTGTTGAAAAACATGTTAGATGTCATATGCAATGAACCAGAAAAAACAAGGATTGCATCATAAAACACCTTCAATATCTTAACAAACAAACGTGCCTGAGTCCAATCATCATTATTAGGACACCCCCTTCATTGGCAAAAGCTATCAAGTATTGAGAATCATCATACTCAAGTTGTTTAAATGCTTTCTCAAATTTTTCAGCTACTTCTAGCATTAAATATGTGGAGTTCCACTTAGTGGATACATAAAGAGAAATAGAAGCTTCACTACTTATACTTGCTTCTTGTGCACACCTTTTAAAGGTAGCTAATCTATATGGAGAAGATCTAACAAACTTACATGCAGCCCTTATTCTACTAATAAAGGGGTCAATTTCTTTCAATCCATCAATTACAATCAAGTTCAAGATGTGAGCAGCACATCTCATATGCATGTAATCTCCAGCTAACAAAGTATTACCATTCCAATCACTCATGCTTCTTACTAAATATGAAATGGCTAAGTTGTTAGTACTAGCATTATCAACAGTCACACAACAAACTTTTGTGATTCTCTATTCCTTCAAGCATTTCTCTAGACTTTTCCCTATGGTTTCACCTTTATGATCAGCAATCAAACCAAATTGCAATATTTTCTTGTTCAATTACCATCCATCATCAATATAATGAGCAGTCACACACATGTAATTCATATTTTGAATTGATGTCCAAGTATCCATAGTGAGTGAAACCATTTGATTATTAGCAGATAATATGGTTTTCAGTTTCTCTTTCTCAACATTAAACACTTGCATGCAATCTCAAGCAACAGTGATACGTGAGGGAATTTTAAATCTAGGTTGAGCTTCAGCCATGAAGTCCTTAAACCCTTGGTTTTCAACAAATTTAAAAGGCAACTCATCCACAATAATCATTTTAGCAAGTGCCAATTGGGTTTGTTCCTGGTTAATTCAACAAGTTTAAAGCTAACAGTATTATCACCCTCACTCCCCTTTCCAAGTGCAAGTGTTTTTGTTTCTTATCAACTTCCCTATACGGACTTTTCAGGCACTTAATTAGATGCTTTAGCATGTTACTAGTTCCATGACTAGAAGAATTGCATGCATATGAGTGTTGACAATAATTGCAATAGGCTCTTTCATCTTTCTTAGTAAAATGTTGCCAAGCATCAGAAAGGGCCCTACTTGGTTTCCTTTTGATTTTCTCTCCTATATTTGACAGACCTTATTGTCCTTGTTGTGGTTGACTGTCCTGTCTTTGTAATGGTTGAGTTCCTTGAACTTGTTGTGTCGGAGCTTCTTGAACTCCTTGTGTCTCTTCTAGCTGTGTTGGAGGAGCAATTTGACCTTGTTGGTTAGGTCTATTAGAAGTTGTCTCACTTGCCATTTGGTTAATAGCCTAAAAAAAATTAAGAACAATTAGTTGCTGTTAGATTCAGATTAATAGAAGATTCTTGCATCAAATTACACAAACAGATTCACACTTCATAGAAACTAGCATTTCACTCACAAAGACACAAATACAATTACACACACAATTCAAAAAAAAATTTGATTGCAACAACAAATTAAATTAGTTAAGCTACAAAGCTTGCAATCAAATTTCCAGTTTCCACAGACAGTAGAAATAATGAACAATAAATAATGAACAAATAAGGAAAAAAAAAATTCCAAAACGGAAGAACAAAGGAACTCATGGGGCACGGGCTGGCTCACGGAGTCACGGTATCTTCCTTGCTGCCTTGGTCGGAGACAACACGCAAGCACTGTTCATGAACTACAGGTGCCAACGACATAGGGCAGCAAGACGACCATGACCTAGCGGTGGCAGAGAGGTGGTGACCTCGACTTGGTGGTGGCGAGCGCAAGACGCAGTCAAGACAAAGAGGAGAAGCTGGCCACATTGTAGACGGCGGCGGTGCAAGGCACGAGCGCGACGGACGAGCTTGACAGGGTCTGTTCATACTTCGAACCAAAGGCATAACTTGGCCCCTTGGGGGCTCGGGCGGTGCGAACGAGGCGTGGTCGAGACGAAGAGGAGGAGCTGGCCGCGTTGCAAACGGTGGCGGCGCGAGCACGACGGGGTCTGTTTGAACTTCGAACCAAAGGCACGACTTGGCCACTTGGGGGCTAGGGTGGTCCAGGCGGAAGAGAAAGGAAATGGGGCTGTTTAGGGTTCATGGGGGAGGAGGAGGAGGGAGTGACGCAGATTGAGTGCAGAATCGGGACTCCAGATTCAATTTTTCATTTTAGTGAAGGGTATTCAAGCAAAATAACAAGTTAGCTGAATAATTGGTTTAGTTCAGGTTTGTTCAAGTTTGGATTTCCAAACTCGATGCCCGAACCGATCTATATCGGGTTTGTTTGGTTCGGTTCGGTTCGGATTTGTTTGATTTAAAAAATCTGAACCAATTTAATTGGTTCGGTTCGGATTGTCGAGTTCGTCGAATTGATCCGAACCGATGAACACCTCTACCTTGGATTGTATAAGTTATAGATTTCTCCTCCATATTTTCAGATTTATTTGTATCGAACCACCTTTGTTTCTCTAGCATGTACTATTGTATTATGAGATACATTGGTAGTTATATATTTTCAACTTTATGCTTGTAGAGCCTTAGGACACAATATATTATAGTATTTATTATCTGATATGCATGACTTATGTTATTTAGAATTCATTTTGTCATTGTATTTTATTATGCAAGTTGTGAATGTACATATGACATTATTGTTTGCAAAATGCAAAAAAAAAAAAATCCTAATTTTTCATAAGTGTGAATAACCAATTTTATCCAGGTGTATTTTAATCTTTATCTAAAAATTAATTATTATTTTTTAAAAAAAGGGAAAAGATAAGCCAGTTACACAAATGAAGTTAACAGTCACTAAGCTGAAAGAGTGGAGATCATGGAATGACTCGGTCAACAAAGCAGTTACAAATAGATGTGGTTGTTTTTCTATAAAGAAAACCCACAAACACAGTGGGGGACGGTTCTAAAAAAACACAGAAAAAAGCTCTCTCCATAAACTCCCTCTCTTTCTCACCTTTGCGACAAATTGGCTATAATTTGGAAGCCCTGAATCTACAATCGGGGGTTGTTTTGAAGATAACACATACAACAAGGAGTAGGAGGAACTCACGTAAATAGTGCATTGCCAAGCGAATAAGAAAGCATTTTTATTCAGAGGTTCTTTTCATTCTTATTTTATCATTAATGTGTGGAAAATATATGTATTGCAATTCATTTTTTTCCTAAATCTAATGCCATTGATTTGTACGATTGCTCACCACGCGTTACTCTTTTTGGTTTTATTCTATTTGGTTTTTTTTCGTTTTTCCTCTTTCCTTTTCAATAGGCTTTAAAATTTTTAATGGATGTGTATTCAGTTCCGTACAACCTGTAGCCTAGGGGTAAATTTAAAATAGGTAGCTTTATATATTTATCTCCACGGAATTGATAATGCTAAAAATGGGTCAAATAAGTTAAAGAAAATGGCTTTTAGGATGGTTAAGGTGGACGTGTAGAGTAGTCAATTTAGAGGTGTAGGCCAAAAATGAAAAAAATGAATTTGATTTCCCTGGCCTTTTTAATTCGTCTTTTTCGTTAATTACAAAAGAAAATACAAAAAAAGAATAAATAAAAGGAAAGACAAATAATTTTGATATTTACAAAGATTCATGATATTGATTGAGTAGTGTATGCTACCTTCAATGTCATTTGAATTATAGGATTTACATATTGTCATTTGCTATTGTAAGCATTGTTGCATTTGTAGATTAAAGTGAACTTTCTTTCTCTTCAATAAAATGTCTCTCCTTTCCTTTTATGTGCATATTTTTTTCCCCTTTTTTAGTTTGGATTTATGTTATGTTTTAGTGTTTTCTTAAAAGCTGATGTGTTTTTTTTTTTCAAGAAAAACAATGTTTTTGATTTATGCAATGATTTGCAACATCAATTGAGTGGTGAATCCTACCTTTAATGTTCCCTAGATCATAAAAGTTTATAGAACAGTCATTTGCTATCATAAACTTTGTGCATAAATTAAGATGAAAGTTGTCTTTGGTAAAAATGAAAAAATAAAATCTATCCAAATACGCAACGACTAATAATGTTAATTGAATAGCATATACTATCTTTAACATTATTTGGATTGTGAAGGTTTGATAATTAGCCATTTGCTAGCTTAAACTCTCGTGTGAGGTTTTTTTTTTTTTTTTTAAATAGAAGGATTCTTTTCAATTTAAAAAGAATCCTTTCCAAATAAATGTCCTTTTGAATTTTAAACTTTTCCTTTTTTTCTATAAATAAAAAATATATTTTCAAATTTTCTTTACCATGAAGATAAGAAGGTAAAAATCAAAAAATATATCTTTTCAAATTTCAATTTGAAATTCTTCTTTTCCTTTAAAATAAAACAAAAATCAAATTTCTTTCTTTAGAAATACAAAAAAGTAAAAATTAAAAATCATAAAAATAATTTTAGTTCCCTTGTTTTCTTATTGGGGGTAAAATAAATATTTATAAAGTCATGTAGTTTTGCGCAATTAATTATAGGTATCGTTTTTAACGGGCGTTGTAAAGTACTAATATCTTTCCTACACGTAATTGACTCCCGAACCCATCTCTAATTTCAAAGACCATTTTTATGGGTTTTCCAATATTTTTCCCTCAAATAAAATTTTGGTGGTGACTCCATTTTAAAATTATTTTTGCGTCGTCGCTGTCGTGGCCCTGGTTGCGACAATAAGCAAATTAATGGAAGTTTTATTTAAAATTAAATATTTTCATGATTATGATTAATTAGTTTTATGAAATGCCATCAAAGCATAATAGATGGCAATGACAATAACTATGACGAGAGCAGTGGTTGTTGATAATGACAATGATAGCAATGATTAAAAGCGATGGTCGTAATAGTGGTGGTGGGTGAGGTGTGGGATATTAAAGATAACGACAAGAATTGCAACGAGTATTATATTGTAATAATTTATTCAGTAAGATTATAACAAAAATTAAATATGATTACATATGTATATAAATTTAAATATTTTTGATAATTAAATACACAAAAAGATTGAAATATTTATTTGATATTTAGATAAAATCTAATTAATATAATTTAATATATTCTTCTTTATTATCATATCGTGCATATTTAATGTACAAGTTGATGGGTATTAATTACATATTCTTCAATACTTTTAATCACAAAAAAATAAATATTAAATATTTTTTTTGTTCAAATTATATTAAACAATTTTTTTGAATGAAAATATATTTTTTATTTCCTTAACTTATAAACTAGATCTATGATAAAATTAAAAGTTACTTGAATTTTATTTATAATAAAAATTTAAAGATTATGTTATAATTTTTTATGTTAAATAGTGATACGAAACATTTATTTAAAAGTAATCCACAATTATAAATTATTTTATTAATTGTATTATAATTATTAACATTTTATATTTTATTTTAATGTTTTATATCTTGCTATGAATAAATTATTTCCATTATAACTATACTTTTATCTTATATTTTATTATGTTTATAATAGTATTCTTCATTATTATTAGAAATATAATTTATTTTTTAATATAATTTTATCACACAATATATGAGATTATGAATAATATATTAACTTTTATTAAAAATAAAAGATGAAAGGAATGTCAATGTGTGTTTGAATGAACATTTACAAAATTGATTTTATAAAATTAATCTTGGTTAAAATTAATTTTAAAGTAAAATAATTTATGTTTATATATTTTTGTTTTAAAAACAAAAGTCTATTCCTATATTATAAATATAAATCCTCATCCTTGGATGAGAGCATTTTTAAAAGTTATTCTTGAGTGAGAGTGTTTTTAAAAATTATTCTCACTCTCATAAAGCTACATGTCTTATCCTAATTCTATACATTAGGCATTTAATTTTATATTTTTTAACTTTTATCTGTATTAAACATTTAATTGTGCGATTTTAGGCATTTATGACATGACATGCTGACGTAGTCTATGAAAATTAGAGAAGAAATTTACAAAAATCTATAACAACATATAAAAGGCTTTCGTCTACACATTTTCTTAGATGTTTTTACCCCTCAATTATTTTGCAACCCTCTATTGGAACAACAATATATGTATCAATTAAAGGATAAAATGGGAAAAAATGTGCACAAAAAAAAGTTAGTTTGATACGAAGGTAACTGCATACTATCTTGGTGCTTCACATTTTTTCCTAATGTAATAACTGACAACTTTTCCATTTCCTATTCATTCAGCCTTCTGACTCTTTTTTTTTTCTCATCCCCTCTTTTTAAAGCTCCCCACTCTTCATGATGTGGCCACTCATTGATGGTGGTGGTGGCAGTTGGAAAGAAAGAATGCTGGGGTACATTGGTCCGAGGTCGATTTTGTTTGACAATGACATTGCACATGAAGGGAATTTTGCGACTTTAAAGACTTCTTCATCTGCTGGAAATTGTAAAATAAGAGCATCCTAAGATCTATCGCATGAACCTCTAAGCCACCAACAATGTTTGTGCCAAATCCAAGTTCATTTCATTATATTTTAATTTTTTTTTATTTGTATTGGTAATATATTGCCATTCTCTTTGTAATATATTGTCTTTGAAATCCAGGGCAAAGACTATGTTTCTTGGCCATGAAGGTTTTTCCAACCATGTTGAAAATGTTGGATGTTCGAGCCAAATTTCACTAACTGATCCATTGTTAAGTGTCTAATAAAAATTGTTCAATGTCGTGTCATAATTAAGGTTGGTGATACGGGTCCAACTCGAGGGGTCAACTTGCATAACCCAATAAAACGGGTTTGGTTAGGTTATATAGATCAACCCTCCAACCTGCATAACTCAACCCATTCAACCTGCTAACTCGATCGGCCAAATGATGGGTTGGGTTGGGTTGCCCCGTCGGGTTAGCTTTTTTTTTTTTCCCCTTTCATTAGGATTTCAATTTTTAGCACATATTTTAGTTTTTTTTTAATTTAAATGTCATATGTGAAGTCCCAAGACAAAGAGGTAAATTTTTTTGGTCAATAGAACTTAGGACAAATAAAAATTTTAGCTTAAAGTTTGTGATCAATTGATCATTTCTTAAGTATTAAGTAGGTTTTTTTATTTACTAATTTTATAACTTTTTCCTCTTTTACAATTTTATTTTCAATCATAAAATTTGAAAAAAAAATTAAGGCAAAAAAATAATTAAATGATTTATAATTTTTTTAATGGGTTGGCAAGCCAAGCCAACCTAACCTGTCACAGGTTGGGTTGGGTTGGAATTTTCAACCCAATCAAAAAACAAGTTCAACCCAACCCAACCTAACTCATTTTTCAGAAGGGTGAGGATAGGTTGGGTTGGCCTATTTTGCCACCCCTAGTCAGAATTCATAATTTAATCGAGAATATGAGTAAAGAAATTGTGAGACGGGAACCACACTCAAAGCATTATGGTTCTCTAAAAATATTCTTTGGGTTTTCAAAGAGAACAAGGTATGTGCTCTATACTGTGCTTATTTGTCTCTTTGATCCTTCATTTTTCCTTTTTGAAAAGTGGAATACCAAATTGTTAGCCCTCTACATTTCAATTTTATGTGACAAAATTTGTCATCGCTAAGATAATGTGTTTTATAATTTGCAAACTTTCGCCTACTTTAATTTTTTGGCTTGAAGGGATCTGATAAAACTGAGATCGTCATGGTAGACTTGATGATGGAAAACCTTGAAGGGATCTAATAAAACTGATGATGAAAACCATAAAATACCGGAATGTGTCTCAACCTTCAAAGGTAGAACCTTCTTTTTCCTTTCCTTCACCCACTCTTATCAGACCTTATCTCTTTCTCTCATCAATGCCATCCAATCAGGTATTCCTCTTTCAATTTCCTATGTCATTGGTTACGTTCGATTCTTCTATTTTTGTTGAATGCGTGTAGAACTGACCGTAGTTCGAAACTGAAACTGAAATTTGATGATTAGACGCGGGAGAAAACACGGTGAAATTTTAATTGTTTACACACGTAGAGCGAGGATGGAAAGAAAAAGAAAAAATTGAGGGGCAGTTTTCAGCTACGGGAGATGTAGTTGTAACTACTGCAGAAACTGTTACTAAGAGACTTTTTGCTTTTCTCATTTCTGTTTTCTCCTTCTAGTTTGTGTGAAAGCTTCCATTTTCTTTTATTTTTTGACGTTTTGGATGGTTTTGCATTGTGTTAAATTTATTGATATACGTGTCTTTTCTTTTCTTTTCTTTTTTAAAAAAAAAAACTCTTTTGAGAAATATCTTAAATTTGGTGAATTTAATTAACTTAGGGGAACTTTTGTGTAGCGCATGAAATGTGGAATTGTTTTGCGATCTAAAGTTTAATTTTGGATGAAGTTGGAAAAGCCATTGGCAAGGCAGTGCCTAGCAACAAAAAAATGAGCAAGACAAATGAGAGGTACGTGCAACTCTCTTTTCAATCTTTTTTTTTTTAGAAAAAATGAATTTTTTGGGCGCATTATGATTTAAACCAACATTTATTTTTTGCCAGAATCACAATGCAATTGCTAACTAAAAGAAAGAAATGCATCTTGCTTGGGCAGAAAAGACAAAAGTCCTAGAGAGCCCTTCATTGGAGGCAAACGACATGGATATTAGTCAGTCCATGAAGAAGAAAGTTGGAATAATTCACAGAAAGATACAGATTTTTCAATGTACTCTTTTATTATTAGTTTTTGGTCTTTATTTTTACATTTTGTTTTGGGAATAGAGAATTGATGTTGTACATAGAATATGCACCTAAATGCAGCAACTTAGACCTATTAATTTCTATCTATTATCTCATCTTGCTTGACTTGACATAATATTTGTGTTTTTAATTGATTTATTATTTATATTTTTTCTATGATTCTCTCCATCGACCTTCTTAGCTTTTATTTCAAATCTTGGATGACAAAATCAAAAAGAAATTATTTTTTCTTGAAATTTAAAATAATTTTTTGGAAAATTAAAAATTTTCTGTTTTTTGAATCTTCTCTTCTTTGGAAAATTAAAAATTTCCTCTTTATTTGTTTTATAAAGATAAAAATTATGGGCGAAAGAGAAATTTGGTAAGGATAAAAGTGTTTTTTTTAATTATATACTAGCATAATAAGTTGTAATTAACAAATTTCCTCTTTTTTGGATAGTATTTGTAACATCCCTAAAATAGGCTAATACCAATTATGTTAAAAAAAAAAAATCGAATGTCTTTTTATGATTGTTTTAAGAGTGCTTTGTAGTATATAAAACTTTGTTTTATTTTATGATGTAGTTTTGGACCAGAGTTAGATCAGAGGAGGGAAGGCCCCCCTAAAGCCCAATAAGGTCTCCCCACCCTTCTAAGACCTCCAAACCACCACCCAAACTCATAAACACACATACACTCTCTCTCTCTCTCTCTCACTCAATTTCACCCTTAGGAGAAAAGAAAGAAGAGAAAGGAGAAGGGAAAGAGGAGGAGGAGAAGGAGAAGAAGGAAGAACAAGGGGCACCCATCCACTCACCCATTCTTGGAACTCATTGTGAGTGTTTCATCTTCATCTTCTTCCCTTTTTCCTCTTTGATTTTGTGGTTTTGTGATTGGATTTTGAGTTTTGAGTTTTGAACCTTAACAAAGGGGATTTTGGGATTTGTTGTAGCTTTGCATGATTGGTGAATTGTTTGATGTTGGATTGAGGTTTAGAGGCATTTAGAATCAATTTTGAACCATTTATGATGAATTTGGACCCTTGGGGTGGTCATAGTGGACCTAGAATGCGCAAAAATAGCATAAAACACGATTATGCAAAGTTGCTGACCGAAAATCCAACTTTTGCTGAGTGAGAAATGTCTGGCTCGACAAGAATACCTCCAAAGACAAGTCTGGAAACCTCATGTATTCTCGCTGAGCGAGAGTGGACCTTGTTAAGTGAAAATTTGCTTCCAGAAAAGGCATTTTTCCCTGGCTAAGTGAGAATTACCCTCGCTAAGCGAGAAAGGCTCTAGAGAACAGGTCTGGGACCTCTGCACATTTTCACTGAGCAATTTTAAAGCTCGCTAAGCGAGGATATGCTTTCGCTGAGCGAGAGACCCTTGGAACATCTTATATTCACTTCATTTGTAAGCATATGTTCACTGTTTCCATGTAATAAATGAATGCATCATAATATGTTTTGCTTGATAGCATGTATAAAGAATCTCCTTCGGGGGAAAGAGGGTAAGAGACCCTTTAGATACCAATGGTTGGCCAAGGGTTTTAATGAAACAAGCCCCTCAAACCGGAGGGGGATATAAATACAAGGTCGCTATATATCTATGTTTTAATGAAAGAAAAGCATGCATAAGACTAATGTACCCTTTTCGAGCGAATGGGCGAGTTCCGTCATTTCTTATTCCCCAAAGGCTAGTGGCTAAACCCTCGGACCGAAGGGGTATATAAGTAAAAGGTCACGGCATAAGGACAAGAAAGACGCTCCTTGAAAGTTTGAGCTCAAGACTTTGCTGTAGGATGGAAAAGAGTAAATATAAAATGCTAGGCACGTGAATGATTGTCATGAAAAATTATGTTTTGAAGTGAGTAATTGATGTTTATTGTGAATGATGCATTCAAGAGTTTCATACATTGTATTGCATGTGTTTAGCCCTCACTGAGACATTGTCTTATTAGTTTAGTTTCATGTTCCAGATTGACAGGTAAGGATTGTTGGTGCTTGACCTTGTAGACATCATGTTTTGGGTGTTTGATGTATATATAGATTATAGAATATTCTTTTGAAAGACAATGATACGAGAATGTAATATTTTGTATAATGATTCCCTTGAGTAAGAGGAATCTCCTTTATATGTATATGATTATGTTACTTGAGAAGTATGTATGACTCGGAACAATGAATCTTGAGTAATGACATCACATATTATAATAATCTTATATGTATGTTTTCGTTACCTGTGTTCTGATGACTAGGATGTATAAGCTTAAGATAATACCTCTTAGGGTGTTACAAGAGGTTTATCTATAATTAATTAATAGTGGAAGGAAGGGGGAAACAAACATTGCATATATAAAAAGAACAATAAGGTGAAGGCATGTTTTTAAAAAGTAATTCCTATTCATTTCCATTTTTTGTGCCAGCAAACAAGCGTCCTAACGTGGTTAAGAAGAACAAGTTTAAAGATAAAGATCAAACAACATCACAACAATTGAGTGGTAAAATGTAAAAAAAGACACTGTTATATCATAGAAATAATCATTTATTATATTTTTATAAATTCATTATTTACACCTTTTTCTTTAAGTATTATTTATACTAGAAATTGAAGTGAAAAATGCGTATAGATAGACATATAGTTATTGAATAAAAATTAATATACACGACGACCATAATAAAAAATTTGTTACAATATATTTAATTGAGCATAATAATTCTAACATATTTTTTATGTCTATGTATATAAAAATCAAAGTTCTTTATACTACTACAGTACAACCCTGTGCAATAAAAAAATATATTAAATTACCTTATTATTATATTTAGTAGAAGCATAAGTAAAAAATGCATATAGATAGACATGTATTTTGAAAAATAAAACTTAAACTAAAATTAATATACACATTAGCGTAATAGAAGAATGGAAACATAGGCGCGGCAATATGCAATTGTGTTTCCGCTAGTGTTAATAATGAGATTTGAACCTAAGCCCCTTCATTGTAAAACTATTAGCATTATCACTAAGCCAAAATGTTGGTTTGATATATAAATAAAAATTATACTATATTTAACTTAATTTATATTTATTAATATTAATTGATTGTTATGTACTAATTAATAATATGACATATTAATAAGCCAAATATTAAATACTAATAAAATAATAAATGTATAATAATATATAAATTAATATTAATAAATATAAATTAATAATTTTAAATTAATTTATACCGATACTTCAATAACTTATTATATTTTTATTTATTTAATAAAATAATATTAAATATTAATACATATAAATTATTAAATATATATTAATCATATTAATAAATTAATGAATATATACGAATAAATATATTAATAAATTAGTAATATTTAATATTTAAATATATATACACTAATAATATTAATAAATAAATATATTAATAATTAATAATATTAAATATATAATAATATTAAATACATATATTAATAAATACATGCTAATAAATATAAATTAATTTATATTGATAATTTAATAAATTATACTAATAATATTGATTGATACTTTACTAAATTATACTTTTATTAATTTTATATTTATTAATGTTGAATTATTAATATTAATTTTAATATTATTTGTATATATTTATCAATTTATATGTCTTAATATTTAATATTTTTATTTTTATATATTTGTTAATTTACTAGTATTTATAAGATTTAATTTATAGTTTCTTAGCATTTAATCTTTAATTTATTAATATTGAATATTATTAGTATATATATTATTAGTTTATATTAGTAAATTAATATTAATAAATATAAATAAAGTTACATATAATATAAATAATTTATTTAGTAGTAATAAATATATGATAATTTTAGTGTCAAATTTAAGTTACAGATAATACAATTTCTACGTATATTTTGAACCAATAGTTTGACCTATTAGTAATGGTGGTGTTGTTGGGGTGAAGGGGTGAGAGTTCAAACTTGTCAACGTCATCGGCAAAATCTGTCAAATATTTAATAGAAAATTGATGAAAAGACCAAAATCACACAAATGCAATACTTAGAGATCAAATTCGCTTAATTAGAATATGGAAACCAAAATTACATAATTGCAATATTTGAGGGACCACGCGTGTAATTAAACCTTTAGTTTAACACTTGCCCCCCAAAACTTCTTTCTTGGTCATTTCAAATCACTTTTTTTTTTAATTTTTAAATTTTAATAACTATACATTGTTAGTGTAAACAGTTTTACATTGTCATCTAATTAGAAATCATTGTTGGTATGACTTTCAAGGTAGTTATCATAAAAGTCAACAAACTTACCATACATTGTTGTTTATAATTGGATGAGAGTGTAAAACTGCATTACATCATCAGTGCATAGCTTATTTTTTCTTATTTCTATCCATATATTTGATTTTCTTAACTGTTTATCACTTTCAATCTATCATTTTTTTATTTTTAAATTAAATTTCAATATTTTTTTAAATTATCAATAATTAAAAATAATCTTAAATCATAATATAAATTATTTAATATTTATAATAAATCTAAAATATAATTTATATATTTAAAAAATATTTATTTATTACAAATTTTAATTATAATATAATTTATATATTTAAAAATATTTAATTTCTTATAAATTTTAGTTATATAAAAATAAAATTTTATCTTACGCATTGTACAAAAATAAAATACTATTTAAATATAAGTTTTTTAACAAAAAACTGCTTAAAATTATTTCAACTCAATATTTATTTGGAGTATAATGACTATGCATTGTTATCTAATTAGAAATTATAGTTGGTATAACTTTTGAGCTAATTATTGTAAAAATCACCAAACTTATCATAGATGGAAGTTTGTAATTGGATGACCATATAAAATTGCTTTACACTATTAGTTCATAGCCTATTTTCTTATATATTTAACCTAAAATCATTTTTTAATATAAAATCAAACATTTAAAATTTACCAAATTTGTAATTTTGTAAGTTATCTTAATTTTAATATGGTTTAATACGTTTGCAAGTCTTTAAATTTTTTAGAAAATTTTAATTAGGTCCCTAAACTAAAAAATTATAATTAGATCTCCGATTTTTAAAATTTTTGTAATTTGGTCCCTAAAATTAATTTATGACAACTTAGAACCGCAAAAAATTTATAATTTATGACAATTTTACTAACTTTAAAAACTCAATTACAGAAATTTTAAAAATTAATGATCCAATTACAAATTTTTTAATTTAAAGACTTAATTAAAAATTCCCAAAAATTCACTAACCAAAGATGTATTAATCCTTTTAGGATCCGTTTAATGGTTAGGATAACTATCCTATCCTATTGTAATTTGTTGTTTGCGGCGCTAGTATGGTATGATAATGCTATCCTATCCCTTATCTTATCCTGTTGCTCCTGTGTATTTCTTATCATAAGGGAGGAGTTGAGTTAGGAAGCAATAAGATATGATAAGTTCTCTTTATATATATATATATATATATATATATATTATGAAAGTGAAAGGAATGAATATTGACCATTAGATCTTGTCATGAATGGTCAAGATTAAAACATGACTTTTAAGTGGTCGCATAACATTAAATTATGATCATCCATATATGGTTGTACGGCCCAGATTTACTCCTCTCACTCTGATATAAATATAACCGCCTCACTAGATGTGCCCCTTGTATACATATATATATATATATATATATATATATATATATATATATATATATATATATATATATATATATATATGTATATAAAGAAGAAGACAAAATATGAGGAATTATTTCTCCTTTAATTGAAATTCTTTGTATGTATAGATTATATAGCCATGTTTGAGGTACAAAAAAGAGGAAATAAATCTCCCTAATAAAGACAGAAATAAAGGTAGAAATAAAGACAAATTCTGGGTGACTCACTATCGTAAAATTGTATAGCATTAAATACACAATTATACAAATATGAGGGAATCCCACAAAATCTGGGTGATTGTCAGATATCTTCCAACACTCCGCCTCAAGCTGGCATGAATATGTCATTCATGGCAAGCTTGTTGACTAGGTTCTCAAATTGTCTCTTAGGGAGACCTTTGGTGAGAACATCTGCAACTTGACTTATGGTGGGTATGTACGACATGCATATTACACTACTATCAATCTTTTCCTTGATGAAATGTTTGTCCACTTCTACATGCTTTGTTCTGTCATGTAGGACTAGATTGTGAGCTATGGAAATAGCTGCCTTGTTATCACAATAGACTTTGATCGGTGTTGGAGTGGAGACCTTCAATTCTTCTATGAGTTTTTTGATCCATAATGCCTCACAGAAACCATGTGCAATGGAACGGAGCTCAGCCTCTGCACTGCTCCTAGCTACTACACTCTGTTTTTTGCTTCTCCAAGTAACCAAATGTCCTCCTACAAAAGTGCAGTATCCTGAAGTAGATCTCCCATCATTTATGTCTCCTGCCCAATCAACATCCGTGTATGCTTCTACTTGGATGTGACCCCTGTTTTTGAACAAGAGTCCTTTCCCTAGAGTCCCTTTAAAGTATCTCAGAATTTTAAAAACAGCTTCAAAGTGAGGAAGTCCTGGTGCATGCATAAATTGACTCATTGCACTCACCGCAAAAGCTATGTCAGGTCTTATATGTGATAAATAGATTAGTCTTCCAACTAGCCTTTGATAGCATTCTCAATCCACCACTTCATTTTCTGCTGCAGCTTTTAGCTTCACATTAGGATCCATTGGGGTTTCTATAGCTCTACAACTGGTCATCCCTGTTTCTTTAAGTAAATCAAGAATATATTTGCGCTGGTTGATAAAGATGCCTTCCTTGGACCTTGCAAATTCCATCCTGATGAAGTATTTTGGCTTTCCTAGGTCTTTAATATCAAATTCAACCTTAAGTTTCCTTTTTAAGTTGCTGATCTCAACAAAATCATTTCCAGTCATGATGATATCATCTACATACACTATTAAAATAGCGATCCTACCTTCGAAAGAGTGCTTGAAGAATAAGGTGTGGTCTGCTTGACTTTGTGAAAAGCCATGCCTCTTCACAGCACTCCCAAATCGTTTAAACCACGCTCTTGGTGATTGTTTTAGCCCATATAGGGATTTCCTCAATCTGCAGACTTTGCCTCTTCCAAGACTATCTTCAAATCCAGGTGGCAACTCCATGTATACTTCATGTAGATCTCCATTCAAAAAGGTATTTTTGACATCAAATTGATGAAGTGGCCAATTAAAATTAACAGCAAGAGAAAGAAGAATTCTGATGGAGTTAATCTTGGTGATTGGAGCAAAAGTCTCTTGATAATCTATACCATGAGTTTGGGTGAATCCTTTGGCTACTAATCTTGCCTTGTACCTCTCCACACTCCCATCAGGTTTGCATTTTACTGTAAATACCGATTTACAGCCAACTTCTTCTTGTCTAGGGGTAGATCAACAATACTCCAAGTGTTATTTTTCCTGAGAGCTTCCATTTCTTCTTTTACTGCTAACTTCCAGTTTGAGTCACCTAAAGCTTCCTAAACAGTCTTGGGCACATACATATTAGAAATCCTAAACATAAAGGCCTTGTGAGTGTGTGATAATTTTTCATATAACAAGTATTTAGCAATGGGATGTTTAGTGCAAGTTTGAGTACCTTTTCTTAAAGCAATTGGAAGGTCAAGATCAGGATTAGAGAGGAGCAAGTTAAGTAAATCATTAGATGAGAAAGTTAAGGAAGGATTAACCATATTTGTAGGACCTTCACTCGGCAACTTAGATTGAATTTCTGTTGGAGGAACAATTGGACGAGTAGTACTTTTATGAAACCTTTTCCTGAAAAAAACTTTAAACTCAGGATGAGGATTATGGTCCCCCAATAGTGTTTATCCCCCTATTTTAGATGTTGTAGTATTTGGCAACTCTGAATTACAAGTTCTAGGTTCCATTATCTCAGTAATTGGATCTGAAATTGGGGACATAAAATCCTGTAGAACAAGTAAAGTTTCCCAAAAATTATCTTTCTTACTAATATTTAGGTTCTCCCCCTGAAAATAATATTTGTTAAAAAATGGTTGGTCCTCAACAAAGTGTACATCCATACTCTCAAAATATTTCTTAGTAATAGGATTAAAACATTTGTACCCCTTTTTATTGGAAGCATAACCAAGAAAAACACACTTCTCAGCTTTAAGATCCAATTTTGTTTGAAAAATATTTGGAATGTATACATAACAAACACTTTTAGGGGAAGATCGTTAGTGATGTGAGATATGGGAAAACATTTTTTTAAAAGCTGTAAGGGTGCCTCATATTTTAAAACACAAGATGGCATTCTATTTATAAGATAACAAGTAGTCAAGAGAGAATTACCCCAAAGATATTTAGGTACATTCATAGAGAACATAATGGCTCTAGCAACCTCAAGGAGATGTCTATTTTTTCTTTCAGCAATCCCGTTTTGTTGTGGTGTATCACGACAAGTTGATTGATGAATAATTCCTTTCTTTGTTAAGAATGTGCCTAAATATTTGTTGAAATATTCAGTCCCATTATCAGGCCTTAGAATGCTAATTTTAGTTTGGAATTGATTTTCAATCATTCGGAAAAAATCTTTGAATCTTTATTCAACTTTTGATTTTTTTTTTTCCATTAAATAAACCCAACATACCCGTGTGTGGTCATCAATCAAGGTCACAAACCATTTTTTTCCAATCATAGTATCAATTTTAGAAGGACCCCAAACATCACTGTGAAACAAATAAAATGGTTTGGAAGCAGAATAAGATTTTGCAGGAAATGAGACACGATGATCTTTAGCCAAGTGACAAGCTTCACAATGAAGCTTTGAACAATTTATTTCTTTAAAAAGTTTAGGAAACAAATGCTTGAGATAAGGAAAACTAGGGTGTCCTAATCTTTTATGCCATAACATAGCTTGATCATAAACAGGTTTTGAACTAACATTACTTAAGCCATGAGCCCTTTTATTACCGAGAGTGATTTCATCAAAGTAGTATAGTCCATTCATCTCTTTAGCAGTTCCAATCGTCTTCCCTGAGTTTTGGTCCTGAAAAACACAAGTGGAAGGAAGAAAGAGGACAGAACAGTTAGTATCCTTAGATAATCTGTTAACAAAGAAAAGATTGTAGGCAAGTTTAGGAACATGTAAAACAGATTTCAAAGTAATTTGTTCTGATATTTTAATATTTCCTTTCCCTGCAATAGATGAAAAACTGCCATCAGCTATCCTAACTTTTTCAAAACTAGAACAGGGATAATAGGAACTGAATAATTGAGAGCAACTAGTCATATAGTCAGAAGCACTTGAATCTATTATCCAAGGGTTAGATTTTTCCTAGACAGAGAGTGCCCAAGAATTTCTACCTGTTTGTGCCACAGTCCCGACAGGAATATTAGGGGAAGAACAAGATTTTAGGAGTTTGTGAAGATGATCCAATTGTTCTTTGCTGAATGGAGATGATTCAACTTCATTTGCTGTAGACATATTGTGTTCACCAAATTTATTTCCCTTGCCATTGTGTGGTCTACCATGCAGCTTGTAGCAATTTTCTCGAGTATGATGAGTTTTCCCACAGTAGTCACAACGCAGGTTGTTCTTGTCTCCACCTCGTTGATTTTGAAAAGATTTTTTGTTGACTTGGGCCTCAGGAATAGCAAGGGTAGATCCTTCTACAGGTTTGGTGATACTAGCCACCTTTTTTCCAAGCATTACTTGTCTACGACTTTCTTCTCTATGAACTTCTACAAAAACTTCACCAATTGGGGGTATAGGGTTCCTTCCAAGAATTTGACCACGAACCTCATCAAATTCAATGTTCAAACCTACAAGAAACTTGAAGACACGACTAATGTCCACCATCTTCTTGCAATGCTTGCAATCCTCAGGCGATTTCCACTCATAATCATTAAACAAGTCCAGGTCCTACCAAATTCGCTTCAGACAATTAAAGTACTTTGTTACAGAATCCTCACCTTGACGAATTTCTCTTAGTTGGAGAGTTAATTTGTACACTTGGGATTGGTTCTGTAAATTGGAGTACATTTGTGAGACATTGTCCCATAACTCCTTAGTTGTAGAATAATAGAGATAATTTGCACCTATCTCTTCATTCATGGAATTGACCGACCAGGTCATTACTATGGAATTTTTCGCATCCCAAGTGTCATACGCTGCATCCTTCTCGTCTGGTTACTGTTTATGTCTAGTGATGTAGCCAATTTTTCCTCTCCCCCTGAGATACATGCGGACAAATTGTGACCATCAGAGGAAGTTCTCACCATTCAGGTGAATTGTGGTAATCTGGATGGGGTGATTTTTAGAAAAGGTCCGGGCAATTGGAGGTTTAGGTTGGGGTGGCTGAGACTTAGATGTGATGTCAGACATGATTTTGGGATGGAATGTAAAAACAAAACCCTAGGTCTTTCCCACTCTTGATACCATAAAGAAGAAGACAAAACATGAGGAATTATTTCTCCTTTAATTGAAATTCTCTGTATGTACAAATTATATAGCCATGTTTGAGGTACAAAAAAGAGGAAATAAATCTCCCTAATAAAGACAAAAATAAAAGTAGAAATAAAGACAAATTCTGGGTGACTCACTATCCTAAAATAGTACAGCATTAATTACATAATTATACAGATATGAGGGAATCCCACAGAATCTGGGTGATTGCCAGATATCTTCCAACAGTATATATATATATAATAATAATAATAATAATAATAATAATAATTTGGACATGTAAATTTAAAATATATTATTAGTTAAAATATTAAAAATTAAATAATTACTATTCAAATATTTTTTAAATAAAATTATTTGAATAATAATTATCCTCTCTCTATATAAATTAGAATAACTATCTTGTATGAGAGTGTTTTTAGTTGTCATTTTTCAACGAGAGTGTTTTTAGCTGTTATTTTTCAACGAGAGCGTTTTTATGATTTTTTTTAACCTCTCATATCTCATATATGTTCAAAAATATTTATTTATTACAAATTTTAATTATAATATAATTTGTATTATATATTTAGAGGTATTTATTTATTACAAATTTATGTTATATAAAAGAAATATTTATTCTATGTAATGCAAAAGTTAAAATACTAGTAATTTTAAAAACCTTATATAATTTTTTTTATAATTTTAAGAAAATTAAATATATAAATAAAAAATAATATTGTATAGTTTAGTTAAAATTGTATTTTTTTGTAAAAAAATAAAAAATAAAATTAAAAGTTATTTTTAGAAAATTATATGTAATTTTATGAAACAATAATTTTGTCATTTAAACATAATTTATATTTTATCTTATCGTTATCTAATTTGTTATTTAGTATACCTTAAATATTAAATAAGATTATATCTTATTATATTATATTCTTATCATATTCTTATATCTATCATATTTTATTCTAAAAGCCCATAATATCAATCCACGCTTGACCTTCCTTTTTTGGCTGCAGGACGCGGCAACGACAATTGGATTTTTATTCTGAAAACCTTGCGAAACTGCTTTGTCACTGCCATTACTTTACCTTTTTCCTTCCCTCACTCTTTCCTCCTCTTTTCCACTTCCAAACTTCCCACTCTTTATAAATACCACCACTCACCACTTTTTATTTTCGTGCTCAGTCATTCTATATCAAATTCTTATTATCAAGGTGAGTGCGCTATATTTGAAAATCAAACACCATAGAAGTCTTCTCTATTTTTCTTTCGAGAAAAAAGAATAATGGGAAATCATGTTTTTGTTATTATTCTTTTGAGTATTGAGGGGAATCCAATTGATGCATTATATTCATGTTGGTGTTTGTGTAGCCTTTTCTGTTGGGGATTTAGTGAAGATGGGACAAGTGTTTGGTTGCGTGCAAGTGGATCAGTCAAGTGTGGCCATCAAGGAGGTTTTCGGGAAGTACGATGATGTTCTTGAACCTGGTTGCCACTGTGTGCCCTGGTGTTTCGGCAGTCGTGTGGCTGGTGCCCTTTCTTTGCGGGTCAAACAGCTAGATGTTCGCTGTGAGACTAAGACAAAGGTTCATTTCTTCCACTCTCCCTTGCACTTTCTCACTTATTTTGGTGTTGTTCTCTAATCACAATTAAAGTTTTACTTCGCTAATCTATGTTGATCTTTATTATGTGAAATATCAAAGTGAAACTCTAATTCTGATAGGAAAATAATGCCAAAAACACATACAGATTTCTCCTCCTTAAAATGGGTGTCAACCATTTTACAATAATAATACCTTAAAGTAATCTCAAGCAATATTTATGATTGATTGATAGTGTTGAAATACTGTACACTGTTAGTGCAAATAAATTAACTCTATAAATTATAAATACCAGACATGTTAAGTCTTTCTGTCTAATAAATAGAAGGATTAAATGTTTCACATTTGTTAACTCGAAAGATAATTTGGTTATTTTTTATTTTATAGAGAGAGAATTTTTAGAGGCAAAATTGAATATTATTTACTCCATTTTTTATTAACAAAATTGTTTCTTTATTATTACTTAAATCAGTATGGTTAGAGATGTAATATAGAAACATATACAATGTTCTTTTCATACCATTAGTGTCTCTCTAAGCAATTGGTCTATAATTGAAGTTGACTGTCAGAACAAGGTTGGTGGCCAGTCCATTATCCGCACTTGGTATTGAGAAGAATGTAATGTGAAATCATTGATATGTTGACATATCTAACAATATTTATGGTTGGTCAGCTTTTTTCCTGCAAACTATTGCACATATATGTATCATTGTATCCTGATTAACGGCTGGATCATCTGACTGACCATGGTGTAATGCATCCCATTAGGACAATGTCTTTGTTACTGTGGTTGCTTCTATCCAATATCGAGCATTGGCAGAAAAGGCAGTCGATGCTTACTACAAACTCAGCAATACCAGAGCACAGATACAATCCTATGTCTTTGATGGTGGGTATTGCAGTGCTTGTGTTGTGAATCTACTTAAAAGAAATTAGGTTTATGTGTGCATCTTAAGATTGAAACTTATTTACTTCTGTTGCTATTTCAGTTATCAGAGCAAGTGTTCCAAAGATGGAACTAGATGCTGCTTTTGAGCAGAAGAACGAAATTGCAAAAGCAGTGGAGGAAGAACTTGAAAAGGTATCCCCTTTTGTTTTATGTTTTAAATGAAGAGTGGAGTAGGACATGCTTAATCTGTTTTCTTTTACTTTTTAGGCTATGTCAGCCTATGGGTACGAGATAGTTCAGACTCTTATTGTGGATATTGAGCCAGATGAGCATGTGAAGAGAGCCATGAATGAGATTAATGCTGGTATGTTTTCTAGATGTTCATGTGTTTGCTTCAGTTAGAGTTATTCATATTTCCTTTTAAGCATGCAAACAAAATAAATGTTTTAGTTTAGTGTGTTGTCTGGATATTAATATCTGAGATTTTGATTGGAGAGTTTCTCGATTCTTTGTCATTGTATAGAAAGGAGTTGTACCTTTTATACATATATAAACATGTTAGACAAAAACCTTGACTTTTCATGGAGCTAACAAATCTGTATAGTGAATCATTTTTCATTATAGAATACTTCCCAAATTCCTGATCACATTAGCATCATTATCCAGAACTACTTGTTGGTGTCAGCTTAAATACAAAACTTTGCATATGCTTAGACACTTATAGATAATGATATATCTTGTTTGAACAAAAAAATATTTGATGCACGTTTTTTTATTTTTTCCTAATTACTCTTTATATTGTTCTTTTACCATCACAAATAGCTGCAAGATTGAGGGTGGCTGCAAATGAGAAAGCGGAAGCAGAGAAGATATTGCAGATTAAGCGAGCAGAAGGGGATGCAGAATCAAAGTATCTAGCAGGGCTTGGAGTTGCTCGTCAGCGCCAAGCCATAGTAGATGGGCTGAGGGACAGTGTGCTGGCTTTTTCTGAGAATGTGCCTGGGACAACCTCAAAGGATATCATGGACATGGTTCTGATGACCCAATATTTTGACACAATGAAGGAGATTGGTGCATCCTCAAAATCCAATGCCGTTTTCATTCCACATGGACCTGGTGCTGTAAATGATGTTGCTTCACAAATTAGGGATGGTCTTCTCCAAGGAAATGCTACACAGTCTTGAAGACTAAAATATCATACTACTAAAAGTTTAGCTTCACAACTAAATCCATATATCCTCTCGATCACACCCCAACGTTTTTATTTTTTATTTTTGTTTTTTTATATATATGCTGTTGCCATCCCATTTCCACCGTCTTTCTGTCTAGTTCAGTCTTTTTGAGTTTGTGAATAATACATTCAAAGCAAATAAAACTGTTTTGCAAATAGTATTGATAGTGAGCGAAATTGCTATATTTCTGGTTTGTGCTTTGCGGTTTACTTTTTTGTTATGCAGTGTTATCCTTGGCTTTGTCTACTATCAGAATTAGTGATAGGCTCATTATTCTGAGTGGATAGTGCATTCAAAGCAGATGATGACTTTTCCCTCCTAGAAATTGAGAAGACATTGTCCTGGAATCAGGAATTTTCTTTGTTAAAATTGGTAGAACGAAAAAAAAAATTGCCGAAGGTTGGTATGTGGTAACGATATCAACTGAGAAACCAACCATGAAAGCACTCTGTGAGTCACGAGCCACGCCTCCATGGGCTGCCTGCCCTGTGGTAGGATCAAGGACCCCATCCGTGTTCAGCTTGACAAAGGGAGGATCTGGCGGCCTCCAACGAATAGTAGTTGAGGTGAGTCCGCCTATCACGCTGGTGCACAAGTAGTCTGACAAATCAGAATTTAATACCTGTTGGGTTGTAGCATACACCTTGGCCACTAATGAGACCACCCTTTCAAATAGGCCCCAAAAAATAGAAGCATTTCGACGCTACGAAATGTAGTCCAAGGCCAACGCAAAATAAGTCTCCCAATGTAGCTTTTGAGCAGCATTCGGAGCTAGATTGAATTTGATCCAATCTATAACGTTGTTGGGATAAAAGGCACGAGGAAGAGCCCCCCCAAAACCTTGCTACAATCCCGCATGAGGTGCAAGATTGATTGTTCAGCTGCAACATGTCTAGTAAATTGCAATTCATTAGTGTGAACAATCAATTTTATTCATATAATTACAAATAAAAATTAATATTAAATAAAAATAATAAAATAATAAAAATAGAGAAAAAAGGATAATAAATAAATAAACAAGTGTTTCTTGATTGGGCTAAAAATGTTTAAGCCTATAATTAAAAGACTAAATTACTTTTTTGGTTCCCTTATTTTTTTCAATCTGTAATTTTGGTTTTTCTATTTTTTTAGATACATTTAATCTCTTTATTTTTAAAAATTCATAATTTTGGTTCCTTCGTCAAATCTATTGCGTTGACCATTTAACATTGATTCTGACGTATACTTAAATGACATGTTAAAGTCAGAGTCAACATTAGAGTCAATATTGACACGCCAGAATTAATGTTAAACCATTAACGATCAATGTAAAAAATTTGACGGAGGTACCAAAATTATAAATTTTAAAAAATAGGAAAAGTAAATGTCTCTAACAAAAATAGGGAGATCAAAATTGCGAATTTTTAAAAATTGGAAAACTAAATGTCTCTGAAAAAAATTAGAGGGACCAGACTTGCGGATTGAGAAAAATAAAGGAACCAAAAATATAATTTAACCTAATTAAAAAGAATAGAAAAAAGAGAGAATAGAAAACTTGAAGCCCAAAATAAATAAAAATAAAAAAGCATATAAATCAGATTAGTAAATTCTCCTTCTTTATAATAATAATAAAAAATATGTATATCAGATTTTAATTCGAAAATAAAAAGGAAAAAGAAATAAGAGATTTAAGTTCACGTTTTTAAGCTTTGTCGCACACGTCTCGTCACTACCTTCACGAATTGAGGACATTACTCATGTATATACGGGCATAATCATCACCATAAAACTCATAAGAAAATTAAGAAAAAGAAAAAGAGAGGAAGGATCGAGAATTAGAGTCTGTTAGAGTTGTTACAATTTTGAATTCCCTAAGCTACCCTGCATGAACTCTATAAATAGAGAGGGGGAAAAGTAGAAAAAAGAGAGGAATGTGGTGATGCTGTAGGAATGAGGGAAGAAGACTACCATTACGCAGCGGAATCGGAGTTGCGGAGACAAAAAAAGTGTTACTATGCTGTAGGATTGAGAAGCGAAGAACGTTTGGTTGCTCGTGCCTCAGAGGTATACTTCATTCCTTGCTGTTAATTGCCATCGTGTAGACTCTAGTTCCTCTACAGATTGCTTGGATGTCCAATGGATACTCTGTATCTTTCATTATTTTATTGATATGTTGCTGAGAATTCGAATTGCTTACATATCCAATTGATGCTCTGTGTCTTTCATTCTCCTGTTGATGTGTTGCTATTAATTGAAGTTCCCTACACTCCGCTTAAGATCCAAGAAAGAGCTTGGTGAGGTACACATGAATGTCTCATAGTTGCTTATCCTTTCAATTCTTGCAAAATCAGACACAATTTTAGACCTAGGCACTTTAGGTTCCTTATTCAAGTCACTAACAACAAAAAACAAATCAATTCCATCTTGTAATCAATAGACGCATTCACAATGGTACCAAAATTGCCAAATCATACACATTAAAAAAAAGAGGATAATAGATAATTGGCTCTGAGGCGTGATTCTCTTGCCGTTTCGCGTCAACGTTTTCGTGTTCTAGAATCGCAAACCACAAACCTTGACCTGTGTACAGACCTCAGCACTCCAAATGTGTGACTCACGAACCACCGTAACACAAGTTGCGAGCCACCGTAACACGAGTTGCGAACCACCACATCATCAAGACACGAGCCTCTACCAACAATTGTCGTGTAGCAACCACCACACAACCATCTCGCTCCCACGGTGCCTACAGGAATTGATGTGTTTTCTGTGACTCTATATACATCATTAGAGTTTTGGTTATCCATCTTGGGAGATATGGAGAGAGTCTGCTCTTACTGCCCTGACCTTGCATAAGAGTTAAGGAGTACCGTTGTTTGTTCGCTCAGGGACCTCGTCCTCGTCATAGAATTGCTAGAGCTGAGGAGCCATCTGCTGATGCCCCACTTACTAATACTGCACCTGCTGCTCCTCCTTCCTAGATGCAGTGTTTAGGAGTAAGACCAGCCTAGGGTGTGTGTGATGTATTTTTCCCCTTCCCCTCTTGTGATATACTTTTGTTGATGGACACACTAATGTATGTGCACACACTCTCTTTTGAGATGTTTTGACGATGATGTTGATCTGTAAGTACCATAAGGCACAACCATTTACACTTGATGCTTTGTGATGTATGCATAGGTTATTTTTGTATGTTGGGCGATTGTTTTACCGCTTTAAACGTTAGAGTTTTTTGAAAGGAATTGAACGTTGTACGTCTTGCCAAAAAAAAAATCACACTCTTTTTCATAAATAAATTAATCTAGAGTTTTTGTCTAAAATTAAACCTTCGCATTGCATTAGTTGTCAGTTGATCATGTAACAACAGTGGGTTATTACAACTATCATTCAAAACTTCCCCACATCATTTACCTTCTCCAAAGTTATCAACACTTCCCAACATTTAAACTACCTTTTCCATTTCTAAAACTAACAAATGGCCTCTTCACCAAGTTCCACAGGCCAAAAAGAGTGCCTGGATTGTGAAGATTTCCCATAACAACCTCCTTAGATTGTGCCAACAAAGTCTCCTTCACAATAACTTCCTGCGTCAGCTCAGCCCTATCTCGTGAAACTCCTGCTAAAGTCTCGTTGACACCATCTACTGTAGCTAACCTCCCTCTTCGTTACTCCAAAATTCGTGCAACTTTCTTGTTTGGATCCCTACTTCTCACATTTGAAGCAAACGAAATGCAATCCTTCATACTCTAGATTTAAGCAAATGCCATGCATTTCAATATGGGGAAGTAAGCACTGAGATAGGTCAATTTCCACTCAAATTCTAGCAAATTGACCTCTAAAGTGAATAAACATCAACTTGTGCACTTTTAGCATTGTCCCAAGTTTAGCACCCACACGCCATAAAAGACGATCATTGTACAGCTTAAGCAGAAGTTCAGGGATACAAATCCATGTTGCAACCTTTCTAACTTCCTACACACTTGGCAAGAAAAAAGGTCTCCACTACTGGACAAGGAGATAATGATCCTCTATCATCCACAAGCCTTCATAAAGAGCATGTTTATAATCTTCCTCCACTGAAAAAATCACCATAAAATAGTTCTTCGGCATATCAATAATTCGTAGAGTTCCCACTTTCGCCTAATCCTTCTTTTATCTACTTTCCATCATTCTGAAATTCACACGCTTCCCCAAGAGATAAACCATAAGGGTGTTGCGCCATGGCCCACTCCATACTTCTAATTCTTCATCTAATACTATAATCTTCAGACAAGGGTCAAAAGGCTTATCCTTCTCCTCATAGATTTTATTTTTAGGCATATCTGAATCTGAAACATCCTCCTCCCAAAAGGAAGCATCCTTATTGTTCCCTATAGTAATCATGAGCTTTTTTTTATAAGAATTATTATCCTCGGACCTTGCTAAAGGTGTAACGATCCGTTGTCGCTACATGGTCAACTTACAACTAATGGAACACAGAATATTTAATTTTAGATGAAAAACTCTTGATTAATTTATTTATGAAAAGAGTATGAATTTTTTTTTGGCAGAATATACGACATTCATTCCTTTCAAACTTTGATGTATAAAGCATAAACAATCATCCAACATACTAAAATAACCCGTGCATACATTACAAAGCATCAAGTGTAAACGGTTGTGCCTTATTGCACTTACAGACCAACATCATCATCAAAGTGTCTCAAAGAGAGAGTGTGTGCACATACATCAGTGTGTCCATCAATAGAAGTACATCACAAAGGGGAAGGGGAAAAATATATCACATACACCCTAGGTTGGTCGTACTCCTAAACACTACATCTAGGAAGGTGGAGCAGCAGGTGGAGCATCAGCTCTAGCAGTTCTACAACGAGGACGAGGTCCTTAAGTGAACAAGCGACAATACTCCTCAGTTCTCATGAGAGGTTGAGCAGTAGGAGCCAGCTTTCTCCACATCTCCCGGATGGGTAACCATAACTCTAGTGATGTATACAAAGTCATAGAAAAACACATCAATTCCTGTAGGAGCATAAGAAAGCGTAAGCTCTCCCTTGTAGTAGATGCTCTGAAGCTCGTGATCAATCCTCCAAGCTTCACTGTCTCCCACGGCGGTCTCACGGAAGTTAATGCAATAGGGACCCACGTGAACGTGGTTCCAGATGATCGGTAGCGATCTTGACGCTCTAGGTCATCTCGACATCTGCTCCGATGAACACAATGTTCGAGATCACAAGCACGAACCACACGTGCAAACAGCACAAGGATAAGCTTATGATAAAAATAATTACAAAGTTCTAACTAACACAACAATTATTTTCAAGAGAGAGAATACTAATATCAGAGAAGATTTCAACGTTTTTAAATGAACATACATAAACTTAGTACAACATAATTTCATGCAATTCATGTAGACACTAGTCCACAGAGACTTTTTCAACAACTTGAGCAATCATTATGGAACGTCCCTTAACATAGCACCTAAGCCACAAGGATCACAAAGATTCTTTCAAGGCACAACTATTAGGGGAGCACATGAACTGATCTTGCAAAAGTCGGTAGTGATTTCGTCAAGATAGACGTACGTGGGTAGTGGCTTACCACGACACAAGGTTCGCGATGACCTTGACCTCAATGTGGGATTCGCCAGTCCACCTATCCTCAAGGTCCATCGACAGCTGCCCCACTCTTTCTTTCCGGCACTAGGATGAGAGCTATACACTGACTCCCAACTTATGTGCCTACTCGCGATGCCGTCCTAATAGGACCCATGCATATATGTACTTATCATCAACAACAACAAAAACATCAACTCAACACAGGGCGAAGAGGCACACCCTATTTTCCACAATCAATTCTCATTATCCGTTAATTAACGGATAACGTGTGTTATTAGAATTTATGAACTTAGGCTTTTGAGTTTCGCTCTTAAATCTTTTGTGCTCTATTAATCCTTTCTAATAACTTAAAAATTAATATTATCAATAATAGGAAACTAAGGGGGAATTTTATGTCAACAAATTACACTTTTATATGTAGGAAATTATACTTATTAGAATAAAGGAAAATTCATAAAACCCTAAAATATATTAAAATATGAAATCTAATATTTTAATTCATCAAAAGATTATTCTCTATTGAGAAAATAATTAATTTTTTTTGTCATTTAAATTTTAAAATATAATAACATTAAATATAAAATTCCAAGATTTTAGTTTAGTCCTAAAATTAATTTATTTTAACTTTTATCACAAAAACATATTAATTTCACTTCTTTTTCACATTTTCTCTTTCTATAATTACCATGATATTACATTTCACCGGGAGGCATTGCGCAAAAGACCAAAAGATTTGCTAAATTGGTAGAATGCTAATACTGTAACGTGTATGCATTCGAAAATCGTCGTCAGTTATAATTTTTTTTAATAGCTACTAACTTAGGCATTAAAATTATTAGGTGACTTTACCAAAAATCCAACAACTCCATATTCATGTTTTAAATTCTTTAGATGCATTGAATAACATTTTTTTTTTGAGTAGCAGCAGAATATAGAACCAGTTTAATAATTCTAACAGTCATTAAATAATCAAATCAATAAATTTGTTCACGAATGCAACAGTACCATTAACTTAAATAATCACTTCAAACAGCAACAATTTTATTTTTTTTTAAGATATCTCATTTTCATGGTTAAAACAAGAAAATAAACCAAGAGAGCAAGATCTTAGTGAAGGATTAAACAACCTCTTAACAACATTTCAACCATAGCAAGCATTTTCAAATCCAACAAACAGCCAACATATATAAAATCACTTAGCTCATCACATTTATGCTAGTATATTAAAGATTAGAAGAAAAAGAGTAGAGATATAAGCTCCCTTATTTGATGAAGATCAATAGAAGTAGATGAACTCAAAATGGTGGGGGAGAATTTGCTCCAAGCTTGCCCCAGCAGAAGAGTAAGAGGGATTCTAAAAAAAATTGCTCCTTTATTGATATTTGTAGGCAAGGTTCACGGTGGAGGGAAGGGAGTTCCGTTTGGTTTAGTGGGTATTAGGGTCTATTTTTATTGTTCCTACGTTCTGCATGTTTAGAGAAAATATCCAGGGGGTTTAAAAGTAAAAAAAAAAAAAAAGCTAACGTACAAATTCAGGGGGGGAGGGGGTTCTTCAAAGAAAGAAAAAGTTAACGTGTAATACATAGGAGTTTAGAAAAAGAAGATGTAATCTAAGGGATTTAAAAAAAAAAACCGACGTACACCTCCAGGGTTCATTTGTTTGGATTTTAGTAGGCACATAGACTAGATTTAAACATGGGTCAAAGAAGGGCCTTGGGTAGCCGTGAGAAGCAATGCCCAAAGTGGCATTTTGCTTTTCAAAATTTGCTACTTAATTTGGCTAAAGTGATTTACTAAAAATGGGAGATAAGGTTTAATCAAAATTGGTAAATTAAAAATTAATGTACCTTGAAATAGGTGCTAATTATCTTGGAAAAATGTGTTAATGACACATTAGGATTGATTTATGATAAATTTCTGACTACTTGTTCATTTACACAGTGTAATTTTACACTGACAGTATACAATTAAAATTCTAGTGTAATTGGAACCTCATCAAAAAATGTCACATAAAATCATACAAAGTGTTTTTAATTAAATTTTCTCAATTAAACTAAATTTAAAATTTCTCTTGTAATTAATTTCAAACACTTTTTAAATTGTACGTTAAAAAACACAGTGTTACAAAAGGCACATCCATGTCCATCTCTGAAACCACCCCTTCACTCTCCCTAGTCTTGACCTTTTTAGTACTCCGGTCAAGTAGATCATCCTCCTCATTGGTAGTCTTCTGAGGGGAACCTGAAACCCTAACAGAGCTCTCCATCTTCACCATCTATTAGTTTATGATCTCTTATACAAGTAATTAGTTCTTATGATTAAAAAAAACATTTGATAAGATAATATGTGAGACTCATTTTAAGTTCATAGAAGATTACATTGTTAGAATAAAAAAAATTGTTAAAATACTTAAATCCGATGTAAAATGGTAGGATTTACTAAAAATGAGTTAAGAACCTTTGCCTTAATTATACCAATGGAAATGCTCTTACAGTGTATGTCGAGAATAAATAGATGAGCTATGTGGTATTAACTTGATGAGTGTGCTCATTTCAACTCTATAATTAGATACAGATTAGCCATCATTCATTTGTGTGAATCTCTCCCTTTCTCTCTTTCATAGCCAATATTTATTTTAATGGAAGGTAAGTATTTTATTAAATTATTAAATTATCTTTGAATCATTTAAATATGAATGTACTATTTTTATGCAAATAAATAAGTATAATTATCAATGATTAGTTGTTAAAGTGAAATGTAATCCTATATAAATTTTACAAAAAAAAAAATTGTCCATTTTTTTTTAAGTTTATATATTTTGAGAAAGAAGAAAAAATAATAAATATAATATGTAATGTGGTGAAAAGAAAATAAATAAAATTTTAACAAGAATTTAAGAAAGAGATAAAAATCAATAAGATAAATACTATTTTTGGGAATTTACGAAGCATGTACAATTAAAAAGTACTTATATCAAATTGCACAGTCAAAATCTACATACTAAAAGGTTAAGAGCTCACATGACAAAAATAATAGATAATAATTCTTTTTAGAGAAATTTAATATGTAAATTATAACATGCAACATATATGTTGATTTTTCTCAATGCAATTTTTTAAACAAAAAGAAAATAATATTAAATTAGAAGTGATAGCTGTTGGCAAAATATGTGATATGAGAATATAAAATATTTACTCCTAAAGTACATAAGATTTTTCTGAATTAAAATTTCACATGTTTACTTTATTAATATAATATAATCTCACTATTGATTTTTAAATGGACCGAGTATATAATAATGAGTGATTAGTTCAAGCAATACATATTTAATTTTTTTAAGCAAAGTTTCAAGTGAAAGTTTTGTGTGAAATAAACTCGTTGAGGGAGCATATGTATTGTAGATGTTCCTAACTTAAGATTTTTATTTTTGGTGGAGAATACTTATGTTCTTATATATATAAAAAAAATGGAGCAAATTTATAATATGAGAATATGTTTTAATTTATACTAGTTTAATAACCCATACCTTGTACAGGTCAAGTTTATAATTTATAAATTTTATATATTATTATATTTTTTTAATATATTTCTAAATTATTTTTTAATTTTACAAAAATATATGTTAGTAGATATGTATATAAATATTTACATATATATATAAATAATAATAAATATATATATATATATATATATATATATATATATATATATATATATATATATATATATATATATATATATATATATATATATATATATTCAAGTAATTGTATATTCACACATGTCTTATATCATTTTAATTTACAAAAATATATGTTAGTAGAACATTTTTCTTTGACATTTGTTTTGTGATTTTTGGTGCTATATCAAACCTTTCCATTAAATTAAATGACACTAGTACTTAATTCTGAATAAATATATAATAGACAATAGTCTTGACCCAAATTCTCATGGTATATTAAAGCAAATATTCAGATATTTATTTTATAATATGCTTAATTACACTTTTTACCTCCAAAATGTTACAATCTTGCGAATTTTGGCCCCCAAATTTTTTTTTGCAAATTTTGCCCCCCAATTTGCAAGATATCGTGAATTTTTCCCCAAATAGAAAAATTACTACAAAATTGTCTTAATTGTAACAGTTTAAAGAAAAAAATTGTCACAAAATTGTCTTAATTGTCGCAGTTTAAAAGAAAAGCCTCCACAAAATGTCTTAATTATGGCGATTTTTCTATGTTGGGGCAAAATTTGCCCAAAAAAAATTAGGGAGTAAAATTTGCTAGATTGTAAAACTTTGGAGGGCAAAAAATGTAATTAAGATATTAAGTGTAAAATGCTATTTATATTACTTTTGATATTAATTACATTCCAAGAAAGAAAGTTTTTAAATTTAATTTTAAATAAAATATTGATTCCTATTTACACATGTGATTCAATTCTTTCATTTTCTAAAGAAGTTTTGCATCTTAAGTTATAAGATAACAAATTAAGGATTAAAATCAAAATTTAAATTTTATGCAGCCAAAATCAAAGTTATGAATTTTATGAAAACTCAAACAAAACTTTAAATTTTATAGAATTAAATCAAACTTTAAAGTTTATAGGGACTAAAACCAAACTTCAAAAAATTTCTATGGACGAATAAACACAATTGTCACATGACAACCATGTGGATGTCACGTGGTAGCCACATAGATGCCACATCACTCAAAATGTCCACATGTATAATGTTGACATGGCATCACCATTAGTTTCATTGATGGACTTAATGACTGAAGTTTAATGTGACACATTTTTTAAAATAGAGGATCAAAAGTCGACGATTTTGAAGGAGGGACTAAAAGCAAACATTTACATATTTATAGGACCAAAATAATGTTTTACCCTAATATTAATTGCACAATTAAAATAAAACAATATGTATAACCTTATGTATAAAGAATATTTATTTATTTATGTTAAATTCTTATTTATTTTCAAATAAATAAGTTTATTTTGGGTAAAATTTTAATTTACACATTATATATTTAAATTTTAATTTCTAATTATGTTTTGTATATTTCAATAATGATAAAATTATCCTCATGTTCAAACTATTTTAAATAATTGTTATTGATAATGTACCAATAGAAAATTACTATTGATAAAGAAATTATCATACATGTTAGATTATATTTTATATCTCAAATTCTTTTTTTTTGTTTTTTAAATATGTTTATTTTATTTATTTCAGGAAATTAAAATTATAATGTTAAATTATAAGTATTAAAATCATAATATGTTTATTTTGGAGACATTAAAATCACGATATTAAATCATGAAATTAAATTCATAAGTCTAAATAATATAATTATACCCAAATCATGATATTAAAATTGTGTTGTGGCAAATTAATTAAATCTCTCTATCTTTTTGTCGCTGTGATACTAAATTGTATTTCTTATAGTAAAAATGAATATCTTGCTCTGATATTTAAACTTAAATAATTAGAAATTTTAAATATAAATTAAAAGGTAAAATTTGAAATCATTCATGTTTAGCACATGAAATTTAATGAGTAAATTATTTTTAATAAAATTATTTTTTTAAAGAAAGATTGAATGTTTCAGTTATGAACATCGTTAATTAGAATCACAATCATCATCAAAAGAAAAATACTATTCATACGAAATTCTTTTTGTCAAATTTACACAAAGTGTGATTTCTCTAAAAATCTATTTTATATATTTTGATATTTTTTAAAATTAACATTCATTTTAAAAATGAGTGACAAGTCACATTTGTGGTTTGTGCATTTTATGCATATGATTTTCATATTGAATAACAATGTTCCTAAATCCACATGCATAATTTGATTACTTTATAGAAAAATACAATGATGATGATACTTACTTTAATGACCTTAATAGAAATAATAAGTATTACCACGTAACATCTGTGTACACGACAAATTCGTCGTGTGTGTGTATGCGTGTGCATGTGTAAAAACCTACACCAAATTTAAACTCTCAATACATATTAATCATATGGTTTATAATATCTTAATATATACTAGCTTTGACCTTTAGTAAATCAATTATGTTAATTTGAACATATTATTATATTATATTATATTTATTATATTATATATTATAATTACAATATTATATTATATTATTAAATTGTAAATATGTGTATTTATTATCTATTACTAAAGATATTTGTAAAAACAAATTAATATGTTAATAATTTCCATAAATAATAAAAGAAGAAAGTCAAATCAATCAAACAATCAAATAAATCAGATGCCATAAATAATAAAAGAAGAAAGTCAAATCAATTAAACAATCAAATCATTTAATTGTTTCATTAAACTTAACTAATCAATAGTCACAAAATATCTTTTACATATATATAGGAGACGTTTCAAATGAGAAATTTCTTAAAATGTGAAATGAGAAATGAGAATAATTATTAGTAGCCATTGGATTACAATTAAAAACAATTAGTGACTAAGACTAAAACTTTATTAAACACCTCTTATGAAACCATTATTGTCGCCGCCTCCACCACCACCATCATTGCTGCCACCACTACTGTTGTCGCCACTACCATCACGGCTGTTGCCACTGCCACTACCACTGTCGTCCGGTGGTGACTATGGAGGCAGTGGCAATTAAAGTCTCATAAGAGGTGATTAATTATGTTTTAATCTACCAACACTGGTTGGCACAAGTGGTAGTGGCTTGTGTCCCTTAACCAAATTGTCTAGGGTTCGAATCTTGGCTTTGGGTATGGAATAGACCATGTTGGGAGGGGAATACCCACTTTGTGTGTGCTCACAATTTTTATTATAATTATGATCCAAAGACTATCATTGAAAGTTTCATTGATTAGTTTTTAGTCAAATTACACCTTCAATAACTTTTTGTAGAATACAAATTTAACTAATCTAACCATTGAATTATGTGATATTATCTTCATGAACATGTATATCAAATTTCACATCATTTGGACTTGTTAGATATGTTATTTAACATTGAATATTTACATATATTTTAATATCATATTGTACGTTAAAATAAAGTGATGTGATTAACTATTAAATAATTTTGGAATTGTATGAAATTTTGTATACTTAATCTAATTAATAAGAACATCAAATTCAACGGTTGAATTAATTAAATTTTATTTTACAAAAAGTTATTGAAAGTGTAATTTGACTAGTGTCAACAGATCCTGACCCTACATATATATATATATATATAATAACAACAACAACAACAACAACAATAATAACCCATTGGATTATTTTGTACTAAAGATTTAGATTTAGTGACATTCTTAAATCAACATGCATAATTTGATTACCTTAATTATATATATAATGATAATGATATTTTTAGGATAATTTTCAAATTAATTTAAATTCAAATTAAACTAAATATATTAGTAAAACATTTATTACGAACTACATTATTTGTAGTATTAAAAATCACAATGTAACTTGATAAAGATTAGAATTTGATGCGATAATTATAAAATATTAAAATTTAAATTGTTGAGAATAATAATAATAAATAAATTATTTTATATTGAAAAGTTCCTAATTTAACATTAGAATGTGACATTATTCACAATAGTAGATTTATATTTGTATAAAACTAATAAATATTTATTATAAAAAATTAGATAATTTGCTTATGGTATATTAATCATTTTAAATTTATTATTTTATTGTATAAGTTTTATATTTTGAGTGTGTTCTAAGAATAAATTAATTTAATTTTAAGTATCAATTTAAATGCATTAAGTATAGAATCTTATAGTTATATTACAATTTTCTTTTTTAATACACAAAAAGGTAATATATATATATATATATATATATATATATATATATATATATATATATAATATTTGAATAATTTAATTTACTATTATTGTTATTTTGAAACTTTTGTATTATTGAAGGTAGTTTAGATTTAAATTTGAATTATATTAAAATTTATAAAATGCTAATTTAAAAATGTGGATGATTTGTTCATGACTCGTTTATTATTTTATTTGTATAATCTTTATAAATTAATTGTGAAATTTTGAGTATAAAATATTTTAATTAATCTTTGATCTGATTTAAGTCCAAATTTTATTAGATTTTATATTTATAAATTTAATACATTTGAATGATTTAGTCATAATTTAATGTACTATGAATGTTATTTTAAAATTTAAAATTTCTGTATTATTGTAGGTGCTTTAGATTTAAATTTAAATTTGAATTGGATTAAAATTGATAAAATTTTAATTTAAAAATTTGGATGATTTGCTAATGAATTATTTATTTATTATTAATTATTATTTTGTTTGTGTAATCTTTATAATTTAATTGTAATATTTGACTATAAACTATTTTAATGAGAATTCGATTTGGTTTAAGTCAAAATATTAATAGATTTATGTTTATTTATGTTAGAGCAATTTATTTATGAAAATTATTAATAAATTATTTTATTTTGACAATTTTTGTTGTAATAAATAGTAAAAATATTTGATAACATTAAATTTAAAATATTTCAATTATTTAAAAGTCTTTTAATTCATTCAAACAATATATGTATTATTTTTTATCTTATATATGTAGTATATGATGGATATCATTTATTGAAAAAATGTATGTTAATATATATTTTTTATTTAATATTGAAATTTATGTATATGTTTAATTATATTAATGTTATATATATATATATATATATATATATATATATATAATAACATTAAGTTTAAAATATTTAAATTATTTAAATTAACAGATTAGTTGTAATAATTATGTAATAGTATAATTAAAATATAAGAAGACATTTATATATAAGATAGGAGAAAAAATATTGATCTGATATAATATATAGTTTGAATGAATAAAAAAGACATTTAAATAATTAAAGTTTTATATTAATGTTTATATATATTATATATAACAATATTACTATTATTACTTAAAAATTGTAAAATGGTTAATTTGTTAATAGTTTTCATAAATAATCAAAACAAAAAGTTAAATCAGTCAAATAATCATTAAATCAAATAAAGTGATTTAATTGATTGATTAAATTAACTAATTGATTGTCAAAAATATTGTTAAAATTACTATATATATTAAGATATATTAAACTGTAAGATCAAAACTTAAAATAATCTTCAATACTTTAATTAAAATGTATATATACTGATCATATTACTTTAGTTAATTTAATTAAGAATATGTACTGGTCATGATCATAATTACTTTAATTAATATAATTATGTAATTTTTATCAATAAAAATTAAAAAAATCACGTTGAGAAAAATAAATTATATATAATTAAAATATTTACCTTAGTTATATATAATTGATAATTATATTAATTACTTTAATTATGTAATTCAAATATATATAATAATTATAGGTAATTTGTCTTAATTGTATATAATTAGTAATTATATTAATTACTTTAATTATACCATTTTCAAAAAAGTATAATTACTTTTGTTTAAAATATTTTTGTTACCTTTATTCAAATAGATATTGTTCAAAATAGGGATGACAAAAAATTCATACCTGCGAATAAAACTCGCTATGGATATTAAATAAATAGTTAAATAGATATCCATTTATCGATGAGGCGAGAGCGGGCAGTAAGGTACCCATATTCAGTGGGTACCTACACTTTGAATTATTTAAACACTCTTAATTATATGTAAAGTAAATTGCTCTAATTTATTTTTAATATAAATATATATATCAAATTTATTTATTTTAAGTATAAATATATGTTATAAAATTATAGTATAAATATATATTTCAAAAATATTTATTTTTAGTTTATTTTAGGTTTACTTTTTGTTTAAAATTTTATATTTTACCAAATATCTACAAATAGCCATGAATACCAACAGATATATATAAAATTTGTGGATACTTGCTTAATGGGTACTCATTTAAATACGTGCAGGTATGAGAGGACTACTACCTGCCCACCCGCTCCATTGACATCTTTATTCATAATTATCTTAATTAATTCAAATCACAATATATATTACTAGTAATAACCATAATTACTATAATAATGTATTTGTATCAATAAAAATAGAAATTTTTAGTAACATTTAATAATTATATTTAATAAAAAATTATATATAATAATTACATGTTATTACCTTAATCTTTTGTTTTAAATTGTTTTAATTAATACTCAAATTTTTTAATTTAAATATATATAATAATTACAGGTAATTATCTTAATCTTATATAATTGATAATTATATTAATTACTTTAATTATACAATTAAAAAAAATATAATTTCCTTTGTTTAAAAAAGTTTTATTACCTTAATTAAAATATATATTGGTCATAATAATCTTAATTAATCCAAATCAGAATATATATCATTTGTAATTACCATAATTAATATAATTATTTATTTTTATCAATAAAAATATAAATTCTTAGCAACATTTAATAATTTCATTTAATAACAAATAAATTATATATAATAATTACGTGTAATTAATACTAAATGTGCTCATTTTTCCAATGGAGCTATAAAGTTCAATTTTCCACATTTGCATTCTTGAAGTCAAGAAGTTTTCATAGATAAATTAAATTATATAACAAAAAATAAGAACTACTTTTAACTAAATGAACTCACATATTATTCAATTAAAATCATTTTTATGGCATTCATTAGTTTATTAACATGTAAAAATATTAGAAACAAAATTAAGTGAATGAATGAAACAATATAAATTTAAGAATATACATTTAAATGTTAGATGTCAGTACAATTCATATCATATATCACATTTATTTGTATTAAATTTGATATGATGTGATGCATGAATAAATTATATGTGTGAGAGATATTTTCTATTATTTTGAAAGACAATTTATATGCAAAAAAATTAAAAAAATAACAAATTAATTTTTTTTATTATAATTAAATTAAAATTTATTTAAAAACTAACATCTTTTCATATATTAAATAATATAAATAAATCATCCAATAACCGCCTACTTTATTTTTATAAAATACATGTACATAAAAAAATAATTTAGAATCACACCCATCAATTGCCATAAATTCTCATAACCCCATCAATTAATCATCTATTTTATTTTTTTCATAAAAATATTAATAATAAAAATAGCAATAGTAATGATATCACCATGCAATGCATGGGAATTTTTTCACCATAATAAAAAAAGTCTTTAATAAATTATTTAGATGAGAAAATAATAAATAAAAAATAAGTAATGATTTATTAAAAATTATTGAGATGTTAAATATTAAATTTGCATGAAACACAATTAGTAGGCCTATAAAGAATATTGTCCCACCCCCTAATGCCAAATTTTATTTTGATTTTTAATTTGGTATATTTACTGAAGAAAATATTGTGATCAATTACACATTAAATTTCAAGAAAATTTTTTATTGATTAGCATCTAATTGCTTGTTCTTGATAGAAATGCTTAATGGTAGGAATTAACACATTTAAAATTCAAAATTAATACTTTCCAAAAATTTATTTAAGAATTAAGAATTATGTATCAAATGAGTAAACCTTTTTTATATGCAAGTTAGATGTGCGAACTTTAACCATTAAATCTAAACTTGAACAAAAAAGATCCCCACATAAAATTAACTTTTTTAATCTTAACCATTCAGATACGATTTTATAGCTCATCCAATATGAATAAATGAATAATTATAACTATTTGATGTTAAAATTATTAAACATAATATATTAATCTTTAATAGATAATTTATATTTCATTCTATTAATTCTTCAAGATATCTTACATTAATTTAATAATATGTAATATTATCTCTTGTATGCTTATTATCAGTTATCTTTAATTGACTTTTATTTTTTCAAAGTACTACAAGGATAAAACTATCTATTTTAAAAAAAATAATTACAATACAACAATTAATATCTAAATCAAATTATTAATAGATGTAAATTGAAAATCCAAATATAAAAATTTATATTTAATAATTATAATAATTAAAAAACTATTAAAATAATTTGGAGCCCAAATTTAATTTACATAGAAAAGATAGAAACAAACACATGAATTAAATTTAACATGTTATCATATAATGCATCTAAATTAATTAGGTAAAAAAATTAAATTTGCTTAGATAAAAAAAACCTTCAATGAATTTTGGTGAGAAGACATTATACAGGAAAACTATATTCATATTGAAATTAATACAATAATAAATTAGAGAAAGGCACAAAAATTATAATTTTTATAAAATATTTTTTTTATATGCTATATCTCTATGTAATAGATATTGAAGAGGAATTTATAGAAAAGATATATCCCCTGTTTTTTCATCATAGGTGTATCATAAAATTTATCTATTTGCTTCCATTTTATGAAGATCTTGGTTGAGACTCTAACTTTATCTCGTAACTTTGTGATATTTTGAGTTATAACTTTCTCAACAATGATTGCTTTGCTCATATAGGATGCATAAGTAATGTCCATTCAATGGGTGACTTACTTGAAATTTGTAATAATAGGTGATAGAAAACAATTTCGTTAGCTACAATATAATAACATATGATATATGTATATAATGGAAAGTAAATTAGTAGAAAATTAGAAGAGTAGGCTCATTGTTTTGCTCATCATGAAGTTGTTGTTCTCTAATAATCAAATACTGATCTTTCTTAATTTATTATTATGAGAGATAGTGTCTACAAAATTGGAGAAAATTAGAAATTAAGAATCATATAAATATAGAACATAAATATCAATAAAATGTAGAACAAATGTTGACCTTCCTTTTCAAACAACATACTCTTGATACTCAAATCGTGACTGCAAAAAAAAGACAATCAATAAATTTGTACCAATTTTTAGTGGAAGAAAGAAAAACAAAGTAGTGTAAAGAAAGAAGTTGTTTTTCAATAGAAGAAAGGTAGAAGAAAGAAACACAAAAAAAAGTAATGACTTTCAGGGAAAAAATGACAAAAACTGGTTAATAAACAATGTTTATTAAGTAGTACATTTGCTTACCTATAGGAGAGCGATTCTGAAGCACTACTCTACCTTTTGATTTTTCACGATATTTCTCCTTCTTTGAAAAAGAGAGTGTAGAATGAAGGTTAGAAGGAAAAAAAACCCACAGTGTTGCATATGTTAATGAAAGTGTAGGTAATGAAAAAAAAGTGTGTTGAGCGGCTATGAAATGGTGCATTAAGTAGTTAACTTATTAGAATTGTCAATTTGCACTAATTGACACTTTGGAAACTTATGTATTTGGTGCTTTTATTTTCTCATTCAAATTTTCCTTTATAATAATATAATAATTACTATTACAATTTGAAATTAAATTTCATAAAAAGAAAAATCAAGGAAAAACTATTGTTTTAAAATTATTTTTACAATAATAATTATTATGATTTTAAACTGAAATTTCATAAAAAAAATAAAATTGTGCACATTACGTAACTTGTGAGAGATAGTTATGATATAACAATTTTAATTATATACTCTATAAAATCACATTTATATATCATGTGAATTTCATTTTACTAATTGGTGATAGAGTGAATTCATTTTCTTGATTGTAAGAAAAATGATTAAGTTATTTTTTCTAATATTTATATACGATCTATATTGGAATTTATTTATTTGTTGTAAACTTTGTCTATTTTCAATTTTATAAATTAGCTTGTTTGTTCTTACTCCGTTTTTGTCTTTATGAATGAATAATAAATTTTAGATTAATTTAGAATAATAAATTTGATCATCAAGTTTAGATTATTTGTCCACATTTGTAAATCATGGTTAGTTAATTAAATGTGGATAAATAATCATCACTTAAATGTTTGACTAATGACAATCAATAATTATAGTCTAAATTTTACTCAATTTATGGTTAATTCTAATTGCTTATTTCCTCATGTGGTTAATGTTGATAGCTTATTTCATTTATTATACTATTAATGATGAAATTGTGTAGAAAATAATTATGGTCTATAACCGAACCAAGTATTTACAAAGCATCATATAATGACACGTGTTATCCAAACCTCTATTTAATTGACATGTGTACTCCAAACCTTGAAAGCTACTGTGAATTTGACACATGTTATTCGAACACATTTTTGGATTCACAAATGTATTTATAATGATATCTCACTTTTATTTATATTTTTGTTTTTAAAAATATTATTCCTTGAATTTAGTTAATCCCATCTATTTTTACATTATAAATATAATATTTAACTTTGAAATACAAGCTTTTTTATATTATAACCAGATGGCATCTCTTGTATTAAATTAAATTGTGGACCAGTGTGATGCACGAAGAATTATCGTTTGATTATTATTTTGATTGATATATAATATAAAATATTTGTAACATAAATGTATCCTTTATTAATATGTAAATTTAAGGGTAGTCAGATATTAAGTTTATTTTGAATTGTTTTCTTAAAAAATTGATTTATGTTTAATGTATTGTTGTGCAGTTACTATTTTTACCATATATAACATTTATTCTGATTCTCTAATTTTTTGTGTCTTAATTGTTCACAAATTGCATATCACAATTATCCGTAAATTGATTTGTATGTAAATGAATATGAGGTTGACATGTAAGCAAAAAAAGGAGAGAAACACTCTACTGTTGCCAAATGGAATGAGATTCATGTGAAATTGCTTCAGAAGTTGACACGTGAAACTTTCTTTTAAATTATTTTTGTTTGTATAGATTATAGATATTTAATAATATATTAACATAAAATCAAACGACCCCCAATTGATGACATAAAATTTAGTTTATTAAGTAAAATCATACGAAAATAATCACATTTGCTTTAAAGCCTAGTTTAAAATATCCTCTTCATTCATACTCTTAAAATATATAATAATAATTATACACAAATATCTTTCCAAATTATACTCAAAATATATAATAATAATTATTTTGGTCCTTGAAACTTATATTAAATTATTGTCATAAATAATAGAATGTAAGTAATAAAATTATTAAGCAAAAAATATTCATTGATTTCTATTTAGGACAAAATTAGAGTGAATGTAAGTAAAAAATTATTAAGTATATAATTTTTTTAAAAATAAAAATACTCGTTAGGTTATCCTTGATTTTAGAAATAATTAAGGAAATTATATATATTAGAGTAAATTACACTGACCCCCCTTGAGTTTTTTGAAATTGCACAACCCCCTGTTTTTTTAACAGTTTACAACAGTTATCCTTATAGAGGTACACAGTGTTATATTTTTCAAACAATCAGGGGAGTTAATGTAATATATAAGGGGTGTCAGTGTAATGTTTTTCAAATAATTAAGGGATGTTAGTGTAGGGGCAAAAAAAGGAGGGGTATCGGGTGAAATTTGACGAAACCTCAGGGAGTGCCAGTATAATTTACTCTATATATTATTCTCGTTAGTTATTAACAAATAATTAAGTCAAATGACTAATAGAATTTTTAATTATAATTAAGGTAGTTATTTAAAAGGTAGATATTTAATAGAATTTTCAAATTCAAATATAGCTATTTAATACTCATTAATGTAATAATTATAATGATAATAGTTATGCATTTGTAACCAAACCAAATATTTATAAAGCATTATATAACGACATGTGTCATCTGAACCTATCTGTAAATGACATGTGTCACCCAAACCTTGAAAGTTACTCTTGATTTGCCACGTGTAATCCAAACCTGTGAATGAATTCTCAAATTTAGTTTTAATGATAAGAAATTGTGAACACTCAATTTTATCCGGATAATTAGAAAAATAACAAAAGTAAATATAGAAGGAATAATAATAATAATAATAATAATAATAATAATAGGTCATTCTATTTTAAGCCCATAATTGAAAATGAGAGAGACAATAAAAATTAATAAGAATAAGGTTTGGACTAGCAATTATGACCCAATAAAAGAAAATTTTCTAAATAAAAAGTTTGGGCTAGTAGTCCTTGACCCAATTTTGTATAAGAAAAAGAGAGAGGACAAAACATAAATAATAAAAATCTTAAAAAAAAACTTTTAAAAACAAGTTACAGTAGCTTACAGAATAAGTTTGAAATACCAGAATGTTTATAAATAAGACATTAAGATACTTTCTCATAGAATACATATTTTTTTTTACAAACACATTTCTCACAAATTCTGGAAATCATATTTGAAAACAGAGGGGGCACTGACCACTCTAGACCCTCTCCTCTCTGCTGGTCAATTTCGTTCCTAGGGGTTACTATTCCATTTTCTCCGGTGCTTTCATTAGTTAGCTTCTTCTCCTTCTTTTTGCTTCTTCTTTATGCCGGGAAATAGATGCTAGTTATATTCATCATCTTTAACCACTGCTTTAGATTTATGCTACTCATTTGTGTTCATAATAAATCTGGATAAGATTCCATTTGCCAGTTTAGCGTTACAATCTGTTTTACTTTGCCTGTTTCCATGTTTTCCCTCATGATATATATATAATCAACACATTGTCCTCTGTTCCTGCGTTTTTCCTCTTCCTCTAACCTACATTGTTTTTCTTTCTCAGCAACATATAACATTGCATAGTATACATTCACGATAACTATTTTGTTTTCATTCACTCCTTACACGCACGGCAGCATCAGCAACACTCATCACATTGCATATTCACTATTAATTTACACACAGTTTTACCGTAGTTGACTCCAATGCACATTAACACATATCATTTGGCTCTAACACAAGTGACTTTAAAAACATAAATGATAAAAATAAAAGGAATATAAAAAAAATGGAACGCTCGTCGCTTTATCCCTTGCGCCGCCGCTGTACTCGCGCTCTTTCCTCTGCACCACTGCGCATCTATCGCGTGGTCACCACGGCGCCGCTGACGCGGTGTTTCTCGCCGCCGTGACGGCTCGTGCTGCCACGGTGCGGTTCACCGCTCTTCGACGCGTCTCCGCCGGCAACCCATCGTCCTCCGTCACCGCAAACTGCCAGTCACCATCCGCCGTTTCCGCGACACCAAACCAAATTGACGAACCGCTCTCGCGTCTCCGAGAACAATGTCGCGCCACCGCAAACCTCCGTCGCACACCAGTAAGCCTCCGTCGCATCGCCATCCCAGAACAAGACAGCTTTAATTCGCTGCGTTCGCTATACGTTGTCGCTGCTGGAGTGATTCCTCTTTCTCAGGATGAGATGCGTCGTGGTGCTGCTGGTTGGATGATGAAGGTTGGAAATGAGGAGTCTGATGGGGTATTCCCCCCGGTTGTAGTGGGTGTTGGGCCTGGCCTATCACAGGGGTCCTTTTTTTAAAAAATGTGGGAGAGGGCAAACCTTTTCTCTGTCACGTTTCGGGCTTAGCCCAATGCTTACAATCCAGCAGCCCCTTTTCTGAGGTAAGGCCTGGAGACTTGTTGGGCTTTTAACTCCACCCATTAGCTAATAAATATTCCGGATATCAAATAAATCAAAAATATATAGTGAACGAATCAATTTTCCCTTTTTAACATATTTCGTTTTCTTTAATAATGCAATTAATTCCCAAAATTCTCAAATAAAAAATCTTTTTAAAGCATAAAAATGAAATTAACTTTTTAAATCTTAAATATTTCATAAAATTTAAATAATGACCACTTTGGAAGTACATCCTGTTTGGTCATTCAATAAATCTGACACATCTGAGTTGTACAATTTGGTGATGTCAAATTTAGTAACACAAAAATTAAATCAAAATTAAAATATCAACCAACAAAGCATTTTTCTACTAAAGAACTACATGAGTTTGATTCCTCATTACACTTGAGGATACGTAAGAGCAAGACCCACCCCTGTCGATCTCAAAAATAAAAAAAATTAATTCTTTTCAAAATACATATTTTCTAAATTTCTTTGTAAAATTTTGTTAGGAGTAAAATAAATATTTTTGAAGTTATCCATTTTGCGCATTTAATAAGGGGTAATCGTCTTTATGACAGACGTCGTAGGGTGCTAACACCTTTCCTACACGTAACCGACTCCCAAACCTATATTTGGTTTCAAAGACCACGTTCTTTTAAAGGGTTTTTTCAAGGTTTTTCCTTAATAATAAACCTTGGTGGCGGCTTTTCTGATTTTATTTCTTTTTTATTGTCCGGTCGTGACCCCGGTTGCGACAAAATAAAATTAAAAAAAGGATAAATATAACTTAATTTTGTATTGAGTTAAATGTTGATCAGATTTAAGTCATTTAATTTTTAATAACATAACTAATAATTTTTAAATTGATTCGTCAATATTTGATTTTATAAATTAATTGCAATAGTTAAATCAAAATTGTTAGAAATTAAAAAATAAAAATAATATAAGAAAAATGAATCAGTTTAATATTTGCATCATAATGTTATATGCTATTATTTAAATCTTTATTTATAATACCTTTTGGTAATATATATATATATATATATATATATATATATATATATATATATATATATATATATCTAATTTCTTTACATTGTACTCTTACTTTAAAGCTTAGTCTTATTACTCATTGTATTGTCTTTCTTATCGTAGATATCAATAGAAAGTTCACTCTTATCCTACATAACATAGTCATTTAAGTTAGAGAATATTTAACAATTGATAATCAATATTTTTGTACACATAACTAAATTCATATTCAAAAAACCGAATAAAAAGATGTAAAGTAAATCAATATAATTAAAATGTAAAAAATGTCAAAATCTCCACAAAGGAAAAGACAATAAATAAAGACACTATGTTGTATATGAAAGAATGAATTAGTACGACACTATTTTTTGAATTTTTTTTAAAAATTAGTAAATAATATGGATTTATCCAAAAATTCTCTTCATATTTGTCTTCAATGTTTCATCTTTGCTAAATGCTGAAAATAAAACATGTAAGGTGTTGTTAAAGGAAGAAGTAAAAAAGAGAAATAGAAATAGTCAATAAGAAAATGAACAATGGAATGAAAAAATAATGTAGAAAGAATAAAGAGGCATTAACTTACCCATAATTTCTTTCCTATTTGTAAACCTTTACAGAAGAGTAAACCATAGAGTAAAAAAATAAAATACAAAAGAATAGTGAGTGCAAAGGGTGGTTAGAGGAAAAGAAGAAAAAGAAGAAGAATATATATTAGTCACAATTATCTAATTAATATAAAATAATCTAATTATTTTAATTTAAAATAATCTAAATTACCTTAATTAATATATATTACTCATAATTATCTTAATTAATTTAAATCAGAATATATATTGATCAAAATTACCTATGTGCGTGATAAAATCTTATTTTATAATAATATAATGACAAAATAGGCTATGCACTGTTAGTGTAACGTCGTTTTACATCGTCATCCAATCACAAACAACCATGTATGGTAAGTTTGTTAACTTTTATAATAATTACCTTAAAAATCATAATAATAGTGATTTGTGATTTGTTGACAATGTAAAATTTTTTATATTGACATTGCATAACCATTAAACTCTAATATATATTTGTATAAATATAATTGTATAATAAATTTGAATTAAAATATTTTATAATAATATAATTGTTAAATAAATTTGAATCAAAATATATATTTGTATAATAATTATATTTGTTTAAAAAGGAAAGTATAATAAATTGATTACATTATTATATAAAATCAAAATATGTATAAGTTGTAATGATTTAATTGATAGATTTAATCAGAATATATACTTATTATAATTACCTTAATTACTATAATTATTATAATTAAATATAATAATATATTTTTATGAATTGAAAAATTGACAAAAATCGATAAAATTTAGGTGAGAAAAGAATGAATATGGTAATGCCACGTGATATTTGCTTACATGACAAAACCTTCTTTTATAATATATAGTAAATAATATATAATAGATTAGGAGTAATCAATCAATAAATTGAAAAAGATTTTATATATTATAAATGTTTTAATTATCATAATAAAAAATATTACCATAATTATCATAATTACCATGATTATAATTAATATTCAATAAAATTTTAAAAATTAATTTTTTTATATAAAGTTGAAATAAATTTAAGATTTAATTATTGAATTGATGAATTTAAGTAGAATATATACTTATTATAAATGCCTTAATTATAAATGCCGTAATTATGAATGTTTTAATTACTATAATTTAATATAATAATATATTTATATGAATAAAAAAATCTGTAGAATTTAGGTGAGAAAAAAAAATATAGTGTTGCCACATGACATCTTTCTATATTATAAAACCTTCTTTTATAGTATATAATAGATTATATATAAAAGGAAGAACAACACTATATAACACTAACCTTTTATGTATGAAACAACATACAAAATCATGTGAGTAATTTTTTTTTATTGGATCTTTGATCAATAAAGAAAAAAAGGTAATTATAAAATAAAACATAAATTATCCATGCTTCGTTTACATAGTTTCATCCAAATCTTTCATAATATCTAGCATTTATTTATCAACTTGTCATTGATCCGCATGGCACTAGGTTTGGATTTCTTAAGCAAATTAAAGTCTCATGTTCATGATTTGTGGATAGAAAAAATGTAATGGAAAGGGAGATCCCACTAAAAGTGACCAGCCATATTTTTCGTCGGATATTAATCATCGGCAAAATTGATAGATACTGTGCACTTATAAACATGGTTACAAAAAAAAATAAATCTATCATTTATTCAAAAGGAATTGTCTAATAATTTTGTACATGTGAATTTTTACTTTGTCATTTAATACATGGTGGCACATTTTTCAATTGTATCATTAATATTTTTTAAATTCTCAAGACCATTATCTATTATATCTATTATCTTTTAAGTTTTAACTTTATCTTAAATATTTTTTAAATTTATATCTTTTTTGTCACTACATTATCTATTATATTTATTTTTTCTTCTCTCTCAAAATACATTTCCTTAAAAAAAAATGAAAAATATACTTTTCATAAAAAAATAAATAAATTTAAGATTCCATTTTCCTTCAATAATCAGTGATCGATAATTGCTTAACTTATTTGTATAATGATAATAAATTCATATTTAACTGAATAAAAAAATAGTTTAAAAATTGTATAAGATTTACCTTACTTAAAATCAATATTAGTCATGTAAAAATATTAATATTTTTATTTTCACTAAATAATATATAAATTTGATGTAACAGTTTTTTTCTAATCATCTTAATAATATTTTTCGAAAAAATTTCTCCAGTTAAATAATAAAAAGTATATGAATATGTAATGAATATTTAAAACAAATAATATTTCATAAATAATTGATATAATTTTAATATTACAGTACAATATTTATAAGTTTTATTATCTTTACTCATGTTCTTACAAATTTTAATAAAAATATTTAAATACCTTAAATTTTAATTTTTAATTAATAATTTGACATGTAAAAAAAATTATAAATACAAGATACGATGTGTTGAATAATCTTACATAATATGCACTTGATGAGATATTTTTCAAATTTTAAATATTTAATTGATGTTAAATTATTTTACTAGATAATTTTTTTTTTTAATAAAGCTACTAAATTGAAAAATATTTGTGTATGTATTTATTTAAGGGTTAAATATGTTTTTAGTTTCTGTAAATGTAGAAATATTTAATTTTAGTCCCTAAAAAATCATTTTCTTTTGATCTCTCGTTTAAGAAAATATGTCAAGTATATTTCTTGTCTTCATAAAAAAAAAGTCTCCTTTAAATTCCTTATTTATTAAAATAGGGGTCACACATGACACAATCCCATAAATGAAAGAAAGACCAAAAAGAATTGACTTGAACTAAAAACACATTTTGACCTTTAATATGGTTTAATTAATAATATATTTTCATTTTACATGTCAATTTTTTTATTAAATATAGAAGATAATACATCAAATGAAAATTTATAATATGTGATGAGATAAAGTTTTAAAATTTTTAAGATATTAATTAGGTTTTAACTCTTTTATTGGATAAAAAATATTTTTAATTAAAAATAAAAAATATTAAAATTTGAAAAATTTAAATAAATTTTATATTTATAAATATTAGATTTATTTTAATATCAATGTTGAAAAGTATTTATCATCTAAATCAAAATAACTATCTATCTTGCGAGAGCTTCTATTCTCTAAAACAAAGTGAATTACACCCTTCTCCTATGCAAATACTTTTCAATCTAAAAAATTTATCTCCTAAAATTTATCTTTGATTTTGTGGGAATTTTCCCTAATTTCTTAGGGATAATTATGTTTATCTCTTTTAACTTGTATACTAATTTAAATTCTTTTATCTCTGATTTTATGGAGATAATGATTTATCATTATCATTTTTCCTATTATAGGAATAACAAATTATTGTTCCTCTACCTAAATTTCTCACAATTTACTATCAATTTTAGTATATTAGCTCGTGCATTGCACATAATAAATATTTATTTTTATATAACTAAAATTTATAATAAATAAATACTTCTAAATATATAAATTATATTATAATTAAAATTTGTCATAAATAAATGTTTTAGAACATATAAATTATATTTTAGATTTATGATAAATACTTTATATTATGATACAGTATTATTTTTAATTATTGATAATTTTCTTAAAAAAATATTAAAATTCAAGCTAAAACTAAAAATATTAAAAATAATAGATTGAAAGAGATAAGTTGTTATGAAAAATCCCTAAAAACACTCTCATTGAAGAATGACAACTAAAAGTACTCTTGTTTAAGATAATTATTCCAATTTATATATATAGAGGGATATCATATGCATATTACGAGCGTTATGCATATTGCGAGCATATTTAAATTTTGAAGATTATATATATATATATATATATATATAAAATTTTGTTTACACGTGGAGTTATATAATTATATATATATATATATATATATATATATATATATATATATATAAATTTTGTTTACACGTGGAGTTATATAATTTTTTAATTGAATTTAAATGCATGATTTAAATTGATTCAATATTTTGTTTAGGGGTTTTCAATATTTGATTTAATAATGATGACATAATAATAAAAATGACTTTAGTTGGTAGAATAATATGGTAATATTCTATAATGACAAACCAATAGGGGCGTTCATTGGTTCGGATCAATCCGATGAACCCGATATTCCAAATTGAACCAATTAAATTGGTTTAGATTTTTCAAGTCAGATAGATCCGAACCAAACTGAACCAATAAAACCCAAAGTGGATTGGTTCGAGCATCAGGTTTGGATTTCCAAATCCAAATAAACCCGAACCGAACTGATATACAGGTTTTTTATAAAATTTTTCTTATTTCCTGGAATACCCTTCAATGACAACAAATCAGAGTTAAGAGAGAGAGAGTCTGGTCCCTGGATAGGAAATAGGAACTCTCGTCAGTCTCGTGACTACCCACTGGAACCTTAACTCCCTAACTAAGGGCCGCATCTTCTCCTTTTCTGCCTTTGTGGTTTGCTTCCGCCCCTCCTGCCAATCGAACACAGTCCATCTACCTCGCACCGCTGTCATTTGGGCGCCGGCCACCTCCTTCTCTTCGTGTTGACTGACGCCAGTTTGTGCCTTCGTGGTTGCCTCGCCACCTTTCACCACCACCAAGTCGAGGTCAGGCTGCCACCTCCCTGCCATCGCCAGTTCGTGGTCTTGTCCTTGCTTTGCGTTGTCGACTCGCCGACAGTTCGTGGGTACTGTCTGTCACACTGCCAGCCTGTGGGTTCCTCTATTCTAATTGTTCATCCTTTCTGAAAATTTATTCTTCATGTGTTGTTCATTCATTTTTGCTATTTATGGAAATTTGATTGAAGCTTAATTAATTTAATTTTTTTTGTTGCAATTAGTTTTTTTTTTGAACTATGTGTGTAATGCCAGTTCCTAAGTATGAATATGTTCAAGTGACTTAATTTAATTTTTTTGATTGAAGCTGTGAGTGAAATGCCAGTTCTGGTGAAGTGTGAATTTGTTCTGTAATTTGATGCAAGAATTTGTTATTATTATGTGAATCTAATAGATAAGAATGGACATATGAGTTCAAACAGATGATTAATTCAACAAGGCACTCTGTGTGAGTGAAGTGCTAGTTCTTGTGAAGTGTAAATCTGTTCTGTAATTTGATGCAAAAATTTGCTATTATTATGTGAATCTAATTGATAAGAGTAAGTATCATTTTTTTTTGTAACTTTACTACTACTTACTTGGTGCATGCCATTTACAATCAAATATGTTGTTTAAACTTTTTAATGATAGGATTATATGTTAATTTTTGGTCAAAACCATGAATTTTTTATTTTTTTCAAAAACAGAATTTTGAATTTTTTTTAAGATTGGACCCGATAGAACCGAACCAAACCAACCCGTTCTCAATCGGGTTGGTTTGGTTCAGATTTTGCAAAAAAAATTGACAAACCCAAACCAATCCGAACCAATTAAAAATGATTGGTTCAGATTTTTTCCCCCCCAAATTCGAACCAAACCAACCCATGAACACCCATACAAACCAAGGCATAGAATATAGTTGTACGTTGATAGTACTGGTATTATACCAATAATTAGTGTACTAATAATTATAAAAATGTTATTTTATTTTTACTTTATTTTCATTTTATTAAAAATATTTATTTAACTTTGTCCTGAATTTCATTATTGATTAATTAAAAAAATATATACTGAAACAATTATTGCAAGAGTTACAAAACAAGAAAATCTAAAACTAATTTTATTTAAGGGTTAAAATGTTAAAAATTAAATGAAAAATAGTAGGAGAAATTGGCAAATAATCATTTTTCAGGTTTTGCTACCTGGTTTATCTTGAAGTTGTAAACAAATGAATTCCTTTCTCTTGAGCATTTAGCCTTGAGCAATTCCTTCCTATTATGACTATAAATTTTGTTGGTTATGTAATTGTGTAATTCTTAGACTTATAAAATGGAATTGTAAGTCTTCCAAAATAGAGCTACTAAATACCTCAACAAATTTAGTACAACTTCAATACCATATAGAAAAACAGACTCGATAGTTCCGATCACTCACCTTGATTAATTGTGGAGCTACGAAGTTTCCGCGTTCATTGGGTTGGGTCCCTCAACTCATGCCACATAGAAAAACAATGTTCAATTCAATTTTCTTCTTTTGACCAAATAAATATTCTCTCCAATATTATTACCTTTTAAGATATGATTTGTACGTACAGAGTTGGAGATATGGTTTGTTGAGATGCATAGCCGTTTTCACTCCACAGCTTTGTTTCGATTCTGAAAACTGAAAACCAAAAATCTGGCGAAACTGCTTTATATCTTGCATTTATTTATTCCTTCGCTCTCACTTTCCTCCTCTTTTCCTCTTCCAAACTCCCTCCCTATAAATACCACCGGCCTCCCCCTTTTCTTTTCATCCTCACTCGCTTTCACATTCTCATTCGCAAGGTGAGTGCACTGTCTTTGTTGTTTGGGTTTGAAAATCAAATGCAAAAGAAGTCTTCTTTATTTACTCTTTTGAAAATAAAAATATGATGGGAGAAAATGGGAAATCACGTTTTTGTTATTATTCTTTTAAGTATCGATCGAGGAGCATCCAATTCATGCATTACTTTATGTTGGTGTTTGTGTAGCTGTTTTTGTTGGGAGTTTGGTGAAGATGGGACAAGTGTATGGTTGCGTGCTAGTGGAGCAGTCAAACGTAGCCATCAAGGAGTGTTTCGGGAAGTACGATGATGTTCTTGAACCTGGTTGCCACTGTGTGCCCTGGTGTTTCGGCAGTCATGTGGCTGGTGCCCTTTCTTTGCGTGTCAAACAGTTAGATGTTCGCTGTGAAACTAAGACAAAGGTTCTTTTCTTCCACTCTCATTTCTTCGTCAACCGTTAATTATTTTTCAAGTGTAAAATAAAATCCTTGATGTATTGACATATCTAACAATATTTTTTTTTTGTCATTTTCTTTCCTACAAATTATTGCACATACATGTATCCGATTTGAGTGAGCATGGTTTAATGCATCCCATCAGGACAATGTCTTTGTTACTGTGGTTGCCTCCATCCAATATCGAGCATTGGCAGAAAACGCCGCGGATTCTTACTACAAACTCACCAATACCAGAGATCAGATACAATCCTATGTCTTTGATGGTGGATATTTTCGTGCTTGTGTCGTGAATCTTCTTAAAAGAAATTAGGTTTATGTGTACATCTGGAGATTGAAACTTATTTACTCCTGTTGCTATTTCAGTTATCAGAGCAAGTGTTCCAAAGATGGAACTAGATGCTACTTTTGAGCAGAAGAACGAAATTGCAAAAGCAGTGGAGGAAGAACTTGAAAAGGTATCCCCTTTTTATTTTATCTTTTAACTTAAGAGTGGAGTGGGACATCGTTAATCTGTTTGCTTTTACTTTCTAGGCTATGTCAGCTTATGGGTACGAGATAGTTCAGACTCTTATTGTGGATATTGAGCCAGATGAGCGTGTGAAGAGAGCCATGAATGAGATTAATGCTGGTATGTCTTTGCTTCAATTCAGTTAGAGTTATACATATTTCCTTTCAAGAATGCAAACAAAATAAATGCTTTAGCTGGAGATTAATATTTGCTATAGCTGAGGTTTTGATTGGAGAGTTTCTCGATTCTTTGTCATTGTATAACTAAAGCTGTATTACCTTGGAAACGAGTTGGACCTTTTATACATATACAAACATGTTAGGCAAAAACCTTGACTTTTCATGGAGCTAACAAGTCTGAATAGTGAATGTTTTTTCATTGTATAATTCTTCCCAAATTCCTGATCTCATTAGCATCATTATCCTGAGCTAGTTGTTGGTGTCAGCTTAATTAAATACATAACTTTGAATATACTTACAGACACTTATAGATAATGATTTATCTTGTTTGAAAAAAAATATATTTGATGCATGTTTTTTTATTTTTTTCCTAAATACCCTCTACATTGCTCTTTTACCATCGCAAATAGCTGCAAGATTGAGGGTGGCTGCAAACGAGAAAGCTGAAGCAGAGAAGATATTGCAGATTAAGCGAGCAGAAGGGGATGCAGAATCAAAGTACCTTGCAGGGCTTGGAGTTGCTCGTCAGCGTCAAGCCATAGTAGATGGCCTGAGGGACAGTGTAGTGGCTTTCTCTGAGAATGTGCCTGGGACAACATCAAAGGATATCATGGACGTGGTTCTCATGACCCAATATTTTGACACAATGAAAGACATTGGTGCATCCTCAAAATCCAACGCTGTTTTCATTCCACACGGACCTGGTGCTGTAAATGATGTTGCTTCACAAATTAGGGATGGTCTTCTCCAAGGAAATGCAACAAAGTCTTGAAGACCTACATATCATACCTCTACTAGTTTAGCTTCAGAACTATGTGTATAGGACAAAACTTGGTTGCAGTCGCTTAGATACTTTTCTTTCTGTTCTCGAATCAGAATTGATATTGCACAATAAAGATTTTCATTAAGGTTAACATAAGTTAATCAGGTGAAACTTCAATTTTTAATTAATGAACAATACTAAAAGTACTTTAAAAACTATATCTAAATTTTGTCTATATGTATAGTTTGTGAATAGTACATTCAAACTTCAAAGCAAATAAAACTGTTTTGCGAACAGTAATGATAGTGTGCGAAATAGCTTTATCTGTGGTTTGTGCTTTGTGTTTGTTTTAACTTTAATGTTATGTGGAGTTATCCTTGGCTCATTATTCCGAGTGGATCGTGCATTCAGAGCAGATGACGAGTTTGCCCTAAGAGAAATAGAGAAGACATTGTCCTGGAATCAGCATTGTTCCTTGTCAACATTGTTAGTCTCACGATCATGGTTCTAAATTGTGGTTTCGCTGTTGCGGTTTCATTGAAATCTCTAATATTGCGGGAAATTGCGGGAAAATGCGGTTGATGCGGCCGCAATTGCGGTCGCGATGCGGTTGCGGTGAGTCCAAAAACCTTTACGTTGCGGCCGCAATTGTGGTTGCGGACCGCAATTTAGAACCATGCTCACGATAAATGCTTAAAAATAAAAGCAAAAAACAAAAATGCCCAAAAAAGGTTGGCATATGGTAATAAATTCTTTATTTAGGTACATTAAATACTTATTACCCATCGTCATTCATTCGTTTGAATCTTATTTTTATATTTTTGTTAAGCAATGGGTTCCATAGGAAGAACATGCAGGTGGAGAGTAGAAACATGGGCTAGGGATTTCTCCTCGTTGGTTTGACTCCTCAGCCTCAACGTATTGGATCTAAATATGCGGTCTTTTTAGAGTTTTTCAAGTGAGGTTGTCTATCTCACTCCAAGTAAAAATGAAGTTAAACAATTTTATCAAAAATAATTGATGTAATTCTCTATGTATTTAAAGATGATTGGTACAACATAGAGAATTGCACCAATTATCTTTGATGGGATTGTTTAATCTCATTTTTACTTGGAATAAGTTAGATAATCCCTTTTCAAGCTCATTAAACGGAAAAAAAATTAATCTTATATCAAGTAAGAAAAATGTTTATTTAGCATTTGACCATCCATATATCACTATACTGTTAACTAATCAGAAATCAATGTTGATATGACTTCTAAGCCAGTTATTATAAAAGTCAACAAACTTATTGTATATGTTAGTTTGTGATTGTTGACCGTATAAAACTGCTTTACACTATACATAGCCTATTTTCTCTTAATTATAATAATTTATTTGATAAATCTTTTCGGTTATAATTTTGTTTTTATCTGATCTCAATATTATATTATTGGATTCTATCAAACATTGCTATTTTGCTCTTTGTTTCCCTTAAGATATTTGTGTGATCCCCTTAAGCCGTTGTGAAGCCTCGCCTACAGAATGTGCACTCATAACACCTTTGGTTAAGTTTATGAAGGTGCCCGGCCTTCTATTATAAGTTTTTAAACTTATTTTAATGTTTGTGAAATTTATTAAAAATAAATCATAATTTTTTATGCAATAAAATTTTAATGAATAATTATTAAATTAATTTATTCATGCAAATGCTACTATTTTTTTGGTATACGATGACCGTAATGAGATTTGAACTTAGGACTTCATACAAACTACTTAAATCTTTCACTATTATCCCGACTGTATAGTGAGTTTCTATTAAGAGGGTGTCAATTTGGTGTATCCCCTAATGGGCCGGGATTTTCCATTTAGCCAGCTCTTTAAGTAATAATATTTTCTATTTAGAAAATCTTTGTGCCCATAGTTGTTCATCCCCCCTTGTAAAATAAAATAAAATCTTTATTTTTGAGAGAGATGATATTTTTTTATCAACTAAGTTTCTAAAATAAAAATGAAATGGCTTCCTTTGTAAGCCTTAGTTGGCTGACGTTAGAGAGAGAGAAAAACAAGGGGGGATGAGTGATTTTAATTACAAGGGTATATTTGTGTAAGAAAATAAAATGATTTCCATGCACTTAAGATCGAGTACACTCAGTGAGGATTTTTAGTTAGAATTGAACCAATTTAATTTCAAGACAATTTGGTTGGTTATATTATTTATCTGAGGTGGCGTGACACATATATGCAACATTAAGGAAGATTAAAATTTAATTTGTGTCCTAAAAAATAGTGCACAGATAATTTATAGGAAATTTTGTTGGGGATTCTATGAATTTTACGAATTTTGAACCAAATAAAATTTTATTATTTAAAATGGAATATTTAATGAATATAGGACTCATTAAGATGACTATGAGTGATATATATTGGAATGTTTGTGCATGAATCTTAAAGTTTGTGCCTTCTTGAACTGAAGTATGTGCCTTAAACGCAATCGAATTCAGATAAAAAAAATTGATTTTTAAACTCAATAACAAGGATATCTTGCTAATCACTTTCAAATATATATAATTATAATCAAAATTTTAGGTCACCACACAGCCTATCAGCTTCACAGTGTCTTAATGCATTGTCGGTTGCTAAACAGACTCAATTTTTGTAGAATTTCTCTACAAAAATTCAAATAGAAAACAAAATGATTTTTAAATATTTATTAATACTAAAATTAAATTAAATTTTCTTTTTTTGAATTATTCAATCACTTATTCACAAATTAGCAAGAAAACAAGTCTTATAATGTAGAAATCACGTTCTTACACAGCCAAAAATAAGTTTACAATGATAGTTTTACATTAAAATCATTTTTGTTTAACACCATATTTTATAGAAATATTTCCCACTATATATAGAATCAATCTTCCACATTTAGAAATTTTTATAAAATCATTCCGCAAGGTAAAAGTAAGGAAAATCAAATATACCTCACACATGGAGCAAATTAGGTCTGTCAACTTAACAAACTCATAAAATTGAAATTTCATTATTTGGATAAGACTTCATGACAAACATCCTCAAACATCTAATATTCACCTCAACTCTTTCTAGGACTCAACCATCTTCATAACTAGTTCAAATTAGAGCTATCAAAATAGGTGACTAGGCCTAGCTTGGCCCAGTGGTTCAAAGCATGAAATCAAGCCAGGTTGCCTGCATTCCCTTTGGGTTATTGTTTTTCAGGCCTAGCTTGGCCATATACAAGGCCAACGGGCCATTGGACCAAATTATCCTTGATTAAAAATGAATAACAAATATTTAAAAATGATTCTAGATCTAAAAAAATGAATTTGATATTTTCTAAAATTAATTCATTTGAATGATATTGAAGATCTATATATATGGCTCTACTTATTCTACATCATGATCTTCAAGAGGTGAAATGTAGTGGAGGAGAAGCGAGAAAGGGCTAAGGACGAGCAATTATGGAGTGTCGAGTGATCAAGGGCCAATCGACTAAGGAGGAGGAGCAGTAACAACAAGCATGATTGAAGTAGCGAGTAGGGGCTAGTGAGGGGAGTAGTAGAGTGCAATGTCGCGACTTAAGGATTTAGGCCTCAATCTTCTAAGTTTTTTGTTAGGGAAAGAAGAACACTTTTTTACACTGAGTGAGGAATCGTAACATGAATAACACACGAGTACACAACTACAAACACTAGTAGGTTACCTTTTTTTTTTTTAATCGGGGCCAGCCCAAAAAATATTGGGTTAGCCCAGCCTGAGTCCAATTGGCCCATCGGGCTAAAGGAGTATTTTAGGCCACGTTTTCTTTTCAACCTACCCCAGCACTATTTATGGGTTGTTTGGGTCGACCTATTAGGTCAAGCTCATTTTTCCATCTCTAGTTCAAACTTCAAATCCAGCTCCAAAGACAGGATATATTCAGACTCGCGAATTTGGATTCCATCATTATAATTTAAGTGTAAGATTTTTAATAAATGTAGCACTCAATGTTTTCACACCAAAATTTCCAATCTCATATATCAATATGTCCACAATATGAGAAAATATCAATAGCTTCTAAATCTACAAACAATTATCTAATAGGGCATCAATCTAATAGTGTCATATATTGGCAACGTGTAATAAAAAAATCACCATAAATTGAGCACTTGTAATAAAATTACCTAATTTTATAGGCATCATATAGACACATAAACCATCATCTCAACAAACATTAAGCCTCAAAAAACTTATGTACAAAGAACAATTTAATTTGCAATCTAACAGTTCAGCAATGACAATTTCAACAAAGCAATATACATGTAAATACATAGCATTTCATGTAGCTCTCAACTTAGGGAGTGCCATGAACCAAATTTCACACATAAGATCATCTAGATACAATGGCATGAAATAGGCTAATTCATCAATATTTTCATTATCAAAGCTTCACAAAACAACCAACAAAATTCTCATGCACACACACATGTCAAGAGCATGAAATTCCAATAAAACACAAGGCCTAACTAAACACTATATGGCCAAGCATATGTATGACAAATCATAATTCATTAAAATAATCTTACTCTAGCCTATTTCACTACCCAGTTCCATAAAATTCCTATTCTTTCCCCTTACCCAGTGGTCTCGGCCTTGAAGAGAAAGGAAAAGGAAAATCTCATCGATGGGTTCTTGCATACTTGAGTGCCTCAAACTTGTCCTAGGATTGATCGGATACATCAATCGGGTAAAAAACTTAATTTTTAATCCACAAACACCATTTTTGGTCGAAAACATAAAAAGCTTGTAGTACTCACAAAGTCCGTTCGAATAGTGTAAATGAACGAAGGGCCTAAAGGGTGCGATTTAAAGATCAGAACCAATCATTGTGAAAGTGGTAATGAGAGGATTACAAAGTTGTTATTGCATGTGACATACATCAACATTTGGGAGAGATTGAGGGAGAGAGAACTTCGGCTAGAGAGATAAGAATGGAGAGAGGGAGTTTACCTTAAATTGAGATTGAAGGAGATGAACGGTGGCCTTAATGGCTTGTATGGTGGCTGGTGGTCTTGGTCATGGGAGGGGAGGTGGAAACTGTGTGGAGAGGAAAGAACTTAGGGAGGAAGTTTTGATAGAGAGGAAAGAAGCGTATGTCAAAAATGAGGGAGAGAGAATGATTTCGAGAATATATAGTGGGTTACTTTGAGTGGTAAAATAAAGCATGTTCAAATTTTTGCAACTAACAACATATAGAACAATGGTTAGGAACTTCTTTTAAAATAAATCGAAGTGGAAGAACGCTTCAATTATGTAAGAATTAATTTTAGGATTCCATAATAAAAAGAATGGTTTAAATCAAATAAGAATCAACTCATAAAAATTACTCCTTATGGGCTCATTAGAGATAATGGTTAGTGAATGAAAATTTTTTAGAGCCATTAAGATATTTTTCAATTGGGAAGAGAATAACTAACACTATTCTAAAGACACTCTTTGATTTCCTGAATACTCAGGTAACAATTAACATTCTCTCCTAATTAGTGATATTATAAACCACTTATTTAATTCTTTTAAAGACATAATCAAACATAAGTATATTTATATTTATAAAATATGGTTAAACTAAATTTATTTTAAAAATCATGTAATTAAAAATAATAGCGATAATAATATTAATAATAAAGATAATAATAATTGGCCGAATAAGGAATTAAAAATGATTATATGACAATAACTTAAATATCTTCTTAAACTTGGTTGAACAAACTCCAATAGCAATGATATTTCGTCAATAATTAATACACAAAATATAATAATAATAATAACAACAACAACAACAACAACAACAACAACAACAACAACAATAATAATAATAATAATAATAATAATCATCATCATCATCATATATATGTGTGTGTGCACATATTTTATGGAATTCTTATTTTTTGAGTTTAATGACTATGCATTGTTAGTGTAAAAGGTTTTACACTGTCAACTAATCACAAATCACCATTGTTATGCTTTTTAAGGTAATTATTGTAAAAGTAAACAAAATTACCATATATGGTGATTTGTGATTGAATGACAGTTTAAAACAGTTTTATACTATCAGTGCATAACCTTTTTTTTTTTTTTGCAAACCACAAATAACGCAATTGCATATCCAAGGCTCAAACACGAGCCCATTAATTAAGCTGTAACAACCTTGTCCTACTTGATCCATGCGCTCGATGGTTACGAAATTCTTATGTAAATCATATTTATCAAATATTTACAAAAAGGTTGATGATAATAATAATAATAATAGAAATTTCACTAACTTGAACAAAATACTATAATTTTCACAAAATTAATAAAAAAGGTTTAATTACACTTTTTGCTCCCAAAATTTCACAATCTTGTGAATATTGCCTTTAAAGATTTATCTTTTTTGAAAAATTTCCCCCCTCCCCCTAATATACAAAATATTGTGAATTTTGTCTTAATATATTTAAACTGCTGCAATAAATTCAATTTGTGGCAGTTTTTCCTTTTAACCATCACAATTAAGACAATTTTCAACTTTTTGTACATTGGATGGCAAAATTTGCCAAAAAAATTGGGGAGCAAAATTTGCGAATTGTAGAACTTTGAGAGCAAAAAGTACAATTTAGTCTAATAAAAAATACTAATATTACCCAATAGTAGCAAAAATACCAAACATTTATAATTCCAACTTATAACAAGGATACAAATATATTTATTTTTCAAATCTAACAAAATAGTATAATTACAATATATTTAATTAAATTGATAACAAATATCTTTTATAAACCCAACTGTAACAAATCACAAATTTTCTAGAAACACCAAGATTTCCATCACAAAAACATATAGGCAAGGCAAAGAGGGAAAAGGAAGGTGTTATAAAAGTGGTGGTGGTAACAACAATATGACAATGCAATGATGGTGGTAACAATAGTGACAACGATAATGGTGACAATAATCATTGGTGGTATTCACAATAACTATGATTAGGGTAGTGGTTGTTGACGATAACCACAATGATGGTAATAGTTAACTAGCAATAGTTGTGATGATAATGGTGGTAAGTAAGTGTGGGACAACAAAAACAACAATTGTAGTTGCGACGTATATTATATTGTCTTAATTTATCAAGTAAGATTATAAGAAAAATTAAATATGATTATATATGTATATAATTTTAAATATTATCAATAATTAAATACATGAAAAGATTGAAATATTTATTTGATATATTTAGAAAAAAAATCTAGTCAATATATAATTTGATACATATACTTCTTTATCAGCATATATATATCATGTATATCTAATGTGCAAGTTAAAGTACATTAAATACATATTCGTCAAAAAATTTAATTACCAACAAATAAACATTAAATAATTTAAATTATACTAGATATTTTCTTGTTTAATAAAATATATTTTTATTTCCTTAACCTATACACTTGATCTATAAGATGAAAAATTATTAATAAATTTTGTCTGTGATAAAATTTAAAGTCACTTGATTTTTCTTTATGATAAAAATTTAAAAATTATGCTATAATGTTTTATGATAAATTGTGATATGAAATATTTATTTTAAAGTAATCCATAATTATAAATTATTTTATTAATTTTATTATAATGATTAATATTTTTGTATTTATTTAAATGATTTATATCTTAATTTCAAATATACTTCTTTATTTTAATTTGAAATTTAATTTGATTTAAGAATCAGTCAAAAAAATTCTTAAACCATTTCCTTTTTATCTTTATCCATATACTTGATATTTTAATTGTTTATCTCTTTCAATTAATCTATATTTTTCATCTTTATCTATAAATTAAATTTCAATAATTTTCTAAAAAAAATAGTTAATAATTCAAAATAATCTTGTATAATAATATATATTATCTATCATGAATTCAAAATATAATTTATATGTTCTAAAATATTTATTTATATATTCAAAAATATTTATTTCTTATAAATTTTATTTATACAAAAAAAAAAATTATCTTGTACATTGCACAAACTAATATAACTTTTGTAATGAAAATACTGCCTAAAATTATGTCAACTAAAAATATATATTAAACCTAAGATCAATTTTTAATATGAAATCAAACATTTAAATTTTTATCTAATTTGTAATTTTGTAAGATATCTTTATTCTAAGGATTCTTATTAACATACATCACACTCCCTTACAATTCACTTTCACATCATTTTTTTTCATATCTCTCTTACATTTTTCATCATATCACATATCACATTTATTGCCTTTTCTCTCTTTACTTTTTCTTTCTTTTATCTATTTTTCTCTTTCCTTCGCCCCAATCTACCGAAAATAGGATGGACGTTGATGATTATTCTAATTTTAAATGACTCAAATACTGACCTTCCTAATTATGGCGGCACTTTCCATACCTTACCTAATTCCTTCGCTGGCACTTTCCTCCTCTTCTTCCAAACTCCCTCCCTACAAATACCACCAGTCTCAACGTTTTCTTTTCATTCTCACTAACTAATTCTCATTCGCAAGGTGAGTGCATTGTCTTCTTTATTTTCTATTTTGAGAAAAAAGTAACGGGAAATCATGTTTTTGTTATTATTCTTTTGAGTATTGAGGATAATCAATTGATGCATTATGTTGGTGGTTGTGTAGCAGTTTCTGTTGGGAGTTTAGTGAAGATGGGGCAAGCGTTTGGCTGCATGCAAGTGGACCAGTCAAGTTTGGCCATCAAGGAAGTTTTCGGGAAGTACGATGATGTTCTTGAACCTGGTTGCCATTTTGTGCCCTGGTATTTTGGCAGTCGTGTGGCTGGTGCCCTTTCTTTGCGTGTCAAACAGCTAGATGTTCGCTGTGAAACTAAGACAAAGGTTTCTTTCTTCTGCTCTTACTTGCACTTTCTCATTTATTTTTGGTGTTGTTCTCCTGTCACAATTGAAATATTTTGATGCTGTTATCTAATCACAATTGAAGTTTTACTTCAATAATCTATGCTGATCTTTATTATGTGAAATATTGAGGTAAAACACTAGTTCTAATAAGAAAATAACACCAACAACATATATGGATTCCTCCTTCTTTAAATGGGTGTCATCCATTTTACAATAACTACCTTCAAAGTAATTGCTAGCATAATTTCTGATTGATTGATAATGTTAAATTACACTGTTGGTGCTATCTTTAGGGGCAAAATTGAATATTATTTACTCTATTTTTTATTTAAAGAAATTGTAAATTATTATTACTTAGACAAGTATGGTTAGAGCCGTAATATAGAAACATATATATGGTGCGTATCATATAATTAGTGTCTCTAAGCAAGTTGTCTAGAATTTCTTCCCATTCTTTTAATAAAAAGTTGTCTGTCAGAACAAGGTTGGAGGCCAGACTATTATCCGCACTTGGCATGAAGAAGGATATTAGAAATGTAATCATTGATGTGTTGACATAACCAATAATATTTTTTTTGGTCTTATTTTCCCCTACAAATTATTCGACATATATGTACCCTGATTAATGGCTGGACTGGATTATTTAACTGACCATGGTGTACTGCATCCCATCAGGACAATGTCTTTGTTACTGTGGTTGCTTCTATCCAATATCGAGCATTGGCAGAAAAGGCAGCGGATGCTTACTACAAACTCACCAACACCAGAGATCAGATACAATCCTATGTCTTTGATGGTGGATATTTTCGTGCTTGTGTCGTGAATCTTCTTTAAAGAAATTAGGTTTATGTGTGCATCTTGAGATTGAAACTTATTTACTCCTGTTGCTATTTCAGTTATCAGAGCAAGTGTTCCAAAGATGGAACTGGATGCTGCTTTTGAGCAGAAGAACGAAATTGCAAAAGCAGTGGAGGAAGAACTTGAAAAGGTATCCCCTTTTGTTTTATATTTTAAATGAAGAGTGGAGTAGGACATCCTTAATCTGTTTGCTTTTACTTTTTAGGCTATGTCAGCTATGGGTACGAGATAGTTCAGACTCTTATTGTGGATATTGAGCCAGATGAGCATGTGAAGAGATCAATGAACGAAATTAATGCTGGTATGTTTTCTAGATTTTCATGTGTTTGCTTCAATTCTGTTAGAGTTATTCATATTTGATATTTCCTTTTAAGCATGCAAACAAAATAAACGTTAGTGTGGTCCGTGTCTGGAGATTTCCTATAGCTGAGGTTTTGATTGGAGTTTCTTTATTCTTTTATACATATATAAACATGTTAGACAAAAACCTTGGCTTTTCATGGAGCTAATTATAACAAATATGAATAGTGAATCATTTTTCATTAGAGAATACCTCCCAAATTCCTAATCTTAATTAGCATGATTATCCGGAACTACTTCTTGGTGTCAGCTTAAATACACAACCTTGCATATACTTACAGAGACGTATAGATAGTGATTTATCTTGTTTGATCAAAAAAATATTTGATGCATATTTTTTTATTTTTTCCTAATTACTCTCTACATTGTTCTTTTACCATCACAAATAGCTGCAAGATTGAGGGTGGCTGCAAACGAGAAAGCGGAAGCAGAGAAGATATTGCAGATTAAGCGAGCAGAAGGGGATGCAGAATCAAAGTATCTAGCAGGGCTTGGAGCTGCTCGTCAGCGCCAAGCCATAGTAGATGGCCTGAGGGACAGTGTGCTGGCTTTCTCTGAGAATGTGCCTGGGACAACATCGAAAGATATCATGGACATGGTTCTCATGACCCAATATTTTGACACAATGAAGGAGATTGGTGCATCCTCAAAATCCAATGCTGTTTTCATTCCACATGGACCTGGTGCTGTAAGTGATGTTGCCTCACAAGTTAGGGATGGTCTTCTCCAAGGAAATGGAAGAGTCTTCAAGACTGAGTGACTGACATATCATACCACAAGTATTTAGCTTCATTACCATATCTGTAAACTAATTTGGCACCCGTGCTTTAGCATGGGTTATCAAATTTTTTTAATATTGTTTAAGACTTAATTATGTTTTTAATTCCTGAAATTTGAATTAAATCTGTTTTTAGTCTCTCAAATTGAAAGGAAATTATTTTAGTCGTTACAATTTCAAAAAATTCATTTTCAGTCCCTAGAGACAGATGACGTTAATAAAAGTGGTAAAAGATGGTGACGTGACGGTGTTAGCATTTGTTTCTGTTGACACCATCTGCCTGTAAGGACTAAACGGATTTTTTAATATTGTAAGGATTAAAATGGTTTTTTTTTTCAATTTGAGGAAACAAAAATGAATTTATCCCAAATTTCAAGGATTAAAAACATAATTAAGCCTAAGTGAAGTTAGTATGTGAAGAGTTTGTATTATCTTTTCATTAAATCAAAAAGTAAAGAAAAAAAAAATATAAAAAGCCTATCTATGCAGCGTTTGCAGAAGTACTAACATAAAAATGTTTAATATTTTTTCTCTAGAATAAATCAAATAGACTGATGAATAAATCATAAAAAAATCCTAATAACGATGTAACAATTGAATTGGTTTTTACTTAAATAAAACATAAAAAATAGAGAAATTCTTGAAATGGTGGCAATTCCTTGTCTGATAGCACTTCTGCTTCCCGAACCATGGTGGTGTGAGTCTGGATGTCAGTTGAGGGTCCGGGATGCTAGGCTGATTGGGTTCGAGTTGTGCAGGCATTGTCTTTGTCATGCTATGACGGTCTTATTTGACCATCTCAAATTAAGTTTGGGGACTTTTGTCCATGTGTCGCATGTTTTGGAACTCACTGATTCGGATCAAAGATGGACTTGGAATTTTTAAATAATGGGATAAGATGATATCTCTTATTTCACATGAGAAAATAATATGATAAAAATTAAGGATGTGTTTTTTATTTTTTGATAAACCAAAGAAATTTTATTAAAAACATTCCACAGCACAAGATGTGCAAAGGGAATGAAACGAAAAGCCAAGTACATGCTTCTCATGACAGCACAACCGTTCCCATATACAAAGAGCAGGGCACCCCAACTATTTACCAATGGTGAGACATACATGGAATGGACATATGCATCACTCCTTATTGAAATAGAACCCCAACTGTTACTAACATGTCGTTGGTCTGAGTAGAACTAGACTTGGATCTTGTAAGCAAGGTCTCGAGTTCAAGCCTTGTAGATGTAAAAAAACATGGTTGAAAGGAGAGACTCCATTAAATATTGTCAGCCAAGTTCTCCAATGAAGATTAGCTATCGACAAAACCGGTAGATACTTTGTACCATTGTTATGATAACAAAAAAAAGTTTATTATTCATGAGTACAAGAAGTACTCAAACTCATACATCAATCCAGAGTTTAGCGCACACATGCTAATACAAGAAATAGGATTCGAAGAACACCCCTCTTAAAAAGAGCAAGGAACTTTCCTAACCTTAAAACTAAACTAGTGCCATAATTAAGTGTAAAGGGCCAATCATTTCAAATACACACCCTTGAAACAGAATGCTATTCCTCAATTGCCATAATGACCAAACCACAACATGTCACAAAATATAAAGAAAGGCTCTAAATCGTTTCACTCTAATAAGAGATCCATATTGTAATCACATGAAAAGCTAGAATAGCTAGAATACCACACAGCAGTTGACAATGGACATGAAAAGAATAAGTGATCACAATCCTCGGCTCTATTAAAACATAATACACAAACAATATCATGAGAGCTAGTAATCACACCATGATGGTACTTTACCCAAGTAGGAAGTTGTCCAGCATGAGCTGCCATGAGAAAGCCAAGATTATAATAATTTTAATTTTATATAATTAAAATTCATAATAAATAAATATTTTAATGTATATATAATATTATAATTAAATTTTATAAAATATAAATATCTTTAATATATATTATATTTTAGATTTACAACTAATATTTTAAATTGTGATATAAGGTTATTTTTAACTATATTGACAATTTCTTCAAAAAGAATCTATTGAAATTTAATTTAAAAGATAGAGATAAAAGTTGATAGATTGAAAAAGATAAATAGTTAAGAAAATCAAGTATACAGGTAAAGATAAAAGAATGGTAATTTGAGATTCTTAACATAATTTTTTTGGCTAATTGTAAGGGTAATATATGAAATGCGCACATATAAAGGAGTTAAGAGAGAGAATAGTAACAATGTTCAATTGAGAAAGTAGAGATAAGGAGAGTCTTACTTTCCAAGTAGTGTATAAGAGTAGATATTAAGAGTAAATTTATTGACAATATGTTTTTTTAATAATTTCATAATTAATTCATGATTTTATTTTTTTAAATATTTTAATTAAATTTTCATTTTATATTTCAATACAATCATGTTATATTATCAATATGAGTTTTTTCTTTTTACATTAATGATATTGTTTGAATAATATTTTAAACCAATTTTTATGATATTGGAATTTTTATTGCAAGAAAAATATCTTCAAATTCAAACAATGTATTAAGATTTAAAACTTAAATCAAATTAATTTTGAAATTAAAATTAAAAAATATATTTAAAAGGAATAAAAATTAAAAAATTAAAATTAAAATATTGAATAAATTGTATAGGATTAGTCATATGGCTTAAAATATTGAGTACATTGTATAGGATTCGTCATATGGTTTAAAATATTTAACATTTATTTTAAAAGTGAGTGTCAAGTCACATTTGTGGTATATGCATTTCATGCATATGATTTTCGTATTGAATAACAATGTTCCCAAATCAACATACATTATTTGATTACTTTAGTAATATACAATGATGATGATACTTACTTTAATTACCTTAATAGAAATAATAAGTATTACTGTGTGACATCTGCGTACATGACAAATTTGTCATGTATGTGTATGCGTGTGCATGTGTAAAAACCTACATCAAATTTAAACTCTCAATACATATTAATCATATAGTTTATAATATCTTAATATATATTAGTTTTGAACTTTAATTAATCAATTGCGTTAATTTTGACATATTATTATATTATATATTATAGCAAATATAATTCTGATATTATATTATATGATTAAATTGTAAATATGTGTAATTTATCATTTATTACTAAAAATATTTGTAAAAACAAATTAATATGTTAATAATTTCCATAAATAATAAAAGACGAAAGTTAATTCAATCAAACAATCAAATAAATCAAATGATTTAATTATTTCGTTAAATTACTTAACTAATCAATAGTCACAAAATATGTTTTACATATATATAGGGGGCATTTCAAATGAAAAATTTCTTAAAATGAGAATTGAGAACAATTATTAATAGCCATTGGATTACAATTAAAAACAATTAATGACTAAGATTAAAACTTTATTAAATACCTCTTATGAGACCACTATTGTTGCCACCTCCACCACCACCATCATTGCTGCCACCATCGTCAGACGACGATGGCGTTGACAATGGAGGCTGTGGCAATGAAAGTCTCATAAAAGGTGAATAATTGTGTTTTAATCTCGGTAGCAATTTTTAAATAATTATGATGTAAAAACTATCATTGAAAATTCTCATGTTCTTATTGAAAGAGTTTCTCATTTGAAACATTCTCTATACGTACACACATACATATATAATAATAATAATAATAATAATAATAATAATAATAATAATAATAATAATAATAACCCGTAGGATTATTTTGTACTAAAGATTTAGATTTAGTGACATTCTTAAATCAACATGCATAATTTGATTACCTTAATTATATATATAATGATAATGATATTTTTAGGATAATTTTCAAGTTAATTTAAATTTAATTTAAACTAAATATATTAGTAAAACATTTATTACGAACTACATGATTAGTAGTATTAATGATCATAATGTAACTTGATAAAGGTCAAAATTTGATGCAATAATTATAAAATATCGAAATTTAAAATGTTGAGAAAATAATAATAAATAAATTATTTTATATTGAAAAGTTTCTAATTTAATGTTAGAATGTCACATTATTCACAATAGTAGATTTATATTTGCATAAAACTAATAAATATTTATTATAAAAAAATTAGATAATTTTCTTATGGTATATTAATCATTTTAAATTTATTATTTTATTTGTATAAGTTTTATATTTTGAGTGTGTTCTACGAATAAATTAATTTAATTTTAAGTATCAATTTAAATGCATTAAGTATAGAATCTTATAGTTATATTACAATTTTCTTTTTTAATACACCAAAAGGTAATATATATATATATATAATATTTGAATAATTTAATTTACTATTAATGTTATTTTGAAATTTTTGTATCATGCAAGGTAATTTAGATTTAAATTTGAATTATATTAAATTTTATAAAATGTACATTTAAAAATATGGATGATCTGTTCACGATTATTCATTATTTTTTAATTTATTATTTTATTTGTATAATCTTTATAATTTAATTGTGATATTTTGAGCATAAACTATTTTAATTAGACTTTGATTTGATTTAATTCCAAATTTTATTAGTTTTCATATTTATAAATTTAATACATTTGAATGATTTAGTCATGATTTAATATACTATGAATCTTATTTTAAAATTTAAAATTTTTGTATTATTGAAGGAGCTTTAGATTTAAATTTGAATTTGAATTTGAATTGGATGAAAATTGATAAAATTTTAATTTAAAATTTTGGATGATTTGCTTCTGAATTATTTGTTATTGTTAATTATTATTTTGTTTGTACAATCTTTATAATTTAATTGTAATATTTTGACTATAAACTATTTTAATTATAATTTGATTTGGTTTAAGTGAAAATTTTATTAGATTTATGTTTATAAATTTAATTGAATGATTTAGTCATAATTTAATTTACTATAAATGTAATTTCAATTTTTTGTATTATTTAAAATAATATAGTTTTAAATTTGAATTTCAATTATATTAAAATTCATAAAATGTTAATTTAAAATTTTGGATGATTTTCTCACAAATTATCTATTATTTTTAATTTATTATTTTTTTATATTCTTTATAATTTAATTGTGATATTTTGGATATAACCTATTTTAATTATAATTCAATTTGATTTAAGTCAAAATGATATTAGATCTTATATTTATAAAATTTTAAAATTTAAATTAGTAAAAAATAAAATAAAAAAATAGATTAAATATAAATTAATTTTGTATTGAGTTAAATTTTGATTAGATTTAAGTCATTTAATTTTCAATAACATAACCAAATTTTTTAAATTTACTTGTCAATATTTGATTTCATAAATTTAATGAAATACTTAAATCAAAATTGTTAAAAACTAAAAAATGAAAATAATATAAGAAAAATGAATGAGTTTAATATTTGCATCGTAGTGTTATATGCTGTTATTAAAATCTTTATTTATAATACCTTTGTTAAAAAAAAGATATATAATTTTTAATTTTTCATATTGTACTCTTACTTTAAAGCTTAGTCTTATTACTCGTTGTATTGTCTTTCTTATCATAGATATCAATAGAAGGTTCACCTTTATCCTACACAACATAGTTGTTCAAGTTAGAGAATATTTAACAATTGATAATCAATATTTTTTTCACACATAATTGAACTCATATTCAAAAAACCAAATAAAAAAATATAAAGTAAATCAATATAATTAAAATGTAAAAAATGTCAAAATCTCCACAAAGGAAAAGGCAATAAAAAAGACACTATGTTATATATGAAAGAATGAATTAGTACGATGCTATTTTTTGAAAATAAAAAATAAAAATTAGTAAATAATATGGATTTATCCAAAAATTCTCTTCATATTTGTATTCAATGTTTCACCTTTGCCAAATATTGAAAATAGAACATGTAAGGTGTTAAAGGAAGAAATAAAAAAGAGAAATAGAAATAGTTAGTAAGAAAATGAACAATGGAATGAAAAAAATAATGTAGAAAGAATAGAGAGGCATTAACTTACCCATAATTTCTTTCCTATTTTGTCATTAATGATAAACCTTTGCAAAAAAGCCAACCATAGAGTAAAAATAAATAAAAATACAGAAGAATAGTGAGTGTAAAGGGTGGTAAGAGGAAAAGAAGAAAAAGAAGAAGAGTATATATTAGTTACAATTATCCCAATTAATATAAAATAATCTAATTATTTTAATTTAAAATAATCTAAATTACCTTAATTAATATATATTACTCATAATTATCTTAATTAATTTAAATTAGAATATATATTGATCAAAATTGCCTATGTGCATGACAAAATCTTATTTTATAATAATATAATTATATGATAAATTTGAATTAAAATATATATATTTGTATAAATGTAATTGTATAATAAATTTGAATTGAAATATTTTATAATAATATAAGAGAAAAAAGGCCATACACTGACAATATAAAACAGTTTTACATTGTCATCTAATCACAAACTATTATATATGGTAAATTTCTTAACTTTTACAACAATAGCCTTAAAATTTATACCAATGGTGAATTCAATTGGTTAATAGTGTAAAACTTTTTATACTAACAATGCATGACCATTAAACACATAATATAATTGTTACATAAATTTGAATCAAAATATATATTTGTATAAATATAATTGTATAATAAATTTGAATCAAAATATATATATTTGTATAATAATTATATTTGTTTAAAAAGGAAAGTATAATAAATTGATTACATTATTATATAAAAGCAAAATATGTATAAGTTTTAATGATTTAATTTATAGATTTAATCAGAATATATACTTGTTGTAATTACCTTAATTACTATAATTATTATAATTAAATATAATAATATATTTTTATGAATTAAAAAATTGACAAAAAATCGATAAAATTTAGGTAGAAAAAGAATGAATATGGTGGTGTCATGTGACATTTGCTTATGTGGCAAAATCTTCTTTTATAATAGATAATAGATAATATATAATAGATTAGGAATAATCAATTAATAAATTGAAAAGGATTTTATATATTATAAGTGTTTAATTATCATAATAAAAAATATTACCATAATTATCGTGATTTTAATTAATATTCAATAAAATTTTAAATTTAATTTTTTTATATAAAATCAAAAATAATTTAAGATTTAATTATTTAATTGATGAATTTAAGTAAAATATATACTTATTATAAGTGCCTTAATTACGAGCGTTTTAATTTCTTTAATTTAATATAATAATGTATTTATATGAATAAAAAAAAATCTGTAGAATTTAGGTAGAAAAAAAAATGAATATAGTGTTGCCATGTGACATCTTTCCATACTATAAACCTTCTTTTATAATTTATAATAGATTATGTATAAAAGGAAGAACAACACTATATAGCACTAACGTTTTATGCATGAAACAATATACAAAATGATGTAATTAATTTTTTATTTGATCTTTAATCAATAAAGATAAAAAAGTAATTATAAAATGAAATAGAAATTATCCACGCGTCGTTTACACACATTTTCATCCAAATCTTTCATATTACCTATCATTTATTTATCAACTTGTCATTGATCAGAGTGGCACTGGACTCAGATTCTTAAGCAAATTAAAGTTCTAGGTTCAAGCTTTGTAGATGGAAAAAACATAATGGGAAGGAAGACTCCACTAAAAGTGACTAGCCAGATTTTTCGACAGAGATTAATCATTGGTGAAATTGATAGATACTTTACACTTATAAATATAGTTACAAAAACCAAATCTATCATTTATTAAAAAGGAATTGTCTAATAATTTTGTACATGTGAATTTTTTCTTTGTCATTTAATACACGGTGACACATTTTTCAATTGTATCATTAATATTTTTCAAATTCTCAAGACCATTATCTATTATATTTCTTATCTTTTAAGTTTTAACTTTTCCTTAAATATTTTTTAAATTTATCTCTTTTTTTTTTTCCACTACATTATCCATTATATTTGTTTTTTTCTCTTCCTATTTTTTCTTCTCTCTCAAAATACATTTCCTCAAAAAAGTTGAAAAACATGCTTTTCAAAAAAAATAAAAACAACTTAAGATTTCATTTTGCTTCAACAATCAGTGATTGATAATTGCGTTAACTTATTTGTATAATGATAATAAATTCATATTTAACTGAATAAAAATATAGTTTACAAATTTTATAAGATTTACCTAACTTAAAATCAATATTAGTCATGTAAAAATATTAATATTTTTATTTTCACTAAATAATATATAAATTTAATGTAACAGTTTTTTTTTTCTAATCATCTTAATAATATTTTTTGAAAAAATTTCTCAAGTTAAATAATAAAAAGTATATGAATATGTAATGAATATTTAAAACAAATAATATTTCATAAATAATTGATATAATTTTAATATTACAGTACAATATTTATAAGTTTTATTATCTTTACTCATGTTCTTACAAATTCTAATAAAAATATTTAAATATTGTTTATTTACCTTAAATTTTGAATGTTTAATTAATAATTTGACACGTAAAAAAAAATTATAAATACAAGATACAATGTGTTGAATAGAAATCTTACATAATACGCACTTGATGAGATATTTTTCAAATTTTAAATATTTAATTGATGTTAAATTATTTTACTAGATAAAAAATATTTTTTTAATAAAGCTACTAAATTGAAAAATATTTGTGTATGTATTTATTTAAGGGTTAAATATATTTTCAGTTTCTGTAAATGTAGAAATATTTAATTTTAGTCCCTAAAAAAATCATTTTCTTTTGATCTCTCGTTTATAAAAATGTGTCAAGTATAATTCTTGTCTTCACAGAAAAAAAAGGGTCTCCTTTAAATTCCTTATTTATTAAAATAGGGGTCACACATGACACAATCCCATAAATGAAAGGCCAAAAAGAATTGACTTGAACTAAAAACATATTTTGACCTTTAATATGGTTTAATTTTTAAATGTTTAATTAATAATATATTTTCATTTTGCATGTCAAATTTTTTTATTAAATATAGAAGATAATACATTAAATGAAAATTTTATAATATGTGATGAGATAATTTTTAAAATTTAAGATATTAATTAGGTTTTAACTCTTTTATTGGATAAAAAATATTTTTAATTAAAGATAAAAAATATGTTAAAATTTGAAAAAGTTAAATAAGTTTTATATTCATAAATATTAGATTTATTTAAATATCAACGTTGAAAAGTATTTATCATCTAAATCAGAATAACTATTTATCCTGCGAGAGCTTCACTCCCTTCATTCTCTCAAACAAAGGTGAATTACACACTCCTCCTATGCAAATACTTTTCAATCTAAAAAATTTATCTCCTAAAATTTATCTTCAATTTCATGGGAATTTTCTCTAATGTCTTAGGGATAATTATGTTTATCTTTTTTAACTTGCATACTGATTTAAATTCTTTTATCTTTTACCTAATTTAAATCCTTTTTTTTTTACTTGATTTAAACTATCTTGTCTCTCTCATCTCTAATTTCGTGAGGATAAATTATCTTTGATTTTATGGAGATAATGATAATCATTATCATTTTTCCTATTATAAGAACAACAAATTATTGTTCCTCTACCTAAATTTCTCACAATTTACTATCATTACTAGTATTTTAGGTTGTGCATTACACATAATAAATATTTATTTTTATATAACTAAAATTTACAATAAATAAATATTTCTAAATATATAAATTATATTATAATTAAAATTTTTAATGAATAAATATTTTAGAACATATAAATTATATTTTAGATTTATGATAAATACTTTATATTGTGATATAATACTATTTTTAATTATTGATAATTTTTTAAAAAATATTGAAATTCAAGTTAAAACTAAAGATATTGAAATAATAGATTGAAAGAGATAAGAGGTTAAATTTTTTTCCTAAAAACGCTCTCGTTGAATAATGACAATTAAAAACACTTTCCTTCAATATAGTTATTCTAATTTATATAGAGAGAGGGATATTGTATGTATATTAGGAATGTATTTGAATTTTGAAGATTATGCACACATATAGAGACGTATATATATATATATATATATATATATATATATATATATATATATATATATATATTTGTTTTTGATATTTAGTTATAACTTGTTAAACCATTCAGTTGATATTAAAAACATAAGAGGATATAGCAGATACATGTTAGGAGAGTGAAATTCACCTATCAAGAGTATTCAAATGAAAGTGAATATAAGGGAGAGTGTCAAGAATGGAGGTTCGAGTAAGTAGATAATTTTACACGTTTATATGTATAAAGGGATTAACTAAAATCACAAGAACTAGAATTATTAACTAGAATTATTATTGAATTTTAATCATTTTAATTTATTATGTTGATAATTATAATATTTAAATATATTTAATTTTCTTCTGTAAACAAATTTATTAAATTTTATTGAAGTCATTAGATATATCTTTACTTTAATTATATGATATAAATAAAATTTCACTTTTATTATAAATATATTTTTTCAATATAAATATATTTTTACCGTATGTTTTATTAAACATTTTATAACAATATAGTTAAAAACAACAATATGGTCTTCACATTGAAATAATATTTATAACAATAATCTAACATTTGATCTCTTTAGCATAATCTAACACTATATCTCTTTGTAGAGATTTTATATCTTTTGGCAAAGTCTTATAGTCTTATTTAAGGATTTTTTTTATTCTAATTAGAAGTTTTTTTTTGGTTACAACTAATTAGAAGTTTTAACACATGAATGAACAATATAATCTTAAGATTGATTAAACACTATGTATTGCTAACTATTGATAATATTAAATTACATGCATTTTCTTTGAGTTGGTATAATGAATTTGTTTTAAGGTTTTATGAACAGAAAATTATCAACAAAATTGTGAGACATAAAATGATAGCTTTAAACAGATAACAATTTTTTGATACGAATTTAATGAATATATCAGTAATATAAAATTAAAAAAAGTTGTTACAAAAGAATTTTAATATGAATTACATCATTATAGAGCAAGAAATAGATAAATGAAAAAGACCACTATGGTTGGCAGAGTTTGGATATAGTATGTATGAAGTCATAGGTTTTAACTTCAATAATGTTTACACGTGGAGTTATATAATTTTTTAATTGAATTTAAATGCATGATTTAAATTGGTTTAATATTTTGTTTTGGGGTTTTCAATATTTGATTTAGTAATGATGACATGATAATAAAAATGACTTTAGTTGGTATAATAATATGGTAATATTCTATAATGACAAACCAAGGCATAGAATAAAGTTGTACGTTGATAGTACTGGTATTGTACCAATAATTAGTGCACTAATAATTATAAAAATGTTATTTTATTTTTACTTTTTTTCATTTTATTAAAAATATTTATTTAACTTTATCCTGAATTTGATTATTGATTAATTAAAAAAATATATACTGAAACAACTATTGAAAGAGTTACAAAACAAGAAAATCTAAAACTAATTTTATTTAAGGGTTAAAATGTTCAAAATTAAATGAAAAATAGTAGAGAAATTGGCAAAAATCATTTTTGTCGGTTTTGCTACTTGGTTGATCTTGAAGTTGTAAACAAATGAATTCCTTTCTCTTGAGCATTTAGCCTTGAACAATTCCTTCTTATTATGACGATAAATTTTATAGGTTATGTAATTGTGTAATTCTTGGACTTATAAAATGGAATCGTAAGTCTTCCAAAATAGAGTAAATACCTCAACAAATTTAGTACAACTTCAAATGTGTAAAGTTCATGTATGCACATTTAGATACATGCTTTTCATCCTTTCTTGAAGTTAATGCAAGAAGAGATGAATTGTATATGCACAATGTTGATAAAACAAACTTCAAAAGAGAGATACAAAATATTTTGATGCTTACATTGAAGATTTAATGATTAGAATATCAATCCCAACATTCAGACTAGAGGAAAACTTCAAACACAAACCTAATACTATAATACCCCAGCCAATTGAATACAACTTCAAACATTTAAGGTTCATGTTTACACACTTGATACTACTCTTCATCCTCTTTCTTTCTTTTTCAAGTTACTTGCAAAAAGAGATAGATTATTACACAAAGTGTTGATGAAAAAAAATATTTCAAATAATTAAGGGATACAAAACATTTTTATGCTCACATTGAACCTTTAGTTGTTAGAATATCAATCCCCATAGTCAGAAGAGAGGAAAACAATGTAAGTATTTAGCAAATTTTGGGAAAAGAAGTAATGAAGAGTGTGCCAATTTGTCTGCATGATGGATAAACAAAACTAATCAAGAAGGGTGAGAGTGAGGAGATGGACTAGGGTGGGGGGCATTTGGAGGGTTATGAATTGCAAAAAGTAGAATATTTATTGTTTGTCAAGCCATTATACTCCATTAATGTTGACGTTACAACATTTAGATTAAAAACAAACATTACAAACTATTGAGGATTCTCTTAATGCACAACATATGCGTTCCTCTAAAGGGGGGTTGAGGGTTATGGAGAAATGTGATACATCAGCTTATAATCCACTTTGGAGAAATATGAGCATTCTTAAAATCTGATGTAGCGATGCTATGATTCGCATCTTGTTTTTAATAAAATTATTTTAGATTCTATATAATATAGTATAGTATATCTTCATTTTTAATATATTATATATTATTAAAAAGTAAAATTAATAATCTAATAAATATTTGAAAATGTGTGGAGTTTTTGCAAGATTTAAAATATTGTCAATAGTATTAAAGAAATCCAAAGGAAATAGGAATGGCAAGATTTAAAATAAAAAAAATATTTTAATTAACTAATAGTTATTTTGTAGAATGTAGTCAACGACTTATTCATTTGAGAAATTAAGTAAAAAGGAATAGAATTTGTTGATATAAGTGTCATTTGGTTAAGAGATAGTGAGGAATTGAAATATTAAACCCTTGTGTGACACACAATAAAATTAAATGCTGACATGACCATCAATGGTTAGCTTAGTTGTCAATGACTCAACGCCATAATTGGCACTTCGGTATTTATATATTATAAATAAATAAATTTGGAGTTAATTAAATGGCGGATAGTTTACGCTGATCCAAACAGGCTCGAAGAAATTCACCTTATTGTTCAAATTTCAAAGGTAGCGGAAGGTATATAGAATCACATGGGCATTACTCACTGTGAAGAGAGTGACGGATGGGACAAAGGCAAACTGCTTCCAAATTAAATAAGTAGTTCAATTCAAGCTATTTTGATAAAGTGGTTAAAGTAAACTGTAATCCACGATTCCTTATAAATTACAACCATTTTAGCTCTAGCCATGCATTGAACTTAATTTTATTTTATGGAGTTAATTATAATTATATATTGGGACGCATTGCAAAATGCAAACCAAACAGACTCGATAGTTCCGATCACTCACCTTCATTAATTGTGGAGCTACGAAGTTTCCGTGTTCACTGGGTTGGGTCCCTCAACTCATCCCATATAGAAAAACAATGTTCAATTTAATTTTCTTCTTTCGACCAAATAAATATTCTCTCCAATATTATTACCTTTTAAGATATGATTTGTACGTACAGAATTGGAGATATGGTTTGCTGAGATAGATGAAAAGCCGTTTTCACCCCACAGCTTTGTTTCGATTCTGAAAACCGAAAACCAAAAATCTGGCGAAACTGCTTTATATCTTGCATTTATTTATTCCTTCGCTCTCACTTTCCTTCTCTTTTCCTCTTCCAAACTCCCTCCCTATAAATACCACCGGCCTCCACCTTTTCTTTTCATCCTCACTCGCTTTCACATTCTCATTCGCAAGGTGAGTGCACTGTCTTTGTTGTTTGGGCTTGAAAATCAAACGCAAAAGAAGTCTTCTTTATTTACTCTTTTGAAAATAAAAATATGATGGGAGAAAATGGGAAATCACGTTTTTGTTATTATTCTTTTGAGTATCGATCGAGGAGCATCCAATTCATGGATTACTTTATGTTGGTGTTTGTGTAGCTGTTTTTGTTGGGAGTTTGGTGAAGATGGGACAAGTGTATGGTTGCGTGCTAGTGGAGCAGTCAAATGTAGCCATCAAGGAGTCTTTCGGGAAGTACGATGATGTTCTTGAACCTGGTTGCCACTGTGTGCCCTGGTGTTTCGGCAGTCGTGTGGCTGGTGCCCTTTCTTTGCGTGTCAAACAGTTAGAGGTTCACTGTGAAACTAAGACAAAGGTTCTTTTTTTCCACTCTCACTTCTTCTTCAACCATTAATTATTTTTCAAGTGATGTATTGACATATCAACAATATTTTTGTTTTGTCATTTTCTTTCCTACAAATTATTGCACATACATGTATCCGATTTGAGTGAGCATGGTTTAATGCATCCCATCAGGACAATGTCTTTGTTACTGTGGTTGCTTCTATCCAATATCGAGCATTGGCAGAAAAGGCAGCGGACGCTTACTACAAACTCACCAATACCAGAGATCAGATAAAATCCTATGTCTTTGATGGTACATATTTTCGTGCTTGTGTCGTGAATCTTCTTTAAAGAAATTAGGTTTATGTGTGCATCTTGAGATTGAAACTTACTTACTTCTGTTGCTATTTCAGTTATCAGAGCAAGTGTTCCAAAGATGGAACTAGATGCTGCTTTTGAGCAGAAGAACGAAATTGCAAAAGCAGTGGAGGAAGAACTTGAAAAGGTATCCCCTTTTTATTTTATCTTTTAACTTAAGAGTGGAGTGGGACATCCTTAATCTGTTTGCTTTTACTTTTTAGGCTATGTCAGCTTATGGGTACGAGATAGTTCAGACTCTTATTGTGGATATTGAGCCAGATGAGCGTGTGAAGAGAGCCATGAATGAGATTAATGCTGGTATGTCTTTGCTTCAATTCAGTTAGAGTTATACATATTTCCTTTTAAGAATGCAAACAAAATAAATGCTTTAGCTGGAGATTAATATTTGCTATAGCTGAGGTTTTGATTGGAGAGTTTCTCGATTCTTTGTCATTGTATAACTAAAGCTGTATTACCTTGGAAACGAGTTGGACCTTTTATACATATACAAACATGTTAGGCAAAAACCTTGACTTTTCATGGAGCTAACAAGTCTGAATAGTGAATCTTTTTTCATTGTATAATTCTTCCCAAATTCCTGATCTCATTAGCATCATTATCCTGAACTAGTTGTTGGTGTCAGCTTAATTAAATACATAACTTTGAATATACTTACAGACACTTATAGATAATGATTTATCTTGTTTGAAAAAAAAATATTTGATGCATGTTTTTTTATTTTTTTCCTAAATACCCTCTACATTGCTCTTTTACCATCACAAATAGCTGCAAGATTGAGGGTGGCTGCAAACGAGAAAGCTGAAGCAGAGAAGATATTGCAGATTAAGCGAGCAGAAGGGGATGCAGAATCAAAGTACCTTGCAGGGCTTGGAGTTGCTCGTCAGCGTCAAGCCATAGTAGATGGCCTGAGGGACAGTGTAGTGGCTTTCTCTGAGAATGTGCCTGGGACAACATCAAAGGATATCATGGACATGGTTCTCATGACCCAATATTTTGACACAATGAAAGACATTGGTGCATCCTCAAAATCCAACGCTGTTTTCATTCCACACGGACCTGGTGCTGTAAATGATGTTGCTTCACAAATTAGGGATGGTCTTCTCCAAGGAAATGCAACAAAGTCTTGAAGACCTACATATCATACCTCTACTAGTTTAGCTTCAGAACTATGTGTATAGGACAAAACTTGGTTGCAGTCGCTTAGATACTTTTCTTTCTGTTCTCGAATCAGAATTGATATTGCATAATAAAGATTTTCATTAAGGTTCACATAAGTTAATCAGGTGAAACTTCAATTTTTAATTAATGAACAATACTAAAAGTACTTAAAAAACTATATCTAAATTTTGTCCATATGTATAGTTTGTGAATAGTACATTCAAACTTCAAAGCAAATAAAACTGTTTTGCGAACAGTAATGATAGTGGGCGAAATCGCTTTATCTGTGGTTTGTGCTTTGTGTTTGTTTTAACTTTAATGTTATGTGGAGTTATCCTTGGCTTTGTCTACTATAATTAGTGGTAGGCTCATTATTCCGAGTGGATCGTGCATTCAGAGCAGATGACGAGTTTGCCCTAAGAGAAATAGAGAAGACATTGTCCTGGAATCAGCATTGTTCCTTGTCAACATTGTTAGTCTCACGATAAATGCTCAAAAATAAAAGCAAAAAACAAAAATGCCCAAAAAAGGTTGGCATATGGTAATAAATTCTTTATTTAGGTACATTAAATACTTATTACCCATCATCATTCATTCGTTTGAATCTTATTTTTATATTTTTGTTAAGCAATGGGTTCCATAGGAAGAACATGCAGGTGGAGAGTAGAAACATGGGCTAGGGATTTCTCCTCGTTGGTTTGACTTCTCAGCCTCAACGTATTGGATCTAAATATGCGGTCTTTTTTGAGTTTTTCAAGTGAGGTTGTGTATCTCACTCCAAGTAAAAATGAAGTTAAAGAACTTTATCAAAAATAATTGATGTAATTCTCTATGTATTTAAAGATGATTGGTACAACATAGAGAATTGCCCCAATCATCTTTGATGGGATTAGTTAATCTCATTTTTACTTGGAATAAGTTAGATAATCACTTTTCAAGCTCATTAAACGAAAAAAAAAATTAATCTTATATCAAGTAAGAAAAATGTTTATTTAGCATTTGACCATCCATATATCACTATACTGTTAACTAATCAAAAATCAATGTTGATATGACTTCTAAGCCAGTTATTATAAAAGTCAACAAACTTATTGTATATGGTAGTTTGTGATTGATGACCGTATAAAACTGTTTTACACTATACATAGCCTATTTTCTCTTAATTATAATAATTTATTTGATAAATCTTTTCGGTTATAATTTTGTTTCTATCTGATCTCAATATTATATTATTGGATTCTATCAAACATTGCTATTTTGCTCTTTGTTTCCCTTAAGATATTTGTGTGATCCCCTTAAGCCGTTGTGAAGCCTCGCCTACAGAATGTGCACTCATAACACCTTTGGTTAAGTTTATGAAGGTGCCCGGCCTTCTATTATAAGTTTTTAAACTTATTTTAATGTTTGTGAAATTTATTAAAAATAAATCATAATTTTTTATGCAATAAAATTTTAATGAATAATTATTAAATTAATTTATTCATGCAAATGCTACTATTTTTTTGGTATACGATGACCGTAATGAGATTTGAACTTAAGACTTCATACAAACTACTTAAATCTCTCACTATTATCCTGACTGTATAGTGAGTTTCTATTAAGAGGGTGTCAATTTGGTGTATCCCCTAATGGGCCGGGATTTTCCATTTCCCCAGCTCTTTAAGTAATAATATTTTCTATTTAGAAAATCTCTGTGCCCATAGTTGTTGATCCCCCCTTGTAAAATAAAATAAAATCTTTATTTTTGAGAGAGATGATATTTTTTTATCAACTAAGTTCTAAAATAAAAATGAAATGGCTTCCTTTGTAAGCCTTAGTTGGCTGACGTTAGAGAGAGAGAAAAACAAGGGGGGATGAGTGATTTTAATTACAAGGGTATATTTGTGTAAGAAAATAAAATGATTTCCATGCACTTAAGATCGAGTACACTCAGTGAGGACTTTTAGTTAGAATTGAACCAATTTAATTTCAAGACAATTTGGTTGGTTATATTATTTATCTAAGGTGGCGTGACACATATATGCAACATTAAGGAAGATTAAAATTTAATTTGTGTCCTAAAAAATAGTGCACAGATAATTTATAGGAAATTTTGTTGGGGATTCTATGAATTTTACGAATTTTGAACCAAAAAATTTTATTATTTAAAATGGAATATTTAATGAATATAGGACTCATTAAGATGACTATGAGTGATATATATTGGAATGTTTGTGCATGAATCTTAAAGTTTGTGCCTTCTTGAATTGAAGTATGTGCCTCAAATGCAATCGAATTTAGATAAAAAAAAAATGATTTTTAAACTCAATAACAAGGAAATCTTGCTAATCACTTTCAAATATATATAATTATAATCAAAATTTTAGGTCACCACACAGCCTATCAGCTTCACAGTGTCTTAATGCATTGTCAGTTGCTAAACAGACTCAATTTTTGTAGAATTTCTCTACAAAAATTCAAATAGAAAACAAAATGATTTTTAAATATTTATTAATACTAAAATTAAATTAAATTTTATTTTTTTGAATTATTCAATCACTTATTCACAAATTAGCAAGAAAACAAGTCTTATAATGTAGAAATCACGTTCTTACACAGCCAAAAATAAGTTTACAATGATAGTTTTACATTAAAACCATTTTTGTTTAACACCATATTTTATAGAAATATTTCCCACTATATATAGAATCAATCTTCCACATTTAGAAATTTTTATAAAATCATTCCGCAAGGTAAAAGTAAGGAAAATCAAATATACCTCACACATGGAACAAATTAGGTCTGTCAACTTAAAAAACTCATAAAATTCAAATTTCATTATTTGGATAAGTCTTCATGACAAACATCCTCAAACATCTAATATTCACCTCAACTCTTTCTAGGACTTAACCATCTTCATAACTAGTTCAAATTAGAGCTATCAAAATAGGTGACTAGGCCTAGCCTGGCCCAGTGGTTCAAAGCATGAAATCAAGCCAGGTTGCCTACATTCCCTTTGGGTTATTGTTTTTAAGGCCTAGCTTGGCCATATACAGGGCCAACGGGCCATTGGACCAAATTATCCTTGATTAAAAATGAATAACAAATATTTAAAAATGATTCTAGATCTAAAAAAATGAAAAAATGAATTCGATATTTTCTAAAATTAATTCATATGAATGAAATTGAAGATCTATATATATGGGTCTACTTATTCTGCATAATGATCTTCAAGAGGTGAAATGCAGTGGAGGAGAAGCGAGAAAGGGCTAAGGACGAGCAGTTATGGAGTGTCAAGTGATCAAGGGCCAATCGACTAAGGAGGAGGAGCAGCAACAACAAGCATGATTGAAGTAGCGAGTAGGGGCTAGTGAGGGGAGTAGTAGAGTGCAATGTCGCAACTTAAGGATTTAGGCCTCAATCTTCTAAGTTTTTTGTTAGGGAAAGAAGAACACTTTTTTACATTAAGTGAGGAATCCTAACATGAATAACACATGAGTACAAAACTACAAACACTAGTAGGTTACCTTTTTTTTTTTAATCTGGGCCAGCCCAAAAAATATTGGGTTAGCCCAGCCTGAGTCCAATTGGCCCATCGAGCTAAACGAGTATTTTAGGCCACGTTTTCTTTTCAACCTACCCCAGCACTATTTATGGGTTGTTCGGGTCAACCCGTTGGGTCAAGCTCATTTTTCCATCTCTAGTTCAAACTTCAAATCCAGCTCCAAAGACAGGATATATTCAGACGTCGCGAATTTGGATTCCATCATTATAATTTAAGTGTAAGATTTTTAATAAATGCAGCACTCAATGTTTTCACACCAAAATTTCCAATCTCATATATCAATATGTCCATAATATGAGAAAATATCAATAGCTTCTAAATCTACAAACAATTATCTAATAGGGCATCAATCTAATAGTGTCATATATTGGCAGGGTGTAATAAAAAAATCACCATAAATTGAGCACTTGTAATAAAATTACCTAATTTTATAGGCATCATATAGACACATAAACTATCATCTCAACAAACATTAAGCCTCAAAAACCTTATGTACAAAGAACAATTTAATTTGCAATCTAACAGTTTAGCAATGACAATTTCAACAAAGCAATATACATGTAAATACATAGCATTTCATGTAGCTCTCAACTTGGGCAGTGCCATGAACCAAATTTCACACATAAGATCATCTAGATACAATGGCATGAAATAGGCTAACATCAATATTTTCATTATCAAAGCTTCACAAAACAACCAGCAAAATTCTCATGCACACACACATGTCAAGAGCATGAAATTCCAATAAAACACAAGGCCTAACTAAACACTATATGGCCAAGCATATGTATGACAAATCATAATTCATTAAAATAATCTTACTCTAGCCTATTTCACTACCCAGTTCCATAAAATTCCTATTCTTTCCCCTTACCCAGTGGTCTCGGCCTTGAAGAGAAAGGAAAAGGAAAATCTCATCGATGGGTTCTTGCATACTTGAGTGCCTCGAACTTGTCCTAGGATTGATCGAATACATCAATCGGGTTAAAAACTTAATTTTTAATCTACAAACACCATTTTTGGTCGAAAACATAAAAAGCTTGTAGTACTCACAAAGTCCCTTCAAAGAGTGTAAATGAACGAAGGGCCTAAAGGGCGCGATTTAAAGATCAAGACCAATCATTGTGAAAGTAGTAATGAAAGGATTACAAAGTTGTTATTGCATGTGACATGCATCAATATTTGGGAGAGATTGAGGGAGAGAGAACTTCGGCTAGAGAGATAAGAATGGAGAGAGGGAGTTTACCTTAAATTGAGATTGAAGGAGATGAACGGTGGCCTTGATGGCTTGTATGGTGGTTGGTGGTCTTGGTCATGGGAGGGGAGGTGGAAACTGTGTGGAGAGGAAAGAACTTAGGGAGGAAGTTTTGATAGAGAGAAAAGAAGCGTATGTCAAAAATGAGGGAGAGAGAATGATTTCGAGAATATATAGTGGGTTACTTTGAGTGGTAAAATAAAGCATGTTCAAATTTTTGCAACTAACAACATATAGAACAATGGTTAGGAACTTCTTTTAAAATAAATCGAAGTGGAAGAACGCTTCAATTATGTAAGAATTAATTTTAGGATTCCATAATAAAAAGAATGGTTTAAATCAAATAAGAATCAACTCATAAAAATTACTCCTTATGGGCTCATTAGAGATAATGGTTAGTGAATGACAATTTTTTAGAGCCATTAAGATATTTTTCAATTGGGAAGAGAATAACTAACACTATTCTAAAGACACTCTTTGATTTCCTGAATACTCAGGTAACAATTAACATTCTCTCCTAATCAGTGATATTATAAACCACTTATTTAATTCCTTTAAAGACATAATCAAACATAAGTATATTTATATTTATAAAATATGGTTAAACTAAATTTATTTTAAAAATCATGTAATTAAAAATAATAGCGATAATAATATTAATAATAAAGATAATAATAATTGGTCAAATAAGGAATTAAAAATAATTAAATGACAATAACTTAAATATCTTCTTAAACTTGGTTGAACAAACTCCAATAGCAATGATATTTCGTCAATAATTAATACACAAAATATAATAATAATAATAATAATAATAATAATAATAATCATCATCATCATCATCATATATATGTGTGTGTGCATATATTTTATGGAATTCTTATTTTTTGAGTTTAATGACTATGCATTGTTAGTGTAAAAAGTTTTACACTGTCAACTAATCACAAATCACCATTGTTATGTCTTTTAAGGTAATTATTGTAAAAGTAAACAAACTTACCATACATGGTGATTTGTGATTGAATGACAGTTTAAAACAGCTTTATACTATCAGTGCATAACCTTTTTTTTTTAATTTTTTTTTGCAAACCACAAATAATGCAACTGCATATCCAAGGCTCAAACACGAGCCCATTAATTAAGCTGTAACAACCTTGTCCTACTTGATCCATGCGCTCGATGGTTACAAAATTCTTATGTAAATCATATTTATCAAATATTTACAAAAAGGTTGATGATGATAATAATAATAATAGAAATTTCACTAACTTGAACATAATACTATAATTTTCACGAAATTAATAAAAAAGGTTTAATTACACTTTTTGCCCCCAAAATTTCACAATCTTGTGAATATTGCCTTTAAAGATTTATCTTTTTTTGCAAAATTACCCCCCTCCCCCTAATATACAAAATATTGTGAATTTTGTCTTAATATATTTAAACAGCCACAATAAATTCAATTTGTGGTAGTTTTTCCTTTTAACCATCACAATTAAGACAATTTTCAACTTTTTGTATATTGGATGGCAAAATTGGCCAAAAAAATTGGGGAGCAAAATTTGCGAATTGTAGAACTTTGAGAGCAAAAAGTATAATTTAGTCTAATAAAAAATACTAATATTACCCAATAGTAGCAAAAATACCAAACATTTATAATTCCAACTTATAACAAGGATACAAATATATTTATTTTTCAAATCTAACGAAATAGTATAATTACAATATATTTAATTAAATTGATAACAAATATCTTTTATAAACCCAATTGTAACAAATCACAAATTTTCTAGAAATACCAAGATTTCCATCACAAAAACATATAGGCAAGGCAAAGAGGGAAAAAGAAGGTGTTATAAAAGTGGTGGTGGTAACAATAATATGACAATGCAATGATGGTGGTAGCAATAGTGACAACGATAATGGTGACAATAATCATTGGTGGTATTCACAATGACTATGATGAGGGTAGTGGTTGTTGACGATAACCACAATGATGGTAATAGTTAACTAGCAATAGTTGTGATGATAATGGTGGTAAGTAAGTGTGGGACAACAAAAACAACAATTGTAGTTGCGACGTATATTATATTGTCTTAATTTATCAAGTAAGATTATAAGAAAAATTAAATATGATTAAATATGTATATAATTTTAAATATTATCAATAATTAAATACATGAAAAGATTGAAATATTTATTTGATATATTTAGAAAAAAAATCTAGTCAATATATAATTTGATACATATACTTCTTTATCAGCATATATATATCATGTATATCTAATGTGCAAGTTAAAGTACATTAAATACATATTCGTCAAAAATTTTAATTACCAACAAATAAACATTAAATAATTTAAATTATATTAGATATTTTCTTGTTTAATAAAATATATTTTTATTTCCTTAACCTATACACTTGATCTATAAGATGAAAAATTATTAATAAATTTTGTCTGTGATAAAATTTAAAGTCACTTGATTTTTATTTATGATAAAAATTTAAAAATTATGCTATAATGTTTTATGATAAATTGTGATATGAAATATTTATTTTAAAGTAATCCATAATTATAAATTATTTTATTAATTTTATTATAATGATTAATATTTTTGTATTTATTTAAATGATTTATATCTTAATTTCAAATATACTTCTTAATTTTAATTTGATTTAAGAATCAGTCAAAAAAATTCTTTCTCAAACCATTTCCTTTTTATCTTTATCCATATACTTGATATTTTAATTGTTTATCTCTTTCAATCTATATTTTTCATCTTTATCTATAAATTAAATTTCAATAATTTTCTAAAAAAAATTGTTAATAATTCAAAATAATCTTGTATAATAATATAAATTATCTATCATGAATTCAAAATATAATTTATATGTTCTAAAATATTTATTTATATATTCAAAAATATTTATTTCTTATAAATTTTATTTATACAAAAAAAAATTATCTTGTACATTGCACAAACTAATATAACTTTTGTAATGAAAATACTGCCTAAAATTATGTCAACTAAAAATATATATTAAACCTAAGATCAATTTTTAATATGAAATCAAACATTTAAATTTTTATCTAATTTGTAATTTTGTAAGATATCTTTATTCTAAGGATTCTTATTAACATACATCACACTCCCTTACAATTCACTTTCACATCATTTTTTTTCATATCTCACATTTTTCATCATATCACATATCACATTTATTGCCTTTTCTCTCTTTACTTTTTCTTTCTTTTATCTATTTTTCTCTTTCCTTCGCCCCAATCTACCGAAAATAGGATGGACGTTGATGATTATTCTAATTTTAAATGACTCAAATACTGCCCTTCCTAATTATGGCGGCACTTTCCATACCTTACCTAATTCCTTCGCTGGCACTTTCCTCCTCTTCTTCCAAACTCCCTCCCTATAAATACCACCAGTCTCAACGTTTTCTTTTCATTCTCACTAACTAATTCTCATTCGCAAGGTGAGTGCATTGTCTTCTTTATTTTCTATTTTGAAAAAAAAGTAACGGGAAATCATGTTTTTGTTATTATTCTTTTGAGTATTGAGGATAATCAATTGATGCATTATGTTGGTGGTTGTGTAGCAGTTTCTGTTGGGAGTTTAGTGAAGATGGGGCAAGCGTTTGGCTGCATGCAAGTGGACCAGTCAAGTTTGGCCATCAAGGAAGTTTTCGGGAAGTACGATGATGTTCTTGAACCTGGTTGCCATTTTGTGCCCTGGTATTTTGGCAGTCGTGTGGCTGGTGCCCTTTCTTTGCGTGTCAAACAGCTAGATGTTCGCTGTGAAACTAAGACAAAGGTTTCTTTCTTCCGCTCTTACTTGCACTTTCTCACTTATTTTTGGTGTTGTTCCCCTGTCACAATTGAAATATTTTGATGCTGTTATCTAATCACAATTGAAGTTTCACTTCAATAATCTATGCTGATTTTTATTATGTGAAATATCGAAGTAAAATTCTAGTTCTAATAAGAAAATAACACCAACAACATATATGGATTCCTCCTTCTTTAAATGGGTGTCATCCATTTTACAATAACTACCTTCAAAGTAATTGTTAGCATGATTTCTGATTGATTGACAATGTTAAATTACACTGTTGGTGCTATCTTTAAGGGCAAAATTGAATATTATTTACTCTATTTTTTATTTAAAGAAATTGTAAATTATTATTACTTAGATAAGTATGGTTAGAGCCGTAATATAGAAACATATATATGGTGCGTATCATACCATTAGTGTCTCTAAGCAAGTTGTCTAGAATTTCTTCCCATTCTTTTAATAAAAAGTTGCCTGTCAGAACAAAGTTGGAGGCCAGACTATTATCCGCACTTGGCATGAAGAAGGATATTAGAAATGTAATCATTGATGTGTTGACATAACCAATAATATTTTTTTTGGTCCTATTTTCCCTACAAATTATTCGACATATATGTACCCTGATTAATGGCTGGACTGGATTATTTAACTGACCATGGTGTACTACATCCCATCAGGACAATGTCTTTGTTACTGTGGTTGCTTCTATCCAATATCGAGCATTGGCAGAAAAGGCAGCGGATGCTTACTACAAACTCACCAACACCAGAGATCAGATACAATCCTACGTCTTTGATGGTGCATATTTTAGTGCTTGTGTCGTGAATCTTCTTTAAAGAAATTAGGTTTATGTGTGCATCTTGAGATTGAAACTTATTTACTCCTGTTGTTATTTCAGTTATCAGAGCAAGTGTTCCAAAGATGGAACTGGATGCTGCTTTTGAGCAGAAGAACGAAATTGCAAAAGCAGTGGAGGAAGAACTTGAAAAGGTATCCCCTTTTGTTTTATGTTTTAAATGAAGAGTGGAGTAGGACATCCTTAATCTGTTTGCTTTTACTTTTTAGGCTATGTCAGCCTATGGGTACGAGATAGTTCAGACTCTTATTGTGGATATTGAGCCAGATGAGCATGTGAAGAGATCAATGAACGAAATTAATGCTGGTATGTTTTCTAGATGTTCATGTGTTTGCTTCAATTCTGTTAAGAGTTATTCATATTTCCTTTTAAGCATGCAAACAAAATAAACGTTGGTGTGGTCCGTGTCTGGAGATTTCCTATAGCTGAGGTTTTGATTGGAGTTTCTTTATTCTTTTATACATATATAAACATGTTAGACAAAAACCTTGGCTTTTCATGGAGCTAATTATAGCAAATATGAATAGTGAATCATTTTTCATTAGAGAATATCTCCCAAATTCCTAATCTTAATTAGCATGATTATCCGGAACTACTTCTTGGTGTCAGCTTAAATACACAACCTTGCATATACTTACAGAGACGTATAGATAGTGATTTATCTTGTTTGATCAAAAAAATATTTGATGCATATTTTTTTATTTTTTCCTAATTACTCTCTACATTGTTCTTTTACCATCACAAATAGCTGCAAGATTGAGGGTGGCTGCAAACGAGAAAGCGGAAGCAGAGAAGATATTGCAGATTAAGCGAGCAGAAGGGGATGCAGAATCAAAGTATCTAGCAGGGCTTGGAGCTGCTCGTCAGCGCCAAGCCATAGTAGATGGCCTGAGGGACAGTGTGCTGGCTTTCTCTGAGAATGTGCCTGGGACAACATCGAAAGATATCATGGACATGGTTCTCATGACCCAATATTTTGACACAATGAAGGAGATTGGTGCATCCTCAAAATCCAATGCTGTTTTCATTCCACATGGACCTGGTGCTGTAAGTGATGTTGCCTCACAAGTTAGGGATGGTCTTCTCCAAGGAAATGGAAGAGTCTTCAAGACTGAGTGACTGACATATCTTACCATTAATATTTAGCTTCATTACCATATCTATATACTAATTTGGCACCCGTGCTTAAGCATGCATTATCAAATTTTTTTAATATTATTTAAACCTTAATTACGTTTTAATCCCTAAAGTTTGAAGTAAATCTGTTTTTGGTCTCTCAAATTGAAAAGAAATTATTTTAGTCCTTACAATTTCAAAAAATCTGTTTTTAGTCCCTAGAGACAGATAATGTTAATAGAAGTGGTAAAAAGTGGTGACGTGGTCGTGTTAGCATTTGTCACGTGTACACTTTCGTTAGACACGTCATCGCTTTTCGCCACTTCCATTGACACCATCTGCCTCTTGGGACTAAACGGATTTTTTGATATTGTAGGGATTAAAATAAATTTTTTTTCAATTTGGAGGAACAAAAATAGATTTACCCCAAATTTCAAGGACTAAAAACGTAATTAAGCCTAAGTGAAGTTAGTATGTGAAGAATTTGTATTATCTTTTCATTAAATCAAAAAGTAAAAAAAAATTATAAAAAGCCTATATATGCAGCGTTTGCAGAAGTACTAATATGAAAATGTTTAATATTTTTTCTCAAGAATAAATCAAATGGACTAATGAATAAATCATAAAAAAAATCATAATAACAATGTAAAAATTGAATTAGTTTTTACTTAAATAAATCATAAAAATAGAGATTCTTGAAATGGTGGCAATTCCTTGTCTGATAGCACTTCAGCTTCCCGAACCATGGTGGTGTGAGTCTTGATGTGAGTTGAGGGTCCGGGATGCTAGGCTGGATGGGTTCGGCATTGTCTTTGTTATGCTATGCCGTTCTTATTTGACCATCTCAAATTAAGTTTCGGGACTTTTGTCCATGTGTCGCATGTTTTGGACCTCACTGATTCGGATCAATGATGGACTTGGAATTTTTAAATAATGGGATAAGATGGTATCTCTTATTACAATGCGAAAAATAATATGATAAAAATTAAGGGTGTGTTCTTTTTTTTTTTTTTGATAAACCAAAGAAATTTTATTATAAACATTCCACAGCACAAGATGTGCAAAGGGAATGAAACGAAAAGTCAAGTACATGCTTCTCATGACAGCACAACCGTTCCCATATGCAAAGAACAGGGCACCCCAACTATTTACCAATGGTGAGACATACATGGAATGGACGTATGCATCACTCCTTATTGAAATAGAACCCCAACCGTTACCAACATGTCGTTGGTTTGAGTAGAACTAGGCTTGGATTTTGTAAGTAAGGTATCGAGTTTGAGCCTTATAGATGAAAAAAACATGGTTAAAAAGAAAGACCCCATTAAATATAGTCAGCTAAGTTTTCCAGTAAAAATTAGTCATCGACAAAACTGGTAGATACTTCGCACCAATGTCATGGTAACAAAATAGTTTATTGTTCATGAGTACAAGGGGTACTCAAACTCATACATCAATCCAGAGTTTAGAGCACATGCTAATACAAGAAAAAGGATTCAAAGAACACCCCTCTTAAAAAGAGCAAGGAACTTTCCTAACCTTAAAACTAAACTAGTGCCATAATTAAGTCTAAAAGGCCAGTCATTTCAAATACACACCCTTGAAACAGAATGCTATTCTTCAATAACCATAATGACCAAACTACAACATGTCATAAAATATAAAGAAAGGCTCTAAATCGTTTCACTCTAATAAGAGATCCATGTTGTAATCACATGAAAAGCTAGAATACCACACAACAGTTGCCAATGGACATGAAAAGAATAAGTGATCACAATTCTCAGCTTGATTAAAACATAATACACAAACAATATCATGAGAGCCAGTAATCACACCACGATTGTAGAGCTTTACCCAAGTAGGAAGTTGTCCAGCATGAGCTGCTATGAGAAAGCCAAGATTATAATAATTTTAATTTTATATAATTAAAATTCATAATAAATAAATATTTTAATGTACATATAATATTATAATTAAATTTTATAAAATATAAATATTTTTAATATATATTATATTTTAGATTTACAACTAATATCTTAAATTGTGATATAAGGTTATTTTTAACTATACTAACAATTTCTTCAAAAAGAATTTATTGAAATTTAATTTAAAAGATAGAGATAAAAGATGATAGATTGAAAAAGATAGATAGTTAAGAAAATCAAGTACATAGATAAAGATAAAAGAATGGTAATTTGAGATTATTAACATAATTTTTTTGGCTAATTGTAAGGGTAATATATAAAATGCGCACATACAAAGGAGATAAGAGAGAGAAGAGTAACAATGTTTAATTGAAAAAGTGGAGATAAGAAGAGTCTCACTTTCCAAGTAGTGTATAAGAGTAGATATTAAAAGTAAATTTATTGACAATATGTTTTTTAATATTTTCATAATTAATTCATGATTTTATTTTTTAATATTTTAATTAAATTTTCATTTTATGTTTCAAGACAATAATGTTATATTATCAATATGAGTTTTTTCTTTTTACATTAATGATATTGTTTGAATAATATTTTAAACCAATTTTTATGATATTGGAATTTTTATTGCAAGAAAAATATCTTCAAATTCAAACAATGCATTAAGATTTAAAATTTAAATCAAATTAATTTTGAAATTAAAATTAAAAAATATATTTAAAAGGAATAAAAATTAAAAAATTAAAATTAAAATGTTGAATACATTGTATAGGATTAGTCATATGGCTTAATCTGAGAGTAAGAATAACTCCTAAAAACTCTTTCATTTAAAGATGAATATTCATATTTATAATATAGAAGTAGATATAATAATTTTTTCTTAAAAACTAGTATTTTAGTGTGGCCAATGTACATGCTAAATGTTAATTTTATATAACTAAAATTTATAATAAATATTTTGAACATATAAGTTATATTTTGAATTTATGATAAACAATTTATATTATGATATAAAGTTATTTTAATTATTAACAACTAGTATTTTAGTCTATGCAATACACATAATAAATGTTTATTTTATATGATTAAAATTTATAATAAATAAATATTTTTGAATGTATAAATTATATTATAATTAAAATTTATAATAAATAAATATTTTTAACATATAAATTATATTTTAGATTTATGATAAAAAAAATTATATTTGAATACCTGGTTATTTTTAACTATTGATAATTTCTTTTAAAAAAACATTGAAATTCAATTTAGAAATAAAGATGAAAAATATAGATTTAAAAAAGAAATAAGAGGTTAATAAAAAAAAATCCTAAAAAGGCTCTCATTTAATATAGCTATTTTAATTTATAAAGAGAAAGAATTTCTAAAAAAAATTATATGAGTTTGATGGAGACTAGTATTTTAGCCTACGAAATGCATATTATAAATGTTTATTTTATATAAATAAAATTTCAAATAAATTAATATTTTGAATATATAAAATATATTATAATTAAAATTTATAGTAAGTATATATTTTTAACACATAAATTATTTTTTAGATTTATGATTAAGAATTTATATGTGATATAAAGTTATTTTTAACTATTGATAATTTCTTATATTAAAATTTAATTTTGAAATAGAGATGAAAAAATATTGAAAGATATAAAAGGTTAAGAAAAATCCCTAAAAACGTTTTCATTGAAGAAATATTCTTAAAACGCTCTCGTTAAAGAATAATTCTTAAAAACGCTTTCATTCAAGATATCTATTCTAATTTATGTAGAGAGAGGATGTGTTATACTATCAACTAACTAGAAATTATTATTTAAATAATTTTTACAATAATTATAAAAATTAACAAACCCATCATTCATGATGATATGTGATTAAATGACATTATAAAAGACTTTTATATGTACTAAGGGGAAAAAAGGCACTTTGTGCCTCTCTATATGCATTTAGTGGGGTGAACATTTATTTTTTATTTTTAAAAATAAAAAATAAAATAAAAGAGAGATGATGAAAGTTAAATAAGAAATGAAAATGTGCAGTTATTTTGAAATTAGACTTCATAATAGTGATGTAGTTTATAATGTTAGTTAAGGGGTAAAATAGTCCAAAAATATGAAAAAATAACTTAATTAAGATCTTTTTCAATAAGTTCTTATTATATAAAAGTTTACGTTATAAGTGCTTAAAATTTAATAAGCTATTTACGTTTGGATATACACGATTGATAAGTGCTTACACAATTTTAAAGTGTTTGTATGCATTGCTACATAAGTACTTAAAAGATACTGTTTCATTTTTAAAATTGAAAAAAATCAAATCATGATTAAAAATAAATTAAAAATTTAAAAACTAACTAAATAACTAATATGCTAACATTATATATATCACAAAAATATTAAAAATAAAATCAAGAGTCACCATTTACCTATTTTTAGTTTAAAAAAAACAAAAATTTAAGTATCATAAATTTAAAAAAAAACATGTGACACATACAAAAAAATAATTACCATACACCTATCAATAATTTTAAAAATTAAAATATTTAAATAATCAAAACATGACTAAAATATAAATTAAAGTGTTAAAATTAAAATCATATATATCATAAAATCATGATATAAGTTTAAAAAATTTATCAATTATATGTATAAATAAATCTAAGTATGTAAAAATACCAAATCATTGTAAAAATTCAACCACTACACACCATTGTAGAAGAAAACATATAAAAAAATTACTAGCAACATATAAAAGAAATTACTAGCAATATATAAAAATATAAATTTATTTAATTAAATTATATTTTTTTTAGGGTGTAAAAGAAGGAAACAAATAAAAAAAAAATTTACTATTAACAATAATTATAATTTGTTTTGCTTTAGAATTTAATATTTATATTAATTTGGGTGAAGAAATGAAAAAAAAAAAAAAAAGATACGCGACCTCTATATGTTTGGTCCTGATGGAATTTGAAATTGAGTCTTTTTATAAGCTCCACATAAATTATTCCTATAAGCTATATTTGAGAGCTTATGAAAATAAGTTAAAATCATCTTATGGATTAGTCATAAGATATTTTTATAAGTACTTCCAAACACTTTTACATGCACTTAAAACATAAAATAAGTCCAAATAAGCTGTTTATAAACTCTTCCAAATGAGACCTTAGTGGAAATTATTTGGCTTCAAAGGAACTAGATTTTTTTTTTTCAATTAATTAGGGGATATATTTGGTACATGCCAAAAATAAACCGTGAACAAAACCTCTATAATGTTTTACATACATCAAACATACGTAGATAGAACATTTTTAAGGTTTTGCCCACAACAAACATTTATAAGTATAAGTCTTTTTGGTTTTAGTTACAGTTAACCATGTCTATCAAATTAGAATATTGCAAGAGTTTAACCTACATTAAACTATGTCTATAGATAAAAGTGTCCATAAGTATAGATCACATTTCTTGTAGTGGATGCTTAATAGATTTATATATTTGAAATCCATCAATTCAATTAACTCAAATTATAATTGCATTAATTAGAATTTAATATAACTAAAAAACTAGTTGATATTTTTTACACAATTTCATTCTAAAGTATTGAAGATTTTAAAATATAAATAAAAATTTATTTGTTTAAGTTTAATAAAAATATTATATGATACAACATTTTCTTAGATTTTTTTAAAATATATTATTATTAACTTTAAAAAATTGAAACAGATTTTATATATATATATTTTTAAAAAAAAATGCATGATTTTCATTAATTTTTTAATATATTTTTAATTAGAAATATTTTTCTTATAAAAAAGCTAGACATATATGCTCTTAATGTGATTATAAAATTATATATTTGATTATAAATAAAGAAAAAAGTACATGCATTGAAGGTAAAAAGGTTTTTTTCATTGTTATCTAATCATAAACTACTATATATTTTAAGTTTGTTGACTTTTATAATAATCACCTTAAAAGTCACATCCAAGTTGATTTCTAATTGGTTGACATTGTAAAATCTTTTACATTGGCAGTACATATCCATTAAACTCTTATAAATATTTATGTATTATAAGATAAGATTTTAATAAATTAAAAAACAATTTAATTTATTAACATCATATCTTATAAAAAAACTTGTTAAATATTATAAATATTTGAAACTTATTTTAAAGTAAGTAGATCCCTCTCGTGTCAAATAAATATAACTCTTTTTTGGATTATGTCTAACTAATTTTGATGTTAATACTAGTATTTTAACTTGTGCAAAGAATAAATACTTATTTTATATAAATAAAATTTATAATAAATAAATACTTTTGAATATATAAATTATATTATAGTTACAATTCTCAATGAATAAATATTTTTGAATATATAAATTATATTTTAGATTTATGATAAACAATTTATATTATAATACAAGATTATTTTTAACTAATAATAGTTTCTTTTAGGCTAAGTTTGGATTGATGGTAGAAGGTGGAATGAAGAGGGATGGAATGGAAGGGAAAGTTGTTCCATTGTTTGGTTTATAAAAATAGGATTGGAACATAATAAAAAAAATGTGCCATGATCCATTCCATTTCATCATTTTATCCCAATTTTCTTCCACCCCAATTTTGGGGTACACTTGATGGGACAAAACTTTTAAATTATAAAATGACATTTTTATCTTTGTAAATTTTATCCTAATCATAAGCCTGTTAAAGATAATATATTCAAAATAAGGGTAATTTAGAAATTAAAAAGTTATAACTTATTCCATTTTGTCCTTTTACCAAACAATGGAATGAAATGTTTGTTCCATTCGATTATAAAATATCTAAACAATGGAATGACATTTTTATTCCATTCCATTTTAATCCATTTCATTCCATTATATTACAATCCATTTCATTCTATTTTTTACTACTAATCCAAACACAGTGTCAAAAATATATTAAAATTCAATTTAAAGTAAAAATAAAAAGGATAGATCAAAATAGATAAGAGATTAAGAAAAATCCTTTAAAATGTTTAGGTTGAATAAAAATTCCTAAAATCACTCTCTTTGAATAATAACGCCTAAAAACACTATCAATCAAGATAGTTATTTTAATTTTTATATAGAGAAGATTTTTTAAAAAAATTATTGAAATTCAATTTAAATATGAAGATGAAAATGGGATTGAAAGAGATAAACAATTAAGAAAATCAAATATGCAGATAAAGACAAAAGGCTTAATTGCACATTTTGCGAATTTTGTCATGCAACTATTTTAATTGCACATTTTGCCTCTCATCTGTCACTATTTTTCAAATTTTTCCGTCCAACTATTTTATTTGTACATTTTGCCACCTCCGTCTAATCATGTTAGTTGGCTGCTGACATAGTATTTTGACCCTTAACGTGACAGGTTGACTGCTAACGTGAAAAGTTGAATGCTAATATCGATTGATGATATGGTAGGCTGATGATGACATGACAACTTGTCATGTTAGTGGTTAAAATGTTATGTCACAGGTCAACTAACTGCGATAGACGCAGATGGATAAATGCCTAAAATTTTAAAAGTTAGGGTGACAAAATGTGAAAATAAAATAATTTGGTGACAAAATTCACAAAATCATAAAAGATGGGAGAAAAAATGTGCAATGAAAATAGTTAGGTAGCAAAATTTACAAAATTTATGAAATATGACAAAATGTGCAATTAAGCCAAGACAAAAAAAGGGTAGTTTGAGATAATTGATAAAGAAATTTTTTAGGCTACTTATTAAATCAATTTAAGTTTAAAATTAAAATTAAGAAATATATTTGAAATGAATAAAAATTAAAAAATTAAATTAAATGTTCAATGTATAAGATTAAGATAAAATATGTGACTCAATACAGTGAGAATAATTTTTTAAATAACTTTCATTCAATAATGATAATTCATATTTATAATATAAGATAGATAAAAGATGAAAGAAATGTTGATGTGTGTTTGACGGAACATTTACAAAATGGATTTTGTAAAATTAATTTTGAATGAAATTACTTTTTAAAGTGAAGTGATTTATATTTAATTTTTTTAATCTAAAAATTAGTTAACAATAAAATTAGGTATAATTTTCTTATTTTTTTATTTAATAAAAAAACTACTAAGAATTATTTTAACTCAAAATCAAGATTTATCCTAAAATTAATTTTTTAACATAAAATCAAATGTGTAAACATCTATAATCTATAACTATAATAAAGAGGATACCCTCTTTTGATCTCCACTTTTTTATTGAATTACTATACCCTTTAACCACTCTTTATGTTATTTATTACTTTACCCTTTAACTACTTTTAAATTAAATTACCCACTATACTTTCTCTTTTATTTTATTCTTATTTTTTAAAAAAATGAAGAGTTTCTCGTAGTTTATATAAAATTAATTGAAATTCGTTAGTCACATTAGTCCCTGTTGTTATTTCTGTCGGGATCTATAATGATTGTAAGTTATAAAATTTAGAAACTATAATGATAATAAATTGTACATTTTAAATAGGCTAAAATATATTTTTAGTCCTTATCTTTTTACTAAAATTCATGCTGGTTATTTATCTTTTAAAAGATTCATGTTGGTCTTTTAATTCTCAAATTTGAGTTATGTTGTCTGTTCAAAACAGTAAATCGTTTTTAATTTTGAGATACAATTCAAGATGTGCAATTTGTCTCATTAGATTCACCTACATGAAAACTATAGAACTCAACTCTGTACTTAATAGTTTTCTTTTTGAGTGCATTAAATGTTATTTCCATTCTAACATGAATATTATAATAAACAATTTGGCTTATCTTTTCTTTTTGTATTTTATTTGCATAGTAGGTAGAAGTTTCCAACCTTTTGTTTTTGGTACACTAAATTTATCTAAAATGTTGTTTTGTTACTCTGTTTGTGCGCCAATCACGTCTTTCAGGTAAACAAATTGGTAAACTGCCCCTTTTTATTTCTTTGACTAAGATGAAGACTCAAGCTTGTGATATATGTCATTTGGCTTATACGATTATGAAAATCCTTGAGTTCTTTACTTTACAATCTTCCTATTAGACGAAACTTTCAAACGAAGTTGAAGAATGTGCTAATAGACATGAGTTGTATTGCACCAGTTGCTTCTTTATAAGATGAGATGTTAAGATGATCTATAGTACATAGAAATTATTAGACTTTATCATAAAATAATCAATCTTTGCCTTGTTTGTTATCACTAAAACTAAGGAGTGGATCATCTTTGACCTAACAGATTATATATGTATATAATTTTAAATATTATCAATAATTAAATACATGAAAAGATTGAAATATTTATTTGATATTTAGATAAAATCTAATCAATATAATTTAATATATACTTTTTTATTTTCATATCGTGTATATCTAACGTACAAGTTAAAGGACATTTTTTTTTATAGGCAAATAAGGTTTGTATTAAAAAAAAAAAAGAACACAGCACAAGTAGTGCCAAGTTTTGGCACTTGTCTGATATCACATCAGTACGACAGTACCCCCTTACACCCGCCAACAATTAACAAGTTAAAGGACATTATTAAATACATTCTTCAACACTTTTAATTAGCAAAAAATAAATATTCATATTTTTTATTTAATTATATTAAATATTTTCTTTTCAATAAAATATATTTTTTATTTCCTTAACCTATGACTTGATCTATTAGATGAAAATTATTAATAAATTTTGCCTGTGATAAAATTAAAAGTCACTTGAATTTTATTTATAATAAGAATTTTAAGATTATGCTATAACGTTTTATGTTAAATTGCGATATAAAATGTTCATTTTAAAGAAATTCATAATTATAAATTATTTTATTAATTATATTATAATTATTAATATTTTTATATTTTATTTTAACGATTTATATCTTTTTATAAATATATTATTTTTCATTATAACTATATTTTTATCTTATATTTTATTATTTTTTTATAATAATATTCTTCATTAAAATTTAAAAATATAATTTTATTTTTTAATTCAATTTTATTGCACAATATATGAGTAATACATTAACTTTAGCGGTGAGCAAAAACAAGCAAATTGACCGCAATCCGTTATAACTGAGTTGGAAAATTGCATTTCAGGCGGATAAAAATAGGTGTCGAGTTAAAAAAGTAAAAAAATTAGGTTTAGTATGGGTAATTTTGGGCGGGTACGGGTTGAAATTATTTTTTTTTGTCGGAACTCGCTCGCACCCAACCGAACAGCAAATCAGGTAAATCTGAATTGTGCATATAGCTGGCTTTCCCTGTTCCTTTATTTCGTTCAAAATTTATATTTACAACAATAATTATTATCAAGCTTCAAAACTGTCTTGGGGGGCTCTAAATATACATTGGGTTTCGTGCTCCTTTCTCTCTGCCAAGTAATAAGTCATGTAGGGTAATGTAATTTAAGTGGGTAACCACAAAATTGAGAAGACTAATGAGGTGTGTGAGATTGAAACTCTTCCTCTTCGTAGTCGGTGACACCTTGGTGTTCCCTTCCGCTGGATAGTGAGAAAAATATAGCATTTGCGCAGCACTCTCGACTCTTCCTCTCTGTCGTCGGCTCCTTGGCGTGCTAATAGCATGATGAGCGTGGGCTGCCACGCAGAGTGACTCCCATGTTTCTTCCACCGTGGACTTCGAGCATTGGGAACTCTTAGATCTCCACCGTCCCATGCACCAAGAAATCGTTTCCTTTGTGCCTGAAATCGTCAACAGAGGTGCTATTTGTGTCATGCATGAACTGCTCCGTGTTCTTCTCTGCCTGAAGTTGTCAAGGTACTTTAGCGTCTTTTATGGTGTGGTGCTATCAACCCCGTTTGTACCCGCCTGTTTAACCCGCAAGCCGCCAAATTCGAGACCCGCCCCAACCACAGCGTTAAACGGTCGTAATCGGTGTAAAAATGTCAGTCGTCGGTTTTGTGTCGGATGAGCTTTTCTTGGCCCGAAACCGTCCGATGCTTAGCCCTATTAACTTTTAGGCTTCGTTACACTTTTGATCTCTTAAGTATTATAATTGTGAAATTTAATTGTGAATTTTGATCCCTTAAGTTCTAATTGAGCGAATCTGGTTCTCTAAATATTGCAATTGTGCGATTTTGATCTCTTCATCAATCTTCCATTGAAAATTTAATATATTTTATTGACATAGTAGATGATGTGGCATTGACAGATGGTAGTGGCTAACATGGTGGTCCAACACATATGTTGATGTATCATTGACAAGTTGCATGGTAGGTAACATGACATGCTAAATTGGAATGCAATATTAGAGAAGAAATTTATAAAATGGTGGTGGAATTTGAACCCCCACCGTTACACCCTAACAACACTATCATTACCACTAGACCAAAATGTTAATTCAAAATATAAATCAAAATTATATTATATATAACTTAAATTTGATTACAAAAATTGTTGTATATTTATTGCTAATAAGTAAATTTTTATAGTGTATATAACTTAATTTATATTTATTAATATATACTAATAATATTAAATACTAATAAATTAAAGATTAAATACTAGCAAATTATAAATTAAATTTTATTAAATACAAGTTGCCTAATAAACATATAATAATAAATTTATTAAATATTAATACATATAAATTAATAAATTTATACTAATAGTATTAAAATTAAAATTAATAATTTAATATTAAAAATATAAATTAATAAAAGTATAAGTTTTTAATGTATCAATCAATATTATTAGGATAAGTTATTAAAGTATCAATATAATTGATTTATATTTATTAATATTATTAGTATATGTTTCTTAATTTATATGAATTAATATTTAATATCATTGTATTAAATTAAAAAAAATAAGTTATTAAAGTATCAATATAAATTAATTTATAATTATGAATTTTTATATTTATTAATTTATATTTATTAATATTAAATAATTAATATTAATTTTAGTATTATTATATTTTTTAATTTATATGCAGGAATATTTAATATTATTATTATATATTTATTGACGTATTAGTATTTAATAAAATTTTAATTTATAATTTATTAGTATTTAATATTTAATTTATTAATATTTCATTTTATTAATGCATAATAAATGAATATTAATAAACATAAATTAAGTTATATATAGTACAAATAATTTATTTAGTAGTAATAAATATATGCGCATTTTGTATCTCACATTTAAGTTATGTATAGTATAATTTTCACCTAGACTTAAATAAATTTTTGGTCCTTATAATATATGAAAAAACTTAAGTGCAGTTCCTTAGATACTTTTAGTGTTGTTTCCCAATCAAAATTGTAGTTTCACTTTGATAATCTATATTATTTTTTAATGCATACAGATTATCGAGGTGAAACTCTAATTTTAATTGGAGAATAACACCAAAAACACCTAAAGAACTGCACTTAAGTTTTGTCCTATAATATATCGTTTTTTTGGTTTTAGTCCTTTTAAATATTTTAATGGTCCTTATAAAATTTTCCTTTTTATTTTGGTCCTTGTTATTTTGTTTTAGTTCTTGTAATATAATATTTTTTTACTTTGTCCTTGAAATATGTGAATTATTGTTTTTAGTCCAATCAATTTTTTCAAAGAAACTAACTCAAAATGTACAAAATATTATAGGAACTAAAACGAAAAAATAGATATATTACAAAACTAAAACAAAGCAATAAGGACCAAAATAAAAAATATCAATTTTGCAAGGACTATTTTAAAAAATAATTTTACAAGGAACAAAACCAAAAAGCAATATATTATAAAAACCAAAAACATATTTAAACACTTTCACTTATATGTCAAACAAACACTTTATCTAATGGTAATGGTGGTAGTGTTAGGGTGAAGGGTGCAAGTTCAAATCCCACTATTAACATTTTGAAAAAAATTTCTTTAATTTTTACATGTCATGTCACCCATCATGTTAGTATGTTAGTGAAACATTAGCATATGTGATAGACTATCATGTCAGCTAGCACATCATTCGTTAGTGCCACATGATTTGGCATGTCAGCAAAATCTATTAAATTTTTAACGAAAGACTGAGAGGGACCAAAATCACACAATTGTGATGTTTGGGGACCAACTCAATTAGAACCTAAAGGATCAAAATTACACAATTGTGATACTTGGAGGACCAAATTCGCTCAATTAGAACCTCGAAAACCAAAATTACACAATTGCAATACTTAGAGAACCAAAAGTGCAATTAAGGCTAACTTTTATTAAAAATAAGGCTTAAATATACTTTTGGTCCTTTATCTTTTTTACTAAAATTTGTTTTGATCATTTATCTTTTAAAAGATTCATTTTGGTTCTTTAATTTTTAAATTTGAGTTAATGTTATCTTTTTGTTAACAGTGACCGTTTTCAATTTTGGGACACAATTTTGAACCTTTTTTTTTTTATTGATTCAAGACCTGAAACTTGTCCCATTAGATTCATTTACATCAAAACTATGGAACCCAACTAATGTTCAAAACAAAGAGGGCCATAAACATGGTGAAACACGTGAAAAGTGAATCCCACGAGCAACTAAAAAACTGAAAAATTTAATGTTAGATTCTTTTTTGGTTGCTCATGGGACTCACTTTTCACACATTTTTCACCATATTTATAGCTCTCTTTGGTTCGAACATTAATTGAGTTTCATAGTTTTCATGTAGGTGAACTAATAGGACAAATTTCAGGTCTTGACATCAATCAAAAAAAGGTTCAAAATCGCGTCACAAAATAAAAAATGATCACTGTTAATGAAATGACAATATTAACTCAAATTTGAAGTTAAAGTACCAAAATGAATCTTTTAAAAGATAAAGGACCAAAACGAATTTTAGTAAAAAAAATAAAGGACGAAAAGTATATTTAAGCCTAAAAAAAAAAGATGAAAGGAAGGTCAACATGTGTTTGAGCGAAGATTTGCATAATTAATTTTGGAATGAATTTGATTTTAATTAAGATCAATTTTGAAACGAATTGATAAATGTTTGAACTTTTTTTATTCTAAAAAATATTAGTAGTTAAACCTACTCCTATTTTATAAATTTGAATCCTTATCTTTAAATGAGAGCAATTTTAAGAACTATTCTTGAACAAGAACATTTTTAAGAGCAATTTTTGAATAAAAGTGTTTTTAGAAGTTATTCTTGAATAATAGCATTTTTAAGAATTATTCATGAGTGGGTACTTTTAGAAGTTATTCCTAGTCTCATTGAGTCACACATCTTATCTTAATCCTATATATTAAAGGCCCGTTTGGTTGCTAGGATATGATAGGATTGGATAAGATAGGATAATTATCCTATCCTGATGTAATCCGTTGTTTGCTGCACCAGTAGGATATGATAATGCTATCTCGTCCTTTATCCTATCCTGTTACTCCATTGTATTTTTTATCTTAAGGAAGGAGTTGGGTTAGGAAGCAACATGATAAAATAAGCTCTTTATATATATATATATATATATATATATATATAACAAAAATATATAATAAATATAATATATAGTAATATATATTAATTTATAAATAATAATAATAATAATAATAATTTTGACATGTAAATTTAAAGTATATTATTAATTATAATATTAAAATTAAATAATTACTATTCAAATATTTTTTAAATAAAATTATTTGAATAATAATTATAATCTTAAAAATCTTATATAATTTTTTTATAATTTTAAGAAAAGTAACTACATATATAAAAAAATAATATTGTATAGTTTAGTTAAAATTGTAATTTTTTTGTAAAAATAAAAAAATTAAATTAAAAGTTATTTTTAGAAAATTATATGTAATTTTATAAAACAGCAATTTTGTCATTTGAACATGATTTGTATTTTATCTTATTGTTATTTGGTTTGTTATTTGGCATGCACTAAACATTAGATAAGATTATAGCTTATTTTGCTCTTATCCTATCATGTTCTTATCTTACTCTCATATCCTATCTTATCTTATCCTATCTTGATCACTAAACTAGCCCTCAGTATTTTTTTTTTAATTTTTATTCCTTTCAAATATATTTTTAATTTTAATTTTAAATTTAATTTGATTTAACAACAAGCCCATTTTTTTCAATCATTTCAAATCACTCTCCTTTTATCTTTATTAGGATATTTGATTTTCTTAACTTGTTGTCTCTTTCAATTTATTTTTTTATTTCTAAATTAAATTTCAATAATTTTTTAAAAAAATAATTAAAAACACTTTGTATAGCAATATAATTATTTATTGTAAATCCAAAATATAATTTATATATTTAAAAATATTTATTTATTATGAATTTTAATTATAGTATAATTTATATATTAAAAAATAATTATTTCTTATAAATTTTAGTTATATAAAAATAACATTTTGTCATCTACATTGCACAAACTAAAATAGCAATTAAATATAATTTTTTATCAAAAAATACTTAAAATTATTTCAAACACAAAATATATATGTAACATAAAATTAATTTTTAATATAAAATCAAACATTTAAAATTTTACCTAATTTGTATTATATCTAATTAATTTTAAATGATTCAATAATAATGTTAATCCACGCGTCACCTTCCTTTCTGGGGGGCGCGGCACATTCTTTTCTGAAAGAAATGAATATTGAAAACCCTGCGAAGCTGCTTTATCGTCACCCTTACTTTGGCTCTCTTTTTCTTTCTCTTTTCCTCTCCCAAACTCCCTCTATCAATACCGTCACTCACCACCTTTTATTTTCATTCTCACTCATTCTATATCAAATTCTCATCATCAAGGTGAGTGCACTATCTTTGAAAATCAAACACCATAGAAGTCTTCTCTATTTTCTCTTTCGAAAAAAAAGAATAATGGAAAATCATGTTTTTGTTATTATTCTTTTGAGTATTGAGGGGAACCCAATTGATGCATTACATTCATGTTGGTGTTTGTGTAGCCTTTTCTGTTGGGGATATAGTGAAGATGGGACAAGTGTTTGGTTGCGTGCAAGTGGATCAATCAAGTGTGGCCATCAAGGAGGTTTTTGGGAAGTACGATGATGTTCTTTAACCTGGTTGCCACTGTGTGCCCTGGTGTTTTGGCAGTCGTGTGGCTGCTGCCCTTTCTTTGCGTGTCAAACAGCTAGATGTTCGCTGTGAAACTAAACAAAGGTTCCTTTCTTCCACTCTCACTTCCACTTTCTCACCTATTTTGGTGTTGTTATCCAATCGCAAGTGAAGTATTTTGGTGGTTTTCTCTAATCATAACTGAAGTTTCATTTTGGTAATTTATGTTCAATGTAAAATATCGAAGTGAAACTCTAGTTTTTATAGGAAAATAATGCCAAAAACACGTACGGATTCCTCCTCCTTTAAAACCATTTTACAATAACTACCTTGAAAAATCTCTAGCATGGTTTTTGATTGGTTGACAGGGTTAAATTACACTGTCATTGCTCTCTTGAAAGATCGTTTGGTCACTTTTTTTTTATATGGAGTGAATTTTTAGTGGCAAAATTGAATATTATTTACTCAATTTTTTATTTAAAAAAATTGTTTATTATTACTTAGAGCAATATGGTCTAGAATTAAAGTTGACGGTCAGAACAAGGTAACATAGAAACGTATATAATGTTCGTATCATATCATTAGTGTCTCTCTAAGCAAGTGGTCTAGAATTAAAGTTGACAGTCAGAACAAGGTACCGTGGCCAGTCCATTATCCGCACTTGGCATGAGGGATATATTAGAGATGTAATGTGAAATCATTGATGTGTTGACATATCTAACAATATTTTTATTTTGTCATTTTTTTTTTCTTGCAAATGATTGCATATATATGTATCCTGATTAATGGCTTGTGTAATACATCCCATCAGGACAATGTCTTTGTTACTGTGGTTGCTTCTATCCAATATCGAGCATTGGCAGAAAAGGCAGTCGATGCTTACTACAAACTCAGCGATACCAGAGCACAGATACAGTCCTATGTCTTTGATGGTGGGTATTTTAGTGCGTGTGTTGTGAATCTACTTAAAAGAGATTAGGTTTATATGTGCAGTTTGCATCTTCTGATTGAAACTTATTTGCTCCTGTTGCTATTTCAGTTATCAGAGCAAGTGTTCCAAAGATGGAACTAGATGCTGCTTTTGAGCAGAAGAATGAAATTGCAAAAGCAGTGGAGGAAGAACTTGAAAAGATATCCCCTTTTATTTTATTTTTTAAATTAAGAATGGAGTAAGACATCCTTAATCTGTTTGCTTTTACTTTCTAGGCCATGTCAGCTTATGGGTACGAGATAGTTCAGACTCTTATTGTGGATATTGAGCCCGATGAGCGTGTGAAGAGAACCACGAATGAGATAAACGCTGGTATGTTATCTATGTGTTCACATGTTTGCTTCAGTTATAGAGTTATTCATATTTCCTCTTCAAGCAATGAAACAAAATAAATGTTAGTTTAGTGTGGTGTCTGGGGATTTCCTATCTGAGAGGTTTTGATTGGAGAGTTTCTCCATTCCTTGTCACTATATAACTAAAGCTGTATTACCTTAGAAACGACTTAGTTGGGCCTTATACATATATAAACATATTAGACCAAAGCCAAGACTTTCCATGGAGCTAACAAGTCTGAATAGTGAATCATTTTTTATTATAGAATACTTCCCAAATTCCTGATCTCGTTAGCATCATTATCCTGAACTATTTGTTGGTGTCAGCTTAAATCCACAACCTTGCATATACTTACAGACACTTATAGCCAATGATTTATCTTGTTAAACAAACAAATATTTGATGCATGTTTTTTTTATTTTTTCCTAATTACCCTTTACATTGTTCTCTTACCATAACAAATAGCTGCAAGAATGAGGGTGGCTGCGAACCAGAAAGCGGAAGCAGAGAAGATATTGCAGATTAAGCGAGCAGAAGGGGATGCAGAATCAAAGTACCTAGCGGGGCTTGGAGTTGCTCGTCCTAGATGGCCTGAGGGACAGTGTGCTGGCTTTCTCTGAGAATGTGCCTGGGACAACATCAAAGGATATCATGGACATGGTTCTCATGACCCAATATTTTGACACAATGAAGGAGATTGGTGCATCCTCAAAATCCAATGCTGTTTTCATTCCACATGGACCTGGTGCTGTAAATGATGTTGCTTCACAAATTAGGGATGGTCTTCTCCAAGGAAAAGCAACAGAGTGTTGAAGACTTACATATGATACCTCTAGTTGTTTAGCTTCACAACTATGTGTATAGGACAAAACTTAGTTGCAGTTCTTTAAATATTTTTGGTGCTGTTTTGCAATTCAATAATCTGCATAATAAAGTTGTGCATTAAGGTTAGCATAGGTTGTCCAAGTGAACCCACCCATATCTTCTTGACCACACCACAGCTTGCTTTTTCTTTTATATGCCGTTGCCATCCCATGTTCAGTGTCTTTCTTTCTAGTTCCATCTTTTTGAATTTGTGAATAATACATACAAAGCAAATAAAACTGTTTTGCAAATAGTAACGATAGTGGGCGAAATTGCTTTATTTGTGGTTTGTGATTTGTGTTTGTTTTAATGTTATGTGGAGTTATCCTTGGCTTTGTCTACTATCAGAATTAGTGATAGGCTCATTCTTCCGAGCGGATAGGGCATTCAAAGTAGATGACGAGTTTGCACTGCCAGAGATTGAGAAGGCATTGTCCTGAAATCAGGATTGTTCCTTGTTAACATTGACAGTGTCACGGTACATGCTCAAAAATAAAAGCAAAACCAAAAATGCCGAAGAAAGGTTGGCATATGGCAATAACTTGATGAGTGTGCTTATTTAGACTCTCTATTTAGGTACATATTACCCATCATTCATTCGTGTTGATCTCATTTTTATATTTTTGTTAAGCAGTGGGTTTCATAGGAAGAACAAACTCCAAGTACTGCAGGTGGAGTAGGGGAACCATTCAAAAAACTGAAAATCAGATAAACTAAATACCAAAAAAATTGAAAACTGAAATTTTTGCTAGATTAGATCGGAATTCAGATTGATTTTAAAAACTAATTTAATTTAATTCAAAATGAACTTATATTTACATATAAGTTTTTATTTATAAATTTATGATATCACTCATATTTATATTTATATTTTTTATATATTTATAAAATTATCACATAATTTATACTTATTTATGAAAAATATATTTAATTAAAGACACTTTTTTAGTAATTATTTGAATAAAGGTATATTAAATGTAATTATCAAGTTGTTATATTTGAAGAATTATATTATTATTAATTGTATAATGACTTATAGATGAAATATTTGATATTATAATTATTTTTGATTATGTTTATTATATATTTTAATATTTATTTAATATTTTTTCCAAAGAAAATTAAAGTAAAACCAAAATCAAAATTATATTTAAATTTTAAATCAAACCAATTAAATGGTGAATTAAAAAAAAAGTGATTAAATTGGATAATTTTTTTCTTTGAAATTGATCTAGTTCAATATGCAAACACCGCTAATGCGGAGAGTAAAACAATGGATTAGGGATTTCTCCTCGATAGTTTGACAACGTATTGGACCTAAATGTGCGTTTTTTTTAAAAGATTTTCAAGTTCTAGTAAACGGAATAAAATTATTTTTTAATCTTATTTCAACTAGGAAAAATATTTATATAGTATTGAACCATCCATATATCAGTAATATTAATTATAATAAGTTATTCAATAATTCTTTTTGGTTATAACTTTTTTTATCCGATCTCAATATTATATTATTAGATTCTTTTTATGGATTGCTATTTTATTCTTTCTTTCCCTTAAAATTTTTGTGTGATTCCCTTAAGCCGTTGTGAAGCCTCGCCTACAGAATTTGCACTGATAAGCCCTTAGGTTAAGTTTATATGAAGGTGACCGGCCTTCTCATAAGTTGTTAAACTTATTTTAATAAGTCTGTGAAATTTATTAAAAATAAATCATAATTTTTTATATGATAAATTTTTATTGAATAATTACTTAATTAATTTATTCATACAAATGCTACCTTAGTTGACGAGGACGTGGTGGTTTTTTTTATTAAGAGGGTGTCAATTTGGCGTATCCTCTCCTCATGGGATTTTCCATTGGGCTTTGCTATTCCGAACTAATTTTTTTTGCATTTTTCACTCCATATATTGTTTGTTATTTTTTTTCTAAAAAATACTTCTGATGAAAACGTGTTTTTGTTATACAAAATACACAATAGAAACGCGTTTTCATTATATTGAGAGGGTGTGCCTCCATGCACAATGAAAATTTGTTTTCATTATGTATATTGTACAACAAAAATGTATTTCCGTTGTGTATGGAGGACGTACCCCCTTAACACAACGGAAACACGTTTCCTTGTATTAATTTTTTTGAAAAAATTTAATTGAAATATTAACTATGATATAATTTATCATTTTTAATATTAATCACATTAATTATGATATAGATGACCATTTTTAATTGAAATCAAATTAATTATGATACAATTTACCCTTTTTAATAGTAATCAAATTAATTATAATACAATTTTAAAAAATATATGATACAAGTTGTCATTTTTAAAAATAATCTAATTAATTATGATGCAAAATTTCCTTTTTAATAATAATCAAATTAATTATGATACACTTTTAAAAAATATACGATACAAGTTGATTTCAATCAAAAATAGTAATCTATATTATAATTAATACGATTATTATTAAAAAGGATAAATTATATCATAATTAATATTTTAATTAATTTTTTCAAAAAAATTAATACAATAGAAACGCATTTTCGTTGTGTATCAAAGTTACACAACAAAAACACGTTTCTGTTATGTATCTTAAAACTATATCCGTTGTGTATCAAACTTCTATACACAACAGAAATGTGTTTTCGTTGCGTTGATAAGTTGAGAGTGGGAAAGAGAGAGAGAGAGAGGGTAAAAAGAAAGTAAGCATAAAATAATAAGTAACTACATTTTTGTGAAAATAAGGGGTGAAAAGAGCAGAAAAAGGGTGGGACTAACAACCTCCTTTTCCATTTAGTCAGTTCTTTCAGTAATAATATGGTTCATTTAGAAAATCTTTACACTCATATTATTAAAAGGGGTGATTTTTTTTTTTATATTTTCTTTGTGACAAATAATTTTATTATAAATTTAATTAGTTGAAAATAGAAACAAGTATGGCGCTGTGTAATTTACCCTTCTGTCATTCCAATAACAAAGGCTTACAATATATACAAATTACAAGGGAAACAACCTCCTATAATTCTGCAAGAAATCCCCTTAATTGTTTATGCCTAAAATAACCAAATCTTGATTGATATCCTAAATATGTACAAGATTTCCTAAAATTTACAAATACACGATTATGTGAGATTCTCTCAATACCCCCCTTCAAGTTGGGGCACAAGGGTCTCGAATGCCCAACTTGCCCAATAGAAAATCAAATTGTTGTTTGCCTAGAGCTGTAGTCAAGGTGTCTACTAGCTGATTGTAAGTTTGAACATGCATTGTGACAATATTACCGTCTTGGATCTCATTGCAGATGTAGTGACAGTCTACCTCAATATGCTTGGTGTATTCATGAAACACAAGGTTGGCTGCGATATGAATGATTGCTTGATTATCGCAGAAGAGTTGCACGGGTTGGGGATAAAACACTTATAAATCAAACAAGAGAGCTTTAAGCCATCTTAACTTGCTAATTATTGTGGCTATAGATCTATATTTAGCTTTTGCTGATGAACGAGAGATGGTAGCTTGCTTTTTAGTTTTCCAGGACATAGGAGATCTACCCAAAAACACGAAATACCCTGTTAAGGAGTGTTGAGTGAGGGCAACTTGCCCAATCTAAATCGCAACAGGTATATAGCTTCAAATCACTATCCAAACAAAGAAAGATCCCTTGGCCTAGATTGCCTTTCAAATAATGAACTACCCCATATTGCAACTTCCCAATGCTCCTATTGAGGACATTGTATGAATTGAGCTAAGATATGAACAGAGTAGCTAAGTTTAGATCAAGAAATAGTCAAATAAATGAGCCTCGCAACTAGTAGACAGTGTTGCTTTGGATCTGTCAAAATAGTACCATTAGCAAGAGCCAGCCTATGATTTTGTTCAAGAGGAAAACTAGTTGATTTTGCCCCCAATAATCCTAACTCCGAGATTATGTCCAAAGCATACTTCCACTGACATAAGAAAATCCCCTGAGGTCTTCTAGCTACCTCAAGGCCTAAAAAATATTTCAAATTCCAAAGGTCTTTCATGTAGAAGCATTTGCTAAGATAACTTATGAAACCCTCAATCACATCTCCATCATTTCTTGCAATGACGAGATCATCAATATACACAAGAACACTCAAGATCACCTTTTTGCAATGATAGGTGAAGAATGAATAATCTACACAGCATTATCGGAACCTATATTTCTTTAATGCAGCCAGTGCTTGTCATAATCCATAAAGAGACTTTTGGAGTTTGCATACTTTCTCAAAGTCTCCACAAGAAAAGCTAGGGGGTAGTTGCATACAAACTTCCTCAACCAAATCATCGTGTAAGAAGACATTATGAACATCCATTTGATGCAATATTCAAGATCGTGCAACTGCCATAGCCAATAGAGTCTGAATTGTGACTATCTTTGCAATTGATGCGAAGGTTTCATTATAGCCATTGCCTTCTTTTTAATTATCTCCTCAAATAACCAGCCTTACTTTGTGATGTTCAATACTACCATCTGATTTGTGTTTGATCTTGTACACCTATTTGCATCCAATCTCCTTCTTTCTAGGTGGTAGTGTTGCTAATGTCTAAGTGCCATTTCTCTCTAGTGCAACTATTTCTTGCTTCATAGCATTCTGCCACAAGGGATCTTAAACAGCTTCAAAGAACCGAGATGGCTCATGCCCCAAAAGTGACTGTTGTAAGAAACTGTCTATAGCTTATATAAAAATTAGTACAAGTCATATAGTTTATGATAGGATATAATGCATCAAAGGATTGTGATGGTGGGTGTGACTCGAGAGTGGGGTCCTTGGCACAACTCACAGTGTGACAAATATAATCTTTGAGCTTGCTTGGTGGGCATTGTTCCCTGTGACCATGTTCAAGTTGTTCTTTCACCAAATCCTTACCTAACTGTCTTTAGGTTGAAATCACATCTTGTGCATCCCCAACCAATGTGTTTTCTCCCCCTTTCATTATGCATACCCATTCTAAATTTATCAATGAAAGGAGGGCCATCGTTCCACAAGATTTATATGGCAAGATTAGAGTCATCTTGCACATGCATTAGTCAAGAAAGGAAACTCATTTTCATAAAACACAACATCAAAAGATTCAAAATAATCTCCACTATCCAAGTTGTAGAGACGCCACAAGGATAGCCCACAAAAACACATTTTCGACTTCATTCACCATACTTGTCCTTTTGTCGAGGTTGATTATGTGCATAGCACAAACTCCCAAAGATGCGAATATGAGAATAAGTGGGAGTTTGGCCAAACAATATTTCATAGGGACTTTTACCTTTATATATAATGGATGGGGTACGATTGTTCAAGTACACTACCGTGAGGACACATCCACCCCAAATTCAATGGGTAGATTTGCCTAAAAATGAAGAACTCAAGCAACATTTAAAATATGCCTATATTTTCTTTTGACGCGACCATTTTGTTGCAAAGTGTCTACCATGGAAGTTTGGTGAATTATTCCTTGTTCAACAAAATAACCTCTCAAGACTCTAAATTCAATACCATTATCGCTTCTCAAAATTTTAATTTTTTTGTTAAATTGAGTAACCACCATAGTGCAAAAAATTTCAAGTTTATTTGCAACTGCACTCTTCTTTGCCAACAAATATATCCACATGGCACAAGAAAAATCATCTACAATAGTCGAAAAATAAGAAGCACCACAAAAGGAGTGAACATGATAAGGTCCTTAAACATCACAATGTATTAAATCAAAAGGCTCATTGGCTTTATTTTGGCTAGGAATAAAAATATCTCTTGTTTGTTTAGCTCTTAAATAGATATCACAAACTTGCTTGTGCTTATCTTTCTTATAAACATTAATATTAGGAAGTAAACTAACTATTTAACTTAAAGGATGACCCAGATATTTATGCCACATGGTGAATGAATCAACTTTATTTGTTTTGCATGCTTGCACAGATGTCACTATGCAAAAATGATAGACCCCATTTTGTTGTTCACCCAAACCAATTATCGTCCTCAAAGTGTGGTCCTGTATCACACGTAATTTGTTAGAGAAAGTGATTGCATAGTTTGAGTCATGTATCAATTGAGAAACAGAAATAATATTACAAGTTAAGTTAGGCACATATAACACATTGTTCAAGACTAGGCCTTTGCCAAAATTTACCATTCCTTCCTTATTTGCAATTGTGTTTCTTCCATTAGGTAACCTAACAGGGCAAGGTAAGACATCAATTATTTGTGTTAACAAATGTATTTCACCTTGTTGGAACCAAAGACGGAGAAGCGTCTATACCCTCAAAGTTTTGAGGATAACAAACCTATAAATGTTCAAGTTTCTACCAAAGGACTAACCTTGTCACAGCAAACAAGCTTCTCTTTATAGACCGTCCAGTAGACGTGTCAAAGAAGACTGTCCAGTAGACGTGTTAAAGAAGATCATTCAGAAGACTCGCTATAAAAGGACCATCTAGTAAACTTCTTAAGATAACCGTCCGAAGAACAAATTCAAAAATCTGATGCAAACTTCCAAGACAATATTCAAACAGCTAAGTTTTATTGGAACGTCCAATTTACTTATGATAGTTTTCCTCGAAACTAACACATTATTACTCTTATGATCTAACATTTAAATTGTTTAAAGCATTAATTGTAATCAGATTCTTTCTAGCGCAAAGGCACAACAAAACAGATAAAGTAAGTTAACTTATCAAGCTACCGTGCCGAATGAAGAATGTTCAGAAAAGCAGATCGCCAGCACAGTCCTACGCTTTCCTCTTTAGTGCAAGTCTAAAAGCTGTCACCCTAATCTTTTTGAAAGCACAGTTTACACGTCTCTCATAGCATAATGAAGTCAAAGTCTTCTACAACGGATCTTTTCCCTGAAGAATATATATATGCACCAAGGAAGAACGAAACACACAATATACGTGCCTGGTGTAACAATTCTTAGTGAACAAAAAAAACTTCTGAATATTTGATAGAAGCGTCCACTGGATGATAGCAAGAATCTTGTAAAGTTTTTCAGAGTGTTTTGAGTTTTATCTTTCAAATCCTTACTACGTGAGTTGATATCCTTGTAAAAATACTTGTCTGTGTTGTGAAAGTCTGGAGAGGCTTAGTGAAAAAGAATACTTGGGTTGAGCAACCTAGGTGATTGCTGTGTAAAGCCTGAAGAGACCGCGAACAATACTTGTAACCTAAGGTTGGTTAGTAAACACCTTATGGATGAAGGGACTGGACGTAGCTCAGGTTGAGTGAACTAGTATAAAAACTTTCTGTGTTATCCTTCTCACTATTCCTAAGCTTGAAAACGTTTTTTTTTTTTCATACTTACTTGCTTTGAAAAAGTTTTAAATGCACAATTCAACCTCCCCTTCTTGTGCGCTTTTTCTATTTCACACCTGTCATGTGATTTGAAGAGTTTTCACTTGTTTACCAGTGAGTTTCTTGGTGGATGAAGTAGGCTTGTGGCTCTTAAGAATGTTTATCAATGTTGACCATTGATTGTTGCTCAATCAGGGAAAAGACCCACGGTAAAGTAATAAAAGGACATTGGATCGAACATCAACGCCTTCTTTTATTCATGACCAGAAGCATTGGCCATGATCACTTGTGCAGCGCAGTAGAGATTGCCTTGCACTCTAGATCTAATGCCAAAATAGACACAAGTGTGGTGCTGTGTAATTTCCTTTTCTGTCATTTCAATAACAAAGGCTTACAATGTATACAAATTACAAGGGAAACAACCTTTTACAATTTTTGTAAGAAATCCTCCTAATTGTTTATGCTTAAAACAACTAGATCTTAATTGATATCCTTAATATCTACAACATTTCCTAAAAATATGCAAATACACGATTATGTGAGATTCTCTCAATAGTTGACAGTGGGGATGACAATCCTATCTAAACTCTATAGGTACTCGCAAAAACACCCACGAGTAGGCTAAATACTCAAGGCTGAGGCCAGGTATTTACCTATAAATTTTAATGAGAATGGGTAGTATAGTACTCACCCACCCCATATATATATATATATATATATATATATATATATATATATATGGGGTTTGCTAACATACACTCACTTGTTTTTTAGTTAGAGTACGTTAGCAAGCTACACCATTAGTGTATTTTAAGATACATTGTAGTTATAACTTGCTAATATACTCCAACTAAAAATAAGTGTGTGTATGTTAGCAAACCCCACAAGCATTTGCTAACATACACACACTTATTTTTTAGTTGAAGTACGTTAGCAAGCTACACCATGGTGTATTTTAAGATACATTGTAGTTATAACTTGCTAACGTACTCCAACTAAAAAAACAAGTGTGTGTTTGTTAGCAAATTCATATATATATATATATATATATATATATATATATATTATCTTTAATATATTAAAGATGAAATATCTCATATATAATATATTGAAAAGATAAAAAAATTTTAGTGATTATTATAATATTAAAGAACCTAATTTATTTTTAAAAAATAAAAATATTGTAAGAAGTACAAACAAATAAGAGTTTAATTTATATACATTGTAAGCGTCAAATATTTTTACATATATATTCAATAAGAATTTACCTTATTTCAACATCATATTAATGAATATAGGATAATTAGATTTTATTAGAAGTCTATGTAAAAAAGTTTTGCACTAACATTATATATAAATTAAATTAAAAAAATAATTCATACTCCATAAAAATATTAAATTATATAAAAAGTTTACATTCTTTTTCAAATGCATGCATTGCTTCTAAAATATTATTGACAATACTTATAATTATTGTTATTGCTGAACGTAGTTTTTTTAAAATTAAAATTATTCAAATTTTATTTAATATTAACTATGTTAAATAATATATTGAATGAATTTGTCTTTATATATTTATATTGAAATGTTAGAAATACTTAATTATAAAACTTTGTCAATAATTTCGTAGTTAATAAAAAAATAAAATGAGTTTGATAAATTTATTAAATAAAATGTTGAATATAAAATTTGCTTAAAACTTAAGAATTTTTTGCCACTGCTCTACACTTAACAAAGGTGCGGGTATGAGTATATAGGTACCCAGCAGGTATGAGAATAGAGATTATAGTTGCTATCTGCACAAGTATGAGGCTGGGTTCGGGTATTTTTTTCAAACGTGAGTAAAAGGATGGGTACTATTGTACCCTACTTAGAGCCTACTCATTATCATCCCTAATTGACAGTATAAAATTTTTTACATTAAAAATGTACAACCATTAAACTCTTAATAATATAAAGAGTTTTTATATTGCCATTTAATTGCATATTGTCATGTATAGTAAACTTGTTAACTTGTATAATAACTGCCTTAAAGGTTATACCTAACATGATTTTTGATTAGTTCACAGTATAAAAATCTTTACACATTTTTTTTGAAAAAAAAAATCATATTATAGAATCCTTTCAATTTTTCTTTATTTGTTATTTTTTTAAATCTCAACTAATTGTATTTTTATTCATTTGTGTAAATTAATAATATATTTTAATTTCATTATGATTTTAAACATTTTATATTTATATTTTTAAAAATTTCATCTGAAAAATGACATATAATAAGTACGGAATTCTTCCTAATTAACTTTTATATGTGATTATAAAATGACAAAGAGAATGCACATGATACATATTGCTCCTATGATTTACTTTTTCATTGCCTAACGTATGTCTGTTATTCATGTTCCCCACGTAAAAAAAAAGAAAAAGAAAAAAAGAGGAGTTTTCTGTTTTGCCTAGTCTCATATTGTCATGCATATTGTTTGCGACATAATTCTACTCACTACTATGAAAAACACTTTTAAATTGGTTAAAAAATACTTTTAAAATTGATTCTTGAACCGATTTAGATACAGACAATATAAAAAGTGGGTGATTATAAAACGAAATTTGAACCGATTTAAAAAAGAGTTTTTAACTTGGTTCATTTTGGAACCGATTTAAAATGTTACCACTTTTTAAGAGATATTATTTCAAAATATATAAATATTCACCTTTCAATGTGAATGCCAATTTGATTCCAGGTAATAGCAAATGAATGAGAATCCAAGATTACGTGAACGCGTAAACACTATTCCTAAAATAAAAACGCGTTGTCTAAGACTTGAAGTTTCTTTAATGTTACGTTTAGACCAAAGAAGTAAGGAAGAAAGTAGAGTAGAAATAGTTTTTAAAATTAAAATAATTAATTTGAAAGTATATATAGAACTGAGATTTGAAACAGAAAAAAAGATAATGTGGAAATTTTTTAAAACAATTAAAGCTAAACTTTTATAAAAGAACTTAACATATAAGAACATTTTACTAGTTTTAAAATTTTTAAAAAATATAAAGGCGAGTATTAAATAATGGTAGAGTTACGTGTTACAAGAAAAAATATAATAAAAATTACTTTATATTAGAAAATGAGCATTCAAATTTATAATATAAAAATTAACGTTGATAGTAAAGAAAAAGTGAAAAGAGTTTTAATTTAGGTAACATATTTGCAAATTGACTTTTATTTTTTCTATTTTTATTGATAAATTTAATTAGAATATATTGATGATATAAATGTTTTTTATACTCTTATCTAATTACAAATTATCTTGTATGATAAATTTATTAAATTTTATAATAATCACTTTGAAAGTTATATCTAGGATGATTTTTGATTGATTAACAATGTAATGCATGAAAATTAAAGTTTTTTATATTGTCAAGAAATCATGAAAATTAAAAGTCAACAAACTTATCATACATGATAACATGTGATTGAATTACCTTATTAAAATATCTTTACACTATTAACGTATTTGAATTAAATTTATTTTTATTTTAATATCTTTTATGGTACATGATTTTATAATTTTTAACTCTTTTTTAATATATTTTTAAATATTCTTAAATTAGTTTTTATTTTAAAAATTTTCTTTCATACTGAGATTTCGTTTTCTTTCCTCAAATTTCAATTTTAATTATGTTTATTTTTTTATATTAAAATTGCTTTTTCGCATTAAATCCCATCTTATATGTTAAAATTAGTCATTTTATATTTAAATTTAATCGTTTCTTTTTAAATTTAAGTTATTTATTTTTTTATCTAGTTAAATTATATATATATATATATATATATATATATATATTAAATACATTTTTAATTTATATTTTTTCATTTTCATGTAAATTAAAAAATATCTATACATTACACAAGATATCAACGATCATTGTCGTCGACAATTAATGGGAGTGCATTAGAGTGATTCAACGGATGCTTCAATGCTAGAAAAGAGCAAGAAAAGGGAACGAACGGTGGATGAGAAATACAAGAATGTACGTGTCGTGTGGCCTAAAACTGATAATATATGTAAGGTCCATGGGAATATGATGGCTGCTACGAATATTACTATTAGTATACCTAATTTTCTTTCTCAGTTTAATCACACAGTTTAACATTTTTTTCATCCTTTCTTGGTTCACCACGTGGTGCCGCTAGCATATCTTCCACACGTTATTTTTGGCTCCGACCAACACGGAACACTACTTTGGATCTGACAGATATGACGCATCATCATTCCATTATGCGTTTTGGTTGATCTTCGTTCGTTGGTTTCACGTCGGAGTTAACGGACATTATTTCACTATCCATTTCTTAATGGGATGCGCTATATTTAGTATTTTACAGCCATTGATTTAATTTAATTACATTGTCGTCCAATCACAAATAACTATTTATAATATATTTGTTGACTTTTATAATAATTACCTTAAAAGTTATACCAACAATGATTTCTCATTAATTGACAATATAAAAGTTTTTACGCTGACAGTATATAACCATTAAAATCTTAATTTAATTGATTGTCCTAATCAAATTCTCTGAAATTAAATCAACCATGGCAACAGCTACTTCGGCTAACAAGTCTACAACCATCCGTCATGGTATATTATGAATAATATGGGAAAATATGACTCATTTTCATCTTTTTCTAATGCTTTGTTTGGTTTAGAAAGAAAAGTGAAAGGAAAGGAGGAAGGAAAGAAAGGAAAAGGAAAGAAAAGGAATAAAAAGTGAGATGGTTTTTTAAGTTGTTTAATAAGAGAAAAAATGAAAGAAATGAAAATTAAAACTTTTCTTTCCTCTTATTTGGTTGTATAGAAAATGAAAGAAAAAAAAAATATGTATGTAAAATAACATAAATACTCCTAATATAAAAAGAAAAAAAATAAAAAAATAAGGATAAATTAGTATTTTTAAAACATTAACCACCTCTCCTTCACTTTTCTCCCCAAAATGAAACAGATCAATGAGTTATACGGGTCTCACATTTTATTCTTCCATCACTCCCTTTCTCAGCCACACCAAACGAAGGAAAGAAGTCGCAAAACTCAGTTTTTTGTCCCTACAACATCGTTCCCCTCACAATCAACTGTTTCAAACAAAGTGTAAATAAAAATAATGTTGATTTAGTTATTGATAAAGTCATTTATATTGATTCATTTTCATTAGATTAACATTTATCTTAAAAAATATTTTGGTTTTTAGATAATGGATCAATTAATTAAGATTGTGATTAACTATTGTATAAATTTAATTGAAATATATATTCATAATATGGGGCAAGGTAGTATGGGTGAGGAATGGATTTGCATTACGAGATCAAGTTTTAATCGCTAACTCTGCAGTAATATTAGGCTGAATAAAAACCTAGCCGTCGCATTGCCATGTCTTTCAATCTATTATAAGATCGGAAATTACTAAAAAGTTTACGTGACTTCATGTATGCTTAATTTTTATCATACTTGAATATTATTAAATGATTAGGATTGGGATTTTCTTCTCTTATGAAGAACATTTGTTAAAGATTCAAAGATGAAAATCGTTAAATGAAAAATAAGAACTCGTGTGATATATGGTGCTTTCTCTCTCCAGAGAGATGCAAGATAGTAGTTTGTTTGAGTGAAGGGAGTGTTCTTGTAAAAAATAAAATAAAATAAATTCTAATTTCTAAGTCAGTAAAAATTTTCATAGAGTAATTACCAGAAAGAAGGGTCATACCACTTATGTATGTTATTTATAGGTGTCAGGTGGTAATGGGTCTGAAAGGTGTCTATTTCACTAATATTATTGATTTAATTGCCCTTTATAGTTACTTTACTACTCCTACAATCACGTGTAATTACCCCTATAAAAGGAGCTATAATAAGATTAGGGAAAAGTTCTTGAAATCGATGTTTTTAAAACCGGACAGGTCATTGAACCGGTCAAGACACTGGTTTAAGGTTTAATGGTTCAACCGGAGTTGAATTGTGGTCGAACCGGTATTAATAAAATAATAATAATAATAATTAAATAGTACATAAAATAATATTAAAAAAGCATAATATTATAATTTTGTAATACTAAAAATTAAAAATAAAACATAATTTTATAGGTTCTTTACATTTACAATACCTATAAGTGCAAATCAAATATGTTATGATACTTAAGTATAAGTTTTAACTATACACATCAACATTTATTAATAAAAACAAGTTTATATTTAAAATAAAAAAGAAAATGATAAATACTTTAGGTTGGTTTTTATTTTTTTTAAGAAAAAAAATCAAAATAATGTTGTATTAAGCATTTTTTTTTACCCGCTATGAACCGATTTTTAGCCGGTTTTCACCTATTTTACCGATTTTTGACCGGTTTTTCGGTTCTTTGACCGGTTTTTCTTCAAGCCGGTTCTATGGTTTATTTGAACCAGTTAGGTGACCGGTTCACCGGTTTTCCGGTCCGACCGGCCGGTCCGATCCGATTTTCAAAACAGTGCTTGAAATGGTAGCAAAATTAGATTTTTCTTGTTAGGTAGCAGCTCGGCTTAGTCACAGTCAACCGTGACAATCCAAGCCTAGATGTGAGTCGTGGGTCTTTGGAATGTTGAGTTGATCATGTTCAAGTTATGTGGGTATTGTCTTTGTCATGTTATAAGGGATTTCCATCAAGAGATGCTTATCTTTATTAAGACCTCTGCTTATTAAGAACTCACTATTGGAGTAGATCTTGTTAAGCACTTGATGCTTATATAAGCACTAATACTATTTTTTTTTTGACACAAAAATGTTTATTAAATAATAATAATAATAAAAATTAATAGTAATTAATGTTGATAAAATATAAGGATGTGAAATTATTTATGGGACCTACTTAGTAAATTTTTTAGAGGTGCAGACCAGGGTTGGAGGGATTGGGTTCTTAAGTTGAAAAAGATAAAAATGAGTCATGTATATAAGTGGGACTAACTTAAGAACCCTAATGAGAGAAGTTGAGTTGGAGATGCTTTAACAATCTTATTTGATGTTGTCAAAAGGGGTATCCATCTCAAAGTGTGAAAAGCTTGGTCCACGTGTTATATCCTAAACCTATAGGACTGGTCTAAATAAATAATGGACCTAGAAAATTTAAATTGTAGGGTAAGATGATATTTCTTTTTTTACATGATAAAAATAATATGATAAAATTAAAGACTTGTTTGGAATGGTTGTCAATTTTAAGTTTTGAATTTTTTTAAAAAATTAAAATCAAAATTTAGTTTCATTTTTTATTTTCAATTTTTAAAATTTAAATCTAAATTACACAAATCACTCACTACTTTTTTGGGTTTGTTTAGTAATGATGGTGACTAACTAGAGGTGGTGATAATGATGTTGGTAGTAGGTGGTCAGGGTGATTGTGGTGGCAAAGATAATAATAGTGATGACGGGCAATGATGGTAGTGGTCATGGTGGCAATAACTGTAGTGGTATAGGAGAGGTAAGAGTGATGGTGGAAGTTATGACAATGACAATGCAATGGTGCTTGTAGGTGGTTGTAGTTACAGTAGTAATGGTGGTGATGGTGGTTGAACATGACCTCTTGCTGTTGAGGTTTGAAAGTTTTGATGACAACAAAGCTAGTGATATGAAGACAAAGCCAAGAACTTAGGATTTTTTGTAAGACTACTAATATTAACTAAGTCTAGCTCAAGAAACTCACAAAAATCAAAACTTAACCTAGGAAAATAAAACTTGAATAAAAGGTTTTTGAAAATACAAGCAAAACATGTTTTTCAAAGGGAAAACTCAATGTAATCGATTATATTGACATAATCGATTATTCCTTGGAATAATCCATTATTCATAGTGATTTTTGCACAAATAATCAATTATCCTTTAGGATAATTGATTACCCATTGAGATAATCAATTATCCCAAAACATAATCGATTGTTTTTAGTGTTAAGTACAAAAATAATCGATACTCTCTATCGATTATTGACAGTACAATGTGAAAAGATATTGTTTTTACTAATAATATTAATTTGATATCTTTTTAATTAATTAGATTTCAAAATTAATGGGCATATCTTCTTGAAACCTACTATATAAAGGTTGGTTTTCTAAAACCTAAAACACGAGAAATTATAAAGAATTAGATCATACTGTTTTCTTTTGAGCCCCTCCTAGTTAAGGTTGTGAGCCCCCTAGAGCTTCAATTTGTGATTATCTTACTATCATAAAATGATTCATAGCTTTTGACTTTTGTTTTTGCGAACAAGGGTGGTTTCCCATGGTTGTTCTAAGAAAAGGGTTTCCTAGGTTTTTAGGGTTATGTGTCCTTTAGGTTTTCTAGGGTGTGTGATCTCTAGAGGGTAATCAGAGTGATTCAGTGAGAAGTGTGACACCCACTATAATAAGACATACATTCATTATATTTTATTATTTCTTAATCCGTTTATTAGAACGTCGACTTGATTTAAAACTTATACGTACTTATTTTTCGCAAACATTTAGTAATTCCAAGAGACATTATATAAAGAACCATGATCATGAAATAGAGTCAAGTCTTGCGTACAAAATCAAAGTACATATATAATAAATACATCAGTAAATACAACAAAAGTTCATCCTAAATACACGCCCGTAGCTGTACAACAAAATGACCTATGTCAGAGCACTAGGCTACCCTATCCTGTAAAATCTACAAAAGTCATATGTAGAGTTGCCATCATTGCAAGTCCTCAGAGTCCATCTGCTCGTACCACGATCGTATATGAAAAGAAACAAACAAGAAAGGAGTGAGGTTTTTATAAAAGCCTCATTCGTTTTCTTAATAGGCTGCAAACAATAAATTAAACAACCAATTGGGGAATTCCTAAGGTCTGACCTACGTTATTACGACTCAATCTCAACTTTTACCAGACGTATGAATCCATACTTATCTCTGATGATTTACTTTAACCATCAAGAATCACTGGGAAGCGATTGGGAGTTCGTATAATCCCTCACAAGATACAGACATCCATGTCGTAATCATCATCCTCGAGGAAAGGGTCACACGCCCATCAGGGATATACACTACACCAATTATGGTGATGTTGAGCAGGCAAAAGAGTTACCAAGTCGGTTTACGTGATTTATCCCAGCTCAGGGTGCTAACTTAACCATTGGGACATTCACAACTCGGTATCTTTACCCTTAAGACCCCAACAATGGTTCCTACCTTTCATCCCGCAGTGTACCAATTGTTACTTCCCAGACACCAAAACTCATGCTTCTCAGCATGGTCCTAACTCAACTGGGGGTTTCCTATGACTTTGTTTTTAAGTTTCCAAGCATGCTCTTTGGGTAATCCAGCAAAGTTTTAGAATCACCCTTCACAGAGATATTCATCCATCATTCATAATAACCTAGAAACAATTCAACTAAGAAATATAGCAAGAAAATGTCATCACTTAAAGTTGCATACAAAAATTCATTTTCACACATACATACTTTTAAAATAAGTTTTCAATTTAATTTCTTTGATTTGTCCTTATCCTTTTCTAATTTTTTTAAATTAGGCTATTTTAAAGGAAAAGTTCTTAATCCATAATTACGGAGAAAATTTTTAAAAAATTAAAGTTTGAAAGAATTGCTAATTAAAATGTGTGTTTTATTTACAAGTGTAGGCATTTTATTTTATTGACAAAAACATTTATTAGAAAGGCTTGGTCGAACAAAATTTCCATTTTTTAAACATAAGTTAACAAAAGATTGGATGTTAAAATCATTTAATTTATACAAGAAAACTTTTTATTTCTAAAAACTTTCACTAGTTAGGCTAGAGGCCCATTCAATTCAATTGGCTCAAAACTTTGTTTTTTTTTTTTTAATTAGTTTCATAAAAGTTAAAGGAAAAACTTTTTTTTAAATTTTTCTACTAATTCTAAGATTCATTTTTTTTTACTAAGTTGAACCAAATTAGGTAATTGTCAAAATACTTAAATTAATAAAAGAATTCATTTTTCTTATTTTTTTTTAAAAGGACTGTGAGCCTTTTATGTAAAACAACCATAAACTTTTTCATTTTCTCACTTTGAAATTTTGGGCATTTCATAAAAATCAAATATTTCAATTTTTGTAGAAATTTAATCCTTCTTCTACTATTTTTATTTCAACTTAATTTTTTGTTTGTTTCCTCTTTCTAATGAAGTACCAACAAAATAAAGGCAAAATAAATAACAATGGAACAATGAAATAAATAACAAGAGCTAAATGAACAAAAAAGAAATAGTAATAACTTAAATGGCAAAAATATAAATGACAATAAATTAAAATGGTCAATAAGATAAATAGCATAAATATAAATGACAATGGAATGTAAAAAGCTAAGGGTTTTGGGGGAGAAACCACTCCAAATCCATCTACATAAAAGCAATTAAATAGAAAGTAAAAAGCTAAGAGTTTTGGGGGAAAATCCACTCCAAAACTATCTACATGAAAGCAATAAAATGAAAAGTAAAAAGCTAAGAGTTTTGGGGGAAAATCTACTCCAAAACTATCTACATGAAAGCAATAAAATGAAAAGTAAAAAGATAAGAGTTTTGGGGGAAAAATTCACTCTAAAACCATCTACATAATTAAATAAAAATGATAACAAAAGCAAGAAAATAAATAACATCAAATTAAATATCATTAAAATAAAGCAAGAAAGTAAATAATTACTTATATATATAGATAGTAGTAGGATTAATATAATAATATTGGTTTAAGGGATAACCCAACACACACACCCATTAAGAAAACAAAAATTAGAGGCTTAAACCTCACTCCCCTTTTACCTCAAATAAGTAGCTTCTTGGTGGAATATAGAAGAGAAAATGAGGTATTAAGGTGTTAGAACTAAACCTATGGTTAGAGGTGCTTTAATGGTGGATAAAAAAAATTTATGGCTTGCAGAATGGAAAGGAGAAGGATGTTCAGCACCACAACAGAGAAGAGGGTTTGAAATTTGAAGAAGAAAATGTGAAAATTGAAGTGTGGATGGAGGGGTATTTATAGGAGAAAATTAGAATAGTTTTGGTTTAATTTTTTTCCACTAATCCCATTAAAAATAATTGAAATTGAACTGCCCCAACTAACAGCTCTGAACCAGCGTGAAAATGGAGCCAAGAGGAAGAAAATAAGAGCTGTTTTTGTTGACTTGCAAATTACCCATGTGTTAGCAATGGTAAAAGTAATAAAATATTAGTTTATGGTAAATAATTGAACTAAATTATTGGGTCAATTTTAATTAATTCTGACCACACCATGCATTCACCTATATTTTTGTGAGCCTAAGAAGAAATTTTTGGAATTTTCTCATATATATATATATATATATATATATATATATATTATTTATAATAAAATTTTCACTAAAAAGGACATTTATTAAGCTAATAAATCAAGTTTTTATCAAATAATTATATTTTTCGTTTTTTCACCATTTTCCCTTCAAAATAAATTTTATAATTAAAATATACTCAATATAAAATTTTCAAAATATTTTGAAATCAAAAAGTCTTTGGTTGGCTCCCGCAATTGCTTAAGGGTATCTGGTCATTTCACAAAAACTGTCTCAATAAATTTATGAAATTATTATTAATTATTCTAAATACATAAATGAATTAAAAATAAATTTTATACATTTCTAACTATTTTTATCTACTTTCTCAATAATATAATTCTTACAGGGGCAAAATAGTCATTTTACCCCCTTTTTTTTTGCTTCGAAAAATTATTAAAAATCTAAACTAACTATTATTTACTAATATGAATGTAATCGTGGGATCATATTCATGAGGTTTCCATCTGGTTCTTCATAGATAATTATAGAATAATTAGAAAAAGTAAATTAGTAAGTAAAAGTTAGGGTGTTACAAGAAGCACGTGGCAGGTTGTCAAGATAGGGTTCCTTGAGCGTGAAACACTTGCTACTGTAAACTCTAATTGAATAATGAAAAACTCTCAAGTGTGGCTGAGAACTAAATGTAGGTCATAATTGGTGGTTGAACAAGTATAGATCCTACTGCACTTTTCGCCATCCCTACTTTTCTATATTGATTTGTTATGTATATTTGATTATGTGTTTCTCTAATTATTGCTTATTGAATCAATTTGGGGTTTTCTCTACGTCTCTCTAGAATTCTATCCTTCATGATTTTGGGAAATTGTTTTTTCGAAAAGTTTTTATAAAACTCAATTCACCCCATCTTTAGTTTTACTATCCATTTGGTTAATAAGTGGTATCAGAGCTTGACTCTTAGGCACAAACTTAACAGCTTCAAGAGGGTAATGGCCTTTATTAACTCTTTTCCACAAAAGAATGATTTTATACATTATTCTCCAAGCTTTAATGGTGAAGCATATAATTACTAGAAAGAAAGGATGAAAATTTTCATTGAATCTATATGGATATTTGGGATGTGGTTAAGAATGGGGTTCATGTTTCTACTTATATGGTTAGTATGGAAATCAAACCAAAACCTTAAAGCTTTGAACTGATGATGAAAAGAAAAGAATTCAATATAATTTGAAAGCTAAGAACATCATTTTTGTTGCTTTGTCTTATGATGAATTCTATAGGGTCTTTATTTGTAAAATGCTAAAGATATTTAGGATACCTTATAGCTTACCCATGAGGGTGGGGTTAAGAAGGCAAGAATTAATATTTTAACCCATGAATATAAAATATTTAAAATGAAAAGCATGAATCTATTTTTATATGCAAAAGTGTTTTACTTATATTGTGAATCAGCTCATTGGAATGGTAAGCAACTAACCAATAAGGAGATGATTAACAAACTTTTGAGATGTTTAGACAAGACCTGGTAACCCAAAGTAATGACTACTGTAGAATTTAGAGGCTTAAGGACCATCGATCTTGCCACATTATTTAGGAAGCTCCAAGAGCATGAAATTCAATTGAAGAGATTGATTGAGGATAAGAAAGAAGACAAAAAGAAGAAAATTATTGCTTTTGTAGCTACTGATAAAGAAGGCAAAGATAGTGATGCTAATGTTGATGGAGATGTACTTTTAATGGCTAAGCAATTCTCTAAACTCATGAAGAAAAAGGATCTTTCAATTAGGAAAAAGAGGAGCCCAGAAAGGAAGAACAACCCCTGCACCTATTTGCTATGAATGTGTGAATTATGGCCATTTCAAGATTGATTGTCCTAAATTCTAGAAGAAGGTTGAAAAGTATAAGAAGAGAAAGAAGGAAGAAAGAAGAATATATATTGCTTGGGAAAATAACGACAAGAGCTCATCAAAAGGATCAAATGAAGAAGCCAGCCTATCCCTTATAGGGTGTGTGATACCTATAAGGTAATGAAAGTGATTCAGTGAGAAGCATCCCGAGGTGGATTGTCAAGCTAGGGTTCAATGAGTGTAAAATGTTTTTTGCTGTAAACTCCTATTAAATAGTGGAAAACTCTCAAGTGTGGCTTGGGGACTGGATATAGGTAACAATTGATGGATGAACCCATATAAATCCTAGTTCATTCTTCTATATCCTTACTCTTTTATATTGATTTGCTATGTTTATTTGATTATGTGTTTGCTTTGATTGTTGCTCATTGAATCAATGTATGATTTTCTCTTCGTCTCAATAGAATTCTATCCTTCATGATTTTAGGAAATTGTTTTTGCAAAAAGTTTTTATAAAACTCAATTCACCTCCTATTGAATTTTACTCGCCATTTGGTTAACATTGACAATGGCAACAACAATGATGAGGGCAATGGTCGGTGGTGGTGGTGGTGATGATAGTGGTAAAATGCATGGTTGATTAGCGGTAGTTGCAACAATAATGGTGATGGTAGGTGGGACAACAAAGGTAATGGCAATGGTTGCGATGGTAACCAATAGTGGTGGTTGTGTTGGCAATGATAATGATAATGACAACAACTAATGGTGTTGGTGGTTATGATAGCAACAACATCAACAACAACATTAGTAGTAACAGTCGTGATGATTGAGTGGTGACAATGATAGTGATGGCAAGTGATGACAATGGTGATGATAGTAGTATGTATGTAGGTTTGTTGAAAGGGAAAATGGAATTGAATAAGTTGTTTTTACAAATGAAAATTAAAACCTAAAATGACTTTTCTTATTTTGAAAAATGAATTAAAAGCTTATAATAAAGTACCTTATTTACCTTTCTTAATTCATGATCCTAAGTAATAAAAATAATTAAAAGAATCATAAATATTTATTTTAATTATTATACTATTTTTCCTATTTTAAGGTTATTTTTAAGAGCTTAATTTTTATGCACTGTCAGTATAAAAAATTTTAAAATAGTTATTATAAAAGTTAATAAACTTACCATATATGACAAATTGTGACTAATAATAGTATAAAAATCATTTGCATTATCAATGCATACACTACTTTTTTTATTTTATTTTTACTTTATTTATTTACGCTATTTATTTTAATTGTTAATAAAACATTTGTTCTTTAAATAAAAATGACAAATATTTAAAATTATTTAAAAAAACCTTAGTTTCTATCATCAAAGCCTACCACTATTGAATCATCAACTAATTCAAAGAGTAAGTAAATGATAGGAGTGTTCAAAATCAAACTAAAATGTTTCAAGCTGTCAAATCAATCCAAAAAAAGAGAGTCATAAATTGAACAAACTAAAAATTGTATATTTTATTAAGGTTTAGTTTGATTTTCAGTTCCTATTGTGAAAATCAAATCGAACCAAACAACATATTATACTTAGATTGATTTTTCTTTTATACTCCTATATAAAATCTCATTATCCTAACTAAAGTCACAACTAAGTTTAGATAATGATAGTATGTGATTTCATATTTGTTGGACATTTTTTAGTTATGTTAACTTATAAGTTTATGAAATTGATGGTGTATGACTAATTAAGAGGTTTATAATGTAGTTATTATCATGTGTATTTTTATTACTCCGTTGCTTATAGTTGTATAAATGTCATTTTCAAAGGTTAATCATCATTCAATTACTTATTAGATTTTATATTGTGTCAATTTATTTTGTTAGTAGTCAAATAATTTTTTTAAAAGTCATATAAAAATAAATTAAAAATTTAACAAACTATCAAATCAAACCACAAAAGATCGATTTAATTTGGTTCAAATTAGATATTACATTCAAACAAAACCAAACCAAACCACATATTATTTTCATGTTGATTCAAACAGCTTTTTGTTCAAAAATCAAACCAAAATACACTCCAAAGACCCCTTAATAAGTGAATCCTAACCACAACCATTTAAAAGTGTGAATTTGGGTCTAGTTGATATAATTGGGCTAGCTTGCTCCAAGTTGTTCTAAATACGGGTCAAAAAAATTTGGGTCTAGTTGATATAATTGGGCTAGCATAAAAATTAACCATCTTATTTTATAAAACATTCTTTCATATTTGATATGTTCTTTACGTGTAAGGGATGCGATCGTGCATCTCAAAACCTTGTCTGCGAGTGTCCGAGGTGAGTTTCTGAGATTCACAGTGATGAAGAGTACTACTTTCAAGAGCTTCAACACTCAAGTAAATAAGAACTAGAGAGAGGTAACAGATAGAAAAATAATCTAGAATAGAGAGTGCTAAGAATAGATTGTTATCCGATAGAAAAACTATCTGATAACACGGAAATAGGCCTAGGCGGATTTGGGTCACACCAGATCCGGAACAAGATATAAATACTCTAATAAATTGTCTTGTAGTTGCTAAATAGATACTACTATTTTGAGGGTTTTTTTTTTTTTTTTTTTAAACTTTTGGAGAAACTCATCCAATCGTGTGGAGAACACGTTGAAAATGACATTTTAATCCGCTCTTTATAAGTTAGTTCGAGCTGAGCCAACATTGCACTACGCCAATGCAACCAACCTACCTTTCTCTTTCTCTTCTTCTTCTTCCCATTTGCTTGCAAAGCAAAACAGCCATGTCGACCGTTGCATTAGAGCCTCTCTTTCCTCTTTGCCGCAGAGAAACCCCACTTCACCACCACAAACCAATCCCATTCAGACCCTTCTTTCTCACTTTCTCTTCCAACCTCAACGATGCCTCCTTCATCTCCCACCAACCCCGCACGCCTCTCTCTCCCGCACGTGCAGCTTCCCTTGCAGACACGCCCGTCCTCCACTCCCTTCCATCGCCTCACACCATCACCAACACTTTCCCAATCAACCGAACCCAAATGGTCTCAACTTTCCCTTCCCATTATATATACATAGATATATAATAACATATGGTTGGTAAATAGTCATGATCCTTAAGCATGTAGTCAAGGGTCAATCATCAGTTTCGTGTGTATGAAATAATATATGTTGAAAAAAGTTAATTTTTTAAATAAATTTTAGTATCTTGAGAGATTAGTCTTTAATTAAAAAAACTATATATAGATATATCATCTTGTTTGGTTTCATGAGGAATGCCCAAAAGGGAAAAGGGAAAAGTTTTGATTTTTGTATTTTCAGGAATATGTTTGGATCGAAGACGTTGTTGGGTGTCGTGGTTTTTGTTTTTTTGAATTTTTTTTTTCCGAGAATGAAAAAGTTGAAACTTTTGAATCTGTTCGATCAATTTTGTTATTGGAAAGCTTTTATTTTTGAGATGGGGGGGTGTTAAAAAGGAAATCACCATGCATGAAAGAAAAAAAGGGTGTTTTGATTTTACTTTTGTTTTGTCATGTCTTTACGTAAATAAACATTTTTGGTGTTTGGCATTGATGGGGTTGTTTGTGATGGGATATTTTAGGTGGAGGGAAAGATTTTTGTGAGATTAGATCACAGAAAGGATTTGAGGGATTTGGAGCTTACGGTGGGTTGCAATCTACCTGGAAAATGGATTCTTCACTGGGGAGTTACCTACGTTGATGATGTTGGAAGGTACATGTTAAACAACATGCTTGAATTCTCTTGAATTTTGATTTTGAGATGCCATGTTATTGTATTTTAATTGATATTAATCATATTATTGTATGAGTCAACAGATCTTAATATTAATAATTCAATTAAGTTTTATATGTAAGCTTGATTCTCTAGGGAATGGGATCAACCTCCTCGTGATATGATACCCCCTGGATCTGTTCCTATAAAGGTAGACAATGGCTTTGTGACTTGTCATGATCACATATGGCACATGTTCATATTGCCATGCAGAAAGTTTGAGTTGGAAGTGAATAATATTTCAGGACTATGCAATAGAGACCCTTTTGAAGAAGTCATCCTTATCTGCTGAAGGAGATGCGCTTCATGAAGTCAGGATTGAACTTAAAGCCGACAATGGAATTTCAGCAATTAATTTTGTTCTCAAGGTTTATTTCTAACAATTAGCAGTTGAGAATGCTTAAAAAGAGGGCATTGATTCTAAGAACCTTTTGACTGAACATTGTTCCTCCCTTTTATCATTTCTCTGCTTCCCAATTTGGGTGGTCCTATTGTTGATTCAGGATGAGGAAACTGGAGCTTGGTATAAAAACGAAAGAAGAGATTTCAAGGTTTCTTTGGTCAACCACCTTAAGGCGGATACTAATATAATTGGACCTAAAAGGGGCTTTGATTTATGGCCAGGTTTTTCAAATCATTACACAGTGATTTTTTTGCTTCTGTAAAAAAGCCTATCTTGTTTCTCTTCATAATGCTCTAGTAGTGTCAAATAAACCATAATCTTGTGATACGGTCCAAGATTTGTGATACTATTTCTTCCATCGTAGGGAATTGGGGGCAGATATCTAAAATGTTCCTCAAGTCAAAAGCTGACCAAGATGACAGCAGTGAATCAAGAGTTCCAGAACAAGAAAATAATCAACCAGAAGTTTTCTATGAAGAAGTGTCTATAACAAAGAAGGTTTTAGTTAATAACTCTATCAGTGTCTCCACCAAAAAATGCTTTGAGTCTGGGGCAGTTAAGGACATTTTATATTTTGAAACTGATCTACTTGGAGATGTTGTCCTTCACTGGGGAGTTTGTAGGGATGATTCAAGAAGATGGGAAGTTCCACCTCCTCCTCATCCACCAGGCACAGTACCATTTAAAGACAAGGCTTTGAGAACTCAATTACGGGTACGGAACTGACAAATTTGTCTTTTTTTTTCTCTTTTACGTTTTATAACTTAGCTTTAAGTTATTAAATGTCCTTCATGCTTACTAACTACCAGGTCCTGTGTAACCTCTTTCCCCTATTTTGTTTTAGTACATATTATTTTACAAATATTGATGGTTTTTATGCCTTCATGAATACATTTAGAATTTTAGATTATGAATGAATGAATGAATGGTATTCCAGCAACAATTCTTCTAAAAGTTTTTTACTTGCTCTCCCTTTGGGGTGAAAACTTCAAGTTTGGTTATCTTTGTTTTGGTCAGGATATAGAGGCATAGTATTGTAGTTAATGCCGTTCTTTGTGTTTTATGATATATTTACTTATTCATCCTGTTTTTTAGCCAAGTGACGGTGGAAAAGGATCTTCAGCACTAATCACTTTAGAAGAAGAATTTTCAGGATTTATTTTTGTACTTAAGCAAAATGAAAATACTTGGTTCAAGTACATGGGAAATGACTTTTATATCCCCCTCTCAAGTTCTAGTAGCTTGCATAATATTGGCAACATAAAGGATCAGTCAGAAGTTGTGCAGGGGGAAGTGATTGAAGAGGCTAGTCAAGAGACTTCTTTCTTTGCATTTACTGATACAGTAGCCAATGAAATAAGAAATTTGGTCACAGACAATTCCTCTGAGAAGAGTCAAAAGACAAAATCCAAAAAAGCACGACAAAGTATTTTTCAAGAAATTGAAAGACTGGCTGCTGAAGCCTATAATCTATTCAGAAGCTCCATTCCAACTTTCTCAAAGGCAACTACTGCAGAACCAAAAGCAACTATTGTGGAAGCTGAGACAATTATTGTGAAACCTCAGGCAACAACTATTGTGGCACCTGAGACAACTATTGTGAAACCTCAGGCAACAACTATTGTAGCACCTGAGGCTTCAGTGGAATCAGAGACACTGTCCCTGGATCCAAAAATATACTCAGGGACAGGCACAGGGTATGAAATATTATGCCAAGGGTTTAATTGGGAATCTCATAAATCTGGAAGATGGTACGTGGGGCTTAAAGAGATAGTTTCAGAACTAGCATCACTTGGTTTCACTGTGGTCTGGTTACCACCACCTACAGATTCTGTTTCACCTGAAGGATACATGCCAAAGGATTTATACAATTTAAATTCCAGGTACTAGATTAGAAAGCAATCTAATTCTTTTATAGTTTTTGATGTCAATCTTCTGTTAATACTTTGATAAAAGGTTCAGTGTTAGGAAAATTGCTCATGTTTAACAGTGCTTACATTCAATCGCATATGGTATATGCTGGACTTTCAAATATTATGATCACTCGTTAACTTGAGTAGCAGGCAGCATATTTTGAGCTACTGATTTATATAATGCATGAGAAAAAGAAAAACTTAAATCTCAAAGGATAGATAACAGTCATAACACTGTCATGACAAGGAATTTGTTCATATGAATTGTTACAGTTTTGTTTTTTAAAATAAAATCAGATACGGAAACATTGATGAACTGAAAGATTTGGTGAAAAGATTTCATGAAGTTGGGATCAAAGTTCTAGGAGATGCTGTTTTAAATCACCGCTGTGCTCATTATCAGAATCAGAATGGTATTTGGAACATATTTGGAGGCCCTCTTAACTGGGATGATCGTGCAGTTGTTGCTGATGATCCACATTTTCAGGTTTATTTGTTAAGGTTTTGGATATTTTTTCTGTTTCCTTGTTCTTTGACATAATAATAATATTCCTAAAACAGAATAAGAAAGATAAAAAGTTTCTCTACTTTTTTCTACAACATAGTAGTTTCTTTTTAGGGTTCAGGTTCATGCCTTTCCATTATGTTCCATTGTAATTTTAACACTGATACTGTTACTTTCTCGGTGAACCTGAAAATATTGAATATCCTTTCTAACATACAGGGTACGGGCAACAAGAGTAGTGGAGATAATTTTCATGCTGCTCCAAACATTGATCATTCACAGGAATTTGTGCAAAAGGATCTCAAAGAATGGTTATGCTGGTTAAGGTTGATATTTTTAGACCCATATTTTCTTCAGATTGAGTAGATCATAGGTTCTAATCATATGATATTAGGAGTAATGGTTTCGTTGCCAAGATGGTTATGCTGGAGAGCTAAGACATTCTAGCATAGAGAATGAGGTTAAAACCATCTTCTGAATTTTTGTAAAATTTCATGTTTGAAGCTTTATGTTTCAGACTTTATTCTGGCTGTTAGTTGTACATGACTTGGCAACTACCACAATGTGGCTTAACAAATTATAAAATGTTCATGTTTCATGTATAGAGTTTGTAAATTGACATTATTGACATCTTGATGCTAGAACATGCTCAAGTTATATCAGATTGAGAGCTAAGCTGGTTTCTTATTGTCACCTATTTGTGTTGTTATCTCTGTCTTTGACTTTCTTCTGGTAGTACAGGATGCTAGTCCTTAGTTTGTGTAGGTATAGCTTACCTGTTCAGGAAATAGTTTTTTGTGCTAGACATATATTCTTTGTTAAAGACTCATTTTATGCAAAACCCTTGTAACTTGGTTTGCTATTGGGGGGGGGGGGGGGGGGGGGGGGGGTGCTGCTTTGTGCTTTACTGAAACCACGAGTGACGGAAATGGAAAGTTTCAAAAATTCATAAGGAATTCTCACATGCTTTATGGGGTGATAACAACTAATGTATTGTCTACGGAATTGTATACTTTTCTAATATTCTGTGACCTTCAGGAAAGAAATTGGATATGATGGATGGAGGCTTGACTTTGTCAGAGGATTTTGGGGTGGTTATGTAAAGGACTACATAGAAGCAAGTGAACCTTATTTTTCTGTGGGAGAGTACTGGGATTCCCTCAGTTATTCAACTGGTGAAACGGATCATAATCAAGATGCTCATAGGCAGAGGATAGTTGACTGGATCAGTGCCACTAATGGTACCTCTGGTGCATTTGATGTTACGACAAAAGGGATTCTTCACTCTGTAAGCATTAACTCTCTACATCTTTTTCACAGCATTTGTTCAAATTTACATATTCCATGTACCTCTTACAAAGCCAATCGTATTTTGAAATTATCACCAGTTTCATTTATTTGATGGAATTAGTTGACATTTTTTGGGGGGGAGTGTAAGGCCCTGTTTGGTAGGGTGAAAGGAAAACATAAGAGGAAAGAAAAGTTTGAAATTTTAACTGAAGGAAATGTAGAAGGAAGAAAAAGTTTAAATTTTTGTCTTTAAAAGTCAATTTTTCTTTCACTTTCTCTCCAACCAAACGAAAGAAAATATTTAGTTATCCGTGTTTTCTTTCCTCTTTATTTTCTTTCTTTCCAACCAAACATACCATAAAGATAGTATATTACCGGGTTTCTTGAGATTTTATTTTATTTTTTTTAATTTTTCATACAAAATTAATTTTACTGTTAGTGTTAGTGTTAACTCTTCTGGGGAAAGAATGTCATACTCATTGGTGATAAGCTGCTTGCTGCTATGCCTAAAATTTTCATGATTAATTGTTCAAATAAGAGAGAATCATTTTGTGACACAAATCACACAATTATATGTATTAATTACCAAATAGAAAGAACATATACTTCTCATATAGTACTCATGGATTTGGCTCCTCTACAGTGAGTATGTATGTAAAGAAAGAAAATAAAGATATATTTACCCTTGATCTAAAGTAGGTTAAATTCATGAGATTCTTTTAAATTAAGGGTAGATGCACACTTACTTTCTCACTTTACAGTTTACACATTTGCTCCCTTTAATGGAGTCAGATTTGGTACTCATCTGCTAATAACTCTGCCTGTCATAACATCACACATCTTCTTGCTATATCAGAAATATATGCAACTGTACTGATATAAACAACCTTACATTAGCCTCTTAACTTGTTTTCCAACCAAAACCTGTACCTCTTGTAAGAAAACACAAATGTGCTTCTATAACATGACTGCTTTTCCCATTTATTCTTTAATCATGAAATACAAATTCTTTCTCAATATAGACATTGGAAAGATGTGAATATTGGCGATTGTCAGATGAGATGGGAAAGCCTCCAGGCGTTGTTGGGTGGTGGCCATCTCGTGCTGTTACCTTTATAGAGAATCATGACACTGGTTCCACTCAGGTTTGAACTTCCTCTTTCTAAAAATATCATGATACAACTTGACATTTGTTCTAGGTATATTTTGGTTGAAAAAAATTATCACCAATGATTTCATAGAGAAAAGGTTTGCTGAACCTATTGTTACGAATAATGCCACTAGTATAATAAGATATTTCAAATTAGGCTTCTCCCTGGAATTTCTTCAGATTGTTTATTCAGATTTCTAGACTTCTTTAATGTCTTCTCTTGCAGGGTCATTGGAGATTTCCCGGTGGAAAAGAAATGCAAGGATATGCTTACATCCTTACTCACCCAGGAACCCCATCAGTGTTTTATGACCACATTTTCTCTCACTATAAAACTGAAATAGCAACTATAATATCTCTCAGGAAGAGGAACAAGATCCACTGCAGGAGTTCAGTAAGTATCACAATATTGTCCTGTATACTAAATCTGGTATTGTGTACTCAATATTTTCTGGGGTGGACGAATAAGAAACTTTTTTCTTAGCATGCAAAAGCAAACTAATTTTGGTTCTCAACATAGGTTAAGAGGGTGAAACCAATTACTCAAAAATCAGAATGCAAAATGATAGATGACATTCCATAATCCATAATATGCATTTATTGTTTTCGCTACAGCTCTCTAGTGGTGGAGGTTAAAACAGGAATCATATGATTAGATTTTCTTGGTGTTTGATATGGAAACTAGTACCATATGCATGCTTATATCTTTCATGATTGTCTTATTCAAAATGTAATGATGTTCTTTAGATTGGCATTCAGTGGCAAATTGATGTAATGTACTACAAAATACGAATGTTTATATCGTTGGAGCACTAACCTTTCCTCTTTCTTGCTCAAGGTTCAAATTAGTAAAGCAGAAAAGGATGTTTATGCAGCCATCATCGATGAAAAAGTTGCTATGAAGATTGGACATGGACATTTTGAACCACCTAGTGGCTCCCACAAATGGTCATTAGCTATTGAGGGAAAAGACTATAAGATTTGGGAAGCATACTAATCGTAATATAATCATTACTAGCTAGTATCTTATAAGTATGTATATATATAGTCCCTTGTACATTCCTCCCATGCATATCCCCGTTGTCTTACTCAAGAATAGGGTGTTCTTGTTGTATTTGGATGGTGGTATGGCAGGCTCCAATTGAAGTGAGTTGTGCCACCTGTTGCTTAATGTATATATAGGCTTATGGCCATATAAGCAACACTGCTGAGAAGGCTGCATAGGGTATATTTCAGCCAAATGCAGGTCATCTGAAACTAGAAAATTTTGGATGTCTTAGAAGTTAGGAAACGAGTTGTATCATAAATACTATATATATTTACGAAGTGCAGGGTTGGCCCAAGGGTAAGGCTATTAAAGTTTAAGCTTTAGGTTCACCAACAAAAAATTATTTGTTATTAGTTTTAATGAAGCAAAAAGGTCACATATGTTGTTGAAAAGGTTTAACATATAACTTTTTCATTTAAAGTAAAAAAGTCTCTTTTAAAGTTTGTTTTAAGTCTCCCTCATCGTTGGGCTGACCCTAAGAAAGTATATGATTTTTACACAACTGGGTTGATAGTAAATAAATTCTCTCAATAGTCTCATGGATAAGGAATCCAATGTGTTAATTAATGTACAACGTAAATTTATGAATTCAATTTTTCATTTGTTCATGCGTACTGTTTCTTGCATGACCAGTTGATTGTTAGATATCAATTGACTTAAGATTAAGTGAATATAACTGAAACAGTCATGAACATAGTTACTTAGTTCACTACATCACCCAATAACTTTGTGTGTATCAAAGTTGTTGCTTCACGGACTAAGTACTAAGAAATCTCAGGATATAATAATATAAAAAGTGATGAATGATGGAGATGACACGTGCGATACGTATGGGATATCCAAAAAAAAGAAATTAATTGTAATTATTTGTTATATCTATTATTTTTTTTCTTATTTTTTTCTTCACACTTGGGATTTATAGACTCTAAAGAGTGTCAAAATGATCATTATTCATAAAAATAAGAAGTGATCTTAAATATCAAGAGTTGTAATAAGATAAAAAATTTTAAACCATATATGGGTATGTGGGCCTCTATTTTTACCCTATATGTTTATGTAACAAAAAAAATTGGGATTAATTCTTATGCACTATTATTGTAAAAAAATTTACATTATTATTAACCAATTAAAAAACATGATAGATATGACTTCTAAGGTGATTATTATTAAAGTTAACAAATTTATCATATATATCAATTAATATTAAACAATAGTGTAAAAATATTTTACACTGTACATATATACACAATTTTCTTATAAAAATTATAGGAAAAAGGTATATAAACATCATGTTTTATACACCTTAAAACCCAAAAGGCAAAACTTTTCTATTTTTAGTTATCTTGGAGAGTTTAAGCTAACTTTGAGCTAAAACTTGAAAAAATTAATACTTTGTCAAAAATAAATAAATAAATAAAATAATATTGACAAAACCTTATATAGTGTCAAACCCTAAAATAGCACAAGGTGTTGGGATTTTTCTTTCTAAACATAGGAGCCATTTCACAAAGTTTATTTGAATTTTAAAAAAATAATTAGTTTTAAACTACAAATATACTAGTTTTCACTTTAGTCTTTATAATATTTTGCCTATCATCTATGTGATATCCAAATCTTTCATTTTTTTTTTTTCCTTCCATTACAAAAACGTTTACGTGACTCAATTAGATATTGTCACATGAAAACATCACGTTACAAAAACACTTATGCAATAACACCAAATGAAACTATATAAACATTTTTGCAATGGAAATTATCGAGAAGAACAAAAAATTAAATATTTAGACATTACAAAGATCATAAAGAAACAACAATTTTATAGTAACTAAAAAAAAATTGACATATTTGCAAGAACATAAAAGATATTTAAGTCAATAATTTAATACTTTTTTTATAAACTCTTTATAGTAATTATTTCGATAAGTTTCCTAAAGAAATTTATCAAAATAAGTTCTCTTTAATTTTTTCCAATAAACTTTATAGTCAAATTTATGAGTAACTTCTCAAATTATAAGCCTTTATTAAACAAGTTTATAATTAAGTTATTTACCCAAACACATCTAAAGTGTCAAAACAAGAAAATATGTGAACTGAAAATAGCTTATTAGTTCATTAATCAATTTATACTCATTACACCCAATAATTAAGCTATTAATCAAAATCATTGGTATAAAACAAGTTAATATATATGCACAAAGTGCTTTGAGGTGAACATATCGTATCTCAAGTAGTTTGTTAATTTTAACTAAACCATTTTGACATTAAAATAATAATATCAACATTATCAAAACATAATAATGGTTTGTTATAAAATTATTTAGGGGTAAGAATACGGCTACCCTTTTTCTCAATCATCAAAAGTTAACTTATTACATGTAGTGTCTTAAGGATCCATATCATTGCAAGAGTAAAACACTAATTTCATCCTTGAATTAATATGGTCTTTTCATTTTAGTCCCTAAAAGAGAAAAAAGTCCCTGAATTAATATTTCGTCTTTCACGTTAATCCTTGGGTGAATGTCCATTACCTAATATTGTTAAAATTGCAAACATGGCACGTTAAGTGCCACACAGTGTCCCACATGTACTACCACGTGTCATCCACATCATCAGCTACTAAAATGAAAAAAATATGAACTAAAATGAAATATTTAAGTTATTTTTTTTCTTTTCTCTTTCTCTCCCTCCTCTCTCTCCCTCTTCCATTCTTTCCCTCTTTTCTCTCTCTATCTCATTTCTCTTCTCTCTCCCCCTCTCTTTGTTCTTTCTTTATCTTCTATCTCTCTCTTTCTCGTTCTCTCCCCCCTCCTCCCTCTCTATCTCCTATCTTTCTTCTTTCTCCCCTTCCCCTCTCTGTCTCTCTTTCCCTTCCTATCTTTATTCTTTCTCTGTCTTCTCTCTCTTCCATTCATCTTCTTCTCTTTCCCCCTCGCTCTCTTCTCGGTCTCCTTTCTCTCTCCATTCTTCCTTTTTCTCTCTCTCCCGCCTCTCTTTCTTTCTCCCTTTCTCTTTTGTTCTCTCCACCTTTCTCTCTACTCTTTCTTCCCCCTATTTTTCTCTATTTGTCTATCTCTCTTATTTCTCTCCTCTTCTCTTTTTCCTCTCTCTTTTCTCTTTCTCTCTCTCTCTCTTAAGAAGATAGAGGGAAAATGAGAGAGAAAGAGAGGAGAGAGAGATGGAAGAGGAAGAAAGATAAGAGAGAGAGAGATAGGAGATAGAGATGGAAGAGAAAGAGAGGAGAGAGGGAGAAGGGAGATGGGAAAGAAAGAAAGAAAAGGTAGAAATATAAATGAGAGAGAGATAGAGGTATGAGAGAGAAACAGAGAGAAGAAAGGGAGAGAGAAAAGATATAAGAGATAGAGAGTGAGAAAAGAGAGAGGGAGATAGACAAGAGAGAGAAAAGAGAGATGGGGAGAGAAAAAGAGAAAAGAGAGAGATAGGAGAGAGAATAGGGAAAAAGAAAGAGAATAAGGAGAGAAAGAGGAGAGATGGAGAGAGAGAGAGAAGAAAGAGAAAAAGAAAAGGGAAGAATGGAATAAGAAGAAAAGACAAAGGAGTGGAAGAGAGAAAGAGAAGTGAGGAAGGAAAGACATGAGAGAAGAAAGGAGAGAGAAAGGGGGGATAGAGAAAAGAGAGATAGGAGAGATAGAAAGATAAGAGAAAGGAGGGAAACAGAAAAAGAGAGGATAGAGAAAAAGGAGATATAAGATAAAGAAAGAATAGGGAAAAAGGGAAAGAGAGAAGAGAAAAAGAAAAGAGAGAGAAAAGATAGATAGGAGAGAGAGGAAGAATGGAAAAGGGAGAGAAAAAGAGAAAAAATAACTTAAATATTTCATTTTAGTCCCTGATGACGTGGATGACACGTGGCAAGATAGGGGAACACTGTGGCAGTTGTAACGCACGTGTTTTTCTTAATGTGTGATTTAGTGATTTAATAACCAAAAGTGAAAATTAAAATGTGATCTCAATAATTAAGACGATTTAAACAAGCTGTTGTTGTATGAATGTTGTTTTGTCTTGGAATTCCAGTCTGAATTTATGGAATTTGAGGAAAATGTTGTTTGAACCAAATGAAGTTATGGATGGTATCTATCTGGGTTGTTGAGTGGACAGTGATGTTGAGGGGGTTTGGATCTTAGGGAGTGGTTAGATGGACCTTAAGTCTTAGTGAGCCCAAAGCCCTTTGAGGTCCTAGAGGACTTTAAGATACCCAAAGCCCCCCTTTCCTCCCATTCTTGCTAGGCCACCCATAAACCACCTTCCCTAATCTCTCTCAAACTCTCAATCTCTCTTAAACCCATCAAGAGAAAAACAAGATTTATAAACTTGTCCCATTCCCTTGTGGTGAAAAGGATTGCTTTCTCGGAAGATTTGGCTCGAGGGTTCACCTCTCCATATTTTCCTTTTCCACAAATCTAGATTTCGGAAGCTCCAAGAGGTAGGAGAAGCTTACAATTGTTGAATTTGTCATGTTTGGGCCTAATTGTATATGAATATTGCCTTGGTTGGTGCTAAAAAATGAAATTGAATGAGGTTTGTTGATTTTTGTTGAAAATGGGTTTGTTAATGAATGTGATGATTTGTTGTTGAAATGTTGTGATGGTTGTGAAATCTATTGGGTATGATGTTATGAAATGTTGAATGATGTTGTTTGATCCCTATGGGGCTGGTTTGGAGTATGGGTAAAAGTAAAGTTTGGATTTTTGGGTTTTTCGATGAGAGTCTCTAATTTTGTTACCTCATAGTTGTTGAGCCAAAAGGGATCTCGTTGAGCGAGAATGCCCCTGGAAATGAAGCGAGGCTTTCGGGTTGGAGTTCACTAAGCAACCCTTCGTGTCACTGAGCGAGTGTTCTTAAGTCATAGTTGTGATTGAGGAAAAGAAGAAATCCACTAAGTGAGGTTTAATTCGTTGAGCGAGTGCTCATAGAAATCTAGAAATTTTTCCAAAAGGTAGTTTGTTGAGTGAGTATAAGCATCCCAAAATGCCTGGGAGTGATTCACTAGGTGAGGGCTAGACTTGCTAGGCAATTTTGTGTCCTAGAGAATTGGTGCTCTCTGTTACAAGCCTTCCACTGACCAAGTAATGTGTTTGCTTGGCGAAAAGCCTGTTTTAAAATGGGTTGCTCTCTGGAGTGGTTGGTTGTTGAGCGAGTGGGGAACTCTCCGAGAAAATTGTGATGGAGAGAAATTTATGAAAGTCCCTAGAATGAATTCGCTGAGCGATCCCAGTTATTGTTGAGCAAGAGACTCTAGAGATAGAGGGGTGCTCTTTGGAGTGGGTATTCGCTTAGCAAGACTTATGGTCACTGAGCGAGAACCTTCGTGGGGGAAAGAAGGCCTTCTGTAAAGGAGACCTTCACTGAGTGAACATATGGATCGCTGAGCGAGTTAGGTAGTCAGTTGTTATCTCAGTTAAAGATTTAACTATTTTGGAAAGTAGTTTGAGGAGGACTCTTAGTGTGAACCTATTATGAGAATTGTTGAGTGTATGGGAAAAATTGAAGGTTACTTGGATAGGACCTCCACTTGTGGTAAATGGTGTTGCTTTCAGATTTCTCATGGGATACGGGCTGCTTGGATAGGGCCTTACCTATTACCATGTATCATACTGAATTGAGCCTACATGGGGTTGGTAGTGTTGTCTAGCCATGTGCGGTGCTAAATTGAGCCCACATGGTTTTGTTGTTAAAATTGATAAACTTGTTGATGTTGATGTGATGTTGTGGTATGGTACATGCATTCATGCATATGTTAGCGGCTGAGGTCGTTGATAATGGGCCTCACGCCGTGGTGCGAGCAGGCATGTAAGTTGATTGGCTGATTAGAGCAGACGGCTTAGACAAGGCCTCTAACCTAGTGCTAAATAACGTGGGGTCGCTGTCATGGGCCTTCGGGGATGAGTGGATAAGTGATTCTACAGGGGACCAAGGTAATGCAAACCTGGAGTCATGGTGAGCCACCACCCACATATGCTTATCCCTACAGATTACATAATCTTATCCGTAAATCAGAGTTTGACAATTCCTAAATGGTAAGAGGCACATGATTAGGTGCTGTTGACGCCATGTTAGGGGGTAAGGCCTGACTGGTCGCTCAAATTGTTGTAATGTTATGTCGTAGCAGTTGTGGGTTGTTACAATAGTTAACATGCCATGTTAGTAATTTTAACAACACTAGGCGACGAACATCCACACCTAGGGACTAACGTGAAAGATGGAATGTTAATTCAAGGATTTTTTTTTAAAATTTACCCTTTTCTAGGGACTAAAGTGAAAACACCATTCTAATTTAGGGACAAAATTGGTGATTTACTTATAATTGCAGAGATGGATCCATCTTCATGAGTGTGGGGGCCACAATTTTTTTTTAATTTAATATATATGTATAATTATAAATTATTCTTAAGATTTAAAATATAGTTAAAAAGTTAATTCATAATATAAATATTGTCCTCACAAATTTATTCTTAGTCTCACTCTTTTTACTCTTTCAATTAGACATTTTCAATATTATGTCTATATTTTTTTTATGTATATTTCACACACTATTTTTGAAATTAACTAAAAACTCTCTCTCAAACATTTCAAATTATCTTTCATTTCTCTCTCTCTCTCTCTCTCTCTCTCTCTATATATATATATATATATATATATATTTGAATTTTTTAATTGTCTATTACTTTTAATACCCTCTGTTACCTTCATCTTTAAATTGAATTTCAATAATTTTTTTAAAAATAAATTATCAATAATTAAAAATTATCTTATGTCGCAATTTAAATTGTTCATTATAAATTAAAAATATATATTATATATTTAAATTTATTTATGTATTATAAATTATAATTATAATATAATTTATACATTAAGAATTATTTATTTTTTATTTAAATTTTAATTATATAAAAATAAACTTTATTATGCATGATGCATAATACTTATTTATATATATAAATTTTTCTTCCACAACTAAAATTTTTTAGATCTGTCAGAGTCTCATTGTGTGCATCGCAAAACCATAAATATCTATTTCAAGTGCATGCATTACCACGTCCACACACACTCAAGAATATCATTGCCATACTATTCAAAAAGCTAAACTCTAGAACTAATCACCCGTTTTCCTTGATGGCCTTGACAAGGAAATTTTCTGTATTGTTTTCTATGAATAGAAATGCAAGCAAACTGAATATGACAGCGAGTTTCCTCCCTAAATCTGTTCATTGACAGAGGTTAACCGAAATTCGAGCCAAATGTTTCTCCAAATTCGGCCAAATATAAGCATCTATGTCAATTGTCAAGTGCTTCATAGGGCATATATATATATAGTTGTGTACTCATTTCATTGCCGGAGAGTTCTTAATTCCATCCATTCGGCTGAGGTTTTCCCCTTGGTCATAATCATCCAAAACAAATAAATAAATATTAATAATAATAAAAAAAGAACCTCCATGGCAAAATTGTGCCACTTCTTCCTTTTAATCTGTTTTGTAGTCATCATACCTACCTTGCATGCCAATGTGAAAGAGGATGACGCGTATTGGCAGAGGAAAACTGAATTGCTTGATCCATATTGGAAGGAAAAAGCAGCAGTTGCTGAAAAATTGAACCAAGAAGCTTATTCAACTGATCCATATGCACTCACCAGCAACCTGACTTACAGTGTTAGCGAGTGAGTCTTTTCAATTATCATATTAATGCCATATCATGAGAAAATTTTCACATATTCATTCAATGGTGGTTATGTAACATGTTCTTTTATCTTTCATAGAATAAGGGTTTTTGTTTTTTTCTATTTGTTTGACAAAACAGGCTCATAGTTGGTGAGCAGAAGGGAAGAAGGAATTTGGGGGGAAAAAAAAGTGGTGAATGCATGGCAACAAACCCCATTGACAGGTGCTGGAGGTGTGACCCCAATTGGGCAAACAACCGCAAGAAGCTTGCAGATTGTGTGCAAGGTTTTGGTAGAAACACTGTTGGTGGAAAGAATGGTCCATTCTATGTGGTAACCGACCCTTCAGATAATGACATGGTCAATCCTGTTCCTGGTACCCTTAGGCATGCAGTTACACGAAATGGACCCTTGTGGATCATCTTTGCTCGTAGCATGAAAATTAGGCTCAACCAGGAGCTCATAATGACAAGTGACAAGACCATTGATGGAAGAGGAGTTGATGTCTACATTGTTAGTGGGGCAGGTATTACCATCCAGTTCATCAAGAATGTGATCATCCATGGAATCAAAATTTTTGACATTGTGATTGGCACTGGTGGACTTATTAGAGATGCTGAGGACCACTATGGCATAAGGACTCAGAGTGATGGTGATGGAATTTCTATCTTTGGCTCCAGCAATATTTGGATTGACCATGTTTCCATGAGAAACTGCAGAGATGGATTGATAGATGCCGTTCAGGGTTCCACTGCTATTACCATCTCCAATAGCCATTTCACAAACCACAATGAGGTGATTAGTTAATTTTTTAGGTAAAATATGTTGTTGGTCCTTCAAAATATCTCAGAATTCGATTTTAGTACCTATAAAAATTTAATTAGTGCCTATATTTTAACAAACACATATTTCTAGCCCCTGATGAACAACTAAAATCGCATCACTTTGGGTATATATAGAGACTAAAAACGTGCTAGATGTCTAAATTTTTATAGGGACTAAAACCGAATTTTGAGATATTTTGATGAACTGAAAACATATTTTACCCTAATTTCTTTCAGTTTGTTTAGATTTTTAATTCCAGGGTTTGAAATTGAAAATGTTTCCTTGCCTGATTTTGGTGTGTATATGATGCAGGTGATGTTGTTTGGTGCTAGTGACAGCTATGATGGTGATAAGATAATGCAGATCACATTGGCATTCAACCACTTTGGCAAGAAATTAATCCAAAGGATGCCAAGGTGCAGATATGGTTTTGTCCATGTGGTTAACAACGACTACACTCATTGGGAAATGTATGCCATTGGTGGTAGCAAGCATCCTACCATTATTAGTGAGGGTAACCGATTCATAGCCTCTAACAACAAAAATGCTAAAGAGGTATGCATCTAAATATGTACTCGACTCATGCTCCTCCGTACAAATAAATGCTCTACCAATTCTAGGTGTGCCTCGGTAGAAGTATGTATATATTGCCTATGTTGATCATTTTTCTCCTATTAGTATCACCAGGATACCATCTTAGAGAGAAAGACGTAAATTGTTATAGAAGGACTCATCACGATTAATTGTAGGGTCTCCTAGTTAAATTTTAAAAAATATTTCCAATTGGACCATATCTTGTTCAACACAGAAATTAAGGATCCAAACCTTTAATTTTCCCCTCCATTTCTTCCATTTTCCCTCTTATCACATAAACTCCAATGGACTCAAGGACCAAACAAACAAATTCTACTGCCATGTTTCATTTGTTCTTGACCATTATAGAAGATAGTACTTTTCTAATTTCTTTAGCCTTCATGCAATGTGTGTGTGTGTGTGTGTGTGTGTGTGTTGCAGCAGCTGACATGCATTACTAGTACTCAAAGCAATTGTTTTCATTGTCCAGAAGAACTCTTACAATAATTATATCCATTTGGTTTAGCATTTCCTGAACTCTAAATGTCAACACCTTCTCATGCATCACTTGTTCTAGACTATATATGTCCGCATGTATGGAGGATAGTTTATGCGGGTTGCATTGCAACCTTATTGTACAATTAAAGCAACCTCAAAGAATTCCCATAAAATGTAGTTTTGGTCTTGCATTACTTTGAGTAACATGCAAAATGAAACTGGAATGAAGACCAAGAGACACTCACACAATTTGCTGTTTTGGTGTTGGTGAAGATAACAAAGAGGGAGTACACACCAGGGTCGGAGTGGAAAAGCTGGCAATGGAGATCACTCAACGATGCGTACTTGAATGGAGCATTTTTCGTAGAAGGTGGGCCTGTGCTAACTGACAGGCCATTCTCAAGGAAGGACATGATGACAGCCAGGCCTGCCTCATATGTGCGAAGGCTCACTCGCAATGCTGGCAGCCTTAGATGCACTGTGGGTAAGCCTTGTTAGACATCACCATTCTTTGGCGAAGGAGAGAATAAGATGGTGGCCTATGTAATATGTGATACCTTACGGTTTTACTTGTCTGCTTTTCCCTCGCTTTATTGGAAAGAAAAAGGTGAATTTTTCTATGAAAATATGTTAATTCATCACAAAATTATTTCTCTCCATGTATTCTTTGATAAATTGTAAATGGAAATTACACCAAAATTTTACTGAATTATTTATGAGATACTATCCGTATGTAATGTTAAGTTTTGGTGTCCATTTGCATACACCCGTATGTAAAGATACATAGATATATATTGTTATATTTGCCAAGGGAGTCGCTGCAGGTTTTTTTTTTTTTTATGTGTAATAATCGCACTGAGATTAGAACCTATGACTTCATACATATTATTCTAATTTCCAACTACTAAGCCAATCCTGGTGGGTTGTCGAGTCGCTGCAGTTTAAATCATTTTTAATTGAATCTTTAATCATATTTCTATTAGAGTTCCCTTAAATAAAAATATCTTATTAAAAAATTTCAATTAGTTTAGAAAATTCGTCAACTAGTTTTAATAATTTAATAAATTCCTGAACTCTTTGAAAAATATTAATAGGTCCATATACCTAAGAAATCTTAACAAAGATGTAAACATAAACCTAATTATAAACTTTTGAGGTATAAAAATCTATTTAAAAATTTTCAAATAATTCAAGATCAGATTAATTTAACCTTAAAGTGTTAATGCGTATGTCGCATGTCTAAGACAAACATTTCATTGTCACTAAAATTTAACAAAAATAGCCAAAAAAAATTATTGCGAAAATTATTAATGAACAAATTCAATTGGTGGTTTTCTTTAAGCATCAAATGTTATGACCCATTGTAAAAAATGTTCTGATCCATTATAGTTATAAAGTATTTATTTTTTCTCTCAAAACAAATATTTCATTGCAAGTTTTGGGTTAAATTTCATCTATTTTACGTAAAAACTATCTGTATTCAAAAGCAATTTTCCAACCAATTGAATTTGGTTGATTCTAACCAAATCATGAATTTGCTTAAAAACTCCCAAGATTCATATCAAACCATGTCTGTTATAATACCTACTAAAGTCAGTCTAGTAATAAGAGATTTGGATAATTTTCATTGAGGTCCAAAGTTTAGACCTTCTTGTTGTAAACCAAAAACAAACCATGTTTGTTGTACTAATGCAAGTACATGATAAAAATTTGCTTTCCCACATTCCAATATAGTATTTAAGTTTAAATATATTTTTAGTCACTCAAATTTCAAGTAAGCTTATTTTTAGTTTCCTAAATTTAAAATTAATCTTTTTAGTTCTTGTAATTTAAAAAAATAAAATTAATCTCTTTACCGAAACACTAGTAAATCTATCACACAAAATTCACTTACTACTAAGAGACTAAAACAGGCTTTTTAAAGATTAGAGAAACTAGAAAGATTAATTAGAAATTTAAGAGACCAAAAACAAACTTATTCCAAATTTGAAAGAATAAAAACATATTTAAATTTAGTATTTATTATTAATTTTTTTATGACTTGTACTAAATAAAAGATAAACTCAGATAATTTTTAGTCCCATATAAATTTCACAAAATAATAAGAAATATTAAAATAAAATATCTCTAGAAAACATTAACATTCCTCTGGTAGTAAGATATGCGGTTGAACCAGAGAATCTGCTGCCAAATAAATTTAGGAAGAAACGAGGAACACCTGTTTCGATTAACTTTATTACCAATTAACATTAACATATACAAATTAAATTGCTGACCGGAAACCTCTTTAAGCTTCACAAAAGGGTAACTTGTGGTATAAAGATGGCAATGATGTTCATAAATCATTAATTCATGATGCCACATCCACCTCATAAATTAGGAATAGAAGGTGATTACAATTTCGGAAAAACAAATACAACAGAAGTCATGAATCATAAGCCAAAAGCAACTGGCATAAGCTGGTAGCACCAAACCAACATACACCTTGACAGAAAAACTTTATTTACAGCATAGAATCACAATTCACTAGCTTGAATATGAAATGTTATCCAGTCTATTTATACTATATAGAGATAAAATTTGATATGTAAAAATCACAACAGTTAAGCTATCACGTGTTATGATTTATGAACAAGTGAACTCAAAGCTACTGCTGAATAAAAAACCTTGCTAGTGATTTAAGACCTTGCCATCAACACCTGGTTGAAGTAGTCCTGCAAAATCAAAGCATGTTCGAATCAAAATAATGCAAGCAGATTGAGCAGTTATAAGCACAACAAAGGAAACAACTATCAAGATCACAATTTGGATGAAGGTTAACAGAAGTTCCCAGGATCAATCAGATTTCTCAGTCCACTCTCGTAAGTTATCTGATAAACTGAAGAGAGATTTCTAGGCAGAGTGCATCGTTATTTTGAGCTTTTGGACCAAGTCTGGAGTTAGTAGTTGGAAACAATGTCATTATAGTAATAATGTACATAAGGATGAATTACATGTTAATCAGAGTAACAGTGTATATATGCTCTTCTTTGTAACTCAAAACACACGGAATTCATCATGTCTCTCGGTCTCTCTCTCTCTCTCTTAACATTAGTAAAGGGCTTTATTTACGAAGACAGCAAGTTCACAGCCCACAGCTCCAAACACTTTTAAAAGACACCTAGATTCGTATACGGAATTTCTCTACTGTGTCAGGCTCAGTTCTTTTTCTAAAGAAAATATTTTGGCTGAATCTGTTTAAGAAACTGTCCATTAGTCAATAATACGAATGCAAGGTTATCAGGCAACTGGGGCCTATATATTTTTGGGCGTTTCTAGTTAAATGTTTGCAATCTCCAGTCTTTGTATCATGCACTTCTGCGTAAATAAAATTGCCTTCCTGAGGAAAACAATGTCCTTCCTACAAGACAAGGACTTTAACCCTAACCTATATTATGTTTTCAAATACAAAGGTAACATTAACCAAGCAACATTTAAGCAGTCAGTGAACAGAAAATATTCTTAACAACATGTTAGAAGCAAACTAACTTATTAAAATCTCTCTTCAGTCCTCACCAGGTTATAGAAAATAAAGTACCCTGGAAATTTATACAAGTGAGTTAGAATGCCCAGCATGCAATGCATCCTTCTACATAGGGGAAAAGATTAAAAGAACCAAATGAGCTATAATTCAAACGTCAACAATGGCCTTCGCTGCTGCTCTAGTTTATCCACACCATCTGGCATGATAGTATCTGAAGCTGACTTGTCTAAACCAATAGACAATGTTTCCGCAATGTCTTTAAGACCCTGCAAGTGAAAACAGAATCATTGACCATATTTTAAGAAACAAATTTCAAATTAATGAAAGCAGTGGGATACCATATCCTATGGATATAAATACAAAATTAAAGCATATTAACATATTACTGCCAAACTCGTTTTCCAGTAGGAAAATAACAGTAGAAAACGAAGCACAAGGTAGAAGAATACCTTCAGATTTGGAGTTCCTTTATATGCGAGCAAATTAGGGGACTTCCCTGAAAGTTTCTGTTGCTCCAGCTGAATATTTACTAATTAACATCAGATCATTATCTCAACAGAAAATACAAAAGATATAATTAATAATTAAGCCACCAGAAGAATGAGAAGAGCTGAATAAGGTGTCATGTACTGTAATTTAAAAGTCAGCTCTAAATATAAGCTGTTCAAGCTAATCTAGGTTTCTCACTGTCACTTTAACACTCACAGCAGATAAGAGAATGATAATCCAGACTCCAGAGAACATATATAATTTGCATATTTAGCCGTCACACGTAAGTTGAGAATGACAAAGAGCAAAAGAGAATATAATTACAACTGACAATTATAAGAAACAAACTCCAACCTGCAAAAATTCAGGCATTTTCCGGGTTTTTCCATGTACAAAGTCGATGAGATATGACAATCCATAATTTGCATAATCCTGCAACCACACTCTAAATCAGTATTTTCTTTAGGCATATTAACAGGAGTAACCATTTTCATACCAAGATCTTACATGCATACCAAATCATTCTAGCACTTCAATATTTTACACCCATAAGAGATGCTCCAAACAAAAGAAACAAAAAAGTTTATGACAATTACATATTCCTTTCCAAATTTAACAAGGACATGAATAAGTTTTACCTGTTTACAACTCAATGTAGCCAACCTTCCGTCCTGAAAAGGCATAATTATACAACATAAGAATGAATCAAATAAAAGAGATGGTACACACAAGCATATGTGTGTGCATGGGCACACACATATAGGAGCAAATAAAACAACTAACCAATTTTGAGGAAATATAAACATAATATTTACTTTGTGACAACTTGATAGATATTTTCATTCAAATGAAAATTAAATAATCAAGCCAAACTCCTAAATATCCTTTGTCACACTCCTATGCTAGCAAGACAACCATGATAACAATTAACTAGCCACTGCATGAAAACATACAATCATACTACGTACCAATGTTTCCACTGTTTGTTGCAAGAGACCTAAGTCATCATGGAAATTAGTAATAGTACTTCGAACTCCAGCAACCTGTGAATGGTATATAACAATTAAACACAGATTTGTTTTCTTCCCATAATGTTTATAAATTATAATACAAATGTATATGGCATTGATAAACTGTGGTTTCAATTCCTTTATCCTGGACAACACAGTTGATTTGAAAGAGCTTACCAGCGTACCTATGTAACTTGTAAAAAGATAGGCTTCTATGAAATTTGTTTATCCTAAATATTTCTAGACTGTCTGTAGATCCTCAATGAGTAATGCAGGAAAAACTTTCGGCAATTTGATTAAAGTAACTAAATAAAGCCTTCGAAGTAAAAAAGTTAAAAATTCAAAGATTTAGAATTGAAAAAAGAATGATTTTTGTGAGTTGAAGATTTTTAATGATTAGGTTAAAGGTACACAAAAAGGTTAGCTGCCAGTTTAAAAATTATAAGGTTGAATTTATTGCAGAGAACAATATAACTGGGGATTAAGTTATATGGTAAAAAAGAAGAAATGGTTAGCAATTGTAAAGATAAAGTAGCTGATCTTCTGCATAATATAAAATTTAATTAAAAAAAAAAACTATGTTGGATGTTCTACTGCCATGAACAGAAACCAAAACAAAATGCTCCCACAGAAAGAGGTAGAAGGAGAAGAGGTATGGAGCTTATCTAACATTTAGAGAACTTGATATTCCATTATCAATCAACATTCAAGAGTTGTAAAGTATTTAGTATAATGACTAAGTATATATTGCAACATGATAGGCATGTAAACCACTTCATCACTGATCAGGATGAGACCAAGACAGCCCAGTGGAGAGTTTAGATGCCTTACTACCACATAGATGTCCATCAATACTTTGAATTTCAAAATCAATATTCAATAACTTCTAAAGGAATGTTGATCCAGTTGTCTGAAGAGAACTAGTAAGTATGCACCAGTATATATGCTAAATAGAAAAAGAATGCATGTAAGAGCATTTTGATGTATGTGTCTGGAAATCTGTTTGATTGCATGTATTTTTATGTAGGTAGGTACAAGCATCGAATTTGTATCAGTCAAAAGGCACACCTCATCCTTAATTGACCGTGCCAACTCATTCTGCTTGAGCATTTTGTCATCCAAATTCTGAATTCTCTGGGTCAAATGCTTCTTGGCATCCTGCATCAAAATAATTGAGGGGAAATTATAAGAGTCAAAAACTGTGAGTATTATGACATTTACATACTAATTTTCATGTTGAATCTTTCAAGCATGACGATGGTGCATGGTGGATAAATATTTTGGACAAACTGTGGATCATTGTAGCACATTTGAGTGAAATATTTTCACCCCCTTTATCAAGGACAACAGATGCATTGTAGTCTGTTAAAATGTGCCGGTTTACTTTATTGGCTTGGGAGGGGGGGGGGTGTATTATACCTCTTGATGTGTCCTCCTTTCTATTAGAAAATAACTAAAGACTGATTCTTTATTACTGAATCATTTCCTTGTATCCAAGAGGAACTTCCAGATTCATAGGAAGGAAGCTTAATTGGACTGAATCCAAATTTTTATTCTATGATTGATCAGTATAAACATCAACAACTCCGAATTGGATCAGTTTCTCCTCAACAAATAAGTGCTTGGGCAAAAAAAATCCTACAGACAGGAGAAGCTGAAAACATTGTTGGCAAAACATTCTGTGATGGGAAAGACCATTTCTTCTTAATTATCCAAAGTTACCAACAGTATGTAAGCTACTCTTTTCCTACTCTCTTTCCAGTGTTAAAAGAGTTGTGCACCAATAGGTCCTGGACTAAATGGTTAAGGTCATGATTTGGAAATTACTGCCTCCTGATCACTGCTTACCGAATAAAATCTGGCCAGAACAGATTAAGGTGGTTATTCATGGATTTGGGAGTCCTATATATTTCTGCAGAGCCAATTGTTTAAGGCACAACACTGTCACTGGCTCACAGCAGCTTATTATATGTCTTGATGATCTCCTTTTTACCGTTTTAGGTTGCTTGTATGGTTGGGAAGCATTTTATATTTGACTCTTAAACAGTATTTTCTACTCCAACCCTACACAAGTCATCCTGTAATACAAATTAAGACAGTAGCAACTAATACTTTTTGTCAATAGATAGAAAACTCAAAGTGAAACACCTTGCTTGTGAATCATATTAATGAATGATACATTATATTTCAACCACTTGGATGAAGAAATATCAAATTCTATGTCAATGGGGCCTCATAGCTTTCAAAGTGCAGTAAGTATGCAGTGCCTAACATAGTTGCATAAAGATATAAAAAGAAAATCCCAAGCAGTAAATGGACACCTACAGCAATGACATCTGAGGCATGCTGCAACTTTTTTGTTAAATCTGCAACAGCTTTTTCCATATTCCGTTTAGTCACGTACATAAGATCTGAGAATGAAATGCCCTGATATTGGAAAGGAGAAAACAGAAATCAGAATCACAAACAACTATTAAATCAGAAATATTAAATGGACAAAATAATTTAAAAGAATGATGGGGTGACTATCAATTTGCTGCCTTTAAATGAGAGAAATTTTAGAAACAAATACAGGTAAAAAGGAAATACAATACAATGTCAACCATAAACAAATGAAACTATTCAAAGAATGCACAAGAATCCAAGCAGGCAAGCAGTTCCATACCTTCCACCACATGTAACCATAACCCAGAGCGCCCAAGGCAGCACATGGAACGACAAGGGATGACAAATTACCTGTCGAAAAGGACAAACACTTAGAAAAGCAAAGCATGGAGCAGACAAAATCCAAAATATGCTCTAAGCCTACACAACACACATCAACCTGTTGACAGCCTACATATGAGATGCAGAGAAACATGAAAAGTAAAACATGGCATCTTAAGTGGCAGCCAGATCAGATGGTAGAATAGAATATATTACCTTGTTCAGAACCCCCATTCAGTACTGTGATTGGCCTGTTTGATGTTAACTGCCGAACTTCACTAGCCAAACGACGCACCTAGAGCAAAGTCAAGCAACAGTTTCATGAGTCATGACAAGAAATTTCAAATTCTCTTCCACGAGCATTTTGTAAACAAAAGACAGTAAGACATATTCAACCAGTTCATTACCTGAGCTGCTACGGCATCAGCATAATCACCTTCAGCCTGATCCCCAGATTTTTCCAATCCCTTCACCAGCAACTACAACCCCAAAAATAGTAAAATTAAACACCATCAGTATATATACATATATAAAAACTAATGCCCAGAGTAATAAAAAAATGCAATAATCCAGCTTCTCAATCCAATAATTAGTCATAGGAAAAAAAAAAAAAACCTTAATTTACAAGGACTATAGAAAGAAAACACATGATGACCACCGTATTTAGCTTTAGCTTGAGACAATCATTCCAACTTTGTGGGAACCAAAGGCATTTATGGTCACAACCACTGATAATCAGATGAAGTTAAAAACAAATCTTTTGAAACCCTACCATCGCCATCTAGCACAATCCAGTACTCGTTTATGCACAACCTACTCGTTTACGCACAAACCCTATTTAGCTTTGGCTCTTAAATTTTCTGTCAACTATCAGTTATCCAAACAAAAAGTCATATTTTCAGCAAAACATTTAGTACATGGTCAAAGATTTCAGCCAGGAAACATGACCAATGGATAAAATACACCATCCTTGGAATTCTTGCACACATTTCAGAAGCACAAACTAAAGCATTCAGTTTTCCACAGTCCACACTGGGAATCAGCACTGGGAAAAAAAATAATAAGTTCTTTTAAAAAGTGACAACGCCAGAATTAGTATACCATAAAGGGCCTAAAATACACAAACAAATTCACTTTACAAAAAAGGCTAAGAAGATCAAATACATAATCTCAATTTTACACCTATAGGTTCATAAACCACCAACCATGCAAAATCAGTCTACATCATCTTAGGAATTGTTGTGATTTGTGACATAACATGCACATGCCCAGTCATAAGAATGACTACTAAGCAATAAGCATTGGCTGAACCATCTAAAGACATCCAAGGAAGCTGACCATCTATATATTTTCTAGTTCCAAAAGACACTTCTATAAATATTTTGAGAGACGAAGATTGTTCAAGCTTATATTGATATGGGGGAAAAAAAAGTTTTATTCTATTTCAGACAATAAAAACATATTAAAACAAGATTCCAATAATAATAATAAAAAAAACATAATTCACGAGGACTGTAGAAAACACGGTGACCACCAGAACAACTTATTTAGCCTTAGCTTGAGACAATCATTCCAAATTTACGGGAAACAAAGGCATTTACGGTCAAAACCACTGATAACCAGATGAAGTTAAAAACGAATCTTCCGAAACACTATCATCACCATCTCCCACAAACCACTACCCGTTTATATAACAGAACCTCCTGGTACTCCTCGACTTCAACGACGTCACCACAGAATCCATCACTCAAAAGAAAAATGAAAAGAAGAAGCAATTGCGCACGCGGATTTCGAAAATTAAAGATAGTGAGTAGTAAATTGTTTCGATGAAGAGGGCAGTGAAATTGGAAATACCTGAAGCTCGCCGATTAAATCGGACAGTTTGCCGTTTTTGATGAGGACGGTGCCGGTGTAACCTGAGTGAAATCAGATAAGCGTAAGATAACTGATGAAAGTAGTTACTGATATGCGAATACGAAAGAGAGAAAGAGAGAGGTACCTGCTCCAGCTATGATGAGGATCTTGGAGATCCCGATTCCGCTCTGCATAGCCATAGCCATGGCGAGAGAGATGCTGCGTCCTGTGCGCGATGCTGGTTCGTTAGTTATGTCGGCTTGCACTATCAAATGCTGACTACCGACCCAAGACGGGAACGGGAAACCGCCTCCACAAACGACTTCGTTTTGCCTCCCTATTACTTCCGTTTTTTTTAAGTGTCATTTAAGGATTTTTTTTATACAAACTCAAAAATGTAATAAATTTTTCTATTTTTCATAAAATAATTTTGAAGCTTTTTATTATATTATTTCTCATTTTTACTCTATAATAAATACATATTAGTTGTAAATACGTAAATTAATTAAAAATTAGGTGAGAAATAAGGATGTAATTAATAAAAAAAAGTAATTAATGTTATTTGAACTTCAACAAAAAATTTTAAAAAAAATTGACAATTAAAAAGTAAAGGAAGGAGTAGTGTGTTTGGATAAGTTTTAAAATTAAATTAGTGATGACTAAATTAAATTTGAATTTAATAGGCATTTTTTTCTTTTTTGGAGATGAATTTAATAGACATGTATTACAATGTAAAGAAATAGTTTTTAAAGTAATTATCATAAAAGTTAATAAATTTATTATACATAAGAGTTTATAACTAATGATAATAAAAAATATATTACTAGTGTATATATTATTCATTTATTAAATTAAATTTGGGAAGAAGTAAAAAATTTTAAGGCCCGTTAGGTGGTCAAAATAAGATAAGATAGGATAAGATATGATAGTAGATAGGATAAGAGCAAAATAAATTATAATCTTATCTAATATTTGGTGCATACTAGATAACAAACTAGATAATGAAAGAATAAAATATAAAATACGTTCAAATGACAAAATTATTATTTTATTAAAATTACATATAATTTTCTAGAAAATAATTTTTTAATTTTTACGAAAAAAATATAATTTTAACTAAAGTATACAATATTATTTTTTATTTGTGTAGTTACTTTTCTTAAAATTATAAATAAATAAATATATATATATATATATAATTTTTTAAATTATAATTATTATTCAAATATTTTTCTTTAAAAATATTTCAATATTAATTATTTAATTTTAATTAATAATATACTTTAAATTTATATGTCAAAATTATTATAAATATATATATAATAAAAAATATATAATATATACTAATTTATATAACATTACTATATATTATATTTATTTTTTTATTATATATATTTATAATATAATTATCTATCTATCTAACTATATATATATATATATATATATATATATATATAATTCTTTGTAATATGTTAAATATTATAACAAATTTTGTATATAATTATACATATAATAATATATTTGTATATATGTATAATATTTTTATAATATTCAACATAGTACATAGTATATAGAAAGGAAATAGAGAGAAAAGATAGAGAGTTTATCCTATCTTTTTGTTTCCTAATCTAGTTCCTGCTCAGGATAAGAAATATACTAGAGCAACTGATAGGATAAGAGATAAGATAGTGTTATTATATCTTATTGGTATAACAAACAATGAATTACAACAGGATAGGATAATTATTTTATTCTATCATATCATATCCAGGTCACTAAACGGACCCTTACCTTCTTGTTAAGTAATTGTACTTTACCATTAACAAAACAACTCTTTTTTTTATATATCAACAAAACAACTTCTTTAAACATTTGAAATATTATTTTAGATATAAATTAATTCATCTACTCTCTTTATATAAATTACTGTATACAATTTGCAAATGAAGACTATCCTTTTTCCTATTCTCTCAATTAGTTCATTATTTATATTTATATTCTTTGTCTTCTTTTCTTTGAGTGTAATTTTAGTTCATATTCTTTGAGAATAAAAAATTTTCTCTCTCTTTTTTATTTGTAGATGTCTTTTTTATTTTAATTTAACTAGTACTTGTACCTGTGCGATGCATGGGATAGAAATGATACTTATTAGTTTTATAAAATTACATTTTACAATTTATTATTTTAAGTAATTATATAATAAAATTAGTAAGAATATAAAAAATGAATGAAATATCTAAACTATTTATTACAATGTTGTATGGACAAGATAAAAATAAATATAATTATTTAATTTATTTGTTATGTAATTAAATATAAATTAATTAAGCTTAAATTACAAAATTAGATATCTAAACATTTTAGTTTTAATCTCATATATAAAAATTTAAGCCAAGTAAGGTTCTAATATCTCAAAATAATAATAATTTTATTAAAAATGTATATAATGTTCCAGTAAATATTTTCTAATCATATTAAATGAATAATTTGAAATAAAATAAAAACTCTTTTAAAAAGAAATATATAAAAGATTAAAACAAAAATTTATTTATGTATTTATGTTATAAATGATTCATAATAGTTTATATAAAATTCTAAAATGTTTAAGTTAATCTTTTGTACATAAAAGAAGATGAAAAATTATAGACATGTCACTAAATATATTATATATTAAATAAATTAATTATGTGTATTTGATACATTTTGGAAACATAAATTATGAAAGTTCTTTTAGTCCAAAACCTACACATTATTTTTTTTTTCATAAAACAATAAACTAAAATTGCTTTTGATTGCCTTTTTCATGTTAAAATTTATTTGATCAATTTTATTTATTTTTCAAATAATTTAAATGATTATTTATTTTCCAAATAATTTAAATGAAGATTTTTCTTACAAGTCACTGATGCAAAAAAATTGCATTATACAGTTTATGCTACCCAATATTTATATATGAAATAAATAAATATAATAAAAAAGTAGCTTATACATGTATGATTTTATTGTTATCATCAATAACATATCCCTACAAATTAGCAAAATTAATTAATAACAACTTGTTATATTTCAATCATATATCGATAATTGATTGATTTAATTAATTTCATTGATTATATTTTGTTTCCTATATTCAATTCAGATGCTTATTGTTATGCGTTACTCTCCCACCATGATCTATAGGAAAGCGATTATTTTACAAAATATCTATAATTTATAATCTATAACATAAAATCCATTTATAATTTATCCATAATATATACAAAAGATAACTTTTTTAGCGTTAAATAACAGATTGCATATTATAAATAATTTAATAATTTATTATTTATTAAATGTATATTATATAATAATTAATAATTACATTTTATAAAAATTATAAATTATATATAATAATTAAAATTAATTACCTTAATTATATATTTAGTAATTACATTACTTACTTTAATTATATATTTTAAAATAATATATTTTCCTTAATTTAAATTAATCTTATTTTCCTTTTTTTAAAAATATATATTTCATCATTACCTTAATTAATATTATAGTTTGAATATTGTTAACTTCTTTCTTTTATATATATATATATATATATATATATATATATATATATATATATAAAGTAATAAAGATTATTTTAAATTAACGTAATTAAAATAATTAATGTATTTATTATTATATTTAAATTAAGGTAATAAAGATTATTTTAAATTAAGATAATTAGATTTACTTTAAATACATAATTAAAATAATTAATATTCATTATTATGTATAGATAAAGTAATTATATGCAATTATTGTTATTAATAATATATAAATAAAGTAGTTAAAATAATTAGACTATTGATTTAGTTATCATCAAATATAATAAAAAAATATTAAAACCATGCAATATTGTTATAATATTTTTTGTAATAAGATATTTGAATATTCAATCTTTTGATTTTTTAAAAATTTGATTATTAATATAAATAATTTATCAATGAATTTCGAACTATAGTCTCGAATTCTCACTTCATTTGGATCATTCTTCGATATAGGTTTTGCACTTGTAGAATGTGAGAACATCATCATTTTTCAATAATAGACATAAATTCAAGCCTTTAAAGAGCCTAATAAAAAAAAACTTTAGCTAATAATATTAATTCAAATTCATTCAAATTGATTCTTTAAAATTAAATCAATTCTGCTTAGCTAATAATATTGAATTTGTACTCAAATGTATTGATTTATTGATTAGAATTAGCCAATTATTTGATTTCAAATTGTAATTCCAAATTTCAAATAATTACAAAATAATAGATTGTTCGAATTTGAAATTATCTCTCTCTTAGTCAATTTATGTTTTAATGAGCAATATCTTTATTTATTTATTTATTTATTCAAATTATAATTTGATTTGAATTCATTTATTCAAATTCAAATTCAAATTTGATTCAAATTCATTTAAATTTATTTATTTAATTCTAATTAGTTAATAATGTAGACGTGTATTTTATTACATCATTCTATAATTTCAAATAATTATAATTAATTATTATAGAGTTTAATTGCTAAGCACTGTCAATGTAAAAACTTTTACACTTCAACTAATCAAAAATTAGCTTTAATGTGACTTTTAGGGTAATTATTATCAAAGTCAACAAACTTATCATACATGATGGGTTGTGATTGGATGACAATGTAAAACTATTTTACATTGTCAGTGCATAGCCTATTTTCTCTTGTTATATTCGTTTAAATTTTAAATTGTTATGCACTGACTTTTTTGTTGTTGCCAAACATGTACACAAATCTTAGATAGTTGATAAATTCTTCAAATTTGATTCTTCATGAGCATCAATAATAAAATGCTGAAGTTGAAATTGTAAATTAATTTTTTCCTAATCATTGAAATCCATGGGATAAAATTTTTCTGCAAGAGTGCAAATATTATCAATGTTAAAAGCTTTGTAAGTATCCTTGGGAACCAAAGCAGAGCTTAGAGTTAACAACTTTATTGCTTGGTCATTAAACTTGCTATTCAACAATTGCAATTATTTGTCAACGATAATTAAAAACACTTCCATTCTAAAATAATGCTCTATGGTGATATGATTCTTTGGGTGACGAGAGCGCCTTTGCCTTGCTACATAAGGAGCATTGAATTGAGGAACCTCAATATCATGCTTTTCACAAAAAGATGTCACATTTTTTAACAACTTATCTTGACCATCTTCTCTCAAGTTTTGAATAAATGCTTTCATAGAACGAACAAAATGCATGGCATTAACTACATCTTAAGATTGTTGTTGTAAAGCTTGACAAAGAACATTTATTATCCCTATAATCTCTCTCATCAATTGCAAGATCAATATAAACTCAAACGAGGTCAAGCTATTGTAAGCACTATCAACACCCTCGCATTGAGAATAAGTTGATCCATCAACAATAATTTTTTCTAAAATAGAACAAGTTGCACCATACATATTTATCAAGCTACAAATAGAAGAGAAATTTGTTCCCCAGTGAGTGTCCCCAGCTTGTTTCAAAGTAACAATTTGATTTGCCCCTCTGCCAGTTTCCAGCTCATCAATCTCTAGCAAATGTGCAATTTCATCTAACTTGGAAGCTTGCAACTCATCATGGCACTTGCTAGAAGAACAAACAATATTAATAAAAAAAAAGTCAATTTTCAAAAAAATTGATGAATTGGAATAACTTCTCTTGATGCAGCAATTAAGGCAAGTTGTAATCGATGAGCAAAACAATGAATGTAATATGCATAAGGACAATCCTTCAAAAAGAGTACCTGTAAACCATTCCATTCTCCTTTATAATGCTAGCACCATCATACCTTTGACCATAAATGTTAGAAACCTCAAGGTTATGTTGAGAAAGAATAGTAGATAATTCTTCCTTAAGAGTTAATGTTGCAGTGTCTTTAACATGCACAATATCAAAAAATCACTCTTGTATAAACCATTTTTATCAACAAATCTCAAAACAAGAGCCATTTGTTCCTTCTTTGATTCATCACGAGCTTCATCAACAATTATGCAAAATTTGGAATCACCAATTTCCTTATGGATATGATTTTTCCCTTTACTAGAAAGAATATGTAAGATCTCTTTTAGAATTTGTCAATTTGATATGAAGTGTACATGGAATTATATAGAGCATGTTCCAACACAACTTTTGCTACTTCATCATTGTATGATGCCAAGAGTTTTATCATCTCAAGAAAATTACCTTGGTTTCTTGATTCACTTGTTTCATCATGACCCCTAAAAGCACAAGCTAGAAGTGTTAAATAATGGATAATGTCAATTGAAGTCTTGAGACGTAGTCAATTCTTCATAATTTGATCTAAGCTTTGTACATGAAAAACATTTCTAATATGCCCATCTTGATTCAACAAGTCTTGATAAGCTCTCACTGCATTATTATGTGGTGAGCTACATGTTTGAGAATGGCATAATTCTTTCCATTTTTAACTTTCTTCCAACTTCTAAAACTTGTAGCAATGAAAACATTCAATCCAGGGCGTTCACTTGGTCTTTTGTTGAAAAGATAACAAGGTAAGCAATATGCAACATCTTTTGAAGGTGAATATTCTAGCCACAAAGGAAATATGCTAAACCAAGTGTATTGAAACCGTCTTGGATGATCATCTTTACCAGACAAAGGATAGTGTTCTAGATGCATTTGATAAGGACACCATTTAGATAAGCTCTTCGTATTTTATCCACTTTATTTGGTGGATATTGCCAAATTTGAGGACGCTTTCTAAGATCACGTTCTAAAGAATACTCAAATTCATCATATACAACTCTAGGAAACTTGGAAAGTTACTTCTCATTTCCTTCACTTCTTAAGTTCTCAAGACATTTTTTGGGTTCAGATGACATGGAAGTTATATTCTTTTCATCTTTTTCACAAGCTTTCCTCTTGAAAAAGGAATCAATTCTTTTACTCTTCATTGTTATCAACTACATAGAAAAAAAGAAAAAAATTATCTATATAATTATCATAAATCAAAATAGATAAAATCTATATCATAAAACTATGTAGATAACATTATATATAATAAAGTTTTATTTTATTACATAAAAGCAATAAAAAGAAATATAATTAAATGCATTACCAATACTACAATTATGTGAAAATCAATACTTAAACGGTTATAATACAATTCTTATACTAATTATCATCACAAAATAGTCATAAAAGCTTTTCATATGTGAAAATACAATACTACAACTCTACAAAAACCTTGCATAACACGTGTTTGGTGTCTTGCATTTGAATACTGATATAAAAACTTATCTAATTAAATATCATTTTACAAATTACAATGACATATTAAATTCCACTAATTAAATAATATTTCTCAATTAAATAAAATTTCTACATTCAACTAAACATTACAATGTGTCAATGCCATATTAAATTCTCAAATATTTAAGAAATAAGTGTGAAGTGTCATTGTGTAATGTGTTGTTGCCATTTATTAATTAAGAATCTAAATTTGTGGCAAGTTTTCAAGTTGTCGTGGCAAATTTGTATCTTTTCAAAATGGAAACAAAACATTATCAATGTTATATCAAATAAATCAACCACAAGTCCACAACAAATGTGATGGGAGTGCTATTTATTTTTACTAAAAAAGATCCTAAATTTTTTAATGAAAATTGAAAAGGAATCTTGTGTTAAATGTGATAATAAAACAATAAAATGAAAACATTTGAGTTTAGATATACGAAAGTTGTGGTCGAAAGAAAGTCACATGATGGCATGCGCTTGAGCAGAGCACGAACCTCAGCAGTTGGCACCAACACTTTAAGTGGTTGGAAATGAAGCCAGCTGAAGGTCACAAAACTCAAAAGCAGCAAGCAATGGCATTTAACTTGAAAATATGAAAATGATCAAATTGCAAACAGGGGCGATTGGTGAAGAATAAAGCCAGTTGAAGGTCACAAAACTCAAAAGTAGTAAGCAGCAGCATTTTACTTGAAAATATGAAAATGATCAAATTGTAAACACGGGCGATTGGTGAAGAATGAGCACAAAAGGAACATGCTCGTGTAACTATGCAAGGACGACGAAGAAACTTCTCTCGTAAGCTTTTAATACAGTTAGGATTTAGCTAATGAGAAAAAAAAGTGTAATAAAATTTATAATTAAAGTTAAAAAAAATTACTACATATATTTATATTATATATGTATATAAAGAATTATAAAAAAGTTTGGGGGCAACGGCTCCCCCTGTCAAATAAAAGCTCCGCCCCTGCTTTCAATATCATTATGCTCAGCTTATTTAGCATGTGAACAAATCTGTTTGCCATAAGCCTTGTTCATTCAAATTTGCTAGTGGGTCTTTCTAACAAACGAATACGCCTATAAATTGCATATAATGTATGTTGATATTGATCAAAAGGTATGATTGCTGCCCATCTTTTAACACTCTTTTTATGAACCTTCTACAATACTACTAGAAAGTAGAAACCAAGACACATTTCAGGTTGTGTTTAGACAAGAGATTCTAATATTTCAGGAAATTTAAAACACATGAAAGTCACTTTAGTCATAAAAGCAATATAACCAAAAGTTTATAGCAATACTAGTAATTACAAATCCAAAAAGTAATGTGTACATAAATTTCTAATAGCTATATTTACAAATCCAAATTTGGCAATATATATTTGTCTTCACACTACCTCCGATTATAGAATTATTTTTTTTTTATCCATTTCATGTTCTCTCCAAAATTTCTAACAATTAGAAATAATAACAATGTTACATGAAGAAAAAAGATTAATTGCGGCAATTAATTCCTACTTTATCTTCAGCAACCCTATCATCTCTCAACTTTGTAGCAAATCATAGTCTGAATCACAAAATAGATGGTGTTAAGGTAAAAAAACATGCACGCCCAATATTTCAAATAAATAAAACTAGTAAAGTCCAAAACATTTTGTAACCGACAAGCAAAAAATATACTATGCAGATAATTGTGATAACAGCACAGTCCACTCAAAATGTAGCAATTGGGCAGTTCAATATATTAGAATCACTGTGGAATTGGGAAAGAAACCGCATGAATCTGACATACACTAAAATTGGTGATTGAGTAATGTACCTTTCATTTGCTCAGCTACCACTAAAAAGAGCATAATTTCATGTTACCTTTGAGTCACCAAAAAAGCCATGAATTATAACACAACCATCATACCAGCTAGGTACTATATTGTTTGTAACAAAGATATTGAAACTGGAAACTTCAATCCTTGAAAAATAATAATCAAGTTGGATAGAATAAAGGAAAACGATTCATAAAATATTTACTACAATCTTTGTTGAGAATTTCCAACCTAAACCAAGAAAAGAAGAGTTTATTAGGCAGAGTATGGAGCAAATCAGACCATGAATGCTACAGATTGAGTAGCCATTTTAACAACACTTTTTCCTCCAGGAATACAAGTTGAAATTCGTATATGATTCATTGTTTGTAGACAAGTATGCTAGCATCCATTTCTTCTCAATCCACAGACCCTGTGAAATTGTAGTTGTGTTAATTCCCCTTTTAAAAAGTGCAGGCTGCACAGTATAAAATGCAATAAACCCTACTATTTGCTCATAATTGATCGAGAGAACCTTTCTAAAATTTATGGAGGAAGCAACGATGTTCCCTCCATCGGCGAGAGGAAGGATTACAATTCAATATGTTGAATAATAAAGATGGAACTTTCACTATGTTGTTAGGGTTTATGATCCTTGCTTTCTGTATAGTGATATGTGTCATTCTAAATTCTAATATTTATAATAAAGGAAAGAATAGAAAGAAAGTAGGACTTGTTCAGTGAAAACATTTTGATGGAGATGAAACTAATCAACATAGAGACAATTATATGGTGAAGTACCCAAGTAGATGGTACACCAGCCATTTTTTTATTTTGCAAAACAATCCCTAAAATATTTTATGCTATTAGGGATATGAATTTTTGATAATTGTAAATATGCCCCTCTTGTAAAATATTTCAGATTGCAAAAAATATGAAGTCTGAACCATCGCATGTCTAAGATTTGTTGCTGATCTTTTGTTTCTTTCTTTCTTTCTTTTTTATCAAAAATTGATATCATTATTAATCACTTTTTATAAGTTTGTGTAAGTGACAATTGAAAATTAGACACTATAGCTTAGCCGTGTTTAACTTACTTAAAATTTCACTTATTTTTGTTCATATTTTAATAAAACATAGAAAAAAAAATTATTTTTTAAAATTAATTGATGACATTAATGTGAAACATTGTTATAGTATATTTCAGCTATTCGTGTTTGATTGCTTTCTTGTTGCTCTTTCAATATGAATCTACAGACTTGATCGCTTGAATTTACCAAAACTCCAAATCTACCAAATATACAAAGAAAATGAACAAAACAATATCCTGCTACTCCATTTCCTCCGAATATATATATATATATATATATACTGGAAAATATAAAATTTTAAAGGCGTCCAATTGTCCAAATGAGCATTTTATGTTATTCCTTTCAAAACTATTAATATAAAATATAGCAAAATAACGTTATTTTTAGCTTTTTGCTAAAGTTGGACAATCTAACTTTCTGAAACTCATTACTCAACTTCTTAGCATACGTCTTTGATGACATAATATATATAGATTAAATAGTTAACTTTGAAATTTGAAGCACCAAGCATGACAGTATCCCTTCCCCTTGTATTTTATTCTTCTCTCTCTCACTCCCTGAAATCCTCTCAATTCTTCATCATAAACCAATTTCATCAAGAAGGACAAACTTTAGCAAATGAAGGACAAAGGCTGTGAAGCCAAACTATGACGGCAACATATGAGCAAGTAATCTGTGTAGCTTTTATTGTTGCAGTACAATTTTCCCAACCTTCTTATTGCTGCTGGAAGTAAACGGAGATGGCCTCTCCATAGCCTCATAATTTATCAATTCTGTCTTCACGACTTTCCTTAAACCTATAGTTGTCAAACCAGTCACACAAAGTGTAGCCAGCCATCCTCCATTCGGTTATGAAAGCTTGTCCAGTAATCTATACCTATAATAAGGCATATTACCATCTTGATGGCAATCAGAATCAGAAGAACTTTTGCTTATGCTGAGAGTTATCCTCAAGCTGATCTAAGCCACTAACAGATTCTGTGTAAGAAATATAGGGTCAGAGTTAAAGTCGGTATAGCAATGACCAAGAAACTTAATCATGAATAATATTTAAGGAAAAGCTAAACAGAGTTCTAGGCTAGTAAGTAGCAAGTACAGAAATGTAAACTTATGACAACATTGATAACATTAGTAAAATAATAGTCCCTAACCCAAGTCTGAAATGTATCAGTGGGAACATAGATGGTTTAACATCAAATTTGGTACATGAAAATAAGGCTCATAAATCATAATAATTAATATATATAATAAAAGTCCTCATAAGTCATAACAAATTCTGCTATTATTTACCTGAAGATAAATTTATACTTCAAATTCTGCTATTATTTACGCAGAGCTGGAAGATTCATAAAAAGATCTGACCTAGGCCTGCAAGTCATTACCTGCAGAATGCACCATATTAGAAATATCACAATTGCAATTAAAAACAAAGTATAGAGCTGGCTCCAATTGTTATTCTTTAATGAAAACAAAATTGAAGTCACAGATGAGTACTCAATCCAATTATAACTCAAGCTTACTTCCGTCTGGAAATGTTTGCCAAGAAGGTATTAACTCACCAATGTCATCACTAACACTAAGAAGCCATTCCATTTCCCTCCGCCACATTTCTTTCTTTTCACAAGGCACAGGTTCTAGTCTCCACAATTGCTCAAACAAAGTGGCTACATGTTGCATGAAATCCAAATTGAAAACATTATTATAACAATATTAAAATTCAGACCATAACAGAAATTTTGAAAATTTTTCCAATCAAGAAAAGGTAACACTTTCTCACATGTGTTACAAAGAAAGCATACCACACGGATTAGTTATAGCATTTGAGATGGCCAAAGCACTGCAGACTCTTTTCCCATATCCTGAAATGTCTTCCCCAAGCAGTAATTTTGCAAACCTTTCCTTCATTGCATCAATTCCTGATCCAACATTATTTTCCAGTAATTAGACAACAACCAAATAAATACTAATAAATAACTAAACCCACTAAAGTGTTGATTTATTAAACAAAAAAAAAAAAGACACTAAAAAGTAATAATAGGTAACACTCTGTCTAAATAGTCTTTCTGTCTTTTTCCAACCTCCATAGAAGCATCAAAATTCAAAACTTGCCAAAGATGTTGTACTCAAAATTTTCTAGTCCTAACTTACCTGAAATTTTTGAACTAATGCTGGTAAATTTTGTATCTTCCAAGTGAGAAACAGGTTCATTTTCTTTTTCATCTGATTTGCAGCACTTGAAGAGTGTAGCCTTCCGAATAGGCCAACCAAGAGGAGGAGAAGAAGACCCTTTGGTTTCTTGAGTTGAATCATTAGACTTGTTCTTAGCTCTGTTACCGGCAGAAGCAGAAGAACAAAATCTATCCTTTTTCTTTTCAAAATTTTCACCGATGTTGCATAAAGGCTCCATCTTGCACAACTTTCCCTCAACAGCAAAGCCTTGCTTTTTGAACGAAAATCACCAAAGTGATGACTCACTCTTGTCCAACATGTCCCAAGTCCCAACACATCCTCCAACATGTCCCAAGTCCCAAGATAGTGACAGTTACAGCTTTTGCAGTAACAGTGAACGAGTTTGAAAAACACAAGGAACTTGGAAGGTGGGTTTTATAGATTACTGTGTATGAAGGGACTGTTGAAGTTGCCGTGGACGCAGCATCATGGAAAAGGCCCTTGACTTGACGAGTGCTTCACCCAACGACAAACCTTGGCAAGCGTTAGCGCACTCCACGAATCAACGGTGGCACTGGAGCTTCAAGAGATTGGCACTGTATTCAACAATGTCGCTGGCAGCCCACCAAAAGGAGTAGCTTGTTTCTCCCTCACGATCACCATTCATCGTTCTCCTAGGGTTTTTAGAATTTCAAATCCGTTGAATGAAGAAATTTTGCAAGTTGATCCAAATAATACATTTATACATGGACTAAACTGCAAAACCTATTACAAAGTATCAACCGGTATCAGGTTAAAAATCTCAGCCATCCAATTTTTTATTAATAAACCTAACGGCTAAAATAAGTGAGTCACCAATGTACCACTTATTTTAGTACTTCACCGTAGAATAATCCACTAGCAGTCATGATGGACACATACAAAACACTGCTAAACAGTTACCAACTTAAAGCAACTGATATATAGACATACGTGATTGGGACCAAACCAAAGTACTCACTGTTATTTAATGAATGCAACATCGTTCAAAAGATAGAACAAACTATACAAGTTTCAAGATTTGACTCCAAAGGCCCTTCCCAAAGTTCACCAGAACCACCCTTCCAACCTAAGATGTGCTTGGCATATTAATTTGTTTGCAAAATGAAAAGGCAAGAGTGAAGGAAAATAATGAAGATGCCAAGAAGCTCTTTGCTATATGATTACCAACATATATATTTTTATCTAGTAGTAGTTATGAGCTACCAAGATCCAAGGGAAAATATGGTGAAACAAGATACTAAAATATCAGTACTGATACATAAAAAAAATTATATTTAGTTGATTTTTCTTAATAGCTCATGGATATGAGGTCATGGGGAGCGCATAAAAGACTAGTATAGCCAAACGCCCAAACCTGCTGGGTTTTCAGTATACCTTAGTTTGAGAATAGAGCAAGCTACACATGGGAAACGATAAAGGGGTATCAAACAAAAGCAAAGCACAAACCAATAATAAGCCTTCGAGTGGTATTAATTGTATATTGGATATGCAAATGGAATAGTGAATACCAATGTGAAGATAAAATCATTAAAGAAAGGATTCCAAATAGTATAAGACAATATTATAATGGACTGGAATACTCATGGTTGGTCCATTTCAAGCACAGATCTACTATAGTCTATAAATCACCACACAGGAAAGTGATGTATCAGACAGCTATCAATTCATTATTCATGCAAGATACCCCAATAAAGACTTGTCTCAAATTCGGTCCCACTCTCAAATCCCGTTTCATAGTCATCATCTGCAACTTTTTCAGCTTGGAGTGGATAGTAGAATTTAATTAGAGAAATGAAAGAAACATAAAGAAAAAGATTGTGGTTGATTAAATGAATGACATAACTCAGAATAACTAGGAACAGGAGATGCTCAAAGATAAATACAAAGTTTAGAAGTATATAAAACGAAGACATTCTTTCTACTTAAATTTACAGTAACAAGATGAAACACAAGTTTCAAAGTACATTGTTACTTTGATCAAGAGAAATACAAATGAATTGCTATAAATTCAAATAGATCACTTTGATATAACCTATTGCTAGTTGATATTTATTGGTATGAAATAAAAGCAGGAGCAAAACATAAAATATTGTGAGAAAAAAAAAACATTATAATTTTGCTGATATGAAATAATCTTAACTAAGAGCAGAGTAAAATAAGAGTAAGATAATGAGAAAGAATTATTATCAATCACAGCAATAACAACAGCAATTTTAAAATAAAACCCATTCACAGAAAATCAACAAAGGCCACACACAATAAACCATTATAAATCAAAACTCCTCAAGTGACAGTGTAAACATTGAATGAGTATAAATGGTTTTCAATAATTTAAACCGATTAAAACTCCTAAACCACTGAATCAAGAAACCCGAAGACACACAAATTCAACTATAAAGTGTTCACGGGAATGCATTTGGCAGTTGCTATGCTTACCTAAGAAACAAAATCAAAAACACATGTCAATTAAATCAAAACACAACACAAATCAGGACAAACTCCATTTTGTTTGGGTAGTCCACCACAATAAGCCCGTGAGGTAGTGTCACCACTCCATTTCTACAGTATGAAAAACACCTCTCAATTAAGAGCCAAACACGAATCATACTGGTTATAATGCCTTGTTTCTACGGTATGTGATTGCCATTATCAATCCATATATACAAAATGCTAGTACAAAACTTGCAGCAAGATAATATCTGCTCTATCATATGATAGTTGTCTAGGAGAAACTGTCAATGGATAATTAAAATAGCAGTATATCTGAAACTTATCATAAAATGCTTGCATATCCGAAACCTCTCATACAATGCCAGAGTTAAACACGTGTAGATCCAATAAGGTATTGTAATGCCCTTTCTCAATTTCCTCTTCTTTTACTTGATGAAGAACAAGGGTCTCAATAATTAAGTCTTCCCAATCAACATCATCAACTACCATTCCTTTTCTCTTCTTCCTTTTTCTTCCAGGATAAGAGCTATCTACAGGCCCAGGAATCTCAGTATCACCCAGATCAGCATCTAAGGGATCCATAATTCTTTTTATCCGCACCTTAGCAGCATTGATCCTCTCCCGCCTCATTTTACATTTCAATTGACCAGTGACAAATGATGGCGGCATGGTATCCACTCCAACATCTTTTTCCAGTAATCGCTTAAGCAGAAGCTTTTTGCTCAGTTCAGATTTTCCCTCCCACCACTCCCTACACTCCTGCAGATCAACTCGCAAACTCCTCCTTTTCGGAGCATTCCCATTCCTTCTCAAAGCCTCAGCACAGCGATTTTCATCTAAAAACTTCTTATACAGCATGGACAAGCATTCGGGCGAAATCTGCAGCCTGTCAACATCCCCCACACCCAGTCGTCTATCGGCATTATTACTCTCCAACGAAAAATACCGCGAATCCTTCCGGGAAGTCACGCCATCAACCCCATATTCAAATTCACCATCATGCCTCAAGCATTCCGCAACCACATCCTCCAAATCCACCCCAGGCCGATCAACATCCTTCCTCTTCTCCCGAATCGCCCCAGGCTTCAGCATAGACTTCCTCTCCATATACTGAATCACAAACGGCGCATTCTTAACAATGTTCTTAACCGTGACATCCTTCCCCCAAGGCAACACCTGCGCCACCTTCACGAGCGTCTCAAGCAGCTCCTTATACCTAGCCCTACAAGTGGAAACCATAGCATGAACCTCCCCAGCCAAATCCTCCATCCTCACCCCAACCCCATTCAATTCCGCCACAAAAACCAACACCGCCACCACCAACGGCATTGGACGCCGACCAGTGCTCAAAAACCACTTCACGGCACACTGAATCAAAAACACCCCCTGCTTCTGCATTCTCTCTTTAACACCCCTCCCAACCGAGGCAAAACTAGCGCAATTCTTAACCGTCCGTTCCAACGAATGCACAATGTCAAACTCAGGAAAATCAGGTCTCAAATCAAGAAAATCAATAACGCGTAGAATCATCCTACCTAGCTCGTACACGTCGCACCCAACCGCGGAAGCTATTTCCGCCATGGGCAAAGGTCGATCGTCCTTTCGCATAACAACATACGCGCACGCGCCAATGAGCACGTGGAACCACTCGCCTTGCCCGAACTCGCCCTCGGTGATGGAGGATATCATGGTTCTGATATCGACGCTTTTCGAAGATAACCCTAGCCTGCAGGTTAGCTCGTCGATGGAGTTATTTGCGGCGAATAGTTTTCTCTCTCGGTAAGAGTAGAGGCTGCCTGAACCGGCGGTGCCGACGTGGATGAAGGTGCCTTGGGGACCGTCGAGGCCGCCGATTTGGGCGTCGAATTGGTCGAACTGCTGGACGACGCCGCACGAGGAGCAGATTAAGTCGCCGGAGACATCGTCGCGTATGAAGGAGGTCTTGCCGCAGTTGCTGCAGGGGGAAGACATCGACGTTGCGTGATGCGTGCCGTCGAAGCTTCGTGCACGAATGAACACTGCAAGTGGATTAATTAATTAATTAACAATACTATTACTCGAGAGTTTAGAGGAAGAAGAATACGAAGAAAGAAGAAGCGGAAAGCCCACTGGACACTGAGTTGGGCCTTTCTCGTGTTGCTTTCTGGGCTTATATCTGGCCTTTGGGGATTTACTTTTTTAAGTTGTTATTTTTTAACCAACGCATATTTAGTAGAAAATTCTTTGAATTTTATTTTCTTACCATGCGTCGCCGTTTTGTGTGAGATTGGTTTTATCTTTTTACATTCATTATAATAAGTTTATCTAGTTGAAAAGTTAATGTTGTAGTTAAATTGTCTCGATGATGTTACAATAAATGGTGAAATCGTAACGGCCAAAAACTTATGCTCAAAATTAAAATTGAAATCAAAATAAATTATATACATTTTAGAAAAATATTATATATTTGATAATTGAAAATAAACACGATTTTTAGTACAAATGTTTAAAAACAAACATAAAATGACGTAAACGAACTTGCTTGTATATGTGTGTGCATCAACAATTATAATAAAGCAAGTATACAAGTATGTTTTGGTAATCATATTATGATAAATAAAAATATTATATTTTTTCAAGTTTTATTATATTTATTGTTCATTTTATATTTATAATTAATTTTATATTAATAGAAGGTAAAACAATCTTTATTCTTAATTGATTAATTATTTATTTTATTTAATATTTATTTTTTTATAGTTATTACTTTGTATGTATTATTAATTTCTTTACTTAAAATATAAAAAAATTACATAATAAACATGATCAAATTAAAACATTTGTTAACATTACATAAAATTATAAGAAGGTTAAAAAGAATGAAAAAAAATAAAGAAATGACAAAAATAGAAAAAAAAATAAGTTTTAAAGTCTAAAATGTATTAATCTAAAAATTAAAAAAAAAATGATTGATCGTGGTTTGAATTGATAAAAAAAAATCCAAGAACCTCATATTTGAAGTGAAAAAAAGCTAATTAATCAAACCAATGCAAATTAATTTAATTGGTTTGATTTGAATTGTCAAATTTATTAAATTAATCTGATTCCATAAACACCCCTATATAATACTTTAAAAACATTATTATTCTATTTTTACTTTAAACATAGATATTGTCTTTAGTTTGAAAATAAAAGAGGACAAAATCAAATTACTATAACAGGAATAACAAGTTGTATTAGAATAGATTTGAAAAAAAAAAAGATTTGAATTTATCTAATTTAATTTTATTGAGTCGAGTTGGATAATTTTTCAATTAACCCCGTTCGAATCTGTCCCATCCGTTGGGTTAGGTCATTGGATTTGTATTTAAAAAAAAATCAAAAAATAAAACATCGTTGAAAGAAGATAAAATTTCTTGTTACATATTTTATTTGTTCTTTTTATATATCGTTTGAGGTAATAGAACACAAATTGAAAATTTTAATTAATATCTTCATTTAACTTAAGATTGATTTTAAATTTTCAATTATATCTTTTATCTCTTTATAATTACCTCTTTTATTAGTTGTTTTTTCTTTCATTTGTTCCTTAATATTCCTTTTACCATTGTAATTACTATTTTTTTTTGGTGAAGAATATTATGGTAACACATGATAAAATTAAAATATAAGTTATTATTGAGAAAATTATAATTTTATCAATTAATGATATCTTAAACTTTTAATTCTTCTAAAACAGTAAATAAAAACAAATATAAGAAGTATATTTTTTTAAAAAAGTATTAACAAAAATAAAATAAAATAAAAGGAATGTAAAATAAAAAAATAATTTAATCAAATTAAATAGCGTTCATCAGATTTTTCTTTTTTTTTTTTTTTTTACTAAAAGCAAGGTATTCAGTAGCTTAAAACCATGAAACTAATCATTGAAGAAAAAAAAGTATTAGTTAAGAGACAACTCTTCTTCACACAAGTGCTGATTCTAATTGGCCAAAAATTGAGCCTGTCATATACTTAAAGGACTCAAGCTATTAGCTTGTGCCATAGGTTGTGGGTTCTATTTTATCAGATTTGATAGCATAAAATCCAATATCAATATTAATTAGGTTACATTATTTTTGACTAGATTAGCCTAATTAATTAATCAACTCGAATGTTTTATTCAGATCAAATTGAATTAAATGAGTTTTAGTTAATTGTATTAGATCCTTAATTATTCCTAACTGCAAAATGGAGAAAGCAAGAAATTTTTATCGTTTCTATTCACTGAGAATATTTTTTTCATCATTTTTGTATGTGTGCTAAAGTGCATAAAAATATAAGAATGAAGCCATTTATTATACGAGAAAGTGTTATTTACTTATTTCATTTCACTTAATAACTTTTTATAAAATATAAATTTAACAAACTTGATTCTTGAATTATGCTATATAAATCAAGTTTTAAATAAATCAAACATTCATATATATTATTTTATATTTGATATTTACTTATGTTTTATATTTAACTTATATCTATATTTAAAAAATATATTATACATTAAAATAAAGTTAATTAATGAAATATCAACAAATTTTAACATTATACAAAAATTTATATACTAATAAAACATTAATAAACGAATAAATTGACAAAATTCAATATCTATAAAAACAAAATAAATTTAATTAAGATTTATTCTTGAAATAAACAAATCCTTACCAATAAAAATATATAATAATATCTTAATTGTATCTTAGAGTAATTTTAAATATTTCAAAATTAATTCATGTATTTCCTTATTTTCTTACAATTTATTTCGTTATTTACTTATTTATTGCTACAATCTAATCTAACGTCTATTTAAATAAAGATTAGTATTTTATACCTTGTGTCACATCTAACATACGATCTCAAATTAATATCAAATTTAGAATATTCAGTTTTTATTTTCCCCTTAATACCTAGATTCCATCAATTTGAACCATTACCTCTTCCAAATCATAATTTATCGTTTGAAAAAAAGAAAAGAAAAGAATATAAATAACATAGGATAGAAAGACAAGGTGAGTGAGGGAAACGAAGATGTCGCAGGTTCAGTCCATTAGCTTGAAGCATCATCTCTCACCACCAACCCACTCTTTCGTCCCTCCAAAGTTCATTATTCCTTTGAAGCGCAACTTTTCTTTCGCAACCCTCACACTCCCATCACTCTCTGTCAAATGCTACAGCCCCAACCTTGTCCAACCCAAACCCTTCCCATCACCACCACAACGCCCTCCAGGTTTATTCTTCAGCTTCATAAAAAAAAAATTTCAATGTTTTTCTTTTAAAAATTGGAGTATGGAATGATGGGTATTTGTGTTTGTGTTCAGTTGGAGAATTGCCGCCAAGGGTGTTCGTGGGTTACTCCGTTTACACGAGGAAGGGTGTGCTTAAGGTGTCTCCTAGACCTCCAGAATTTGAAGCAAAAAATGTACGTTTTGAGTTTCTGATGTTTGTGTGTGGAATTGGGAATAGAGTGTTTAGTTATGGAATGTTCTGGTGTTTGTTTTGCAGTCCGGGGCGTTCAAAGTGTCTAGGGAAGGTTATGTGTTGCTCCAGTTTGCTCCTTCAGTTGGTACTGATGAGTCCATATATGAATATGATTGGAACCAAAAGCAGGTAACTTGTGCTTCTTCTGTGGAGTCTATCCTTATTGTCTTGGTTTCTCTAAAATATAAGAAATTTTTATGTATTCTTAAGAGTGTGCTACACCAAGTCCACTGAAACAAAGTGTGGACAAATACAATTTGTTAGATTGGAGAAATTATTACGCAGTCCTGGATCACTACGTGTTCATGGTCCCAACCAATTTTCACGCAAACGTGACATATAATTGAGATTTTCAATTTACGAAAAAAAGTTAATAACACTCAATTATATGTTATGCAGAAATTGGTCAGGACCATGGTGGTCTTGAACCATGTAATAATTTCTTGTAAGATCGAGTTTAAAATATAACTTAATAAAATTTAGATTAAATCTTAACGGTTAGGAGTGTTACACTGAGTAACATAGGATTTCTTGTAAAATACAAACCTATTTGTTATACTTGGGAGGTTTTGGCTACGTGGTTAAAATTCCTTTGCTTTTGGTCTCCAAATACAAAATTTTATTGACATGGGTTTTAGTGATTGCTTAGAGTTAAGAGGCTACACTGGTATGCTAGCTCTGTGTGTGTGTGTGTGTTTTCCCTCTAGGGAAACTTAAGTTTTGATTAGTTGGAATTATGCTAGTTTAATGGATGATACTGATGGTTAATTTTTGTATGTAAGAATTAGTGGTGGTGTTAAAGAAAAAATGAGTGTTTAAAGAGAAATACATGCAGTGGTTGGACTTATTTCTGAATAGGCCTGACTTGAAGTTGAAGGAGTAGGTCAATCTGTAAAACTGAAACTTCATTTGTGCAGGTGTATGTTTTTATGATTTTGTTTATGTATGATGAATTTAAGGAAATTTATTTTTTGTTTTTGAATGAGCATTGGGTTAGAATGTAGATGTTATAAAGTAGTTATTATAATAAATTTTATAAATGATTTCTTTTCTCATGTCATCCTATCACTAACAAGTAGCAACTCATATCATAATATCGTTGTCCATTGCCTTCATGCTTATGTATGTTTGCCATTGCCAACTCAACTGAGTGATTTTTTATCGCTTATAAAGATATGATTTCATTGTTCCTTTAAGACAGTTTAGTTGGTAGAGCTATCAGCTATGAGATATGCGAGGAGTGTGCAGGTTCAATTTCAAACCTTGCAATGCACTCTCCTTCCATTGCTCTCACCCCTTCTCCTCGTGGGACCTCTTGTGGGCTTCCCCCAAGGCCCATCAGTGATGGGCCCTCCCTTGAACCAAAAGAAAAAACATGTGATTTCATTGGAATTTATGATCTGTTGAGCACAGTATTTTAGTTTAAAACGTGAGGTAATTGTTTAATTGGAATTTGCTTGAATGCAGGTATTCTCACTATCTGTGAGTGAAATGGGAACTCTAATTAGCCTTGGTGCAATGGATTCTTGGGAATTTTTTCATGAGACTATTAAGGCAAAAAGGTAGTTTCTGTGCTACATCTTCTAGTTATTGTAATGAACAATCCAACATATCAAAATATTGATAAGTTTCTGATTATTAATTGCTTTATCTTGTGATACAAATTGAATTTCCCTTTCTCATGGGAAGGGTATCTGAACCATAGAGCAAATAAAACATGTAATATGACCATATATGTGGATTCATGTGTATTAACTAAATCATTGTTCACTGCACTTGTTGAGTTATTTTGGGTGTGTGTGTGTTATGCCATAAGTAATGACTGCTGTGATTTTATCCCTTTGAATCATTTTGCAAATTGTTGTGTTATGCAGCAATGAATTTGAAGTCAGAAAAGTTTTGAAGGTGGAGCCACTGCTGGATGCCACTGGTCACTTACTTAGCTTAAGTAATTCTCTTTATTCATAAACTTTTGTTGCTGTTATTGTATGATTTGCATCAACTTGATTTTACTTTCTGCCTGTTGGGGTACTCTGTACTCCTGGATTGATTCAGTTCACCACTTTGTGTAAACTGCAAATAGATTGCTCAGTGTTGCAATATTTTAACAGTGATCAGTCTTGATGTACTCACTTAAGGAATAATTTAGCTTACCCTTTTTTATGCCAATACCTTCAATATAAAGAAAAAATATTAAATGCCATAAATATTTACTTCAGTTCTGAGTTTGTTGTGTCAATTTTCAAAGGCGTTCAAAAAAAGTCTGAGAACATGGAGGAAATTCAGGAAAGCATCTTTCTCCCTGTTACAAGGGCAGAACTAGCAGTTTTAAGGACGATTTTCAATGTATGGTCTCTGTCTCTCTCTCTCCTCTCTAACAGTAGAATATTCATTGCCATGATTCGCTGATAATGCAATGGGAATATGTAGTAGCAAAAATAAAAAGATAAGGCTTCTCTGAAATGAACAAAGTGAGGGTGTATATGCATGATTTAATTAAAGTGCATTGTAATCTTAACCCACTAAAATTCAAGGGTAGATACAAGCTTACCTGCTTGCATTAAAGACAAACTCACTTTAAATCTGAGTCTTTTCCATAACAGAAATGGCTGGTTATTATACCAGAGAAGAAGAAATCAAATCTTTCTCATGCAGTAAACTTCTTTGTGTAATAGTAGCTCAACCTTCTAGTCAAGAAAATACTGTCTAGCCAATTACTTGTCATGAAATCTTCAAGGTTTATAGAATTTTAGCTTTTCTGTCAGACAGACAATTTATAATTTGGAATGAGAAGTTCCTGGTTATGTTTATACAATAAAGTGATATAGCATTTAAAAACAGGTTGTTCTACAACGAGTGAATCCAATTTTCCTTTATGCACTCAACCTGATTAATATTTTACTCATTTTGACTGTACTTTTACTTCTTTTCTATGCAGTATATCATGCCATACCTTCTAGGTTGGAATGCCTTTGCAAACTCCATAAAGCCAGAGGTTTATAGTCGAGTGAATAGTTCCAACCCCAGATACGGAGCAGACGATGAATGGAACAGATAGGGATCACTTCTGCAATTATTTTCAAGACTGTAGGATGCTACACTGCCCTGTGCTACCTTCTCAACTTTGAAATGTGTTGAATCTCTTCATTCTGGTAGCATAGAATTGTTTGAGAAATTTTGAGATATCATTATTAGAACACTCATTTTTAATTTAATTATTTACTTATTTTTTAAAATAATTATTACTCCTTTCCTTTTTGTATTTGTGCTTTGGCACTTGCTTTTTCCTTTTGTTTTTGAATTTAATTAGAATGCATTGTCAATGTATAAGTTCTTTCGTGATGTCATTCAATTATAAATTGTAGGTAAGATTGTTAGTTTTTGTAATAATTATTTCATAAGTCATATCTTGGCTGATTTTTAATTAGTTAATGGTGTAAATTTTTTTATATTAATATCAAAATTAAACATTATTTTTCTCCATAGTCCATAAGGAAAAGAGGGGTCGCTGCATTTGCGGGTAACAAAAAATGCTAATAAGCAACATCTTCACCTTTTATTTATTTAATCATAAAAGTATCAAACGAAGGTTTTTGGCTTTTATTTAGTCATAAAATTAGCAAGAGAAATTATAATCTTATCTAATGTTTAGTGTACATTAGATAACAAATTAGATAATGATAGAATAAAATATGAATTATATGTTCAAATGACAAAATTATTGTTTTGTTAAAATTATATATAATTTTTTAAAAGTGACTTTAATTTAATTTTTAATTTTTATAAAAAATAATTTTAACTAAAATATACAATATTAATATTATTCTTTATTTATGTAGTTATTTTTCTTAAATTATAAAAAAATTATATAAGATTTTTAAAATTATAATTATTATTCAAAATGTTTTTTAAAAAATATGTGAATAATAATTATTTAATTTTTAATATTTAATTAATAATATACTTTAAATTCACATATCAACATTATATATAGGGGTAGGATCCGTCAACACTACATGTAAGAGTTAGTTAAATTACACCTTTAATAATTTTTTGCATAATACAAATTTAATCAATTCAACTGCTGAATTTGATGATATTATCTTTTTGATTATGTATATCAAATTTCACATCATTTGGACTTTTCTAAATACGTTATCTAATATTGAATATTTACATATATTTTAATATCATATTGTACGTTAAAATAAAGTGATTTAATAAACTGTTAAATAATTTTAGAATTGTATGAAATTTTGTATACTTAATTTAATTAATAAGAACATCAAATTCAACGGTTGGATTGGTTAAATTTGCATTATACAAAAAGTTATTGAATGTGTAATTTAACTAACTCCTATACCTAGTGTCAATGGGTCCTGCCCTATATATATATATGATCTATTGACACCAAGTGTTAAAGTTAGTTAAATTACATTTTTAATAACTTTTTGTAAAATGCAAATATAATCCATGGAATTTGATGAACTTATTAATTAGATTAAGTATACAAAATTTCATACAATTCTAAAATATTTAGTAATTCATCGCAATACTTTATTTTACAGTACAATAAGATATTAAAATATATGTAAATATTCAATGGTAGATAACATATTTAGAAAAGTCTAAATTGTGTGAAATTTAATATACATGATCATGAAGATAATGCGACATAATTCAATTGTTAGATTGGTTGAATTTGTATTCTACAAAAAGTTATTGAAAGTGTAATTTGATTAACGTTAACACTTGGTGTTGACGGATCTTGATCTATATATATAGAGAGAGAGAAGGGAAGAGAGAGCTTATACTATTATGTTGTTTCCCAACCCAGCTCCCCTCTTAGGATAAAAAAATACATTAGATAAGGGAAAGGATAATATTATCATATCCTATTAGCGCAACAAATAACGAATTATAACAGAATATGATAGTTATCTTATCATATCTTGACCACCAAACGGGCCCTAAAAGTGTACTTCAAATTAGACCGAAAGTTATGTCAAACCAAATATGATATGAGACCAAGAAAAACATAGAATATGATATAGATACCAGTGTTGAGAGTCTATTCTAAAATCTAGTAATACCTTACATTTTCCCATTCCTAATTGTGTGCTCTCTGTGATCATACCAATATATCAGAAAAAGAAATTCCACATCCACCATACTCTGCAGCCATTTTAGGTTACATGTAAAATCTTTCCTCAAAAATCAAATTGCCCTTTCGGATAATGGGCAAAAGTATTCAATTTCATTGTTGCATCGTTAAGGGACAGTGTAACATGAGAACATGCAACGGCGAAGTGTAGATAAGTTTGAGGCGTAAAACAATTTTCTCCAGCGACAAGAACATCAGTTCGAGTACTAGAAAAATTCTGTGGAGAGAATTCACAGTTCACAATCCTTATGTTCTTGTGCTTGAATGATGATTAATTTCATGAACATTTTAAAATAGACAAAACATGTTACCTCGTGGTCTAAAAGAGTAACACTACCAAACTAAACATTCTGTTTTACTCTTATTAAAATAGAAATCATCTATTGATAATGCAGCCGACCTCCTATTTTACGTGATTACTTGCTGCTCAATTGAAAGTGAAGATTTTGTTGTGTTTTATGGATTATTTCAAAAGGTTCTTGTTCCATTGCTTAGTTTTGCCTATCTTCAAGTGTTTATATATAAATATGTTTTAACTTTTAAGGGCGTTCAAACAAGCAAGTAATAGGTGTGGACTAGTGCATATAAGATTGGGTCAAGTGGACCTAATCTAGAGCAAATCGTCTGATTTGTCCTCCCTATGTGCCAAATAGTGGACCTCATGGAATTTTTGTTTTATGTTTTAATTAATAATTTTCAGAGATTAATTTTAATTTTGGATTTGGGCTTTATCTGGAAATCAATATTTTTCAAGTGACCATTTTTTACTTGGTCTTCATCCGAAAATGTGGCTTTGGACGTGGGTGAGAGGTCATCGAACTTATGTAATTTTATCTACTAAATTAACGTTTATTTTCTTTATCTGATTTTTATTTATACTTTTACTAGTATTTTAACTTGTGCATTGCACAAAATAAATATTTATTTTATATAATTTAAATTTATAATAAATAAATACTTTTAAATATATAAATTATATTATACTAAAAATTTGTAATAAATAAATAATTTTGAACAAATAGATTATATTTTAAATTTATAATTAATAATTATATAATACAATATTAGTTTTTCATTATTGATAATTTCTTTTAAAAAAATATTGAAATTCAATTTAGAGTTAAAGATATTAAAAATGATAGATTAAAAGAGATATAAGAAGTTAAAAAAAAATCCCTAAAAATGCTCTTATAGAAGAATGATAGCTAAAAATGTTTTGTTGAAAAATAGTAGCTAAAAACGCTTCTGTTCAAAATAATTATTCTAATTTATATATATGAGGGATAGGGGATCTGCAAAACAGTTTTATCCGATCACTAATTTTTGAAACTGCTCTCTCTTCTCAGGAAATTTTGATTTCCTGGGTTATTAAAATCTTGCCACTTCAAGAAGGACATGTTCTATTCTGTGAGACTTGTACATCATGTAGATAAGTCTTTGAAGATATTATGACTACCATATGTCTCAGGTTTTGAAGCATCGTTTGAGTTCAACAATTTGAGACTTTCAGCTACTACAATTACAGATTTTCCATTGTGGAATATATAATAAATCGGTTTTGTTGCTGTAGAAATTAAAAATTATTCTCTTTAGATAATCATATAAGTTTTTTATGTTTTAGACACATCATCTTTTTATTTATTCTATTTGTTGTATGATTTTTTTATATTATCTTATGAATCGTAAGGCTATAAAAATGGTGTTTGCAAAATGGAATGGAAGTATCCAATTATGACCTCGTCATTCTCAATCCTCAAATGTCCGCGTACAATATTTTTCCCTCATCAAGTTTTCATTACTAATTAATTCGAGGTTTAATGAGAAACTCTGTTCCATAAGTAGAGATCAGCACCGTTAAAAACTCTCCAATATTAAAAATTAGGGATAATTACGTTGATTATATTTGAGGTTAGTGATAAGTGCATTTAGAGCTAACTTGATTTAAAAAATTATATTTAAATCCCTTATTTTTATATGTTATTCTTATGTTTTAATACACGTTATTTATAAAAAATTACACGTATTTGTTTTTATTTTTATGTATGAACTATATACATAGTATCCTTAAAATTTAAAAATAACAAAGGAACGTATTTTTTTTATTTTTATGTATGAAGGTGTAAGTTTTGAAATAAGTAGGGCTAAGAGTAATTACCTCTAAATTCAAATGTAATCATTCTTAAAAATTAAATAGAAGAGAAATCCAACTACCATTTTTTATAAACTTATATTAAATTTTCTTCCCACAAATTGTCATAAATGATAAGGTTGTAATGTAAATCATATTACATATATAACCTAATTAGGCGAGACTGATAAATTGGCAGGCGACAGCTATGGAATATAATTATTAATTAATTTTAAAACCTGTAGATAGTCATCAATCAATTGAATATATATATTTCCTAGAAGGTCCAACAAAATTATTTGATCAGTTTCACTAATTTTACGTAATTTAAAAAAAAAACACTCGCATATAATAGACATTGTTAAGAAGTATTTACTAATCTTATATAATAAGATCCTTCATGGAAAAAAAATTTGAAAAATTGATCAAAATCTCTCTGTGTGTGTCTGTTTGTTTCTCTATCTATCTATTTATACAAGATTCATGCTTATTATAATTGCTACTAGTGGGAAGAAAAATGAGTTGTTATCACAATATTATAGTTTTGCACGGCATGTAAACTTAATAATTTAATTAGATGGGGTCTTAATAAAGCATGTGTAGCATATACACTGGTACTGGAAAGGCTATTGACATTCCATGAAGGTAACGTTATGTGCCGCTTCCTTCATAGTATACACATAATTTTATGGAATAGACTGTCACACAAAGATTAAATTTATTTTTAGCTCTAATAAAAAACGTTGGGGTCAACCTAATTTAAGGTCGTGAGCAAATGATCTTATATTATCAACTTAAATACAAACTACTTGACCAGGATCTGTTGAAGATTGACCCACTTGGTTTTTCTTTATAAACTTTTAAGAATCTTAATAATGCATCAAATTAAGTTATGGTCAAGCCGTTTGAGTATTACCGGCAGGTAGTCCTGCTCAGCTTACCTTCTTTTGAGCTGTCTGTAGCATCTTGTCTTTTAATAAATCTATGATCAGTTGAACTCTCATATATATTATGCCAAGTAGATTGTTAATCAATGCTAAACATTCTTATTGAAGTAAGCTTACATAGACAAATTTCATCCTTTGACCTTATCATTCTGACTTAACTAGGCCCATGAACGATTAATTATTAATTTTATCAATAAAAAATACCTCTAGGATAGTTTATTTCTATTATTATGAAAGATCAATTAATTATTAATTTTACTCTGTTATTCCTGATTTGTGTGATGAGTCATTTTCAATTAAATAGGATAAAATAAGTTATACTTATATTTTAGACCATTATACATCAAATTTTTTTTGCTTATAGTTGAGTCTGGAAAGAGTATGGTTAAGTAGAGTCAAGAAGCTAAAGCATGGGTTGTTATTTTTTATGCTATGGTTATCAAGGAACTATTGCTGTTTCAATCAACAGCTTGGTGATTCCAATAGCATTTTTTGTCAGGAACTCGACTTTCTCTTCTATAGGTCCCTTTCAAGATTGGTGTATTGATCCCTTTAAATGCTTGCATAGTCAGTACTTAGAAGTGGATAGCAATCCAAGAAGCAGCATAAGGAGTGAGAAATTAATAGAGTCTTACTGCTTGTGGAAAAAAAATAAATGAGTGGTTTATGATTCTGCTGGATTTTTTATTATTGTTACCTATTTTGACTTGTATTGGTTACAGTATATGTCTTTTATTCTTTTTAATAATAGTTATTTTGTGTTGTTGATAAAAATAAGAAGAGTGCTAACATTCTTTTGAGCAGCAATTGATAGGAGAAGCCAGACGGTAGTGATTTTTGCCACTGATGAGAAGGTTTCTAGGAAATCAATCCCAGCCTGTGAGTATAACCTTTTGCGACTAAACAAGCTTTGAGTCTTTCAACACTCCCATCTGACTTCGGTGGCTCTTTAATCTCTTGGCAGTCTAAAAGGCAAGCCATGGTGGCTCATTCCTCTGCAGAAGCTGAATAACGTGCTTTAGCTTGCCTCACTAGTGAACTTCTCTGGATCCATCATGGTGCTATGTGATGACAAATTCGTTATTCAGTTAATTACTAATCCGATCACAAATGAGCGAACTAAGCATATTGACATTGATTGCCACTTGATTAGGCAACATGTCAATTTAGGTCATCTCAATCTTATTCATTTCCTATCCTCACAGCAACTCGCAGATGCGCTTACAAAAGCCCTTCCTGTTGTTCGTTTTAATGAGCTGATGCCCAAGTTGGGTGTCCTTAATTTGTACCTCCCAACTTGAGGGGGAGTTTCATAATTAACTACTGATTAAGTTTGTATTAGTTAGATGTAGGAGCTAACTTACTCTAGGCATTATAGCTGGATTTAAAGTTCTATAAATAGGACACACATATTGTATTTAGTTTTTGGACGGTATGTTTTCTAAGTGACTCTGCCAATGAGATTTTCAGTTTCTCTCTATACTTTGTTTTCCTTTCTTCTTTCTTGGTGATCAACCTGTAATAAAGTATTCTGTTCAAGTGCTCAAGGGACAAACTTTTAGAAACATAATTGTTCTCAAGAGACAAACACTTTTAAATGTGATAAGGGCACAGACAAATTTTAAAAATTAGAAAACTAGTTAAAAAACGGGAAACAAACAAAACAACTTTAAAAGTTACCGTTTTTTAGTTTTAAAAACTAAAAAAGATATATTAGTTTTTTTTTAATTAAAAAATATTTTTTAAAAATAAGAAACAAACAGACTGTAGTTAAATTTCAACTTCTGCAAATGCACAATGGATCATCAAAGGCAGCAATTTGATGCAGGGAAGGAATGCTTATCAACCATGCCTGTGCATCAACGTAATCGTCATGTTTGAAGATCCACTATGAATACATGAAGCCACATTACCTTATCGCATAGGGCACCTGAAGATGTCGGTCATTTCATTGTAGTCAAGTAATTTTATAAAGTTTAAAGGATAGCGTTAGTCATATAACAAATTTTTACAATAATTTATATATATATATATATATATATATTTTATCTTTTTATATTACTTATTTCATTACATGTTTTTCTTTTTTCTTTTTATTTATCTTTCTTGTGTATTTTTTTTTATAAAAAATTAACATATAAATAACATTACTACAGTTTAAATCCTCAAAACAGCAACTTGAAGTAATTGTTTAAAAGAAAAATACTAATAAATATTTTTTTTATACACTTTTCTCATTAAAATTTTATTATTGAATAAAATTTATCAGTCTTACATTTTATTTAGTAAAATTCATACGTATTAGAAATATATTACTAGTATTTTTCGTTTTTAAAATGGCATAACTTAAAAGAAAATTTTGTTTTACTTATTTTTCAACATAAAGTGAATTTTTAAAAATATGAAATACACATCATTCTTTTATAGGCAAATGAAGGTATAATTAAAAAGAGTATAAAAGATGATAACCATTGTACAAACAATTCAAGAGGTCCATAAAGATTAGTGTGATACACATCCAAAAGGATCAACATGCACACTAAAAAAAATAAAATTGATTGGAGACCACAACCTTGGCAGATTTAGTGCAGTTAATTTTTCATGCATTGCATTTGTAATCATTAGGTGAAGATTGAATGACTCAAATTTTAAATGCATATTTTAAACATGATTTATCAAAATTAAATATGAGTTATCAAATTTTCATCCGACGGTTCTAAGTTATTAAATGTGTGAATACGTGGAAAATGAAACGCAGGAATCCGAATTCCTTTAAAACAATCCCATGAGCAGACTTTTTATCTAGAGTTTGAATCATATCAAAAGAAGCATTAAGGCTAATCTTATTTTTAACTGACCACAAAGTCTACACAGTTACGTGACAGAAAATATTTCCATTAAATAAAATAATATAATTTTTTGGAATCATGTATTATGTATAACCTAACTAAAAGAAATTATTATTATTATTATTATTGTTGTTGTTGTTATATACAAAAATTGTATTTATTAAGGGTACAATAGGTAAATTATTTTTTTAAAAGAAAAGTAGCTTGTGAGTGTGAACTCTTCAAATACTATTTAGTACTTTCTCTGTTTGTTTTGTGTCAAAATCACGATTTTGTCCGACAAATCAATATTCTAGGAGAATAGAGTTTTTTGGTAACTAGCTATTTTCTTATTTTAAAAATTAGTTATGAAATGAGCAGAATTAATTTTAAGAGAAATAAAAATATTTAACACCTTTCTAGATAAAATTGATTTTAATTAAAAAGTTTAATGACTATGCACTATCAGTGTAAAAAGATATATTGTCAATCAATCAGAAATTAACTGTTGATATGATTTTAATTATTATAAAAGTTAACAAACTTATCATACATAATGATTAGTATAAAACTACTTTACACTATCAATGCATAGTCTAGTTTCTCTTAATTAAGTATGAACTTTACAAATTATATTTTTTTATACTCCAAAAAAAATCTATGTTATCAATTATACACAATTATTTTTTCTTAATTTACTTTTAAAATATCATATTTAAATATAAATCAATTTTTCAAAATTTATTCTTTTAAAATTAATTTTTCTATTCCTCTAAAATACTATTTTTTTCTAAAATTTAAGACAAACGGATCGTTACATGCATGTATTATGTCTTATTCTTCATAAAAACATTTAAAAACGTGAGGCTTTTCAAGACTAGTTAAAATCATGTATTATGTGCAAGGATGGCGATGGACGGGGTGGGCCGGGTGGCTACAGGTAATAATTATCTGTTATCCATTTCGTCGGATAAATATCGTCCTATGCTTGTTCTTATACCTACACAGATATCTGTTAAGTATATATCTGTTGATTTTTTTAACATTTATGGATATTTACGAGTGTCCATAAATATTTACTAAAATATAAAAAATAGTTTAAGGGTCAAAAACTAAAATTATTCAAATATTATATACAAATACTCTACACAATTATACTAAAATTATTCAAATATTTTAGATAAATATTGTGTGGTGTTATTATATATTTAAATAAGAACACTTAAGTAATTTTACTATAACAAGTACTTGTGAGACACGTATCTTAATATCTGTTCCCACCTCCATTTATTAACAGGTACAAATATATTTATTTAAATTATTTGAAAGTACCCGTTAATTACTCATATCTTCTACTTATTTCAGATTTTATCTCAAAATATTTGCAAAGACCAATATTTTTGTCATCCCTAATTATGTGCTTTGCTTTGCACGTGGCTATAATGAGCAATGCCATTCTTTTTATGGGGACAATGTAAGTAGGAAGGTCTTGTCAGTTTATTTAGTATGCGAAAGTAGTCGGTGTTCTTGGAATTGAAAAAGTAGTAAATGAAAAAGTTGTTTTTCCACATTGTCATAATTTAAGATTAAACCATTGACCCCAGCCCAAAACAATTAATATCCCCGCACTCTTCATCTGTGTGACGCAGGGGGGAGGCGCGCGGCTCCTATTATAAGTTTAATTAATTCATTGTATACTCCATTGTAGACTTGAATTCGGTCTCGACTTGTTTTATCCGATGTCTCGACTTGAATTCATTGTAGACTAGTTCAGAAGTTTTATCCAATGTCTCGACTTGAATTCGGACAAAGCATCTCCATTCTATGCAATGTATACTCCAAACTAAGGGTGTAAACAAGTTGAGCCGAGCTGAATAGTTAAAGCTTGAGTTTAGTTTGTGAAAAAAATTGGTTGTTCAAACTTGACTTATTTATTTAAACGAGTCCAACTGAAAGTTTGAGTTTAACTTGTTAAAAAATTTAAAGCTTGAACTTAACTCGTTTAACTCATTTATAATTTAATTATTTGCTTTTATGAAATTTTCTTAAGTTATTTTTAATTTTATCAATTTAGCATTTGATAATCATTTTAATATTATGATAATCTATAAATAGAAATACATACTTGACATGTGCTCTGTGAAATTCAAAAATTCTAGACTACTATATTTTCAAAATTAATTTTAACACTCTCAATAAAGTTCTACACATTTTTATAATGAATATATAATAACAAAAGCTAATAAGATTTTTTTTAATTAATTTAAATAAACAAGCTATTCACGAGCCCTTAATGTCAAGCTTATAAAGCTTGGTCTTGACTCATTTAAATAATTGAGCTTAATCTCAAACTTGAGTTTATTTATTTAACTAAACAAACGAGTTTGATCAAGTATTTAACTAGTCAAGCTTAAATAGTTCACGAATAACTCAGCTTATTTATACCTCTACTCCAAACAATGCGGCATTCATCCCCTTTCTTGATTCTTCTGCATAGAACTTAAGTATTTGGTGCCTTAATTGCCAAAACCTGATTTTATATTCATACAATCACATCACAAGATTAAAACATGAAAACAGTGTCATAGCTTCGAAATACAACTATCCCAAGTACAATTTTATATAAAACAATAAAAATTTGTTTTAGTTAGTTTGTATATATAATATATTAATATTTTAACTCATACAATATACGAGTAACTTTCATATTTAAAATTTAAATAAAACATTTAAAAGATAAAGAGACTTTTTAATTTATTAATTATTTTCTTATTATAATTTAAAATAAAAAACTTTATGTGGATAATATTAAATAAGAAGAAATTCAAACATTTGTAATATTAAGAATTTTTTAATTACTTTAATATATTTCAAGTAAATAGAAAATGATATGGATAACATTAGATAAAGATAAATTCAAATTTTATATTGATCATAAGAAATTTTTTAATTTTTTAATAAATTTTATTATAATTTTTATAATTTAAAATTAAATTAAAATAAAAAAAAGTCACATAGAGATAAGGAGAGTGAAGAAAAAAATTGGTTTTGTATATTCATCTGAGCCAATCTTTTCTTTGCTATGTGGAAGAGGCACAACTATCCAAGTTTGATTGGCTTCAAGGATTTCTTCTACATAGCAGCTATCCACTTGAGAAACTTATTTCTTGATGATAATACTAGGGTTCATAGGGTATAGAGATGTTTTAAATGAAGGTTTTATAGTGAGGGTTAACTTTGTCATAGGACAAGGGTAGGGGATGTGTAACATGATAAAGGTAGTCTTGCAAATAAAAAGGAGGCCTATGAATGCAACCTAATCTTTTATGGAAGGCTAAAGGTTGCTGGTTTTGGCTTTGATTGGTGGCAAGCAAATTATTTGTAGTAAGATGAGGGTCATTTTGTGGTGTAGGAGTGGGAATGGTGTCATGGACAGGTTTTGGCAGAACTAGAGAGTGGAAGGGGTCTAGTGTAGGTTCATTGGATAGGGAGGCAAAAGGGAATTGATGTTTAATGAAAATAACATCTCTAAAGACAAAGAACTCCTTATTTATTAAGTCATACAGCTTGTATCCTTTGTAACTGGGATGGTATCCCATGAAGATTGAGGGTGTTGCTCTAGAAGAAAACTTGGATCTCAACTATGGAATTGTTGCAGTATAGGTAAGGCAACTAAAAACTAGGTTAAGCAATTTGAGGCCTTGTTGTATAGTAGTTGGTATGGGGAATTATCCTTGAGGGCTGGTGATGGGAAAGTTGTTATTGTAAGTCATTCACCCTAAAAGTGTATTGGAGCCTTGGATTGAAATAGAAGAGATCTTGCCACATTTAATAGATGTTAATGTTTTCGTTCTACCATTGAATTTTGTTCAAATCATGAAAATTGATATTCAATGCCTTGAGATTGTTAGAAGTCATGAATCATTAGCTCCTTTGCATTATCATATCTCAACTTTTTGATAGGCTTATCAAAGTTAGCTCTTACATATGCAAAGAAACTTTTAATAAAAATTGGGCTTCAAATTTATGTTGCAGCACAGTAAACCCAAGTAAATTGTGTAGCATCATCCACTATGGTGAGAAAAAATCATTTTCCATCGTGAGTAGGATGCTAGTAAGGCCCTTAAACATCACATTGCAGAAGATTAAATGGAAATTCAGAGTAATGGTTATTAGAAACGAAGGATAGTCTTCAAAATTTAGACACTTACTAGAATTTGAATTACTCAAGACAATGATATCATTTTTATTACAAAAAGATTTAAGAACTTTATTAGATACATGCCCTAGTCTAGAATGCCAAAGCCTAAAGCTATCTTTAGGTACACTGGACTTGTTATTCTAAAATAAATAATAAGCTACAAAATTGAAATTGGGAATTTTCCAAGTAACAAAATTAATTTTTTACATGCATCAAAAGTGGAATTGGCACCTAATTGTGGTTGAGTGCCTTGGTGTATGTGAAGTAGGAAAAAGGCCTTAGTGTAAATCACCCTTGCCAATCCTCTTTAAGAGCTGATTATCTTGAATAAGGAAGGAATTATCATCAAGCTCTATTTAAATATGTGGGTCTGATAATAATGTAGAAACATAAAGTAGATTAATGTGAATGTAGGATTGAACAACACATTTTGAAATCTAAGATGAGAATTTAACATCACAGTACTTATGGCATGGATGTTAACTAGGGCATTATTTGGTTAGGTAACAAATTTGTTATGCAAATTTTTACAAGTTGAAAAAATTAAAATGGAAGAAGTGATATAGGAGGTGGCTCCTGAATCAAGAATCCAAAGATTGAAGTTGGAAAGAGTAGTGTTCCTAGAAAAAGGATTGCAAAGTGGTTAAGAAACTTATACCAAAGTGAGTAGCATTATGTGATGACTAGGAAGCCTGAGCCATTTGAGTCTAAAGAATACCACAAGTTGTTGACATATTTGTGGTGTGAGTTGAGCAGCTGTAAAACCCTAAGTGTTGGTCAAGTCAGTGACAAATTCACAACAGAAGGTGTGATGCTTGGCTGCTTTCAGGATCAATGACTACCCTACAAACTAACACAAGACTTTTCAGTATGCTTTGTTCTCACTCACACACTTCCTAGGAAACTTCCCAGGAGGTCATATATCTTAGAATTGCTCCAAGTCAAGCACGCTTAACTGTGGAGTTCTTAAGTGATAGGCTACCGAAAAGTATATGCATTTTGTTGATATATGTAGCACTTATTAATTTCTTTAAGCTATCCTCAACTATACAGTCCCATACCTGTACAACCTCTGGATGTTTCTCATTTTGGTGTGTATTCGATTCATTCATGTGTCTCTCCCGCTGAAAGCCTGCCAAGAGCCACTCATTGTCCGTGCCTCATCTTTTTTGCACCAACGATCACTCCCTGCCCTCGTCAGCACCTAGAAGGTTACAGAGGGTGCCTTGTACTTCTTGTGGCCAAGGGGATAGCCATGAATTTGAATCATTTATCTTTTGTGTGGCTTGAGATTCCATAATGAGCACAAATAGGTTTGTCTTTCTTCACACATTTTGTATTTGATTTTGCTGAGTCAACAACATATGCTACAATATTCTTATAATTGGCACTAAAACCTTCAACCTTTTGTTGTGTCTCTTATTAGAAGATGAGAGAAAAGCTTGAGCAATAGATGGAATTGAACCCATTAAGAGGATTTGACCTCAAATCTAGGTGTAACTCTCATTCAATCCTATGAGAAAAATAAGAACATATTCAAGTTCCTTATGATCAAGAAAGGGCTGCACACCACCACAATTACATTTATGATTTGGCAAATACTTACTCAACTCTTCCCAAAAGGACTTAACCTTTGTGAAGCAGTTGTTGATGGATAATGATCCTTGAGAGGAGCAAGTAACCAATTCTTTCTTGATTTGGAAAATAAATGGCCTACTCTTTTGACCAAAACAATGATGGAGATCACTCCAAATAGCTATTGCAAAGATTGAGTAGATCACAAAAACACGGATTTCTTTGATAATCGAATTCAAGATCTAGGAAGCCACTATATTGTTGTTCCTTTGCCATAGGCAAAAATTAGGGTCAACAGGGTCTGGTCTTGCAAAAGTGCCATCACTGAATCCAAGTTTATTTCTACCATCAAGTGCCATTAGCATAGCTATTTTCCAAGAATTGAAATTCCCCATCAATAGAAAAAGGATGAGAGGCGATGCAAGATCAAAATCTTGATGCAAGAAACTGCAATGGAAGAATTGACCATTGAGCAATCACACAAGAAATGTGCTTGTAGAAGATTGAGAAACAAGGGAATTTTGCAAAAACAAAATTTTTGTGAAAACCCTAATCAGTTGATACCACATTATAGGTTGATCACTGAGAAAGAAGAAAGGGAAAGAAAGTGCAAAGAGAAATTGCAAATCCTATTAGCAGAGTCGATTAGAACATAAATTGTCCCAAAAACTAATTACAATAGGTGTGTTCTATTTATAGAACTTTAATCTAGCTATAATGCCTAGAGTGAGTTAGCTCCTACTCTAACTAATACAAACTTAATTAGTGGTAAGTTATGAAACACTTTAAGAAAAAATAATAATTAAAAGAATGAGAAAACATTGTGTTGATTTCTATTTTCAAACATTATTTTTAGTTTAAAAAAAGAAGATAGAAAGCCACACTTAGTCCATGTCTTACCACATACAGCACCACTCTAAATGATTCACACTCTTAAGCTAGGACTACAAGACAAAGAAGAATAAGAAAACATCCCACGAGTTGTTTTTATTTTTTGGCTTTTAAAATACTTGTTTTGAAAACAATTTCAAAACTTAATAGATTTTGAATGATAAATTAACTGGTGAGTAGTGTGAAGTTGTTTTAAAAAACAATTTTTAAAATAAAAAAAGTGAGAAGGAACAAAAGACCTTTAGTTTTTTATTTTCAATTTTCTATTACTCATTCTTCTTTGGACTTTTACATGTTTTTTTTCCTCACTTAGTTATACTCTTTAGAAATTAGTTTTTGAAAATTATTTTATAAAATTATTTTTAAAAATTAAAAAATAAAAACACAATCAAACACAACATTAATTACTTGCTTCATTTAGATCCTTCGTTAATGGCACTAAGTTAAAGCATGAAAATAATATGTATTGAACAATAATTAAACATCATTATATTTAATTTCTTTCTAAAATAAAGATTATTATTGAGGGCTTTTATTTATTGGCCACATATTGTATTTGACCCCTTTTAATAATTTATTTCAAGTTTAGCTTCTATTATTTGAAATTAGTATTTAGTTTGATATCAGGATAATTAACTTATTAATGGGAAATATGTAATCCCACCATAAATTTTTACTAAGATTAGTGGTCTTTCTTAACAAAGTTTGGATCGCATGTGAAGGTAGGAAAAGACTACCAATGCTTGTTGAAATATGACACTTAGACCTAATAAGAGTGTAGACTAAGTTAGATTTTAGATTTTGTATCAAGTATGTGAAATGCATTGTCTAAAAGGTTTAAACAAATTGGAATCAACTCATTTATGCTTATGTACACTTTGACTCTTGCTATTTACACTCCCCTTTTGCTAAATACACTCTCCTTTTCTATTTTTATATAACTTAAATAACCTTTTTTTTTCTTATTTTCCTTATGCTATGAGTGTTTGAGAGATCTGTCTGAATGAGTGGAGGGAATCTCCTACAGTATAAGACATTTTTTTCTTCATTGTAAATGAATATGTAGAAGTAGAATCATTCATATGCTTCATTGACTGTTGTCGGATGGGAACCCTATATGAGTATGAGATACTACATTTCCTAAATGTTTTATTTAAATACAAGGGATTGCTATACCAAAAGAGGCACAAGGAAAAGTTACAAAATTTGATTTCCATGGGTAGCCAGCGAAGCTTAAGCATGGCAGTCCTGCTCCTAATTAAATTCTTCCTTTTCTGTCGTGGTTAAAACAAGTTGTTCTAGGCTTTTAGAGTTGTTACAATTATTAGAATACTTGCGTTGTAATTTGTATGCTTCTAATTTAGGGAAAATGTATTATGATTTTGTATGCTTCTAATTTTTTGGTAGTGGATTGCAAAAATATCTAAATGAAGAAAGTTTTCATATTGTTGGATTTGATTGTACCACATGTATTGAATTTCTTTATATTATTTATTTATTTTTTCATTTTACATGATTTATATAAAATAAATTATTTAACTATTTAAAAATAAATAAATAAATTAATTAAAAATAAACAAATATTTGTTATTGACAAAAAATCCATCAATAATTTATCACTAAATGTAAGTAATTTTCCACCAAAAAATTTGTCGATAATTTCTAATAAAAAAATTCATTAGCAATGTCTCACGGAAAAATGTATCCGTCATTTTCCACGAAAAAATCTATCGATAAATATAACATTTGCTACTAATTTTGTTTATCAAAAGTCCATTTGTAATTATTAATGGAGAAGTCAAATCTATTAGTAATAATTACCATCGAGGTTATTACTAATGAATTTTTGTCCTTGGGTAATCCATCGGTAAAATAGCATTATCGATGAATTTTTTGAGTTACCAATAGATTTCGTTTGTCAGTAATAGCGAAATTTCTTGTAGTAAGAAAATATAAGATTATTTAAGTAATTTTACATAAATAAATAGAAAAGGGGAGTGTATTTAGCAAGTGGGAGACTATAAATAACAAAAGCCATACACTTTTGTTTGCCTAATGTGAGGCCTTAAGTCTTAGCCTTTTTGTTTTGTTCGCCACTCAGGCTAGAGAGTGTGAGTTAGACTGGATTTGCAACAAGCATGAGAGATATATTGTCTAAAAAATTCAAATTAATTGGACTCAACCCATCTATTTTATATATACTTTTGTTTGTCTTTATTTACTTGATGTGAGACTCTATAGTTCTCTAATACTCCTCAAATTCAACTAAATTGGTCCAGTTGTTGGATTGGATTTAAAAAAACTTATCAAAACATTAGTATATGTAGCAGAATGGATGTTTAGGGAACTAGTGATCATAGTGGGGAATCAATATGGACAAATCCAGGACAATGCACCCACAAATGGTAAAGCATCAAAACATCTGTCATTGTCGTTGTTTTGTGTCCTCCACATTTAGGACAAGAAATAGTTTGTTTTCTTTGCTAAAGTCTGAGTTCTAAAGACACTTTCAAAGAATCACTACATACGGGTTTGAATACAATACACATTTAATTTACAAAATGAGCGGGGGGAAAAAAGTGCGGACAGTCCATACAAATGTAATTGATTGAGAACCAACACTAACAATTTGTAGAAGGTAGAAAAAGTAATAAACTCAAAGGATGTTGATAAATTTTAAACAAGAGCCAGGCCTTTCGTTCGTTTTTTTTTCTTTTTTTTTTTTGGGCATATGAGAAATATTTTTTCCTTACAGGCCAAACCTTTTTTTTCCCTATAGACAATGCTTGTGTACATCTATATGCCAGCTACCGTTCGAGTTACATGGCTACATCATATGGTCAAGGACCTAAAACATTATTAAATATTCATAGACACACACAGAGCTTGTTAAACATAATTAAGTAATAGCAACATTGGAATTAAGGTATAGCATGTACATCCACACTTTGCCGGCCCTTAAAGTTCCCCATAGAATTAATGTAGTGCAATGATCCTTGAACGCTGGAATGTTTTCTTCCATGCTGCTGCAGCCTGCAGCAGGAATGGCTCTTCAAAGGTTGGAATGGCTTTGAAAATTAGGGACATATTTTTATCAACAAGTTTCATTAGTTGGAATAATGTACTAATGTTGATCGTGCCATGAGGAGCTGTATAGCTTCGCCTTGAGCAATCATTTAGTAACAAATTGTTTTTCAATTCACACACATTACGAGTCAATTACTCCTAACGGATCTTTGATTAATTTATATAAAATATATGCTCTTGAGGAATTTCTCCAACTTCAATTCTATTTTTCTTTCTTTGCTTCCCAAAGTTTGATTCCTTCTTAGATAACAATTAGATAATGAAAGGTTGATCATTCGTTCAAAACTTTACATAGACAAGAGAAATAAATATTATTTACACACGCAATTTCATTAACGTCTGCAGGAGGGTCTTTAGACCAACATTTATGTATGGTCAGAGAGAGAGTATTTTTCCTTTCAAAGTACAGTGAGAATGGAATCTTCAAGCGCGCATAAACCCTAACCTAATTTTACACCCAGTCTTACTTTACCCTATTTGGATCGAAATAATGGAAATAATTTAGGGTTTAAGAAAAAATTATAAGGAGGAAATATATATTTTTTAAATTAGATTTTTTTTGTTTAGTTTAAGAAAAAAATAATGTAAAGAAGAAAGAAAACTTAAAAGCAAAATTTTCTCTTAATTTTTTTTCACTTATACTTCAAAAATTTTTCTTCCCCCTTACATTTACAATTGAAAACCGGAATTACCGAAAGCCAAAACAATGGATGCAGTAATTTAAGGCATTTTTTTTATTATAAAAATTCATGATTTAAGACTTATCACCGTACTTTACGATCGGTTAACTTGAAATCAAATTTAATTAATATCAATATTCACTTTTCTCCTCCAACTTGCAGACTTTAGAGATCCATGACCAAAACACCAACAACCGATCGACTTAGAAAAAACGACTAGAATCACCCATTCTCATTTTGTGTGTTTTTAAATTAATATAATTAAAAATAATACTTCAGTGAAAGAAGTTTACATTTCAGAAAGGATTTCTTTTAGGGTCCATTTGGTGATCAGGATAGGATAGAGTATGATAAGATATAACAATGAGATAAGAACAAGATATGATAAGAGTAGAATAAACTATAATCTTATCTAATATTCTGTGTACATCAGATAACGAATTAGATAATGATAGAATAAAATAAAAACATATTCAACTGACAAAATTACTATTTGTTAAAATATATATAATTTTATAGAAAGTAGCTTTAATTAATTTTTAATTTTTACAAAAAAATTTTTAACTAAAATATAATATTATTTTTATTTATGTAGTTACTTTTCTTAAAATTATAAAAAAAATATATAAAATTTTTAAAATTATAATTATTATTCAAATATTTTCTTTAAAAATATTTAATATTAAATTTAAATATTTTAATTAATAATATATTTGAAGTATATATGTCAAAATTATTGTAAATATATATATAGTAAAAATGTTATATAATAACATATAGTAAATATATAATTTATATAATATATATATATTATATATATATCAATATATATATATAATATATAAGTATTCCTAGTATATTCACATATCTGTTACTATATAATCTTATACAATTATTTATTCATGTAATACTATATCTGATATATACTATATACCCTTATATTATACTATTTCTTATTATATATAAATATATATATATATATATAATATTGTAATATGTTAAATATTATAAAACAATATTGTATATAATTATATATAATAATATATTTGTGTGTTGTGTGGTGTGTGTGGTGTGTGTGTGTATATACTATTATATATATATATATTCAACATATTACATAATATTACCTAGATGAGAAAAAAAGAAAGAGAAAGAGTTTAATTCCTACTCATTTTACTTCTTAACCTAGCTCTCCTTTAAGGATAAGAAATATATTAGACAATAAGATAGGAAACGAATAGGATACATTATCATATCTTGTTGAACCAACAAACAACGAATTTACAACAGGATAGGATAATTATCCTATCTTATCGTATCATATCTTGGTCACCAAACTGGCCCTTAATGTTGTGTCATTTTTCAATTAAAAGGACAAGAAAAGTGACAAAAAGCAAGAATAAGTAATTTTAATCCTAAGAAAAATTCAGAAATACACACCAATCTTTCTTGTTGCTTATAATATAGTCTGTCCCTTTCTAATATAACTGATCGATGCTTTGAGAATTTATTTTTGTTGCATTTTTTATCATCTTATTTTTACTTTTTATTTTTAATTTATTTTAATTGTGAATCTTTTTTAGAGACCACAAGCATTTTTTTACTAGAAGCAATTCTGCTCAAGCCAAGTAGTACCATTATAGGTGAAAAAAATTCTCCCTTCGAGTATTTAGCGCAAGTGCATATCCAAAACTCGAATTCAAGACTTAAATTAAAACAATCCCATATCAGTTGATTTATGCCAGTAGTATTTTAATTGAGATTTTAAAATACCAATAAACATTTATTATATTTTTTTAGCTATATTCCCATAAATATTTATGACATTAACAATGTTTATAATTGATTAATATCAATACTTAATACTAATTTTTTTCCTATTAACTAGTGACCATTTAGGAAATTGGTTTAAAGAGTAATAAATACACAACAAATACTTATAATTATTTTAAAAGATTTAATTTTGATAAAATTATTTTTAATAAAAACGTTTTAATTTCTTCAATTAGTGCATTAAAGTCGTTGGTATGAATTTATCATGCATGGTATTTTGATAAGTACCTTGATAACTAGTGCTCTAGTTAAAGAATTAATAAATAGAAAATTTTTATTGAAAACACATTAGAATTATTATGTGTATACATTAATAAAATTTCTTAACCAGACTAGTATACCACTAATTAATTACCATTTGCTTTTCAAGAAAAGATACTTTTCATCTTTTTTTTTTATAAGAAACAAATAACTAATTCATCAAGACTACTAAAAAATAGTTAAATTAGTTAATTTTAATTATTAATATCATCAATTTAAATTTTATTTCAAGAATACTCATAGTTTAAGTGGTGACTTATATATTTGATGACACTAACTTAATCACTTCTAACTCCAAGTCATGATTTTTCCACTAATGATTGTCCTTCATTTAAAACATTGCTCCAATAACTAGTCATTTAAGATCGAATACATCCACTTATATGGACAATATGTGAGTGTTTCGTTAATATAGACAATACAATAAAACAAGGGTATAACAAGAATTTAGTAATCATATTTCTGAAAATAAGTCTATGTTATAATTAGGACAAAAAATACACCCAATATTTTTTTATATAATAGAGCAGAGGGAGTATTATTTATTACTAATATTAATGTTATGTAATGTCTTTTTCAATAGCATTATTATTATGAAGGAGGATCTTATTTATGAAGGAGCATCTTGTATCTAAGGTCCATGTAATAACATTAATTTTTATTTTTTATTTTTTGTTGAATTCAAGGTATTCCTAGCTGAGAGTCAAGATAAATCCCTTGAAGTATTGAAATTTATTTATGGGACCGATTTCTCTCAACAGATGTTCTTTTATACACACAAATTGAAGATTAAACCTCTCACCACATACTTAAAGAACATGATTATTTGCCAACTATATCACATCATAAATGTTGAAAGTTATGACCATGTTTAAGGGGCATAGTTATTATTATTATTATTATTATGACCCTTGAGATAGGAATTGAAATCTTCAAAATTTAGGACGATGTTGTGTTACCGTGGTAAAAGGGAAAAGGAAGGTCTAAATATAAAAAATTAAAAATATGATACAAAGCGAATTTGAGGACCCACCCATAACCATCATTGTCAAGGCTGATGAATGCATGTGGTGAACTTTGACTGGGATAGGCATTTGTGACATTTTTCACAGATGAATCTCCAATCCTACCACAACTGACATGAGTTTTATATTTCTCCAATCTCTCTCATAAAAGTTGAAACCCAGAATTAAAATATGTTTCTTTTTTATCTTAATATAAGAAGCCAACTAATATATATAATATATATGACAAAATATATAGAATTCTTGCATGTGATTAACAAGGAAAGGCAAGAAACCTCTCTCTTTGAATTTCAGCTTATACAGTTGAAGTCAACATCCGAAGGTTTGAGCATATAAGAAGCCAGGCTGATAGAGAAAATTTGTCGCGATAGAAAACTAGCTGTATTATAAACTTTGCTCTTCTCCGAAGATCTTATACAGTAATGGAAGATAATAACTTCTTCGATTCTAACAGTGATGAAGAGATTGGTAGCCAGAAGGTGTGATTTTCTTTGCTCTCTAACTTTTGATTGAATGTGTTTCTTTTCCAAAGAGCCTTTAATAAGGCTTTTTGAAATTATATATCTATTTCACATGCATATTCCTTTTCTGCGTATCTGTAAAATGTAATTAGCATCTTCAATCTTTTCTAAAGATTGTTTTACTTTTAACACAATTAATCACACGTGTGGCAGGGGTGAATGATCGTGCATGTCGATTTCAGCTTAATTTCTTTCATATTAATTTGATCTATAATTCACCTCAAAATTCAAAAGTATATTGATGTGTTTTCGGATGATTTGCCTTTTTCTACGCATGGTGAGAATTGGTCTTTTTTCGCATTATTGAGTCAAATATGTCATATTTCTGATAGTGTTAAAGGAAGGTTTTGTGAGCTCCAATAATGGGTAATGGGTTTCTAGAAGATTGAAAGTAGTTTGTGTATGTACTTGCATAGGTAGCCAGGGGAGTTAGATTGAATCCTAATTTGGGTGAGGAAATAAATTGAGTCATCTTAAACATTTTAGCGTGTGTTTAGCTTCTTTTTTTATTTTTTAGAATAAGTATTTTTTTTTACCATGTTATAAGTGTAAAATATCCACTATTTTTGTTGATGACTAATCTCTGTCATAAAATGTAGCTGATTACTTTTAGTGGAATCTTCACTCTCAACTATGTTTTTTCCATCTATAAGGCTCGAACATGAGACATTGCTTAAGGAATTTGAGTCTAGTTCCATTTGAACCAACGTAATATTGTTTTTAGAATAACGCAAAAAAAAATTCTTTTTATGTTTTTTTCTCGTAATGTATGTATTGTCTTTCTAATAGGCAACTAAACACATGCTTAGTACTTCTTGTTAATTTCTACCACAAAAAAATGTTAGCAATATATTTTCTAATATTTTTGAGCATACACTTGACTATAGGCTGAAATTTATTGAAAATTATAAAATTTTGTGAGACTCACTTAATATGTAATGAGTCTTACTTACGATTTTATAGTTTTCAATAAATTTTAATAAATAATAAAGTGTTAAAGAGAGTGTATTAAAAAGTGTGTTACTAGTACTCCTCCTTAGATTATATTTGCATTAGTAAGCAAGAATTATTACTAAGAAAGAATTTTACTATCTAGTTCTCATTTCTTTTTTGTAAAACCTAAATAACTGCTTCAATTGACTTCTCCACAGGAAAAAAAAAAAAATCTATTATGACAATTATATTTGGACGTTTGTTCAACGGATGGTCAGAATATGATTTTTTGGGAAAATTACAAAAACATATTTTGAACTTAAAAAAAATGCAAGTACACCAAAAATAGTTAAATATACAAAAGTATTTGATAGTAAATACTTGAGTAATTAATTAGCTTAAATTAAAATAATTTTAGGGGGAACATTTTTTTTTTGTAATTGTTCTTCTTTCTTTATTTAATTGCGTTTTGTTGTCCTTTTAATTTCACTATGCATGAATTTTGTCTCTAAAAGTCCTTTTATATTTTGAAAATTAAACAAATTTAGTCCATCTATCAAATTTTTTATTTTATTTCAAACTCTCAAATTCTTATTTCCGATCTAAATATTTAGAAATTTATGATTAATTTGAGATATAAAATAATTTTAAAAGCTTAAAGTTAGGAATTTAGTAGAATTTGAAGGATTTTGTAGAACGTAAGATTAAGGTTTGAGGAGGAAAAAATTGAAACTTTTTTTTTTAATGAAATTTGATATTTTAATTAATAAACTTTAAGCAGATTAAAAAGGGAGATTTGAGTAAATAATGAAAATTTAAAGATTTTAAGTAAAAAAATGGACATAAAAACTAAATTTCCTTGACTTTAAAAACAAAAAAGCTTAACTTAAAAAACTTGAAATATCCAAGTCATACATAATCTAAATTAAAAAGGATCAAAAAAATATAATTAAGTCTCTTTTTTTTTTTCAATTTAAAGTGTTGTTGTTTAGATTGAACCTGCCGCCAATTCGGCTTCAGATCAATGCTTCAAATGTTTTTAATATTTATGATTGGACTGGGTTGAACAAATCATAATTGGACAGGATTAATTCAGGCTAAATTAGACAGTTTTTGTTATGCAATGTCAATTCAACATATAAATAGTTTAGATTTAACATTAAATAAATTGTATACAAATTTTCTAATATATTTTTATATTTAAATACTATATATCCAATTTTCTTTGACGGTTTAATTGATTGAACTTGAATAGGAAAGTTTAACCGACGATCCACTGTTACTGTTAGGTAGATGGCGAGCTTTGATTATGTTTCCTTGAAAGTTCTTTGAAAATGTAAAATTGAATGGGGCAATTAAATACACGAATAGGAAGAAGAAAATTTTGGGGGGGAAATGCTGTATTGTCATGCCTTACAAATAAATATACTATAAATAGAAGTATTATGTATTTTCTAATATAATTCACATAAAGGGCTTTCACTCTCTTAAACAACGAGTTTATTAATTTTAAAAAAATTGATAAAAAGATAAATTCTAACAAATTTATAATTTCTTATGCATGCATGTTTATATGTTTCTGTCATAATATTAACAGTAAAATTTCTATTTATATATAGTTAAAATTTCTCACTTTTTCGATCGTCTAATGGAGAACCCCACACAAAGCACCAACTGTCTCTTTTTTATGCCCGTGTTAAACCTCATAGGAATGAAAGTCAAGTGAAATGCATATACATGCAGGCATATGATTGTTCAGACGAACAATGGTTGTATACATGCATGTTGTCGACTGTGGCAGTAAGAAAAGTCATGGTTTACTTCAAAATCATGTGGCGTAGCTGACTCACCATACATTACACAAGAAATATTAATAACATGCATGAACACATTGTTTGTTATTAATTGTTATTTTCAAATTACACAACTATGTGAGTCTTATTGGAAAAAACTCAAGATCTTATAATATCTTCTTACACATCTTAATTTCTACTTATCAAATAAAAAACACTGAATGTCTTTTATATTTTTAAGTATTAAATTGATTTTAATACTTTATAAAATATTAACTAAAAAGATTAATAAGAGAATATTCCGATTATATTAACGTTTTGCTAATTACAATTCAATACTGCGTACTTCTATATATCCTTAATATTCTCCCATTGGGAAAATATATTCAGCTTCTTCTCTCTTAGCTTCCACTAAGGAACCGATTTTTCTACCAAAAGAGGGGGAAAGACGGATGACAAGTAATTTTTTAGAACTGGCATGTTGAAGCTGAAATTATGTTGGAATATGCTTCTTCCTTTCCTCCTTTTTTTCTGGAGAAGTGTTGAAAAACCAGCACACTCGAATAATTTGGTCAAAGTCGTCTTTGTAAGTTTTTGATATAGGTGGGATGGACACATCGATTGGAGTTCATGAAAGGCATGATATTTATACAGTGTAATGTTTGTTTCACATTACTGTGTTACACTTCTTTATATTTTCTTATAAATCTCTAATTATTGAACAGAATGATAAAGGAGAGAGAGTGATTAAGTAAGTTGTTTTTATAATAAGTGTTAAAAAATACGAATAATCAGTGGATTTTATTTGCACACTACCTTATATATATTTATTTTAAATTAATCTTTTAAAAATTAATATTATTGAAATTTTTGTAAAAGAATTAAAGTGATGACAAAAATTATAAATTTGTTGATTATTTTATATTTTTAAGGGACTAGTTTAAAATAAAAATTTTAAAAATTTAATGCAATGACGTATATAATTTAAGAGGACTAATATGAAAGATTACTTTTATTTGTATTGTACTAATTTTCAACATATAATGAAATAAAAACTTGTTTTTTAATATATATATATATATATATATATATATATATTCTTTTTTAAAAAATAAATAAAGAAAATGTGTAAAAAAATGTGCATTTTTTCCATGTAATGCATTTGTTTTATTGATGTCAAATTATTTCTACGGATTGTAAATATGAGAATATAGCTTTCCATTTAGTTTAATATATCTTTGAAAAAAAAAATTCTTAAATATTATTATTATTCCTGAAGAAATAACGTCTTTATATTTTACCTGATTTTTATTTCTTGATGAAGTGTCTATGATGTTTTCCATAACATGATAATAAAGGTTATCTTATAATCCAATTATTAATTTCTACTCTTTACTCTCCTTTCTTCCTTTTATCATTATTTTTTTAAGAATAACTAAAAAATATAAATTTCTTACCAAATATGATTTTAGTTTTCTCTAAAATAATATTCATGATATTCATATTTTTAAACGTGATTCATTAAAAATAATCATATATACCTTCAAATTATAATTATAAACACTTTCAAAAGGACTACTAAATGTGTAATCAGCTGGCAGGGATTGTTTTAGTTTAAATAAGAGTTAAATTTAAATTCCTAAAAATATAACTAGGTTTAAAAATAATTTAGAACGGTTTTATTAGTAGTCGTACTTAACTCAACTCAAATTAATCAAACACTTAATGTGATATGTGATCCTAAATCAAGATAAACTTCTTCAACGCATAGTGTGAAAGAGGCATAATATGCACACGTTTACACCAATGTGATAACCCTTTTTTTCAATGCACAAAGTATAAAGTAATCAATTGCATCTTGACCATAAGTGCTTAAACCTCAAATGAAATATCATTTTCCTTACACTCATCACCAATTTATACATGAATTACCTTTCATTTCCTTCATCTCTTTTCCTCTCATCACATACAAAAGTAGTAGTCACTCGCTAATATTATAGTCTTAATTGTCTCTTGTCTGTGTCATCATTATTACATGCAGGATCAAAAGCTCGAATCAGCTGAGGGGGAAATGGGAGAGGCTAGAGAAGAAAACAAGATGTTGAAGTTCTTTGACATCCTTAAACAAGATAAACCTGAAGATGCTACAAAGGCTAAAGGTATATTTAGCCATGAGGAAAGTGAAGAAAGTGAACTCGTGTCCCTTTCTCTTGGGATATCATCCACAGGTGAGGATATGGATAAACGACTTGAACTTGGGTTAGATATCAATTTGGATCCTGTAGATCAAGGTGAAGCTGAAAATAATTCCAGCAATAATGAAAGTAGCTTTGGTGAGGGAGGGAAGGAAGAGGAACCAACTGAGATGTGGCCACCCAGTAAAGTTTTGAAGACAATGAAAAGTGTGGATAAAGGTGAAGCTTCTCAACTTGATCAGCCCAAGAAGGCTAGGGTTTCTATTAGAGCCAGATGTGATGCCCAAACGGTTAGTAATATTTTATATTAATATAGTATTGCTTATTTGGTTTTATTGTAATAAAACTTCATATATAATCTTCAATTAAAAGAAATCAAACCCTAATGAAAACAAATATTGGAAGAAAAAATAAAAGCCCAAGTTATGAAGGTATCAAGGAGCAAGTTAGTCTAAAATAATTGCAATCGGATTATAATTAATCATCTTTATATTGCAATAGTTTTTTTTTTAATTTCTAAATATAAAGACTGGAATTAGAACTATCTTGGATTTTTATACAGATGAATGATGGGTGCCAATGGAGAAAATATGGACAGAAAATGGCAAAAGGAAATCCATGCCCGCGAGCTTACTATCGATGCACTGTTTCTACATCTTGTCCTGTAAGGAAACAGGTATGACTTCTCTGACGGTTTGTTTTGGATGATTAATACACAGACGCAGAATGGAAATTAACAATTGAGTCTAGATATGATGCATGCAGTCACATATTATTAATTAATTTGATTTTTTTTTATATATTTATTGCTCTTTCAATTTGTTTCTCTAGAAAACGTTCGGATCTCAGTTTTCACTATTTTATTATATTGGATTAGATTAAATCGCCTAGTACAAATTGAGTTTCTAAATTGTGCCATGGGATGGGAAGATCGAGTAATAGTAAAATGTACTCCATTTCCTCCATACTTCACTAACCTGTTTTGGTTGTTTGTTTTAATATTATCACGCTTCAAATCTTTAACTTTTAGCATTCGTACTTGGGCCTACCAAGTGATTAGTTAGCAAAAAATAAAGGTAGATTTATCAGGTTTGAATAGTAATGATTTTCTTAACTTTTCTTGTTTTATTGATTTTATGAGCTCAAATTAGAATCCCAAAAGATTTTAACTAGTACTAGTAATTAACCTTATTTTCTTCTAATTAATTAATTTTCAGGTGCAAAGATGTGCTGAAGACATGTCCATATTGATTACCACCTATGAAGGAACCCACAATCACCCACTTCCTATGGCAGCCACTGCAATGGCCTGCACAACTTCTGCTGCCGCTTCCATGCTTCAATCTCCCTCATTGAGTTCACAACATGGACTAGTCAATTCAGCCATATCCTCCATTATCAACTCTAGTGCTCCTAATTACAACCCTAATAATGCTCTAAACTTCTCTACATACCAAGTTCCAAAACCACATCAATTCTACTTCCCCAGCTCATCTATTTCAACCTTGAATTCTCACCCCACAATCACTCTGGACCTTACAGCACCCCCAACTTCCTCAAATTCAAGCTTCACTCACATGCCAAAATACTCATCAACAGGCCTTAATTTTTCCTCAGGTTTCTCTCCTCTACAATCTAGCATGCCCCAATCACCATGGAGCAGTTATAGGGGTTACTTCAACTCTGGAACACTAACTCAAAAGAGAAACCAAGTTGGTAATTACTTGTTAAACAATAGAAATCAACCATCTCTGGGGCATCTCCATCAACCTATTTACATGAGCAACAATACCATTTCTCAACAGTCTTTGCCGGATCACATTGTTGCTGCAACCAATGCAATCACAAGCAACCCAAAATTTCAATCAGCATTAGCAACTGCTCTCACAACATATGTTGGCAATGAAGCTGGTGGTGGTAGGTTAAGAGAAAATCATGTTCTTGAGAGTGCAGAACTGAACTTAAACCTATGCAGTGAAAATAGCATAGGATGTGTATCATCAAGGTACTTGAATGTGTCTTCCTCTGCTCATAACTCTCAAAAAGGAAAGTCAAGTATATTTCCACTACCACTACCGGAGCAACGGAAGTGAGACAACTTAAAGCATTGTTCCAAAGGATTCATCAAGCCTCACCATGTGTCCGTTTGTATTAGATGTTGGTAGAATTGATTTTAATTTTGAATCGTCGTTGAACACGATATTAAGATGTATACTCAAATTAATTTTAGTTACAGATTTTATATTAAAATCTGTATCTTGGTATGTGAAATTGATTTTGGTAATAAACCAAAGGGGAGCCGAAATGAGAGCTTGACAAAGGACATGCATGAAAGTTACATCTACGGTTTTCGGTTTTGTTTTGGCAAATAAGAAAGAAGGGCATTGATGAGCAGTTTTCAGGGCTGTTTGATTCACAATTCCCAAAATTCCATTGAGATTATAGCACGGTGTATATTTCCCTTTGTATAATGAAGTTGTTATTTTGTCATAACATTTACTTGCTTACTTACTTATTTATCTATTTATTTATTTTATTATTGTTTTCGTTGTTGTTGCATGGATGGAATTCGATAATATGAAGCATCCTTTCCACGTAATTGAGGTTTGATAAAGTCTAGGACCACCATGTATCTATGATTTTGACCAATCTCTACATGACATATATTTAGGTTTTGTATTTTATGAAAAAAAAATTATTAACATTTAATTATATATCATATAAAGATTATTAAGGACTATGAAAGTCCCAAATCACCTAATAATTTCTTGAGGTGTGAGGAGAGGAGTATCTAGCATGTAGCTACAAGCGAGACTCAATGTGAATTACGGTAACAAAAGAACAAAATATGAAAGAAAAACAAACATGTAAGCATTTGGGAATGGTGAGATGACAAGTAGCTTATATAATGAAGGAAAAAACTTAGATATAGTACCTTAAGTGTTGTTGGTAGAGTATGAATCCTCTCCAATGACATATTCATTGGAGGAGATCTTAACCATTAAAATTGTTTAGTTTATTTTATTAAAAATACTATAAACTAATGTTTAAAGATAATGGATGGATGAGATGCATTGAATGGACACTCTCATGGTAAATTTTAATGAAGAAAATCCCAATCAGTTGTTGGTACTATTTTTCAATCAAAAGTGGAGTTTCACTTTGATAATTTGCATAATAAAGATATGTATTAAAAATTACACAAATTACTAAGATGAAACTCCATTTCTGATTGGAGAATAACACTAACAGCACCTAAGGTACTATATTAAAGTTTTGTCCTATAATGAATTAAGATCAAACTTACCATATCACTGCCTCTAATTCTGTGTATAAAATCATTTTAACTACTTCATAAGAATTAAGGAATTTATTTTCAAAAAAAAAAAGGAATTTAAATAACTTAGAATGATAATAAATTTGTTAATAATTTGTATAATTTTTTTAGTATTATCTTCAAACTATTGAGATTTTAATTAATTAATACATCTCCACTTAAGAGGTATTTTTATAGAAAAAATTAATACAATAAGCAATTTAGAAAGAGTCTTATGGAAAACATCAAGATAAACTTTTCAAAAGATTCTTATAAAAAGGATTAGAAATAGTATTATGGTCCTTCTTATGTTAACGGTATTATGTGAAAATTATTAACTAGCAGATAAGCAAGTTTCGTTTTAGTTGCATTTGATGGTACATCCTCGACCCAGTAGTTCTCACCCAAAACAAAAGACAATTATGCAAGAGAGTAAACTAGGTTTTCTTCTCCTCTAACATGTAATAGGGACTTATTTTTAGAAAAATGGTTAGCGTACACTTCACGGATATACACACTTATAGTGTGTTTGGCAACAAGAAAAGATATAGAGTGGAGAGAAATAGATATGAGAAAAATGGATAAGAAATAGAGTGAAAATATAAGTTGTTTGATTGTAGAGAAATAGAAATGAAATAGAGTAGAAATAATATTGTATGGTTGTTTGGTTTGAGTGAAAAAAGAGAAAAGAAATTAGATTAATGTTGTCTTTTTTTGTTTTGCCCCTATGTAGACTATCATAAAACAATAACAGACTATCGTGGGACGTCAGTGGCTAAATGAGACTTCAGTAGTCTACTATCCATGTGTAATAGTCTATTATCAAGACAAGGAACTGTCTACAGCTCATGATAGTCGACTATCAACCAAGAACAGTGGGGAACAACAACAACGATCACTAGAGCACATTGAATAGTCGACTATTACAAGTGCACACAAAATGACACTTGCAAACAAACACAACAGCTCGGACAGCAATAGAACTCCACTCTTACAATCCATGAAATTCATTTTTAGCATACTTGTAGCATGTCTAGTTCAAAATCAGTCATGCATTTTTATGTTTTTAGGTGACGATGAATAGTACACGAAGTAGGGATTGAAGCTTACCTAGGCAGCAGGGTTCACATTTTGGCACAGATTAGAGGTTGGAGGATGTTCTCCTGCCTTTTTTGATCACCGAAGGTCCAGATCTATCAGCTTTTGACTACAACAATAGCTCCGTTTTCGATCTAAAGCTTCGACCTCTATTGGAAGCTTCAAGCTTCAATATTCGACACACACGATGCATAATACAAACAGGTCCAAATCTGTTGATTCTCATTGTCAAGCTTCATTTATGAACTCTGCCTCTAGCCTTCATTCTTTCTTTCGAGTTAGGAGATGCGTGCTTTTTTTTTTGTGGGTATTTTCGTCAAGTCACATGCCTAACAGCTATTTTCACACCATTTCTACCCATTTTTAAATAGAAATAAACAGTGGTGGGTCCCAATTGTTTCTTCTTCACTCCCCTCCTTATTTTTATATATTACCAAATACACAAACTTATTTCTCACCTCTTTATTTCTTTTCTCTCATCCCAATTTACACTCTATTTCCATGCTGCCAAACATGGAGTTAGTGAGATATAAGAAGAAAAAAGAAAAAGGTGAATAATGTAATAAATAATGCATTACAACAAAAAGAAAGAGAGACAGAGAGAGAGAGATGAAGTAAAAAGGAGGCAAAATATTGTACAAATGTATGAATATCATTATTGCTTATTTTATTGGTTAATCCAAGTAAAATCCTTTTATTTTTGGGTCATAACTAGACCAAGAATTTAAATATAATGTGCTTGTTTTGGTATAAAATGACTTTAAGAAAAGAGCAACGCTACTTAGTACGATGGTTTTACACACCAAACAGTATGAACTTAGGCGGGTGACTTTTTTATTGGTTAAGTAACAAATCAAAGAAAAAATATTATGAAATATAATAGAAAATATCCACGTCGTTTGTGCATTGGTTTCCTTCAAAAAAAAATTGTACAATCCACTAAGAAAAACATTTAGGAGATGTTTGGTATGAGGATTCTTTTAAGTTTTTTATGAATCTTAAGTTGAGAATGCTAAATTCTTATGTTTGGTATAAAAATTTTAAAAATCATTCTCAAGAATCTAACATTCCCAAAAATTATTTTTTAATTAAGTTTTTAACTAAAACTTTTCCATGAGAAGGGGGGGATATCCAAGATTCTTATGAAAGGAAAAAATTTGTTTATAATTATGTCTCTCATTCTCAGAAATATTTTAGATATACCAAACATATTTGTGACATTTCCAAGAAACATAATTCTCAAGAAATATAATTTCAGAAACATGATTCTTGTAGAAAAAGATTCCGTATACCAAGATAATGGGCTGTTGGGCTTACGGTGAATTTTGGGCCTCGTCAATTTGCCGGAGGTGTTTCTTGATGTCAAGATCAGAGTAAGACACGATCAAACCAGTATAGAGCTTCAAGGAATGAAAAGCAATTAGCAGTTAACAAATGGTTCAACCAATCTTCGACACACGTCCTATAACAACACTTGGCATTGCTAGCAACCCCCAGCAGTCACTCAGAAAACCAGATATAACCGCTTTTATAATAGACCACAGAATTAAAACTCCGCGGCTCTGAATCCATTGGCATTCACATACTAACAGGTACGTCAAATTCAATCTTTCCCCATTTATTTATCTTTTCATGGTTTCAAAACACATTCTATTGATTATGCATTACAATTTAGAAGCATTTCATGAAGCAGTTTAGAATCGTACAATGCTTGTTTATTGATCTTTGCACTTGACATAATCAGTCTCATGTTTATGTATCGTAGGACAAACAAATTATTCACCAAATATTGCAATTTAAATTCACCCGTTATGATACACTATTATTTTGATTTAGCCATACCAATCAAACATCAGATTAGGTGGAAATGGCAGTTATGGCTATCGTTATATATGATATAGGAGACGAGTAATTATGATTACTGGTTCGTCTAGAGGATGAATAGATCGAAGAGTTGCATAGCGGACTCTTGCAGGGGGTACCATACCAAATCACTTTCCCATATGAATATGGAATACAATCTTCCAACCAAAGAAAATCTAATACATAGCGTTGCCATATGAAACCATGCTATCAAGCCATCTAGGATTTTCAGTCACTTGTCATTTCATATTCATATTCGATAGAAACAAAATCCAGGGGGCGATTAAGATCTGAGAGATGGAACCAAAATGACAATAGAATCTATTAATTGTTAAATTGGGTGCGGTCCCAAGATGCCGTTGAAAAAATGTGACATAATCCCATGGCTCTTGCTAACTTTTGACAATGTAGACCATGAAGTAGGCAGGGTCTAGTTATTTCTAGGACTACACTTCTGTAACTTCATGAAAATTATTGAAACATCGATTAATACTAATACGTGCCTTTAGTTCCAAATATGGTACAAGCACAAGAGAATAGAACAAGCACCACACTTTCAAAGTGCGATACCTATTTCGAAACCATACAATCCAGAAAGAAGCTACCGCAGGCATTGCAGGAGACCTTGACAGACGCATTTGCAAAGATTCCTGTTTCTTCTTTTCCAGCAGTTCCTAGCGGAAAAGGTAAAGGGTTAACCACATAAATGCATTCATTCCATCACTATCACCTTATGCATTATCTCCATGGCCGAAGGCACTAATGTGTAAAATACTTTGGTAGTGATTGAAATTCTAGCAGACACACCCGTTGGTGAAGCAGTTAAGATTCTATCTGAAAGCAACATTTTAGCAGCTCCAGTTAAGGACCCAGATGCAGCTACCAGTTCAGATTGGAGAGGCAGGTACCTTGGCATCATAGATTATTCAGCAATAATTCTCTGGGTGTTGGAGGGTGCAGAACTTGCAGCAGCTGCGCTATCGGCAGGTACAGCAACAGCTGCTGGAGTTGGCGCAGGAACCGTTGGTGCATTGGGAGCGCTAGCATTGGGAGTGACAGGTCCTGCTGCAATTGCTGGGCTAACTGCTGCAGCAGCAGGTGCTGCATTGGCAGGTGGCATTGCTGCAGATAAAGTGATAGCTAAAGATGCACCTGAAGCTGCTGATAACCTGGGAGAGGACTTTTACAAAGTAATACTGGAAGAAGAACCCTTCAAGTCAACAACGGTAAGCATGATAATGCCAGAGGTTCTGGAGTTAACTGCAAGTTCTTGGCTTTTATGCTGATGTTAGCATTTTGTGTCTTGGTATGAACATTTTTCTTCCTTGGTTGGGAAGAAATCTTTTTTAGGATATCTCACTAATAGAGGAGGCCAGTGCCAGCAGAGCTAGCCTAGTTAGCTATTTACTTGGCTTTTGTTGTGCTTGTAGTCAATCATATTCATTTCACAGAAAAATGATGGCTGTGTTCCTGCATAATCCATTTGGGAGTTTTTTTTTTTCATAAATTAAGCTAATTATAGGACAGCTAAATTCTTTCCTTACCTTCACATTATAAAGCAAAGATACATTTATGTTGAATTTTGGTTTCAGGTGCGATCAATACTTAAATCATATCGATGGGCACCTTTTGTTCCAGTTGCAAGAAATAGCGCTATGTTGACTGTCCTGTTGCTTCTCTCAAAGTATAGGCTGAGGAATGTACCTGTGATAGAACCAGGTAAACCTGACATTGTAAACTTCATTACCCAGTCTGCAGTTGTCCAAGGTCTCGAGGGATGCAAAGGAAGAGATTGGTTTGACTGCATTGCAGAAAGGCGTATGTCTGATCTGGGACTTCCATTTATGTCTACTGATGAGGCAAGGATTGGTCTTTTAAATTTTCAGCTTCCCTTGGCTTGAAGGTTTAATTCATTTTTCTACTTGTCCAGGTTATCAGCATCCACAGCAATGAATTGATTCTTGAAGCTTTCAAACAGATGAGGGATAATCAAATCGGTGGCCTTCCTGTAGTAGAGGGGCCAAAGAAGAAAATTGTTGGAAACTTGAGCATCAGAGACATCAGATACTTGCTGCTAAAGCCTGAGCTTTTCACCAATTTTAGGTTAGACAAAGTAAAAATTCTTGAACCTGCATGTTATGCATCTTTGACAATAATTAGGTAGACAAATGTGCCACTCTGTAAACAACTCCAAGATCAGATGAAAATGGTTTTTACAGTTTCAACAACAAAACACTCTTTGGGAGAAGGAGAAGCATATAAAAATGGTGATGGGGGAAACTCAAAAGACATATACAAGATACCAGCATTTTCAGTAAAAACAAAAAAGAAGATAATCAAACAAATGAGAACCAATTTAAAAAGAATATTAATCAACCAGGCTTCATATGATTAGCTACTTCAATATACATGAGTGTGAGTGTGTGTATGAGGTGATTTTTATTTTTTAAAGTAAGGAAAACAATGGGTACAACCTTTGGCTATAACACAAGCTTGTAAGGGAACTAATTACTTAACTGAAATGTTCTCCTTCACTGCTTCTCTATTTTGATTTTCAGGAAGCTAACTGTGATGGATTTCATGAACAAAATTGTCTCTGCATCCCTAGAAACTGGAAAAGTTACCCAGCCCATAACATGTAAGACTGACTCGACGCTGCAGGGCGTGATCCATACACTAGCTTCTCAGTCTATTCACAGGATTTATGTAGTAGATGGACAGGATGAACTAATCGGAGTCATTACACTGAGAGATGTAATCTCTTGTTTCATCACCGAACCTCCTTACCATATTGATGATTACTATGGATTTGCGGTGAAAGAAATGTTGAATCAGTGATTTTTATGTAAGTTTAAATACGTGAAACACTCCAAATGTAATAAACTCTTGTGTTATCAGAGAAAACATTTCATTTAAAGTTTTTCTACGTAAGTATTTTTCATGCAACTTCTATCATGCTAAAGCCAGAGAGTTTGTCCAATCCCTTATCCGTGATCATCCCTCTTATCCTTTCTACTTCCTTCCATCTTCCCAGCCCGGCATATATATTAGACAAGACCACCAGAGGAGCTGGGTTTTCTGGTTCTATATCTAGAAGCTTCTTGGCCATTTCTTCCCCAAGATTGGAATCTAGGTAACACCTAGAAGCACCAAGCAAAGAAGCAAAAGCAGATGCAGAAGGCTCTTCTAATTCCTGCACCAGGTCTTGAGCTTCACCCAACCAACCAGACCGACCTAAAAGATCAACCATGCAACCAAAATGCTCAGGCTTTGGCTGCAAGCCATACTCTCTTCTCATCATTCTGAAAACATGCAACCCTCTATCAACCTGACCCGTGTGGCTGCAAGCAGACAAGACACTAATAAATGTTGCACTGTTTGGTCGAACCATTTCTTCCAGCATTTCATCAAAGATTTCAAAGGCAGACTCATAGTCTCCATTTCTTCCATACCCCCCTATCATTGCATTCCAAAATGCTGGATCATCTGATTTTGCATCAAACTGATCAAAAACTCCTCGTGCCCAAGAAGCTTGCCCACATTTCATGTACATGTCAACCAGAGCAGTGGCCAAAAAATCATCCCTATTGACATCAGATCTTATAGCATACCCATGTATCTCTTTTCCATGCCGTAACACAGATGAATCTGCACACGCTGACAAAAGGCTAGTAACAATTTTCAAACACGGAGCCACACCAGCAGACTGCATCTCCCTTAAGTATTTAAAAGCTTCCACACACACCCCTTGTTGTGCAAACCCACTGATCATGGAATTCCAAGTAGCCGAATCAGGCTTCAACCCTTCAGATTCCAGCCTCCGAAACATTTCAACAGCTCTCTCACACTCTTTATTCAACATCATTCCCGCAATCATGGAGTTCCAAGTGATCAAGTTCCTCCTATCCCCTTCCACCCCCGTGAAAACCTCAAAAGCAGAACACCAAAAACCACACTTTGAATACATATCCACAAGTGCAGTCAACACCATAACCCCATCACCTGCTTCAAGTTTCACAACAAGCCCATGAACCTGCCTCCCAAAACGAACACTTGGTACACTACCACACGCAGAAAGAACAGACAGCAACGTCACTGAATTGAGTTTGCACCCCAGACACTCCTCCTCCCTCATCATCTCCTTAAACACATCCAACACCAAACGAGGAACCTCATTCTGCAACAAACCCGAAATGAAAGCGTTGTAACTCACCACACTCTTCGCAGGCAATTCCTCAAACACCTTAATTGCCGAAACTAACTCTTCACACTTTGAATACGCAGTAACGAGCGAGGTGGCAACATAGACATCAACTTCAACGCCTAACTTAAACGCGCAGCAATGCATCAGCGCAACGTGGGTGGCACCCACGTGAGGAACACCGAGCATGCACGCGATGGTGACCGAGTTGGGCCTCAAGGGGCCCAGCCCAACTCGCCGGAACACCCGGAGGGCTTCTCCGCGACGCCCGTTTCGCGAGAACCCGGAAAGCGCGGCGTTGAGAGAGGCGACGTTTGGTTGGGGCATTTCGTCGAACACCTTGAGTGCGTCCAGGAAATGGCGAGGATTAGCGGCGTAGGCGGCCGTGAGGGCGGAGGAAGCGAAAGGGTCGGAGTGGAAACCGGTCTTGAGAAGATGGGCATGAAGGGTTTGGGTGTGAGACGGGGAACGGAGGTTGGCGCATGCTTTGAAGAGAGTGGGGAAGGTGAAGGAGTGAAGGGTGGGGGAAGAAGAAGAGTGGAGGTGGGAGAAGAGGGAGAGTGCTTCTTTGTAGAAGCCATCTGCTACGAGTTTTGTTAGTGTTATGTGATCTCTCCTCATCGAATGCTACTACTCTTTTGCTTCGTGTCATTCTCTGTTATGTTGCATGATTTGCATACATGTGACCCTGGTTTGACTCGTGAGAAAATGTATGAAGGGTGCGTCTACTAGGCATTGCAAGTAATGAAGTAAGGTGGAGTACTGAAGTTTTACTCATTTTCGGCATATTCTGTAATGAAGAAATGTTAGCAACCCATTTTCCAATTCTTTATAACACCCTTCTTATTTAATGAGTCACTTTTGATTTATAACAATAGAATGTGTATTAGAAAGAGTGTGTTGTTATCACTCTCTTCTGTAATGTTGCATAAAATTTAAAAATTTTAACGAGTTTTTTATAATTAAATTTTTAAGCATTTGAAATGAGTCATACAATTATTTTGCAATTCTTAAGAATTGTTAAGAATTGTCACATCAATTATTCTAATAATGAAATTATATAAGAACTAATTCTTAAATTTAAGAATTCTATAAATAATTCTTATTGTAGTTTATCTAAAAAGCTGATTTTAACTTATACATAAGTTAATTTTAATTTATGACAAGAATTTATTTTATTTTATTTTCATTTTCTTCTCTTATAAATGTTTATGAAGAAATTTATCTAAACAAAATTTTTGTGTAATTGGTACTTGTATCAATCTTAAACTGATATTTTACAGGGCATTTGTAATGGTTAAAAAAAGAAAAAGTAGAGCTAAACCAATTAAGCACCGATTCTTATTAGCTGCAACTGTTGGAGAGTGTATCAGTTAAACATCGGGTGCTTATAACATGTTAGTGAAGGCCAATAAATCATTGTTAATAATAAATAATATTTATATAATAAAAAAGTATAAATAATATGTATTCATGAGATAAAAAAATAATAATAATAAGAGATGTGTAATGGTGAGGCCTATTTAAGACATATAAAAGTAAAGAAGGAAGATATTGGATTAGAGAAAAAAATTGCTTATATTACAAAAAGTAAAAATAAATGATGCGTATAAGTGAAACCCACGTAAAAATTCTAATAAGAAAACTAAGGTTGAAAATGGGCATAGTAATTTATTTTTTGAGATAACTGGTGTACTATTGTGATTGGATATTTAATCATAACTTTTCTATCTTCCACAAATTTACCATTTATCTTTCTCTTTAAAACTAGCAAAACCACATATTTACCTTTTTCCGTGAAATATCAATTTTGATTTTCTAAAGCTTAAAATATTTCACATGAACGAAAGACATGAGTTTATCTAAACGAACAATTGGATTCTAATGACAATAGGATTATTTATATTTGAAGCTTCGTTTTACAAATTGAATTATACTGATAACACGGCAGCTTCTTTTTTCTTTTTTCCTCCAGCATGAGAATGCACACACATCAATTAAGAAAGCATATAGTCGAATTCAATCATTTCATAGTAGAATGAGGTTCTCGTAATTATTTGCAGCACACTTCACATGTGCTGATGTGATTGGTTACTTTTTTTCTTTTTTTTTTACAAACTACAGATATTCTTGATGGAAGACAACCTTACTTAAGTTAAATAATATTACTATAAATGATAAAGTTTTCCATCTTAGTATTTAATTTAATCTTTATACTCAAAATTTGAACTCGAGATCAATAATTAAATTAAAACAACACCATGCCAGTTGATTCATGTGTTTAGTGATTGATTGCTTAACTATAACATAGTATTTATAATAATATTGAGTAAATCACCATTTTAATTCTTGAAATTATAATGATTAGTCAAAATGGTTCTTGGCATTAAGAAAATGGTAAAATGGGTTCCAAAATTATAAATTGTTAATCAGTTAAGTCTTTCTATTAAGTGGTGTTAATTAACGTTGTTAGAAAGGTTGAATTGACACATTAAGTATTTAGATGACATCCAAATGGGGACACACGTGATTGTCATAAGGACCAAATTGACAAAATTTTGAATGAACAATTTTTTACCCTTTTGACTAACAATTTCATTTCACTTTTTTGTCTTTTCCAGTTTCCTGCGTAAACAAAATATTTTTCCTTCCTTACGTCTCCTTCCTCCTTCATCCTCTGTAATTACAAAGGCTACTTCGTTCTTGTGCCTACAACTTGCTTGTAAGCGTAAAGTCTCTTCCATTTATCTTCAAAGGTTTATTGTCTTGACTGGATTTATTTCATTTTTCTTTTTAGTTTTCGATAACACTCTGATTCTATATATTTATGCACCATGTCCATGCGCACCATTTTCCCAAGTTATTTAATAAGTATTGTGTGGGTAGTTTACATTTTACTTTTGTTTGTGGTTTGTGTTGGTTGAGCATGAGAGTGTAGGGTAGGGAGATTGACCCATTTGGTCGAGTCCCTATTTTTGGTTGCATAACACTTCATTTTTTTATTTTTTATTTTAACTTTCAGTATTAATTATTATTTGTTTGTGTTGGTTACATAAATGCATGATCCATAACCTGAAAATATGCACACGGTACAATAATTATGCAACAACTATTTTCAATTGTTGGTTACTTGGTTAATACTTTTAGTAAGTTAATGATTTGCTTTAGTTTTGGTTCCCAAGAAATCACAGAAGTGCATCAAATGTAAATGGATTTAGACAAGGTAAAACACACTGACTTTGTGAGCAACTTCCTTAATCACTGTTATGCAACCACTACCTTAACTTCTGTTTTGCAACGACTTACACTAGGGAGGAATATTTTTAAATGAACAAGACAAATAGATGAGAAATAAAAAGTTGTTGGTTAAAGTGGTTAAAAATTGTTGATTCAAAATTTCATTAATATGGTCCATATTATGTGACAACCATGTTGTGTCATTTGGATGTCACCTAAACATTTAATGTGTCAACTCAGCCTTTCTAACAACGTTAATTAACATGTCTAATGAAAAGACTAAATTGTTTGACGATTTACAATTTTAAATACTATTTTGTCATTTTCTAATAAATGTCAGGGATTAATTTGACCAATCCTTATAATTTTAGGGGCCTAATTAGTTATTTACTCAATTTATATTCAAAGGTATATTGATGAGTTATTTAATTATTGTTTAAATTAATTAATCCTCGATGTGGTTAAAAAATTTTAAAATGAAAATATTTTTTGATCAACCTGAGTTATTGCTTTATCTTTGAGTCACTTTGTAACATTGATTTTGAAATTTGAACGGACATGAGCTACAAGCCAATATATAGGCAATGATGTGGAGAAAGGGCACACACACCCGCCATGGATCATATATAGCAATAATACCACAATGCCTTGTTGTAGTTCAAATTTTTTTCGTCCATACCTTGTGGAAGACCTTAGACCACGTCTGATTAGAGGAAAAGGAGTGGCGCTTACTGGTACCCATTCTCATGTTGGGGAATGACTATTCCCTAACATTCTTAATGAACTTAGGTGTAAGTTAGCATGCTATGAAAATCCATGTTAATATCCTAGGTTTGTAATATAGTGCTACATGAACGGTATATTACTTATATCATTTGAACTCATATATTTTAACATTTAATTTATTACAATTAAATGAAATAATTATGTAGGTTCCAACAGAATTTTTAAGAAATTTAGGGTGTGAACATAATTAATTTAAAAATAAGCATGTAAGCTTTTTTTTTTGTGTATTTATTATAAAAAAATATAAAATAATATTTCTGTTACAAGATAAGAAGAACGAGCAAGGTAATGATAAACGCGACATAGATTTTTGTAAATTTAATCTTCAATTTAGTTCTCAATATGATCAGTAAGCATAATATGATTTGAAATATTGTGATAAAACTCTTTTGCAAACATATGTGACATCCTTATTAAGTAATATTTGTAAATAAATTATTAAATGATAGTTTACTTTGTTTGTATAAGATACATACATTTAAAATGTAATTATATAATGTATATAAATATCTTACTATATATCAAATAGTGTAAATAAATTATCAAAAGATTGTTTGTTTTGTTTTTATAAGATACGTGTATATAAAAAGTCAATTAAGAATTACACTCATTAATTACCACAAATTCTCACCAATCCATAAATTAGTCAAGACATTTTTATTTTTATTAATAAAATATTAATGATGATGATGATGATGATGATAATAACAACAACAACAACAACATCAATAATAATATTTATAATTATTATTAAACAATTGACAATTATAAGAAATAAATTATTAAAAATTTAATAAAAATATTAAATAAATAATACCAATCATAATAATAATTTTTAAATATTGGTATTGTTATAGTTTAAGCCTTGTTTTAATTTATAGTATAGAAATCACTTAATTTTTTTTATAATTAATTAATTTTAAAATTAAATAAACTACCCTACAAGTATTATCAGAAAAAACAGAAAATGTAATACTAAGTACTAATTATTTTTTGGGTTACATACTAAGTACTAATTAACTACATATAGTTTTGGAAAAACTCCAAGCCTATACAAGAATGAAAATAATGGTATAATCAAAAGAGTAGAATTTATTTACTACAATTGAAGCATGAAACATTAAAAAATAATATTTTTTGTTGATATAATATAAATGTGTTATAATTTAGTTATATAAATATTTGTTTCTTTAATTTAAATACTAAAAATAAAATGATTAGGTGAATTCAAGTGGTTTAGTCATTTATTTCTAAACTAAAATGCAAAGATAAATAATAAAAATTTTAATAACATGATTTCATCATTCGTTATAAATTATAAATAAATACGCCAATTTATAAATGTTTAATCTTTAATTAAACTTTATAAAATAATAATAAATGCATTAAAAAATACAATTATAAAAATCTTATCAATCAATATTAATAACCAATGTTAGAAACATTAGTTACAATAAATAAACAAATGTTTGAAACATTTTTAAAATTAAAACACTTTTTGGAAAAATAATTCGTTGACTATAATGCTGAACACAATATGTTTACTATTTAGTAAAAAAAAAATTACGTGAATATGTGTAATCATTATTGAAAATAATAAATACAAAACATAATAACTTAATAAATTGACTAAACATATTGTAACATGGAAATGACTTAATTGGCTAAAATGACTTAATTGCCCAAAGCAACAAAATATATATTCCTGAAACAGACGCATACTACATCTTCTATAATATAAAGTAACAAACGTTGGGGATGAATTGCCGCCCATTTTGTCCGTCCAAAATGGGTCATTATAGTAAAATCACTTTAATCAACTCTTTAAGCACGTTTTCTGATTGTATTCAGAGAAGCAAGTGCCATTTCATTTACGCTTCGTACCTCTGGTGCAATTTATTACATGGTATACAATGCACTTTCCAAATACATTAGAAAGTTGTGCTACTCTTCGGTCCTGCTGAAATCCCACTTGAAGAGGCTGCAACCTTTCAGTTTTGATACCTATCTGTTATAGGGCTTCAAACATGAAGGTCTACATATATCATTTGAGATTTTCTTTTGCCTTCTCTAATTCTTACGCTTGCATCGTTCAAGCTTTCACCCTTTCTAGGGTTCCTTTCTTCCATGGCTTTCATGGATGATTCCAACCCCTTCTTCCTTCACCCGTCAGACAATCCGGGTTCTGTCTTGGTCTCTCATCCTCTCACAGGAGATAATTACAGCTCTTGGCGCGAAGCCATGACCATGGCTCTTATCGGGAAAAACAAGTTTGGGTTCGTTGATGGTTCCATTGTTGAACCCGCCTCTAATCATTCCGCCTACAAGTTTTGGCATCGCAACAACAATATCGTCGCTTCCTGGATCTTGAATTCCATTTCAAAAGAAATGCAAGCTAGTGTGTTGCACTGTTCCACTGCTGCTGCTGATCTCAAAGAACGTTTTGAGCAACAAAATGGCCCACATATTTTTCAGCTTAAACGTGAGTTAATGGCCTTGCAACAGGGGTCTATGTTGGTTAGTGTTTACTACACAGCTTAAATCTCTCTGGGAATCTTTGGCTGAACATAAACCTCCTCATTCTTGCACCTGTGGAGGCATTAAACCTTGGGAAAATTACAGTCAAATGGAATATGTGATGCACTTCTTGATGGGCTTGAATGATTCCTTCTCCTCGATTCGTGGTCAAATCCTTTCCACCGATCCCATTCCCCCTATCAACAAGGTTTTCTCTCTTGTGCTTCAAGATGAGAAACAAAGAGAGATTGGAGCTTCCACCATCCCTAATGATACTACTCATGCTTTTGCTGTCAAGAACTCCTCCGAAAATATGTCCAAAGGTGCCAAGAAGAATAGACCTATTTGTGCCCATTGTGGTTTCTTGGGACACACCAAAGACAAGTGTTACAAACTTCACGGTTATCCCCCAAATTACAAGAAGACCAAACCCTCTTTGTCAGATGCAATTAATCAAGTTTCTGTTGACAGCACCACCCCTCCATTTCAGCTCACTACCCAACAGTATAGCCAATTATTGAATTTACTGCAAAATCAACCTTCCACTACAGCAACCCCTCTTCTTGATTCTTCTATTGGTATTGTTTTTTCTGTTAATCCCTTTACTCGCGTAATCCCACATGATTCTTGGATTGTTGATTCTGGTGCTAGTGCCCATATAGCATGTTCCCTACAATTCCTTACTTTTTATCAGCATATACAAAATAAATTTGTCGCCCTTCCTAATAAACATGTTGTTTCTGTTATTGCTATTGGTACTATTCAATTAGCCTCTAATTTCATTTTACATAATGTCTTGTATATTCCCTAATTTAATTTCAACTTGATATCTATCAGTGCTTTAGTAATTGATAACCATTTTTCCGCTCTCATTCACAAGCTGGGAATCATGAACATCTATTCTCCAACTTGAGGGGGGTATTAGGAATTTAGATATTAACACCTTTTCTGTTAGTATGACAGCTGTATTTTAGTTTGTAGCTTCTAGTAGTTTCCCTTTCCTTTATATGTTTCCTTTATAAGCAGAGGCTTCCCTGTACCTTAACACATCATTATCAATAAAAGTTTTCTCTTCTTCTTGATTGCAATAACTTTTTATAGATTGTCTTACCAAGTTTTTTAATTTTTGTGTTGCTTTTATGTTTCAGGTACATATATTGCCTTGCCTACATTTTTTCTCTCTCAATATGTGATAATATTCCCTGTCCATTTGTGTCTGCATCCACTATTTATATGCTTATGTTCCCTTTAAATTGTTTAAGGTTTTAAATATTTTTTAATAATCATGCCTCCGTCTATCTTTTCTGCTTGCATTTTTTTGCTAATATGCATTTCTTACTCTCGATCTGACTGTGTTTTTGGATATCCTTCTTTGAATATTTTGATTGCATGAGGTATATTAATCTGACATAAGTATCTTTTGTTTCTCTGGCTGCATTTTTTTTTATATGCTTTTGTATCTTAATTTTTGATAATCATCTCCCTGTTATTGCCTGCATTTTACTTCTAATATGCTTCTGTTTTGTTTTTTTAACATTTGTCACTGGCTGATTTAAATGATTTTGAATTTGTGGTTATATTCTGTCTCTTTTTTAAGACATAAGAGACATATTAACAGCATTATTGTTCAATGAGACTTATATTTTTTTTTTCATTTTCAATTGTATAATTCTCAATGATAATAGTATGATTTAGCAATTGGTTCAAGACTTTTCCGACCAAGTTTGTCCCTAGAAAGGTTTTTCTTTTTTCTATTCGTTTGGTTTAGCACTTTTGAATTTCAATAACGATCAATGTATAACGTTTTCTGTTTTTATTAGTAGGATTATATGAAGATAGGTCAGACTTTTTATTCTTTTTGTGGAGATAATATGTTACCCGGTTTGTGCTATACAATGGATCCAAAAGGAAATGTTATAAGCCTTTATGTTTCTGCCATAAGTAACAGACCCACCTTGTTTTCAATATGGAGCATTGATGTTAGCTGACTTTTATTCTTTGGATAAAGTTCATGTTTTGGTTGTGCATTACATAGGGAACAACATGTTTCACATTAGGATATTTGATATGAACTTTACTGAAGTTCAGTATTCGAAATTGGGTCTTTAGGTCAGACCTCTTCACCTAGACTTTTCGAGTGATTTCTTCGAAACTAATAAAACAAAGTTGAATCTTGTTGAGTTATATTTTTGTTTTTTGTAATATGCATTATATAGCAATTTTATGCAACAATATATTGAACTATTAATTTCTACCTTTTTGCAGGATATGATGGTTCTGGGTGGTTTTTTAAGTTATTTTTGGATTGAAGATTTGTATATTGGTAATGCGTATTTGTCTAACCTTGAAGGAAACAATATTTGTGTAGGTATAAGTGAAGGAGAAGGAGGTATAGTGGTATTTTCGTTTGGTTTGATTAAATTGACTGAGTTTTATCAGTTGGCAAATGTTCATAAGGCTTGGCTACATTAAGTGGGGAATAATAATTTTGAGATAAGGTTATTTAATCTTCATAAGATTGAAGTTACTTACCAAATAATTATAAAAGAATCTGACTTAGAAATGCAAATTGATGAACACCAAAATGGCGGAGTTGATGAAGAAATGGCAGGAGTTGAGGAGGATATCGTTGCAGTTGAGGAAGAGATTGTTGTTGTACATGAGGAAATTGCTGCAATACCAAATGTGGTGAGAGAAGCTAGGATAAGGTGTTGTCATATGCAGATACATACAAAGGGCAAACTTTGGTAGGTTTAGTGTTTGGTATGATTTTCATATTTATTGCAAGGTTACTTAATTGCCTATAATTTATAATGACTTTTTAAATTATCCCAAGTGATACTATTTGACATTGTTCAAGATTTCATTCCTAAAAGACAAAAGAAAATCTTTCTCCAACTTGATGGATTTTAGAGGTTCGAGTGAAAGCTAAAAGGTACTATTAGAAAAGACAACGAGCGTTATGTTGCGGAGGGCTGGTATGACTTTGTCATGTCGAACCAACGTAAGGCAAATGATATTGTCTATTTTTGATTTGAGGAAGACTCGAAAGTCGTCTTTGTGAAGCAGAATTAAAATTTTGAACAATATTTTAAAAACTGAATTTGTGGATGCTTATTGTGTGTGAAACTTTGCATATGTTTTGAAGCTAACTTACATGTTTGTTAGCTTATGTGATGACTTTTATTACTTTTATTACTGGAATATGATATGATGACTTTTATAATTGGAATTTCATTATCTACTTCATTTTGTCCTTTTGTTTTTATTGTTCGTTTAATAACTTAAATAGTGCGTGGTTGGTATATTTAAAAGATGTTTGAATTTTTTTCAGTAATGGCATATAACATATTTTCATTATTAATTCGTAAACTTATTCCATATACAGCCTAAAAAGTAATAAAAAAAAACATTACAATAAGTTATATCGACGTTGAAAGTAAAATCAGACAATAAATTTATATACATACAGTTAAAATACATACAATTAAAATAAAATTGCTTAATTGGGTTAAGTGATATTCAAATTTTGATATATTCTGTTACATATGAAGTTGACAAATTCAAACAAAAGATATACTCTTACCGAAAAAAATATCTATCAAATTCATAATATTTAATATACGTATAGGAAATAAAATATATGTATTAATAAAATAATAACGTGGAAGCCCGTTCAATATGAATGTACACCAGCTCAATTAAGAAATAACACCCTTCAACATTATGACACATGTGACGAAAAGAGCTTTATTTTTTAGCATAAAGAGACATATGATGGATTAAGTTTCTTGATTTTTTTGAATAAATAAAATAAAATTATTGTGTATACATAAACCATGGAATGGTTCTTATTTCCAAAGCAGTTTGCATTGGACTCAATGTAGATTCCCTGCAATTCAAGAATGTTTATGCATGTTATGCCGCTACAATTATTATGTATATTAGTCTGCAATGCATATGCTTAACAAAAAAGAAACATGCTTGGTGGAGTGCTTTGTATTTCCAAAACAGTTGGACTTTCGAAATATGAATATTGGCTAGAAATCCAAAAGTCAATAGTAGTTGGACTTATTGCGGATGCACTCACCTGTCCCATTCCAAGGCATTGGGTAATGAAAAGGCATTGCATAATTAACTTTAAATACTTAATGATACCCTTCCTTGTAATTTTCTACCTTTATATAGGTAGTGTGGCTTCTTCCACTTTCTTTGTTATTTCACTCATCTACTACCATTTATTTTGATACCTTTGTCTTATTTTATGTTTTACTTTTGTTGCTCCCATTTGCTATATTTGTTTTATAACTTAAAGGTGATTGCATCGTTGCATAACTTCTACGAAGTGTATGTTTAAGGTTAAATTTTATAATTTTTTTAGTTAGTCACTAATGCATTCATTGTAAGTTTAATTTTTTTGTTCCTTATCAGTGTATTTGTAGTGTTTGAAGGTTTAATTTTTATAAATTTAGTTTAAATAACTATTTAGTCCCTATAATATAAAATTGTTTTTGTTTTGGTCCTCTTAATTTTGGATGTTTTCGTTTTGGTCATCTTATTTTTGTTCTTTATAATTTCTATGTTTTCTCTTTTGGTCCCTCTGTTAGATTTGACAGTCAAACTTGACGGTAGAGACTAAAATGAAACAAAAAAATATTATAGGGACGAAAATAAAAAATAAATAGATAAAGGACTAAAAGCAAAAACCTTCTATTTTATAGGGACAAAAAAGTTATTTAAGCGAATAAAAAACTATGGAAATGATAGAGTGTGTCAAGAGTGGATCAGTTATGTAGAAGTGTAGATAGTAATGCGGTGTGTGCCTAGTGTATGAAACTTTGAATCCGTTCCACTAGGATTTCACTTTTGGGAGGAAGGGAAGCAGCAAGAATCATAAGGGATATGAAGTTTTTGATTTTTTATAGGAACAAATTCGAAAGGGTAAGTACATACATGGTTCACCCAAAATCAACACTATACATTTATACTACATTAGCCATTCTTCACCCAAGGCCATTGCTAATAATAGGGTGGGTGCAGGAAGGTCGTAACTTTCTCTTGAATAATGATATTTAAGCACCCTAATTTTTCAAACACTTAATCAACATCCTTCATTTCTCTCTATCTTTCTCTACCTATCACATCATATCATATATCATATCTGTATTTTTCTCTCTTTATCTTTCTCTCACTAGGTGTCTAATAGCATTTTGGCTTCATTTGGTAACAGAGAAGAAGCTGAGAAAAGAAGAGAAGTGTAGTGATTGCATTGTTTTTCGCTCGTTCGGTATCGAAGAAAGGCAACGAAATATTGGAAAAAATACGTGGGATCCACCATTAAAAAATTCTTCGCAAAATAGCAAAGAATTGAGCAAAAATATAAGTCATGTGTAACAAAATCGATTTGTTACGTGTTATCGCAAATAGCAAAACCGATTTGCAATTGGCAAAAATCGATTTTGAGCCCCCCTCACAAGCCTATTTCACCCGCCTATTTTATATAATAATAATAATAATAATAATAATAATAATAATAATAATAATAATAAAAATGAATAATAATAATAATAGTTAAAATAAAAATAATCTCAAAAATTAACTTTTCTTCCATTTCTTCTATTTCTATTCAACCAAACAACCTTAACTTTCACTCTATTGCTCACCTATTTCTCTTCTCTTCTCTTCCCTCTATTTCTTTTCTCTCTACCAAATACACCCGTTGGGTGTTCAAAAATCATTTTTGCTTTCTTATTTGTGCAATTTAATGTTGTGTTTGGTAGTGTAGAAATGAAGGGGAAGGGAAGGAAGAGCAAAGAAGTGAAGAAAAATTCAGATTCCAATGACGTTTAGTTGCATGAAACACAAGGAAGTGTAGGGAAGTGCAGCCGATTTTCATTCAATCGCAAAAACGAGCAGGAGTGCGTGAAAGTTGTAAGACAAATATGCAACATAATCAATTATGTTACAATATAATATGATGTTGCAACATAATTGATTATGTTGCAAATATGTAACATAATTTGTTATATATTCACCAAAAAAAAATTTGTTATGTCTTGCAACATAATCGATTATGTTGCAAGACAAAATTGATTACGTTTTTTTATTTTTTATTTTTCTCCTTTTTCCTTTTCTTTCATTTTTTTTAATTTTTCTTAAATCAAACACACCTATTTTTACTTTATTTCTCAACTATTTTATTTTTTTCACTTACTTTCTCTCCTTCTATTTCTTTCTTTTCTACTAAACATAACTTAAGGGACTTTAAAATCCAACCCAACCACCTTCTTACTGTTACTAGTTCCTCTATTCTCTCTCTCCATGCCCATCGTTGTTGTTTTCACTCCCTATTCGAATTTATTATTCCTCTATCTCCAACATTCCATTGTGCCTCAACCTCAACTTTATTTAATAGTAAAATTAACGAAAAAATACTAGCCTTTTGCTCATGTGCCCTCTCTCAAGCCTTTCTATTTCTAATTTTCCATCTATTCTTCCTTATTCACTATTCTACTAGCTATACTACAAGCATGACTTCGTCGACTTCTTTTATTAGTAAGTTTGGTAACATATTTTTTGAGTTTTTTTCTTCTATATTTTAACTATATAACCCTTCAATCAACATATTATCACCCATGCTATTACAAAGGTATGCTAGAAGCGTAGCATGAAAGTCTGGCATCGACCCACCGACATATAGTTTCATAGAGTATTTACAAGATAACCAACCTATGTTCACGTCAAGTGTAACAGTGGAAAAAAAATATTTTCACGAAGGAACTGCTTTCCCCTGAAAAATATTGGTTGCTCAAAAGGTTTCCAAATATTCTTTATCATGTTTGAATCTGTTAACCACAATCATTTCTCAAGAACTATCATATAAAAACATGTTACAAGAACTTGGCCAAGCTTGGGAAATATCGTTCCCTATATATGACACAGTTAATGAAGGACCCGGCCATGCTCCTTCATTTAAATCAACTGTAGTGGTGCAATTAGATGGGGAGATAGATGAAATGAGTTACATTTCTAAATGTGAATTTTCTAAGGAAAAAAACTGCAGAACAAGATGTCGCTAGAGTTGCCATTCTTAATCTCAAACCTAAGGTTTAGCTTTGGTTGGATGGGAGAGCTGCTATTTTAGATGGACAAAACTTAGATGTGGTTCTGAATGTGCTGTTGGTGCTATTCTTTAACAAGAATTGAAGTTTCATCTTGTTAATTTGCATAATAAAGAATTTCATTAAATGTCAATGTGGATTACTGAGATGAAACTCTAATTCAAATTAGTAAACAGCACTAACAACACATATAGAACTGCATCTAAGTTTTATCCTTTTTATATTTCAAAAAAGAGGTCTAGCTTTGGTTAGATGTGTTCTTTTTTTGTGTGTGACATAATGTGTGTTTGGATTATCGTTTTAGAGGCACCAAATGTCCCTTCATACTTTCCAAAGCACAAAACAGAATTAGCATTGTGATCTCTATAGAATTCATTGTATTTTCCTTATATATAAATTATTATAATCCTTTTGCTTTTAAATTTAATTAGGTGCAGAAAATTCTAACAATTTCGTGCCTAAAAAGAAGAAATTCTATAGAAGGCCACTGATTGACATATCTAATGGTTGTTTTATTTATAATAAATTTTTATTGACTTTTGCATGTTTCTAATATAATTCTAATCAATAATTTGATTCTCATTGTACATACAATAGTCATAACAATGTCTTCCCAAAGTGGTATACCCAGATTGGATCATGAAAATTTTGATGCTGCTAAAAATGACAATTGTATCAGTCATGAAAGAATTTAAGAAAAAGAATTAGAAAGGCTGAATAAATGTGATTGCCATCTTAGATGTCGTTTATTTCATGAGTACAATTGTTTTAATCGAGATGTAATTACAAATGATAAGATTATTGATTCATTAACATGTAACTCTTCTTTGTTATATGTGGTATGTGAGTGTTATTTTATTAAGCAATTCAATAGTATAGTCAAATATGTATAACGCTCACTTATATTTGAATGACTGAAGATAATGAAGGGCAGACAATAACCTCTAGACATGATGGATGTCAGGAAATGGTATTTTTTATGATTTCAAGTTAGATATTATAATTGATCTAAAAATTTTGGTTATTGATTCATTTTATGTTTTCATCACATGTAGGAAGCCCACCTTACCATGATGTTGATAAAAGTCCCAGCTTCCATAATGAGTCAGGTGATGAACTTTCCAATTAATTTTCATGTGAAGGTTTGGATGAAATTTTTTTTGATAAAAATTTGTACGTTATTATGATTAAATACGATATTTGGTTAATTTTGCAAACTATTTTGATGTATTTGATCCAACATGGAAATGTCAAGATTGTGGTGCAAATATATGGTATGATGAGAGGGTTGACAAGCAAAGAAAGGCTAAAATCCCAAAGTTCTTAATGTGTTACTTGCAAGGAAAGATAGAGCTTCTTATGCTTTTGAATCCTCCTCAAATATTAAAGGATTTACTTCTAAATAATGACAGCAGGAGTAAATACTTTTTGAAACACATTCGGTCTTTTAATATGATGTTTTCATCCATATATATGGGAGCAAAAATTAATTCTTCAATCAATGATGGAAATGTGCCGCCTATATTTGTTATAAGAGACAAACTTTATCATCAAATTGGAAGCTTACTACCACTTCTTGGGTTGAAACCAAAGTTTGCTCAGTTGTACGTATATGACACTAAGAACAAAGTAGATAACAAAATGTCTGTCGTCGGGTAGAAGTTAAAAGTGCTTAATAATTGCTTTATTTGCATTATTATTTATTCTAAGAATGTATTATTACTTTTGTATGTGACGTGATTTTCTCTATTCAAATCCTTTTTCCTTAGAATCTCTTTTACAGAAACCAGAATTTATTGCTTTGTCATGCTAATTTTCCTTCTTCTGTTGACATTTGTAAGTTTGATTTCTAGAAATAATATTTCCCTGCCAATCTTCATAAATGCTTATTTTATTGCAATTTACTAAAAACACATTCGCCTCATGCTTGTATGAATCTATTAGAAACTATTTCTTACCTTTTTTTTATTTATAAGACACTTCATATATATGCTTACTTGAAATCATTCAAAATTTATTCGAATATTTAATGCCTATTTGAAAATGTAATGCAATTTACTGTAAATAAATTGACCTCATGCTTATGTCAAAGCTTTCTGAAGTGTCAGTATTTTATTCCTTTAAACAGAATGGCATCCTCTTCTAGTTTAATTTTGACGAGTTGGTTCAAAACATTTGGTAGTAAATTTTGTCCCCATATGGTACAATATTTTTATTGGATCTTACGACTAAGGCATATAACTAAGGCTTAATATATATATGACTTAATTGCACTTTGTGTCACCCAAGTTTCATCATTTTGTAGATTTTGCCACTATATTTTTTCTCTCGCATTTTGCCACCTTATTTTGAAATCTTGCTAACTTTGTTCAATTTTGCGAATTTTTATTTAGTGAACAATTGATGATTGGACAAAATTTGCAAGATTTCAAAAATAGGATAGCAAAATGCGAGAGAGAAAAAAAACACAGTGGCAAAATTCACAAAATGATGAAACTTAGGTGATACAAAGTGCAATTAAGCCTATATATATTAATATAGATTTTTTTTAAGTAGGATTATATGTGGATTAGCACTTCTGTTTACTCATTTTGTGGACATGATTTATCCCCTGGATTGGCATGTGCAATGGATCTTAATGGGAACTTGATTGACCTTCATGTATCTTCAAGAGTTGACAAACCACATTTTATCAAAAAGGGATTATAGATAGCAGAATTTTATTCATTGGATTCAATTCATAATATTGTTTTCCATTACATGGGACATGATTTGTTTCATATGAGGATACTTAATGTCTACTTTTCTGAAATTAATTACCCAATATTGAATGCACTACTTGTGGCTCTTCAACTTGAATTCTCAGAAGATTTTTTTTCAGACTACGAAACCAACATATCATCTTAACGAGGTATATTTAATTGTCATCTTAAACCAACCTTAAGTTTTTATTAAACAAATATGAATTAATCAAAGTTTCTTATTTGTAGGATTTTATAAAGCTTGGTGCTACTTCTTCTTTTTTATGGATAGAAAAAATATTTGTCGGCAATGCAATCATGACAAATCCTATAGAAAATAGATTTTTCTTGCAAATAGATCAAAAAGAAAATGGAATGCTACTCTTCACATTTGAAATGTTTAAGTTAGTTGAATTTTATTAGTTAAAGACTGATAATGAGTTTTGGCTTCATTACATTGGAGATAATCACTTTTAATTTAAGTTGCTTTCTCAAAGTTCAATATCCTATAGTTATAGATGATTCAGAAATGCCTGTTGAGATTGAGGAAGACCATACATGTACTAATAGTGATAATGAGCAACAAATGGAAGATGAACAACAAATTGGTGATCAAGAAATTAAGCAGCCACCTAATATGAACAATAATGTAGATAGAAGTTGGGACAATGTTTTGTCTAAAGCAGATGCTTATAGAAGGCAGACATTCGTAGGTTGCTGAATTGTTTCATTTATGATTTCTTTATCACCTTGCTGTCAATGTATAACAAAAATGATATGTATTGTAGGCAATTCCTGCAAGGATTGTGGAAAACTTCATTCCTAAGGAGGTAGGAGACAATATTTCTGAAACATGATGGGGGCAATAATTATGTATGCTGTCTAAATAAAACAATAAGAAAATTAAATGAACATTTTCTTGCTGATGGTTGGTACGAATTTGTCAAAGCTAACAATTTGAAACCAAAGGATGTTCTCAATTTCTAGTTTTTGGACAATCCTAAAGTCCTATTTGTTAAGATCCCTGTTAATTAATTGTTTTGTAAACAATTATGTTTCCAACATGTTTTTTTCAATCTTTCACAAAACAATGTTTGGTATTGAACAAAATGACAAGACTTTATGCTTTGCATATAGTTGGGCATATTAATATTTTTTATTGGTGGATGAATATTTACAACTTCATATAAATTGATTGTTGTTTATTACTTATTATGCAATTTTGGTACCTTTTAAATCATGAGATAATGCATCTAATGATAAATTCAGTACAATACTTATACTTATGAATATGGTGAAATTTGACAGTACTATTCATATTTATATCCATAAATGAATACAAATTAATTTAACCTTACCCATATTTTTTTTATGCATCATGTAACACCCTCACCTTAATTTTTTAACTATTTTTCTAACACTTAATGATTTAATTCTAAAAAATCGGAAAGAAATTTAAAAATTTTGTTTTTCACCATTATGATTAGAATTTTAAGGGTTATTTAATCATAATTTTTTGAGTCGAAGCTCGGAAAAATTAAAAAATGACGATTGTCTTTATTTCTCAACAGTAAGGGCTGACTTAAGAAAAATATTCAATTGATATTAAAATGTCAATTTGAGCTTAGAATCATATTATATGCATCAAAATATAATTTTGGAAATTTTTTGAAATTTTGATTTAAAATGACTAAAATGCCTTTAGTTATTTACTAAGTCTAGTCAGTATTGATTTAATATCTAGAAATGGTGAAAATGATAATTCCAGTTCATTTATAGGTAAAATATTTAATTTTATAATTTTTATAAAAATTTTGGTATATATTGAATTAAAATGAATTTAATATGAATTTTCTTGCTCAAAAATACAAAATAAATATATAAAATTTGAAAAAAATTAATAAAAATTAAAATTAGTTACTAAAAAATTATTTTTGATGGAAAATAATATATTTGTTCAATTTTACATTTAAATTCATTATTTTGATATTAAAAGCTAAATTATTCATGTTTAGACAATTTTATCGATACCGACTAATTTAACAATAGATAAAATTAACACGGGAGCTTAGGGACAGCTCATATAGCACATCCCCAGCCTAGTAACAGCTGATTCACCACCTATTTTATATAGCTGTCTCCTAAATTAATTAAAAAGATAATAAAAATAAGTTTTATGACATAATGGATGATGTCACTTGTAAGGCACCTAAACCCCTTCCATCCTCTATAAATACCCAAGCTTTGGGACAGATTTTCACTCATCCCTCCCTCCTCTTGGTTGGCTGAAATATACAGGAAAACTTCTCTCTCTAAATTTTTTTTTTACTCTATAAATTTTGCTAGTTTTCCATCAACTAGCAAATTTATCTTCCTAGGAGCTTTGCACCAATATCACCATCAATTTTTCCCCTCTTCATCAACCATCTTTGATGTAATTGGGGGAGTGGAGTTGGTTCTAAATTATTGTCACTTTGCATGCTGGTAGGAAAAGTTTTCCCCTAAATCTTTCTAGGCATAAATTTAAGTATTTAACTATGTTTTTCTTATAAAATTATTATGCTTGATGTTAGATTTTAATTTCTACTAGATTGTTATGCTGCTCAATTTTAGATAAATAATTGCATGACTAAGTCGTTATACTACCTAAATTTAGATAATTATAGTGTAATTATTATGTTGTTACTCTACTCAAATTTAAACAATTATAGTATAATTATTAAATTTTTATTCTGCCAAAATTATGGTAACTAAATTATGATTACTATGTTGTCATTATGATGAAATTTTGATAATTTAAATGTGATTAATAAATTGTTATACTACTAAAATTTTGATAAGTAGTTATACTGCCACAATTTTGATTATTACTAAATTACTATTGTGTAATCTTTGTAATACGAGGCAGAGATCTTAGAAAAGATTGTATTGGTTCTCAATTTACTACTAGGGAAAACCTATGCTTGAGAATTTTAGAAATTGATGAGTTAGTAAGTAATGTAAAGCAAGTAACATACAGTGGCATGACACCCTGCTAGAAAGTTATAGTTCGGTACACTGAGTAATGAAAGGCAGGGACCTATTTGCGGAGGTCTTGGGGTAGGCATTGAATGGTAAAGGTCTCAATGACTAGGATAGTGCCCATGAACTAGGATATTCGGCTGATCAAGCTTGATAATCCCGACAACTGCTCAACATTTTAGGATTGGTATGAGAATATACCTTTATAAATAGATGTCCTAAACTATTATTTTGTTTATCAATGATGATGAGAACTATACCATGTGATGTTGTTGAGAGAGGTATATGTACTCCCAATTACTTTTTGATTCCATTGAGAACTATTACTCACTAATGGAAAGTATGGATCCATACCTAAACAAGGGTTGGATAATATAACTTAGAATAAATCATAGGTTTCCTTCTATTATCAAGTGTGTTCTATCTTTGTTTTATGGTAAATTTCCTACCATACATGTAAAAGTGATTTTAGAACAAATCTCCTCTCTCCATTATTTTCTTCCATATATGATTGATCGCGATTATTGAAGATGGCGGTAACCTCTAGTGATGTTGAGGACAAGTCAGAGTATACTTCTACAGATGAGGATATGTAGACCTAGTTTATAGTATTTTCTTTTCGTATGAGGGATATGATAGATTGACACTGTTCTGTATAAGATTTTTTTGATGTATACACTGAGTTAGGTAATGTCTATCTTTTGATGTACTTTTCTCGTAAAATGAACTTTAAGTTTCGTGCTTGTATTTGATTATTTTTTATTTTGAAAATTAATATTTACTATTAGATAAAAATTGTTATATAGTAAAAAGTTTTAAAGAAATTCATATTTCTATTATGTGTATGTAATAAAATTAAAAAATGGAGGCCTTTTTAAGATTTCGAATATTACCATTAATCCTTTTAATATTCTCATAAAAGTATAACCTTATGAGATTGGGTCAATAGCATATCCACTTGCTCATTTTTGCTTTCTCCCATTCCCAAATCATAAAAGATATGTCCCTTGCTTATAATATTATTGCTGTCATGTATTGCTCCATGCAGTGTCGAAAGCATTTTTGTTCTGCACCAATGCAATTGACCCAAAAGTAGATTCCCACGAGAGAGATAAGTATCAAAGATATATTCTTATATTCTCTATTGTATGAAACAGGAATAGAAGACAAATATATAGGTTCTTGGATGTGCTTCTGCGTGTATCTTTCATTGTTGTCCAGATATAAGCCATACTCTATGATTTTGATTTGTTTGTGTGTAATATAATGTCTTCTACTCTGCAAAGAGAATCTAACTCCAAAACTTTTCCAATTGAGGCAAGTCTTTGTGTTAGTTTTTATCTCGGTAATTAAACTCTACTCAGCAATACATAGAAGAGGGTTTAATGTGATCGTTGAAACATTTACAAGGAGGGGTAATTTTTGTAAGGCACTTTGACCCTTTTAAATGGAGTGATGCGAGCTGAAGTGAAGAGAAATTGTTGTTGTACTATAACAGTTTGAGACTTATTCTATATTTTATTCGTTCAATGTTTTAAATTAATTTGATGACACATATATACGAGTATACTCTCTACATGTTATAACTAAAAAGATGCAAGGGGTAAGAAATAATTTGATGAAAACATAGATTGAGTGTTTAAAGAGGATTCCCAATATGTTACCAAGAATTTTGTTATGAATATATAACAAAGTAAATAAATCATTTAAATGTGAGAAAAATAAATGAGTAAATATATTTTGGTCTTTCAAAAATCAAAAGTATTATGTGTTTATGTGTTTGGTATTGAAAGTTTTTATTTGCATAAATTAATTTTCAAAAAGATAAACTTAATACCATGTTGATAATTTCGGGAAGATTAACTTAAAGGGAATTCGACAAACATACATACCTAGTTAACATCAACAAAAGCTTTTGAAGAACAAAACAACCAAATTATATATTTATTCTAAATTAAATATAGTAGATTAAAATTAAAGGTTGTAAGTGTAATCACTATCTCATAAAATAAAATGGTGACTTGTGTCGGGTGTCGGGTGAGGCATGCTTTTCTTAAAACCACTTTCCCATTGAAATAGATAAAACTTTTTTAAAAAAGAAAATGAAGTGCGATTCCAAACCTAAGCCAGATGATCAATTTTTATTTACGCAAACACAATATTTATATACACAATTAATTAGTTAAAAAGTTTAAAATATATTAAGATAATAATGAAATTATTTTAAGCTTTTAATTGCTATACTGTAGACAGTTTTGTTCAAGATGCCATGAGATATAAAGTGTAAATGTTACTTGGAAACGTGATTCGACTAACTCCTTCCTACACCATGATGTCCAAAGTTTGCAACAAGCAGTAGGGGCTAGTAGTTACGCACGCATGCAGATTTCTATTTTCATACAAACAATGAGGCATCGCGTGTATATCCATAACAACGTATGAAGGTATTCAGTCAAGAGTTGTGCAAGTTGCCAGGCAAATCAGTCGTTACATTCTTAATTTAGTTTTGACAGAATCAGTGGTATTCATTAGTACAATTTACAAGAGAAAGCGACACACACACCCCTTTGGATTGGGACCGCTGAAAGCCTTTTTAACTGAGTAGTGATATTTCAACACCTAATAATTTTAAACACTTCATTAAAATCTTTTATCTTTTTCTTCCTATCACGTTATCTCTCTATCATACTTACATTTTCCTTTTTAATTTCCATGCATTACATACTAATTAATAATAATAATGATGATATTAATAAGAAGAAGAATCTCTTTTTCTCACTGATTAGCATGGGAGCACTTTTCAAATGACCAAATCAAATTCTCTGTTCACGTTCACATCTTTTTTTAACGCGTTCCATCTTTCTCTTTCTCCTGGGACTGCACCCTTCACTCCCAAGTCATCATTCTCTCTCTTAGGTTCTTCTTGTTCTTTTCTTTACCACAGTTTTGCTTAAAAATTTGTTTTTGATGTTCTACGAAGGTTTGTTTATGAAATTAAATGATTGCTTTGTAGTTTGGTTGGTTCGTTGGTTACTGTTTTACTAATCCTGCTTTGGAAGTTTATTATAAGAGAAGTGGAAGAGTTGATCTGCTGAGGATTTTGGCTTGTGATTGTAAGAAACCAAGTTTGTGGGTGTTTTGGATTGAACATGGTGTTTTTTGTGCTGTGTAGGCATGAATTTGCTTCCCCCCACTTAGTGGTTTTGACTGTGTCAGTGAAAAGAATCCAGCTTTAAACTCATTGGTGCATACCAGGAGGATTGTTTCCTGGTTAAATAACACTTTCCTCTGTAGGAATTGGATTTCCACCATACATAATTCTGGAAATTGTGAACTTTGATCATTATGTATCACTGTACTGGCTTGATTGTTGTGAACCATTGTAAAATCAATTTTGTCTTTCATTGTGTGTGGGTTTGCATTCCTTTTAAACTTTTAATGTGTTGTGTAATAATTTGTTATAGATTGCTACTTTCTTCAACCAGTTGCTTGCTGATGCTGCTCTCTACCTATCAATTATCTATCTATCTCTTGTTTCTCTATGCACAGTGGCTTGTCAATTACTGATTACCACTGTTTGTGTAGGACTTGATTGAAATATAGGTTGTGAGGATGTCCACTCCTGCAAGGAAGAGACTCATGAGAGATTTTAAAAGATTGCAACAAGATCCTCCTGCTGGCATCAGTGGGGCTCCCCAAGACAATAATATTATGCTTTGGAATGCTGTTATCTTTGGGTATGTTAGTAAACTGAAGAATTTACAAATCCTGAGATTTTTCCTTTACTTTGTTTGTTCCCTTTTTTGTGGTTTTGGATTGTGGTGGTCTAATTATGCTTTTCTTGTTTTTCTAGACCAGATGACACCCCTTGGGATGGAGGTACAATAATATCTTCTATTTTGGTTACTCAAAAAACTTTATATATTGTGTTTTTTTTTTTTGGGTGTTAACTTTATATATTGTTTCCATGTTCATATGAAAATTTCTTTGCATGTTCTAAGATACCGTTTTGTCCACTCCCCCGCAACCCACCACACCACTCATTAACATGAGATCTGAATGATTTTGTATATGATGCTGACATTTCTTTGCCATTTGCTGGTGGTCAGGCCTTAATTTTGGACAAATTAATGAAGTATAAATAATGTTGTTGGATGAGAAAGAGTGGTGAAGATTACCAAACTTCCCAAAGATTGTGCGATCCTTTTCTAAAATGACCTTATTTTAAACCATATCATATAACTGGGATAATCCTGCTGCACATTTAACTGAAGTTTCACATATTTTGATGATCAGTTGTGATTGTTTAGTTTGTAATTAACCCCTGGAACATAGCATCTTTCTATTATCTGTTGATATGATAGCACAACCTTGACCCCTAGTGGATGACTTTGGTTTATTTGCATTTACAAATAATTGAGAAGTTGAAAGTTGAACTTTGCATTCAGCTATCTATTATTAATATCTTGCTGTAAATAATTTTTTTAATTTGCAAGTGCTAGAAATCTTCAAGAATGTTAGGTTGTCTTTATCAGTCATCCAATTTGGAAGCATCTAGAAAGGTGGTGTTCTTTTATATGATTCATGCAGATATGTATAGTTTATACATGTCTATATTGAATGTGTCCTACACACAACTTTATGCTTCTTTAGGTAATTGATTTTAGTGTTTGATAGATTCTTCATGTGAGGGTATTTTAATTACACCTGGTTACTATGTCATCTAACTTCAGTATGCTTATCTTATCTAATTTCTGTGTCTTTCAGGTACATTTAAATTGACACTGCAGTTCACCGAGGATTATCCTAATAAACCACCCACGGTGCGCTTTGTTTCTCACATGTTTCATCCAAACAGTAAGTCGGAAATTAGAACTTGCCTTCTTGGCTATCTTTTTGAGCCAACATGTATAAACCCTGCAATTACACAATGGAATTGAAGTAGCAACCACTTGAACTATTGTATATTCAGCACCCAATGGTTACTATCCAACTTCAAACAGAACTGAAAATCATTATTTAAATCTACTAAATGAATTTGGATTTTGGAAGTCATTGGTAAATATTTTATCAGGAGTTTGCTTTTTTGTTTCTTTCAATGGATCAGTGGATCTGTATGGAAATAAGTACTATTTGCTTCTGTTAAGTTAGGTAATTTCCAGTTCTGAGCCCCTTTTCCTTGTCAATTTTAGTTTACGCAGATGGAAGCATATGCTTGGACATTTTACAAAATCAATGGAGCCCAATTTATGATGTAGCTGCAATACTTACCTCAATTCAGGTCATAGTGATTCTCTATATTTTGGCATTACTTTAAGACTATTAATGTTGACATTGATTTGATTGTATCCCATCCGAAAATCTAACTTTCTTTTGATAAGGAGTGATTTATCTTAGAATTTGGACTTAAGGTCTAGCTCAATTCTATAAAACTGGCTTGTAAGGTGAGGACTACCCAAGCTTTATAAGCTTTATTTAAGCCATATTTCTAGTTGATGTGGGACTAAACCACCATCTTTGAGACTGCAATTAAGGCAACCTCCAAAGAGGCCGCAATTAAGGTGTGCTAGGGGTGACCACAATTAAGGCAGCTTTCCAACAATTTATTTGAGTCATCGTTATGCTTGTGTAAAGTTATGAAGGACCTCGTATGGCATGTGGCTTACAAATTAAGTGGTAGAACTCTTTTAAGGGTTGTAGCTGTAGGAGCCTTTACCTTCCTTGGCTTCTGAGACCATGAAAAAAGAAATATTTCCTTTCAACTAGTGTTGCATACTCACAGCAGTCCAAGAGTGTATGATAGATTCATGTGCAAGTGTCAAATTTGTCTGTGAACAATACAATTATCTGTCAGTTTAGGTCTTGCGGTCATTTATCCTTTCCATTTCCTCTTTTTCTTCAAGTAGTTAAGAATCTAGAAAGTGATACAAGGTTCAATAGCAACTTGCTGTATTTTAATCTCAGATTTTTTATTCTTGAAGAGAAAACTGTTGCAGTCAGTTTCTAGATAACAAATCTTCTTGTCCTCTTTAAAATTTTCCATTCTCTCCTTAATGTAAGAGAAACTATTGTATTTATCTTTAGTTCTACCACTCTTTTCTTTTTTAATGAGAGAAGGGAAAGAGATAAGTACAATATTAGAGGATTAGATATCCTCCAAAAGCCAAAGTAAACAAGAAAAACACTTGACTAATTAGTAAGCATTTTGAAGAATATAAAGTGTTTTTTGTGCTTTGCTCTGAATATTTTCTGTTTACATGAAACTGGTTTTCTTGTTGCAGAGCTTGCTTTGTGACCCAAATCCAAACTCTCCGGCAAATTCAGAAGCTGCCCGGATGTTTAGTGAAAACAAACGTGAATACAACAGAAGAATACGAGAGATTGTTGAGCAGAGTTGGACTGCTGATTAATTATCTTGAGGCCTCTATTGCTGTTAAAAGGTTGTCTAATGATCTGTTGAATAACCATAAGTAATTAAAAGAACAATTGTGTTTTGTAACCCTTGGCAATGTGTTTGTTCAAACTTATATGAATGGATGTTTCACCTTATGAATGGATGTTGTGCAGAATCATGTTTTGTTCAACACTTCTCATTTTTTTTCATCATTATGACATAGGATAACTTTGTTAACAGACTATGTTGGACCTATGATCAAAACAAAAGTTATCCCCCGAAAGGTTCAAGGAGGGGGAATAAGGGATTGATTGGTAGGAACCTAAAAACAAAATTGATAGATACTTAAATAATAGTAATATTGAAAAATGCTGGCCTGTTTTAAGAAATTATTTATTTACAATACCATTTAGGCTTTGTTTGTTTACTATTTTTAAAAACAGTTTTCTGTTTTCTAAAATTTGTTTGTTCCCTCGGCACATTTGAAAGGGTTTGTCCCATAAACACATTTCTGTTTTCTAAAAATTTGTCTTTTGAGCAATTGAACAGAGTACTTGAAGAAGAGAATAAGAAAACATCTCTTAGTTGTTTCTTTTTTGGTTTTTAAAACACTTGTTTTGGAAACAATTTTCAAAACTTAATAGAATTTGGACAAGGGCCAAGAACGTTCCAGGAGGCACTGGTGAGAAAAGTAAATTGCATGGTTTTTAGTTCTGTGGAGAAGAGAAGGAGACTAAGAAGGACATTGGAAGAAGTTGTCAAGAAGGATCTCATGGTCTTTAACTGAGCCGAATAGTGTCGTGTGATCCATGTAGCCAACCTCACCTAGTGGGATAAAGCTTTGTTGTAATAAAATTTGGATGAGAAATTGATTGCTGAGTAGAATTATTTTAGAAACTAGTTTTTAAAACAAAAAAAGTGAGAAGTGAATCAAACAAGCCCTTATTCTTTATGATTAAATAACTTATGAATTGCGGCAAACGAACTATTTTATTACAGCAAGTTTACAATTTTGTAATGATGTTTGCATTGCTGGTCCTTGCCTCTTGAACTTGCATTGAGTACTGCAAATTCCAGAGAATATCCTCTATTGAAGGGCGATTACTGGAAACTTTGCTGAGACAACTGATGGTGATCTGAACTGCAGTCCTCAATGATTCATACACATAAGTTTCCCAGAGGGAAGAATCAGATGCGCCCTTTAGTATTGATGATGCACCCCTTAGTGATGGTGATGCAGCTTCTGATAAGCTTCTCTCCAGCTGAAAATGATAAAGAGGGCATTAGAGATAGGAAAAACAAATCCAATAGTATAAATGTGACTAAGAATAAAATGTCGTACATACCTCATCCTTCAGCTCCTCTACTTCACTGGAAGATGTAATTAGTTTGCCAGTGATAACTTCAAGTAGGATAACACCAAACTGATAGATGTCTTCCTTTTCTGCATCATTGATGCTGCATATGGGGATAACATGTTAAACTTTGGATGCATCAGTGGAAGAAAGATATAGATTAAACTGAGAAATACCTGCTAATTTGATAGGGGGCTCTTTGCTCAAAAAGCTTGTTGTCATGACCTTCCTAAAAATTGACAAAGGCGGATTTCATTGAGGTTAGAGGCTATGAGAGATGCACTGAATGCAAATATCACTGAGAAGCAGTCAAATTACATATGTTCTGCTCTAACCTTGGATGGCCATGGAATGCTGTATCCACTAACTTTTGCATTAAGGCTATCATCCAACAGAATATTCTCAATCTTTATATTGTTGCCAAATATGCCAGGATTGACTCTCATGTGTAAGAACTGGATTCCTCTTGCAATGCCTATGCTGAGTGCCATTCTTTGTGGCCATTTCAGCATTTCCTTTTTTCTCCTATCTGTTACATGGAGTTTCATGTTACATTTTTCGGTCATACTAGTGTTATTTTGCTTTTGCAGTTAATTCTGTGGGGATGTTTTGTTTACCTGCAAGGTAATCCCTCAATGACACGTTGGAGACATGTTCAAATACAATGAATATTGTGCTTATCATTTGGGGACGGTCCTGATGAGTAATGAGACAGTGCCCTAGAACACTCACCAAATGCCTGTGCCGTAAACAGGGTAATACCTTCAAGCTCTGAATACTGTTTTTTTGCAAACTCTTCTGCTTTAGTTTTACATGATTGACCATGACCATTGAACCATCTATGAGCCAACCTTTATATAGCTGTATAAATGCACGAGTAAATGCCATTGTCACTCAGTCTTGTGGATTCCATCTCATTGTAACCCCATTATTATTATGAAACCAATAACAAAGATGAAAATTCTTTTACCTGTCCCTGTGATCCTTCTACTATTAGATTTGATGGGTCAAAGTTGTTTGTAGCATCTTCAATTTCTTCTAATGAGAAAATGCAGTATGGTGGAAATCCTAGAACAGGTTGCCTCATTGGCAGAGGAACACATCCTATTTCCACAGGAAAAAAATAATTCGTGCATGAGTTAAATAAAGGACTAGGAATATTAAGGAACACGTAAACCACCATAAGAGGAACGAAAATTATGATCTAAATTTAACATGTGCACGATTTATCATATCATCATACAACAACAATCAAGCCTATTGTATCATATCATCGTATTAAAATAAATAATTGAATTGTATTTCACTCCCCTAATAGATGCTTAAAGTATATTGTCTCTAATTTTAAAAATTACTCTCTTTTTTGAGAAATGAAATGTACTAAATTTTAATCTATTGGAATGTAAACAAATCTCTCAGTAGTGATAAATAATTATAAATGAACCACCCAAAACATTTTTTCTTTCTCTATTACATTAAGTATCATTGACAACTAATTTTAAATACTCGATTATTGATTTTAGAACTTTAGGAAATGAAGTTTTAGACATCCTTATTATCGACTTAGAAACTTTACGAAAAATCTTTATTTATATTCTAAAGTTCCAAAGTTGATAATGGAGATTCAAAACTAGTTGTCAATAATGTCATCAATCACATAAAGGAAAAAATATCCCTAACAAGTTCATTTATATAAATATGGATCAAAGTGAAATACATATTAATCTCTGCACGGGGAGAAATGCAGTGTAATTTAAACGTACCTCATGAGAGTGTAATTTATTTAAATAATAATAATAATGTCCTTACTTGCATTAATATTTGGTCTTGGATATGCACGGACAGAAAATTTATCAGCAACAGAGATGTCTTTGTCATAATTATTGTCTGCTTTTTCTGCTTTGGACTTCCTGAAGATGCACAGAATGAAAAGAACCAGAAGCCCTGCAATTCCCACAACACCTCCAATAATACCAAGTATTAGGCCAAGTTGCATCACCGACCCCTTCTTCTGGCTTCTAAGTGGTGGCTTAACAGCTAAGGCCTCCACTTTCTGGCAATAAGAAGTTGGATGTTGATCACTTAAGCTTCTGGGTGACAAACAATTCCCAGAATAAAGTGTTGTTCGGTTTGAAGCCTTTGAACCAATACAGGATGGCAATTTTCCCACCAAGAGGTTGTGTGAGATATCAACAAATTTTAGAGAAGAACTACATGACACATTCACAGAAAGGGAACCACTTAATTGGTTTTCAGCCAAGTTTAGGTGCTCGAGGAAAGGAAGAGAGAAGACAAATGATGGGATATTTCCAAATATCTCATTGGAAGAGATGTCAAATAGCTGAAGTTTATAAACATGCATGAGTTGGGGAGGAATTCTACATCGCAAAGAGTTGTTTCTCAAGATAACTCTCAAAAGATTTTTGCTCAATGAGGGGAATTCAGGACCCAATTTGTTGCCACCTAAGTTGAGCTCTTCAAGAGAAGCCAGTCTTCCAAGATCAGGCACACTCCCATTGAAAAGATTCTCAACCAACACAAGACTCCTGAGATATTTCAAAGAGGAGACTGATGATGAGATTTCCCCATAAATGAAGTTTGAGCTAATGTTCAGCACCTCAAGAGACCAAAACCTGTCAATCTTGGAAGGTAACGGACCCCACAAACCAAGTGACACCAATGACAACACCCTCAGATTTGAAAGCTTTGTCAAGACAGTGAAGAAAGACTCAATGGAGAACCTTTCTGAGAGAGTCTCAGATGAATTCCAAGACACAAGTTGGGTTGTGTGAGAAGAAGGGGTGCTCTTGTTCCCAATGATGATTAACTCGGTTACATGGCCTTTGGAGCACACAATCTTGAGAGAAGGTGAGGGAGGGAGGGAGCAGAAGTTGGTCAAGTTGGTCCATCCTTGAAGAACTTGAGGATATTCAAGAAGCTTCTGAACTTGGAGAAGGATTCTGTTCTCACTTGTTGTTAGCTGTGCACTGGGAATTGGAGTAAGCAGCACAAGAATGATTGCAACGATTGCAGGAAACAAGTAATACAAAGAAACCAAGCAATTCTTCATTTTCTGAGGGTTAAACACCTGTGTAGTAAGACAAAGAATGGTGAGTGAGTCTCAAAAAGACAGTAATATAACTATATATTGCAGTGTTGAAGTTAAGGAATTGAAATATGTCACCTAGAAGCATAACTGTAGCAGCAGCAGTTATTGGTAAAAATATCAATGATCTGCATTCTTGGATTCTACTACTACTACTACTATTATTATTATTATTAGAGTCAGTAACATACTTTTTAAAATATTTTTTTTAACACACTCCTTATTATTGATTAAAATATATTGAAAATTATAAAATTATGAGTGAAATTTATTAAATAAGAAGTGAGTCTCACAATTCTTTACAATTTCTAATAAATTTCAGTTGGTAATAAATAACATGCTCAAAAAAATATATATTAAAAAGTGTGTTACTAACGTCTCTTGCTATTATTATTATTATTATTATTATGACTTAAATATGTTTTTAGTCTTTGTAAAATACTTACTTTTTTATTTTAGTCATTTTAAAATTATATTTTTAAATAGTTTCAGTAATATTCAATTTTTTAGCATAAGTTTTTATCGTTACTTAGTTGTTGTTAACTGTTGTTATGACTAAAGAGTCAAGAACCAAAATAAAAAACAGAATATATTAGAAGGACTAAAATAAAACCGCGATATATTTATAGGGATTAAATTAAAAACCATATACCACTAAGCATGTAGATCAATTGTCGTGGGGTTGTTTCAACTTAACCCGTATTATCGAATTCAAGTCCTAAATATGCAGCTACGTTGAAAAATACCCGTGGTCTCTAAAAAAAATTAAAAATTATATAAAATGACATGTCATCACATGAAATGTTAAAGTAGCAACTAATGACAATTAAGTAATGAGAGGACTAGTGCCAAAAAAATTAAAATACTAGATGAATTATTTTAAAAAAATAATTTAAAAAGGACTAAAATAAAAAATGATGGATCATAAGAGACTAAAAACATGCATATTATTATTATTCTTTTAAAGTATTGCAGAATGTAGCCACTTGCACAGAAAAACTAAAAAGCAGAAGCAGAAAAGCTCATTTTCATTGCATAATGATTCCAAGAAAAGATTTTGTTTACATGAGGGGCAAAAAAGTTTCAATAACGTGGAGCAGGTAGAGACTTTGTAAAGAAAATCTGGGATTCTGAAAAAGAGTGACATTTTATGATTACATATAATATAACACTGAAGCCACCAAAGTTGTTGATGGAAACCTTTTCAAAACCATAAGTAAATAATCCTGATCAGATGCTACGCAGACTACATCATCTTAAATAGCAACCAGGTTTTCCACGAGGCCAAAATTAACAGTTCAACACATTACGCTGCAGGAACTTAGGTGTTGGCATGTTACTGTGGACCTGCCTGTATGTTAATATTGACCCATTTTTTTCTTTTTGTAATAAAAAAAATTATTCATGTGAAGGCACGGGGTATCACATAGTTATGCTCCATGGTACGTGATTTTCCGGTAATGCTATTTAATTAGCATTCCATTGTAAATCACGGGAAAGCTATGTTTTACGAGTACGGAAATTGGATACGATACAGGCACATTGCAATTTCAAGATTGTTGTAAATTTTTTATAAAATTACTTTTGTTTTCTTAAGTTTTTTAGGTATCTCGTGTGACTACAATAACAGCATCATCAATTTTGAAGTAGCCGTACATCAATGCGGGAGAGTATTTTCCTCTAAACAGTATTCTTAATTTAGGAAAGTTTAAAAGAATAAATAATATATACATTAATAGTGTAAATGTATTTTATAGTTTATATTGTCATTCAATTACAAACTAACTTGTATATACGTTTGTTGACTTTTATAATAATTATCTTAAAAATCATATTAATAATAATTTTTAATTAGTTAACAATATAAAAACTTTTACACTGTCAGTATATGTCTATTAAATTCAATTTAAAAAGAATAAATTTAAAAATATTCAAAGTTATGAAGGAAATCTAAACATCTAATTTAGGTAAAATTTAAATATATACTAAAGGAAGAAAAAATAAATTATAAAATGATATAGGTAATTAATTCAAAAAAGTTCAATTTCAAATTAAAAAAAGTTAAAATGATATGTGTCGTTATTTAAAGAAAAGTTGACTTAAAGGTTACTTACATCGACTTTCCTTAAGTTCAATATTAATTACACTTGCACTCTTCTTGATTGCAAATTTATATCTACTTTCCTTATTTTATATATGATTTTTACATCTAGACAATCATCTTTTTTAAAAAAAAAAATTATACATGTTTGTCTATTTTTATGTATAAGTTATAGACATAATACTTTTAAAAATAAGAAAGTAAGAAAGGCATAAAAGAGGTAAGTCAGTAGTGTAACTTTCTAATAAAATATATTATAACTGTAATTAATGTTAATCTTGAGAAAAGTTAGTGTACTTATCTCAAAGGTTAAATTACAATATATTGAGATATTGAATTACAATTTAATATATTGGTTTGGATGAATTTCAACGTAAAAATTTGAAGAAAAAAAACTATTCGAGGCATAGTTAAGCATTAAATTTTCAGTAAACTGGAATTCAAATCTTGGTTTGTTTGTATATTTCAAAAAAAACTAATGAATTGTTTTTTGTATCATCAACATTAGTGAATTATTAATTAGGGGAAATCTAACTTAACTATATAATAATGATGGTTGTGTATAATTATGGACCATTCCGTCCCCTATGCCTATTTCCTCGTGGAATGTTTTTGGGTCAGGATTATTAAATCACTATCTCTTTATTTAATTTTCAAAAGAATTCACTGCTTAATTTTTGTAGAGGTATTAATGTTTTTAACATAACATGCATTCTTACACAATTTTATTAATATTAAATAATAATTTGAGTAGTTATGATAAATCGTGTCTAAATGAGGATTACTCTTTTCTTTTGTTTATTAATCTCTTGAATTAGTAACTACCATTCCTGTGTTTTCACATACATGATGGAGATTAGTAACTTCAGGCACAATATTAAAGGAGGTTATTATTTTTTTTTGTTTTATTCTTTTATCTCATAAAATGATTATAGTATCGTTCATTAAATTTGATAAAAACTAGACATATCTTAATCTATTTTTAATTACAAGAAGTTGTTTTTTTTTTAAACATTTTTATTGATTAATCCCACTCGATTATTACTATTGGGTACATATATAAAATAACATTAGAGGAGTTTGATAATTATTACTAGTAGTAATATCTATATAGTATCACATGATATCACTGATTGGAAATATTTTATTCGTAAAATAAAAAAAATAAAAAAGTTTATTGTCTATCTTATGTGTCTATTGTTATTTCTATTTAATTAAATTTTATAATTTTTAATAATTCAATAAAAATATTTAAATAGAAATAGTGACAATAAACATGAAAATGACAATAAATACTTCCGTAAAGAAGTTATACCATCCTTAAAATTATCATGCTGAATTGAGAATGAACATGACAATAAATACTTCCCTAAAAAAGTTGTTCCATACTTAAAATTATTATGCTGAATTGCGAATTAGTAACATTTTGTTGCAGTTCATCCTATTCTATTCCAATACTTCCCTACGTTTTTCCCTTTTATGAAATCACCATAATATATACCAAAAAGTTAAACCTTGAGTTTTGGAATTTAGTGATTGTGGGGTTGTGTCGGCAAGGTGTTAAAAGACATTGAGAAGTTTAGCATGAAACATTTTTTAATGTGCTGTGAATTAGTTACACCTAATCCTCTTCCTGTTCATGATCCCAGTCCCAGCATTAGAAACTAAGCCCGAAATTTTGACACATTACTGGCTGCTGAATATCAGTAGGACAAGCTGCCATAAAGACTGAAGTTCAGTATGCCAATTCATATCTGGCCTTTTACGTCATTATTTATGGACATGAAATTCAACTCTCCATGACTTCCATCTCAATTTCTATTTGCCCAGAATAAAGCCACATCCAATTAATTTCTCACAGCTTCCACACACAGTGATTAAGAGAAATGTTAATAATACCTTCTTTTAAACATACTTTTTATTATTAAATGAAATTTATTGGTAACTATAAAATTAAACAAGTCTCACTCCTTATTTAATATTGTAAGTTTCACTTAAGATTTTGTTTTTAATAAATTTTAATCATTCAACAAATCTATGTTAAAAAGAGTGTGTATTAGTATTCATCTAGTGATCAAATAGTGTCATTCAATTAAAAAAAAAAACAGTTGAGGCTGCCTCAAATTTCAATTACTCAATAGTATCAACTAATTATTAATTATCACAGTCGATCTCATTGTAATATATTTATGTAACGTCAAATAGAAAAATAATTTTTTACTGTTATAAAATTTGTATAAAAAATTCTCACTATGGCAAGGGTTACTCCTGCGCTGATAGTAGTTTGGCACCGCGGTAGTGCAGTTTGTCTTTAAAATATTGGAATTGATACAATAGATGTAAGTAATCGAATTTATTGTAACAAATACGTCTAAAGACAAGAATTTGTCTCACTACAAGGTTTGGCATACCACGAGCAAAAAGGGTATGACCTATCATTGAATGTCTAATGGGAAAGAATCAAACTCATAATATGATAAATATGTTGACGCTACTGGTCATTGGACCATGTCTTTTGTGTTGTTATTGATAATGCCTTCTTGGCTGGAACTCGAGATACTGTTTTTCCCTCAGAAAATTTTGTTGGGCTTCGAGATTACTGGGTTTTCATGGTTTTATTTTAGGTTGTGTTGGGTCTTCCGCCAACATTAGAAGTTACATTCGGGCAATTGTTAAATACACCTCCCGTATTTGTTAAATGAAACCTCCCCTTTTGATTTTTCGTATTTTTATTTTCCAAAAATATCCCTTTCTAGAGAGAGCAGAAATTGTTGAGAAAGAGGGACGAATAGAGCAGTTGGGTATTAGAAAAAACAGAGAAAGGAAATTGAGAGGGCAAGTGGTATCTCTGTATACTTGATCTATATGATCTTGAATATTTTAGTGATCTTGAGACACCAGGAAATTGAGAGACACTAAAATTGATCTTGAAGGGTATGATAATTTGGTGGATTTGCATATTGCAAATGGTGTTGATGGTCTTCTTGTTGCTGGCTTGACTACTGAAGGCCAGTAAATGAAATGGGACAAACAAATAATGCTCATTGCACACATAATCAACTGTTTTGGTGAAAAGGTTAAGATTATTGGTAATGCGGGTAGCAAAGCAACTGCACATAGAGGCAATTAAGGCCATCGACTGGGGTACATTTAGCAAATACGGGGAGTGTATTTAACAGTTTCCTTACATTTGGGCGTTTATTCAGCCTAATTAGAAATGATATTTGGGGCCTTAGTCTACTAGGTAACTAGACTGATAGCTCTCATTATGACTTAATATATTAAATATGAAAATAATTAAAGCACGTTATATGTACCTTTTCAACATTTTTTTTTGTCATTAAGTTAATTTCACATGAATTTCATTAAATACAAATTGAGTTAGGATATTTTGTAAGATGTATATGAAATAAATCTAATAATAAAATATTAAAATATGTCAAAAAGTATATAAAAAAATTTTCTACTTCATAAATCACTAATAAAAAACTTAAATAAATATATGCTCTCCATAAATATTTTAAACTTGTTTTTAGGTCTTAAATTTTTTGTATTTGGTTTTAGATTTTAGAAATTTAAAATATTTTTTAATCTTTATCGTCAGTGATATTTTTGTTAAGTGATTATGTGACAAATAAAATGTCACATTATCATTACCACTTGTATTAAAAATTGTATATGATCTCACTTTACTGTTATCTCATCTCATTCTCACTTCACTTTCACAATATTCTTCTTTTTCCTTCTTCTTCCTCTTTTACCTCACCATAGTTATCATTACCATTTTTTCTCACTATAATAAGTCACTACTACTTGACTATTTACTCATTACAAGACATCCCACCTCATCGATTACCATTGCCATCTTCTTTCATCACCATCTACTATTTGTGATCTCCATGGACACCAGTAAATCAACTATAAGTACGTCTCAAAATAGCACCCTAGTTATATACATGCAAGTACCACTCTTAACTAGACCTAGGTATATAGGTCGCCACCCACAAACCTTGTAATATATGGTCCATTTAATTGTGGGTCATTTTAACTTGATCTCCCTAGCTTCAAAGTTTAATGGGTTGCTTTGCAATTTATATGGGTTGCCCCACAATTTTTGTTTTTTTATGATTAAAATGTAGTTTTTGTTAGTGTTTGAATAGGTTCATGTTTGTTAATTATTTACTTGAATATTGATTGATGGACTCGATAGTTTGTATTAATTAGTATATGTTTTGTATTTAATTGAGACTTTGTTAGGTATTTGGGTTGTATTAGTTATATACTATATTATGCAATTTAATCAATTACTAATGTGTTAATCCGACAGGGTAAAGTGTTTGTTTGTGTGGGTTGTGAAAATATATAATATACAATAATATATAATTTTAAAAGACAATTTGTTTTTTCAAAATGTAAAAAATACTATATAATATTTAATTAATAAAATTTACTTATAATAAAAATAAGATTGTATTTATAATTATAATTAATGGTTCGGTAAAATAATCTTATTAAAAAATCATTTGAAAATATATATTGTTGATTTTTGAGATGAAAAAAAAGTTTTAATATAAAAATTTAAAAAAAATTAGAAAAGAAAATAAATCTTAGAGTGTAAAAATTAACATAATTAATAGTTTGAAAATTTTCAGAAAATGAATATGCAAATAAATATTAAATAATGATAAAAAAAATACTTATCAAAAAGAGAATATATATATATATATATATCATAAATAAAGGCATTTTCAATTTTATCAATTATTTTTAAGAATATTTTTATTGCAATGGTACATAATAGATGGAATTGACAAACATAATGAAATATCTTTTTACAGTCTTTCAAACCTAGAATGGTTTTCATAGGGGTCAAAGAAGGAAAATCTTCCTCAGCACTTAGGATCAACAAGTTGAGTCAAGCCTTGAGACAGAGATTTGTTGCTTTCAAATTTATGATAAAGCTTTATATTTATGACATGTTTAAAAAATTATGTAATATGCGAACACAAAAAATTCTTCGATATGACATATTTCTATTATTATTTGAAATTTTAAAAAAATGATTTCAAATTTGACAAAGAAAAGAAACTTTAAAGTATATTATTATTCTTTTGTCTAATCATCTTATTGCTAGAAAAAAATAAATCATTATCTTTTTTAATAAAATCCTAAGGCCCCATTTGGGGTGGGTTTTTTTTGTTTTGTTTTAAGTTTTAAAATTTTTAAAAATCAAAACAAGTTTTTAGTTTTAAAAAATTATTATCAATCTTATAATTTTTCTTTAAAAAGTTGTTGATAACAACAATTCTTTCCCAAATTATGTATTTTTTTAAGTTCTTATTAAGCAAAAATTACATAAACAATAATAATAAAAAATAAAATTAATTTTAAAAATAATAATTTAACAATAATAATATTGATTTTCATAATAATAATTTTAGTAATAATAATGTAATAATATAATTTAATCATAATAATAATAGTTTTAATGATAATAACTTTAATCATAACAATACTAATCTGAATAATAAGAAGAAGAACAATTATAGTAATAATAGTAATTTTAATAATAATAATAATAATTTAATAGTATTAATAATAACTTTTATAATAATAATAAACATGGTCTTCACATTGCCAGTGACACAGTTTTACAATTCAAAACAAGAAATAAGAAACCAATTTTCATAGTTTTGACATAAGGCTTAAATTTGTTTTGAAAATGTATTAAAAATTAGTATTTTATCTTGTGTACTACATAGAATAAATATTATTTTTTATAACTTAAATATATAATAAACAATTATTGTAATACAATGTTAATTTTTAGTTATTGATATTTTTTAAAAAAATATTAAAATTCAATTTAGAACTAAAAATATTGAAAATGATAGATTGAAAAAGATAAGAGGTTAAAAAATTCCTAAAAACACTTTTGTTGAAGAATGATACCTAAAAATGCTCTCGTTGAATAATAACAACTAAAAATCCTCTTATTTAAGATAGTTATTCTAATTTATATAGAGAGAGGAGGTTTCAAAACTATTTTAGCTAAACACGTGTTGTTTTAATAATTACATTTCGAAACTAAAAACCAAAAACTTGCAACCACCCTAAACAAGCCCTAATTTGTATAATTACAAATTTGATAATTACATAAGTGGTTTTAAACAAAAATTTAAATTTGATATCATTTATATGTGTTTCTATATTTTCATTATTGTTTGATTGTCATATTTTCATATTTTCGTTATTATTTGAATTTGATTTGGTTGTTATTTCTGTTATTATTTAAATTTGATATAGTTGTAATTTTCGTTTTTAAGTGATAATTAATTTATTTTTATTTGTAAATATGTTTTAATGTAGATTTTCTTTTTTAGCAAGGTTTAAAGAAGAGTACCTTGGAAGGCATTACACTAGGTGAGGACATGTGACAATACTTTCCTCCAATGAGTCGCAAATGTATAGTATATAGATATAGATATATATTTGATATGGTTGCTATTTTCGTTTTTAAGTGATAATTAATTTATTTTTATTTGTTAATATGTTTTAATGTAGATTTCCTTTTTTAACAAGGTGTAAAAAAGAGTACCTTAGAAGGCATTACACCAGGTGAGAACATGTGACAATACTTTCCTCCAAAATGAGTTGCATATGTATAGTATATAGATATAGATATAAATTTAAATTTGGTATCAATATATATATATATATATAAGAAAATAGACTATGCACTGAACTGTGTAAAATAGTTTTATACTATCATTCAATCGCAAATCACCATATATGATAAGTTTGTTAACTTTTACAATAACTATCATAAAAGTCATACCAACAATGATTTCTGATTGGTTGACGGTGTAAAAGTTTTTATACTGATAGTGCATAACCATTAAACTCTATATATATTTCTATATTTTCATTATTATTTGATTGTCATATTTCCATGTTTTTGTTGTAAGGATTATATATAGGCATATTTCTTGTACCCAAAACATGTGTAGTTGCATTCAAATATTTTTTCTTTAGAGTATATGTTTATTTAAAATTCCATGTTTCTATTATTATTTGAAATTTTAAAAAAAAAATTCAAATTTGACATAGAAAAGAAACCTTAAAGTATATTATTATTCTTTTGTCTAATCATCTTATTGTTGGAAAAAGATAAATCATTATCTTTTTTAATAAAATCCTAATTTGTATAATTACATATTTGATAATTATATAAGTGGCTTTAAACGTAAATTTAAATTTGATATCAATAAAATTTGATACCAATTTATATATTTTTCTATATTTTCATTATTATTTGATTGTCATATTTTTATGTTTCCATTATTATTTGAATTTGATATGGTTGTTATTTTCATTATTATTTGAAGTTGATATAGTTGTTATTTCTGTTTTTAGGTGATAATTAATTTTTTTTATTTGTAAATATGTTTTAATGTAGATTTTCTTTTTTAACAAGATGTAAATAAGAGTACCTTAGAAAGTATTACACCAGGTGAGGACACATAATAATACTTTCCTCCAAAATAAGTTGCAAATGTATAGTATATAAATTAACTAGTAACAAACTATATAAGATAAATACAAAAATCACAATTGTTTATATTTTTCTCAAAAAAATTTAGTTAACTTTTTTAATTTTTAGTTAATAATACTTTTTTCTTTATCTTTAGTTTATAAGCGACACATCCATCCTATACCAAAAGAGCTCACTCTCCCTCACATTTATTTTTACTTTCTCCTCCTAACCGCTACCTCTCCCTTTCTCAACAAAATCAACAAAGAAAATCTCATATAATCTTTTTTCACATTCTTGGCTTATCTTCTTTCATCTATTACTCTATTTTCTTATTTATCAACCCTTTTCCCAAGATCAAAACAAACCCTCAATTTTATCTCCTCAATCTTTATTTCTCAAACTTTTCAATTTTAAATGGTAGATAATAATTATAGGAACATGATTAGCTATAAAAACAGGATACTAAAAGACTTTCCTCACATCTTCCATTTTTGTAGAATTGTTCTTCTTGCTTCATTGTCACTTTGGTATGGGTTTTAATTTTTGTTATTTCTTTAATTTTTTTATTATCTTCAACTATTGCTTATAAAATTAAGGTACTACTAAATCCTACTTTGATTTGTGAAGAGCTATGAGTGACCAATTCAATGCTATGTCCTATCTCTATTTTTGGTTTTATTTTAAATTTTATGATCATGCAATTTTGATATTTTTAAGAATTTGGCTATTGTGTTACATGAGTTTTTATTTTTTATTCTTTTAAGATGGTTGTCTAGCTATACTTTTCTCTAGATTCAAGTAAATCAAATACCAAAAAAGAAATTAAACTGTTTATTGCAAAATCTTCCTCTCAATCTTTTGTATATTTGTTGATCTTGTAAAATAAATCATCTCTATTCTTAATAATCTTAGCTATTGTGTGATAATACTAGAGGAGATATTGGCATACATAATAATAAATATTAATAAGTATTAATTTAATTGTTTTGTTAAGAAACCATTTGCTTGAATTTATACTTCAATTTTATTCATTTTTGGATCAATTGGACACACAAGTCATGAATGAATAGAAATTGTATTACTCCACTGTTGCTTTCTAAACAAAGGGGACACTTAACCACATCAAAACACTTGGTTTTGCTATAAATTATAGTGTTATATAGGATGAGAATAATATCATTGATTACAATGAAAAATAAGGCTTTTATCTTTTTTGTTTTTGGTCTTAGCTTACATTTCTTTGAAGAGTTTAATGGTCATGTACTGTTAGTATAAAAAATTTTACATTGTTAATTAATTAGAAATCATTGTTGGTATGACTTTTAAGTTAGTTATTATAAAAGTCAACAAACTTACTACACATAGTGGTTTGTTATTGGATAACAATGTAAAACTGCTTTACACTGTTAGTGCATAGCTTATTTTCTCTTCTTTAAATAATTAATACAACATAACAAGAATATTTGGGTGAATTATATTTTACAGAATAATTAAAAAAATCAAATGTGCACAAATGTGTCCATTTATTCATTTATGAGTTAACTCATATATTGTTAGTAATTTTTTTTAAGTATTAGTAAGTCAAAAATTATTTAAGTATGACTTTTTAAATAATTATTATAAAAATAGTGCCTATAAAAACAAGCTAGGAAAAGTTTTCTCACTTCTTGAAATTGTACTTGCATTCATCATCACTTTGATATGGATTGTTTTTTTTAATGATTTTGGTTTTTTCTTAAATAATGAGATTGCAATTTGAATGCTCAAGTAGTGTTCTTTTCAAAGTGAAAATTATTGGAATATCTACTACTTTATCCTTTTTATATATAAACTATAATAGTTATCTAACTTGTAAGAGTTTTATTTTCCAACTTCTTATATTCAATTTTGTTTAATTTTTTTTTCTGTCAAGAAAAGCTGAACTATACTCTCTCCCTATGAAAATATTATTTATTTTCAACAAAAATTCTCCTAAGATTTTTCTTCCTCTTATCTCCTGATTTAAATTTCTTGATCTTTTATCTTATTTTTTCCTCTCTTCTTCCTTCATTCATTCATCTCTTTACTAATTTAAACTTATTTGTCCATCTCATATTTGATTTTATGAGGATTTTATCTGGTTTTATGGGAATAAATTATCCTTATATCTTCTAACTTGCATATTAATTTAAATTCTTTTATCTCTTACATGAATTAAATTATTTTATCTCTTACTTCATTTTAACTATCTTGCCTATTCTTAAAAAAAAAATATCTTTCCTCTCCCATCTCCGATTTTGTGGGAATATTTTTTATATTTTTTAGGGATAATGATTTATCATTATTCTTTCTTCTATTATGAAAATAACAAACTATTGTTTTTTATTTAAATTTATTTCACTTTATTGTTATTGTTAACTAGAATTGCAAAAACTGAGATTATTATTTAAATTTAATTATTTTAATTTATTTTGTTGACAATTATTATATTTATATATATTTAATATTTTTATGTAAACAAATTTATTAAATGATATGAATAATTTTTTACTTTTTTACAATGAAAACTTATAATCATAAAATTTATATATTGAATTACGATTTATGAAAAACAGGCATAAAAACAAAATAAAACCCATTTATGACCAGCCCAACCTATTAAAGTTGTGGGCCAATAGCTTTAAACAGGCCGGTCCAACCTGTATACCCCATCCTGCTATTAGCCTATTAACCATCATCAAACTCTGATGTCCACAATAGCCGCCAAAGAGCTAAGCTAAGCCTCATTTTAGAGAGAGAAAGAGAGCTCATATCACTCGAAACACGAAAGTTGTTAAATTTTACAAGCACATTAATGAAAATAGTTTACGAATTGTCCACCAATCACATCCTGTTTAAATATTTTTTTTCTTTTTATCATATTGTAACTAAGAAAAAACAAGAAAAATGGTTGTTATAGCGATAAACTATTCGCTTTGGGAACAATCCGTGAAATTATATTATCTAAAAATTGTTTTGTTAGTATGTAACTCAAATACAATTCAAAAATAAAACGCAAACCCACCAAAGTTGTTAAAACCTTTTTTCATTGCGGTTTCAAAATGGATCCATATTGACATATAACACGTAAAATAAGACAGACATATATCATATGTGATAGATAGAGGTGAGTGCAAGATGAGTTTATATTTATCTCTAATGAAATTTTGAGAGGATTATATACTTGAATTTGACCTAACCTGATTAAGACCTAAAATTATAAGGATAAGACTTATTCAATCTAATTTATTAACATAATATATCAATTTTAATATTATGTATAGTTAAGTCATAATTAATACTTAAATTAAAATATTATAAATTTAAATTAAAGTATATTTTGTAATATATAGTTCAAAATAAATAATATTATTGTAAATATAATTTTATGTAATACAAAATATTATTTATTAAATCAAAATTTTTATGATTAAAACTCAATCGTTCAAAAAAATTATATATTTTTAAAAGAATATAAGACATCAAATCGGATTGCAACAATTCAAAATATAACTTAAACTCATCTTCAAAATTTATCCTGTTTAGTTTTTAAAACCCGAACATGTTAAAATTAACTTTGGCTCGGATCAGGTTAGTAGAATGGACCGGCCTAGTCATAAACACAATTATTCTATCTTTTAGGGACAATACATTTGCAGGTTCCTAAATCTTTTTGGTTTTTTTAAATTGGTTCCTAAATTATAAAAATTTATAATTGAGTCCTGAATTATTTCCAATTTTGGTAATCAGGTCCTTAGGATTAATGATCTGTTTATAAATCATTAAATTACACCTAGGAACCTAATTACAAAAATTGCAAAAGATAAGGGACTTAGTTAAAAAAAAACTCAAAAATTATTTAATATGAAAATTTTGTGTGTTAATTTTTTTTTATTTTGAAATGTAGGAAATAATATTTTCTAAAATAATTACATATAGAAAAATAAAAAAAGAAAAGTTATAACCCTTTCTAAAAAACTAAAGTTGTCACAATTGGCTTAGACTGATGGCTTGGTGGGCTGAGTCAGGCTGAGTTGGGCTCTTTATTTTGTGGTCCAAAAGTTACTGAGCCTATTTGACCTAGTATTTTCTTTACTTTTTTCTTATAAAAAATATATAAATTTATGCAAAAAAGGGTTAATTTGCCCTGAGCCAAAAAATCTGTAGCCTATATGAAAATTAGTCCAGCCTATTTTTCAAACTTTGGCCAATCGAATCGGTTCGAGTTGAGTGACCTATTTTGACAACTCTACTAAAAACGCAACTCTGTCCTTAAATGTCAGTTAATCTTTCCTATATAGTTTGCTATATATATGCATTATTGTATAGGATAACTTAGTTGTTGTTTTAAATTCTAAGACAAAAAGGAATCTTGGAAGCATATTTATAGGGTGTGTAAATTACAAGACATGTCTCTCATTACTATGTTTTATTTAGGGATAATACATTTGCAAGTTCCTGAACTTTTTGAGTTTTTTTTAAATAGGTCCCTAAACTATAAAATTTGTAATTAAGTTCTTAATCTTTTTCAATTTTTGTAATTAGGTCCCTAGGGTCAAGAGAACATAAAAATATATTCTGTCAAAGTTCACGATTTGTAAATTCTAAGAACCTGATTACAAAAATTGAAAAAAATTAAATACTCAATTACAAATTTTTATAATTTAAGTACCTATTTAAAAAAACTCAAAAAATTCATAAACTTACAAATGTATTATCCCTATCATTTACTTAGAAGATAAATTTTGGAAAGAAACAACCAAAATGAAAAGGGCATTATGATTATCATTATTATCAAATACATATATCAATCAGTAATTTGTTATTTTTTTTTAGAAAAATACGAGGATCAATTTTGTTCAAAGTTGAAACCTCGTAAGCGGAATCTATGACGTTGCTTTTTTCAGCTTCAGCCATACTTTCTCTTCCTTCTATGTGCAGTAAGGTTGTCACTGTTCCCTCACTGCAACCAAAAACGGAAACTTTGATCCAGACCTAACCTTCCCTTTATAGAACCGTTAAAATCTTTTCTTCATAACATTCACCCATTTCCTCACTTGTTTTGTTTCATTTTTTCACCACTGGAGGTTTAGGGTTCTACTCTTGCTTTTTCTATTTGTGGGTTTGGTCCTTTTTCCCTTCCTTTGCTTTTCTGTTTTGTTGATCTGAATCTGTTGTATTTCACCTTGGCTTCATTGGGTTGAGATTTTCTTTTTAAGATAAAAAAATATTGCTTATTATTATTTTTGGGTTGGGTTTTGCTATTTTTAAGAAAAGAGTGAAATTGACTCTTGGTTGGTGCTGTGTAGAATTAAATGCAATTTTTGTTTTGACTTCTAGTTCCACTTCTTGTCCTTTTTCTGTACATAACTGCTCACTAATGTTTCCATAATTAATTGTACTCGAAAAATGCATTTATGTTAGGCTATTAATGTTTTTTTTTTTTAAATTTAAAATTTATGGTTGGTGAATTTAATTTAGTTTGACATCTAATTAAGATGGAATTGAGGGTCAGTTGTATACTATGCTTCTTGCAGACTTTGATGCTTGAGTTTTGTGTTTTCTAAAGCATTGACATGGGGAAAGGAAGAAGTCCTGGGAAATGGTTCAAGAACTTACTCTTGGGGAAGAAATCCTCGTCAAAGTCTACTTCATCAAAGAAGAATGATATTTTTGTAAGTTTTTGGGTGGTTGACATCTGTTTGTGTTTATGATTTGTTGTAGTCATTATCTATGTTATAAGAGAAACTATGGGAGGAGAAAATCTCATTGTTGTTTGTTGCCTATGAGATGTGACTGTGAGTGCTTGAACTTTGAAATATGCATGTTGTAATTGTTTTTCCATTTTGTGTGTAAAGAAAACTTCAATTGACAAGGATCTGCTGGTGTCTTCTGAGGTTCCCGTGTCTGTGCCAACTGTGGATTCTTTGCTGATATCTGCACCAATATCTGGAGCTAATGATACTAAAGGAGTGCTTTCCGAAAAGGAGGTAGTTAGTAAGTCATCACATGATAGGGATGTTCTTTCAACTGGTGATGAAGAGGCTAAGGTGCAAGATGTTACTAATTTTGGATCTCAAGAGGATCTTGAGAAACTTCAGCTTACAGAAGCTGCTATAAAAGTTCAGGCTGCTTGTAGAAGCTATCTGGTAATCACTCCCTTGTAATTATAGAATTCTGTTATACTAACTGATATGACTAAGTAATAATTATCTGAAAGACATCATGGGCTCTCCATATATAAATGCAATAGAAATATTCACAGATACAAATGCAACCACAGTTATTTCACTTTTAATATTTCAAATTTTCAGTTGTAGAGAAAAGGAAAATATGGGTATTTCATTTATAGTTATTGCCTTGTCTGTGCTGCATTTTGTTAATGCATTCTTATTTGAAATTCTCTCTGTACCCATTGATTCTTAATTTGTATGCTATCACATGTAAGTTTCCTAAGCATTGGTTCTTCATTGGGAAGTTTCTTGTATATGTTAATGAACGCATAAAGTGATTCCTGCATAACTTCATTGAAGGCTCGTCAAAACGTTCAAACACTCAAAGCTGTCATACAACTGCAAGCTTTTATTCGTGGCCACCTGGTTAGAAGACAAGCTGTTTCTGCTTTATACTGTGTGAAGGGAATAGTTAAATTTCAAGCATTGGCTCGCGGTTACAATGTTAGATGTTCTGATATTGGGCTTGCAGTCCAGAAGATTCATAAGGTAAAAAGTTCTTAAACTAATTCATCAATTCAGTGATCTGTGCCTGCCTTTCTGGTGGAAATGTTTCTCATTAAATTAGTATCCAAAGGTGTTTTCTACCCTACAGTTGACATGTTCTACTGATTTGTTGATCTTATTGCATGGGGTGAATGAAAAATTGAATGTTTTCAATTGCATTCTCCCTGCCCTTCTATTACTTCACTAACTCCTTCAACATGTTTTTGTCAGGATACTCATTGTTCAAATTCTATTCGGGTAGTTTCATCCACACAGGCAGAGAAGCTGTCTGAAAATGTCTTTGTTTGCAAGGTAAGAACTGATATATAATATCTACACAGAGGATAAATAGATTCTTTTAGGTACTTCTAATAACTGAAATATGATTTATTTCAGTTAATTGGAACTGCAAGATATTATTAAATATTAACAGAGAATAATGTTACTGTCCATGAAGATTTTTTCCCCTGATTATGTGTGAGCTTGGTGCTTTTTACTTTCTCCTAATGTGGAGCTAAATTTTAGGTTATTGCCTTTAAAAAGGATAAATTTGTCTCAACTTTTGGGCTCATAAACTTATCTCTATTTCGAGATTAAAGTTTTCAACTTGTTTTGGTTATATTTCTAGGTTCACAATCTTGTTTTACACCACATTGTATTCACTGCATGCTTCAACTGAAGTTTCTCCATCCTATAATATCCAATTTTTTATTATATTCACTGTATGCTTCAACTGAAGTTTCTCCATTCTATAATATCCGATTTTTTCTCAAACTGCTTGTCTTTGTCATGCATTGTGGAGAATGCGTTAATGTTCAATGATAGTTCCAGTAATTATTAATGTTGAACGACAACACTAATGAGTTATTTTTGGTCACTGAACCAGTGAACCTCATGAGCGATCATTGTAAGTTGATTTAGCAGTTTTTTTGGTCAATTACCATTTTTACTTTACACTCTTTTATTAATGATTTTTGAATATGAATGATATAACAAAGGTTGTGAACAAATGGTGTACTTTTTATTTTTATTGTTCCCTTTTAACTCTTACTGAGTTACTGTTCTGAAACTAAGTTATCTCATAATATTATTATGGTTTTGATTAAAGCTCATTACTTATGTTATCCATTTTAGCTTCTGGCTTCATCCCCATATGCAGTTCCTCTATCTCTCAACGGTGATCCTGGAGAACCTAACTTGGCTTGGAAGTGGCTTGACTATTGGACACAGTCACACTTTTGGGCACCTCTTCCTGAATTGAAAAAGAAACTTGACTCAGTGTCTGATGAGAAAAATGGCAGTTCTCAGACAGTTCAAAGGGGACAAGTTAAAAAAATACTCGGAAATCTCCTGCTGTGAAAGCTGACAATGGCTCAATTTTAGGTTCTAACAAATATAAACAGCGTCCAAAAAAGGATTCAAACCACCCATTGCCTTCAGCTCAAGAACACCCACAAAAAGAAACTGAGAAAAGTAGTTTTGAAAAACCTCACGCGCATAATGTTTCAAATGGATCTGAGGTTGTTAATGAAAAAAGAAAACCCAGCAGTAGAAAGATTTTGGATCCTACTGTCACTGATGTTTCAGAGCAGGGCCCAAGTTCCTCTTCAGAGAAAATGAAAGATTCGACAGTGCCAAAGTCAAAAGAGTCTGATCCTGAGAAAGGTCTTGGACAGCAAGCAAAAAACAAGAACGATAATGAGCCACATAACGATCCTATTGCTGTCTTAAAGACTAGTGTGAAGAAGGGTGAAAATGAAAGAGTTCAAGGAGTCAGTGAGGATTTGAATGGTGGTGACAATTGTATCAGTAACAGTTGCCAAAGAAGAGCTTCACTACCTGCTAATTTTAATGATCAAGATAATGATTTATATAACACTCCAACTCCAAGACTGCCTAGTTATATGGCTCCTACTGAATCTGCAAAAGCTAAGCTAAGAGGACAAGGCTCCCCAAGGTTTGCTACTGATTTGGTAGAAAAAAACAGTACCACCAGGCGGCATTCACTTTCATCCTCACTTAATGGCAGGTCAGGTTCATTTTCCCCGAGAGCTGAAAGGCTGATAGCCATGAATGGCAGAGGAGTGATAAGGTCTGATAGATCTCTGTCATCTTCAAGGGATGGGACTGGTAAGCATTCAAGATTTTGCACTTATTTTCTTTGTATTTTTTAATTAATTGATTGGTTGAACTTTGAAGCTCTGTTTTAATGTCCCCTCCCCACCTTTTGGAATACAATACAGTGACATGCACAGACACCAGTATCCTTCTACATAAATACATGCTTCAATTGTTTGCTTGCATGTTTGGTGGTGAGGGAAAGTTTTTCTGTTCTTTTGAATGACTGACTACTAGTACTACAAGACTTTGCTAGACTACTAAAGCTCACTTGTTTGAAAATGATAATTTCTTTCTTTTTTATTATCAAAGGTATCTCCACTAAATGGATTGTGCCTTGTATTATTTATAGTGAATGGGATACTGTGTATATTAATTTCCCACTCTATAATGCTTGATTGTCTGGTATAGACTCTTTGTGATATTATTGACTAGTTTTGCACGTGCACTAAATCACACAAGTTATGAAGTAGAGTATCATTTTGACGAGAATTAGGTTGCCAAGTACCACTTCACTAATCCAACTACTATCTAGACAACAAATCAATTTAAAGAAGAATTCCTAAGTAAAACAATTAAAAAATAGCTAAAAACAGTAAAAGCACAGTAGCAAGTTAGAGAGAAAGCGCACAATATTGAAGATACTGAGAATCATTTCTCATGGTTTTCTCTAACTAGTATTTAGAATTCCAAACCCAACCTATCTAATACCTAATTGATCAATTAATAGGGAGACTCCCTAGATAAATTAATACCCCATTCCTTGGTGTATTAATCCTTTTTAGTTACTAAGGCCCAGTTAATTCCTCAACTTGAGAATAATGGTATTAACTATGGAGTCTCAATAAATCTCATACAACCTTTAACCTCTATTCCTAGACAGTTTTATCACATGGTCTAAGCATGCATAAAATTTTCTATTTCCTAGACAACTCACAAGATCAATTTATGAGTGGCACAATCATAAAAACATCAGAACAATGAAAACACTAAATTGAATCAAAAGAAACTTAAGATTATATCAATAGGAATGCATGCAAGTACATTGTCATTCAATCCAAGCTGCATTTTCACCTTAGCAAAGAAGGAATTTCACTACTCATACTCTCATAGGAATGAAAACAGTAGCAATTTAATAGAAGGAAGACACAACAAGAATCAATCTGGAGAAATTACTCTGGATGTCTCCAACATCTCGAAGCTACCTCTTCCCCTGGACTACTCCTGTGCCCCTTTATAATCTTCAAAGAAACCAAGGCAATTAAGGTTGCCTACTGTCAAGTGTTTTTTATGTCATTCGTCAACTTGTGGCAGAATTTCATAATTGAAAATAGCTGAGTTAGGGGATACCTATCGACAGATGACTCGTAGATATTTTTCTTATCTTTCAAACGCCACAATAATTAGGTCAATCACATTTTTGTCAGGAGTTATACTTGATTTACTAAAATATGTATGAGAGCAAAAAAAATTTCATGAATCACCGTTGATCAAATGCTTTATTTCCTTCATTAATATCCTTAATAAAACCTCTTTGGAGATTCTTGCAATCAGAGAGATTGCTTTGGCACCAATTAAAGATCTAGATTGACACCTAAAATTTTAGGATACAGATTTGATTGGTCAAATTTTGTCAGCCACCATGCAAATAACTTTTCACCCTCCTAAAGCATGAACTAGCCTCGGGTGTCTGCATGTATGTTGTAGGAATTTTTCTTACTTTCTATTGACACCAAAATCAGCTCAATCTAAGGTTTGTAGCACAAGTTACAATCAAATAGTGTGAGGTTTAGAGGTCTCTATTAGAATTTTGGTAATTTGGCTCACATTTTCATAAAAACCCATAAATTTCTAGAAAACACAATAAAAACATATTTAATTTAATAGGCATAAAGAATTCACTTAAAATAGGTTATAAGTGACATGATCTTCATTAAAAGCACTTCTGTTTCTGTGTTACATAAATCAAGTAGAAGATATGTGCAATTTTCAGACATTAAATATTAGTGCGCTCTGATTGTTATTTAGGCCTTTTCTGTTTCCCTTAATCACTGCTCTATGGATATTATCAATTTCAGAGAAGTTGATCCAACCACAGTGGAGAAGGTGATTCTACGTTATTTTTCAAGGCAAAGATACCTCAAGGAGGTAAAAACTTGAGTAGTAAAAATCATGAAGACTTACATTACAACGTTTCTTTACTTTTCATTTTCGTTACTATTTGTGGTCATGGATACAGAAAGGGATACCATATTGTGATCAGCGTATGATACCAAATTTCTTTTGATAGGAGTACTTTGGTGGGTATATATTTACGGATCTAAGCTTATGTGCTTGTTTTTCAAGCGTCTGTGATCTATTGCTAAAACAATTGGTTCAGTGTCATTTTCAGTAGTTGAGAAAGCTTTTCTTATCTAAGTTCAGTAACACCAGAGGCATTATGAGCAATCGAAAGAATTTGAAGTGACATTGCTAGTGTGTTTGGATTGGTGGTAAGAAATTATAGTGAGAGTGAAATCATAGTGAAATCAACACAAAAGCAACTGTTTGTTGCTTAAAAAATCATGGTGAATGCAACTCCCCATTAAGTTCAAAAAAGTGATTATGTGATGTAACTTTTTCTTGACGTTTTTTTTTTTCCCAGAAGTTATTTTTAATTTATGAAAAAAGTAACAAAACCATTTCTTTTAAAAGTTTACTATTTCTTAAAAAAACTTACATAATTTTTTTATTTTTTTAAAACATCTGTGAATTAAAAAACATTTTCTTAAGAAAATGCTCAAACAAACGGCTTTTAGATTTAGCCACACCATTCACACTTGTAATAATCTAGGCAAGTGGCATCCGCTGAAAAATAAAATAGAAGAAAGTGATGGGTAACAATTTGATGTTAGTTATTTCCCTTGGAGATTTTACTTCAAAGAACATTAAGATAAAAGCAAAAAGAAAGAAATGAAAGTGAAAAGTTTGATCTTGAGAATTTTTCTACTATAATTTTTATGAATATGTGCGAGAGATATATAGCGAACGATTACAAGAGAAAATGTTAACTTTAGCTATTGAGCCTACAATATGTATACAAAGTCTCTTAATTTTTACTTTCCTATTTTACAGAAAAAGAATCCCTTAAATTAAGTAAAAAAATATCTCGATATAAAATAATACGAAGAAAGTATATTGAAATTTTATTGAATAAATAAATAACCGTTTTCTGGTAACATTGGAAATCATTGCTCTAATGGCATAAGAGCATATTTTCTTCTATAATGTGTGCGTATAACTAATTATGCCATACAGTAGATAATGGGGATATTGCAATCAAATTTCTCGTTCTTTGTAAACTTAATTCAAGATCAATTACATTTAATTACTTGTTACTGGTGGGCTATAAACATTAAATGACTTGGTAGGCCTTGGAAGTAGGAAAAAATCACATTGCTAGTTAACTCATGGCCTTATTATCACATCTTTCTCTATCTGAGTTTCTATATGTATGTGGTTACTTATTACGTTGGACATATATAATAGTAAGTATGAAAAATATTAGCAACACACCTTTCATACTCTTTTGAATACATAATTTACTATTAACTAAAATTTGTTAAAAATCACAATTTTTGTGAGTCTCACTTTTTATTTAATGAGTTTCTCATGATATTATAATTTTTAATAAATTTTAATTAATACTAGAGTGTGCTGTTAGCACTCTCTTAATAATATACTTTTTCAATAAAATTCTAATATTTCTTCTTAGAACTTATTGATTTGACTCCATAAGCAGGACCATCACCCCATAACATGTTGTCACCAAAAGCAAAACTCCTATTTCTTTTAGAGAATCTCCTAATTGTTTTAGAGCAACTAGAAAGATATTCTTTAACCAAAAAGAATTTAGTTTAGATGTAGGATACCTAACCAGAAGTTTTTGCAACTCAATCATGTATGATGTGTGTGTGTGTATATGTATATGTTGATTTCAAATATAAGTAAATTTTAACTAATTTGACCCTATTTAATAAACCTATTTCCAAAATACCTTTTATTTAATTGAGATTGTATTTCTAATGATATTTTTTATTGATATCAAGTTCCTATGAAGGACAATTTAGAAAAAAAAGTTATTTTTTTAAAAAAAATTAGTACAATTAAATGATATTAATTAACTTCCTTAATTAGCATGAGTTATTATTATTTTTTGTTTATATTTGAGATCAAAAAGAATATTTACTAATGATTAACGAGTGAATGAAAGTAGAGCCCAAGGCAAAATACCTTAGTTACCTTACCACATCAACGGCCTTGATAACAAGTACATCACCTCATATGCTGTGTTCCCACACAAATTTTATCATTTTATGCAAACATCGGAACTTAATGCCTGACAGAAATAGGTTGCATATTGATGTGGCCTTAGTTCTCAAGATTGGAGGCATGGAGCGTGATGACGATGTCTGTTTACATGTACTAGTTAAAGATACCTATGCCTGCGCCAGTCCCTAGCTTCTTATACGATAGACGTATACGGGATCTCACATGGTACGTACAAGCGCATCAGTAAAATTAAGATTGTGTTTAGACTTCAATTGAATTTGGTTTGTATACAAAAATCTTTGTTATCATCGAAATTTACACAAAATATTCATATTTATAAAGTACGCTATATTTAAGTTCAATTTTTGATGGTGCATTTTACAAATTATTTGTCAATATGTAGAACTAATGAAAATATCCTTATCAAGTGCTTGGCTCGTTATACAAAACTCTTTATTTAAAAAATTTATAGAAATTCTTTCATATTTATTATGTGCATTGCTGGTAATTCCTTTTATTATAGTAAAAAATTAACATTATTAAATATTTAGAGTACAAAAGTCTTGCTTTTTTAATGAAGATTCATAAGAAGTCTTGTAAGAATAGAGGGAAAGAGATAAGAAAATGGGAGGGACCGAGTATGTTTTGAGGTATCGAACCTACACACTCACAATTCATATCTTGTAATTTAACCAAGTTAGTTAATTCGCGGAGATAAAATTAAAAATATTATAATAACAAAAGAGAATAAAAAAAAAGTTACAGTTTCATATTTTCAAAATAAAAAGAGGTACTTTGCAATTGTTGAATCATTTTTTATATTAAGATTCATGTTATGAGAAATTTAAACTTTATTCATTTATACTACAAAAAAGCTTTATTCATTTTACCGTTTAAGTTTTGAGATATCGATCTTAATATAGTAGTTTTATTCATTCTAATTAGTATGTGACAACATTTCATGTGATTACGTTTATATTAATATAGTTGTCAGTTGACAACAATAAAAATGTAATCACATGAAATATTGTCACATATATTGGTCTATGACTATTCATTAATATAGTCTTGTGAAATGTATCATAATAATTAAATTCAGATATAACATATTTTACAAAATGTGAAGAATTTGGTATATATTTTAAAATAAATAAAATTTTGTGCAAGAAATACAAAATAAAAAATGTTAGAATAATTTATTCTAAATAATAATTAAAAAAGGCACCATATAGCCTCCTATAAACAAGAAGATAAAAGAAGCCCAAGCTAGAAAAGTAGAAGCCCAAGCAAGAGTTCCTTTTTCGGCTTTGGGCCTTGTATATCAGCCTTTGTTCTTCTTGCTGCTTTTGCATCTTCTATCTAGGGCCCTGCTATTTTCACACTTTTTTTTCACTTTTTCCACCCCTCTCTTTTCCAAAAACTTACAAAATTACATTTATACCCTTGTCTCTTCTCCTCTTCTCCTACATTAAAAATACTTCCTACCCCCTCTCCTTCCCACTCCCCTGTCACGCCCTCCCCTTTTCCTTCCCACACCCCTCTCATTTCTCTTAGTTGCTCTCAACCCCCAACCCCCTTGTCATTGCACACAGGGTTGGAGACATGTTTCCATTATGTATATATACCAAATACATAATGAAAATATATTTTCGTTATGTAAGGGAGTGTGTCCTCTGTATATAACAGAAACGAGTTTTCATTATATATAATACACAACGGAAACACATTTCTATTATGTACAAAGGCACACCCCTCTAACATAACGAAAACGCGTTTTCGTTGTGTACAATACACAATAAAAACATGTTTTCATCAAGAGATATTTTCAAAAAAAATAAATTACAAACATAAGTTGGGGGTGAAGAGAGCAAAAATTGGGGTGAGAATAATAGAGCCCTTCTATCTATTAATGAAAAGGTGCATGAGCATGTGCTTCTGTTCACCTCTATTTCACTAACCCAATCTCAGTTGTCATTAATTAAATAATGAGGAGCGTTAGAAACATACTTTTTTTAATATTTTTTTATTAGTTAAAATTTAATACATACTCTTTAAATTTTGTTTGGCTAAATTAACTTAAATTATTAAATATTTTCAATCTATGTTGCATCAAAATGATAAAAGGATAATGGATATTACTTGTTGATTTATGGTAATAATTATTATTTTTTTAAAAAAATATTATGGTTGTGGAATCTAATTTATTTTATATTTTTAAAGTTGTTTACGTTAATTTTTAGGGTAAGCCCAATATCCACTTAAGCAAGAAATTAATGGTGGACTATTTTAGAGCAGACCTATTGAATATTGTCGACTCGTCTTATCAACTTTTGAAGTCTCTGTTTTACAGAAAGTTTGGTAAAAATTAGTAAATAACACTATAGATGAAAACCCTGTCGAAGAGGAAACAAATTTCACGCACCGTCAATGGTAACCCAACAAAACTCTATTAACAAAAAAAACAAACATGATTTTGTCACTATCCACTATGAATAAGAAATTAGCAAAATAAGAAATTAACTAACAGTTTAATTGCTATGCACTACTAGTGTAACAACTTTTATACTATCAACCAATCGAAAATCAGCTTTTGTGTGACTTTTAGGATGGTTATTATCAAAGTCAACAAATTTAACATACACAGTGGGTTGTGATTAGATGACAGTGTAAAACTATTTTACGCATAACCTATTTTCTCTTAACAAAAATTATCAATATATTTTTTTATACATATAAGAAAAACCAACAATTCACCCGTACATCGTACGGATTCACACTCTAGTTAAATAAAAAGTGGGTTCATAGAAGTTTGTAATTTTTAATAAATTTCAACTAATAAAAGAGAGTATTAATAGTATGTACACCCAATTATACTTGTCTGCAATTTCCTGCATCATCAAAGATCTTGACTAAACCATGACTGCAATTTAACACTGATTGATTGCTAGATCTTGTAATTGTGGCTGCACCAATCACATTTGTCTGCAATTTCTTAAAATATCAAAGACTGTGATGAAACCGTAACGGTGACTGCAGTTTAAAACCAATTGATTGCTAGATCTTATAGGTAGTGATTTATGATGAATTACATCTTGGCTTTTAATTAATATGTGTTATGAAAAATCAAGAGGGTGCTCAATTTCTCGTCGTAGGGAAAAATTTCTTCCGATGCTTTCCTTTTACAAAAATCATTCACTATTTCCACCTGCCCCAGCAAACCAGATAGCTTTCTCCCACTCAAGCAGCACAGCGACTTCGTACATACCAAAAAACGCGTGTTAAACCTTTGATCCGAAAGAAGAAGAATGGTGCAAAATGAAATATAAGACGTGCACTTGAGAAACTACATTGTAAATTAACTAGCAAAAACCGATCATAAATGAACACCCTGTCTGTTAAAAAGCATCAGATGGCTCCCAGAGTTCCCCCAAACACTTCAGTATGACTAACTATAAAGCCTCACTGTTAGTGAAACATAAGGTTTCTACTGAAGTGGTCAGGGGAATTCAAGGGGACAACTGACCTTCCTTTCTTGAATGCTAGCATTCTTTTGTAAGGCAATAAACTGTTACTAACAACATTCTTATTTATAGTAATGTAATTAATTCGTTGCTTCACCTTCTATGTGTAGTCACAATAGCCTTTCGGTTAGGGAACAATCACAGATTGAGAAAAATTCTAGTATTATTCATAAAGAAACAAAAAAAATAAAATGTTGTCAATATGAACCTAGTCGGATTTTGTTGTCAAGGGAGAAGTATATTAGTGGTTGCAGTTTCCTTCTCATTCCTTTTTGACATATTATTCACTGATATCTGAACACATGCACTGCTTTAATTTACCAGTTGCGGTTTCGGAAGATGCCCAAGGAAAAGTGAGGTCCATGTTTATGTTGCATTTGCCCTGGCTCATGAGTAGGGAAATATTTTCTAGGTGCCCCTGGAATTCTGAAGCTTTAATTTCTGTGTATACATGGGGTGGGAAAAGAAAGTTTAATTTTGATATATTAATATTATTACTATAAAATATTATTAATTAATTAAAATTATTTTAAATATTACTTTTACAGTAATTATATAAAAGTTAATCATTTTTATTTATATAAAAATTTATAATTAAATGATAATGTAAACTAAAAATTTTTCGAGGTGCGCGCGCCGTGCGCGTATTGTTATTAAATTCAGAAAAACATAATGAAAAATCTGTTTGACTTTGGTACTGGCCTTATCTTCTCCATTATGCACCTAGCCCACCTTGTAGTCCATGTTCACTACGTGTAATTATATTATATTTCTTATAAAGCAGAAAATAACTAATTAAAGTTGTTACACGTATTATATTTTATTAACACGTGAACCATTCGTCATAGTACCAATGAGCCAATTAATTAACAACCAAGTAAAAAAGCAAAAAATGTAACTATGTAAGGGCACCTGGCTGTTCCCTAGTTCCCCTGAACATTTCACGACGGACTCAATTTCTATTTTTCCGTATTGAAGTGTTTGGAGGAAATCCCGGAATCACTCGAGAATGGTGATCGAGGTTTGGAACAGTCACGCATTTCTGCTGATTACTTTATTAGCTAGATTCATTCTTGGTTCATTTTCTACTTTGATAGTTTGTTTTAGTTTTTGCTGATTAAGGTTCTACTGTTGACTGTGATATGAAGCTGAAATCAAGGTTGGTTTTATAACGTACCTTTGATGAAGCAACTTATTTGTTTATGGTTTATATGCTTGAAAAGGAAATAAAATCGTTCTTTCTTTCTTTGTCCTTCTGGTTTATGTTGCCATACCTATATTTAAGAAATCTCAGTAGTTTTGACTAAGTTGAAATAATGGAACATAAGAATCTCTGAAAATGACCAAGAACGGAAACTCGGATAAGTTGCATAATATATGTTTCAAATTGGCTGCTTTGCCCAAGTGAGATACTAGAACTGTTACACTCCATCTCATGTTTTACATCAAGTTACATAATATTTCCTATCTTAACTTTGCATTTGGATAAAGAATTTTAACAGTGTAATTTATTTTTATAGGAAATTTAAAATACTTTGTGGTAAAATATATTGTTTGGATAGAGAATTTAGTAAGAAATTGAAATTTTAGTCATTTATGAAAATATTTTAATTACTTAAAATTATAGAATTTCAAATTTTACCAAAAAAATAAGAATTTGAAAATTTTCATACTTACTTTTTCTCACTTTTATTTCTATTTTTTTTCTCTTCTCTCCCTCTCTCTCCTCTTTCTTTCTTCTCTCTCTCCTCTCTCCTCTCTCCTCTCTCTTCTCTCTTTTTGTTCTTTATTTGTCTATGACCTCTCTTTTATCTCTCTCATCTCCCTCTCTTCACTCTCTTTCATCTTTCCTCTCCCCCTTCTCTCTCTCCTCTGTCTTATCTCCCTCTCTTCTCTCTCTTCTTTTCCTCTTTTTTCTTTTTTTCTCTTTATTAATATTGACGTAAACGTATCAATATTTATATTTTTAAATTATTAAATATTATTTAATAGTAAAATTATTAGTGAATTATTAAATATTTAAAAATTGACTAATGTTTATTTTCGAAAAAGTTTAATATTAAAATTTCAATTTTTAAATATATATTTAAAAATTAAATTTTGTATGTGGTGAAATTAAAATGTCATATCCAAACTTAGAATTTGAAATTTAAAAGATTTGAATTGATTTATCCAAACAGAGCATTTAATAAATGAAGGAAATTTAAATTAAAGTAATTTAAATTTTAAGCATTTTAAATTCTTTGAAATTTAAAATTCCTCATCCAAACATAACCTAATCTTTAATTATTTCTTATTATTTTTAATTCTTTTGAAATACTATTACTTAAATTTAATTTCAATTTAATTTATTTATTTTAAATTTTAATATATTATATCAAATTCCAGATATTTTTAAATAAATTGAATTTTAAATTTGATTTTTAAAATTTAAATTTTAACGCACTATGTCAATAAATATGATATGTCTTGTTTCAAATACTTTGAGAAAATAGGTTATGCACCTAACAATGTAAAGTAGTTTTACACTGTTATTCAATATAACCCATCATGTATGGTAAGTTGGTTGACAATGTAAAAGTTTTACATTGACAGTGCATAGCAATTAAACTTATACTTTATTTTCACAATTTTATATTTAGTTTTAAAAGTCTTGTCTTGTTAATTTATTTTAATTTAATATAATTAAATATATATTATGTATTAAAAATGAAAAAATATATTATTTTTTATTTTATTTTACTTTTATATTTTATATTTTATTTAAATGTAACAATACTTCTAGAGAAATTTACTAATTAATCTGAAAATGTTATTGTCTTGAGTTATTATTTGTCTTAATTAGATCTCGGTTTCCGAAGACATTTTTCTTATTGTGGATAAAGTCAAGACGATGATGATGATGATGATGATGATGATTATTATTATATTATTATTATTATTTTCATCATCTCTAAATAAATTTGGTGAGTGCTATGAAACCATTCGGTGGATACACATAATAATCATTCGTGGGAAGGAGACTTGTTAGATATGAAATATAAAATTATCCATGTGTTTTATAACACTTTCTAATTTTTGAAAATATTTTTGGGATTTAATTTTATTACTCTGTCAATATATTTATGGCTTAATTGCATTTTTGCTCTTCAAGTATTGCAATTGTGCAATTCTAGTCTATTAAGTTCTAATTGTGCAAATTGGATCCTTCAGCTATCACAATTATGTGATTTAGTCTTTTCGTCAGTTTTTAATTAAATATTTAAAAGATTTTACTAATGTGGTATTGGATGATGAGATGGCAACTAATGTGTTGCCTAAAATATATGCTGACATGACTCAATTACACTTTTAGTGTTTCAAGTATCGCAATTGTGCAATTTTAGTCTCCCAAAACATGTTATTACTTTGTCTTGATGTAGTGACATTGTGACAATATAACTTTACTTTGGATTGATAAACAACTTACTGTGCATGGGTGCATCTTAGGTTTCTTGCATTTGAGTTATGTTAAGATCATGATAAGTGTACCGATTGTATAAGTAATAAAGGAAAAAGTAAGAGTTATCGTCTTCACAGGAATTGTGGTTTAATAACAACACAACCAAATAATTACTTGTGAGTTTAAGAATTAAAGAAAGAATTAGAGAATTTTATATTTTTTAATTAATAAAAATAAAGAACAAAGAATGCAATTTAAAATTGTTTATAAAATTTGTAAATAAAAACGGTTAGGTGTTGGAATCCTCAGTGATTTTCCCTTAATGCAATTTCTTTCCCTTCTAAACTCGTCCTTGTTAGGCAATTTACCTTCAATTTTTCTAAGTTAATTTAGCCCTAATTCCTTAGGTGATAAACCCTTTGTTCCTAATTTTGTACCCTAATTTCTTAGGTGAGCAAAACTTAGTCACAAGCTTTAAGAAAAGGGAACTAATGCAAAGGCATACAATCTCTTCCTATCCTTAGGCTCGAGAATTACATGGTTATTAAATTGGAATGATTTAAACCCTAATTTCCCAATTGCAAGGTTTAAATTGCAAGACAAATTCATATGAGTGTCAATCACAGAAAGAGCATTAAGCATAAATTTAACAACTGAATTGCATTAACAAAAAAAGAATTTAGAAGGAAAACCAATTATACATTAGGTTTTTATCACGGTTCATCCTAACCTAACCAAAAAAGGCTTAGAAACTCATAAAGGTTCTTAAAACAAAACAATAATAAAAGAAAATAGATAGAAAGGCTATGAAACCTTGAGCAATCGAACCCGAGTTCCTAAGATTTAAAGCCATAGGTTGAGTCTTCGAGTTCTTCCTCACTTCCGGTTCTTAGAGTCGTCAAAGAATGCTACCAAACATGTAGTTCTAGCCTTTTAATAATGAGTTTGGGCTTCCCGAACCATAAAAATGCTCTAGGCCTAACAATAGAAAAGAGTTCACAAAGGCTAAAAATATGTTGGCACTAGGTGCCCACTTCTTGACTTTGCAACAGCACGCTAGCGTTAGGCACCCCTTTGTTGGGCGTCGGCATTAGGCACCCATGTTTTGGATTGCTATCACTGTGCTGGCTTTGGGCTTCCCTCCACTGGGTGTCAATGCTTACTTGCTTTCTCCTTACACTTTTAAACTAAAATTTAACTCTCTGGATATCTTAACATTGTCTATTTTCTTTACTCAAGTTCCCTACAATGATAAACCCAAATAATCAAGTAAAATCATGCAATTTTTAATAAAAATCTCAAGAACACAATTACATGGCATTTCATATTATTAGGTTATTTTCTTATAAATTTTCTTTGAATTAAAGCCAAAAATCATGTAAATTAGCTTTGTAAATCTACATAAGTTGTAGATTTATCATGAGCGTCGACTTTGATCAACAGTAGTTTTGAGATTGGTGTAGTGCTAATGGCTAATGTGACCCATCATTTGAATTGGGCATCAAGCCCAATGTAGAACATAATTAATATTGATTATTGACTTATGTTTAGTAAATACATTTAAACTTTATCTTGAATTGGGTGAGGAGTTATGGATATAATATATTCATTAATGCTATGTCGGTTAAAATGGACTTTTTATGTCGGTTGTAGACCTGTCACAAATATAAAGGATACAAAATGTGGGTATATTTTATACTGGATAACGAACTAATGTAAAAAATATTTTTTACCTCAGTTAAGAAAAGAATCGATGTAGAATTGTAGGTTTTCTACATCAATTATGTCACATAACCAATGTAGAATTCTAGGTTTTCTATGTTGGTTGTGGATATAACCAACATAGAATGTAGGTATTTTTTTTATAATCTGATTGTTTTATGCGTTTACCTCCCTGTAATATTTAGACAAATAATTAAACAGTTATAAATATCATATTATTAAGTAATTATCATAAAAACCTCAATCTTATAACATCATGCAAAAAATTCTATAATCATCATAAATATCTCATATTAACAACCTATGATCATAAATAACATAATATTTAATATAAAAATTTCATAACACAAAAAAAATCCTATAATCATCACAAATATCCTATAAACACTCAATTTACGTCCTAAATTTAAACATGCTAAAAAAGTATAAAAAAAATTACAAGTTGGTCAACTTAAAGAATGGTCTGCCTAACACGTGTGGATGTCATCTAAGTTGGCATTGGAGGATTGACGTGGATTGTTGAATATCTGCATGTTCACATAAGAGGATAAAATGTTAGTTCAAATAAGAAAGCGAAGTGATCAACAAAGAGTGCAAAGTCAAGAAGCTTGGCGTTAAATGAATCCACTATTTGCTCTCTCATAGTAATAATTAAGTGTTGTTGCACAATGAAGAAATTATATTTGAGGTTTAGGTTTCAGTGAAGAGAATGTTAGGTTGAAAATATAACAGATAGAGGACTAGACAAAGCCTTGCCATTTCCAACTTCTTCATCACCAAAACATCTAATTTCAGCAAAAGCACTAAATAATTCAATAATTGACAACTTTTTCTTTTCATCAAAATCCTCTGCTTGTTCTATTTTAAGCTTGGAGGTAAAACTAGGTGTTGTATCATTGGATCCTTCACCCTCTTTTTCAGCACTACAGTCGTGTATTTATGAATTTGAGGAAGGCCAACTTATGATGGCTAAATGGCACATAGTAAAAATGTTGAAACATGACAATTGAAAATTTATCACTACCAAACTTTTTTAGAACATTTGGTGCTTTGTGCTTAACAATCACTCTTTTAAGGTTCTCAATTTGGCCTTTAAGATCATTGGGTACTCCAGCCTCTTTTACATCAGCACCATCTTTATTGCATGGACATTGCATCATTAAGTCTCATGACAATATTGGTGTAAAACAAATGGGACAAATAAAATAAGAAACATTCTATTTGACCCAAATAGAAGCTAATATTCTACTTGTCCCATTTGTTTCGAACCAATATTGCCATGTAGATTTGATGACACAATGTCATGTAAAATAAAGTTAGGAAGGTTCTCAATCTAGCCTTCAAGATCATAGGATACTTCATCCTCTTTTATACAGCATCATCATATAATGTCTCCTTCCTTACTTAGTTTTGATTGCTAGTCAACAACTTGATCAAGGCTAACTCATGATGAACTAAATGGAACACAGTTAAGCTATCATTCTATCTGTCCTATTTGTTTGACACTAATATTGCCATTAAGATTATATGACACAATGCCCTGCAATAAAGATGGCAAGACTTCCCTAGTTTGATTTGATTGCTTTCACTGTATGCCATTTAGTTCATCATGAGCTGGCCTTGATCAAGTTGTTAGAAGCAATTAAATCCAAGAAATGAGACATATGTGATGGTTGTGTTGAAAAAAAGATGGAGTATTATATGATCTTGAAGGTAGGATTGAGAACCTTACCATCTTTATTGTATAGACATTGCGTTAACAAGTCTTCATGGCAATATTAGTGTAAAATAAATGGAACAAATAGAATAAGAGACATTCTATTTAACCCAAATAGAAGCTAACATTCTATTTGTCCCATTTGCTTTGCACCAATATTGTCATGAAAACTTGATGACGCAATGCCCATGCAAAAAAAGGTGGAATATTCTATGATCTTGAAGGACAGATTGAGAACCTTGAAAGAGTAATTGCTAAGTGCAAAACACCAAATGTGTCGAAAAAGTTTTTAGGTGATAACTTCCTAATTGTTATGTTTCAACATTTTTACTATGTGCCATTTAGCTAACATGAGTTGGACTTTCTCAAATTCATAAATATGTGGCTGTAGTGCTAGAAAAGAGGGTGGAGGATCCAACAACCCAACACCTTGTTTTACCTCCAAGCTTAAGATAGAACAACCAAAGGATTGTGATGAAAAGAAAATGTTGTCAATTATTGAATTATTTAATGCTTCTATTGAAATTAGATGTTTTGGTATTAAAGAATTTGAAAATGCAAGGCTTTATCTTGTCCTCTATATGTTCTTTTTCCAATCCTAACATTCTTTAAACCAAAACCTAAACCGTAGATATAATTACTTTGTCATGCAACAACTCTTAATTATTACTATAAAGAGCAGAGAGTGAATTCGTCTATGCCAAGCTTGCGACTTCGCATTCTCCGTTGATGATTCGAGAGGAAAAAAAGATCAAGGAAAGTGCTTTTTGTTTGAAATGTATCATTAATCTCATGTTGCTTATAGGATGCATAACAAGCAGGGATGGGTGTTAACCAATCATGCTAACACATCTAAATCCTAACATTTCCTTTTATATTCACAAAATAACTAAATTCTTTCTTCGTCATGCAAAAACGCTTAATTATTACTATGAGAGAGCAAGAGAGGAAAAAAGGAACAATTTTGCGTTCCCTAAAAGAAAAAACAAGAAAAAATGTTTTCTTGTTTAAAATGTATAAAGGGATTCATATTAGTTGTAAGACGTGTAGTTTGTAGGAAGGGGTATTAACCAATCATGCAAACACATCACAATCCTCAAGAGTATATAATTGAAATTAACAATATTGGCATATCACACAAGGCCCAACTAAGCTTCATATGACCATTCTTTTTCTTTGTTAATTAACCAACAAATTAGATATTCCAATCAAAATTTCTACAGAAAATTCGAAGAATTTTCCCTGTTTTCTAGTACTTTCCTATATTTTACATCTATTCAATCAATCATAGTACCACATGTAAACCTATTTGATAATCCAATCAGTAACTAAGAACATGACACAAGGCACAACTAAACTTTATGTGGTCCAATCATATACAAACATATCACAATCACAATCATCAACAGTCATGCAATTCAAATAAATAGTCCTTCAATCAATTACTTACACACCATGATCAAACTGAAAAAAAATAACAAACGTAAAAAGAAAAAGGAAAATTGAAATTAATAGGTATTTTGGGGTGTTTAGGATTACCAAGAACCAACACATAGAGGAAAAACCCATAGTTTGTTCGAACCAATCACAAAAGTCACAAGTTCAAGTTAGAACCAAAATGATTTTTACCAACAAGAACAATAATTACAGAGTTGGGAAGAAAATGACTTACCTTAGATGGGCACAGTAGGTTTTAGTGGTGGCATCCATGGAGGTTGGGGTTGAGGATGATTATGTCGCGCGCGCAAATCGAAGGAGCAAGGGATAATAACAATTGGGGTTGGGGTTAGATTAGGGTTGGGGTCGCCATTTGTGGAAGAACTATGAGAAGTTCTGCTTGCATCGACAACGGTGATGAAGGAGTGTAGATGTTGTGTGATGGATACGAGGAAGGATTTCTGATAAGCTCCCACGGTAATTGTTAGCGTCTCCAGTGGTGGTACTTGCAAGCACTCTGATGCTTAAGTTAATAAAGGTGCAAATATGGGTAAATTATGAGAGAGTGTGTGTACCTGGTGAGTGCGGAGTCCTTTATATAGTGTTTTGGAGGAAAAATTTGTTAAGGTTGGGTGCCACGTGGATGTCATTCGTTTGAGTGCCTCATTTCTTGTTTTCCTTGCCGTTAGGTGCTTTCCACGTCGTACCGGGGTAGGTATGAACTCGGACCGCGATGGCAAAGGATTTTCATTTGAGGTGTACGAGGCTATGCTAGCCGTGATAGGTGCAAGTGAATCGACTTAGGCTGAGTGTCCAGGTAACCTCCATAACAGTAGAGGATCTAAGGTTTGGAAGGGTCAAAATCGTTTTGCAAAATCAAGATCAAATTGCAGGTTGCACTTATATAAGCTTTTTTACGTCAATTGAATTTCTAACTGATGTAAAAAGCATATTTTACATCAGTTAGTTATTCATATAAAATACATATTTTACATTGGTTATAATACAACCGATGTAAAATGTTTTCTAGTTATACAAAAATGTCACCACCTCATTTTTTATATTGATTATCTTATAATCGACGTAAAATCCTGTTGTGGAATACATTTTTTGCACTAGTGATTTGAGTGTGATAGAGATAAGTTAAGGTAAATGTATATAGAGATAAGTTAAGATAAATGTATATGGTGGCTATATATTTGAACTGTTAGAAATATTTTTTTAAAAGTTGGAGTGGTCACTTAGAAGAATGGTAGATAAATTAGAGGGTATTATAATTTGTAAAATTAATTTAGAAAGAAAGAAATTTAAAATGTTAGCATTTTATGATACAATTAGTGAGTTAGGAGTTGGAAATTGATTATGTTTTCTTTTTTAAATTTATCCTACTCTAGATTTTAAGATTACTCCATCAACATTGACCTCTAATTTAATTAGGGATGATAATGAGTAATAGACTTGATAAATATACATAAAAATTACTCACAATAAATATGGTAATTACTTGTTTAATGAATATAAATATATATATGTATATGAGTAGTTACCTACAAATTTTGATAGGAATAAGTGTAGAGATATGGGTATCTTAGTATTCACCCTGACCCACACTGGCGCACATACACGCATAGTCATATTAAATTTAAAATAATATTAAATCAAACCTAGTAAACAATTAGGTCCGTTACTTTTGTTTCTTTTCTTCTGTCATTTCCAACTCCTAAGTTTTATGTAAACCTTTATTTTTGTTGCACCCAAATTCCCAACTCCCTGTTGCCATTGTTTTGGGTCAAAGGTACAAATTGAAGCTGTTGGAATACTTCTTTCGCAAGCTTTATAGAAGTTTATATTCAATTGAAACTAACAATGTCAAAAAATTATGCTACCTATTGTTTGAATATTATCAAGTTAGAACTATTGGAATAGTGGAAAAGTTTAGCTAAAAAGTTCAAAGGAGTTGAATTTATATAATCTTAGCATTAATAATATTTTCCTAGTGGTTGTGACTCATTAGTTAATGATACAAATGAGATACAATCACAGTCTAAGTTGAATCACTACTTGGAAGAGGAGGTATTGTCTAGGAGCGCTACCGTTGATATTCTTAGATGGTGAAAACAAATGAGATCAATTATCTAATATTGCAAAAATTTGCCAAAAATATTTAGGCTATCCCAATTTCAACTATTGCTTCAAAATATGCTTTTAACACATGTGGTTGGTTGGCGAGTCCTAATCATTGTAGATTTCATGAGAATACTTTTGGAGACACTCATATATGCACAAAATTGGTTGAAACATGAAAAGGATTGAAGATAAAAAATATTACAATAATCTATTTATTCAATTAAATTTGTGTTTAGTTTGATCACTACTTTTTTCATGTTGTAATTTTTATCGATATTATTGAACTAAATAATATTTACGTGTGATTAAGTAGGGAGCTACGAGCTAGAGATTATTCAAGGTGAGTGCCTCTCAAGCTAGAAGCATGTACCCCTATTGAAGTATTTTATTAGAGTACTATATGATTTATATTACTTTGATTTGATCGATTTCAAACTAAGATTTGATAGTCATTTCAGTTTCGTGGTATTAAACTCAGAATTTTACTTTATGATACGAACTCTTGTTATATATATATTATATTATATTTATATGTATATCCATCTTTAAACATGCCCCTATTCAAGTAAGGAAAATTTGGTAAACACGAAATTAAAATAATAAAGTTGTTTCCTTTAATTTTGAGGTATATTTTTGAGATATAAATATATGAAAAGATCAAAATAAGTAATGGATAGAGATTATTTATTATATATAATGTCACGTATAGTGTCAAAATTTTCATGTTTAAAAAATGAAATTGTTCGAGTAATATATTTCCCACCCTCCCCGGTGTAGTCATTGTTTGTTATGTATATACTTCGCAGTAACATGGAAATGAGAAAATTCAAATTTCAATAGGCCAACTCAAGGAGGAGAAAAAGAAAAGTAAAAAACCTTATACTACGGGATTGTCTAACTTACCTTAAGTAAAAATAAGATTAAACAATTCCATTCAAAATGATTGGTGCAATTAATACCTACAACTTAACCATCTTAAAGTATAATAGAAAATTACACCAATCATTTTAGATAGTTGTTTAACCTCATTTTTACTTGAAATAAGTTAGACAACTCCTTATACTACACCCTCCTCAGACTTACACACACAGAGACAATGTCAGTTGGCACCCGGAGTTCCCCCAAACACTTCAGTGTGCATGCTTTGGGAATTTTGATTCTCTGAAGCCGCAAGCAAACACATTGAAGTGATCAGAGGAACTCTAGGGAGTAGGGGATAGCTGACTTTCCACATTTGCATGCGTTTTGTGTTTCAATAACAACGAGGCCATGGAGATGAGTCCTACCATTTATAGCAAAAATTTAATATATGTTCCTTCATATGGTGGTGGTACCGCATGAAGGAGGACCAGTACTAGAGCTGAAAATAACGATGTTGATTTAGCTATAGCTGAACCTGGTCAGTGTCCAGGGTAGATGAAGAATGGAGAATAATTTAATGTGACGTAGCGGGCCAAAAGCTCTCCAACACCCTCATCAAACATGTCCATGTAGGTGAAACAAAGTTTAGAAGAGTGTCTACGATACGACTACCCATGTCTTTATTCCAATTCTATAATAATTTGTATTTACTATATCTTATAATTTAGGGCAATAAATTATTAGATATCATAAATATTTTATTTTTTTCGAAAATATATAACTAATGTTCTAATAGTGCTAATTATAAATTTGTAGCAACTTGAATTGACCTAGCTGTCTTCTGCTTTGTAGTTAGCTCTGGGAAGGGTTGCAAAGTGATGATTTCTGAGTTTTCTGGCTGGTTAAGTTTCCCCATATGATTTCACCAAAAAAAAAAAAGAGTTTCCCCATATGATTGCACTTTAAAATCTTCTATGCCATAATGCATAATTTTATACTTTTTTTTCTTGAATAAGCAACATAGTTTTATACTTCGGTCTTATCATTGCTTAGTCAGCAATTGAATGAAGATTTAATCTGCTTGCTTTCTCTTGTCCCCTACATGTGAATGATTAGTACTCCACATTTTACTGTACATGAAAGGAACTCTAAAACTTCGTTGTTTTCATCTTTTGAGGTGTCATGTTATACAAACCACCTTAATTTATCACGTAACACACTATATAAACAAAATGATGACCTAACTTCTAATTAAGGGGTCTGTATAGATCAATTAATTACACTGGCACAAAGATATCAAGCTTTTTTGGAAAATGTTCAGGAATTTTCAGATCTTTTTTTTTTTTTTTTTTTTTTTGAGGTTGGAATTTTCAGATCTTTAACACAAATGTAACGACAAATATTTTATCTGCAATTTTTGTTAAAAGAATTGTGGCTGTTGACATGATGATCTATAGACCCATTTCCAAGGATATACTAATAAATCCAAGAAGTTTCTCTTTCAGCTGAACTTTCTCATAAGGCTTTCACAGACATTGAAACCAAAGAAAGCAGAACGTGGAGAGGAATTGAAGGTAATTAAATTTTATTCTTCCCTATTCTGTAATAAAGATACCTTGTGTGGTTTAGGAATGAAATGAATTCTATTCATATTTTTGCTTGCAGTGTTAGTTGAACACAAGAGTTCCCCCAAACACTTCATCGAAGAAGGCCTATAATGGGTACCAGTTTACACTAGCTAGCCCCCTTCACATGAAGCGTTCAGAGGAACTCCAAGGGACACATGCTTCTCTACTACTTGCTGTCTTGGATAGACAAAAGGCACAGCAACTGTTCTATTTATATATGGCGGAGAATTTCATGTTCATTGATCAAAATAAAATGTGAATTTTATGTGGACATGGAGTATTCTACGCAATTAATGAAGGTACTTTCTTTCTCTGAACCTGGTCAGGATGTTCGCCAAGAAGGGGAGTCAGTGATGGAGTGGGCTCGTTGCTGCTAAAGTATTTTCATAAGATCCTTTCATCTTCCAGTCATTTTCATGGTCATTAAAGGCTAGGGGAAATATATATGTAAGAGTGTAAGAGGTGATCATATATATGTAATGTAGTTACAAGTATTTAGAGAAAAAAGGAAATGTATACTGTTTATGCGTATTCATAAAAAAAAAGTAAAAAGTATTCTTATTCTCCATTTTGAATTAGAGTGAATCAATCCCAATAAAATAGTCGGCAATAAGATAAATATCCATTATTCGTTATTTGTAATTCTACTGCATTCACTTTGTCATGTTAACGTTCCATTTAAAAATATGTGCCAGTTACGTGACCAGATTTTATTTTATTTGTTGCTTTTAAGAACAAAAATAAAAATGAGGAAAAAAGTTTAATGAAATGTAAAATTTTAAATATTTCAAATCAAATAAAATTTCAAATTGAATAGAACATACACATGCTTGATTCCAAATACTCCACCGCTCACAAAATCCCAATTTGATTGTTGTTGCGGGTCAGTGTGATTTGATGAACAATACCCTCACTGGGGAAATTTTTTTGGTTTCTCAGTTAATGAGGGGAACAATATTTCATTATCACAGTACGTGGATGATACTCTGTTGGTTAGAGAGACAATAATAGAAAATTTATGACGTGTCTAGGCTAAAAATAAATTTCAGTAAAAGTACTTTTTTTGGTATTAATGTGGAGCACTCTTTCTTGGTGGCTGCTTTAATTTCTTGCATTGTGGTATTAGTAATCTTCATTTTAAGTTTGTTGGGTTGTCGATAGATGCAAATTCAAGGAAGGCCAGGTGTTCACTCGGGCATTGATTATAGAGTCAATGAAGTGTTGGTTGGAAACATGAAAAAGAAAGAAATTGTGCCTTGGTAGCTGCATTATGCTAATAAATTCTGTGTTATCTAGTTTATCTTTATATTATCTCTCATTTTTTTTAAATGCCAAAGAAAGTCTTGAATGTCTTAAAAGGTTTGCAAAGAACTTTTCTGTGGTTCAGTGGAAATGACTCTCTTAAAATTGCTTGGGTTAGCTTGCACAAAATTTGTTAGCTGAAATCTTGTGGTGGTTTAGGAGTAAAGGATTTGGAATATTTTAACTTGAGCTTATTAACTAAATGGAGATGGTGATTTTTAGTTGACCCTGAAATTATTTAATTTTCACTTTTATCTCATAAGTAGGTAATATTGGATGTTTTCTCATAGAAGTTTCATGATTGACTTCCCCTAGTTTACTATGGTGGAGGGATCAATTCTTAGAGAATGTTAATCATATGCCACTGCTTTGGTTCTCTCAATTTGTTACAAGATAGGTCAGAAAAGAGGAACATGTTCAATTTTGACACACTGAATAAATTATTTTAAAAAAAAAATTGAAGCATATTAAAACCATTCAATATTATTATAATATTGTTCGCGATATGATTTGAACATGTTCGTGATATGATTTGAACATTCAATATTAAAATCAACTTATATTTCTTTCTATTTATTTATGTTCTTTTTTATTTTATTTTTTCTAATATATGACATTTGAAAATTTAATATATTTTTTAAAAAATCATTATTATTTTGAATAATTTACTTAATGAATTTTAGATCGTGCAATTTTCAGAAATTGCAATAGTTTTTTTTTCCCGTACTTCGTCATTTCTTCTAATTTTGATTCCACTACAAACATTAATATTTAAAATGATTGCAAAGTTAAGAAATAGTGAATCTCATCAAATTATTTATTTTTGGAGTCTTCCTAATATCAAACAATCGACATGGATGACAAGGTATTTCTTAATTAGAATTTTTTTCGTTAGTGTATTAACATTAACATTTGATTTTCTTTTTTGCAGCTTGGCAAAATCTAATATATTGTATGGAGTGTTAAATTTAAATCAATATTGCTGATGGAAAGGAGATGTTACAAGCTATATACTCCTTCCAGTCCTTTTTATAAGAACCAAATTAGAAGTTTGACTTGATCCTTTGATAAGAACTAATCTAGAATGTCTCATGTATTAATTTTTTTTTACACAAATGCCTATAATTATGAATCTTTTTTCTCTATGATCATTAAATAGTAGGTAGGATACATTCATGTCTTAGACTCTTTGAGAGTCTAACTTTGCCTTGTAAGAAGAGAAATTTGAAAACTTTACTTTACCTCTTTACATTCATAACCAATAAAGAATTAAGACAATAAATATATTACTAATGAGAGAGCTAGATTGAAAAAATTAAATATTTGAAAAAAGAATTAGAATATGTCTTGTTAATGTTAAGAATAATTTTGAAAAGAATATGCAAATGTAGGACAAATTTAATGCTTCTAGCTAAATTAACTAATTTCCTTAATCCTTGTAAATTAGTGAACTGGGTCTTACAATAAGGACTGGAAGGAGTAATTTATTGGTGATTCTAAACAATAACAAATACAACTTGATTGACCATCCATAAAAATTATATTTTAAGCCAATGACAGTAGTGAAGCTAGTCAATTCCTCTTATTTGGTTTACTTTCACACCATATACAAATATTTTTTAAGCAAGTAGGGAGGACATAGTCTTCGTTGGTAATAATAGTTATATATAAAATTATTATTTTTGCATCTTTTTTTTTTTTGGTGTTCAATTTTATACACGCACGCACACACACACATGAATGTATATATGTATGTATATGTACGTATGTTTACGTATGTGTGTGTGTGTGTGTGTGTGTGTGTCACACACATACACACACACTAGTGCAAAAATGTGAATCTATAACAGGCTTTTTAAATCGATTCACGAATAACAGATATAAACAAAGACGTGGTGACATTTTTGTAAATAATGGAAACAAATTTACATTGGTTAAATTTTAAACTGATGTAAAAAGATGCTTTTTCATTGGTTCAAAATTTAAATGATGTAAAATATATTTTAAAACACCCTGTGTCGATTTAGAGTTATAACTTGTGCAAAATTTGATTTTTCCTTCGATAGTTCTTGTGTGTATTTGATTTTTCTTTTAGTAGTTTCTCTGTGTATGTGTGTGTGTGTGTGTGTTTGATTTTTCCTTCGATAGTTCCTTTATGTGTGTTTTAAAACACCCTACGTCAATTTAGAGTTGTAACCCTTACAAAATTTGATTTAGGGCCTTGGGGTGGGTTCTTTCCTTTGGGAGTTCTTGTGTGTGTGTGTGTGCGTGTGAAATATATAGTGTATACATACACACACACACTAGTGCAAAAATGCGAATCTATAAAAGGCATTTTAGATCAGTTCACAAATAACTGATGTAAACAAAGATATGGTGGCATTTTTGTAAATAATGGGAACAAATTTACATTGGTTAAATTTTGAACCGATGTAAAATGTAAAAAGCATATTTTTACATCGGTTCAAAATTTAACCAATGTAGAATATGTTTTAAAACACCCCGCGTCGATTTAGAGTTGTAACTTTTGCAAAATTTGATTTAGGGCCTCTAGGTGGGTTCTTTCATTCGGTAGTTCCAATGATGAATTTGCGAGTAAGTTTGACACTGCCATCATAGCGAAACCCCAACTGCGATCGTGCAACGCCAACAAAACGAAACCCCAACCTCAATGCCACCACCAATCAACCACCACTGTGACATCGAAGAAACTCAAGTAAGTTCGACGTCGCTAATAAAGCGGAACCCCAATCTACAATTGCGCAACCTCGACAAAGCAAAACCCCAAACGCAAGTGACCCTAACGAAGTGGAGACTGTGATTGCAACCTCGATGCCGCCACCAAATGTCGCAACATCGAGGTTAGCGAAAAATTTGACCAAATCTTTATTGTTTAATTTCTTTCACATTTGCTTGTGTATGGACTTGAACTTACCATGAATAAAATTTAGCAGTTCCTTGTTCCTGCTCTAGTGAGGTGGCATTCTTCGCATTTGAATCTTGGTTTGAAGCGATTTTGTGGTAGCATAGGATTTTTAGATATTATTTAAAAAGAATAATTTTACATTCATAAAGATTAGTTACCAACCTCCACTTGTAGAAGTCCTTTCCAAGCAAGAAGGGAATTAGGACAAGTTAATACCTAAGATACTATTAACAGACCTTGACGTTAGAGATAATAACCTTAACTCGAGTCAATCACAGGATTAGTTTATCCATAACTAGCTTGATGCAAACCCGACTCAAACCATCCAGATTAAGGTAGGACTTCCCCTGGATGTTCAGGAAGAGCTCACCAAGTTCCTGAAAGACAATGCCAACCTTTTCGTTAGGAAAACAAATAGCATGCTAGGAACTAACCCATGTTTTATTTGCATCAAATTGGATATTAACTCTAGAGTCAAATCAATAGTCTTGAGATGTTGGAAGATAGGTCTTGAAAGCAAAAATTATGCTTGGAGAAGTTCTTTTGGTGCCAGAGAATCAAGTACAATTGGTTCCATTACTATGATCGAAATATCACATTCTTTTACACCTCAATGGTCACTCGTTAAAAAAAGAATAAAAATAGAATGCCTTTTGGATGCAAATGGGGATTGCATATGGACCTAGATCAATTAAAGGATACGGCCACGACCTACTTTAAGGAGCTTTACACTTCTTTAGATAAGGTCAAGCCCTGTACATTGATAGACTACTTCCTTACCTTGGATATTGCTATTATGAATGATATTTAGCCTTCATTTACAGATGCTAACATTCATAATGTCATGTTTAGCATGGGTGTGCTTAAGGCTCTAGGATTGAATGGTTTTCAACCTATCTTCTTCTAACTAGGAGTTTATTAGGCCTTCCACATGTAATTTAGTCAAGAAGAGCTATGACAATCCAAGCTATACCTTTTTGGTGTGTATTTATGCAATTATCCTATCTTTTCTATAATTTAAAACTTTGATTGACCCTAATTTTAGGTAGTTTGTAAGTAATTAGGATTCATTGATCGTGTCTATAGTTTAGAATGTTTTAATTTTGTTTTGCTAACTTTTGTGTAGGAAGTGAAGGAAGAATGAAGGTTTGGGGTAAGTTTAGAATAGTGGATTAGCTTAGCAGGCGAAAAGGTCACTCAGCGAGTATGAAAGAGTTTTGTTGACCAAGATTTGCTAAGTGAGCGAATTCCTCGCTTAGCAGAAAGGTTACCAAAGAGCACTTAAGTTACTTGCTTAGTGACTATTAAGGTCGCTTAGCAAGGTGAAGTCTAGAGACCACGACAAAAGGCTCACTAAGCATAAGCATATGACATGACACTTAATGAGAGTGCAACAAAAGGCATAAAAGGGTCGCCCAAGACAAGACCCATCACTGAACATTATTTCTATTGCGACCTAGGGTTCTATGTGACGGTTGGGAAACTCTCCATGCTCATCTTCATCATTTCTTCACCATTTTGGAGGCTACACATGTCTATGATTGATTAGATTTTCCCTTGTAGGGGTTTAATGTAATTAAACCTACTCTCATATATACATTCTGAGTTATCTATTCATGTTTATATTTCATTATTTAGTGCTTTCACTTCTTTGCTTAATGCCTATTGTGAATGTTGTTGGAAAACACTTTCTAATCTTGAATTGAAGTAAAACACCTAATAGACCTTGTATCTAGGAGTAGAACATGGTTTATTAGTCATATCATAACCTCTAATCTTAAAACAAGTTCCTTGGTTAGGTTAATCAAGGGATTGAGAGTTTAATCAAGGAACTTAGGCTCTTTTCTCTAAGGGATTGGGGTTTAAGTGTTTTTATTGGTTGATGATAATATTTGAAGTAGGAACTTAATGAGTAACCATTATGATGTATGAAAGGATGTTTTAGTGAAGTTAAATCCCAACATCTTTCATTTTTATTGTCAAAACATTTCTCTGCACATTAACTGTTTGTTAAAAATCCCAAAAAGAATTAATTCCATTTGCATTGCTTTGTTCTAAGTTTATTGCAATCAAATTTCCCTTTCACTACAATCAAATATCATTTTCGCTAGTTTACATAGCAAAAAGTGTGAATATTGTTAGTATTGCGCAAGTTCTCGTGAGATGATACTCATACTTATCACTATCTATTTAAGCGACTTGGTACACTTACCAAAGTCCCAACACCCTGCCCTATGACTATCAATCAATTTTGCCCCATCCCTTTATGTAACGTGCTCTACAAGATTATAACTAAAATCATGGTAACTTAAATGAAAAAGTTATGAATATCCTGGTGGCGTCAAACTAGTGTAATTTTCGAGGTTGACATAGCTCGGATAATTAGGTTAGAAGGTCTTGGTGGAAGTAAAAAAATTTTAATCTCATGCAATGAGTTACGTACGACATTGATTGTATGACTTTTATCCTCAAGTATCATATTGTACGCATTGTAAGCACTTACATATAGTTATACCCTTATACTAGGTCTTGAGGAATGTAGATTCTTCTTTTAATAAAATAAATAAATTCCTTTTTAAATCTAATCAAAATAAAATATAAATCATACCAAAATAAATTGTCTTTTAATTTTTTTTCCCCAAAAATCTCACCAAAGATCTTATCTAATAAAGTCTCTTCTCAAAAATCTTCTACTAGTATTCTTTCCAAATTTCTTTATTTCAAAATATTTTTTTTTTTTGTTTTCTTACTTTCAAAACCCCCCAAAAAATGATTTCCTTTTTATTTTAGTTAAAAGTGGTTAAATAAATTTTCAGTTATTACAAATCTTGCACAATCAAGTGAGAGATAACAACTTTAGAGCGGACATAATAGGAATGGTGTGAGAATCAATTTTTACCCTTCCCTTCCAAACCTATCTTTTTTTTTTAGACCATTCAAATATTTTTGAAAGGATTTTTTTTAATGATTTTCCAAATTAAATAAACTTTGGTGACAACTTATTCATTATAGATGACGCATTTGTATTGATTAGACTGATATACATAAAAGATTGTATAAAAAAATTACACCAAAAAAAAGATAAGAAGAAAAAAGAGAAAAATGTAAATAATATGATTAATATGATGGGGAGAGATTAAAAAAAATATAGTAGAAAATGTTATGACGAATTGTTGAATAAATAATATAACTCAAAATGAAAAAGAAAAATGTTATGATTAATATAACTTTTTAAAAGAATATATGCATGCACCTTGAAAATTTGCTGGAGATTACGCACAAGGTAAAGCATGGATATTGAGTGCTAACCTTGACATCTCCTCACCTTAAACAAAGGGAAAGGTTTTGATTTTTGAATGTATTGCCAAAAATGTATTAAGTTTTTTTTTTATATATTAAAAATGTATTAAGTTTTGGGAGTCGTTAATAATATTGCTCCATATATAACTAGTTTGCTGCAAATATCGCTGGTGAAATATTGTTGATGGACTCCGCAACCAGAGTAGCATCGATCGAAAGTTCCAACAAGACTACAATAGACCCATATCCATGGATTTACTTATTAATCCAAGACGTTTCTCCATCAGCTAAATATAATTAAAACCTTGTTTAGGTCAATAAATTCTCTTCAAGCTTTGGCAGATAGTGGAATCAGAGAAGACAGAATGTGGAGAGATATTGAACGTATAATAATAAGTGTATAGCTAACAAATAGAGATTAAAGAATGGACAAAACTTAGATGTAAGTGTATATAAGTGATGTTGGTGCTGTTCTCCAATTAAAATTGAAGTTTTACTTCCGTAATAAGCTTTGACATTTAATATGAAATTTTTTATTATGCAAATTATTGAGGTGAAACTCTAATTTTAATTAAAAAACAGCACTTACAAAACTACATTTAAGTTTTGTCCTTAAAGAATACCTGTGGTTTTAGTGCACAAGGTAAATTTGCCTGCTTTTCAATTGTGCAATATAGATAATCAACTGGGCAGAATATATAGCAATGCTTGTCAATGAAATGAATTTGGTTCATTTTTGCTTAGCAATGTTGGTTGAACCCAAGAGTTCCCCCAAACACTTCATCAGAGAAGGCCTATAACGGGTAGCAGTTTAGACTAGCTAACCCCTCACATGAAGCGTTCAGAGGAACTCCAAGAGACAACCAACAAAAAGTCCCTGTAGGAAGGTACATGCTTCTCTACTACTTGTCTTGGATAGACAAATGGCACAACAACTGTTCTATTTATGGTGGAGATTTTCATAATCATTGATCAACATAAATGTGAATTTTATGTGGACATGGGGAATTCTACGCAATGAAGGTACTTTCTTTCTCTGAACCTGGTCAGGATGTAGGGCAAGAAGGGGAGTCAGTGATCAAGTGGGTTCATTGCTGCTAAAGTGATCCAAAACATACATCAAAAGCTTACATAAGAACCTTTCTTGCCCTTCCAGTCATTTTCATAGTCATTAACTTTTTAGGCTAAGAGGTGATCATATGTAGTTACATATATTTAAAGGAAAATGCATGCTTTCTGTGTGTACTCATCAAGAAAAGAAAAAAAAAAGTATTCTTATCCTCCCTTTTAAATTATAGGAATCAATCCCAATAAAATCAATCGTCAATCATATGCGTTTGATAATATTTCTTAACATTTTCACCAAGTAGGTAATAGGTACTAATAGATATTCATTATTTGTAGTTCGATTTCATTCACTTTATCATCTTGTTACAAAACTTCTCTTAATCAATAGACATGTTCTTTCCATTTAACAATATATGCGGGTTAGGAGACTGGATTTCATTTTATTTGTTGTTTTTATAAGAACAAAAAATAAAAAGGAGAAAATGTTTAATGAAGTGTAATTTTAATATCTCAATATCAGATAACTTGATAGAATATATTAATTATTTCATTTAATACTTTTTTTATAAGGTATTAAGAAGATTAATAAAAAAAATATTATAGGAAGATATAGTATTACTTGTTGAACAAAATAAGTATTAAATTACTTTAATAATTTTGATATATAAAATTCTTTTTTAATAAAATTTATTTACTTGCACTTCCTTAATTACTAATTATCATTTTTCTATACTCAATAGTTTGACTTAATTAGTATGTTTTTAATTCTATAAATGTTTTAGTTTTGGATTCCTTGAAGCCTTTAACTTTTGACTTTGTTTTAACATTTTTTATATTATTTCTTTGTTAGTTTTCTATGTTAGTAATACTCTATTAATTTATGACGTGACAATAGTAATTCCACATCATCACAGCTACGTGTGTTCCATTTCTCTCGTGGCATTCTAACACTGTCTACCACCAACACACGTTTCACTGCCTTCATCTTCCTCCCGCATCTCATCACATCATCTCTAACATAGCACTTAAAACATCTTTCCATCTCCCAAGCAGCCACCATAATTGAGCACCATTGTTCCATCTCACGAAACAGCACAGTACGTGATCTCCATCTCCATGTCTGTCCCGACCCAATCTCTATGACAAGTTTTGTCCCCAACTTGAACCACACCTCACGTAGGCAAACAGTTCTTATTTGGAAGAACAGTGTCAAGCGTTACACATGCACCTTCCCCGTTTTCTTCCTCATCCTATGACATCCCTTTTATGAATCCATTTCTGTAATACACAATCAGAGCTGTGAACCACGCAACAATGCAACTTGTTAATTAAGGTCTCTACAAGCCACCTAGCTCCATCTCCTCCATGATTTAAGGGTGGGGGTGGGGTTTTTTTTATTTTTTATTATCAGCCAAAAAAGATATATATTAGATAAGAGATATAAGGAGTACCTAAACCCATTTACAAAACATACAGTACCAACCTTTCAGTTTCTACAAACACTTCAAGCATACAGAGGATTTGTTGACCACTCAAAAAAGGAAAAAGAGAAACCTTTCACTTTGTCATATAGTCATGACCAAGATCTAAATTTAATCAAGTCAAGCACATAATTACATAGTGGGGGCGGGGGATTACCATCAGAATTTTGAGAATAGATGCAAGTGATTCCAACATAGTGTGACCATACATCATAGAGTTCAAAATAAAGAATAGGGATATCATAGAAAATCATTGTGTAATTAATTGAAGAATAAAAAATAATGAAATGATTATAGCAAATTCTTATTTATACTAGTGTTATATGCCTAACTAACTAAGTAAATTCTAACCATTAATTATTTCCTAATCAACTAAAAGTAACAGTGATCCGAGTGATGCATAACACCCTCCCGCAAGCTCATAAGTGGTGTCACCACAATGAGCTTGAATAAAAAAGAAAATAACAAGAGAGGAAACCTTTTGTTTTTTTACACATACTGTTATAAAAAAAATGACAAACAAAAATCACAGCCCAAAAGCCCAACTAGCCATTAAGCTTCCACTTCAACACATTTCTTCCTGGGAGAGCAGAAAAGCCAAAATAAATTCGTATGGATGCTACACCTTCCCCACGTGCCCACCACAACACACACTTTCACTGCCTTCGCTATGGCCCTTTCCACGTCCTCCGTCTCCAAACACAAAACAACACCATTTCCCTTAGCCTTCACTGGTGAAGCAGAGTCATCAATGAGGCCAACTTCCTCTGCACCAAACGTGGCCTTATATAATAGAACGACGTTGTTTGTCTTTGGAACTTCCACCAAGAGTCACGACATAATAGCGACAAATGACACCGTGCCTATGAAGGTATTCCACGCACGAAGCAACACAGTCCATGCCTTCTTCCATTTTCTCTCCATCATGATGTCGTAATCGACAGTTTTGTAGCATTGGAGAATCAGAGAATCAAGCAAACAAGCTTCGACAATCTTCGAATCTTCGGTGATCAAAACCTCCCCAAATCCTCCCGTAAATTTTCTGACTGCGCTCTTGGAGAGGAGGATAGAGAAGAGGAATTGGAACAGTGAACGATGATTTCTGCTAGGATCAAATGGCTTTTCCTTGTCGTATATCGCAATCCGCTTCAGAATCTCATAAGGCTTGCTCCACCCATTGATTTTAAGTTCTAGCAAAATCTGCAACAACGAAATCTGGTTACGGAGCCTATCAATCAATTTCGGCGAGTTGAGGATGAAGTTGCTTTGTTTCTTTGGTGTCAGCACCTATCGCATGAGGAACTACGTCTTCGTCATTGATTTTCTATTTGGAATGGCCACAGTTGAACGCTCAAACAAGGCTGCGAACGAATCGCATTTGCAAAGGGGAAAAAGAGAAGAACGAGGCTTTGCTAAAATTGGATTGGGGTTTTCTTCCTCCATTGTTGATTCAGCAACCAAGCATTCAACACCTGATTCTTTCTCATCATCTTCTACAGTGGAATCATTGCCCTCTCCATGAGAGAGCTCTTATACCATATCAGAACTTTGAGAATAGATGCAAATGATTCCAACATAGTGTGACTATACATCATAGAATTCAAAATAGAGAAGATGAGTACCATAGAAAATCATTATGTAATTGACTAAAGAATAAAAGATAATGAATGGTTACAACAAACTCTTATTTATACTAGTGTTATATGCCTAACTTACCAAGTAAATCCTAATCATTGATTATTTTCTAATCAATGTACACTATTAAAAGTAACAGTGATCCAAGTGATGCTTAACAATTACCAATTGATGAAAAATGTGGTAATCTGGGGACTCTAGATTACACACCACCAGAGTATATTGAGAACAGATTCTTTACTTCGAAGATGGATGTTTTCCATTTGGGGTCGTGATTTGTGAGCTTCTTTGGGGAAGACAAGCCACTAGTGGGTACAAGAATGGATCAAAGGAGTAACTGCTGTCAATAGGTATTTGAAGGAGATAATGCTAGGAGAAACTGGGGTTTTATTGATCCAACTTTAAGAGATGATCTAACACATATTGTACAAAGGTTTGGCTTGTAGTTTTGGAAGACATGCTAAATTCCACAAGGTGGAGGGAAGACTCTATGGCTGAAGAGCAAGGCAGAAGTTTCTTTTTTATTTGATTTTTAGAGGGAGAAGCCCAAACTCCCCTAAATGTGTGTAGGAATTTTAATTGAATTGGGGTGAAATTTTGTGTAATTAGAATAGGGTTAGATGTGATTGTGTTTTGGAATTTCACCCTATGATGAGGCAAGGTCCGGTGCAGTTGGACAAGTCCAACGTAGACGAACAAAGGAATTCCTCCATAAGAAAATTGGTGTGAAATACTTCTCTGTAATAATGGTTCTTGGTTAACATGTTCAGAAGAATTATTATTAATTTAGATTAGTCCGCAATTAGCAAGTTCTCAAATTACAATTAATAATAAAGAAACTTATATTTTATAAATTGTCAAAGTTATTAGCATACAATTAATAATGATATTTAGTTTTTAGGACCGAAATTGTTGTACAAATTTGTTCTTATCTTTTTTTAAAAAAAATGATAAATGAAAAATAAAATTCACAATTTTACTCCCAAAGTTTGTCTCAAAACTTAGAAATAACATAAAATGCATTAATTAAATTTCACCCCGCTTTCTATCCCAAAATTGTGATGGAATGAAAATTTCGTCCCGAAGTGTTTACGAGACGAGCAAAAATGCGACAAAATCTTTTGGTCACAAATTATGTCGCATAATCATTTTGGGACAGAAATTTCCATCTGGAATAATTTTTTTCTCGTTGTAATTATTAATTACATTTTAATTCAAATAATATATAAAAATTAATAAACAACTAAATTATAAAAGTGTGTAATTTTAACTTTATTATTTAATTTTTTGTGTGTGTGTGTGTGTGGGTGTGGGTGGTTTAGGGTTCTTGGTTGCATTTCAACCAACTAATTGAAAACAAATTTTGTCTTGGTTGTTTGGGATGAGAAGTGGACGTCCCATGTAGTCTAGGTAACAAGAAATAAATTTGAAAATTTTCATGGTTTAAACTTTGACTTAAATTGGTGCTAAAAAAAATTTAGGAAGAGAGTTGAACAACCTTGTTTTGTCAACATGAATTTTAATGTCATGATCAATGACTTGATTTTATAAGTTTATGACCCATTTGAAAAAATTGGAAATGTTTAGAAAAAAAAAAAAAACTTGTAAGGCTCAGGAAAATTTTCTCACTCCTAAGAAGCTTCTTTAATTGTGAGTTGGAAGCTGAATTAAAATAAAAATTATTTTAATCAACAACGTCAAAAAGTCTTAAAATTTTTCATAGGACTTAATTATAATTAACACTAATTAATCATAATTAATTCCTTAGGCTTGTTAACCGTTTGCCCACTTTCACAATGTAATCCTACACTACTAGTTAACACAGTCCCAATTTTGGTGAAATTTTCTGCTAAAATTCACGTAGAAAATCATACATGTTTTTTAATTAATTTTTTAGAAATAAAAAATAATTTTTTTCTTATAATTATTTTAAACTTCTTTAAATCATTGATTAGAAAACATGTGTTACACAAAACAAGGTAGACAACTGAGTGGACTGTCATACTCCATATTAGTATGTTGGATAAAGAAACTCCTTTGTACACAATGAGGATCAAAGATATGGAACACACACAATGTACACCACAAGATAGAAGTAGCAGAATAACACAAATTTAACGTGGTTTAGCACCTCTTGCCTAGGCTCACAAGAACATTTCAATTAATATTCTTTCTCTCAAATACTCACTCTATTACAAGTTTTATCTAGACAAACTTGAGAAACCCTCTCTTGACATGACCTCATTTCACTTAGCGTTGTGACTTCCTCTTCAGGTCAGGTGATTCTTCTCATCTCAAGAACCTCTATTTCCAAACCTAACATCCTAATCTAAAAAGAAAAAACAAATCCTTAAAATCAAAATAATATCTTTAAATTTAAACAATATCCTTAAGATTTGAAATTTAAATTGTTCTCCCAACACAGTAGAGACAATTTCTTTGTATTTTAGTTAAAAAATTTAATTAGTATGCATTTTCAGTATACAAAAAATTTACACTAACACTTACTAAAATTTTAAAATATTATTATTCATCGCTCTCTTTTAATTATTGATAGATGCTAACAAATAATAATATGTAAAACTATTAGTTAATACTAGTGTAAACTTCTTTAAAACTTGCTAGTCAAACTTTAAGTTAAATCCATACTTAAAAAAAAAAATCTCAAAAAGTTTACTTTTCCATTCGCATCCACAAACGAGTTGTATATGTTCTCTACTCCATAAATTTGCGTAGTTATATTTATACCAAGTTGTTGCCATGTAAGATAATGCATATATATAGCATCAATAAATAGGCTGTAGGTTTGGGATTCTCTTATTGGAAGACTTTAATGCTTACCTCCATAAAATATATCACGACTGATTACCGAATATTGTTAAGGCCATCGTCGAAGTTGTATCCAAGAGGAAGCATGTTAGCTTTGTAATTCAAAAATCTTAAATTACCTGAGACTCTATGGCACTCCCATGTTTACCTGGACTTTCTGCAATTTAGCCTGGGGAAGACCCAAAATCAGATTCAGTTGTCGCACAAAACTGTCAAAACTGTGTGTTGGGATTGAGTTGCTTCAACATGGTGAAAGCCAGTAGTCTAAGCTCTGAAGGTCTTCAGAAATTTTATGAAAAAAGGTTATGATTAATATGGATTATTTGAAAATTGAGCATCCTTTTGTCACCAACTGAATATGAATCTTTGCTTCCCACTGACACTAAAGGCAGTTGTGTACAACAGCATCAATCATGGAGACTTTGGAATACAAGTGTTGCATGATATTGAATTTCTGTTTAGTGATGCACCATATTTTAAAACCCTACGCCTCCTGTCATGTCCGCAGTGATTGAATACCTTGACATGGAAAGTTTAATATTTAGCCTGTCTTCAGGCTTTTTCTTTGATTTCCCCCTGTACAAATTTTGTTCCTAAAGTGCACCTGTTGCATGGTACAACTACAGGGTTTTCAAAGATATACACTTAATAAATGAGTTCCAAATTTGATAAATGTTTCTTATATTTTTCCTTTTGTTAGTTTTTGTTTTCAGCTTGGTATCATAACAAACAGATTCATGGATGGCCACGGTTCTCAAGTGAATATTAGAGCTGCAAGAAAGCTGCTTATGCTAAATTATTTATACTAGGGTATATGTCCTATTGTATATGAGTACATGGTCTATTGCTTAACATATATAGAAAAGTAGATTTTATCAATTAACAATCAAGCGGCCTCAACTAAATATATATGATCCTTGCTGCCACACAACTCAAACAATAATAGACGACAATCGTGGTCACCAGAGTGAAATAAAAGCTGCAGTTTATCTCCTAAATATTACTATAGACCCAGTTCCAAGAAGTTACCTTGCGAATGCTAAATAGGGGTTTTTAAGGTTGTGAGAGTTGAGGCAGGCAGGCATGTAATGCAAGAAATTTCTCCAACGGTTTTGTTTGTTGATTCTGTAATTGGTAAATGCAATTCATGGAGGAATCTTGTTTAAACTTTGCAAATTCTGATGAAAGCAATAATCGGATAATACAAGCAAACAATGACAGAAATTATTGATGGCCGGTTTGGTTGGCTAATTGATATAAAACACGAATATTATAAATTTGTGTGCTTAACTATTATGTATGCAAGAATCTATTGTGAAAGATAAAAAGACAGGAAAAAAAAAAAAACCTGATCATAATTGAACACAGAAATCCATGTTAATGAAAAGAATTTGGCTCCTTTTGGGTATTCAGAGTGCAAAATTCCACGTTGGGAATGAAATGAATATTGTTAACTTTTGACATGCAGTGTTAGTTGAATCCAGGAGTTCCCCCAAACACTTCATTGAAGAAGGACTATCCTTCCTAATTAAAGAGTTTTAGAGAAGCTAGCTTCTCATATGAAGCGTTCGGGGGAACTCCAAGAGACAGCCAACATATAATCTCTTGGACATGTTTCACTTGTTACCTTGGCTAAACAAATGCACAGCAAGTGCTCTATATATAGTGGAGATGTTTTGTTCAGAGAACAAATAAAGGTGAAAATTTATGTGGTCTTGCGGAAATCTAAAGTAAATAAAGTTGGTTTCTAGTTTCTACCGCTGAACCTAGTCAGGATGTTCGCCAAGAAGAATGGGGAACTGATAAAGAAAGACTCTTTTTGGCAGCATCACAGTGGGCTCGTTTCTGCTAAAGTAATAAATCATCAAAATCTAGCAAATGCTCACCGTTATTTTTAGTGTATTGAGCTTGTAGTTTATTTATATCTTTGCATTTGAAAAGAGAAATTTGTATGGGTTAGAATATCCATTCTACTCTGCTTATTAATAAATTTTTACTTGTAAAAAAAATATCAAAATCTAATTCTCAATTCCTTGCACTCTTTTTCATTGTCATGTACTCTTTTGTTCGCGTAAGAGGTCTTAATAAATATAAGAGGTCTTGTCCAGTTAAAAGTAATGGAAAATTTATTGTAAATTACTCTCTTCTATCCTTTGTCTTTATATATATTCCAGCTTAAATAAACTTTTTTTTTTTTCCGTGGAGAATGAAATAAGCATTACTGCTGGTAATACATACTAGTAAATATCTGGTGTCTTACACGGATATTTTTTAATTTATGTGGAGAAATAAAACTAAGGTTTAACTGCACTTTTTACCTTTCAAGTTTTATAATTTTGTAAATTTTGTCACCCCAGAATTTTTTTGCAAATTTTATCCTCCAATTTTCAATTTTCACAAATTTTGCCCCCAAGTAGCAAAATTGTCACAATTAAGACATTTTGTAGTGGTTTTTCCTTTAAACCATCCCAATTAAGATAATTTTGGGGTTTTTTTTTTTATTTTGATGGTTTTTCTATTTGGGGCAAAATTTGCTAAAATTGAAAATTGCAGAACAAAATTGGCAAAAAAATTCTGGAGTGGCAAAATTTGCAAAATTGTAAAATTTAGGAGACCAAAAATACAATTAAGCCTAAAAATAGTTTAAATTTTGGGGTGAAAAAGCAAATTTTTTTAAAAAATATATATCAAAACTTCAATTTTTTAATATAAGTAGTTAAAATATAAGATAAAATGGAAAATTTTAATATAAAAAACCGAAGTTAAGATTCGTAAATGTTAGGATTTAGATTTACAATATAGAAATTGATTTTGTTTTTTTTTCTTTTTCTCTGAAATAAACATTCAATGCAAGTTTTTCATGCAAGTGTTCACTATATACAAGAAGTTAGAGACAAATATTTACGTAGATTTAAGTGTATTTTTACTTCATTACTCTATATTTTCAGACAAATGATTTCATCATTCACACTTAACATATATAATGACAAAGTGATGATAATGCATGTATATCTAAAGGTATTCATGCATGTTTAGGAAAGGTTATTTCTGGAGAAAGTATCAGTTGTTTTTAAACTCTCTTAATATAATATATATTTTTTATTATAAGTTAAGTGAAAAAAAAAAAAAGGTTCAATTCAATTACACAAAAATGTTATCGATGAAATGGATGAAATTAATTTTTATGTCTGCAGGATTGTCATCTTTCCTTAAATTTGTTTTAATGTACCACCAAACCTGTGGATCAACTAGCACTGGGTTATTCTAACTTATTCAATAGTCTCGAGTTCAAATCTTGGATATGCAGTTGTCTTTAATAAAAGATACCCGTGGTCTATACTAAAAATTTGTTTTAATATTTTTAAACTTTTTAATTAACTAAACCAATATTATACACTAATAAAGATTGGCTTTACAGCTGGTAAAATTGAACAGCATTGATGAATTTGTTAACTTAATGGAATAGTCTCCGGCATGCTCTAAATTTTTCGTTGAAAAATTAAACTGTAAAAAATTGAATATTTGGTTCATGTTTCACATTTTTCTCAAAAATTCTTTCAGAAAATTAATTAAAAAAAAAGAAGCAATTATTTATTTATATATTTGAACTATAAGTATAACGTAAAAGAGTGAGAAGGACATTTTATTTTAACTCTTAATTTGCAAAGTGCAGAAAACAAGAAAAAAAATAAAGGTCAGGATGAAAATTTTCTACTTGGCTTGTGATTTCAAAGTAAAGTTCACACAGTTTCACGTACTAGATTCCATCTAACACATGTCCTTCTGCATCAGAAAAGATTAAAACAGTAGACATAGCAAAAACATGGTAGGATTAAATAGCATGTGGCCACTCGATATTTGGTTCTTTGATTCTCATCCTACTTCAACTCCCTATTGCCCAATTTTGAGTCTAGGTTCACTAGCTTGCATCTTTAGCACTCTACTTTTCCATGTACAAGCGCAAATTTTACAGGCCAACGCAAAGAGCATAACTCATTCTGGATAGTGAGCTTGGACACACCATGCTCCACATAACATTTGTTGGTGTCAACATAAATTTTTCTTAAATGTTATTTGAGATTGACCGAATTTCAATTTCTCAAAAGGCCATGGCTTGAAGATCGAAATTGATTCGAATTATATATTGAAAAAGCGTTCAAGATTTAAAGGAAGAATCAATTCGAGATCAAACTTGATTTGTTGTTTCAAGGAAGAACCAAGAAGCTAAGAATAAAGAATAAAAATGACTAGAAAGAGAAATTCGAGGCAATGATTTGAGTACTTCAAGTCAAAAAACAATTATTAGTAGTTATCAAGTGTTACACGGATCGACAAATGTCAAAATAATTAGTCGATTCTAATCAACTCAACATGTGTACCTTGTATCATATTTCTTGACTGTTATTTGCAGAAATCTAGGAATTTTTATGGTTGAAACACTTACACAAAACACTATATAATACCTAACACACCTCACACATTAATAGCTACTAGTTCAAAGAGTCAAGTATATGTTTCCTACCAATTGTAATTCATAGACCTTCACATTCTGCAGTTACATTTGCTTTTTGATTTACCTTTAAATTTCTTTATCTTTCATTTGCGATTCTCTTTTACCCTTATTTTTCTTTAAATTCATGTTTCAAAATTCATTTTCAAGTTTTTACAGTTGCTTTCAATTTAATTTCATGTAATTTGATTTACTGTTTGAATTTATTCCAGTTCTTTATATTTAGTCATTTTATTTTATTTTATTGCAAATTTACTCTCTTTTCAAATTTACTTTCCTGCACATTTACGTTCTAAGTACTTTACATTTAATTTACATTCTTTATCATTTCAGCTCTTTTAATTTTGAATTGCCTATAATTCTATAACACATTTACAGTCTTTTCTTTTAAACTTACTTTCAATTTAAATGCTTTCGTTTAATTTATGCATTTACTTTTAAAGTTCCTTTTACATTTATGAAATTTACTTGTTTTATTTTTACATTTCATTGAAGGTTGATTTCATTTCTTTTTCACTTTTAAATTTCCACAATTAAGTTTCTTTCGAAACTTTACCTTTCTTCAAGTTACAATTGTAATATTGATCAAATTGAATTGAAATTCTATTTACCTTTGGAGTGAATTGAAATTGATTCATTTGTGTACAAGTTTTCATACTATGTTCAAAGTCATAACTAAATTCGATCACAACATAAACAAATCGAATTCTGATACTTGTTTGTGCGCCAGGATCTTAATAAAAAATATATTGAATTAAGATTTTAACTTCTATACAAGTCATTCAACTAAAAGCTAAACGTTACTGACTTACCAAAACGACCAAAAAGTAGATTTTTTCACTCTAAGTCCCCAATATATACTAAAACATTTAGAATCAACTAGTGAAATTAATAAAAATTTCGAGTTTTATACAATTCGAAACAACATATATAAAATCAAAACAAATTCCACTATCAACAACATATAAAACCAATAAATTAGAACGATAGTAGACATGTTAGGTATGACCTGAAGCTCCTTTGAAATCACCGAAACAAAGAATAAAAAAAAAATCATGGTAGTCTTAATAAAATACTCTACAATATTTCACATGCCATATTTATTTTTCATGCTTTAAAATCTTGCTCCTCGTCGCTGTATGTGTCTCTTTTCCTTCGCTTTCTATATTTAAAGCCACACACTAGTATGCATTCTCCAATATCTGCATATAGTCCATTTAAGGTGTATGCGGAGCAAGGTAAACAAGTGAGTAGGCGGTCGTACTCCATTGGTAGACAATTTCTCTGTATTATTTTAGTTAAAGAATTTAATTAATGCATTTTCAGTATACACAAGTTTTACAGTAACACCAAAATTTTAAACTATTATTATTCATCATATCGCTTTCTTTTTATCATTGAAAAAAAAAAAGGTGCTAATTAATAAATAATAATATGCAAAAATATTAGTTAATATACAAGTGTAGAACTTCATTATAATACATGCTAGTTGAACTTTAAGTTAAATCCATAATTTAAAAAAGAAAATCTCAAGATGTCTATTTTTCCATCCGCAGGTGTATATGTTCTCTACTCCGTAAACTTTACGTAGTTATATTTATGGGATTGTCTAACTTACCCCAAGTAACAATAAGGTTAAACAACTCCATCAAAGATAATTGGTACAATTTTTTATACTGTACTAATCATCTTTAGTTACATAAAAAATTACACTAATCATTTTTAATGGAATTGTTTAACTCTATTATTACTTGGAATAAGTTAAACAACTCTTATATTTATAATAAGATTTTGCCGATGTAAGATAATATACATATATAGCATGATGAAATATGCTGTAGGTTGGGATTCTCTTATTGGAAGTCGTAAATGCTAAGCCCCATAAAATATGTCACGACTGATTACAGATTATTGTTAATTATGGCCATCGAAGATATATCCAAGAGTAAGCATGTTAGCTTTGTAATTCAAAAGACTTAAATGACCGAGACTGTATTGCACTCCCATGTTCACCTGGACTGTGCAATTTAATCTGGGGAAGACCAAATTATACGCCCCAAAATCAGATTCACTTGTCTTGCAAAACAGTCAAACTGTGTGTTGTGATTGAGTTTCCTCAACATGGTGAAGGCAAGTAGAATAAGCTCTGAAGGTCTTCAGAAATTTTATGACAATAAAGGCAATTAAATTTCTAGCTGTTTGCCATATTTTAAAACCGTCTTCAGTCATGTCAGAAATGACTAAATAGCTTATCATGGCAGGATTAATATGTTGGCCGTTTTCAGGCTTTTCTTTGATCTTCCCCGTGTGCAAATTTTGCCCCTAAAGTGCACCTGTTGCATGGTACAGGGTTTACAAAGATATATACTCTCAAAGGAGTTCCAAATTTGACAATATGTTTCATATAATCTTTCCTTTTGTATGTTTTTGTTTTTCAGCTTGGTATCATGACAAACATATTCATGGATGGTAACGGTTCTAGCTGAAGCAAATATGTCCACGTAATGAAGAATAGAGCAGCAAGTAAGCTGCTTATGCTAAATTATTTAAGATAGGGTATTTTTCCTTTCGTGTATGACTACAAGGTCAATTGCTTAACTGGAAAAGTAGATTTTATCTATTAACAACCCTCAACTAAATATGATCCTTGCTGCCACACACCTCAAACCATCACCAGAGTGAAATAAAAACTGTAGTTTATCTCCTTGGAGTGCAACTGCATTTCACAAGAGTACAGTAGAAAGTACACAGTTCCAAGAAGTTAATTACCTTGGGAATGCTAAATAGGGTGTTTTAAGGTTGTGAGAGTTGGAACAGGCATGCATGCGATGCAAGAAATTTCTCCACCGGTTTGGTTTGTTCATTTTAACTGCAAATTCTGATGAAAGCAATTTGGACAATAGAATCAGACATTGCAGAATGTGGAGAGAATTTATTGAAGGCCAGTTTAGTTAGTCAACAGATAAAAAACACCAATATAGAAAATTTATGTGCTTCACTACTATGCAAGTGTCTATTGCGGAAGATAAAAAGACAGAAGAAAATGGCCTGATCACAATCGAACACAGAAATCCTCTACTATGTCAATATTTTGTGGCTTCTTTTGGGTATTTTCAAAGTACAAAAATCCACATGTTGGGAACGAAATGAATTTTGTTAACTCTTGATATGCAGTGTTAGTTGAATCCAAGAGTTCCCCCAAACACTTCATTGAAGAAGGACTATCCTTTCTAATTAAGGAGTTTGAGTAGCTAGCCCCCTCCTCATATGAAGCGTTCAGGGGAACTCCAAGAGACAGCCAACAAATAATCTCTTGGACATGTTCCTCTAACTTGTTGTTTTGGCTAAACAAATGCACAGCAAGGGCTCTATATATAGTAGAGATATTATGTTCACTTCAGAGAACAAATAAAACTGAATATTATGTCGTCACGTAGAAATCTAAAGTAAATGAAGTTTGTTTCTAGTTTCTACCGCTGAACCTAGTCAGGATGTTTGCCACGATGAATGGTAACTAATAAGAAGACTCTTTGTTAGGAGTCCTACATTGAGTAGAATAAGAAGTTCAATGTGGTGCTTAAGCCATGAGGCTTTCCACCTAATAGACTAGTTTTTTGGATTGGACTCTCCTCTTATGTTTAAGTCCTAACACTTTTATTGCAGCAACACAGTAGTCTCGGTTCTGGTAAAGTAATACAAAATTACATACCATCAAAATCGAACAGAAGATTCATTCTCAATCTCTTTCACTCTTTTTTATAGTAATGTGTTCTTCAATTTCTTCGCGTAAGTATAAGATGTCTTGTGCAGTTAAAAGGAAAGGAAAATAAACGTAAATTACTCTCTTCAATCTCCTACGTCTTTTTGTATACATATTCCAGCTTAAATAAACTTTTTCTCCCTGGAGAATAAAATTAACATTACTGGTAATACGTACTAGTAAATATCTTGTGTATTGCATGAATATTTTTTAATTTAAGCAGAGAAATAAAAGTAATTTAGATTTAGGGGTGAACAGGCAAATTCTAAAAAATTTAATGGAGAATTAATTTTAGAGTATAGGTAGTTAAAATGTAAATTAAAAGGGGAATTTTAACATTAAAAATTAAAAGTAATAATTGAATAAAATTTTTAAATGTAATTAACGAGAATTTAAATTTATAATATATTAAGAATTGATTTTTTTTTTTCCGTAAAACAATTCAGTGTAAGTTTTTAATAAAAGTGAGCACTACCAAGTTAGAGATAAAAATTTATGTAGGATTAAGTATAATTTTAGTCATTTACTCCATACTTTTACACAATGATTTCATCGTTTCACACTTAACATATATAATGCTAAAGTTATGATATTTATGTCTAAAGGTATATACATGTTCAGGGAAGGTTATTGAAGAAATATCAGTTGTTTTTAAACTCGTTAAAATTGTATTTTTAAAGTTAAGCTATAAAAAAAAAAATTAATACAAGCACACATAATTATCAAAGAAATAGATGAAATTATTTTGGTTTAATTATACTTTTTGTCCTTATAGTCACACGAAAAATTTCTCCCAACGAAATTTTCTCGAATTTTGCTCCCAATTTACAAAATGTCATGAATTTTGTTCCAGCATAATTAAACCGTCACAATTAAGATAATTTTGTAGTAGTTATTCCTTTAAACCCCACAATTAAAATAATTTTGTGGCAAATATTCATTTAAATCTCCACAATTAATACAATTCGTGATATTTTGTAAACTGAGAGGCAAAATTTGTAAAAAGAGGAAAAATCTTTGGAGCCAAAATTTGTGAGATTGTGTAACTTTGGAGGCAAAAATGTACAATTGAGTCTATTATTTTTTATGATCTACAAGATTGTCATCTTTCCTTAACTTTTTTAATGTTATTAATTTTTTTTAGTTATCTAAATCAAGTATTGCTCTCTTTTCTTTTCTTTTTTACAATAGTGACAACAAAATTTGAACCTAAAACTTTATGTAAATTATCTAAATCTCTCACTACTAGGTCAATCATAGTGAATTTAACCAAGTATTAATGTATTACTCCAATATTGGCTTTACTAGTAATTACTAGTAAATGCTGTTTAATTTTATAAAATTAAACAACATTTATGAATTGAGTTTAATAATCATGCATTGTCAATGTAAAAAGTTTTACATTATCAATAAATCAAAAATTACCATTGATATGACTTTTAAAGCATTTATTATAAAAGTCAACAACCTTACAATAAATGGTGGGTTGTAATTGGATGACAGTGTAAAACTACTTTACATTGTCAATGCATAACTTATTTTCTCTTATGAATTTGTGAACTTAATGCAATAGTCTCCCATTTTCTAAATATTTTTGTTGAAAACATAAACAGTAAGAAATTGAATGTTTGGTGCATGTTTCATTGTTTTTTACTCAATGTTAGGAATACAAGGGTGTAAGAACTTGACATCAAACTCAACTCAAAACTTGAAGCTTTAGGTATATAAGTCATTGTCACTTATATGTTGTTGACATGCTCATCTCTTTCCAATTTGGGATTTTTTACTCTCCCTTTCTAATTAATTTTTACATATAGTGTTTCTCCCTCTCAAATGGTCGTACTAGTGTCCATCAGTACACTCTACATATGTGTCTTCGTTAGCTCATATCAACAAGACACACCTAACCTCCACATCGTTAAGACTTCTGTTAAAAATACAAGTAAAATACTGAGAAGATCTCTATCAATGAACCATGAAAAATCCATACATGTGAACTTGAAAGAACATTCAATTCAAAACTTTAAAACATTAGATATACGAATCCTTGCTAGTAATATGTTGCTCAACATGATAATCTCTATATAACGCGTGAGACTTACTTACACTTAAGACTCAAATTCCAGAAAGCAATTATTTAATCAACATAATTAAATATACATTTGAACTGTAAGTATAACGTAAGAGTGAGAAGGGATATTTTCTTTTTTCAATGCTTAATTTGAAAAGTGCAGAAAACAAGGGAAAAAAGGAGAGTTAAGGATGAGAGTTTTGTACTTGGCTTCTGCCAAGCCAAAAACATTATAGCTAGATTCATCAGCATCGCATTCGAAGACCCATGTTGTGATTTCAAAGTAAAGTTACACACACTTTTACGTACTAGTTTCCATCTAACACATGTCTCTGATTAAAACAGAGGCCATAGCAAAAACATGGTAGAATTAAATACCATGTGGTCACTCGATATTGGGTTCTATGATTCTCATCCTACTTCAATTCCCTATTGCGCAATGTTGAGTCTAGGTTCACTTGCTTGCATCTTTACCACTCTACTTTTCCATGTACAACAAATTTTAAAGGCCAACGCAAAGAGCATAACTCATTCTGGATAGTGAGCTTGGACACACCATGCTGGACATAACATGTCAAGCCAATAAATTAAATAGAATGATAATATACAAGAAAATTCTAATATCCTTCACTTGAAATATTATGAGGACATATGCTCCATTATGCTTTGTTTGGAGGAGGAGTGAAATAGAGGAGAAATAAAATGGAAAATATATGTTATTTGGATGGATAGAAATAGGAAGGAAGAAAGTGGGAGAATTTCTTTTCACTTTTTTGGATAAATAAAAAAGAAAGTAGAAATAAATAAATAAATTATATAAAAAAATATTTTTATAATAACTAAAAAAATGTAATTTTTTAATATAATCTTTTTTTCTTAACATAAAATTATTTTTTATTTTTAAAAAAAATCAATTCACAATTTTTTTAAAAAAATTAAACAAAAAAATAAAAGTGAGAGAGATCATTTTCATCTTATTTCATTCCTAAAGTGGGAGGAAATGTTTTTTATGGGTCCCACGAAAATAACTTCCTTCCTTCTTATTTCTCTTCTCAAACAACAGTGGATTAAAGTCTTGTTTTAATAAACTTTTCAATAAACACTTATAGAAGAAAAAATAAGAAGATAAAATAAAATAAGTTTTTCATAAGTTAAAAAGGTTTAATTATTATGCACTATCTATCTAAAAAAAGTTACTTTGTCTACTAATTAGAAATTATCGTTGGTATGACTCTTAAGATAATTATTGTAAAAATCTACAAACCTACCATACATGGCAATTTGTGATTGGGTGACAGTAAGCCTTTATACTATCAATGTATAGACCATTTACCCAAGTTAAAATTAACTTATGCATCAACTAATTTATAAAAGCTCTCTCATTTAGCTTCTCTAAAAGCTAATTTCAACTTATACATATGCTAGTTTAACTTATGAGATAAGCTCAATTTATTTTATCTTCTTATTTTTTTTCTCCTATATGTGTTAATTGAGAAGTTTATTTAAACAAGACCTTAATGAAGAAGGGTAAAATAGTAAATGCACATTAAAAAATCTAATAAATTTTATGCTTCTTCCATGACCTTCATAACTAGGGATGTAAGTGGGTCTAACCCAACCCAATGACCCGACCTACCCAACCCAACCCAATTAAAATTTTGTGGGTTGGGTTGGGTCATTGGGTTGGGTTGGGTATTTTTTAGCTGACCCAATCAAGTTTGGGTTAGGTATCGGGTTGAGGTATCTCAGACCGATGAACCCGACCCAACCTGACCATAATTTATTTATTTAATAAAAAATTATATTACTTATTTTATTTATATTTTTAGTATTTACTAAATTATTCATTTTACTATTCGTAAGTAAGGAAGTAAGCTAGTTTTCTAATTTTACTTCATGTCTGTCTTCATGAGGTTGTGTTGTGTTTGTGCCTTGCCCCTGCACCGCAACTCGTGAAAAGAAATAACCCTAGCCCCCTCTGCTAGCCAGCAACCACAACGCACTCCCTTTTCTGTCACACCATGCTGTCGTTGACAGTCGACCTCGTTGCCGCCAACCCACCTTTAACATCCTTGCCGTGGTTCCTCTACCTATTAGCTGTTCTGATGTTGCCCATCTTTGCTTCGTTGACCATCACCACTGTCAACATCCTCGTGGTTCCTCTTAGCTGTTGCAATGTTGTCCCTTTCATGTCGTCAACCACCCCAACATTTTCGGCGGTCGTTGCCTACCCCAACACTACTGGAGTTTGTCACCACCATTGTCAAGCTGCTGCCCCTTTCCCATTGTCACCCACTAGTATGACAGTGTGACTTATAAGCCTTTTCCTTTGTTTTTTTTGTTCTGCCTTTGCTTCTTCTCACACACTAATAGTGTAATTGTCTAATTGGACTTGTATGATATGCAGAACTTGTGTCATCCGATCTGAATCTCTAACTGGATATGGCTGGTCAAGATGAGCAAATGGCTAGTGTTCCAACCCCACCAGCACCAGTAGAAGGAACCGTAGGAGCAGAGGCTGAACCATCTCAACCTGAAGCTCAAGGTGATCAACCTGAAAGTGCAACTGATGTAGGTAAACCCAAAAGAAAACCTACTAGACCTACATCTAGTGCTTGGGCTCATTTTAAAAGGGAAGGGGATAGTGCTATATGTAATTATTGTGGCCATAATTATAAGTTCAAATCTAATCAACATGGTACTAGCAACTTAAACAGACATATTATTGCTTGTCCAAAAGGCCCAAATTCGAAAACAAACAAGAAACAAAAAACTCTAGTGCTTGGAAAATAGAGTGAAAGTGATCCTAATAGTGCAATTTCATTTAAGCTTGTGGATTTTAACCAAGAACTGACTAGGTATAAGCTTGCTAAGATGATAATTCTTGATGAGCTTCCTTTCAAGTTTGTTGACAACTCTAGTTTTAGAGAATTTATTAGTACTGCTTAACCTCGTTTTAAGATTCCTAGTCGGGTCACTATTGCTAAGGATTGTATGAAAATTTTTATTGAAGAAAAAGTGAGATTGCAATCTTTGTTGTCAATGCATTATCAAATGGTTTCACTTACCATCGACACTTGGACTACTATTCAAAACATGAATTATATGTGTGTGACTGCTCATTACATTGATGAGGGGTAGGTGTTGAATAAGAAGATAATAAGTTTTGGTTTGATTGGTGACCATAAAGGGGAAACCATAGGGAAAGCTTTAGAGAAATGCATTAAGGAGTGGGGGATTACCAAGATTTTCACTGTGATTGCAAATAATGCCACTTCTAATAACATGGCTTTAGCATATCTAAAGAGGAGTATGTCTGATTGGAATGGATGCACATTATTGGGTGGGGATTATATGCATTTGAGGTGTTGTGCTCACATATTGAATTTGATTGTTTGTGACAGGATGAAGGAGATAGATTGCTCTATTGCTAGGATAAGGGCTTCTTGTAAGTATGTGAGGTCATCTCCAGCTAGATTGGCTTGTTTCAAAAAGTGTGCCCAAGAGGCTAACTTAAATTTTAAAAAGTTGCTTGTGCTAGATGTGCCAACTATATGGAATTCCACATATTTGATGTTGGAAGCAGCTGAAAAATATGAAAAGGCATTTAGTCGTCTTCAATATGATGATAATGCCTTTGTACAAGCACTTGAAGTTGAAGGAGGACCCCTTAATTTTGATGATTGGAAACGTGCTCGTGTTTTTATGCAATTCTTAAAGATTTTCTATGATGCTACACTTGCCTTTTCTGGATCACTACATGTCACTTCTAATTGTTTCTTTACTAACTTAAGTTTCATACAAGATGCATTGGTTGAGTGGATGGGAATGGATGATGTAATGTTGAAAACTATCGCTACAAATATGAAAGCAAAATTTGACAAATATTGGGATATAGATGGTGGCAATGTAAATTATCTCTTGGTTGTGGCTGTTTTTCTTGACCCACAATTTAAATGGGCTTATATTGAGTTTTGTTTTCAGTCTATGTATTCAAATGCAAGGACTGTAGACATTTTAAAAAAAGTAAAGGCTATCATATTTAAATTGTATGATCAATATGTGGAATGGTATCCTGTACCTACTGATATTCATGAGGTTAGTGGTGCATCTTCAAATGCCAATGGTTCACAGACACAAGGTACTCATAATTCTGAAATTGGAGGTGGAAAGGCTAATATAACAGATAAGTTCAAATTCCAAGTAAGGAGGTTACAAGGTAAGCTCCAGAAGAATGAGTTGGAAAGGTATATAGAGGATATGGTTAAGGATGATTATCCTGACTTTGATATTCTCAAATGGTGGAGAAAAATGAATATACGGTACTATGTTCTTTCTCGTATTGCTAGGGATATACTAGCCATTCTATTGTCTACAATATCATCTGAGTCTGCATTTAGCACTAGAGGTCATGTTCTTGATCCATACCGTAGTTCATTGAGTCCCAAGACTGTGGAGGCTCTGATTTGATCTTAAAATTGGTTTAGGCATGAGCATCCTACTACTAGTACCATTACCAATGCTGGTGGTCTAATTCCACAACAAGGACATGTCATGGGAGTTGAATCAGGTTATGTAGTTGTTGTCTACTTTCTAACATATATAACATCAATTCATGTTCTCATTTCAATTTCCTTGATGTTGAACTTCAATGACTTAATGTTGTATTTTCTCCTTTTATTAGACATGTCAGGGGTTACAGGCTTTGTAGAATATGAGGAGGTTACAGTTGCAAGTGCCTTTGAAGTCTTTGATAAGTATTTTATGCACAAATTCTTTATTTTAAGTTAATCACTTTAATATTCATGCATATATTTAGTTTTAATTTTTTGCACTCAATGTTGTAAGAATGAGTTGATTTCACTGAAGTGAAGGAGGCAAAGAGCAAAGGAGAATCTCTTTATTTGATAGCATCCTTGAGTTTTTGTTTGCTACTTTTGTGATGTAGTTCAAGTAATTGTTAGGGACTTAGAGTAGCTTGAGACAACAAAATGTAGTACTATATTATATTATTTCGTTTGATACATGGAGAATATTTTTCTTATCAATGTTGGATTTGTGTGATTGAACTTGTATTTTAATTTAAACATGCATTGGATGTATTTTTCCTATTTTTTCTAATTTTTTTTTAATTTCCCGAAATATCCATATTTTTGTGCATGACCCAAATACCCAACCTGATTACTAGTCGAGTTGGGTTGGGTTGGGTCACTAGAAAAAAAAGCCTCTACTCGACCCAACCCAACCCGATGAAATTTAATTGGGTTGGGTCTTAAATGGGGGTAAACCCAACCCAATCCGGGCCACTTACACCCCTATTCATAACCATTACCTCTGTCGCCACTTCTTCCATAGTGTTTGCCATTGTTTCCATTAGCACCAACAAAGAACCACAGAAGCAAAATTCAAGACATTAGCCTAGTTATAAACTTCTCAACAAATACTAATAAAATAAGAGAATAAAAAGGTAAAATAAATTAAGTTTTTCCCATAAGTTAAAATTTGCTTGTGCATAAGTTAAAATCAGTGTTTGGAGGAGCTAAATGAGAGAGTTTGTTTATGCATAAGCTAATTTTAACTTATGGGAGAAATTTAATTCATTTTATCTTTTTTTATTTCTCCTATAAGTGCTTATGGAGAAGTTTATCTAAATAGGGCTTATGACCCAAGGGACAATGAGTATTTGCGAACATTGAGCTACTAGAAAGCTCAAGTGTGGGGACAATGGGCAACCACGCATTGAGAAAAAGTTCAAGATTTTTTCATGGAAATTATAGAAGCAAATACTCCACCAAGGAAAAGTATTTATGGCATTTGGTGATTTTCACCAAACACATGGTTATAGTTGTGTAGTACTAGAGTGCTGGACTCTACCGCCATTGGATAGTCTTTGAAAATGAACTCGAAGGATTTACAGACACCAAAGGAATTATGTTACAAACTGGGCTTGAGCCCAATCTGCTTTGTATCCTTGGTAAGCCCTAATGTATTTATGATGTTGAGCAAAATCAAATCCTCACTAAAGTCACACAAATACACACCAAAGCAGCATATAATCACCCATGAGGGGCCTTGGGCTCTAAGCCATAGATTCCAACCCAAATTTGACACAAATGTATACCTTTAACTTCACTGTGAAAGGTATTCATTTATTATCTCTAACCTTTGTGTGGGGTATTTACTGACTTGAGCATCGGATTACCTTTACAAGTACCCCTTTACTCAAGCACTTCATCTGTATAAGGGACTCAACCAGTATCAAGGAGTTCGAACCAACTAACCAATACTTCGATCGAGTCAATCACTAATCTAGACACATTAGCAATCCAGTTTGGACTCACTATCTCACCTATTTCGAACAAATCAATTAGTGTTATATGTGGGAATCCAGTAAATCCAATTTCCATTAAATATGGTAAACACTATGAGGCAATTAAATTGTGCTAATGCTTCCCTATAGGATCATGTGCATGATGCTACTCCAACAATGGATGATAATAATAGTGATAATTGAATCAAATAAGGGCAGGCGAGGAGTCCTTCACCTATATTGCAATAAATTAACCACAATATGAGAGAAAATGGAGCACTAGATCACAAGACAAAGTATTGTGTGTCTTAAGGAAGATATCAGAGAATTACACAAGGTCCCTAAGGCTAAGGGACCCACTCAACATGACTTAGAGAAACAAGTCCAACATTTGGAATAGACATTGTCACATAATCAAATTTCTCATTTGCAAAATAATGAACCATAATATAATGTTACTACCTAAAGTCAAAATGTGTCGACACACCATACCAAATCACATAAGGGGGTTAATTCTTATCACACTTCTATAACTAGATCTGGTGCAGTACCATTCCAACATTTATTTGCAAAACACATCACAGCAATCGAAATAGTTGATAAATACAAGACTTTTTTACCAATAAAGTCATACACGAGGGAAAAGCACCCTAACAAACACCTTAATGCCTTCGAGAATAAAATGTTGTTCATAAAAGCCCATGGTGATATAATATGTCAGGCATTTCCTAAAACATTGAGAGGTGAAGCATTGAGTTAAAAGGTTTTGGAAAAAGGGCTAAAATCTTGATTTTTTTATGAAGGGTTACCCAACCTTAACCCTTAGCAAACGCAGGAAGCCCAATTACAGAGCAGAGGTTAAAAACAAGCAATGAGTGGGAGAATGATGCAAATACTCACAAAAAAGTCTCCACTCATTCGAATGAAGTTGGGAAGTAGCACACTTCAACTTTTAAAGCACTTTAACTTGAAAATCAAAAAAGGGGACTCGAACACCAAGATTTCTAAAGAAGAAATCATAAACATACATGTAGGATTAAGATGTATCTAACCCCTCACAAATACAATCATTAGATTAAGGAACTTTTAATAGGTATTTCTCCTTTAACGATGGATTTGAGGTTAAAAGCACTTCTTTTCTAAGTTGATCTTGATCGAAAGGTTTAAATTTGGACTTGGTCCCTAAAACCTCTTCATCAACCCAACCATATTTTTCCCGCAAATTGGCAAGAATAGACAAGTCATCTTTCCTATAAGTTGTGTTGTACATGCAGGGTTTGGAATAGAATTAGAAGAAGAGGACAAATCAGGAGAGTCAATATAAAGATATGAGAATCCAATTGTCATTTAAGCAGCAAATTTAGCCCTTTTCATCTTATCAAGAAGTGTACCACCTTGACTGACATAATTATTCCAACTTTGTGAAAAGTGGAAGTGGGCTTAGGAAATGCAAGACAAGAATAAACAACATGATAGGAATTAGGCTGTAGATCAATTAGTATGATCTTCTCCCAATTTTTGAAGTTGTACCACGATGATCAATGAAAGGAAAGGAAAAAAGGAGAAAAGAAATGAATACCTATAAGAGTAAGTATGGGAAAGACACTAGAAAAGTCAAGATGACAGAGCAAGAACCCAATGGTCAAAAATCGTGTTAATTTAGGAAAAGAAAGTACGAAAGAAAGAAAGATGGAAAGAAGAGACTAATGTTATTTATAAGGAAGCACGGAAAGATAAGGTGTCAATTTAAACAACGTCAACAAAAGGGTGTTGATGGAAAATTCTATTAAAATTTAAATTTATCATGATTACTGCACTAATGCTAAGGCAATTACAATAACATTCATGTCAATCAAGAAATTTAAGAATCAATCAAAATTTGCTATGTGTCAGAGGAAGGTGAAGAAGCCAATAGTTCGAAACGATTTAAAAATCAAATTCAAAATAAAAAATACTAAGCTCGAAAGGTCGAGCCTCAAAGTCAAGTTATGTTGAAACAATAACTCTAAATCTAAATCGAATACCATAGAACAACCCAAAGTTATGAGTCTGGTGAAAGAACGAGTATAAGGAAACAATGAATAAATTACATTAATTATCATTTTCTCTTAGAAACACAGTACAATAGCGATTATAAAACCATCTTGAGGGGATATATAATAAAGTTAGAACCTAGTTATCCTAGATACAAAGAAGAAAAAACACCAAAGTAGTGGGGTCAACGATATCCCTCTCCTGAACGTCTGGTTACTGCTATCTACCAAGTTAATGAGAAAGCCAAAGGAGAAAGCAAAATCCTTCTAAGGATAGACATAATGATTTAATACTTACTTTTTCAATTATTAAAAACATTTAATAAGATATAAACATTCTTTAATTAATGTCTTTAAAACACTCATTAATAAAATCCTTGTATTTAAAATAATGGTTTTTTTAATATGTATTCATAATCACTGATTAAGAAATATTGAATACATTTTCTTAAGTGCTTTTAATTACTTAAAAAATGATATTATTATATAACTTTTTATTTTTATAGAATAAATGTTTTTAATAAAAAAAAATCATTTTCTTAATTACATTCCATGGACACATTAAGAAAATCGTTAAAAGAAAAGGTGCAGGAGACGGCAAATAGTGAGGAATTTGTACACATCGATCATTCCATGTCTATAGCTCAGATCTTCATGTTTTCTGCCATTTTACCTAAAGTATTTGTTTAAAATGAATTAACACAATTCATTAATGTCTAGTAGGTTTGCATCTCTACAAAATTAACTGTTAAGCCTTGCAAATTCTGATGAAAGCAGTATAGACAATACAACATGGCAGAATGTGGAGAGAAATATTGAAGACCAGTCTAGTACGGTTAGTTATGAGCGAAAATAACGAATATTATAAGTTGTGTGCTTCACAAATCACAACTATGCAAGAAATCTATCATGATATGTAAGAAGATAGGGCATAACCCCAGATCCAGGAATTCCCCTGAACAAGTCAATGAAACCATGTTGTGAATGAAATGAATTTGGTTCATTCTTGATATGGAATGTTGGTTGAATATCGGTTGAATCCAGGAGTTCCCCCAAACACTTCATTGCCTCATATGAACCGTTCAGAGGAACTCCAAGAAACAGCCAACAAATAATCCCCTTAGACATTCCTCTCTATTGTTACCTTGGCCAGACAAATGCACAGCAACTGCCCTATATATAGTAGAGATATTACGTTCAGAGAACAAATAAAGTTGAAAATTTGTGTGGCCATTATTTTGAAATTTAAGTAAATAATTAAAATTAGTTTCTATTTTCTAGCTACTCTGAACTTGGTCAGGATGTTCGCCAAGAAGAATGGGAGACTGAAGAAACTACTGGTAAAGTGATTCAAATCATCAAAATCTAACAGATCCCCTTCATGGATCACCTTCAGTCTTTTTCGTTCTCTTTAAATTTATTTTCTTGTAAACATATATAACAAATTAGACATAAATAACCGTCTAATTCTCTTGCAAGTCTTTAGATATATATAATATATTCCAGCATAAATAGATTTTTTTGAGTGAGAATATATCAATAACGTTGGCTTGTAAGTTTAAACTTTTTTCTTTTTTTTTTTGGCACGTCTATGGACCAAAACGTCCTTTGGCCGCTGAAGAAAATTGTTCCTTTTATGAAAATTGTATCTGCGTGTTTTTCACGGTTAATCGTGAAAAATATCATACAAACAAGCTGTAAACATACACATTAACCTCTCGTGAAAGAAAAAAAGAGAGAGAGAGAGAGAGAAAGAGATATGTGATAAATGAGTCTCACTGGCATTTAGTTGAACAAGATTCAAAGGCACTATTAAGCAAACAAAACATTATTTAATATATTTTTTAACACTTATTATTATTAGTTAAATAAAGAGAAAATTTACATCATTTCATGGGTTTCGTATCTACATATTTCAATTAAGAATAAAAGATGTATCAAAAAGAGTATGTTAGAAGGTAAGTTGCTAACATTTCCCTTTAATATTCCTTTAACCTTTCTATTTTCATTGACTTCCCTTGGAATTTCAATAAACTTACAAAAATATCTCCTTTAGACTAAAATATTATGCAAACCTCTCATATTAAATTTCATAAAGTATATTACAATTATTTTGTTTAATTATTTTACTTTATTATAGACATCGCCTACAAAATTTCTTACAAGTGAATTATCGACAAGTTAGACACAAATTTTAAGTTAATCTTAAAGATAATTCAAACCCATACTCTATAATTTAGCCATAATTATGATATCTCAAACTTACGTAGGCTGAAGTTATAATAATGCATGACTAGATGTCTATCTAAAGTTTCGTGCGTGTTTAGGAATTAAAGATTTTTTCAGAAGAGGGGAGAATTTTTTTCATTCTTTTTTAACGTAAAATAAACTAATCCAACATATGATGAAAAAAAGGGCTAACCTATTTTTTATAATATAGATATATAGTTATCTTTGCTTTCGTGTGTGTGGGTGTGTGACCTACTTTTACAAGTTTGAAAAAAACTAAATACAAATTATATGAATTTTCCCATTAAAATCGAATTAAAGTTAGACAGATACCTACAAGTTCAAATTTAGTTTTGATACCTGTAAGTGATCATAAATTACAACAAAAACTTATTCCATGATGAGCGGGTGAATTGAAGTAGCTCCTTTCTCTAAAGGATTGTTGTGACCTACGTGATATATATGTGAGCACGATGCATCACAATAAAAAATTATGGTTATCACTTCCCTTCCTCTCATCCTTATTTATCTCAACAGCAAATATTTTTGAAAGATAAAGTATGGTTGCAGGTTTGCTTATTTTTTCAGTTCCATTGATCAAAATCAAACATGTTAGGAGCAAAGATTAGCTTTAATGTAGATACGCGTGAATGCTTCATAAATTTGAAGAGAATTTCAAAGTTTTAAGAACTAAATATATTTGTCTATATATGTTATTGTTTTACTATATTTTTAGACACAAAATAGATTTTTCTTTTATTTCAATATGTAAAGAATAATTATTTTTCTCAAAATCCAAACATCGACTAACAATGAATTATAGGTCAGCTGTTTTTCACAGTTATTGAAAGATTAAACGGTGTCACTGCAAGATGTCGATGTGAAACAGTTGCTAATAAAATTAAGAGTAAATTACATTGACACTCCCTAAGTTTTTTTTAGATTACAAACAATACCCCTCTCTTTTTTATTCTTACACTAACTCACTTGATTGTTTAAAAAATATTACACTAACACCTCTTATACATTATATTAACTCCCTTAATTATTTGAAAAATATTACATTTTGTATCCCTATAAGGGAGATTGTTGTAAACGTTAAAAAAATAAAAATATTATATGCAATCGAAAAAAACCCTTAAGGAATGTTAATGTAATTTACTCTAAATTTAATCAAATTTATTTATTAGTTAGATTAGACCATAATTCAGCAAAACTACAACGCCCAATTTGTCAAAGCAAAAAATAGAATTAAAAGAATAAAAAAATAAAAAAATAGCGTAAAATGTATAATGAAAGCCCAAATAGCTGCTATGGTTGAATCTGGTCACAATTGTGGGAAAGATGATGGCAAGAGAATAACATGGAAAGTGCTTGGCCAATGGCCATGGTATCTCCTTAGCTTTTCTAATTCTTTGCTGACCCATCCACTTCGACCACTTTCAAATGAACCAGTACTCCAACTGTTTCAAGATAGAATCAAATGTTGTCGAGCTCATTAAGTTATCCTAAATTCATTCCTCTATAAGCATAACTACGTAGTAGCATTAAGAGCATTTACGGTTCATATTTTACCAAATTAAAATGGTGACGAACCGTGTTATATAGTTGAATCCTATATAAATCTTCAACTTGCCCTTGTGTCACAATGACATCTTACATGGGATACCACCACATTATTTGCATGCCAGGTGCCAGATTCCAGAAATCGAAATAAAAGAATGATATATGATTAAACTACAAAGATTAACAAAAAAAAAAAAAAGGAAAATTGGGACTCTACTTGACACAAAGATTCCCTCTTGGTCACTGTCTAGTGTCTAGGTTCATTCTGCTTTACGATGATATTTCGTCGCAGAAACAACGTTGTTGTAACAAGAGAAAACCACTATAAATACAACATCTTAGCAAACGTTTACACACCAAGAAGCCAAAAGGCAGATGACAAGGCATGCTTCAGGTTTTCCCTAGAGTTCCCCTGAGCACTTCATTAAGGGCTCTATTATCATATCCAAGTTAGTCTATACTGAAGTGTTTGGGGGAACTCCCGGTGATACTTGAAATTAAAAAAAAAAAAAAAAAAGGTTTAGTGAGGAGCATAAAGTCTGCCTTCCTGAAATATAAAAACTTTATTGATTGCCTACCCCAAGAAAGCGGTTAGTGAGTAATGATATTTAGTTGAGTTTAATTATTTTCCTGAATTTTGGCCTTGGATATATGGTTATGTTATTTGTTTATTTTCATAGTATTTTGAAGCGAATCACTAAATAACCCGGTGTTAACTATATGGTATTTGTGTACACCAAAAAAACAAAAAATTATATGGTACTTGACAAATCTGTGATTTGTGATTGACATACTAATTCTTAGTTGGAGTTATAAGGGATACTTCGAGTTCACCTAAAAAAATGCTATATTTTCTTATGCTTTCTAGCTAATATCTAGAAGATGGAGATTGTTTATGGAATTTTGATTATGAAGTCCTGGTTGTAATAAATTTTGGAAAGATAATTTATAGTTTCAACCCAACTTTGGAAGGCATCATGAATGATGATGATAATTCAGGCGTGGCCCAATCATAAGGTAAGCAGATTTCTTACTTTAGATTTTCAAAAATATTGCAAATTAAATATTTACTCCTTATAAAGGGGACAAAAAACTTAAAAGAAAGTTACTATTTAGTCAACGAGTAATATTAGTCTTGCTTGAATATTGATGTTTGTTTTTAAAATTATCTCCTCTTCTTCTTCTTTTTGTGAACATAAGGCATCCCTAGCCAAAAGCTAAGGACTACTCTTTCGAAATATTGAGATTCATTTTAAGGGATTGATCTCTCTTAACAAATGTTTTTCATACACACGAACCCGAACATTGAACTCATGACCACATACTTAAGGAACAAGGTTATCTACCAACCATGTCATATTATATTGTATTTTTAAAATTATCTATATACATATATACAAGTAAAAAATGATACTCCTATTAAAAAGTTCAATTACATAAGACTCTTTTTTTCAGATATGTTAACAATTCTATTAACTTATGCCTCAATAAAAAGAAGTTTTTTAATATTAAAATTAATAAAACCTTACTTAAGATATTGATAATATCTTAGAAGAAATAAATGAATTGATTTAATTATTGATTAACTAAAAAAGTTAAATAAAATAATTATAATAAGTCAATTCGTACTTTTAAAATTAAAAAAATAGTACTTTTAATTACATCCCAAAATTTGTGAAAGATAAACTTTAAATAAAATTACAATAATTTTAATAAACTCATTTAAATGGTTTAAAAAAGGTCTCATCTTGAAATTCAATTTGTGTATACATATATATTGAGCCACTGCTGTGATAAGTGAGAAAAATAATTAAAATAAATTGCAACAAATTTTATTTATAAGGAAGAATTTTGAAAAATAATTTCTATTATTAATTGGTTCATTGTAGTGCATGAAGATTGATTTTTTTTTTTTCAAAGACCACCTTATTGTCCGAATATTATATTAGGTATTCGAATAGCCCTTAAACTCATAAAAGATTATTACCTGGTTTGTTTACTTTGATTGTCTTTTGTTGCGGCAAGTTGAGTTTATTTAGGTAATCGGCTTTAAAAAGTATCCGCAAATATCTCGTAATTAATATGAGTACTTGTTATTTTAATTAAAATTATAAAAATAAAAATACAAGAAAATTTAAAATTAAAAGATAAATACACACACACACACACACACACACACACACACAATTCAAATAAATATTTAGAAAAATATAAATATTTTAAATTTAGGAGAAAAATAATCATTTAAAAATTGAAAAAATACTTTATTATTATAAATGAATTAGATTAGAGAAAAATAGTATAAAAAATTAAAAATCATTTAAAAATAATATTTAAAAAAGAAATACTAACATGAAAGGATAATTTAAAATATTAATATTGTAAAGTTATTTAAAAAAATCAAAAAACAAATAGTAAAACTGATGAATTCAAATGTCATAAAATGAGAATATAATAATAAATATTCTTATGTTTAAAATTAAAAATTTAAATTTATAATATAAGGATAGAGTTGATATATTTGATTAACCATTTACTTTTTAAAAAAATTGACTGAAGTATATGTTTAATTCTTTTAATTTGGATTTTAATTTTTCAAGTTTTTTAAGCTAATTACGTCTCTCGTTTTTAATTGAGTAAATCTACTCAGTACTATTAATTTTCTTCTCTCCTTAAAACCTTGAAATTTTTATTTTCTACTTAAAATTTTCATAAATTAAATTGATTGAATTATTTTAAACATTAATCTCATTATCCCAAATAAAAATGGAGTTTAATTTTGATATATTGTCAATGTAAAATTTTTTACATTATCAACTAATTCAAAATCACTCCTAGATATTTTAAAGTAATTTTTACAAAAGTCAACAATATTACCATACATACATGACAACCATTAATTTTTACAAATGTAATTTTTCTCCTCTTCAAACTCTAATATCACATCCTATAAAATCCTTCAAATTTTATCTTTCACTAAATTTCTATTGTCTAAACTTTTAAAATTATTTCATTAAATAATACCTTTACTAATGGTTTATAGTAGATTTACCCTTATTGTGTAGACTTTGTTTAAATGGAAGTTTTAGTGTGTGTTTGGTTTCATAGAGTCAATTTTGGTTTCTGTCAAACATGATTTTAATAAACATAGGGATGTTTGGTTATTGTTAAGTAAAATTGATTTTGCCTCCAAATCTCAAATTGACTAGAAGTGATAAAAAGTAGCTTTTACATTAAGTTTTTCATTAAACTTATTCTCAAGATAAAAACATTCAAACATAAATCACTTTAATTTCATTCAAAATCAATTTTGCCCATCTACCCATATGATTTATTCATGACAAAAGTAAGACACATTCACTAACTCCCATGCTAAATTTATACTTACTAATATTAAAAAGATATCCATCTTTGGTGTACACATTTTTTAGACTATTTTGTCCTTCCATTGATTTTGAAAATTATCCCTCAATCACAATAGTTATTATAAAGAAAAAAAATCCTCAATCATGACAGTTATTTACATCTCTTAACTATCTTTTATTTTAATTAAAAAAACTCAACCACATATACAACTAAATCTAACTCAAATATATATATATATATATATATATATATATATATATATATATATATGGAATGCTTGAGTAAGATTCTAGAAAATGATGACTTATGTTGTGTTCTTAAAGGTATAAAGCCTCTTGACCTGTGGAATGAAATATCGAATATAATTAAGACTTCTGAGAAATTGCTGAATTTGACTAACTGTCAGGTTGTCATCTAGAAAATTGAGCAATTCTTCAGCTATGTAAGGCTAAGGTTGATAAGATCCTTGGGAAAAGTGCATCCCAAGAAAATCAATTTCTACTTGGGCTAGATAGATCTTTTTTCTCATAATACCATGCTCTTATGCTAGCATGAAGAATTTGTTCAAGAGCTCTTTGTGTGAAGTTTGGTTCTTGGAAAATAACAATATATCATCTATGTAGATGAGTATACTGTCAAGAATTAGTTCAAATATTCTGGTCATGGCTTTCTGGAATAATGATGGAGCAACCTTAAGACCAAAAGGTAGTACTTTCCATTGATAGTAGACATTTGGAATACAGAAAGATGTTCTGTATCAATTTGCAGGATCAATACCAAGTTGTCAGAATCCTGATTTCAAGTCAAATTTGGAGAAGACATGAGCATTTCTTATCAAGATAAGAAAAGATGAGGCTTTTGGAATAGGAAATTTATCATCCTTAAAGAAATGATTGAGAGGTTGATAATTTATCACCAATCTATTTTTGCCTCGGATTTTCTCAGATCTTTTTTCCACATAAAATGCTTGACAAGCCAATCAGACCTGGTAGGCTCAATTAGTCCTTGTCTGAGGAGTTCATTGCATTCTTGTCTGGCTAGCAATAAATCTGAGGGATTCATTCCTGGATGAGTGGCTTTATGGGGGTTGATGTCCTCATTCATTTTGAATGAGAGTTGAATGAAAATTTTCTCATTTTTCCACACAGGATGTGGATGAGAAAAGTTTTCATGACTGTCAGCACAAAGTGTACTGAGTTTTCTCTAAATTTCTTCATATTCAACTGGTGCTTCTGAGAGAGAAAATAACCTTTATGTTTCAGAATAAGGTTTAAACTCTATTTTGAACTTGATTCCTTTAGGAAGAATCTTAAGTTCATCAGCTACAAAATAAACATCCATACTAATGAGAATGTCTTTGTTAAGCAGCTTGCTTCCAATGATTCTGGTCCACATGACACAGTCTGGGAAATATTTGATTCCAACAAGGGATTTTGTGATCAGTTCAGTCTTGAATATTTTCCCATCTACTGCTACGAAGTAAGCAACTTCCTTTTTCCATGACTCAGCAGGTAAAATACTGGGATCCATTATACTTTTTTAGGCACCAGTATGCATGTAAGTGCTTGCTTTAATGGATTTCTCATATTTGGATGGTAGTATGTGGATGTCAACACAAGGTTGTGGAACAACAAAATTGATGTTTTGAGATTCCAATAAAGAAAATACTGGAATTGAGACTGGTTTTGTATCATCAGCTTCACTTGATGAATCCTGTAGAGCAAAAGCTGTATTTTCATCTTAGAGCTCTATTTTGAGTAAAAAGATTCAACATTACCTTCTTTATTCAGATCTAGAGCATTGATCATCTTAATGGCTTTATTAGACTTGTTTGGACAATTTTTTGCATAATGGCCTTTCTTTTTGCAAATAAAGCACCTTTGTCCTTTCTTCTTTCCTCTGTATTTCTTCTTCTTGAAGAATCTGAAAATTTTCCTTTTCCTTTTTTTCCTCGAATCTTTGGCTTTTATTTTTCTTTTTGGAGGAACAAATACATTCCTTTTCTTTGCATTTAATTTCCAGATAAGGCTTTCTGCATGCTCCAGAATATTCGGCCTTTTGATTGATGATGTCTATCATGAATTTGTCTTGTTTACACAACTTGTCAACAACTTCCTCGGTCATCTGATGGATCTGTCCTAGCGTGAAAGTTGTAAAATCTCTATTGATTGCTTGAGCCTCTCTATTGAGTTCAGGTTGAAATTTTTTTGGCAGTGAAGCAACATATATATTCTTAAGGCTAGGATCATGGTATCCATTCAAGAGATAAAATCTCTGAGTCATCCTCTGGTAATGTCTATCCAGATCTTTCATCTTAAGTGAGCAACATTTCATCTCAAAAGAATTCTTGTCTGAATTTTCTATCAATCTTGTCAAATTCTCCAATAAATTCTTGATGCAGAATACCAAGTACTTCAGCAATTGTGCTTAATTGATGAATTTGATCTTGTCTGACAGTACCAAGATTGTGGTACCATTCTTTGATAGTGCCAGTCTTTCTACAGCAAAATTCTTCAATGATCTTGTAAGAATCAGCATCATTATGTATCTTTCTAGTATCGATCCAAGCACCAAATTCAAGAAGTCTTTTCCTCCATTGGCTAGGAGGAATATCATCTAAAGTGGACCAAAGACCACCTGAGGGTCTTTTATTCTAGTTTGGATGAGATATAACTTCTGGTTTTGAATTTGGGGAATCATAGAAAGTATCATTGTCAATTCTGGATCTGGCAATATTGGCCATCATTATGCTTGTTATGTCAGCATAATGATCCTCATTGAAAGATGGATCATAAGATTCTGATTTAGAATCACTTTGATCTGGCTGTGGTTCTAAAATCTGTGAAGACTTAGATTCAGTGGAGTCAGATTCTGTTTCAGCAAATTCGGGATTAACCCTAATCAAGGCTAACTGGTCTTTTATCTCTTTGTTTTCTAGAGATATTTTTTAGGTCTTATTTCTGGCCTTTTCAGAGGATTCTGAATCAAAAGAGGTAATACTCATTCTGGTTTTGGGGGATTTTGGTTTAGAAGTGGAAAGATCATCTGGTCTGAATTTTGGTCTAAAAGTTATGGGAAAAGTTCTTGGTGCTAAGGTCGGATTGGTAAAATATGAAGGTGGTTTTTGGAATGGAGTCTGATAGGTTGGGAAAAGAGGAGGATTCAAGAATGGAAATTCTTCAATTTCTCTTATTGATTAAGCTTTTATTCGAGACTCAATATAATTATCCAGATCTTATATCTAGGCTTTTAGATTCCTGATTTCTCTTTCTTTTGCATTTGACTTAACTCCGAACTTCATATTTTTGAATTCATCTTCAAGATGGAAGATATCATCCTGGAGTCTTTTGTAATACTTTCTCATTTTGGTTAAGAGATATTTCAATCTATCATCAGTCTTTTCCAAGTGATGAGTAATCTTGTCCATCTTAGCATCAATTCTTCTCAAAAGAGAATTTTGTGCTAAAGCATTTTCTGTTTGCCAATTCAAAACTTCTTCAGCTTGGCTTAATGCTTTGAATTTCCCATCTAGGAGCACTTCATTGGATTGTATGTCGGGTTTAGTGGTGATTCTGGTTGTGGAATTTGTCTGTCTTTCCAAAGAAGGAAAATCACGATCATCTATACATGAAAACATCATGCAAGGTATTGGTTGAGTGGAGAATGGAGGATCAGCAAGTTTGCACGTGGTAAAAACATCTTTAAGTGACCAAGTGACAAGGGAAAGATCATTTGGTGGTTGGTCAGAAGGATGTAATCCTTCTTCTTTCAAGATTTCCAAACCTTTTTTGTAAATCCATAGAGATTCTTTTTTCTGGTTTTTTATTCCAACCTATGGGCCATTGTCAGGGTTAAATCTTCTCTTTGGTGGAGATGGAGTTTTGCATCTTCTTTATGGTCTTTCATCCTCTTCTTCTTCATCATCATCACTAATGTCTCCAGAATGTCTCCAACAATTACATTCAAGGTCACACATGCTTGGATCAACATCCTAAATAAAATGACCATAAATACAGTCAGTATAAATGAGTGTTCCATCAGGTCTAATACTGTAAGCAGGCATCCTTGAATCTTCTTTGATAATCGGAGTGATAGATAATGATTGAAAGATTGGTGGAGTTGTGCCACTACTAAAAGCTTCATCAGGTTTTTTGAAAATGGTTTTAACTCTTCCATTAGTGGATCTCTTAAAGGAGGCTTCAAATGACTAAATAGGCTTCTGAGCTTTATGAATTCCTTCATAATCAGTTGACCATTCTAAAGGAATTAAATCCTTTAGTTCTTCACGAGTTATCCTTCAAGGAATCTGAACAATAGAAGGAGTTTCTTTGGGATTGTTAGCAATGATGAACAAAGCATCCGTATTGCTGGTTGGAAGTGAAAGATCAATTGCATGATCTTGTAATCTGTAGATCATTTGATGATGGAGTGTTGCTGAAAAAGCTTCAGAAACTTGCTTAGCTCCTGTGAGTTGTACTTGTACCTTAAGTCTTTTGGACAGAGTTTTGTCTTTCAGACTAATATTGTAATTAGGAAAGGTAGTGAGAACTATACTTCCAGCATAAAGAGTAGTCAAAAGAGTGCCAATAACAACATGTTCATATTAAAGGTAACCAGAGTCTAGCAAAGTGACTATTGCAGTAACAAGAAGACCTTTCCTTCCATGGGGTGAAAGGACAAGTCTGACAGCTCCAAGGTGAAGAGCAGTGTATTCTTCATGTTGCCAATGATTGATTAGACCTTGAGGAATCTCAAGATCTACGTATTGTTCTTTTGAAATGGCCTGAAGGGCACATTGATCCATTCTTGAAGATTGGACATATTCTTTTACAGAAGGTCGTCTTGTGGAGATAAGACGGAGTGATAGATCTGAGAGCATATCTTTGTCTTTTGAAGATGTTGTAAGGGCTTAAAAGAGGATAAATAGTTTCAGAGATCTGGGCATCTTCTGGAACATATGTGTATTCTATAAGGTTTTCTACTTTAGAGGACATTGTTTAGGAACAACCTTTTGGAAGTGAAAAGGGGGGAGTAAGCATAACAGGTTGGGTAGTTTTCATAAGTGTTTGAGTCCATGGTTGTGTCTGCTTCTCTCTTACTAGTCTCATATAATCTTACCATCATATTCACCCTCTCTTTGAAAAATAAAAGGCTCTAATACCATAATAAAGTCATTGCATAAGATCTATTCTCACTTAATTGAAGATATGACTTGGTGATGTTTACTGTTAAGAAACTTCCGATGCTGTTTGTGATGTGATTAAAAAACGGAAACTTTTCATCTAACACAAAGCTCGAAGTTTGGAATTGATTGGGGCAACATTTTTGTCACTTGGAAAGTGATGGTATATTTGAACTCGTTTCATTAAGAACAACATAAAAAAGTGCAACTGTTTAATGATTCAGAGCATCCAGGCTGTGATTGGCAACAAGAATGGGAATGTTGTCACGAATCATCCAACTGACCCAAGTTTACAGTCTGTGGCCTGTATAGTAAAAAGACAAGAATAAGGTGATGCATATATTTCCCTTTTTATGGGCTAGTCTTGTTTTGGGCTGTTATATATATTAGTTGAAAAATAGGCGCTCCGTGTTTTGTTTATCTATATATATATATATATATATATTAGAGTTAGATTTAGTTGTATATGTAGTTGAGTTTTTTTAATTAAAAATAAAAAAAAAAGTTAAGAGATGTAAATAACTGTCATGATTGAGGATTTTTTTTTATATATATATTAACTACTGTGATTGAGGGATAATTTTCAAAATCAATGGAAGGACAAAATAGTCTAAAAAATATGTACGCCAAAGATCAATATCCTTTTTATTAATAGTAAGTATAAATTTAGCATGGGAGTTAGTGAATGTGTTTTACTTTTGTCATGAATTGTACTTACTAATAATAAAAGGGATATCCATCTTTGGTGTACACCTTTTTTAGACTATTTTGTCCTTCCATTGATTTTGAAAATTATCCCTCAATCACAATAATTATTATAAAAAGGAAATCCTCAATCATGACAGTTATTTACATCTCTTATCTTTCTTTTATTTTTAATTAAAAAAATCAACTATATGGTCAGGATCTGTTGACACCAAATGTCAAAATTAATCAAATTACACCTTCAATAACTTTTTGTATAATACAAATTTAACCAATTCAACCGTTGAATTTTATGTTCTTATTAATTAGATTAAGTATACAAAATTTCATACAATTGTAAAATTATTTAATAGTTCATTAAATCACTTTATTTTAACGTACAATATGATATTAAAATATATGTAAATATTCAATATTAGATAACATATTTAGAAAAGTCCAAATGATGTGAAATTTGATATACATAATCATAAAGATAATATCATCAAATTCAACGGTTGGATTGGTTAAATTTGTATTATACAAAAAGTTATTGAAGGTGTAATTTGACAAACTCTTACACCTGGTGTCAACGGATCCTGACCCATATATATATGGGTCAGGATCCGTTGACACCTAGGTGTCAAACTTAGTCAAATTACACTTTCAATAATTTTTTGTTAAATGCAAATTTAACTAATCTAACCGTTGAATTGTGTGATACTATCCTCATGAACATGTATATCAAATTTCACATTTTTTGGACTTTGTTAGATATTGAATATTTATATATATTTTAATATCATATTGTACGTTAAAATAAAGTGATGTGATGAACTATTAAATAATTTTGAAATTATATGAAATTTTGCATACTTAATCTAATTAATAAGAACATCAAATTCAACGGTTAGATTGGTTAAATTTGTATTATACAAAAAGTTATTGAAGATGTAATTTGACTAACTTTGACACCTAATGTCAACAAATTCCCTATATGTATATATATACAAACAAAACACGAAGTGCCTATTTTTCAACTAATATATATAATAGCCCAAAACAAGACTAGCCCACAAAAACAAAAGGGAGATATATGCATCACCTTATTCTTGTCTTTTTACTATACAGGCCACAGACTGTAAACTTGGGTCAGTTGGATGATTCGTGACAACATTCCCATTCTTGTTGCCAATCACAGCCTGGATGCTCTGAATCATTAAACAGTTGCACTTTTTTATGTTGTTCTTAATGAAACGAGTTCAAATATACCATCACTTTCCAAGTGACAAAAATGCTGCCCCAATCAATTCCAAACTCCGAGCTTTGTGTGAGATGAAAAGTTTCCGTTTTTTAATCACATCACAAACAGCACCGGAAGTTTCTTAACAGTAAACATGACCAAGTCATATCTTCAACTAAGCGAGAATAGATCTTGTACAGTGACTTTATTATTTAAAAGAATAGACAGTGACCATCTCAAAGATTTTTTCCACCAGAAAAGATCACTTCCCTCAACTAAGCTCCATATTGTATAACCGCGTCCCAGATTCTCAAGATTCTCTGTCAGGATTTTATTAGTATGATTTATTTTTAATTGATTCTCACGCATTAAGAAAATTTGTTAAAATAACTAATAGTCTTAAATTTATGAAAAATTATCTGAACTTTCCAAATTGTTCTTATTTAAAAATTCATCAATTCCATTAATTTATTTTCCTACCTTAATTATCTCTTTCGATATTCCATTAATTTCTCTCTCTAAAATTTCTCTTTCGCTTTTCTCTTGTAATAATGAAGTTTGTATAGCCTACACTATTGGTAAAGTGGAAAATTTATTAGAAAATATAGAATATTTAACATAATTTTGTAGAAATTAAGGTTAAACTTGAAAAAAAATATGTTTCATAAATTTTCTAAAGGACTCTTTACTAATAGGTATTCTAAAAGTACTGATTAAGTAATTAATAAATAAAAACTTTTTATTGAAAATCACAGTAAAATTATGTTGAAAGGGGGTGTTGATAATACTTTTTTACAAAAATAAAAAAAAGGATTATACTTTTAATTCCTTACACCCTCATGCATCTTATTTTAGCGCCCACACTCAATATGTGTAATGAAGTCAGTTAGTTAGTCGCCCATTTAGCTAGAAGCTGTTATAAGTCTAGTCAGTTAATTGAATAAGCTCTTCTTTTTAGCCTTTACTTCACGTGATGACGTGATGTACACATAAACTAACTCCATGTACAGTAAACTTCGAGTTAACTCATTTAATACACCCTCATATATCTGATAAAGTTATTGCATTGTACATATGTTACGCCATGTCATATCTTAATTATATATCTCGTCTCGATGCTTCCACGGATGTAAGCTAATCAAGAGCAAGTAGAGCATAATTCGGGATTGCATGGTGACAACTCTCCCGTCACAAGTTTCTTCCACACACAACTCAAATCCAACACCTTTCTTAAGAAAAATCAAACGCACCACCTAGATCAACAACAGTTAATAAATTGGCATTTATAAAGTCACCGTTGTAGATGTTATATTAACTAGTAATATAATCAAAATAACGGACATAAATGAAAAACAATCCTTATTTCATGAGATAGCTTTTGGAGTACGTTGAGCTAAACTCAAAATCTAAATTATAAGATAGTATTAAAATCTATCTTAATGATTGTTGAATTTATCATGCCATTATCAAAACACCTACAAATGTTCAATCGCATAAATTTTATGCTCAAAATGTCCAATTCTTGAAGTGAGAGAAGTGTATTAAAAATCTCACATTAACTAATAATATAACCAAAATAAAATATATAAGTAGAGGAAGTCTCTCTTCATGTTGAAATTGTTTTATGCCAAAACCCAAATTATAACAGCACACATAGTAGAAGGGAAGCAATGTGTCTGGTTGTCATTATCAACAAGACATTCCATGCCGGAAAAGGAGATATAAAGAGTAAAGAACATATGCTGAATACTGGTGCAATAATTTGCATAGCATTTGGATAAATGAGGTTAATTAACTATTGGGATAATAGATCTGTAGTTGCTTAAACTTTTTGAATTTTTTTAAATAAGTCTCTAAACTATAAAAATTTATATTTGAGTCCTTAATCTTTTTTAATTTTTATAATAAGGTCTTTGAAGTTTACAAACCGTTAACTTTGACAAAATATTCCTTATTTTCTCCTAACTCTAAGGACCTAATTACAAAAATTGGAAAAAATTAAGAACTTAATTACAAATTTTATAGTTTAGGGACCTATTTAAAAAAATCCAAAAAAGTTTAGGGACTTACTAATGTAGTATTCTTAAATAAAACTTAATAATAAGAGATTTCTTGTCATTTGAGCATCTTATAAATCTGCTTCCAGAGTTCATCTTTGTCCTTGAATTTAAAAAAACCACTTAGTCACCATATACAATAACGCATATATAATAAATTATATAAAAAAAGATAAACTAACATTTAGGGACGAAATTATGTTTTTAGTAGAATTGTCAAAATAGATTACTCAGTCCGAACCGACTGGATAGGCCAAAGTTTGAAAAACAAACTAGGCCAAGCTGATTTTTATATAAGCCTTGGATTTTTTGGCCTATCTAGCATGACAAGTTGGTCCAAATTAACCCCCCCTTTTTTTTTACACAAATTTATATTTTTTTTTATAAGAAAAAAATTAAAAAAAAATACCAAGTCAAATAAGCTCAATAACTTTCAAACCAATATTTTTATAACCCAACCCAACCATTTGGCTCATCGAGCCAAGCCAAATTAGTCTTGTTCTTTTCAGACCTCAATAAAAAATTCAACCTAGTTTAGCCTAACCTACCAAGCCATCGATTCAAGTCAATTTTAACAATTCTAGCTTTTAAAAAGAGTTATAACTTTTTAGGTTTTTTATTTATTTTTCTATATGTAATTATTTTAAAAGATATTATTTCTTATATTTCAAAATAAAAAAGCTTTAACGCACAACATTTTCATATTAAATAATATTTTTTTTAATTAGGCCCCTAATCTTTTTCGATTTTTGTAATTAAGTCTTTGAACACAATTTAACGGTTTGTAAACAGACCATTAACCCCAAACACCTGATTAAAAAAAATTGAAAAAGATTAGACTCAATTACAAATTTTTATAGTTTAAAGACCTATTTAACAAAAACCCTAAAAAATTCAAAGACATGCAGATGTATTATCCCTTAACTATTCTACTGAGCATGACCCAAAATTGCATTTAAGTACACATGCCTCGACGCATGCTGTCCAAAACACAACCTGACGACAATAGGAATTTACATACAGATGTTATTATGTTCCCAGCTCAGTGCACACGAGGCGATTGCCGGTAAGCTGGTAGAGGGGATGCAGTGGGAGTTAGATTTAACGGGGACCGGTTTCGCGCAGGAGACTTTCTCACAGGAGTGTGAACTCTATGATGTTCTGAATGGGAGTTTCTACCTGCAGTTTTGGGGGCTTCTATCTGTTCCAGAGTTGTTAAAACCTCTATCATTGGAGGCCTTGCCTTGGCCTCGCTGTTCAGGCATTGCAGGGCAAGTGTGGCAGCCATGAAGGCACCCTTTTGCGGGTACTGGCCCTCCAACTTGGAGTCCATAATCCGGAACAGTCTTCGCTTATCGCTCAAATATGGTCTTGCCCAGTCCACCAGATTCTGCTCCATACCGGCTATTGTTTTATCGACGGCGCGTCTCCCGGATAAAAGTTCAAGCAACACAACCCCAAAGCTGTAGACATCACTTTTGGCCGTCAACCGACCTGAAAATCAGTTAGGGATTTAGTGTAATGTTTTTAACATATAATGAGATGTCAAATGACTCTTCTTCTCATCTATCCTATGGAGAGAGATGCTGGCAACACACAGGACTATCTCTTCTCAACACTATGGTCACGGCTGGTCCAAGAGTAAAACTACTAAAGTTCAAGCTTTAGACCCACCAACAAAAAATTATTTGCCATTAGTTTTTATAAAGTAAAAAGGCCACACATGTTACAAAAAAGCTTAACATATAACTCTCTCATTTAAAGTAAAAGAATCTCTTTCAAAATTTGTTTTAGACCCCACTTAACGTTGGGCCGGCCCTGGCTATTGTTGGGTGAAATCCCATACAGGCCTCAATAATAGCGAGCCTAAGTTATTTAGTGAGTTTAGCATGAGATTTCGCTCAATAATGGAGAGAGAGCATTTAAAAGACTATGTTAAAGAATGTTTTGTTAGCATTCCTCATCCTATGGAATAGTAGGACATAAAAAACATGACGAACCTAAAAGTTGAGGCACAGAATGCCTGTTTTGAAAAGAAAATGGGAATTAAAACTCGGAAGGGAAATCATGAAAACCCTGACACCAACTATCAGTATGATAAGCAGTGTCACTATGGCATTTATCATTTACTCTACATTGAAGAAACTATATTAAAGTATATAGGATTTATTAGTTCTATAGCATGTTGAAATGGACACTGAAGGACTATATGATTGAAGATTATTAACCACAAATATTAAAAATTGGTAAAGCACCAACTACCAATAATGGTTTAGGTGAAGCTAAAGCATACCAGTTGCAACATATTCAGGTGCTGCATATCCTTGAGTACCCATGACTTGAGTAGACACATGAGTTCTATCACCAGTAGGACCCGCCTTGGCTAAACCAAAGTCAGAGAGTTTAGCATTAAACTCCTGCAATCCCCTTGCATGATAAGTAAGCAGTTTACACAAAAAGTAAAATGAAGAACTCATAACATTGTTTATATTCTCATTGATCTTACAGCATCCAGTAGGATGTTAGAAGCTTTAAAATCACGGTATATGACTTGTGATTTGGCATTATGAAGAAAGGAGAGTCCTCTGGCAGCCCCAATAGCCACCTTCATCCTCACTGACCAAGAGAGTGGTTGTGGTCCTCCTGTCAAATAAAATGAACCCATAAATTAAAAAATACTGCAATTTCTTCAGTGCAGTTAACATTCGAAACTCAAATATCTCTTATTTTGGCCATCAACAAACAGAAATTAGAATTTTGAAATATCTTAGTTAAGAAAGAAAAAAATACCATTCTTAAGGAAGCAGTAATCTGTTCTTGTTAATTTCTTTCTTCTGAGTTTCTTTGGTGACCAAATGATTAAGGCAATAGTTGAATAAATGCAAATTATGAATGACTGGCACAATGGATATGTTAACTTACTTCTAAACAGATGGTTCTCTAAGCTCCCTTTGGGCATAAACTCATAGACCAATAGCCGGTTCTCTCCCTCCAAGCAGTACCCAATTAATTTAACCAGATTAGGATGGTGCAGTTGTCCAAGGTAGTTAACCTCAGTCTGAAAAATAGATTAAAATTTCATTACCAATTATGAGGAAAAAAAAAATGTACTTTTTCTTTTGGGGCAGGGGAAGCCCATTATGGGCTTGGAAAGCCAACACTTACCAACCACTCCTTATGACCTTGAAAACCTTCAGGCTTAAGCATCTTTACAGCAACAACCATTCCTGATCCAGGTTTTGAAGCTGTAAACGTGTGTTCATCAATCCATCCCTTATAGACATATCCAAATCCCCCTTCACCAAGAAGACTATCAGGGCGAAAATTTTTTGTGGCATTCTTGAGCTCATTGAATGTGAAGGCCTTGAGATTGGGAGAAGACAAGATTTCACCCTCAGACCTTGGTGTGGGAAGACTTAAGGCATTGCTTTTTTCACTGTATGATGGAATAGATAAGCTGGAAGGAGTAGTTTTTGAGATTCCTGACGCAGACAGAAGGTGAAAAAATGGTTAATCCATATATAGTGCCACTACACAAACAAAAGCAAGTAGGAAAAAAATGAAAAAAAAAAAAATCAAATATAACCATCAACAATACTAAACCCATTTCTGAACGAGTAATTCATACTTTGTGCAGCACGACATCAATTTTCTTAAGTTATAACTCAATTTCATGATTTCTATCCACAATTACAGAAAAACAAAGCCAAATCTTCTACTTTAATTACATTGTGAAATCCAAACTCTCCCACTTAAGATTTCAATTGCTTATAATTCACATTATTAACTTAAAAAATAATTAAGCAGAAACATGTAAGACTTCATATATATAAAGATGAGAACATACTCAACTCCTTATTTCACACAAACGTACGCAGACCATGAACACAACCTAACCCCGCAGACAACTTATTCATAAAAAGCAACCAAACTTCCATCCTAAAACCAGACCATACGGTGACGTTTAAACCACATAAAAATTGAAGGAGGAGAAATAGACTGAAACAAAAAAATTAAGTTAAATTAAAAAAACCATAATCATAAAAGTGGGAGAAGATGAAATTTTGAAGAATCTGAACCCTTATAGTAATATTTCAAGCTGAAATGTACCAACACCAAACATTAACAAAAAAACAAAAGGCCCGCCGCCTTTGAGAAAATTCTCAAATTTTATCCAACCCCTATGACCCATAATTTTACATTTTACAACATCATCAATCAGCCCATAACACTGAAACCCAGTTCCCGGAAAACCGTGAAAGAGAAATCAAACACGGAAGCACAACGACCACAATTCACAACTTCACAAGCCTCCCAAAAAACCAAAAAACAAGAAAATCAGAAAGAGGGTGATCATCTAAGGTGGGGTGACCAACCCGAAGTGGATCTGGAGCTCTGAGCAGCGTCAACTTTGGCAGAAGAATCTAGGCAGTTACCCATTAGGCTCTGCCACAGTTCTCAACCCAACGCAATACTTTTCAAAGCTGAAGTGAAAGAGAAGGAGAAAAAACAACGGGTTTAGATGGTTGCAATTTCCAATGAAGTGAGGGAAAATTGGGTGGTTGAAAGAAAGAAAGAACGAAAGAAGAAGCAGCAGAAGGATTGCGGGGTGGGGAACAGAACAGAGATGAAAAGAATCACTTGTTTTTGGATTCGCCTAATGCTATGCTATGCTATGAAGACCGGAACCGCGTCATACGTCGCCACGTGTGAACTGAACTCTGCCTCGTAAGCACGAGCTCGTTTACTTTGGTTTAACACATGCCAATTTCCCAAAATATCCTCCCTCATGTCCTTTTTTCTTTTTTTTTTATATAAGTCCTTTTTTCTTTTTACAATCCACTCTTTTCTTATTTTTAATATGAAACAATTACAATGACTTTTATGTTCTTATGTTACATACAATTTTATTTTATTTCTTTAAATAAAATTTTGGGTTTACATTTTGTGTATAAAAAAATAATATTGAAAAGTCTCCTCATACTTTAATATTTTCAATTTGAATGAAATTACTTATTATAGAAAATGTCTACACTTATAGAAAAAAAAATTGTGAAAGTATTATGTTAAATAAATACAAACTCGTACGAAATTTGTTAGACAATTAAGTACTTTTTTCTTTGCCTTAATTTGGCAAAATACTCTTTTTTTATATATAATAATGACTTTTCTTGAACAGTTCTTTTTTCTAAATTATAAATATATTGATCTTAAAGGTTAATAATAGGTAGTACGCATATAAACTTAATTTTGACTTAAAGTAAAAAAGATAAAATATTAATTTCACAATTAAGATGTTTAATTCAAGTTTGACTTTAAGTTTAATTTTACTTAGTACGGTGTTGCTATGTTTGAGACAAAATTTATCAATCAAGGAGAAATTGTGGGTGATTCTACAGCAAACGAAACATAGCAGCATTTAATCGCTTTTGAGTCCATCCACAAATGTTGTAATTTCTGATACACTAATCAATTTTCTTGCCGGGAGGTGTTGGTTTTACGAAGGAGAATTAGTTAATGAGAGAAGAAAGATTGATAATGCGAGGAATTTTTGGCATAGTTCACTTTGTTGGCTTTTTTTAGTGAGTTTAATATTGATATATTATTAGTATGAAATGTAGGAGTATCAATTAAGTAAAAATTATTTTAATATGACTTTTGAAATAATTACTATAAAAGTTAACAATCTTAAAAATGTATGACAATTTATAATTAAATGTCAGTGTAAAATAATATTTATATTGTCAATATATTTTAATTTAATTGTTTCATTGTGGTTTTGTTTGAATAATGTTACTATCTTCAAACTATTTCAATTATTTTATTAAATTTTTTAATATTTATAAGAAAAATATTAGATAAAAAATTAAATATATTTAATATATTAGAAATACAAAATTATTTATTATTTGTAATTAATAAGTATGAGAATTAATAAAAATGTTGTAAAAGGACATAGAAATATTAGGACAATTTTAAGTATTTAAAAAAATAAAATTTGTATAAAAAATATTTATTACATAAAAATATAAAAATGTAATAAATATTTCACAAAAAATTATAATTTTTAAACACTTTAAATGAGCTCTAAAAGCTGATATTAGCATTTTTCATTATTATCAATTTGGTTAACACTAGCTTTTATGACTAAATTTAAATAATTAAAAATAAAATATATTAAAAGATATTTATTACATAAAAATATAACAAATATTTTATATAACTTAATTAAAAAATATACTTCAATAATTTAAAATTAATATTAAGAAAGATACTAGTAAAACTATTTTTAATTTATCATTTTTGTTAATATGCATTCTTAGAATAATTTATGTAAGAAAAAAATATTTTATTAAAAAATATCTATCACATAAAAAATATAAAACATATACATTTTTTCGTAAAATATTTTTACTTGTAATTCATTGAAATAATTTTTATATGTTAACAAAATCATTTAATTATTTATGTTTAGCAAATATACCGTTACATAAGTATAACCAACTTTAATTTATAAAGCTTTCTTTTAAATTGAACGACAATTTGATAACAACCATCAATACTCTGCAAAATCACAATTCTTTAAAATGCATTCGTAAATTATTGTGTGATTAAGAAAGTTTAATTTTTATAACGATTACATTATAAATGGTCACATTCTATTAAAATTATAAAATTATATATTTAAGTGATAATTATTCGGATGTAGCTTTACGCATAGAAGGTCCAATAACTACTACCTGTTGGACGTAATAGAATTGGAGGTAATGTAGTGACTCATTAATGAGGTTGATAGACTTGGTTCAATGTTTAAATGTAGGTCCGTGCATAGAAGGTTCTAGTCCAGATGTCTATTAACGATCCAATGTGACTCATCGAGGTTCGTTGAACTAGGATCGAAACCACTTTGAGTTGTGTAGATGTGTTGTGACCATCAGCGCTAATTGGCACAAGTAGTAGTGGTTTGTGTCCCTTAATTAAGTTGTCCATAATTCGAATCCTAGTCTTGAGTATGAAATAAATCATATTGAGAGAGAAATACCCACCTTATGTGCGCTCACGGTCTCCGACAGAGATTAGTCACTGCTTCTAGTAGTAAATACTTCGTACCAATACCATGGTAACTCAAAAAAAATGTGTTGTGACCTTACCTCAGCAAGTAAGAGAAGCACATGCAGAAACTCCAATGCTCAAATCAGTAAAAATTAAATGAAGTTTATGGAGTAAGAAAGTAAAAGTGTCTTTGAGGCCAGGCAGTGGGGGGTCCTCATTTATAGGGATTGGAACAGATGACTAGTTGGGTCAATTGAATCCCTATTTGTAGATTAGGGTCTATTGGGGAAGTTGAAAGACCATTAAGTGACTACAATTTTTTTTGTCACGAATTATGGCCAAAGAATAGTTTAAGGTCCTTTCAAAATATAATTACTAAAGGGATGTGGTGGGGGAGAGAGAATTTTTTTCGAAGGACCGCTTAATATTTAGCAAGATGGAACCCCTTTCTAAGAACACACCCTTGGAGATTCTATTGGAGAAAATGCAAGTCACATATTGACTAATGATAGTGTTTGATAGGAGCTTATAAACCTTAAGCACCCTTTACCTTACAAGTTGATTTAATAGAAATGAGTTAGACCTAAAATCTAAGAGAAACATTTCTTCAATAGAATCTCCAAGGGTGTAAAAATTATACAAAAAAATTATACTGTAAAAAATTTTAAAAATTAAAAAAATGAAAAAGAGAGAAATCATTTGATTCAAATTTGGGAAGAAATGTTTTTTGGAGAAATAAAGAAAAAATATTAGATTAAAAAATTATATTTTAATTAGTATAAAAATATTTTTATATAATTTATCTATTTATTTCCTTTTCTTTCATTCATTGATACAAGCAAAGAGAAATTATTTCATTTCTTTCCTTCTTATTTTTATTTATCCAAATAATATATATTTTTCACTTTATTTTTCCTCTATTTTTACTTTATTTTATACGTACTAATTCAGTAATTCTCACTTGCGAAAAGTTAAAATTGATTCATTTTACAAATATTATAATGAATTTTAAGTTAATTTATAGCAAATAAAATATTAAGTATATACAATAAAACTAAGTTTTTTATTTGTGTACACAATAAATCTAAGTTAAAAGACCAGACTAAAATTTTGATTATCATAGTATAAAAAATTCATTATCATCTCCTATTAATGAATGTCGGTTATCTCTAAGAGTTTAGTAGTATTAGCATATGACTATTAAATTTTTTATACTATCAGTAGATAACTATTAAACTCTATCTTTAATTATGTAAATATTTGAGGGGTATTATGGAAACATTGATAAAGTTGTCCGCGGTCGTCACTTTTACCTAAGCAGGAACGTCAACATGAAGCAAGAACGTCAACACAGGCCCCTAGAAACAAATAAAGACATATGAGAATGTGAGAAGAGAAGGCATTATCTATTAAAAAAAAAAAAAACCTTATATAATCTATTGATTAAATTTAAAAATATCTAAAAGCTAAGAAAGTGGATGCCCTTTGAAGCCGTTGACGATTCTTTGCAATCCACATATCCAGTTCACACTGAGGCAGGGTCCACCATCTTCAATGGAGTAACTATGTTGGAATATTTATCTTAATTCGTATAAAATGTCATAGCTTAACACAATAATATAAATGAAAATAACATATATCGTACATGCACCTTAAGAAATTAGATGTGTCCCTGTTAAATAAAATAACATTCCTATCCAATTCCATATATAGACATTCGGGTAGTATTTTAAAATACATGCGATGTGAACTTATTAAATTTTATTATATGGTATTGATGTGTACTTCTTTTAAGTGTAAATGAATTGTTATCTTTATTCTAAGGTAGTAAGGTTGCAGAACCTATGTTATCAAAAAAAAAAAAAAAGTTGCAGAACCTAACGATCAACTCATAAAAAAATGCCACCCTTTTTTGAAATTATTCGTTATTCATTCTTTTCCAAACATAACTGCCATTTAAAAAAAAAAATTGAGAAAAGTAATGTACTAAGCATCGAATTCCATAAAATTTTTTAGGCCTGATATGGGAAATTATTAGAGCAAAAGTTAAAAAGCACTAAGGGTGCACCGCCGCCAACACGCCATCTTCTGGAGTTTGACATTGTATACTGAAATATAACTATTTGAGGAGAGTGAAGCTATCGATTATTATAAAAAGGATTTTAATTTTAAGAAAATGTTTTTTAAAAAATTTATATATAATTACGTTGTTGAAAATATTTCTTGTATGATAAAGTAAATTCAATTACGTAATTCTATTCGTAAGCATAAAGTTAACAATAATTGATTGATTTTGGTCGCCTAATCCTTGAAAATGATGTATGAGAGGAATCACAGACTTCATACACACTGAAATGAGAGACATGGGACCAAGACCATCATTCAAGGCAAAGGGTCATTCACTCTCCTACCTTAGTAACTCCTCATCAAATCATGATAAAACTTTCAGAATCGTAATGTTCATGTTCGCTTAAGATATTATTAGAATTAATTTAAAAAATAAAAAAAAATATTTATGTTTAAAATAATATTTTTAAAGTAAATTTAAAAATTAGTTTTATTCAAATAATAAAATAAAATTGTTTTAAAATAAAAAATATAAATAAATTTATAAGTTTTATACTTAAAATTAAATTTATTAAACAAAAGGCAACATGTTAAATAACTGTATACATATCATGATTAATAGTGTGTTTGGATTTCAGTTAGAAATCCTCAAACGGACGTTAAACTCAATCCATCCTCTCACATGCTTTCCAGTTCAACTGCCTAGGAATGTATTCTAACAATAAAACAAACACACACTAAATAATGCAATCGAGATTTTGGCCTTGCAAAATGTAAACAAATATGTTCTAATATATGGCGAAGATGTTTTTAACATGTATTTAATATTTAATTACACTTTTAATTTCTCATGTAATTTTAATTTCTCAATAATTCTTTTTTCAAATCTGATATCTTATTTTAAAATTTTTGTAATTAAGCTTTTCCATATTTTTTATTTAAGACTCTCAAATTCTCGTTTTTCACTTGAAATTTTCATAAGTTCAGTTAAACTAGTATTTTAGTCTGTACATCGCACAGATAAATGTTTATTTTAGATAACTAAAATTTATAATAAATAAATACTTCTAAATATATAAATTATATTGTAATTAAAATTTGTAATAAATAAATATTTAGAACATATAAATTATATTTTAGATTTATGATAATAAATACTTTATATTGTGATATAGTATTATTTTTAATTATTGATAATTTTTTAAAAAAATATTGAAATTCAAGTTAAAACTAAAGATATTGAAAATTATAAATTAAAAGTGATAAAAGGTTGAGAAAAAAATCCTAAAAATGCTCTCATTCAAGAATAGTAACTAAAAATACTCTCGTTCAATATGGTTATTCTAATTTATATTAGGAAGAAGAGAGATACACATGCCTCTCTTTATCTTTTAAAAAATAAAAAGAAAAGAAAAGATAAAGAGAATGTAATGGATAGTTTAAAAAGTAGTTAAAAATAAAATAGTAGATAGTTTAGATAGTAATTAAAGGTATAGTAGTCCAACAAAAATACAAACCAAAAGAGGGTATCCTCTTTATTATAGTTATAGATATAAAAAGGAATAGAGGGATATCATATACATGTTAGTAGGGGTGTTCGTAGATTGGATTGGATCGGTTTTGAAGAGAAAAAACGTTCGATCCAATCATTTCGGTTTTGTTATTTCATCATCCAATCGGTTTGGTTTAAAATTTAAATCCAATCCAATCCGATCCAATTTAAAGCGGTTTGGATTGGATCGGTTTTTGGTTTTAATATTACTATTATTTAAAAAAAAGTGTTAAATAAATAATATGATATATAATAAATGTGTTAAAAATAATTTAAAATATCAAATATTTTATTAATGAGTCATTATATAACTAATACTAGTATAACTCTTCAAATATATATTATTAAAAATAAATTTACACAACTTAAGAATTATGTTTATGTATCTTTACTCAAATAGTTACTAAAAAACTATCGTTAAATAAATATATTTTTTATAAACAAGTATAATTTATGTGATAATTTTACAAATATATAAGAAATAAAAATATAAACATGAGTGATATTAGAAAATTACAAGTGAAAATATATATGCATGTATAAGTTCGATTTGGATTGGATTGGATCGGTTTTCAAAATCAAATCCGAAATCTGATCCAATCCAATAAAAAATTTCGGTTTTTTCAATTTTCAATTTTTTCGGTTTTCGGTTTTTTGGATCGGTTTTTTCGGTTTTCATTGGATTTGATCGGTTTATGAACACCCCTACATGTTAGGAACGAATTTGAAAATATAAATATTCAAAATTGGTTTCTGATATCCAGTTACAGCTTGTTAAACCGTTTAATTGATATTAAAAGCATAAGAGGATATATTAAATGCAATTAGGAGTGTATTCGAATTTTAAAGATTATATATATATATATATATATTTGAAATTGGTTTCTGATATTTAGTTACAGTTTGTTAAACAGTTCAATTAATATTAAAAACATAAGAAGATATATCAAATGTATGTTAACAGAGTGAAGTCTACCTCTTCACAAAAAGAGAATGTTCAAATGAAAGTGAATGTCATGAAGAGTGCAAGCCTGAGAAAACATATAGTTTTACATGTATTATACATAGGGATTGATCATTTTAAATATTTTTTCACTAAAAATTTACTAACGGAAATTTTGAATTTTACATAAAATAAAAATTAAAATTTTTCCTCTTTAAGATCCAATTTTACATTTACTAAATCCTTCAAATTTTATTAAATTTTCACTAATTTTTTAGTATTTTTAAATTTAATTAATATCTCAAATTCATCATATATAAATCCCCAATTATTTGAATAAAAAATATTTTGAGAGTTATATGTAAAAGAAAATTTAGGAGAAAAATAGAATTATTTAATTTAAAATTACACATAATTTGACTAGAGAAACTAAACACCTATTTAGAAAAACAACTTGTCGTAACCCAAGGTCACAACGCAACTTAATTAAGATCTTTTTCAATAAGTTCTTATTGTATAAGAGCTTATGTTTTAACTGCTTAAAATTCAATAAGATATTTGCGTTTGGATATACACATTGATAAGCGCTTACATAATTTTAAAGTATTTAGATGTATTACTATATAAGCACTTATGAGATGTCTCATTTTTTAAATTAAAAAAAAAACTGCATCATGATTAAAAATAAATTAAAAATTTAAAAACTAACTAAATAATTAATATACTAACATTATATATATATATATATATATATATATATATATATATATATATATGTATATATCACAAATATATTAAAAATAAAAATCAATAGTCACCATTCACCATTCACATGTATAAATAAATATAAGTATATAAAAATAGTAAATCATTATAAAAATTCAACCACTACACACCATAAGAGAAGGAAACATAATTTTTTTTACTAGAAACATATAAAAGAAAATACTAGCAACACATAAAAATATAAATTTATTTAATTAAATTATATTTTTTAGTAAACAAAGGAAACATATAAAAAAATTTACTAGCAACAAATAATTATAATTTGTTTTATGTAGAATTTAGCGTTTATATTAAGTTGGATGAAGAAAAAAAATAAAATGTTGAATTTGGAAAAAAAATAAATAAAAATACGCAATCTCTATATTTTGGTCCTGATAGGATTTGAATGTGGGTCTTTTTATAAGACTCGCAAAGACTATTCCTATAAGTTATATTGGAGAACTTATAAAAATAAGCTAAAAACATCTTATGGATCAGTCATAAATATTTTTTCAAACAGTCCCAAATACTCTCACAAATACTTATAACATAAGATAAGTCTACATAAATTGTTTATAAGCTCTTTCAAATAGGACCTAAAAGTATTATTAATCCTTTATTTAAACAACAGACATGCATGAAATATATTATTTTAAACATAGATTTAGTATTCTAGTTTTGTTCTATTTTGATGTAAAAAAGAAGTTTCAAACCACCATATCTTTCACATTAATTGCAACTAATCATCCAAGAAAATTCTTACACAGTTAACTTTCTCATTATAATCCATTTTTTTTTCAATAAATCTTCACAAAAGTAAAATAAATATTTCAATCGTCGATGTATATTAACTCAATCATTAATATTAATCAGAGTAATATTATTGGCTAATGCCCTAACCATCCCAGTTAACATGAAGATAAAAAACAAATAATGTAAAAAGCCTTCTGCTTTACTATTGTTCACTTGACTTCGTCGTAGATTAATAGCTTTATGCTTTTTTATTATTTTTGGCCATATGAGCATTATGGTTGACTTATGCAAAGTTGTTGCCCCTTGCCTCTTGGTATGGCTGGCCCAGTCCCCCTTCACATGCCCAAAACACATCCGTATAATGATAAATATGTTAAAAGGAAATAACCATTGAATTTAATTTCTATGTATTGTGACTCTTTTTTTTGACACATGATTATAAAGAAATATTTTAGTTAGTTATTGGAATTTTTATTCTTCTTCGAAAAATCTGTTAGTATTTATTGGTGGACTGTCTCCTTTCAACAAGATTTTCTTTATACACATCAGTTAAAATTCAAATCCCTGATCACATACTGTAAATAGTGTGTGGACCAACTTTATTGATATTTTAGTTACTTTAAATATAATCTCTTGTAAATATGATAAAATAGTAAACATAAATATTATTATTATATTAATATCAACGATAAAAATCAATAAAAAAATTAATTAAAAACACATTATATAACTTAATTAAGAATATTTAAAAAATAGCAAAATTTTAATTATAAAACATTACAAACACATATACGTGGGTCGTACATTAGTTTTCTTTCACTCTAATACTAGATTTTAGATGCACGGGTTTTTTGAAATTTTGTATACATTAATATTGAAATTTAACTTCAAATTTATAAACTAATTTAAAAAAAAATATTAATTCAAAGTATTGCAAAAGTTAAAATTTGTAAGCCATTTATTATTTTTTTCTTTGTATCTTTTTAATTGACATATAAAATTGAGTAAATATTTTTTTTTAGGAATTAAATTTATGTTTGATGTTAACAATAAATTTTTATTTTGATAATTGATTATTTTTAATTAGAATAGTTATTATTATTATTGTTATTATTATAACAATATCTATACTTAATATCATAATAAGTCATTATGATTTTTAATTAAAATTAATTTCATATTTGGTTGTCAAAAACATGAAGAACCTATATTTATTATTATCATTATTATTATAATTGACGATTTTTTAATATGAAAAAAAATTATATTTATCATATTTAACTTCAGTCATAAAAACAATTTTACAAAAGAAAATAATATTTTATGAAATTAGGATATTTCAAAAGTCAAAATTAGTATGTCATATATCAGTTATCATGATTTTTCTTTGTATTTTTTAATTGGATATATAAAATTAAGTCAATAATTTTTAGATTTTATTTAAATTAAATTTATGATTGGTGTTAACAGTACAAAAAATAGTATGCAAAATGAAATAAAATTCATGCAAATTGAGTCAAATTTGTGTGAACCTTTTACGATGATAATATGAAACGTTCATTGTTCATAATATCTAGTAAAATCTAAGTAAAAAGTTTGATTATGTAAAAAAATTTCACTAATTGGATAATGTTTTTGCTTGCACAAACATAAACATGTTTATCATTAATAATTAATTGAGCAAAGATTAAAAGTTGGTATAAATTATCTTATATATATATATATATATATATATATATATAGAGAGAGAGAGAGAGAGAGAGAGAGAGAGAGAGAACTGCCAAAATCTCATTCTTTACTCCTTGTTACATAATTCTTTATTTGATTGCAACCTAAAAAAATTGTAACAAAAATACAGGTTATATTTCATATTTAAATTAAGCATAAGAGCAATTAATCAACACCGAGAAAATAACTTTAAATTGTTAGGAAAAAAAGTGTTGATAAATGAAATAAAGTTGTGCAATGATATAAACCACTTCCTTGAGTCATTAAGAAGAGAACTAACATAAAAAGATAAAATCAAATCTAATTTTGTATTTCGTTAGCACTACCTAAACTTAAAAATGAATAAAAAAATTATACTACACACCTTGGAGTTAATATATGTTCCTTTTCAATGTAGGTCCATAGTTTTGAGTGGAAATTTGTTTATACAAAAAAAAAATCTATTGTTAAAATAAAAGGGTTTAGGAAGGGTCAACCTTATTGTAATTTGGTATGAGTTCTTATAGTGTACACATTTTCTCATTGATATTGTCTCTTCATTTCTGTATAAATAAATATCAAAAATAGCTACAACTTTTACAAAAAATAAGGACAATGACACTAACAATAACACACATTGAGATTCAAGCTAGACTTTTGCACAAATAGGCCACATGCATGAAAAGTAAAATAGTTTTCTTCTCTAAGGATTCTGATAACATTACCTTAGTAAATGGTAAAGGAAATAAAAATAAATTTTATAAAAAAGTGTAACACCTAATGTTATTAATACAATTAAATTGTAACATAATCTGTAACCAAAAATAAGTGTAACAACTTATTCATGAAAATGGAGCTTTTTAAAGATAAAAGGAAAAAATTACCTTGCCAGATATTATAAGTCTTTTTCTTCTAGTATGATTATCCTTTACCACTTATTTAATTGGGTGAATTTTTTTATTTAATGTCATTTTTTCACAACCATATAAAATTAAAAAACGCAAAGCATTTAGAAAAATTAAATCGATCCTCATGGATTTTTTGTGTGAAAAATATGAATCTAATGAACAAAAATAGGGACAAGAAAAAGAAAAAATAAATAGAAAAGCTAAAAAACTATTCACCCAAGAAAGCAATATCAAAAAACATAACAAAAATTCTCAATAAAATCAAGAACTAAAAAAAAATACACAAACTAATGTATAGAACACAAACCAAACCCATGTATAGAACACCAACCAAACCCAACAATTGCAATGGAAAGAAAAAAAAAACTCACCAGAATCATAAGTAATGCAACATTTCGACAAACATATAAAATTGGGTGAATTTTTTATTTAATGTCATTTTTCACAATCATATAAAATTAAAAAATGCAAAGCATTTAGAAAAATTAAAGCAACCCTCATGGACTTTTTGTGTGGAAAAAATACGAATCAAATGAACAAAAATAGGGAAAAGAAAAAGAAAAAAGAAATAGAAAAGATATAAACTATTAACCCAAGAAAGCAATATCAAACAACATGACAAAAACTCTCAAAAAAATCAAAAATTAAAAAAAAAACACAAACTAATGTATAGAACACAAACCAAACCCAACAATTGCAATGGAAAGTAAAAAACAACTCACCAAAATCATAAGTAATGCAACATTTCGACAAACACAATTAAAGAAGAAGAAAATAGGAAGAAAGGTAAGAAGATAACATAAATAAGAAAATTACTTAAAATCAAAATGACCAAAATTGTACCCGTAAGTCCTATTAACACTAAAACTGTGTGCCAATGTGTGCGCTAATGAAAGGGAGAAATGGAGCATGAGAGCTTTCACCTTTTATTTTGGAGATCAAACCTAATTGAAAAGGTTTTTATTAATCAGAAAAATAGTGTAGAGACAAAAGGCCATGATTTAATTGCTATTCATATTAGGTTATAATGGAGAGACGTTAATTAGAATTAGAAAACGTGCATTGATATTCATTTTCAAAAAAAAAAAAAAAAAACAATGTGGTGAAATGGAAAGTGGAAACAGAAAGAGTGCATTTATCTCACAATTTAATAGTTTTAATTGTATGAGAGAGCATGATTTCAATGAAATATTCAGAAAATTCATTATTTGAATTTTCATTATTTGAAGAATGTGCATGATTATGTATTATGATTTATTTTATATAACTATATATTTATAAAATTATTACTTTTAATTATCATTGTTTGTGAAATATATTTTAAAGTAACTAATTTAAAAAATAAATAAATTTGAGAATAAATATTAATATAATATTTAATGCTATTATTATAGTATTTATATATCTAACCTTTTCTATCATTTTTTTTTTATTTTGAAATATATATTATTAATTTACGATTATAAAAAATGTATAATAAATATCATCAATGTGAGCAATTTAATTCATTTATATATCTAACATTTTCTATCATTTTTTGGTTTTGAAATATATATTATTAAATTACAGTTATAAAAAATGTATAATAAATATTATTAATGTGAGTAATTTAATTTTTTATTAAATATAATTAAATCTATTGAATTTGATTAGATTCGATCAACAGTTAAGTAAAGTTTCAAATTTCATCATACGGTTATACAAACTTCAAGTATCCTTTACATATAGATATAGATTCTTCTCATTCCAATCGAATAAAGTTGTCTCAAGAAGCACAATTTTACTCATCGTGTTTTCTTTCTTCGATGGTTCCATCGTTTCAAACGAAGGTTAAGCTAGGGAAATATTTTTCATTGGCTAAAATTTTCGTTCATCCTCATTTCTGACTTTCCTTCAAACCTATAGTTTGACTTGAAACAAGCTATTGGAAAAAAAAAATAACATTTTTAATCTGATAAGTTGAAATAAAAAATCTTGAGTTTGTTGTTTTTATTTATTCACTTTATCGTTTTTGATAATTATATATTTAAAATAATTTTTGACTAAAATTAATTGTTTTACTTCAATTTATATTTAGTAAAAATTAATTTTATAAACTTAAAATCATTCTAAATTAAGATTAAAAGCATTCATCCAATCATAAGACTATATTAAGAAATTAAGATGCATGCTCAGTTGGAGATGCATTATAATGAGCTGGAACAAAACGAGCACTAACTAGTACTATATAGGTATAAATGGCAACTGGCAAGCACGTTACACGTACATAACGTGATATAGTACTATATTAAGTGAGTGGTTTTATAAGCGTGATTAATTGCATAATTAAATTGGAATAGAATTCCTCGAATCGTGTTTTGCAACTGGCATTGTCGGCAAGCCAGTGAACAAATTCCGAGTCAATGTGTAGCGAAAAGATGCAAGATCTATAGTGTAATGCCGCATCATCAAGGGCTCTATTTGTTCCCTAATTAATACATACAGGTATCCTATAGTATATTAAAGTGATTAATTTAGGCAGTATATATTTGATTTATTTTCGTAAAGTTGAGTTTGAATTTCATATGTGCAAAAAAAATTATTACCGAAAGAGATAATTTCATCATATTATAAATATTTTTATTTCAAATTAAAATTAAGTGAATCATCAATTTAGTTCCTAAAATTATAATGGTCAATCAAATTAATCTCTAAAATTAATAAAAAGGTAAAGACTTAAATATGTTTTTGGTCCTTGTAATATACTTTTTTTTTATTTTGGTCCTTAAAAAATATTTTTTATAAAATGGTCCTTATAAAATTCTTTTTTTTTTTGGTCCCTATTATTTTGTTTAGTCTTTGTAATATATCTTTTTTTTCGTTTTTGTCCTTATAATATGTAAACAATTTGCTTTTAGTCCTTGCCAAATTTTTTCCAAAGGGACTAATTCAAAATAAACAAAATATGATAGGGACTAAAACAAAAAAATAGATATATTAAAAGGATTGGAACAAATAAAAGGAGCAAAAAAATAAATAAATTTATGAGGACCATTTAAAAAAAAAACAATTTTACAGGGACTAAAAACAAAAAAGTGATATTTTATAGGGACTAAAAGTATATTTAAATCAAAGGTAAAATAATCCCTGACATTGTACATTATTAATCAATTTAGTTCTTAAAATTATAATGGACAGTCACATTAGTCCTTAAAGTTAATAAAATGGCAAAATAGTCCCTAAAATTATGATGGTCAGTCAAATTAGTCCTTAAAATTAAAAAGGCTTAATTGTACTTTTTATCCTATAACTTTCAAAATTTTACAAATCATGCTCCCTAAAGTTTTTTCTCGCACATTTGACCCTAAACTTACATAATTTTGCAAATTTTATAATAATGTTAATTGAACATCCATAATGTGAAAATGATAAAAATATTAGAGGTAAAATTTGAATCCTTGACCTCCTCTTTTTCCACCACCAACAAAGCCAATAAGTCATTTGGCTTGTTTAGTTTACATCTAAAAAATATATTATATATATTATTACTGCATTTGTTAATTGCACTTTTGATTTCCTAAGTGTATGTTTATATTGGTATAAAAAAATATTGAAAGTTAAGATGTTAAAATTATTTATTAAATATTTTTATTTTAATTATACAAATTTATTTATTTAAGTATATAGAATTATTATTTATCTAAAAATTATTTATATATCTTCCATCCTTTTATTTGTAGGGTAATTATTCAAAAATAAAAATATTTAATAATAAATTTAGGCTTAAATAACTTTTTCGTCCCTGTAAAATAAGGGGCTTTTGCTTTTAGTCCTTTATAATTTTTTTTATTTCCATCCTTATAATATTTTTTTGTTTCATTTTGGTCCCTATTGTCAGGTTTGACCATTAAATCTAATGGAAGGACCAAAAGAGAAAATGCAAAAATTATAAGGACCAAAAAATTAAGAGGATCAAAACAAAACAACCATAATTAAGAGGACCAAAACGAAACAATCTTATATTGTGGGGACTAAATAGTTATTTAAATTGAATTTATAAAAATTAAACCTTTAAACATTGCAAATGCACTGATGGAGAATAGAAAAATTAAACCTAAAATGAATGCATTAGTGACCAACAATTTTTTTTATTAAAATTAAATCTTAAATATACAACTTTGTAGAAGTTAGGCAATAATGCAATTATCTTCAATTTATGAAGCAAATATAACAAATGGAGAGCAACAAAAGCGAAATATAAAGCAAGACAATACTATCAAATCGAATGGTAGTAGACGAACATCGAATAACAAAGAAAGAAGAAAAAAGATGTACAATGTTATTATTATATATGAGCAAATTACAATAGCACATTGCATCCCCTACCACTCAAATTTTTGATATCCCTTTTAATTTCTCATCAAATGAATGGCATCTTCTTCTAGAAATCCTAGCTATTCTTAGCATGATATTGGGGAATCTCATTGCTATTACCCAAACAAGCATGAAACGTATGCTTGCATATTCATCCATAGGTCAAATCAGATATGTAATTATTGGAATAATTGTTGGAGACTCAAATGGTGGATATGCAAGTATGATAACTTATATGTTGTTTTATATCTCCATGAATTTAGGAACTTTTGCTTACAAGTTTCTTGACATTGCACATGACCACCCTTCTTTTGTAACATCTACAACAACATTCCTTATAGAAGTACATGATGTAATGTGTTTCTTAGGTAACACAGGATATTAGTGTAATGTATAAAGAGTATTAGTATAATGTATAAGGGGCGTCAATGTAATATTTTTCAAACAATTAAGGGGTGTCAGTGTAATTTATAATTTTTTTGGCTAGTCACTACTCATTAGTGCATTAGCTGTAGGTTTAATTTTTTACTCCCCACCAGTGTATTTGTAGTGCTTGAAGGTATTGTTTAGTCCCTATAATATAAAATTGTTTTTATTTGGGTTCTCTTAATTTTGATTGTTTTCGTTTTAGTCTTTTTAAATTTTTGGTTCCTATAATTTTACATCTTCTCTTTTGGTCCTTCATTAGATTTAGCATTAAACCTGATGACGGGAACCAAAATGAAGTAAAAAAATATTGTAGGGACGAAAATAGAATAAAAAATTATAAAGGACTAAAAGCAAAACCTTCCTATTTTATAGGGACAAAAAAGTTATTTGAGCCATAAATTTATAAGTTATTGTATAATTTAACCAATAAATAATTTTACATAATTTAATAAATAAATTTGTATAATTTATAAATTTAAATAATTTAAATAAAAATATTTAATAAATAATTTTATCATCTTAGTTTTAATATTTTTTATACAATCAATTTAAGCATACACTTGGGAAACCAAAAGTGTAATTAACAAATGCAAAAATAGCATATATAATATATTTATATATATATAAACTAAACAAGCTAAATGATTTGGTGATTTTGTGGTTGTGGAGAAAGACGAAGTCAAGGGTTAAAATCTCACCCCTCATACTTTTAAAACTTTAGGGACAAAATTCGTAAAATTTTAAAAGTTAGGAGACAAAAAGTGTAATTAAGTTTTTTAATTTTAGGAACTAATTTGACCAATCATTATAATTGTAGAGACTAAATTGATTGATAATTTACAATTTTATGGATCATTTTACCATTTTATTTATTTTAGAAACTAATTTGACAGTCTATTATAATTTTAGGGACTAAATTAATTGATAATGTACAATTTCAGGGACTATTTTAACATTTTATTAATTTTAAGGACCAATTTAACAAACTATTATAATTTTAGGACTAAATTGGTGGTTCACTCAATAAATTATAAAATATTTATAGTCCAGGGACAACAAATAATATCTGTCTTGTAGTATTTAGCATCGTCACATGTAACGGTTCCATCACAAAGGATAGGGTTTTCCAATTCTACTTTGAAAATTTTACTTTGTTATGCAAAGTTGGCCGTTTGGATGAGAGTTTAATTTTTATACATTTTTAATATAAAGAGTTTTACATTATTAATTAATTAAAAATATTTTTTAATATTATAAATTAGAATACATAGTTGAGGAGTGAGAGTCTTATTTAAACATGCATTTCATTCACTATTCTACAACTAGCTAAGTTTTTTTTTGAAACATCTTAAATTATTTTTTATTTCTTTTAATTTATCTTTTTATATTTCTGTCTTTAAATTGAATTTTAATATTTTTTTGAAAAATTGTCAATAATTAGAAATAAATTTATATCACAATTTAAATTGTTCCATTATAAATTTAAAATATAATTTATATATTCGAATATATTTATTTATTTTGAATTTTAATTATAATATAATTTATATATTCAAAACTATTTATTTAATATAAATTTTAATTATATAAAATAAACATTTATTCTATACAATATAAGACTAAAGTATTAGTTATTTTAAATATAATTTCTAAAATAATTATTGTAAAAAATTAATAATTTTACTATACATGACAATTTATAAATAAAAATAGGGTAAAAATTATTTACACTTTTAATGCATATTAATTAAATTTGTTTGAACCGTGTGTGCAAGGTAACTCGACGACTCAATTGTTTATGTCGCAATAAGTGGGGCCTACAAGATTTGTAGCTCTTCTTTTCTTCCTACAATTCTTGCTCAAGTGATGGCAGGGCAAGTGGGAACTGCAAGTTTTGTATGGTTCTTTTCTTCCAATTCTTGCTCAAGTGATGATGACAACGGGTGGGACCATGTTGGACAGCGGCTCATTAAAAGTTCAAGACTTGGCTTGACTTTCTAGAAAGTTATGTTCATATTTTTCATATTTATTTAATTAATAACGACTTAGTCCTTGTGACTTTAAAATAGCCTTTTAAATTTGATAGGCTAATGCGTGTATATGTATGTATATTGTTAATATACTTTAATTATTTTTTAAAAGAAATATATCAATAAATTATACTTTTAAACGTACGTTATTAAATTTAAAACAAATAAAACTATATAAATAGTTCATATATATATAGGGACAGACAGAAGAGAGGAGAGGGAGGAAGAGGACTTATATATATATATTCTTAGAAATAGGTACTCATTGATTTTTAATCAAATGTAAGATAATTGTCCTATTTATAGGTATATTTATTGTCCTGTTTAATGCATAAATACAAAATTATAGATATTTTTAAAATAAGTTTTCAAATCAAATTACTAGCCAAAAACCTGGACAAACTTCATGATTAGAAAAACAAAAAAAAATAAAGGATGTATCCACTACAACAAAAATACTGAATAGTTGTAAGCACTTAGTGTTGGTATCTAGACCAACACAAATATTGTTGGTCTGACCGACACTAAGTGACACTAAATTGATTTTTGTTTTTGTTTTTTATTTTTATTTTTATTTTATGTTTTTTTAACTTTAACGTCGGTCAAATTGATGTTAAAATAATTTTCGTTAATGTTTTTTATTTTTTTAAAACTTGCTTCAGCCATATGTCAACACTAAATGATAAAATTATATGTTTTTTAATATAAGTGTCAGCTTAGTCCACACTACTTTTTAATCTGCATGTTGAAATTTCATGCCCCTGCCCAATTTTATCACCACTAATCCCCAAAATTTCACCCTCCTTCTCCTTCAAATAAATCAAAGCTCACAACCTTGTCCGCACTTCAAACAAATCAAAAGCTTTTGCACGGTGAGACATTTGACAAGCTTTCGCACCCTAGACGCCGACTAGGTCACATGCCTAGAGGTGAAACCTTCTTTTGCATATTCAAAAACACAATAATAATAAAGCTAAAAGTGGAAGCCGCATAACACATCCACAAAAAAAGGTTGCTAGCTTCTCCTCCAAATATGAAAAGTTCATATCTCAGTCCTGTTTTTAAATTGCAACTTCAATGCATTTTTCTTGTAGTGATTAAGTGAGTTTTTTTTTTTTATTATTATAAGAAATGAGAATTATAAATCTGAGCTATATGATTATACGTGGATGATTAAAATTAAAAGTTAGTTAGTGGTCATATAATCACTTAAAAAAATTATGCATTTTTTTTTATCTTAATCATTCAAATATGATCAAATATTTTGTATTTATAATTTTTTATTTCTCATAATAAAAAGTATGTATTCTCCCTCCCTCTCTCTCTCTCTCTCTCTCTCTCTCTCTCTATATATATATATATATATATATATATAAATTTGTTAATGTACATTTATTTTATTTTTAATTAAAATATATTAACAAGTTATAATTCAAGATTATCTTAAAATACACTTACAGTATAACTTATTAACGTACTTCAACTAAAAAACAAGTAAAGATATGTTAACAAATATTTATATATATATAACAAGATGTCTTACTATTGTAATAAAAGATACCAATATATAAAAGTCAAAACACGTGCACTATCAGTAACTGGATTGACACGTATATCATGGAATTTAATATATAATTTGATATATATCCAAAAGTATTGAACTTGTGTAAGCTTAGTCTTTTAAAGAATAAAAATACTTATGAGTTGACAATCATAGTAATTTTTATTAGCAAGTTAATATTGTATATTTTTGGTACAATTTTGAAAATTGAACCGGTCAATTTGACCGGTCTAATCGAAAACTGATTTGGTGATTGGTTCATTAACTAAAAAAAAGGACAATTTCAAAACTAGTCAAGAATCAATCAAATCAAATCGGTCAAAAACAGGTGTAAAAAATCAGTTTGAACTAATGGTTTTCAAATTTTATATTTTTATATTTTTTTAATTTTTAAAATTTAATCTAAAATATTTTTAAGATAAATAAAAACATATATTTAATAAGGATTATAAATAGATATAAAATGACATTTTATTTTAGGGTTTAGTATCATAAAATTATGATATTATATTTATTTAATATTATTTTATATATTATTTAATTATTATTATCATTTTATTAATACTGGTTTGACTACAATTTAATCATGGTTGAACTATTAAACCTTAAATCAATTCCTTGACTAGTGTAATGACCGGTTCAATTTTTTAAAACATTGATTTTTAGAGATCAAAACAACACATTTGTCATTTTTAGAAATTAAATTGTAAGGCTGTTTCGTGTGGCCGGGTTGACTTTAATTGATGGTTACCGACAGCAGACGTGAGACGACACCCTCACCGTAACGGAGGGTTTAAACCCTAGACCCGAAAACACGTCTCGTGGATGGTGGTCATTGCTAGGTTGAGACGTGAGGCAGACACGGACCAGGTTCATGGTTTTTGCCACGTTCTCAGAGACGTGTTGTCACATTACAACCAACAAGTCAATATTTAGTTATAAAGAATCATCCCATAATTAAAGCACGAAACAATAGGAGCTACAACAATTAATATTCATAGTTAGTTCATCACGGTAGCTTGTATTCTTGTAATGGTTCAACTTCACCGCAACTTATTTTATACAGACTCCCCTAGTCTTTGGCAGTCCACTTGTGACCATGACCTTTTAATTATGTGAATTTGGCTTGTATATGCCAGACATCTTCAGGTGAGCTTGTCATTAAAAAATTGTTACGTACATGGATTAAACTGCCGTTTGACAAAACAATCATTTGATGGGGTGAAATAATTGTAATGTTACGTAAGAAAGGATTTCTGAAGCCTTTATGGGTAAGATTGCCAGAAATCAGACTACGGAAGGTATATACTGTACTACTTAGTTTAATCATGCTAGCTCATGCAGCTTGCAAGGTTTCCAAAGTAGATAAATGATAGATTAAAATAAACGCAACAGAGAGTCAGTACATCTTGGTTATACAACACATTTAGCGTGACCATTTTATTATATAATGATGAAATTGAGCTATTTGTTAATATACCTATAAATACTAATCGAGATTGGAAAGTGACAGGAAGATAGATGAGAAAAACTAACGAGGAAAGATAGAGATTTAAAAAAATAAAATCATAATATATATTAAAGAAGACTAAATTTTAAAGTCAATTTTTGCGATTATTATTCCAATTGATATTGGTCAAGAATGTAAAAAGCAAAAAAAGAAAAAAATACGAAAAAAATTATTTATTATATCAGGAATATAAAAGTCATTTACTATATATTCCTCTTTTACTTCATCATTCAATAGCAACAACTAGACAATTCTTCACACATTCCAGTGGTGAGGGTTGTTTCCCTCTTATATACCATATTTTGGTTATAGATTAAATTATACTTTTGGTCCTTTTATAATATTCAATCTGCAATTTTAGTCTCACAAATTTTAATTTCACAATTATAGTCCTTTAATTTTGTAAAATTCACAATTTTACTTCAATAGTTAAATATTCATTTGTTGACTATTAAAATTATAGCATTGACCATGACCTGACATTAAGTAAATGACATGGTGGATCAACCCACTTAGCCCACCAAAAAACCCTTCAACCCACATAACCTACCAACCTAATAGATCAAGAAGTGGGTTGGGTTAGGTTGACCCATCAAGTTGGTTTTTTTTTATTAGATGTTTTAATAGATTATTTAGTTAAATATTATTTTATTGGACATAATGTTTTATGAAGTACTATAGATTTCATGTTATTTTGTTGCTTTACTCTATATTTATTTAACTCATGATGATAGTTTCTAAAAAAGATTTGTGCTAGGACAATTTAGTAAGACAACATTCTTGTGATTATGATATTATGTTTATATTATTTATATCTATTTCTTTGGTTGGTCAACTTATAAGTCATCCAATTTTTATAACTTTTTTTTTCTTTTTTTAAAATGGGTCTAACCCAACCTAATCCTTTTTTTGGTGTGACTAAGGGTGTGTTGGGTTAGGTTGACCCATATGTCATCCCCACATACAGAAAATAGATGTTAAACCCTCCTTATTACATATAAGCTAAGTATCACTTTGATGAAAAACACATAATATTACTATAGAGTTTGATAAAAAAAAAAACATTGTATTCAATTTAGAAAATTAAATTATGGTAAAATTCTATTATGTTTGATTGAGAAAAAAAGAGAGGGGAGAAAATAGATGTAAAAGGTCTAAAGAATAATGAGATAGGAGTGCAAAAATAGGGTTTAAAGAACAATAAAGATGGGGTGTAAAAATAGAATTTCAAAAATAATGAAGATAAGAGATGCAAAAATAGGGTTTTAAAGATAATGAAGATGAGGTACAAAATAGGCTTATATTAATTTTATATAAAAAGATATTTTGATTATAAAAATATATAAAAAAAAAGGAAGGAGGGTATAATTATTAAATAGGGGGTGTAAATATCAAAACCCTAAGTTATTGTATGCATTTGGATCGATGAATAAGTGATTGGGTCTGGCAAGATACTGCGTTGATTTCTAAAGCCTTTTTTTTTCTATTCGGTTATTTCGGCTCATGCATGATTGTGGATTCTAAAGTATTTGATTTTGATAGTTATGCAAAGTCTCAAAGTTAGTTGCCAAAGCCTCAAGCTGCATGATGCTTCGGGCCGTTTGGTCCGAACTATGGGTCCAGTGGTTGTTAAAATGGAATTTAGACCGTGTTCTTTCACATGTTTGGGGGTTCTCGCATAAAATAAACAAAAAGAAGTAGCAAGTGGGCTCTACAGAATTGGATTAATGGGGTTTTGAAGACAGTTTTTGATGATACACTTGGTTTCACTTGGTTTGTACTTTTAATTTGGACTTGTAGTTGTCGGAATATAAATAAGAGGAGTGTTAGCAATACATTCTCTAATACATTTCTTTTAATACATTCTTTTCTATTGGTTAAAATTTATTGAAAAGTATAAAATTATGAGAGAGGTTTATTAAATAAGATGTGGGACCTACACAATTTTGTGGTTTCTAGTAAATTTTAACCAATAAAATGAAGTGTATTTAAAAGAGTGTGCCAAAGAGTGTGTTCTAAGCACTTCTCATTAGCTTTTAACATTATTTTATTATCTTATCAAAAGTAAGTGTTATCTAAATATGGGTTACCAACAAGTGGTTGGTCTGAGTGGCATTAGGCTTGAGTTACTTAAACATGTTGTCAAGAGTTAGAATCCTAATTGGTGCGTATGGAGAAAATTTTGTCGGGAGGACGTAGCCCACCTATGAGTGCTAACAAATCTTTTAGAGGATATTAAAAATCTCAGTGACCAATAGGGATACTCCTTCACAATCATATGTGTCACAAAAAAATAAATAAATCTAAATATGGTTTGCTAGTGATAATTATTTCAAATCCTTTTCTTATTTAGTTATTATGAAAATTGTGTTTTGGGAAGCGTTTGTGACATGATAACCTGGTCATCTCTAACTTCTTACATTTTTAAAAGTATTTTCATTTAGAAAATATTAAATATTTTCTAAAAATGGGTTGTTAATGCTAATGATTTTCATATTCACTTTTATTTCGTTATGACGGGAATCTTGTGTTTTAAGGAGTCTTTGAGACATGACGACTTAGTAATCTCCACTTTACTGATTTTTAAAAATGATATTTTTTATAAAAAAATAAAAAAGAGGTTTAATGATGGTCATTTTAGATATATTTCTTATTTGGTTATCGTGAAAACATTGTGCTTTTGGGAACATCTGAGACATACAACTCGGTAGCCTCCAACTTTTTTAATTTATAAAAGAAATAAAAATAAAAATAGAGGTTTAGTAATAGTCATTTTAGATCCATTTCTTATTTGATTATTACAAAAAACTTGTGTTTTTGTAAATGTTTAGGACAAAACGACTTAGTAATCCTTGACTTTTCAAATTTGTAAAATAAAATAAAAATAAAAATTCAGTGATTGTTATTTCGGATCCATTTCTATTTAACTATCACAAAAACCTTGTTTTGGGAAATGTTTGAGACTTGATGACTTGATAATCCTGACCTTTTCAAAATAAAAAATCATTGGCTCTTGCTTTGTATTTCTACAAAAGAAAAAAAAATACACAACCCACAAATTTTTTTACAAAAGAACTATGTAATTTTGATTTCTCTATTGCATTTGAAGATACATTTGTTGAGTTAAAAATTTTAAAATATTTTTCATAAACATTTTCTTGTTTCAAAAAATAATAAAATATGTTTTAAATCATAAAGATTCTTATTTTAAAAATTAATAAATTAATAAAATGCCCCAAAATGTATTTTCTTACTTTCTTTTGAGGGGTATAATAAACATTTTTAAAGTTATCTAAATGTTACACATTTAATTAAATGTAATTGTTTTAGGACAGATGTATAGGATGTTACCACTTTTTCTACAAGTAATTAACTCCCAAACTTAAAATTTGGTTTTCAAGACCATTTTCTTTTTAGAATTTTTTTATGGCAACTTCAAATTTTTCATCTATAATTTTTTTCAATTTACCATTAATAGTATATGTATAAATGTGTGAGTGAAATATATTTTTATTTATCAATAATAATAATAACATGTATTAATAATATTTTAATTTCTTAATAATTATGATAGGAGTTAACTATTAATTATCTTATTTATTGAATTTAAAAATAAAATAAATGTAATTATAAATGTTGAAATTTAGTGACTAATTTTTATTGATATTAACGTTGGAAATATAGAGAAAATATAATATTATAAATGTGAGAATGGATAATAAAAGAGGAGAAATTTAAGTAGTATCTAAAAAATTGATTTTCATTCTTTATACCTCTATGTGTGTGCAAGTGCGTGCGTGCATATATGTGCATGCAAAAAAAAAATTTGGGTGTGATGGAAAAATGATTTTTTTCTTTATATTTATGGGTGTTTGTGTGTGTGTGTGCGTGTCTCTCTTTGTATCTATGTGTATATATGTGTGTGTCAACTAGCTCACCGATCGAGTTCAGACCCAAATTTGCCCATCTTTCCCAAAATCAACCACAATATAATTTGTCCCAAATTTGACCATTATTTTTGTGTGTTACAGGTTTGTTAGCTGAGTTCAAACGAGTTGGACTCATATTGGGTTAGGCCAATTTTTGGCCCAAAATGAATTGGTAATGGCTAAATATACCCCCTCCCTTAATTACTAAATATTCCCTTTTTACATTTTTGATATTTTTTTCCCAAAAATATCCCTTCCGTAAACTAATTTTTGGAACATATTTTTTAATGTTTCGAAAATTATCTTTTGGAATGTATCATATACATCCTAGAAATAAATTACTAGTTATGTAAAATACCCCACTAATGGCCTTGTTGTTCTCAAAGTATAGACTTGCAGTGATTTTTTGTTCAAGAACTGAGTTTTTTGAACTGCTGGAAGCAAAATGGCAATTGGTGAGGACGCAGAAGACGCCCTTTTGATTACTTGAACTCTTGATTTATTTATAATGGCCCTTGTTCCCCCTTTAGCCTTTTTGTAGGTTTCATTGATTTTTCGAAACCCTAAGTTGAAGTTCATTACATATAAGGTTTATGGATTTGGGTTTTAAGAAAGTTGAGATTTTGTTGCTTTTTGGGAAAAAATATTGGGGTGGGGTTGACACTTAGGAAGGTTCTAGGTCGTTGCATTATTTATTATTTGGTGGTGAATTCGGTATTGAACGAGACTTTATTAATGGCGTTTAAGAGTGGCGAGAATCAACAAAACAAGCTCTCAAATCTCGTGGAGCGACCCAACATGTTGAACTTAAGTTGAAAGTATACAATTTTTTTTGGCAAATTTTACAGTTTAAGTATGAGAATTAGGTTTTAGGGTGGGAAAATGGGTGTTGCAAGGAATTGAGAGAGGGAGAAGAGGATGGAGAAATGAGAGGGAGACGTGTTGTTGAGGATGGGTGCTATAAAAGTTGTACACAAAGTTTGGGGATCAGATGAAGGAGGAGGGATGGAAGTCCTTGGTGAGCGATGAAGGTGAAATGGTCCATGAACTACTTAAAGCAAATGTGCAGGTGGTGGGGACACAAATGGCAAAGTAATATAACAAAGGGATATTTTTGAAAAAAAAACCAAAAATATAAAAGGGGTATATTTAGCAATTGCTAATGGATTTCAGGGCAATTTTTTTTAGGTTTTTGCTTTCTTTTTCAAAGGCCATACACAAAAAATAAACTGAGTTTTTTTTCTTAATTGTAATTATAATGTCCCAAAGGTGAACATTATATATGTATTACTAGATTTCAAAGATAATAAATCAATTGAAAAAAGAAAGGAAAAACTTTTACCAAATCACATTTACATGCATATATTATTTAGCACTAAAATTGCACCATAAAAAAAAACATTCCAAGTCTTCATCTAAATCCATAACAATAACTCCTCGACTATTACATGTTATAATAATTAAATTTCAACATCATAGGTTACATTTCAAGAAGAACCCACATTTGTACTTTGACATTGGAAGCAATGAGGTTTGTTTATGGAAGTTGTTTATTAGTTGCAAATATCCTTCTTTGGTAGTAAAAAAAACCTTCTCTCTTGAAGTGTAGGCTTCTTGTGTAGTCACTTTTGGTGCACAAAAAAAATGCCAAAAACAAATCCCTCATATTACTAGCTATCTCAAATTCTTTAGTTCTTGCACATGCAACCATCAAATTGTTGTTTGTTTCACTTTTTCCTTTTTGTAATATATTTTGCAAAAAAAAATCAATACAATAATCTAGGAAACATGTAGAGAATTGCCATAGGTTGTTACTACCATCCAAGGTTCATATCTAGTTATATGAACATGCATAAGGGTAGAGAAAACTAATAAATAAGAATGTCAAAATAGCAATTTTACATATGATTGAATAAGGTCTCTGATAGACAATCTCCTAAGGATTTGACTGTAGAATTCAAAGGAGGATAGTAAGATTCCACCTATTATAAGAATTGTATAAAAAAATGTTAAAGATATGATTTTATTCACTGTAAATAGGGTAACTATTGCATAGCTGATTCTTAGGGATCTTGATTCCGTTTCCTTATTTTTTATAACTCTATGATTATAAATAAATTTGCTAGTGTGTGGGTTAAACACACACAGTTTCTGTAACATGGTATCAGGAGTTTAGGTTCCTTTTTCATCTTCGTTGTAGTGTCCCACCCTATTTGGTTCGCGTCAACAGTACCGTGGATAGCTGCGGAGCTTCGTTGGCCAGTGTCGCGCCTTCGTTTCTCCGGCGCGACCACCCCACGGGCGTCGCTACCCTCCGACAACCACTGCGCCCCCAGCTATGCAGCCGTTCGATGCCGCACGCGTCGCCGCTCTTCGGCGCATGCGTCTCACGCGCCCTCCCCAAATCAACGCGTGACGCTTTTTTGGGGACACCGATTGGCTGGCGACCCCCCACCACCTTCCCCTACCTCCGGCGCCCTTGTCTAGCCTTGTTTGGCTCCTTTTTTCATGGCCTCTCCTAGTTCCCCTTCCACTTCCGCCTCTATAGTGACTTTTACCACTATTCTGCTGATCCCTTGTGAAAAATTAACTAGAACAGCCAATTATAGCACTTGGGCTACTGCTGTCTAGCTGTGGTTCCATGGTCAAGGTTGTGCCAACCACTTAACCACTAAAGCCACGGATATTCCCGAAAAGGATCGAGCTCGTTGGTAATAGATTGATGCCTCTTTATGTAGTGTCTTTTGGTTCTCTATTGCTCCCAACCTTCAAACTCAATACTAGGCATTCCCCACCTATTATGAGGTTTAGACCAAAGCCAAGAATGTCTACTCCAATGATGTCCATCATCTCTATAGTGTGGTGAGCGCTCTAATATCCACCAAACTAGAGAATATGGACATGTAGACATATCTTGGTAAGCTTGATCATTTGATTGCTGATTTTAATAATCTAATGCCCTTCACTAGTGATGCAGAGACCTTTTTACAATAGCGTAATCAGTTCTTCATGGTTCTCGCCCTCGCTGGTCTCCCACCTGATCTTGACTCAGTGCGTAACCAAATCCTCTCCGACCCTACTGTTTCTACCTATGACATGATTAGTGAACAACTATTGCGTTTCTCCACTCCGTATGTTTTTGGGCATCCATTTGCCCCTTTTACTAATTCCTCCGCCTTTATCTCCCACTTTTCTCACCGTGGTGGATGCTGCGGGGGTTGTGGTGGCAAAAGTCGTCCTCGTTGCACTTATTGTCAGTGCTTTGGCCATATTGAAGTAGACTGTCGCACCAAAGTCTAGGAACAATCAAAATCAGCTAATGTGGTTCAAGCTCTCGGACCTGCTCCACCTGCGAATGTTACTATTTTGCTGTTGAGTATCATGATTTCCTCCAGCTTTGGACAGCCCAACAACCTGCTTTGCCTGTTACTACCATGGCTCAGTTTGGTAATCCTGTTGTCTTTGTCTCTCAATCCTCTTCCTTTGGCCCATGGATCCTTGACTCTGGTGCCTTAGATCATATGACTGGTAACCAATCTCTTTTCTCTCAGTTGTCTTTTTCAAACACCTTGTCGTCTGTTACTCTCGTAGACGGCTTTCACATTAAAGTTCGTGGCATTGGTCAAACCCACCCACTTCCTACTCTTTCTTTAAATTCTGTTTTGTTTGTTCTGATTGTCCTTTCAATTTAATTTCAATTAGCAAGCTCACTTGCTCACTTGATTTCTCTGTCCTGTTTGTTAATAATTCTGTCTTTATTCAAGATCGATGTATTGAACGGACGATTGGAGCAGGGCATGAGTTTGGGGGATTGTATCAACTCTCACCACTAGTTGCTTGTGTCTCCACGACCTCTCCAGAACTTGCTCATCAGTACCTCAGTCATCCTAGTTTGGAAAAATTACGCCTTTTGGTTCCTACTCTCTCTTCCCTTAAGTCCTTAAAGTGTGAGTCATGTCAGTTAAGAAAACATGTTCGTCATTCTTATAGTCCTCATGTCAATAAAAGTGCTGCGTCACCTTTTACTTTGGTTCACTTTGATATTTGGGGTCCTAGTTGAGTTTGTTCAACTTTAGGATACTATTATTTTAACACTTTTATTGATGATTTTTCTTGTTGTACTTGGGTTTTCTTAATAAAAAACCATTCACGTGTTTTTCATGTATTTCAAGGATTCTCACGTGAAATTCAAAATCAATTTGGGGTGTCCATTAAAATTTTACGCACAGATAATGCTAGAGAATATTTTTCTTCCCAGTTTCAATCCTCTCTAACCTCGTAGGGAATTATTCATTAAATGTCCTGTGCTCACACACCACAACAAAATGGTGTTGCTGAACGAAAAAATCGTCACTTGGTTAACACTGCTTGTACCCTCCTCCTTCACTATCATGTTCCTCTCCGCTTTTGGGGTGATGCACTTCTTACCGCCTGTTATTTGATCAACCGCATGCCTTCGTCTGTCCTCAACAATCAGACTCCGTACTCCATTCTGTACCCTAAACAGGACCTCTACCTTGTTCCTCCCCGTGTCTTCAGCTGCACCTGTTTTATCCATGATCTCACTCTAGGTAAACATAAACTCTCTGCTAAGTCCCTTAAAGGTGTTTTTATGGGTTACTCTCGCCTCCAGAAAGGATATCATTGTTTCTACCCTCAACTTCAACGATATCTTGTTTCTACTGATGTCACTTTTTTTGAGTCTACTCCACTTTTCTCTATACCCACCACTAGCGCTACTCCTCTAGATGCTCCACCTGTTCCTACCCCGGTGTTATCTCTACTCCACCATCACTAATTACCTATCAGTGCTGCCCATGTCTTCCCTCGACGGCCCCACCTACCGATCCGCCAGCATCATCTCCTGCTCCAAACGCCCCTCCACCAACATCTCCTACACATGAGCTTCCCATTGCGCTGCATAAAGGTATTCAGTCCTCTTGCAATTCTCACTCATTATATGCTTGTACTCTTCATTATAATCGCGTATCTCCTTCCTATTTCTCTTTTATCTCCTCTTTGGATTCTGTGTCTATTCCTAAGTCTATAGGAGAAGCCATGACTGATCCCCGTTGGTAGCAGGCGATGTTGGATGAAATGGCTGCTTTGGAAGCAAGTGGAACATGGGAGCTTATTCTTTTGCCTCTCGACAAGACTACTGTTGGTTGTCGCTGGGTTTATACAGTGAAGGTTGGACCAGATGGCACTATTGATCAGTTCAAAGCTCGCTTGGTGGATAAGGGCTATACTCAGATCTTTGGCCTCGACTATAGGGACACCTTTTCCCCTGTGGCCAAGATAACTTCTATTCGATTGTTCATTGCTTTGGCTGCCATTCGCCATTGGCCGCTTCACTAGTTAGATATTAAAAATGCTTTCTTGCATGGTGAGTTGCAGGAAGAGGTTTACATGGACTAGCCCCTCGGTTTTACTGTTTCTGGTGGATCTCACCTTGTTTGTTGCCTTCATCGTTCTCTCTATGGCTTGAAGCAGTCTCCCCGTGCTTGGTTTGGTCGGTTTAGCACTACCTTGCTTCAGTTTAGCATGACTCGTTGTGATGCAAACCACTATGTTTTTTCCCTTCATTCTCCATCTAGCTTATGCATTTATTTGGTGGTCTATGTTGACGACATTGTCATTATTGGTGATGACTCTAATGGTATCCGCCAGCTCAAATCTCACCTTCAGCATCAGTTTCAAACAAAGGATATGGGTCCGTTCAAATATTTTTTAGGTATTGAGGTTGCTCAATCCACTTCTGGCATTGTCATTTCCTAAAGGAAATATGCTTTGGATATTCTCATCGAGACTGGTATGCTTGACTGTCGCCCTAGTGACACTCCTATGGACCCTAATGTCAGGCTTCTTTCAGGTTAGGGGGAGCCAGTTGCAGACCCGAGAAGATATCGCAAACTTGTTGGTCGACTCAACTACCTCACTGTCATTAGGCCAGACATCACATTTGCAGTGAGTGTGGTAAGTTAGTTTCTCAATGCTCCTTGTGATGGTCATGGGGATGTTGTCATGCGCATCCTTAAATATATCCAGGCCGCGGACTCTTATATGAAGACAAAGGCAGTACCAAAATTGTCTGTTACTTTGATGTCGATTGGGCAGGATCTCCACCAGACATGAGGTCTGCCTTTGGCTATTGTGTTCTCATTGGAGGGAATTTAATTTCATGGGAAGCCAGAAGCAGAATATCGTTGCTAGATCCAACGCCGAAGCTGAATACCGGGCTATGGCAGCAGCTGCATGTGAAATTACATGGCTTAGGCAACTTCTCCAACAATTACAATTTGGAGATACTCAGGACGCTAAGCTTATTTCCTACAATCAAGCTACTCTCCACATTGCATCTAATTCTGTCTTCCATGAATGGACTAAACACATAGAGATAGATTGTCATTTTGTGAGAGAAAAAGTGCTCTCAAGAGAAATCACCACTGATTTTGTCAACTCTAGTGACCAACTACCAGATATTTTTACTAAATCTTTCTAGGTGTCCCGCGTTGATTATATTTGTAACAAGCTTGGCGCATATGAAATATATGCTCTAGCTTGAGAGGGAGTGTTAAAGATATGATTTGATTCACTGTAAATAGAGTAACTAGGAAACTCTTAGAGATATGATTTTATTCACTATAAATAAGGTAACTATTGTATAGCTGATTCTTAGGGATCTTGATTATGTTTCCTTATTTTTTGTAACTCTATGATTATAAATAAATTTGTTAGTGTGTGGGTTAATCACACACAGTTTCTGTAACAAAAAAGAAGTACAAAAATTTAACATAACGATTCATATGAAATTCTTGTTAAAAAAATACACATAATTATGACATTTTAAGTAGGAAGAGAAAAAAATATGAAAAATCTATGAATGTCATATTGTTTATAATTCATGGTGTAACAATAGATCACTACAAAAGTAAAAAAAAAATGACCAAAGGAAAAACAAAACAGTATTTCAACGTCATTTATAAAGAAATTCATCAGTTTGACAATTGCAGCAAAGACTTTGGTTGAGACCTAACTCAAGTAGAAATAAAGAGCAAAGCAATTTTGTGTACCCTAACAACAAATCAAGGAAGGAGATCAAACACAAACACAACCTAAATGCATAAAACACAGGTTTTTATATTACAATTGTATGTAATTATGATAACAAGATATCAGTAGATCCATGTAATTATGGTAATAGGGTTGTGTTCTTGTAATTATGGTAATGAGATATGATTATCTCCAAATCAATTAGGAGAAATCATAAGGATTAGATAGGAGATTCTTACGGTAATTATTTGAGGTAATTTTTCTATATATATTCGCGACTTCAAGAAATAATAATGCATGAGAATATTCAGAACATTTTTTATTATGGTATTGGAGCTGATGGTTGTGCAGCCTGGTGACCTATTAGAGGAGGAGTATTGAAATTTGTTGAAGTTAATGGTGGATACGTGTGAGATCCATATGTCGAAAGTATTCTTGGCGATGAGAAGTTAAGCGATGTGTCCTGGTAGCTAACGGTGGTGCAAATTCTTGTGTCGAAAGTCTTCTTGGCAATGAGGATGTCAAGTAGCGTGTCCTGGTGGCTAACGACAATACAAGTACAAGAAGTCACCATCCAATACTCATAGAGCAGAGGTAGGGAACACACCAAAGTTTGTAAAGTGAAAGCAAGATTGAAGATGATTGGGATGAGCATCCATGATGGCAAGAGTCAAAGAGAAAATTTGAAAATTTTAATTAAGGGGAGAATTGTTGGGAAACAATTCAAATTTCTAATTTAAAATCTTTAAGATATTGTTTAGATTTAAAAATATTTTTTATTTTAGGAATTTATTTTCTCTTTTAATATTAGGATGCAAGTTGTATAAATAAGGGTTCTTGAGATGAGAAAAACCACCCGAGCTATAGAGGGGTTCACCACCCTAAGTGAAAGGAGGGTTATATGAAAAGGGTTTGTCAAGTTTGTCCAGAAAACTTGTAATAGGTTTGAATATTTGAGATGAATAAAATTGAGATGTTCTTGTGGATGTAGGCAAGAGGTGCCAAACTACGTTAAGTAAATTGTATCCTTTCAGTGTTTCTATTTTATGATGTTTTGCTCTGAACAAAAAATCTCTTGAGCAACCCCTGTGTGATTTGTAAGGATCAGTGATGGATGTGTAGAGCAGCGCTTCGAGGGCAAGACCCATAGCTTTAGAAGGATACAACTTAGGTCCAGTTGGATTGACCTCAGATTAGTGGTAGACTTTGGTGGAATTGCTGAACAATTAAAACATAAATGCAAAAGGTAAGATGACAAGTGGGTGGAGTAATACCACTTGGATAATTGACACTGGGGCATCTAACCACATGATGGGAAACCTGAATGACATAAAAGACATTTATGACATACAATGGTGTCCAATTGGACTCCCTGATGGGCAACATACTGCAACAACCAAAGAAGGAACAATGCTATTTGATGAAAACTTAGAACTCACTAATGTTCTTTATATGCCTAGTTTGAAATGTAACTTGATATTAGTTTCACAATTGGTAGATGAGTCAAATTGTCATTTAATTCACTAAAAAATTGTGTGTTATGCAGGATCGCACTTTGAGGATACTAATTGGAGCAGGTGACGAAGGAATGGGCATTTTCTCTTTTGGGAAATTCGAGCAGTGAAAGCTTGTAGAATTCATGGAATAAACTTGATGGATTTGTGGCATAGAAGGTTAGGACATCTATCCTTAAAGGTTACTCAGTTGATTCCTAAAGTCTTCTGAATTTGATAGTGCGCTGAATAAGACATGTGACATTTGTTTTGGAGCAAACCAAACAAGAGAGAAATTTCCTTTGAGTGAACATAAAGCAAGTGGTATATTTGAGTTAATCCATTGTGATTTGTGGGGGCCTTATAAAACTCCTTCTACATGTGGGGGCATTTTATTTTTTGACAATAGTAGATGATTATTCTTGTGTTGTTTGGATATATTTATTAGTTAACAAAAGAGAAGTGTCATAAATGCTTCAACATTTTTTCACTTTAATAAAAAGACAATTTTGTAACCAAGTGAAAATTTTGAGAAGTGACAATGGAACTAAGTTCACGTGAATGAAAAATTATTTTTTTGAACATGGAATTATTTTTCAAACATCTTACACTGGAACACCACAACAAAATGGGGGAGTAGTGAGGAAACATTATTTTAAATGTGGTTCGTGCTTTGCGTTTTCAAGGTAACCTTCCCATTGAATTTTGGGGAGAATGAGTTTTGAATATAGGATATTTGATAAATCGGTCCCCTTTTGCCATGTTGAATGGAAAAATCCTATATGAAATGTTACATGACCATCAGCCCACATATGATCACTTAAAGGTATTTGGTTCACTATGTTATGCCCATAATCAAGGAAGGAAAGGTGATAAGTTTGCTAATAGGAGTAAAAAGTGAATTTTCATTGGATACCTATATGGGAAGAAAGAGTGGAAGTTGTTTGGCTTGGAGACAAAAGGAAATTTATATTTCAAGAGATGTAGAATTTGTTGAGTTTGTTTTTTCCTTTTGCTAAAAGTAGTGTCACATAGGGGTGGAAATAGGCTAGGCCTTTGACAGGGGCTTATGGCCTAGCCTACATCAAGCCCAGGCCAGGCCAAGCTTGTTTACTAAATAAACCAGGCCTAGGCTTTTATAAAAGCCTATTTAGGTAAAAAGGCTATGCTTTAGGTCGTTTTAAAAGCCTTTTAAGCTTAACAGGCCGCCTTATTTAAGTAGATATAAATAATAATTTTGTTAGTATTATTATTATATGAAATTTGTTATAATGTATTTTTACCTTTTTTAAATATTAAGCATGTTGACATATATAAAAAGTCAAACTTATAAGCTAATTGAAAGATAAATTTATGCCATGTTTAAAGGTCTTATTACAAAATAGACTTTTAAATAAGTTATCATGAATGTTAGATTAGACATTAAAAATAAACTTATATCATATAAACATGTTAGACTTGACTTTTATAAAACCTATTTTGTCCATTTTCACCTTTGTCTTATGCTTTGAGTAACAACAATTTTAATATTTATAGCTTATAATTTGTTTTACATAGAGTTTTTTTTTTTCTAGTGGCCTATGAACCTATTAGTCCATGTAGAGAGAAGTTAGATAAATATAGAAGCTTTAATATGAAATGGGCCTTTAAGTAGGCCAATAGGCCAAGTCAAGCTTTCAAATAGGCTAGGCTAGGCCTAAAAATAAAGCCTATGACAGGTAACAGGTCAGGCTCAGGCCATGAATTTTTTAAATAGGCTAGGCCTATTTAGGCAAAGCCTTGTTTGACCTAGCCTATTTCCCCCTAGTCTCACATTTAATAAACATGTTGCTGATCAAAATGTGGGAAATTATGAAGAAATTGTAGAGGAAGTGTGCACTGGTGCAACTGACCATGATTTGATCTGTGAGGGTGAGAATAGGAATGAACTCGATGTGGATGATAAAGGGGTGAGACAAAAGTTGAACTTGCTAAACCAGTCATGACAATGCCAAGTAAAACAACAAAAGAAAATTCAAGATTTGTTGTGCCTTTGGATGCTTTGTTGTTCAAAAGAGGAAATAGGATCAAACAGCAGCCTTCTATTTGTTTGCACGACTTTATGACCAATACTGTCAAAAGATTGAGCCTATCTAGCTATTCATCTTCTCCAAAAGCAAACTCAGGCAAACCCTATCCTATAACAAATTATGTGAGTTGTGACAATTTTTCTTTGGCACACCATGTTTTTCTTGCATGTATTTCTTAGGAAAAAGAACCAGTCACTTACATCGAAGTGATGAAAGATAGGCGATGGAGGGAAGCCATGAAGCAAGAAATCCAAGTGCTGGGACAAAATGGCACTTGGATGATGACTCAATTGCCATAGGGGAAGAAAGCACTTAGCTACAAATAGGTGTAGCGAATAAAGCACAGGTTAGATGGTAGCATAGAAAGATTTAAGGCACGATTAGTTATCCTTGGAAATTGCTAAGTGGAAGGGATCGATTACTCTAAAACTTTTGCCCCTATTGCAAAAATGGTGACAATGTGTATAATGTTGGTGGTAGCTATTGCAAAGGACTGGGAATTATATCAGATGGACATGCACAATGCATTCTTGCATGTGGACCTTGAGGAAAAGGTGTTTATGAAGCTTCCTCTTGGCTTTCACGTTCAATAACCTGACATGGTGTCCAAACTTAATAAGTCCCTATATGGACTCAAACAAGCTCCTCGGTGCTGGTTTGCTAAGTTGTCTACAACATTAAGGCGTTACTGGTTTGAGCAAGCACTCTAAGACTACTCTCTATTCACCTTAAAGAAGTAGGGTCTGCCCATCGCTGTTCTGATATATGTGGATGATCTTATCATCTCTAGAAATGACCATGATGTTATTAGCAAATTTAAAACTACTTGCACACTTGTTTTTGTATGAAGGACTTGGGAAAGTTGAAATATTTCCTAAGTGTGGAAGTGTCACGTTCATCAGCAGGCACTTTTCTTTGTTAAAGAAAATATACTTTAGACTTAATAGCAGAAGTAGGGCTTTTGGTAGCTAAACCATCAAGAGCTCTTATGGAACAGAACTATCATTTGGCACTTGTTGAAAGTAAAAATTTCTCTCATCTGAAACAATATAGGTGATTGTTGGGTAGGCTTATTTACCTTTGTTTTACCAGACCAGAATTGTCATATTGTGTGCATACATTGTCACAGTTTATGCAAGAGCCCAAACATTCTCATTGGGAAGCTACCTTACCAATGGTGCATTATTTAAAAGGTAACCTAGGCCAAAGAATAGTTCTGAATCAAAATTATAATTTAAAGTTATATGGTTGGTGTGATTTAGATTGGGCAACTTGCCGCTTGATGCGTAGGTCATTGATAGGATGGTTTATTCAATTGAATTGTTCTCCAATATCTTGGAAAACTAAGAAATAACAGACAGTTTCTTGTTCCTCTACTGAGGCCAAATATCGCTCCATGGCATCCACTGCTTGTGAACTTAAATGGTTAAAGGGACTACTTTCTAGCTTAGGCATATCATATTCTCAGCCTATGTAATTCTATTGCGATAATCAAGTGGCACTTCACATTGTTAAAAGCCTAGTCTTTCACGACCGCACTAAGCACATTGAAGTTGACTGCTATTTTATTCAAGACGAGGTGCTTACAAGAAACATTCAGCTTGCTTATGTTCCTACACTAAGCAGTTAACTTACATTTTTACTAAAACTCTTAGACCAACCCAATTCACCTCTTTGTTGGGCATCCGCAACCTGCAAGCTCCAACTTGAGGGGGTATTGCGATTGTATGTAATTGTGGTAACAAGATATTAGTAGATCCCTATAATTATGGTAATAAGGTTGTATTCTTGTAATTATGGTAATAGGGTACGAGTATCTCCAAATCAATTAGGAGAAATCATAAGGATTAGATAGGAGATTCTTATGGTAATTATTTAAGGTAATTCTTTTGTATATATTCATGACTTCAAGAAATAATAATTCATGAGAATATTTAGAATATTTTTTATTATTTTAGTAATGGATGGACCACATTTTTCATTTCAAGCCTAATAACACAAGTTAACGAAACCATATATCATTTTGATTTTGACATAGCAAATTCCTTTACAAACAAAGGAAATTTGAAGACTACATTAAATCCAAGTCATCTTACTATTGATATTCACAGTTACGGGTATCTGTGAACCCAAACCAACCCAATCACTTTGGTTTGGATTTTTTGAATGTTTGGGCACCCAACCTAACCCGTTCATGTACAGTTTGAGTAACGAGTTTTGATTGTTGAACCCGTGATCCCAACCTGTTAGGGGTGTTCAAGGGTACGGGTAACCTGTTGATCTGAACCGACCTAATTACTTCGGTTTGGTTTTTTTGAGCATTCAGGTCACACCCGACCCAACCTGTTCAAACCTATTCAAGTATAGGTCGGGTAACGGGTTTAAATTTACGAGTCCGTTTACTCATGAACCCGACCCGTTGAAGTGACATTTTATTTAATTTATTATTTTTTATATATTTTATATACTCATAATTATTAATTAGTGAATTACTAATACTAAATAAGATAAAGAGTAAAGACACCCTACATACCCGTGAAGTCGTGAACCCCATGTGAATTTTAGATCACTACATATTTCGTGCATGTTGTTGTTGTTCTTTTTCTCTCGACTCTCATTTTGAGTTTCTTGTAAGCTTTATATTAATTTTAGAAACAAGAATGATGAGAAACAAGGTCCAAAACTAAATACAATATTTTTATAATGTGTCAAAATTTATAAGAAAAAAATACAATTTTTTTAAAAAATTAACAAATTTTTAATACACGGACCCGATTACTCGACCCAAACCAACCCGTTAATGGCCGGTTTGGTTTGGGTCTGACACTAAAAAAGCATGAACCCAACCCAACCCAACCTAACTCATACAATTTTGATCGGGTTGGATAACGGGTTTAGCCAAACCCAACCTGTGTACACCCCTACAACCTATTGACATTATATTTTTTTTAAAGTTTATTATATATATATATATATATATATATATATATATATATATAATTTAAAAAATATGAATAATGAAATAAATGAATAAAAATCAAAAACAATAAACACGTCACGAGCCTCACATTACTTAGTCACACGAACACTTCTTTCTCACTTCTCAAATTAGTGAATAAGAATCAACGTGTTTGAAAGAAATCTCTTATTGATACAAATGGATTATTATTGAGTCGATATTTACTACTTGAGACTAAATTAAATATGGTGCCCAAGTGTTACAAGCAATTAAGTATTAGTCTTTTAATGTTTTAATATTTACTATTCAAAATTGACACTTTTGCTTTCATGTGTACGAAATACAAATTGCATTGACCATTTCAAAATTAAGAACACAGATAAAAGTGTATTTAATACGTTATATGCATAAAACTTTAACTATCCTCCTAAAATGAAATTGCAGTGTAGGCTAACCTAAATTAAAATTAGGGTCACCTCAACCATAGTGATGCAAATGGAATTGGATTTGATACTACATTAGTTAATGGGATAATAAGTATGGGTGTCCATGGCCCAATCCAAACCAACTTGTTATTAATCGGGTTAGTTCAATCAAGTTTGATAAAAAATAAATATACAAATCCAATCTAACCCAACCTAATTTATTTTGACTGATTTGGGTATCAAATTTGGCCAAACCCAACCCAAACCGACTCGTGAACACCCTTATCATTTATAGGGGACATTAAAAATCAATAAAAATAAGAGGATAAATCGTTAAGCAAGTTGTTCATCGATTGCAAATATCAGGGATGGCAAAATGGGTTAGGCCATCCGGCTGCCCATCATTTTTGGAGGGCTGGGTTGACTATATCCAACCTACTAACTTGGATAGCCCACCCCATTTTGGCTCGCCTAAAAACGGGTTGATGGTGGGCCAAGGCGAGCTAGCCTGTCAGGCTACACTAAAATTTAATTTATTAATTTTTCATTAATGTTTAGCCATTAACTTAAGATTTCAAATAGGTTTGCACACTTATATGTTTTGTGCCTATTTCCTATTGTCATTTTGATTAGTGCCTTCAATAGCCTCTTGCAATTAAGGACTTGCCATCTTCCATTACTTTCGTAAGTATGGCTAGTAGGCAATAGCTTGTTGCCTCTTCCTTATTGCCTTTTGCAATTATTTTATTAATTCATGTCTTTAAATGTAAATTAAATTAAAAGCTTTTAAAATATATAAACAAATAAAAAGTGTATTAATGAGTACATATATATAATGTGGTTATTATTTTTTGTTTGACTCTTGGGTAAAATTTGAAATGTTTAAATGTTTTGAAAAATAATAAATTTTAAGTTTTTATTTTTTTATTTTTGGCGGGCCAACCCGCCAACTCCCCAGCCATCCATAAATGCGGTGGGCTACATCTTCTAGCCCACTTTTTGGCGAGCTCAAGGTGGGCCGGGCTGGCTAGTTTTGCCATCCCTAGCAAATATCCTTCTTCCCTCAAGTGCAAGCTTCTTGGGTAGCCATTTTTGGTGCTCAAAAAATGCCAAAAGAGAGAAAAACTAATATCAAATAGTTTTATTAAAGCTAATGTTAAGTTCAAGAAGGCCTTTGAGTTAGAGGCAAAAATGGCACCTAATAAGGATAAAACATTTTTTTACCCAAAAAAATTGATAAAATAAGACATGCAATTCTTGTAGAGAAAAAAGGGAAATAAAGTACACAAAAAATGCAAGTACACTATAAAAGAAATTACCTTGTAAAGACAATAAACAACCGATGAATAGAAAAACACATTGAGAGTAATCAAAACAACCAAGTGTCTTTCTAAATTGAGAATTTGTGGTAATTAAACAATTACAAATATTAGCCATAATCCTTGCATCATAACTTGTCCAAATTTTAGTACTAAGTACTAACACTAGAACTTGCACATAGGAGATTTTAGTATATTAAAGATTCAAATGAATCAAACATTCTAAACATTTAAATAGTACAAATCAACTATGTATGGGTGCATATATGTGTGGGTGTGTACGTGTGCGTATATCTTTTTTAGTTACACATTGAAGACACAGGACGTGACTAAAAAATGTAAAAAGATAAAAACTATACGAGTAAGTTCATTGTAGGAGTGGCAAAGCGGGCCAGGGTAGGTTGGCCCACCTGCTATGGGTGGGTTGAAAGTTTTGGCGATTTGGAGGTGGGCGGGCTGGCCCACCAAAAATAAAAAAGAAAGAAAGAAAAAGTGAATTCAAGCTTCTTAATTACAATTGCCAACCTTTTGGTCAATTTCTAAAAGCTATTTATTGTATAGTAGTGTAAAGTAAGGGAATTTCAATCACAAGCTTGCTTAATTATCATTTTTATAGGCAATGAAATATTACAGGATAATAGAAAAATTTAGTGACTAAGGAAGAATAAATTGACAGTGTAGTGGAATGACAAAGGCACCTAATCAAAGATCTTCATTGATGTACATATATAAAAGAGAATAAACGTGATTCAATTTGAAGAAGAAAGAAAAGAAAAGAAAAATGAAAGTTGGATTTGCACATGTGATATATATATATATATATATATATATATATATATATATATACTTAATTGATTTCTAAAATTAATAAAAAGAAAAGAGTGTCAATATAAAACCTACTAAATATTAATGAAAGAAAAGAATGAGTGCAAAAATATGAAATAAGAATCTTTAACAACACAAAGTCACAAAAAAAAATATATTTTAAAAAAATAATTGCTTGGCAGTTTAACCTGCTCGGCTTGTTGTGTTAGCGAGTTGGGCAGGACAGGCTGGTGGATTGAACAACTTAGTCCACCCCGCTATGGGTTGGCAAGTCGATCCAACCCACTTTGCCATTGCTAAGTGGCTAGTAGTTATTGTGACAATAATGGCAATGATTGACTAGTGAGAGAGTTAAAAGTAGTGTAAGATTTAGTTAAAAATTAATTCAACTCCATTTTAACTAAACATATTTTATTTTAAAAATTGTATTAAAAAAATTAAAAATTTGCAATCACCCATCTTGAATAAGTCCTTAAATTTTTGTTTTGTAATTTTTTGTATTTATAGATATTCTTTTTTTTAATGGAATATTTGTAGATATTCATTATTTCACTAGGTATTTGATTTTTTCAAACGTATGTCTTACTTATTGCCATTAATTGTAACTTATAATTGCAAGTATAACCTTACAAGATTTTTTGTTTAGGTTTGTCTTGAAGGATAGAATTGGACTTGATTTATTTGAGTTTTATAACTAAAATGACAATCTCAAATTAGTTTTGATTCTTAAATGTTATGTTTATTATCATTATTATCTAATTTTACTTTAAACAAATAACTATTACCAATTTCATAATTTTACAGTTAATTTTTCCATCAAAATTCAAGTTTATTTTACTATTTAATATTTTCTAGTTTTCTGTCACACACATTAGTTCTTCCATTTATTTATTTTTTAATTCTTCTTTGGCGTACTAAATTTAAACAAATATAAAAAAGGCGATAGCAAGTTTTATTTTCAATTTCAATTATTAGTTAAAATTAGGGAACAAACTGTACTACTTAGTTTAGTGTTTGTTATATGCCTTTAGTGTATTATTTGAAAATTTAATTCGAATAAAAATATGTTTTCGAAATAGAAGTTAATTATCTTTTGTATCATTTATTTATTTTACTATTATAATATAATTACAAGTTTGTTGCTCTTTTGTTATTATTTATTAGATAATTTTGTTGCTTTTGTTTATTATTTATTAATAAAGTGCACATAGCACAGGAAAAATAACGAGTTTAATTAAATTTTATAAAATTTCTTTAATTTATTAATTTAATTGACAAAAAGTAGAGTATGTTATATCAAAATCATTTAAATAAAAGTGAAATAAACATGGAAGAGTAACTTGCGTGGCAGTGACTTGAGATTAGAGAAGCCCACAAACACAAAAAAAAAAGCCCACCAAAGGACTTAGCTTTTGTCCCACAGGCTTAGCTGTTTAGGTGGAGCTATCAAAATTGGTTGGGCCCAACGAGTTGGTCCTATGGCTCGACAAGCCAAGCCGGACTCTTTATTTTGAGGCCCAAATAGAACCAAGCTAATTTGGTCCAATCCGACAGGCCAGGTTGTGTCATAAAAATGTTGGCTCGAAAGTTACCAGGTCTATTTAGCTTGGTATTTTTTTTATTAAAAAAACATATATATTAATAAAAATATAAAATGAGCCAACCAAAAAATCCATGGCCATAGCCCGCCCCGCTTTCCATGTTTTTTGGCATGTCAAGTCGGCCTGAACCGCCTGTTTTGACCACTTTACTTCATTTTAAATGTGAAAATTTGACGTAGGTTTCTTTTAAACTAACACAAAATTAAATAGAATAAATGTATACAAAATTCAGATTAAATGTAATAATTAATTAGTTAGATGTGTTAGAACACTTTTCAGATCACTCCATCATTTTGTTTAGCTTGTACTTAGAGTTGACATAGTCTAATGTTATTTAGATTGAGTTTTAATTATATTCATACAAAATAGAGATTTCTTCAAATATAAGGTTGAGTTTGTGGAAAAAAAATTGGTCCAGTCATAATTTAAGACTCAGTAAATGACAAAAATAACCTACCTTACTTATATCAAAGTAGTACTATGATTAGATTTAATGAAGCTCAAAGAAAGTTTATACTTAAAATTTGATTCTTTGAAAAAAAATTTAGCAACCCGAATGAAATCCATTCAATATTCGAATGAATTAAGGTAAATGAATTACAAAACTTTATATAATAATAAAAATAGAATAAAATATTGAATTTAATATCCACATAAATTTTTTAAAAAATATTATTAAGTTAAGCTTTAAAATATGTAAAGCAACCCTATATTTAGTCTTATAAGAAAACTAAAATATTGATATAAAAGATTAAATTTAGTAACTATTTTTAATTAAAGTTTAATGGCTATGCACGGTTAGTGTAGCAACTTTTATACTGTCAACCAATCACAAATCCTCATTGGTAAGACTTTTAAGGTAAATGAATTACAAAACTTTATATAATAATAAAAATAGAATAAAATATTGAATTTAATATCCACATAAATTTTTAAAAAAATATTATTAAGTTAAGCTTTAAAATATGTAAAGCAACCCTATATTTAGTCTTATAAGAAAACTAAAATATTGATATAAAAGATTAAATTTAGTAACTATTTTTAATTAAAGTTTAATGGCTATGCACGGTTAGTGTAGCAACTTTTATACTGTCAACCAATCACAAATTCTCATTGGTAAGACTTTTAAGGTAATAATTGTAAAAGTCAACAAATTTATCATATAGTTTGAACTCTGATAGTGTAAAATGATCATCCCATAACAGTCTAACAGTGTAAGCATTTTTAACGTAATAATTATTTTAGATGTAATTTTTAAACTAACATACTCCTATATTATAAATTTGAATCCTCGTTTTTTGAATTAGAACATTTTTATAAGTTATTCATAAATAAGAACATTTTTAAGTGTTATTCTGGAATAAGAACTTTTTTAAGAGTTATTCTCATTTTTGTTGAGCCATATGTCTTATACTAATATATATTGAACATATTATTTTATTTTTTTAAAATATATTTCTTAATTTTAATTTCAAAATTAATTTGATTTAACAACTAGTCTAAAAAAATTCTTTCTCAATCATATCAAATCACCATCTTGTTATCTTTATCTGTATATTTGATTTTCTTAACAGCTTATCTCTTTCAATCTACCATTCTTGTATTTGGATGAGAAATTTTAAGAAGGTAATTCATTTTTTAGGGGATTTAAAATGCTTTGTGGTGAAATATATTGTTTGGATAAGAGATTTAGTAAGAAATTGAAATTCTAACAATTTGTGAAGATATTTTGATTACTTAAAATTATAGAATTTTAAACTTTACCAAAAAGTAAGAATTTAAAATTCTTCATGTTCACTTTTTCTCTCACCTCTATGTTTCTTTTCTCACTCTTCTCTATGTCTTCTCTCTCCTCTCTTTTCTCTCCTTCTCACCTCCCTCTTTTCTCTTTCTATTCTTTCTCTCTCCTCTCCCTCTCTCCCCTCTCTTTATTCTCTCTCTTATCCTTCTCTTCACTCTTTTTCTTTTCTTTTTTCACCCTTCTCCCTCTTGTCTCCTCTCTCTCTTATGTCTCTCACTTTCTTCTCTCTCTTCTTTTTTCTCTTTCTTCTCTCTATCAATAATAACGTAAAAAGTATCAATATTTGTATTTTTAAATTGTTAAATATTTAAAGAGTTTAATTATTATGCACTGTTAGTGTAAAAACTTGTACACCATCAACCAATTGAAAATCAACTTTAGTGTGACTTTGAAAGTGATTATTATCAAAGTCAACAAACTTACCATAAATGTTAGTTGTGATTAGATAATAGTGTAAAACTACTTTACACTGTCAGTGCATGACCTATTTTCTCATATTTAAAAATTGACTAATGTTTATTTTCAATAAAGTTTAATATTAAAATTTCAATTTTTAAATATATATTTAAAAATTAAATTTTGCAAATGGTGAAAATTAAAATGTCATATCCAATCTAAGAATTTGAAATTTAAGAAATTTGAATTGATTTATCCAAACAAAGCATTTAATAAATGAGGAAAATTTAAATCAAAGCAATTCAAATTTCAAGTATTTCAAATTCCTTGAAATTTTAAAATTTCTCATCCAAACACAATGATGAATTAGTCAATATTTTTTTTTTGAGGTCAAGAATTTGTCAAGAATTAAAATAACCTTATATAACAATATAAATTGTTTATTACAAATTCAAAATATAATTTATTTGTTTAAAAATAAAATTTATTATGAATTTTAATTATAGTATAATTTATAAAGAAATGTTAATAACACACTCTCTATCTTATATTTTAAAAATATTTATTTATTATAAATTTTAGTCATATAAGAATAGATATTTATCTTATGTATTACACATACTAAAATACTAGTTATTACAGAAATTAATAATTTTATCATACATAATAATTTATAATTTGGTGATAATATAATACATTCTAATTAAATTCATAAAATTAAACAAGCAATTGTATAAAGTAATATACAAGTGGTTTTTATTTAAATTCATTTATTGCAAGACTTAAATATGTTTTTAGTCCCTCAAATTTGGAGTAAGTTTGTTTTTGGTTCCACAAATTTAAAATTAATTTTTTGAGTTCTTATAATTTGAAAAAGCTTATTTTAGTCCTGTAGAACCACTTGTAACATCATTGACAGGGGTGGATTGAGTTAGTTATGTAACATCAACTGAGTTTGGTGTGATATTTTCACTAACAGCATTTGATTGGAGGGACTAAAATATGCCTTTTCAAATTAAAGGGACTAAAAATATTAATTTTAAATTTGGGAGACCAAAATAAACTTATCTCAAATTTGAGGGCTTAAAAACATATTTAAGCCTTTATTATAATCATGTATTAAAACTCTAAAAAAAAATTAAGAATAACACTAAATTATTAACATGATGCAATTATTTAACAAAACATTCTAAAAAATAAGTGAAGAATTTACTCCTATGTTATAAATCTGAATACTTATCTTGAATAAGTGTATTTTTATGAGTTATTCTCCGACCATAATGCTTTTAAGAGTTTTTCTTAAATGAGTGTTAAGAGTTTTTCTTAAATGAGAGCATTTCTAGGATCTCATTGAGTCACGTATCTAATCCTAATTTCTTACATTGAGCATCTATTTTTATTTTTATTTTTAATTTTGTTCAAATATATTTCTTAATTTTAATGCCAAATTTAATTTGATTTAACAATTAATCCATATTTTTTATTTATATACTTGATTTTCTTAATTGTCTATCTCTTCCAATCTATCATTATCATCTTTATTTTTATACTATGTGCAATCCATGTGATAAATATTTATTTTATATTAGGGAAAAGAGAGACACATGTCTCTCTTTTATGTTAACAAAATAAAATAAAAGAGAGAGAGAGTAATAAATAGTTTAAAGAGTAGTTAAAAGATAAAGTAGTAGATAATTTAGAGAGTAATTAATGGGTATAGTAGTTCAATAAAAAGTAAAGACTAAAAGAGGGTATCCTCTTTATTATAAGAAGATTATAGACAATAAAAATTTATAATAAATAAATACTTTTAAATATATAAATTATATTATAATTAAATTTTGTAATAAATAAAAAATTTAAACATATAAATTATATTTTAGATTTATGATGAACAATTTATATTGTGATGCATGGTTGCTTTTAAACTATTGATAATTTCTTTAAAAAAATATTGAAATTCAATTTAAAAATAATGATGACAATGATAGATTACAAAATATAAAAAAAATCTAAAAATACTCTCATTCTAAAAAAATTCTAAAAATACTTTTGTCATAAAAACGTTCTCATTCAATATAGTTAGTTATTATATATATATATATATATATATATATATATATATATATATATATTGAATTAAATATTTTTTTAAAAATCTTCTATATATAAAAATTAGAATAGCTATCTCGAACAAGAGTGTTTTTAACTGTTATTCTTTAACAAGAGCGTTTTTAGTTACTATTCTTCAACGAGAACGTTTTTAGCTATTATTCTTCAACGAGAGCATTTTTAAGGATTTTTTTTAACCTCTTATCTTTTTAATCTATCATTTTCAATATCTTTAGTTTTAAATTGAATTTCAATATTTTTAAATAAAATTATCAATAATTAAAAATGACATTATATTGCAATAATTGTTTATTATAAATTTAAAATATAATCTATATGTTCAAAAATATTTATTTGTTACGAATTTTAATTATAGTATAATTTAATATTTAGAAATATTTATTTATTATAAATTTAAGTTATATAAAATACATATCTATTTTGTGCAATGTACCAATGCATAGGTTAAAATACTAGTTATTAATATTTAAAAATAATCTTGTATCACAATATAAATAATTTATTATAAATTTAAAATATAATTTACATATTTAAAAATATTTATGTATTATAAATTTTAATTATAATATAATATATATATTATAAAATATTTTTTTATTATAAATTTTAGTTATATAAAAATAAACATTTATCTTATATATTACTTTAATTAATTTATAAAACTGGTAACAGAAAAAAAAAATTATAACAGTGACCGCAGACAGATTCGTTAAAAAAAAAAAAAAAGCACTCCACCGTATGAGGTGAACCGACATTATAAACAACAAGTATGACCGCTGAAAAAGTGAAAACGAGGCACGCGTTGGCGCATCCAATGAGGAACGCGATGGCGTGTCACAGGCCAATAAAACCCCTCCACGTGGCAAACCCACGTAGCATGACTTGGCGCTCACTTCACACTTGTCTACTCGGTCTTTCTCCATTGCCATTATTATTTGATCCTTTCTTTCCCACGTTCCGTTCCTCGCATTCCGGTTCGCGAAACCGATAAATAAATAAAAAAAACCGAACCGTCGGATCTCGGTGTTGCCATGGAGGCTCACGGCGGCGGGCTCGGCCGCGTCCTGGTGCTTGCCTTCTGCGTCGCCGGAATCTGGTCGGCATACATCTACCAAGGCTTTCTTCAGGAAAATGTGTAAGAATCCGAATCCGAATCCGAATCCGCTCGAGAATTCTCGAAGCCGTGGCGAATTTCGAAATGCCGCTACTGATTGCTGTGTATATGTTTCTTTTCTGGATTTTGTTTCAGGTCGACGAAGCGATTCGGTCCACAGGGCGAAAGGTTCGAGCACCTTGCGTTTCTGAACTTGGCACAGAATGTGGTGTGTTTAATCTGGTCGTTTATAAGTGAGATTCTATCGCCAATAGACTTTGTATAATTTAATTCGGGTTTAATTTCTAACCGTCTAAAACGAATTAGAAATTACCGTGTATATAACTTTGACTTTTAAAGCAGTTATTGTAAAAGTGAATAATGTTATCTTACATGACAATAATGTTAAATTAAATTTGTTTAATTTTATTTTTGTTTATGTGTACAGTGATTAAGATGTGGTCTGGTGGCAATACTGGTGGTGCTCCTTGGTGGACTTATTGGAGTGCTGGAATTACCAACACCATTGGTCCTGCTATGGGAATTGAAGCTTTGAAGTATATTAGTTACCCTGCTCAGGTATGATTTCTTCAACGCTTTCTTTTTCTACAGGATTAAAATAAAAAGGGGAAGAAAAGGATGGTAGATAGACACGAGCTAACCATACATCATGCATCCAAGTTGAAATAAGTTTTTGTTATTTATGCTGCATGCTGCAGCATTTTTTGTGGACTTATTGTTCAGTGCTTTCGGCATGAAGCTATAAGCTTCTTAATGGGTGGTGTTTTTTTTTTGCTACTTGCAGGTGCTGGCGAAGTCCTCCAAAATGATTCCAGGTCAGTACATTGTGCTTGAGGCACAAGAAAAGCTTGCATTTTAATTAGAAGCAATGGAAAATTAGCTGAGTTTTCATTTCATTTACTTAGTGTCCCTGAATTTATAATTGAATTATATAGTTATATTCTGTGCTGAAGCGCTTCAATATTTGTTTTTCATATCCTTATGGTTAGAGGGGATTAAGGATAACTTGTATTTGAATTCACTTTATTAAGTTTGATAAGCCAATGGAGGTGAATCTTTAGTGTTTTACCAATACCATGGATACTGTTGTGGTTATGTATTCTTTGAGACTTTTGTAGCTCTTGTAATTGTGCTTGAATGTTACTATGCTTTTGACCTGACAATCCATCTTGACTTGTATCTTAAACTTTTGCTTGTTATGCACCCTTTCTTTCGTTTATGCATATGGATGGACTGAAATAATTTCATTCATTATTGTTTACCATCTTTTGTGCATGTTAAATAGAGGAGCTTCTGGCAGGTTCTAATATATAAGCATTTGAAGGAAAATGATGATAGAAAAATCTTATAATCATTTTTTCTTGATTTTTAACAATTTTAATTTATCCTCTGATTATGTAAGGTACTCTTAAAATATCTAACAAAAGATTCACTTTACCTTTATGTAGTTATGCTGATGGGTACTCTGGTATATGGTATAAGATACACTTTACCAGAATACCTTTGTACTTTCCTTGTTGCTGGAGGGGTATCAACATTTGCACTTCTAAAGGTTAGGAACTTCTCAGAATAACATAACTCACTCTTCTTATTTAGCAATTCTCACAGTCTATGAATGCAGCTTAGCTTTGTTTATTTATGCTGATTACAGACTAGCTCAAAGACTATCAGCAAGCTGGCACATCCAAATGCTCCCCTTGGATATGGGCTGTGTTTCCTGAACCTTGCTTTTGATGGATTTACCAATGCAACTCAGGATTCTTTAAAAGCAAGGTAATAATAGAGAAACTTCTCTCTCTTTTGTTTTGGTATACAGAAATTCCTGTCTGTCTGATGTCATGTGTACCATTACACATGCACTTCCTTGATTTCCTCTTTACTTTTTTCACCCCCTTCTACTCCTCCCGTGTACCCTCCTTTTTTCTGTTTTTGAACCAAATTACTTCTCCAGTGTTTAGCACGACAGATAAGAAACAATCTTAATAAAGAGCACCTAAAGAGAACAATTTCTAAATGGACAGTTCTTGGAATTGTTTCTCTCTTCGGTTAAGGTGTTGTCTTTTCTTTAATCCAGCTATGAAGTATGAAATGCGGTTATTATTAATTATTTCAATTAAGCTGAAGAAATGAACCAAAATGGATTGGCTTACAATCTGAGGCTTACATAATTGGTTTACTAGCTGAAAATACTGGTCCTTAGGATTGTCTCTGGTGGCTAACTGCCTAACTTAATAGTTAAGTAAAAAAAACTAAATATGATTTTTTATGTTTCCTTTCCCATATAATGTTGCTTGTAGGGAAAACTCCATTGCCTGTTGTTGCTTTCACATGTCAAATGTTTGAACTTCTCTTTGATACTATTGGGCTTAGTGGCCAATGACTTTTTTGGTTGAGAACATCTTAAATACAGATTCACTGATATTAATTTTATCATTTTAAACTATTGGTTTGCCTTACCAGGTATCCAAAAACAAGTGCTTGGGATATTATGCTGGGCATGAATCTATGGGGAACCATATACAACTTGATTTACATGTTTGGATGGCCCCATGGCAGTGGATTTGAGGCAGTTCGCTTTTGCCAACAGCATCCAGAGGCAGCATGGGATATTTTTCTCTATTGCTGCTGTGGTGCTGTGGGCCAAAATTTCATCTTCTTGACTATAAGCCGGTTTGGCTCTTTGGCTAATACTACCATCACTACCACCCGCAAATTTGTAAGCATTGTGGTATCTTCTCTATTGAGTGGGAATCCCCTCTCAACAAAGCAATGGGGGTGTGTTTTCATGGTGTTCTCGGGATTGTCCTATCAGATCTACCTTAAGTGGCAGAAGTTGCAGAGATTGCAGAAGAAAAGAAAAGCCATGTGAAGCCCTTCAGCAATTTTGAAGTCAAAAGTTAATACTATCGTAGCTAATTTGCCCTTCAACCCTCGTTATATTACTAAAATCTTGAAGGTTCAGTGAACCAGATTTAGGTTTATGCAAAAGAATATTTGTAATTTTAATTGAATAGATACTTTTTGAGAAATACAAAGTTGAAAGTTTAGACCCCATTTTCTCATTCATTGTGCCAATATTTAGTTGCCTGTATTGTACTGAAGAGCTAGATTTAGTTTTATAGCATAATACTAAGGCAAAGCTATACTCTCTGTAAACATGATTCAGATTATCTCATCTTCTCTCGTTTGTTTAGAAGATTATCCCAGTATTGTATGAGGGCCAAAAGTAGCCTTACTAAGTAGTGGGGTGACCAATAAAAGTAGCTTTACTACATTTTTTGCACTAGTTTATTTTGCTTTCAGAATTTCAGTTCAAATTTATGTTTAGCTTATTTTTCTTTTAATAATGCTTTTAATCAAAATGCAAGGACTTTTGGCTGACAATCTATTTTGAGTTTTTTTTTTTTTGGTTACAAAGGGAAAGAAAAGGAGAAAACCAACAAATATTGAGTTCAGCTAAAAAGTTTTTTCTTTTTTAATACTAAACTAATTTACAAATTTTGTGACATTTTATTGAACAAGCATATATTGTTTGGAATAGGTGTAAATTGTTAGTATTTGTGGTTTGAATGGTTTGAACTACTTTGATATCTCAAGCTCAAATTCCGTTTAAGAAATTTTAATATAGCATCAAGAAGAGGCAAAAACTTGAAAAAAAAAAAAAAAAAAAAAGGAAAAGGAAAAGGAAATTGCGGGTTAAAACTTAGTGATTGGATCTCCACGGACAAACTCACTTTAGAACAGGTGGGGTACATGTCCATTATTTACAATAGTGCTTTATGTACTAATTTTAAAATCAGAGTAGAACAACGGTAGTATTTTAGCCACAATAACTATTTCACTGTGTAATTCCACAAAATAAATGTATGCATAAATAGCATTATTCATTATAAAATCAATTACACTTTTTAAAAAAAAAAAATCAGTTGAAGCTTTGACCAGCTTGTGTTTAGGTAAGATCAACTTGTTAAGCGAGTGGAAATTGGGAGGTCAAATAAGCCAAAGAGTAACTTCCCTCGAGAAAGTAAACAGCTAACATATATGCTTTATTTTGTAAGGAGTTCCCTCCCTCTTTTTACCAATTGCTTTAGCCATTGTCATTATTATTATCTGTCTCCTGTCTTCCACCACGACCCATGAACTAATCATCCCAAATAAGAATTAGTTCCCCCCAGAACTGTTCTTCTGCAAAGCACAGTCCACACTCCATGGCAAAACAACCATGTGAGCTGAAAGGAAAGAAAGAAATGTTTGCACGCCTCTGTCAGTCCAGGGTCAGAGGTTTCCTGTAGTGTCTGTAAGTACACAACTTTTGCATTCTTCATATTTATTGTTAAGTTTTGCCCTTTGGAAACGAAATGGAGCTCATGTTGCTGAAAGCTGTGTGTTTTGCAGTAGTGAATGAGGGTCAAACTTGCAATGAATTGGTTGCCATTTGCTACGAACAGTTCTGAGTGATGTTATATGACATTGTTTTCCTTTTCATTTCTCTTCTTAAAAATGGGGTAGGGGAAGTCGGTATGAAACTTTACTTTCATAATGTTCTTTGAGACCGAGTGTGTTCATGCCTGTTTCTTTTCCTGCTGAGAACTCCTTGCTTTTCTTTTCGTTTGTTTGAGGAATTGTCTACATATGGTTAAGTGTTAAATCCAGGCTAGACATAACATAAACAGTATCTGCACACCCAAGCCAAAATGCACTTCCGCTCCAATTATAATTATGTTTCAGTACATCAGAAGCCAAAAAGGAATAAAAAATGTTTATTCTATAATCTATGCACACCCAAAACAACAAAGAGGAATCCAATTTGCCACTGGTTAATTTTTTTACTCTTTTTTTTTCCCTTCTTTCTCTCTTCTATCTATGTCTCTGTTCATCATATGTAGTAGGGCGAATTGCCGGTGTATACATACACTCAGGATTACTAGTATCACACACCAAACTCTGTACAAAAAGGCAAACCAAGATCAAAAGCTGGATTGGAGAAAAAACAAACCCAGAATGATATCAAAACAAACCAAAGAATGACACACTAGGCAGTAAGCACGCTATTTTCTTGGTGCAAGTATCAAGAAAGGTAACCCTTTGAGCAGGAGGGGAAGAAAAGGACAGTGTTAGATGTTGGTGATCCTCAGAATGTACCATAACATTCTGGAGGAGGGTATGGCTTTCAAAATTTTAGGCTGAACAAAATTCCAATCTTTCTCAAACCAGGCAGAGAAGAACTAACAGGCCAGATTGCCATGGGTAGGGAGAAAGGGTTCAGAAAGGGGAAAGGACTTGTAAATATTTTGTATTTCAGATGAATTAGAGATTCAGATTAGGAGGGCTCTTTTGCAGAGTGGCGGTTGTGAGGGGTTGGCACTTGGATTGAGTGACGGAGACTCCATTCCGAGTGTTTTCATAAGGAAGTTCCTTTCCTGAAAAAAAGAAAAAGAAAAAAGAAAAGAAAAGAATGTCAAAGAAAGAAAGGATATGGTTATACATGTGTCTATCATTTAAAAGAAGATTTTGCATAAATAATTTTAACCATCATACACTCCACAACTCCACATAGTCCAGCAAGAACAAAGCAGCAACTTAACTAATGTATGGTGGATGCAGCAAGAATGGTAGATGTCTGTTTTGTGTTCTACAGATATATCAGATGATAAATGAAGATGGTGATAACAACTAACAGCTTACACTAAATCCTATCCCAAAATTAGTTCTTGTTGGGCAAGAGGTTTCTTGCTTCAATAGTTTTCAGCTCAAAGATGCTATAATTATATGCTCCACATATGGCACCATATATGTTTGTTTTGTCAATATCAATATATTTTCTTAGCAAGGAAAACAAATAAAAATATACAGCTTACACTATCTCCACCATTAATTATGCTGAAAGATCCCCACCACTACTACTGAAGTATCTGACAATATATGGTATTCCTAAAGTCCTACAGCTAATAGAGGTTGATCTTATAAGAAGTTAAGAACTACTAGAACTATTGAGGGTACAACTTGTATGTTACATGGGTTCAGCATCTCCCCTATTTGCCATTATTACAAGTATAAATGTATAATCAGAATGCTTGTCACTATTACTACTATAATCTTGTGGTTGACCTTAATTATTTGATCTTGAAGTGCTTGGCTAACTTACACTTTCTGAAAATTGTGGGCTAGGAATTCCAGCAGCTAAGGATCTAAACAGAGGGGTAACTTGAAGAGGTGAGCTGAACTCCTCCAAACATGACAAGGCAGAAACAATGCCATCATTGTTTATCTGTTCCTCACAAGATGGGAATAAATCTGCTGTAGAAAGATATATATCTAATTAGTGATTCTGATTCATTAAAACGTTAGCATATTAGCATATAAAAACAATTCTATTTTGAGGAAATTATAAAAAAATTAACTTCCTGGTAAAAATATTTCCTGTTTAGGAATAATTAACCATTTAAATTAGGTAAATAAGTGGCTACACAGTACACAATAATCAGCAGAGTGGTTATTTGTTCTAAACTGATAATATTTTTACCAAAAATTATCTTCCCTTTTATTTCTTGTTATCATGGGACTTGATTATCTTACCTTGATCCAGAGTTGCACTAGAAAGAACCCGTTGGTCACATCCCCTAACTCCTTTTGGATCTACAATTTGTATATTAAGTTCAGTTCCAACATCCTGATGCAGTGAGTGTTCCAAATTCTCACCAGCTGAATGAGGGAGGAGAGTTGATCCTGTACTGTAATCAGAACTGCCTGGAGAGTCTTCATATAGTTCCATTTGCCTATAATAGATGCAGAAACTGTTAGATATTCCATAGCTCTCATGAAGTCATATTTTCAATGAACATAAAGTACCTCCAGCATGGCTGGATTTCCTCGCTACTGCTCTTTAAGTCCTCCAATAAATCTTTAAGATCTACAAGTTGTAAATCTGGAATCTTATATCTGGGAATGTCTGATTCTTTGGTTCGGTTCAGAAACTCTTGAAGAACCTGGCATAAATACACACAAGCGTTAGAACATAATTTTTGAACAATGGCCTTTCTCTTATTTATATGCTCAAGAACTAAGCCTTGCTGATATCAGCAGGTGATGGACTTATCATAACCAAGTTGAGCTTTTTATATTTGATTATATGCTACCAAGGTGATCTATGAAATTATATCAGAGATTTTCTAAAGCCATTACTAACATTTATGATTTATATTTAGATCATCACAATATAGCTTCTATGACTAAGTGGTGAAGAGCTCAATCCGGGCCACCTCATCATTTATAAAATTAAATTTAGTACAAGGTAAAGTGGGCTTCTGCATTATCCACACTTAAAGTGAATCTTATGTAAAGGGACATGTTAGAGATACATAAATCATTCCTGAGCCTTAACCTAAAAGCTTCGACATTTATAAATGTTGCATTAGTCTAGCAGTTATACTAGTGAATAATGCCTAATTCTTTGTGATTAGAATGTAATAAACAACCAGGGTGCTGAAGAACTAAGCACTGAAAAATCAGCTAGTACAGAAATATATACAAGCATTAGCAGAATCAACATAATCTCTCCAATAATAAATGTATACTATCCAGCTGACCAATGAATCTGTTTTAGGTTTTTCAAAGCTGGCATTAAATATGTTATTATGTTAAATGACTTTCATGATTTTCGAGTAGATAGGCTTGACATGTTAAAAATTGATTTAATTCTGTTGATGTTGAACTTCTTTACATATAATCTATAATTTGGTCTTTGCTTTTGATGACGTCAACTGGAGTTCATTTCTGAAGAAGCCCATAAATTGTTCAAAAATCAAAACAAAAGCAAATTTTGAAACCATCAAGCCTCACCTTCCATGCATTTTCAAGGCTTTGGTCCATGTTCTCTGCATCAACTTTTAGAGCTAGTGAACTTAGTAACTCTGCTTGTTGCATCAATGTGCTTATCTTTGGGTCATCCTTTTTAAGGAATGTTCCTTGAATCTTGTTGTTTTGGGCTGCAGAAGCATGATAAACCAAGAGTCACATTAGAATGATATATGATGGCCAATGTTATTTCAGGCTTAATATATTAGAGGTGTTTGGCTTATTTTCTATTTTCATTTTGAGTTGATATGTTTTCACTTATAACTTAAAAATGTCACCTTGTTTTCATTTAGTTTCCTCTTTTCCTTATGTTGATTTCAGTTTCACCATTTCCTTCACAAAAACTTGAAAACAGGAAACAAAATAAAAACAATGTGATATTTTTATAATTACTAGCAAAAAGATATTAGCTGAAAATGTAAATGAAAATAGAAAACAAACCAAAAGGTGCATTTGTTTCATGAAAATCTTTTATGTTTACATTAATGATTACAATAATGTCACATTGTTTTCACTTGTTTTCTGTTTTCAAATATTTGAATAGGATATGCGCAACATAGGAAACAAGGTGAAAACGCTGTGACATTATTGTAATTAATAATAAAAACAGAAAACACTTTCGCAAACCAAACACACCCTTAATGTTGTCCTGTTCTCTTATTTTGAGTTTCACAACTGCAAGAATTAAGTTCCATAACAAAACATTTTCAATTTACAGGCATTACCATAATCACTAAACTTCAAATTGCAGACATGATGCTGGTCTGGCAAGTTGACATTGCGAGAGTTTTGAGCTAAAACTGCAAAAGGTGCTCTTGGCTGCTGATTTATTGGAATCCCGTTTTGTTTATGTGATCTGTCTCCAAAGTTGATCTTTTCTGCAGCATCAGGGATATGGGACCTCCTATATTGCAATAGGATGACATGTTAACATTCTTCTTAATAGAATTTGTATATTTTAATCTCTTAGTTCACCATACCTCATCTTCTTAATAGCTACTGCAGATTCTGATGCTCCATCTGTATCACACCCGTGCTGGAGAAGAATCCTTTTGTTATTTGAATTAATGTATGAAGTAGTGTTCTCTTTTGCTAAGGCTTCATATTTTGCCCTCTTTTTGCACAATGTGGAGAAGCGGTTTTTCACAGCATTATCCGTTCTGCACACAAAGCAATGGAGCATTGCAATAAGAATGACTGTTGTAAAAAAAAAAAATCTATTTTGTATTTCCGTGAAGAAAAGAATGAAATTGTGATTACCTGCCTGAAACCACCTTTGCTATTTCTGTCCACCTGTTACCAAATATTTTTTGAGCCTACAGAGATAGTAGTAAGAAATTAACTCACAGATTACATGTAGGCATAAATGATACGATTTTAAGCGCAACACAAATGGTGTCATCTACAGTACTATACAAGCATAAATCTTGGTTACTTTTGGTTGTAATCCACTCTTGGTAGGGTAGATTTTGAGGAAAAATAAATGACTTTGCCAATTGCCATGGTAATAGCACTTACAATCCTTAAGTACATCAATGGATTGAGGTCCACCGTACAGAATGGAAAGACAGAGAAAAATAAACAGGAAAAGATGAAGTCCAAAAATTCCAAGTTCTTTTATATCACTATTATAAAACAAACTTGTTAAACTCCCATGGCAACTGCTGTGGTATATAAGTGTAGCTATGTAACACAGGGACAGGGAGAATCAATTTACCTCACATAAAAGCATGTCTTCCTCTGGCGACCATCCTCCTTTCTTGAAATCAGAATTCAAATAAGTGTACCATCTGGTAAAGCATCATTTACTTAAGCATCATCAGATTGAGTATAAAAATAAAGCACGAGCCATGAAAGTCTTCATGAGCTAAAGGATTAAGGCAGAGGACCAAAGAAAATATATTGAATGAATCATCATCAAAATTCAAAACACACACTTATTAATTAAAAAACTTCACCTTCTTCTGCACTGTCTTGTCGTTTTGTCCTTGAATTTAGAAGCAATAATTGCCCAACTGCATGTAGTCACGGTAATTAAAAATTTAAAATCCCATGGTGTCACATATCAATGAAAAATTAAAAGGCGCTAGTGACCAATGAGTAACTCAAAAGAAGAATAACCAAGGGGCTATGAATATAAGTGCGAGTACTTTTCAGTTCCATGGATGCTAATCTGCTCCCTGAGTATATCATCCTCCTGCAACTCACAAAACATTCATTAGACACCCCTCTCCAAAGAAGGAGAAATTCAAAAAAACAACTAAGAGAATATATAAACCAAAAACTAAAGCAAAATAATTTTATAGTAAGAGAAGAAGGACCTCTTGAGTCCACGTCACAATGTGACGCTCCTTCTTCTTAGATTCCTCATTGACCAGCTGCTTCTGCCTCTGCTGCTTCTTCATATCTTGCATGATCTTGTCTCCCTGTGATTGTTTATTCTATTGGTGTGGCTCTCTTTCTTGGACGCTCCTTCTTTTTTACCGAAGCCAAGTTGCATGCCAGAGCCAACGCTCTCCCTTTATAATATACGAAAGCTTTTCTGTAATTTTTATTGAAAAAGGAAAAGAAAAAAAATTAAAACAAATAAAAAGGGAAAAAAAAGAAAGAAACCCTTCTCCCTTCTCTTTCATTTACCTTTTACACGCTCACCTCACACACTGTTGTGTTTCAAAACGGCAACCGTAATAGGCATAAATTCCCCTCTCAAAAGCCACCTTAGCCAAAAGCTATTCAAGTGAAAGAGAAATGCCTATTACCCTCCAAAAAAATGGCCTCGGATCCTAACTTTTCAGACCCTTTGAATATTTGATCTTGTTTTCCCCTATAACCAAGGCAGAACATAACCCAATGCTCAAATTAGGGAGCCAAAACCACACGAAAGGAGAAAGACAGAAAATGGGCAATGAAGAATACATATCAGGGCCTGTAAAGGGTACATGGGGTGGGATCAAAATCGTATTTTTCGAAACCCGAGAGAGAGCATGTGTGTGTATTTTGGTGCTGCAATGTAACTAACTACTGGTGATATGCAATTGATAGCCCAGAAAGTGTGTTTAGATTATTAGATCTAAAAAATTGAGCAACTTTGGGAATACCCAAATGAGAAAAAGTGGTGTTCAATCAAAGTTCTCAAGTAGACAAATACCTCGACTATGAATATTATTGTGTCTTAGATTCTCATGTCTGAGTTAGGCCGAAAAAATAAAATAAAACGGAACAGAGAAAACAGGGACGGTGGAAGTTGAATGCAATAAACTTTTAGTTAGAGCAGTGTAAGTGTGTACAGTTGTACTAGCAAGTGATGTGTCTCGTTTGTTATTTTGTTTGGGTTTTCTTTCACCGCCTCTTTCTCTCTCTAACTTTTTCAAAACGGTCACACACTTGAAAAAAAAAGAAATAATGTACTAAAAAAGGGTAAACAAAAATAATAATAATAATAATAAATAAATAAATAAAAATAAGTAGATGCTTAGGTTAGTGCGCGGGTATGAAGGGAAGTTTGAATATAACGCTGAATTCCATGAGCTACGTGCAGTGTGCAGTATATCATGGCGGCGTAGACTAATGTCCACTATGCAATTTGCAGCACTAAAGAAAGGTTACCATACCATATGGGGATGATGTTATTGCAATAGTTAAAGAGAACACTTGTGATCTAACATCATATATACCGATGCAGCTATTGTATTAGGGGCGTGTGTGTGTGTGTATATATATATATAGGATCACACATACATATGCTTGTAATTTGAATTTTTGTGATTTTTAAGGAGACATGAGAAGGTACGTGAGCTAACCAGCTAGCTAAGCGTCGCGACCCAACTTTTACATTGAGAATAAATGGTTCGTGACTTGGTGTGCTTCATTTATCTTTGCATCTTTCGTCACGCTTAAATGTCCATTCAATTTGATTCCCCTTTTTCCTCCATGGTTATTGAAAAATTGGATTCGAATGCTGGCTGGACTCAATTTGGTGTAAATGTGTGTGTGAAGTGTAGGATTTGTCCATTGGTGGCAATGTGTTTTTGAATTTTCTCACAAAGGATTGAAAATTCTGTTCCTACGCTTATGGGAGTTTCTTTTATTCTCCTAGCGCTCACAACTACCTTTCTCACCCATTAGTTCGTGAAAATTTAAATGCTCCTTTTTTTTTTAATAAATATATAGACGCACATACATGTATTGAGGAAGAGTAAATAGTGTATGTGCTAACAGCGTAAAAAGATTTTACATTCATCCTATGTATTAAGTGAGAATAGTTGTCTTGAACGAGAGTGTTTTTAATTGTTATTTTTCAACGAGAGCGTTCTTAACTGTTATTTTTCAAAAAAAGTGTTTTTAGTTGTCATTCTTTAATGAGAGTGTTTTTAGGGTTTTTTAACGGACAAAATTTAGGTGCAGTTCCTTAGGTGTTTTTGATGTTGTTCTCCAATCAAAATTGGTGTTTCACTTCGATAATCTACATGTATTAAAGATCAATGTTAATTACAGAAATGAAATTCTAATTTTGATTGGAGAATAACACCAAAAGTATCTAAAGAACTGCACCTAAGTTTTTTCTTTTTTAATCTCTTATCTCCCTTAATCTATCATTTTAAATATCTTTAGTTCTAAATTGAATTTCAATATTTTTTTTAAAAGAAATGATCAATAATTAAAAATTAACACTATATTACAATAATTGTTTATTATAAATTTAATATAATCTATATGTTCAAAAATATTTATTTATTACAAATTTTAATTATAATATAATTTATATATTCCCAAGTATTTATTTATGAGAAAACAGGCCATGCACTGACAGTTTAAAGTAGTTTTACACTGTTATCCAATCACAAACCACATTTATTGTAAGTTTGTTGATTTTTATAATAAATATTTTAAAAGTCATACCAACGGTAAATTTTAATTAGTTGACGGTGTCAAACTTTTTATACTAACAGTGTATGACTATTAAACTCTTTATTTATTATAAATTTAAGTTATATAAAATAAATTATTCTATACAATTTATAGGTTAACATACTAGTTATCATCTAATTACAAATTATCATGTAAAATAAGTTTATTGACTTTTAAAATAACTATTAAAAATCATACTAACAATAATTTTTTATTAATTGATAGAGCAAAACTTGATATATTGACAATGCATAAAAATTAAATTCATTGAGAAATATATTACTGCCTCAATTTTTTTAATTCGACTTGAATGATTAACAATTATATTGTCGATGGAGAATTTGAAAATCTAATGAAAATGTCGGACTAATAAAATCAGCTGAATTTACTTGTTCTGTATTGCCGTAATTCGCTTAATAATTGGTCCATCTTGCTGGAGATTGCTAGCGAGAAGTCGCAAACATTCCTAGTTCAAAATCCATTATGTTGTCAAGAATATATGGTTTTGATGTCTGATATTGAAGCAGAAATAGTTTCGAATGTGTTGACTATTGTAATTTTTTTTTTATTTTTTATTTTTTATCTTTTCGCATGTTCTTCTCAAATGTTTCACATGCTATCATTACATTTCAATTTTTTCCTCTCATTTATCAATTGTTTACAAATTAAAAAGTATAATGTCAATATTATAATTATATACCTAGTCACCTACAAAATATTACAAATCAAAAGTCAAAGCGAAAGTAAATTCAACTAGTTAAGAGATCGAATAAAGCTCTACACTACTTAACTGCATGGGTTCAAATAATTTGAGATCCCAAAAAATCAGTAAGAGTAAAGTCTTAGTCATTTATAAAACATCCTACTATTTTAATAAAACAGAAAAATCAGAACAAAACTTTATATATCATTAATTAATACAATTGTTAGTCATTCTAATTTGTAGATATTGTTTGTAAATATTCAAATTATCAATTATTATTCTTAATAATTTGCAAATAAGAAAAAAAATGACAAAAAAACCAAAATACTTAATGTTTACTCGTTTTTTTAATTTTATGAATCATTCACTATGATTAAAAAGTCAGATAGCAACTTTTTCAGAATATGTTTTTCTAATTCATATATTTCCAAGTTTCACATAATTATTGAGATAAATGACTTAAAAGAGTTTATGATAATTTATTAGTTAACGTTAAGTATAAATCATTCCAATAGTTTTTTTAAAAAAATATTTTTTAGATTCAAGATATATATTTTTTTGGTGAACAATATATTATTGTTTTTATTATACTTTTATTCTGAACTTTACAAATAGTTTTAAAGTTTCTTAACTAACGCTCCTTCTAAGAATCATTCTAGTTTGGAGAGATTAATTGTTACTTTTCAAATCATCAATTATCATTTTATTAATACTTTGCAAATGGAAAAGATATTGAAACAAATTTAAAATATTTAATATTTAATTTTTAAAATTTTATAAATCATTCACTATGATTAACGAGTCAGATTGCAGCTTTTTCACAAGATTTATTTTTTATTTTCTGTATTACAATATTTACATATTGCGACAAATGAATTACAGAGTTTGTAATAATTTAGAATTATTTATAGGCAGGTATAAATTATTTCAATAATTTAAAAATAATTTTTAGATACAATATGTTTTTGTTTTTATTATAACCATATTCTAAATTTACGAATGATATTAAATTTTCTGAGCTAATGTTCTTCTAATAAAAAAAATATTTAATGTGTATACTTAAAACAATTTCTAAAACGAGACATTTTTATAAAATATTATAATTTTTTAAAATTTGGTAAACATGATAGGATGACGAAAAATATAATAGGAGAATTGAATAAGAGTAGGTAAAATATGACTTGGTAATATTCTATTTTATCCTATATTTAATACAAACTAGATAACAAAATTAAGTAACATTATATTACTTTATGACGTTTTTGAAATAGATTAAATATTGACATGATATAATATAAATTATATTTAAATATCAAAATTACCCTCGGGTCGAAATTACATATATATTTTTTAAAACTTAAATTTAATGTATTTTTTGAATTTATGTATATTAGTTTAAATTATAATAATTTTAATAAAAACTTTAAACCCATAAATATATAAATATAATAAGGACTACTAAATTTTAAAACTATGTTCTTATAAGATTGTATTTTGAATTAAATTACAAATTTAAATTATAAAAAATTATATAAGTAATAAAATAATTTCAACTAAAAGAGTAATAACACATGAAATATGAATGTGTTGGTCTTTGAACAATTTCTTTGGGGGGAGGCGGGGAGCAACTTTAATGTTGGCGGATATGGAGGTTTATTGGAGTTATTTTGTTATAGGAGCTCTTGTTTCTAACCCTCTTATCAATGATGAGGAAAAGGAAATAAAACAAGAACTAATTGTAATATTTGGATTGTTTTTCAAATCTGTGACCAAAAAGGCAGATCATACTTTATGAATGAAACATTTCATGAAGAATGAGAGTCATGTGAAGCATGCGGGTTCTTATCTTTGTGGCTGTCAAGGTTTGTTTCCCTTGCTAGATCAAACAGTCATTTTAAAAAGTGTTTTCCCTATTGTCATACATCTAGCTAGAGAGATTAAAATACTTCTTGCACCTGTTATTCTAGCAAGTACTTATAGAGGTTTGAGTTCATTAAACAACAAAATTAGAATTGCTACAAAAGTTGATTACTTTTTTCTCTTTCTCTTTTTCTTCATCAATGATTAAACTGTTGACCAATATGACTTTTACTTCCAAAAGTAGCACTTCCGGAATGGTGAGTGTGGGTGGGGATTCAAGTTGTGGTGGAGGATTTGGGTTGGGTTAATGGTTTGAATGGTGGAACTTGCCAGATGTGATAATGGAGATTATGATGGTGTTGAGGAAGACAAAGAGGTAAGAAGACTTAAAGCACAAGATGAAGAAGCTCCACAGGAGAGCAAGGGACGTGGGGACTGAAAGAGACACCTCGAGGCCCTTCAAAGCATAAGCGTGTAGGACACTTCATATACTTTGAAACAATTATCTAATGTTATCATATTTTGTGAGTTTTAATAGAGAGAAACCTTGCTAGTTTTCTCTCAACTCACACTCACACTCCCTAAGATCAATAAGCTTTATAGACTATGTTAGAAATAAGGGAGAATAAGTAAGATAAGGCGCATAAGTTTAAAAAGGTGTTGAGGTACACTTTGAACTAATTTCATTCTTCCTAAGGAATTTGTTTACAATAGATATAGGTTCAAATTATGAGAACATTAAAGGAGGCTTAAGTTGATAAAGAGGCTTCAAGAAATTAGAGTGTTTGAATATGAGTTTTTGCTTGATTAGAAACCTATACCTTACCCTTTTCTTTCCTTATTTTATTCGTACATATGCCTTGATTACTTAGAAACCTATTGTACCCACATCCCTACTCATACATAAAATAATATCTTAATTATTAAAAGACTTTGGTTTTCACTCTAACACTTCCTCCTTCCCAATTGACATGATTCAAATAAATTTTTAAAAAATTTTACGACAATATTCAAGCTTCCAACATCAATATTCAAGCAAAGACAAATTAACAATATCAAAATTCCAGCATCAAATCAATATTCAAGCAAGGACAAATTATCAATATCAAAATTCTAACATCAAATCAATATTCAAGTAAGAACAAATTAATAATATCAAAATTCATAGAGTAGGAACATAAAATTTCAACACCAATAATCAGAGCAACCACAAATAACAAGATAAAGTAAATTTCAACTAAGAATAAAGAGCACCTCAAATTCATAATAACATAAATTACAAAAATCAAAAACAATAAAAAAGAACTCAAGGAGTTACCTATTGTGGTGCCGATGAGGTGGTGCAGTGGTGGCGCGTTGGCTACATGGTGGTGAGATAATGGAGTGGTGGTGTAGTGATGGTTACATGGTGGTGTGACGATGGAGTGGTAGTGACTTAGTGGTGTGAATTTGGGAGGCAGAGAGAGAAACCAGTGGTGTTGACATGGTGGTGAATTTGGGAGGAAGAGAGAGAAAATAATGGTGGTGGCACGATGGTCATGTGGTTGGGGCACAATAAAGATGCCGGTCTTAGTGGTTGGGAAGCGTGGAGGAGAAAGAAGAGGAGAAAAAAGAAGAATGAGGGACAAGGGTTTGAGAGGCAAAATGTTGGCCTATGCTTAACAAATGCTATTGCATTAATAAATATTTTGCATTGGCTAAGTTGACGCTAAACGAGGAGCTAAATCAAATAGTTAAGTTTATTAATTACCCATTAGCTAAGGGAAATATCTCTTTTAGCGTCAGCTACGACTGACACTAAATACAAATTAGTGTTGTGTTTAACTGACACTAAATATTTAATATTTAAAAAAATGAAATTCAAAAGGTTGCCTCCACTTTGTGTCAGCCAGGTTGACGTTATAGTGTTTGTGTTCGGGGCCAAAGCTACCTTATCAACTCTATTTTAGGCTCTTCTTGTAGTGTAGAGTAATAAGATTGTCTTATCATATCCTATTGACTCATCAAATAATGGATTAAGATAAGATACAATAGCTTATCTTGTCATATCTCCTTTATCATGTCTAGCAAATGAGTCCTAAGAATTAATTAGGTCAAAATTAGGAGTGATATAACATAATTTGACACACCTTACTTAACTCGCCAAGAAAATGGGTTGAAGTGAATTGGAGTGGGTCACCTCGTCAATCCTTTTTTTCTTAAAGGAGCATCTCATGTTCATATTTTGAAAAATGATCAAAATTAATTCATTTTTATTTATTTTGGTTTTGTTGAATGGTTGAAAACATTAAAATAATTGTTTGGACTACTATTTTATTTATTTAATATTTTGGCATTGTGAACAATGAACTATTGTTGGTGATAAATTGATAATATACTTTTAAATGCTAGTAATGTAATTAATTATGATTTTTTACTATGTCTAGATTTTATTAGATACTAGTATTTTAGCCTATGCATTGATTGCACGTGATAAATATTTGTTTTATATAATTAAAATTCATAGTAAATAAATATTTTTGAATGTATAAATTATATTATAATTAAAATTTATAATAAATAAATATTTTTAAAAATATAAATTAAATTTTAAAATTACAATGAACAATTTAAATTTTGATATAAAGTTAATTATTGACATTTTTTAAAAAACACAACTATTGAAATTTAATTTAAAGATAGAAATAAAAGATGGTAGATTGAAAGTGATAAACACTTAAGAAAATTAAATATATAGATAAAGATGAAAAAATGTAGTTTGAGAGGAATTTTTTCAGCTACTTGCGAGAGTAGTGTGTGAAATAAACTTTTAAAAGAGAGAAGAGATAAAATATTAAAAATCTCTAATTGAGAGAGTGAGAGTTCCATTCTTCAAGTTATGCATTCTAATTTATAGTTATAGGAGAAGATGTTTTAAATAATATTTGTCAATTGTATGTTTGAATTTTATATTCCTTCTTTATCTTTATTATTTTTTATTGGGTTGACCCACCTACCACCTTACAACTAAGCGAGGTGGGATACGAATGTCAACTCACTTTGTCAATGCATGTCATTTTGTTTTGTCCCATTTTTGGCAAAAGTCAATCACAGCGTAGCTAATTAATCAGTTTTGTCATCCCTAATCCAATTTGAATAAATTTTTTAACAAAAAAATTATAAATAAAATAAATTAAAAAGATAAAATGAATTACTTTTTTTTTCATAAATTAAAACCAATGTATGCACCTTGACTTTTTTTAGAAGTGTTCTTTTTAACTTCTTCAGAAGTTTAAGTGCATATATTAATTTTAATTTGTGTGAAAAATTCAATTTATTTTGTTTTCTAATTCAGTAGTATTTTAGTTTGTGAATTACACAGGATAAATATTTATTTTTATATAACTAAATTTATAATAAATAAATATTTTTAATATATAAATTATATTATAATTAAAATTTGTAATAAATAAATATTTTTGAACATAAAAATTATATTTTAGATATACAATAAAAAATTTATATTGTGATGCAAGACTATTTTTAATTATTGATATTTTTTAAAAAAATATTAAAATTTAATTTAAAAATAAAGATAAAGATGATAGATTAAAAGAGATAAGTAGTTAAAAAAACTTAAGTATATGGATAAAGATAAAAGGAGAGTAGTTTGAGATAGTCGAGAAATGAATTATTTGGACTAGTTGTTAAATTAAATTAAATTTAAAATTAAAATTAAGATGTATATCTGAAAAGAATAAAAAATTAAAAAATAAAATACTAAATATATGGTATTAAGATAAGACATATTCAATGAGAGTGATAATAACTTATAAAAACACTCTCATTTAAAAAAAAAAAAAACTCTTAAAAACATTCTTTCCTTATAAATATTTGTTGAAACATTATCCAAAATTATCCTTAACTAGTATTTTAATTTGTGCATTGCATAGAAGTAAATATTTATTTTATATAACTTAAATTTATAATAAATAATGCTTTTGAATATATAAATTATATTATAATCAAAATTTTTAATAAATAAATATTTTTGAACATATAGATTATATTTTTAATTTATAATAAACAATTATTGTAATATAATGTTAATTTTTAGTTATTGATAATTTCTTTTAAAAAAATATTAAAATTTAATTTAAAACTAAATATATTGAAAATGATAAATCAAAAGAGATAAGAAGTTAAAAAAAAATTAAAAAAATGCTTTTGTTGAAGAATAACAGCTAAAAACACTCTCATTAAAGAATAGCAACTAAAAAACTCTCATTTAAGATAATTATTCTAATTTATATGTATAGAAGATATTATCAATAAGATATAACTTGCGAAAAAGTCATATTCAAGCCAATCTTTAGGTAAAAGTTTCTCCGACAAGAGTTGTTTAATCAGCATTTTCCCAATCAAACGTTACGAGGTTTTCTTTATCCCTTGTAAGGGAATGTAAACACTTTCTGATATGATGAAAACTAATCTTCTAAGTGGTCTCTCTTGCCATATTTTTCAAATGAATTTGCTTTCAACCGCACAATATGGATGAAGTCTACAATCTATAGACCGTTCCTCAAGTTAGAAATTCTCTGTTTTGCTTATTCTAGGCCTTGCGTAAGAAAAGATCCAATGCAAGATTTCAAATTCGACCGTTACATATATAATAAAAGTCCAACTTTCCGCCTAACATAACGTGGATAGAGAATATTACATCCAACAATTAAAAATACCATTTCAATAAATGACACAATTAAAGCTTAAGGTCAATTAAATTATCCATCGACATCCCAAAATGAAAGAAACCCTTGTTAGTTGCTTTAAATTGAAAATAATAAAACAGCATGACGGAAAGAGAGGTATTGGCATGAGCCCACAGCGAAGTGACCTAAACCTAACGACGCTGGAATTTAGGATAGATTTACACTTTCATTAATCAAATTTGAAACACTATGCAACATAGTGGGCCTCAAAATAGCGTATGGTTGATTATTTGATAAATCTCAATTTAAAATATTACATAATATACTAGTAATGTATTTCTATCTGTAGTCATTGACTCATTGTTGGTAGATGATAGGTGTAGACAAAGTATGTGTAACACATATATTTGGTAGAAAAAAGCCAACCCACTAAACCCTTCAATGTGCAGCCAAAACTATTTAAAAAATAGTGTTTAACCATAATTTCATGGTACTGCCCTATGATCTTAATTAACTTTCCCGTGTTGGTTCATAAACAAACGGTTTTACCTACCAGATCCACCATTTCCTACGTGGACAAGACGTTGGTGTGCCACGTGGAGAGTTCAAAAAGAGAGTGCATAAACTGCACAAGTGAGAGCCACCTTATCTAGCTTTTTGAATCCTGAAATGGTGGAGCCCCAAGGATGGCATAAAACTACAAAATGGCCACCTCATTGTTCCCTGTCTTGACACCCAAATCTCCCGCCAAAAGAGACCTATTGATTACCAAAACCCATGTCTCTACTCGTAGAAATTGGACCTATGAAAGATTTCTTTCAAAATAAATAAATGGGTGTATTCTCCTGAATCATCTTTTGTGTAAGAAATGATACACAATTACACATTCAAAGGAAAGGGGAAAAGAGGATGAAAAAGAGCAAAGAGTAATGATATACAAAGGAGCTGTAAGTAAGAAATGTGAATAACATTTAGAAACAGATGCTTTTAGTAGAGGGAATCTGAAGCTGAAGTTCAAGTAAATAAAGGAAATGAAAAAGAAAATAAAAATTATTGGGTGCAAAAGGGGTAGTGATAAGGGTATAGTCGGTGATATTTTGTCTAGTCGCTGTGTGGAAGTGGAACCCTATGGTGAAAAAGCTTTTCTTATACTATAGATGACCCTATGTCTAAAAAAAGAAGAAGATCAAATAGGTTTTAAAATTTTTCAAATACAGCACATCCTCAAGTATGATATATATATGTGTGTGTATGAAGCATGAACCTAGCTTGTCAAGTTTTCAAAAAGGAGAAAAATCCACCCTCTTTCCACCCATCAAACCACGAATTTGTCATTTTTCGGCTACTGATTGAACTTGGGCATTTAGTCCTTGGTCCCCTCCTTGTCCTGGCTTGACCCTATTAACCCTATAGCCTCCTCTTTTATGTATTCTATTTGTTATTCTTGTGTTAATGGGTTATGAAGAGATGATAAAGTTGATTACTAAAACGCGTTGATATTGATTTAATCTTTGACAAATCGCACGCGAGGAGATTAATTGGACCCATTGCTTTGCATTTGAATTTTATTAATATTATATATTATCTGTAAATATTTGATGCATGTATAAACAAATAATAAGCCCCATGTGTACAATAGAATAATTTCAAAACGTTCAACCACCGGGCCAAAATGGTTATACAGTAGTCTTACATAGGGTCCTAGCAATTCTCGTTTTTGTACCATCTACAGTTAAGGGATTGGTCATGAGACATGCACAGCCAGAGAGAAAGGGAGTGATCAGGTGAGGATTTGGGTCCTTGTTGTGGACTTGTAATGAGCACTTGGGAGCGGAATGGCATTTTCTGCGTGTCTGAGCTCCCACCTCATATTGTTTTGTGAGAATCATAATAGTCATGGCCATGACATGTACAGGAAAGTTTGGCAAAATTGCATATCCTAAGTATTAAAGGGTCCCTTCAAAAAATGGACTGATTATAACCTTTCAATACTATGGCCAGTTTGATAGACTTTTAGAGGGGTTTTCCCACTAGTCTATTTGTATGGACATTTCCTACCCCTCCACAATGAAATATAAAATCAAGATAATGATAAACCAAGTGGGGAAATTGATATAATTTCACTGCCTTTTTCTCGCTAATTGAAGGTTTATTAAGGACCCATTAATGATGTTCAATGTTTTAGGTTCTTGCATCCATCAATGCTTATCTGTAACATTTCAAAAGATTTCTTGAATGTTTGAGGAATTAATTGTTGGTTTTGTACCACTATTGTGATCTGTCCAGGAGTAATGCCATTTGATCATAAAGTATGTTTATTTCAAAGCCAAGTGACGTAGAAATGGCCAATATTGAAGCCAAAAAAATTGGTAAGTTGCTAATATCATCACAACAGACAGATTAACAACCCGTGTCATTGAGCGTAATGAATCCAAAATTAAATCAATATTATGATGGCAAAGACTATTAGGGGCTTAGTGGAGAGGCCCAAGTTCCCAAAGAGATTGATATTTGATTGGATAGGGAGGGTCTTATATGCATATTCTTTTTATAAGCCCTTCATCATGTCAAGCCGAGCGGCCACCCAATCAATTGCTAAGCGCCAAGTGTCCCCACTCTTGGAGCCCTTAATTTCCTTTGCCCAAAATTAGGGAAAGAAAAACAAAATTAATGAATAAGACATAAAGGAAAAACGTGGGGACTTTTCTTCACAGGCTCTCCAAACTGTATTCTTAACAAAAAGAAATAAATGTGAATCATTAACTACTAAATATTCAATGACCATATGATAACTTGCCTTTGGTTGGCCTAATGGAGAATCCCCTAGACATTTGGCACTAGTTTACTTTTACCAGAACTTACTCTATTCTTCCTTTGGTTTTATTCACTATCTCATCACTTTACACTTACTTGTGACCACATAGGTCACAGCAGAGGGGGTCACTTTTATTTGGAATAGATTTGGTTAATCTGAATTGTACCTTTTGTTTTCACTATGACTTGCTTTCATCCCTTATAAACGGCATGTGTATTGTCATATATCAATCTGGAACAGTGAAACTGCCGAAAATCTAAAGTGAATACCATCTTTGAACTTCTTGCGTTGCAATATAGTTTATGGGAGTATAAAGTTTGCTTTTGCTTGGCCTCATTTGTTTTTATTATGTCCAAATACAGGTCCCCTATTATTCTTTAGCCGTTTTACAATTGGAAAGTAATACATTTTGATAGTATGATCTCTATATTCTTCACGCAAATGGGGAAGTAATCATTCCCTTTCTTAAATTCTCTGAGAAATGAGAACACAACAAAACCAAAAAGCATGTGGAAAAGGGGGAAAAACAAAATAAAAGCTAGCAAAGGGAATGTGATAGCAATAAAACTAAACAATAGAGTTTCAAAAACAACTTTAATTTACAGGATACAGGGTCCAAATATGCATGAAGAACATAATATATAATCTCAGACACTTGGTTTCTTAAGCACGTTTTCTGATCCTTTCTTATTCTTGCATAAGAAAAGCAATATGTCTGGGGACAACTTTGTCTGGTGAACTGCCTTTTCAATAGGGATACTATGTGAACTGTGTTTAATTTTTGGCTAAGTACAGATTAATTTGTCTTGTTGTTTGTGCTTTCTTTTTGACATTCCAGTGATAAGTTATTCAATACAACTTAATCCCTTACCTTTTCTTTCTAAAAGACGCTGTTAGGATTTGTTTACGCTCCTTCATGTCCTTTTAGCTAAACCAATTTGGACTTACCAAAAAAGAGGACAAGAAGGTCCAAAAAGAAGACAGGAAAAGAGAGAGTGTTTTACCCTACATATAAAGTTTCATTTTATGACAATTGTTCAACAACCCAAAAAAAAAAAAAAGTACAAGCAGCTAAACTTTTTACATATGCTCCTCAGTGATTTAATTGCTTGTTATCCCTCCTCCTCTCTCTCCCCAAGTACTATAAACTACCTTGTTGTGTCACATGGTTACTTTTCAGTTAACAGTCATCTTCCAGATGAACAAGAATGGAGATAACTAATTTAAATCACTTTTTCTTGCTAATGCAAGGCCAAATGCATATATAGTTCAAAGGTGTCTAATCTAAGTCTAACTGGCCAAATGAAAAGCAGAACCACTTTGGCCTATTTTGTTGATGAGGATAGTTTTTTCAGAGAATTAATAGAAAAATGTTTTAAAAAATGGTCTGCAACAGCAATTTCAACTGCAGTGTCAAGGTTTTTTTGACTCACCGTGACTGTAATTGTAACTGCATTGTCCGTGTATGCCCACAATTTCCCGCAATGTCAAAGATCAAGCGACCGCGACTGCAATTTAAAACCTTGGAAAGAACCATTAAACAATACAAAATTAATAGAAAGGAACAATTAACTAATTGAATGGCCCTTTAATTTTATATTATTGATGGTTCTTTCCATTAATTGTCCCAAATTTTCACCTAAAAATTGTAAAATACATTATGGGGGTTAATGTTAAGAGAAGGTAGAAGATATGGTTAAATTTGTTAGAAAAAAAATTCTGCAGAAAAAGTTTGCAGAATGAATGTGAACTTGGCTAATCTAAGTAGCTTATCGCATTACAAGTGGCATGAACCAAAATCAAACTTGGCACAACATGAAACAATGTCCCTACTTAAATCCTCCTTTTCTTTATTTCCATTTCTAACGCAATGAGCAAAAGAAAAAAAATAAATTCTTTGATTGATCCCATATGAAAAAGAAACAGGGAACAAAGGCCCCACGTGTGGAACAGAATTTGAAGCTCATGCTATTATATTTTATCTATTTTTAGCTTTATGTAGATGTTGGGGTTCGTCTACTTGGGATTCCTACATCCTTGTGGGAACCATCCTTTTGATATTAGAGCCACCTTTTCAATGGGCTGTGGATTTTCACTTCACTCGCTTTCTCTCCCTATCTTTTCTACTTAGCACGCTCTTGCAAAAGAAAAAGGTTTAGGAATCCTATGCCCCTCCTTATATTCCCATAGTTTGGTTCTTTTTGCTGTATCCCTTTTGAGATAATAATAATATTCCCATCCCATGTTATTATCACTCTCATGTATTTGCTTTCAACAACTCATCAGTGCTTCAAATTATATATGTTACTGATTTTACGTAACTGAAAATGCAGAAGCTTCTGTTCAGAAAACCACTATTGTGATGATACAGTTATCTTGTCACTGTACCTTTCTACTTATTATGACGTATCGCCAAATATATTGCACATATAAATCAAAATCAAAACCAAAGTTTTATTTTCGAAAAAAAAAAAAAATGTTCATGGTTCACTCATTTCATAAACTTTATGATATTCAATTCAAACCAACAAAATTTGCTCAACAATCTTTCCAATTGATGTGTTCAACAAATTTGTGGTGATGGTGACGCTAGCTTAAGCTACGTATTGACGGGTTTGAATTCAAACATAAAGATTGAGATTACCTAATTTAATTTCATTGGAGTTGCAGACCTACAGACACGGCTATAAGTTAAGGGAATCCAATAATAATCGAGGAAGTTTGTTTTGGTCAAGTACTAGAAAGCGACCTTCACTTCATCAAATTCCCGCCAGCATAAGTATTTCGTATAAACCTATAGTGTTGTTTCTTAATGGCCACGAAATAGCCACCTAAGTAGTAGATGAATTATTAGTACTAGTGTACTACCATTTGATTAATATATTATATCCTTATGGAGAGGTTGATAATGAAATGGTGGTGGTGCACAAGGTAATGAAATGGTGTTGTGTAAGCTATGAGTTGATAATGAAGTGTGATAACAAGATTACTACTGTAACATGTGTTGAATGGAATTTGATTTTGACATAAGCTTTAAAGGGTGAGGGTTGCTTTGGATAAGGAGAATTGGGGCCAAATAGCTAGCAGAACCTGCAAAGTGCCAAAGAGGAACTAAGGATGAAAAATATTCTGTCATATTCCAAATGGGTCTATCTCTTTAGCATCTTTCAATAAAGAAGGCACTTAATAGAACAGCTCATCTGGCTGAGCAGGCAATTCTCTGCTTCTCACATGACTTGACATCACCTCTTTCTTTCTCCTTAGTCCTTACAACCCCAAAGTCACACTGCTGCATAGTTTTGCTTTTGTCTGAGGAATAAAAACTAATAAACCATTTTTTTTTTAATACAAAGGGAAAACTAGAAATGAAGACTGCTGGAGCATGGTCAAAAGTCCCAATGAACCAGTAACCCCAGTTTCAGTTCCTTTTGTGGCTTGAGGTTGGTCCATTTTGCTTCTTTTCTTTTGAACTGACAGAGTGTATCAGATGATAACCATTGATGAGGAAAGTATGGGACTGACCAAGTGTGGGACTTGGCTCTATTTGTCAGTCCAAACATTTGAAGGAGATGGATAATTGTCCCAACCCACTTGTATAAAATATCCTCTCTTAGCACTGGCCACTTAATCATCACTGCTTTGGAATTGAGGGACCTATAAGCCACACGAATTAAATTTTAATAGTGTTGGTGAAAGTGGTTAAGAGGATGTGTTTCCAACAAAATGCTCCCTCTTAATTGTAACATGGACATCTGATCACTCTAATATGACTGTCACAATGTAACTGTCGATCGGAATTGTAATTTTGTATTGAGGAGTATTGGACACTCTTTTTAACTCGTTTTTAACTATTAATTAAAATTTATGGTAAATTACCAAATCATAAGTAGGATAATTAAATAAGATGTCAAACTTATACAATTTCATGATTTTTAATAAATTTAAGTCAATAATAAATAATGTATTTAAAAGAGTGTCTTAGAAAATGTATCTTACTAACATTTCTCTTTTTCTAATTTAAAACCTAAATTCTCCCTTAAAGAGATTATGGGGCTAAAAGTTAAAAATGTCTTGAAAGTGTGTTTAGTAAGAGATGGAAAAAGGGAAGGTGAAAACTAGGATTGGAACAAGCGAGAGTGGATGGGGTGCAAATGTTTTGATTTTTAGTTGTTAGTGCTCGCTAGAGAAAGCTGAAAATGAAATAATTGAAAATTGTTTTGTTTGGACTCGTGACATTGCACTTTCATCTCATTTTCATTACTGTGTAGCCAATGCATTTTCTTTCCATCCTTTGTATTCTTTTGCTAAGTAATCATATCGTGATTTTCACTCTTTTTAAACGTTGTCTTACCCATCCCTACCAAGCACATTGAGACTTTTTTTTTTTTTAAAAGAAGGGGGTATTTGTAATGACAATTCATCCTCTCATATCAAATTTTCTAATGTGCCCATCTTTCTAGTCTTTTGAACAAGTGATATACTAGGCAAGATAGGATTAAGAGAGAATGTATTAAAGAGGAAGTTGTGATTGCATATATTGCAAAAATATGGTAAAATTTCGCTTAGATGGTTTGAACATGTATGGAAAATGCATATAGAAGCTTTAATTAGGAGATTATATCAAATGGAAGTAATCTTATCGCTAATAACAGAGAAAGACCAAAAAAAAAAAACAAAACTATAGACGAAATTGTTAAAAAAGATGTTTAATTATTAATTTGGTCTTTATATTTGTTCGCATTTTATTATTTTGATCCTATACGTAAAAATTGTAGCTTTTAATCCCTGAACAAGCAAATTTAATGTGTTTTAGTTCTTACCCTTAATATCGTTACTAACTCCGTTATTAAGACTATTACAAAATATTTTTGTGGTGTAAAATCACCAAAAATTTTCTGACAGTTGTCAAACTTTTAGAAATTTCTTCCACAACATTTTTTTTTGTTTTTTTGCAGTTTAACAATTGTCACTAAACATCTAGCAGTTTACATTACCAAAAATCTTTTTGTAGTGATGTTAATTTAACAAAGTAAGAAGACAATTGATGACAAGAATCAAAACAGTAAAGAATGGACAAGTATAGGGACGAAATTAATAACTAAACCTAAAAAAGATTTAGAAGCCAATAACTTTGTTAATAAACATAGGCTTGATTTGGATAATTTTTTTTCATAACCACCTATAAAGAAGAAAATAAGAAGGTAAATGAATTTATCTTCTCTCATAAATTAAAATCAATTTATGTACCTTAATTTTTGAAAAAGTTAAATAAAAGAACTTTTATAAGAGCTAAGTGCATAATTAATTTTAGCTTATAAGAGAAACTAATTTATTTTTTTTACCTTTTTTCTTTCCTCCTATAAGTATTTATAAAAAAAATTATCCAAATAAATCCACAATTTACAATAAAATATTATGGCACCACTTAATCCACGTAGCCGGCCCTAGCCAACGAAGAAAAAAAGTTTATATCGTTGTTGTGTGTTTCTTTATTTTCTTAGGATGGAGGTTTACCCAAGCCCAAATTAAGAAAACATAGCATTAAGGATACCAAGTGAGTTTCAAACAAACCACTAATTTAATGCATATTCAACTCTCTGCTTCCAACCTTACCTAACATGTCCTGTCAATTTGATCTTTACCTTACAAAAAACGCTAGATGTCATATTATTCAAATGAAGATTAACAATAATAAACAACTCCTCAAAATGATGATTGAGGGATTCTACAAGAGACCAACTTTAGTGCTAGATATGTCAGATTGATGAAGGTGAAGTGAACTAGTGCCAATGTGCCACAAACAGTATCAAGCAACTCTCAATCGAATTCAGAAATTTCCAGGAAGGTGTCTCCAAATAGGATGGCACAAGTAATTCCAACCCCTTGTTCAAAGATGCACCTTCTCTTGCCAACCCCACCTAGTTGTGGCGCACACCTATACGTAGCTCCTTTAGTTGATTTTAATTATGGTGAAGCAGAGAATGCAAGTACACTTCAAGTTGCCGGTGCAATAGCCACACTTCATGCAATCTCAAACAAAGAATCAATGTCCCATTGAAGGACTAACCGAGGCAAGAGTATTAGCTGGACCTGATGATTGCTCCCTTTTTCAGGAGCCTTTCATAAAATTTGTCAGAACTTAGCTGAATAGAGAGATCATAGAAGTATATGATTGAATTGGGTAGGTGGTCTTGATTGATTTTTATTTTATTTTTCCTTTTTAAAGCCTATTTTAGCTGAAGTCCATGTCTGCCAAATTAATGATTCCCTTCCACATACTCATGGGACCCCAAACTAAAGAACCGACCTCTTTTTCGTTACAGCATATACAGATGTTGTAATAGATTTGGTTAAAAGAAAAAGAAAAGAAAAGAAGAAAACAATGGAAAATATATTTAAAACTTGTTTGTTAGGTTAGTATTTTTGGTTAGTTTCTAGCAATTTTTTTATTAGCTGAAAAGTTTTTTTTTTTTTTTGGTGAATTAAGATATATATAAAAAGCCTAAAAGCTTCAAGGGAAACAAATAGAAGTAATGTCTGCCGTTAAGGCATTTACAATCAAAGATACATCAAAAACACGAATAGGAACCTAGAGATCTAACCCATATTTAGTTAACATATCTGCTATTTGGTTTGCTTCACAAAGAACATGCATCTAGCTAACTTGTCCTTCAAAATCAAACTTATGAACGTTTTGGATAGCTCGCACTAATTTATATCACGGATGGGATTGACAACAACCTATATTCAAAAAATTAACTACCATCTGGGAATCGGAGTAGACAATGATTCTATGAAAGCCTCTACTCCACACCAACTTAATCCATGTAAAAGCTTGTTTGATCTTGATAAACAACCTTATTTTAGTAGTTTGGTGCATTCTTTGAGACGTTACTTCAAATATCATTTTTTAAAGTGTTAGCTTTTAATTTAATTTCTAACTTCTAATATTTTATTCTCCTTTTACCTTTAAAATATTTATTAAATTTCCATTTTGCCCTTTTTACAAATTATTATTTTTATTTCCCTTCTTCCACTCATTTGCATGTTCAACGTACTAATCCATCAGTTGGCTGTAGCCCTTCTTGTCCACCCTTTTTTTTGGTTGCTCCATGTAATATTTTTTTTTTTTATTCTTTCTCGATTAGTTTCTTGATCTCTGTCATACATTTCTAACAAAATGTTATTGAGATTGACCCCACGCTATCGCTACCAACTATGTACTAATACATTTCTTGATCTCTCTCTTTTGGCATTGCCCAAAGACACGACCAAAGGAATTTCCTTTCATATGAGCATTATAAAATTCAATTTTTTTTGGATATTTTTCATTTTACATTGTCTATTTTTACTATTACCCAATTTACAATATTTATTTTATTATTTATCATTATATTTTAAGATATTGATAATGATAGATAGTAGGTTTAATTTATTTTATTTTTGCTATTTTTGGATATTTTTTATAGCACAGTGTTTATTTTAACCATTACACTATTTACATTACTTATTCTATTATTTTAACGATATACTTCAAGATATTTTAAGCATTACACTAATCAACATAGTGAAAATATGATGTCTACTTAGGTATATATTATTTTTATTTTATTTTAAACTTAGTTGAGAATATTTTAATATATAATGTAGATTAATAATAGAATGCTTAATATAAAAAAGGATATAATAATTAAAACTAAAAAATGTAATTAAAATAATTGATCTATAAATAAAAATTACAAGAGTTTAAAATTAATTAAAGAAACAAAAATTGTTATTACCCCAAAATATATTTTTATCCACACAATAAAATTAAAATTTATATATAAAAAAATCATATAAACATGTCTATTTTTTATAATTATAACCAAACAAAATATAACTTTTTATTATTATTTTTTAAAATAAATAATTTTTTTTATAATTTTTAAAATCATTTCTTTTAAAAATTTAAACAAATGGGTCCTTATTAAATTTACAAATTAAATTCTTTGTTTTAAGACTTGCATCATATGTTTCAAAGCCTTTTGATTAATCACGTGTAGCTGAAAACTACTCAAATGTAATTACATTTTAGTTTTATTTATTTTGATTGACAATTTTGTCATTTTTTTTATCATTGAGCATGAATTCAAGTTCTATTCACATATTTTATACTACAAGAAAATCTTTCTAAGATCACAATCTGTTTTTATTGTGACTAATTATTGTTAGGTATTGACTATTTTGTCTTTATTACTTTTATTTATTTTACCTATTTTAAATATTTTTTTTAAAGCATATGTTGTAAAGGAGTGTTTATTGTCAACCCTTGTCGTCTTTTATCATTCTTTTACTATTATTCTTATATTTATATTTTTAAAATATCCTTAATAAAAAAGTTGTATTATATTGGTATTCTATGGCCACTTCTACGTCTTAAATGTCTAATCAATAGTTATAGAAATTAGTTTTAAATATAAAAAAATTGTAGTTGATTTATGTTTTTCTTTTTAATTTTTTGAGATCAATTTGGGATTCAGTTTTTATATATAATTATGATTCATTTTGACTTATTATTGAATGTATTAGGTTTAACTTAAAATATAAATAATAATATATTTGAAATAAAAGGATAAAATATTATTCTTTTTGAATTAAGTTAATCTGAATATCCTATGAGTATAAATTTAAGAACATAAAACTATGAGAAAATAGGTGATGCAATGACAGTGTAAAATAGTTTTACACTGTTATTTAATCACAAATCACCATGTATGGTAAGTTTGTTAACTTTTATAATAATTACCTTAAAAGTCATACCAACAATGATTTCTAATTGGTTGACAGTCTAAATCTTTTTACATTGATAATGTATAACCATTAAACTCTAAAACTATTTTGTCAATTACAAATTGATTCCATAACTGAGGATTAAAAAAATTATTTAAGTTAATTTCTTTTAGATTTCAAACAAAAATTTTACGAAAAGCAAATAATTACTAAACTTGCATTAATTAAGGTTTATCACACACACACACACAAAAGCAAATCCCGCAAACATTTATTAACGTATATGCACTTATTTGTTAGTCATTGAAGTATGTTAGCATGCCACACTATATATGTATTTAAGATACATTATAGTTATAACTTGCTGTGTGTATGTTAGCAAATCCCTATATATATATATATATATATATAAGAAGAGTTTAATAGTTATGCACTGTCAGTGTAAAAAGTTTTACACTATCAACTAATTAGAAATCACCATTAATATAACTTTTAAAGTATTTCTTATAAAAGTCAACAAACTTACAATAAATAATAGTTTGTGATTAGATGACAGTGTAAAACTATTTTACATTGTCAGTACAGAGCCTGTTTTCTCACGTAAGAATACTTTCAAGGAAACTTTTAACAAGTGTCTTACTCTCATGATTCCACATCATCCATGTTTTATTATATGCATTTTTTACTTTACTATTCATAGAAACTAATAGGCCCTTCTACTTTCCAGCCCATTCTAGCATATTTGGGCCCATTTTAAAATTTTATATTTTATAGGCTATAGACTCTTTCGTATCCATCCTACTAATAGGCGCATGATTAGGCTGCACTACAAACTTTTTTCTTTTTCCAGCACCGTATACTTCCTTTTTTTCATCTATCATGATTATCTTCAACTTTTGCTTATCGACCATTGAGGAAGCACAAAAATAGCATTGTTGTGTTTTTTGTTCATCTCTCTCTATCTTTCCTTTCTTGAATATCATCGATATATGTTTCATGCGTCATTACAAAGTATTTAAATTTGGGTATGAATTTGACCAACTTTTGCCTCTTTTATTTGTTTGTTATCTGTTTTGGTGTTTGGGGCTTTGAAATTTGAAGATGTTTTAATTTTTTTTCTTCATATTGGTATTTAGGGTTTTTGAAATTAGTGTTTAGGGTTTTCAAATATTGAAATTGTTTTAATTTGTCTATTCCCGTATGGTGTTTCTTATATATTTGGTTGCCAATATTTCTTTTCATCCCTCTATTCATGTCTTCTAAAACATTTTTCACCTTTGGAGTTTTTGTTTTGGGCTTGTGCAATGGCTCCAAAATTTGATTTCATCTTTGATATTACTCCTGCAAAGGAGACATGGACTATAATGGTGAGGGTTGTTCATCTGTGGCAAGTTGTTGATTTTAATAGGGAAAAGTTGCCCTTTTTACTTGAGATGGTGCTATTGGATGGAAAGATGCAACTTTTCCTTAATATTTCATGAAAACCTTCAAATAAATTTACTATTTTGTTGTTTTTTTTTTTTTTCATGTGTAGGGAGACAAAATCCATGCCTCTATGAGAAAAACTTTGGTGTACAAGTTTGAAAAGGAATTAAGGGAAGGTCCAGTTTATTCTATTTATTTCTTTGGTATTGCTTCAAATGGAGGTAGTTTTAGTACAACCCGTCATTCCTATAAATTAAACTTCCAATTTGCTACCAAACTATTTTTGGACGACCAAGAATTAGTGCCTTTAGATATATTTACTTTTGACCCCTTTGCTGACATATTTTCAAGGGATTGTGACATGGATTATTTGGTTGGTGAGTATATATTATTCTGGTGTAAATTTTGGTTTGATTTGTTTTATGTTTGCAGCTATTATTTTGATTTTGATATTTTATTTTACTGATTTTTGTAATGTGCAAATATTGCAGATGTTTGGAAATCTTAACTGGCATAGGAACAGAAAGAGAATTAGAAAGAAACAAGACAATATATATATATATATATATATCTATATGTGTGTGTGTGTGTGTGTGTGTGTGTGTGTGTGTGTGTGTGTGTGTGTGTGTGTGTTTTTGCTTCGTCTTTTATGGATCAATATTATACAAAAGTACAATTTTTAAGGGAAAATTCTAGTCATATTTCTATATATGTAAGACGTTATTAGAATCGAATTAAAATTTTGATGAAATGTTAGAAATTAAAATTAAAATGAATTTTACCGAAAATATATTCACGTTTATTAAATTACACATATATATTTTGTGGTCATTTTCAAAAAATATAAGAATATAAAAATGAAAATACATCGGATAAAAAAAATGAAAATACAAAAATTAAATTGAATTAAAAAGTGTTTTGAAAATATTTTGTATAAAAAATAATTAATATTAAATTAATTTCATTATATTTGACATTAATAAAAATATAATATGATATATTTAAACTTGTTCCTATTATTATATTTCATACATCCAAACTTGATTGGAAATTTTTTCTTAATATATAATTATATCATTTTAAAAATATTTATAAGTAAAAGACAAAGAAAAAAAATTAACTTCCCTCAATTAGTTTATAAACATATATAAATAATGGTAGGTTTTATTGTTATCCATTTATATGACTAATCTGAACATATATATCATAAACCTCATTATAAGTTTGGTCATTAATTACCTACTTTTTGTAAAGAGAAAAAAGGCATGCACTGACAATGTAAAGTAATTTTACATTGTCATCCAATCACAAACCATCATTTATTATAAGTTTGTTGACTTTTATAATAAATACTTTAAAAGTCATATCAATTGTGATTTTTAATTAGTTGATAATGTAAAACTATTTACACTGACAATTTATGATCATTAAACTCTTTTGTAAAACTTCCACTTGAAAGTTAAAAGCATAAATTAAGTTAAAAATAAATTTATTTAGATTCCCAAGAATCAAATCAATTTGTAATTGACAAAATAGTTTTATTTTCCCTTATTTGCTCCATATTTAGATTAAATTAATTTAACAATAATAAAATTTTCATTTTTTTTTAAAAGTTTTTTTCTTAAATTTTAGTTAAACTTAATACATTCAATATTAAATATAAGTCAAAATAAATCATAATTATATGTAAAATAAAAAAACTATACCCTATTTTATTCTCAAAAAATAGAAAAAAAAAGAAATACATAAAATTAATTATAATGTTACATTAGTTAGTATAATTATTAATTAAATATTTGGGATATAAGAATGTAATTAGACTATAATACAACTCATCCTTTAAACTAAAAGTAGTTTAGTTTAGGGAGATAAAGATAAGAGACAGAATAAGCAATGAAGTATTGTAGACACTCTCTTGTTATAAACATAAATTAAAATAAAAATTCTAAATTTATGAATTGTTGGAATGATTCTGTAAGTGTTCATAACTAAAAAATGTAAGAGGGTTTCTAAAATGGGTATAGGAAGAGTCATATAGGAAGCTATATTGTCTTCATAAATTAAGGCACTTTAATGAAGAGTCATATGGGAAGCTATCTATGATTTTTCAAAAGGATATATACAACACTAAAAGTACTAAGGTAGTTTGTTAGATTATTTAAATCGAAAGGTATAAATATATTTAAATTAAATCGCCATGGTGGTATTTTTTAGAGAGTTTACCTATATAAGGAAAAAATGGGGTTTCTTCTTGAAATTCAAGGACTTAAATTTCAAAGCTCTTACGGAAAAAAAATAAAAATACTAGATTCATGACTATGTTAAAAGTGTCAATTAAATAACAACATACAATAGTTCAATATTTTATATGTAAGGCATGCACAAGCACATGCATTCAACTTAGATAATTGTTTAAAGATTGTTTTTAGCTAAAACTATATCTTACTAATTGACTCAAAGACATCTATATCTAAAACATGAAATTTCCGCAGTGATAAAAATTTGTGTTCATTTTGAAAATGGTGGGGCTGATCGTAAGAGAATTTCCAAAATGATGAGGTGACTTGTACTTATAAATTAAGGCACTTCTATGAAAAGTAATTAGGAAGTTATCTATGTGTTTTTGAAAGGATACAACACCACAAGTCACTAAGGTAGTTAGCTTATCACACCTAAGTACACCTTTGGAAGAAAATAGTGCTCTAACTACATACCATTTGTCTTATGAAATAATATTAGTGAAAGGTTGTGTTGGTTCATGCACGAAAATCCTACATAATTAGAAAGTTGTAACTTTTCATGTAATGTTGGTTTTAATAACCTTGATGAATGAATAGTTGTGTCGGTTGATATGTGAAACATTCTATACTTCAAAGATTATGTCTCTTCATAAAACGTACCCAAACATGTTTATAAAAGACAATTACTAACGCCCATCCAATGAATGAATTTATTTCACCTTTACTTTTAGGGGCATTTGGTACAAGAAATTTTTTTAGTTTTTCAGGAATGTGAAGGTGGGAACATTTGGTACACCTTTTTTTTTTTTTTTAAATTCTTATTTTAAAATATTGTTTAATGATTAAAAATTAAGAAGTTATTATTTAACAAAATCAAGTGTTTAGTAAAATGATATTAAACAAACGTATTCTGGTGCATGTTTAATTAAGTTATTTTTGAAGAAATAATTACTTATTTACTGATAAATAAGCGATTAGTTTTTAAAATAAATTCAATTAAACGCGTAATTAACATAACAATTAAAAACTGAAATTGCTGTACTTAATTTATTTTTACAGCAAAATATCTTGGATTAGATTTGAGATGAAAGCTTTGTTGGCTTCTAATTATAATAACTTGGATGGGGAAGAGGGTCCAATTCCGGGTGTCACATGTCATTATGGTGTCCTTGCATGCAGACCCATTCACTAGAGAAAATCATTTGATATTTTTTATAATAAATATCATTAGTAACATATAACCAAGAAATTAGAAAGAAAAAACAAAAAAGATCAAGATAGAGTATTGAAGTGGGGAAGTAGGATGTGACAAAATGACAAATTCTAATTCGAAAATCAAACTAAAGTGTCGTAGAATAGCACTTTCCATAGGATGAAGCCATTTGAAACTCTGTCCTGCCTTACACACTGAAAATCGTCTAATAAGAACAACCGCAATAAATGGCACCGACGATAAACACACACAAAAACCAGTGTTTCGATTTTAAAATTTTAATAAAATCAAGCACATGTTTATCCATCTGAGTTGGTTGGAAGAAATTAAAATTTTTAAGGATATATTTGAGAGTAGAATTTTTTAGAAAAGGGAAAGAATGACAATTTTTTTAAATTAAGAAAATTATATAATGTTTATAAAAATAAAAAAATAAGACATTTAATTTATGTTAATGTATCATTTAATCTTTTTATTTAAAGAAATTACTAATCTAGAAGAAGTTTTTTTTTAGTTTAATTGCACTTTTTGTCCTCAAAGTTATACAATATCGTGAATTTTGCTCTAAAGATTTTTTTTTTTTCGCAAATTTTGCTTCTTAATTTACAAAATGTCATGAATTTTATCCTGACGTCAAGTCTTCGTTAAATCTCAAACGACATGAACACTTTTTGATGGTTTTGAACAGTCAATAAATACGCGTATTTAAAATAATTGCTTTTTACATAGCGACAATTTTAACCACCATTATTGATTAGTTTTAACCACCCCCTCCTCCAAAAAGAAAATAAAATTCATCAATAGTGGCAGTTAAAAATTGCCACTATATTAAAAAGTTATTATTTTAAATATGTTTATTTACAGATGGTTCAAAAGTGTTCACGTCATTTGAGATTTAACAGAGATTTGACATTAAGGAAAAATTTGATACATTTTGTAAAATGGGAGGCAGAATTTGTGAAGAAAATTTTTTTGAGGCAAAACTTGCAAGATTGTATAACTTTGGAGGCAAAAAATACAATTAAGCCTTTTTTTACGATGTTAGCAATAAAGTTTGAACCTAAAATCTCATGCAAACTACTTAGATCTCCCACCATTAAGTCAATCCTAATGGGTTTTAGAAGAAGTGTTTTAGTAAGTTATAACTTCGATTTTGTGAAATATTTCTTTTAAAAAACAAGCTGGTGCACCTTAATAAATTCATATAGAATTTGCTAGTGCACACTTGTTTTTTAGAATGAGTTATTTAGCAAATTTTCATTTTAATTTTCTTAAAATATATTCAAGGTGTAGTTTGTTGGAAAAGATAACAAATAAAACCTACTTAAGACAAAACTAATGAATAACTTATTATTTCTGGATTAGATTTTTCCTGCGCTTTATGTAATTACAATGAGATAATAATGAAAAATATCTTTCACTATAAAATTATGGGAATACAATAATAATTTCACCACATATCGGTGGCCAAACATTCTATCGATTTTTCTCTCAAGAGGATTTTCTCTTTAACATAAGTGATTTTTTTTCTTTTTTCTCAAAACTGTCTAAGTTTTGATTTTTTTACAATGATGATATGAAATGATAGAAGGGAATGATTATTATAGCAAACCTTCTTAGCTAATTGATGACCATTTATAAAGAAGAATTTTTCTCCTTTTCTTAAGGGTGAACACGGTCTAGGTTAATTCGATGACCCGATTAATCAGAACCAATCAGAAGAGAAAAATTTAGATTGGTTCAGATTATTAGATTGGTTAGGATTTTAAGATTACAAATCCAATGACATCGGTTCAGATGTTGGATTTGAGATGTAAAATTCAAACCAACCCAAACCTATATTATTTTTAAAAAATAAATTTTATGTTGTATAATTCTATAATTTATAATTTTATGTTGTATAATTCTTTATTTTTATGTTGTGTAATTCTATAATTTTGACTTTTGAGATTATTTATAAGTTTTCTTTCATTTTATTACAATTTCCTATTTTTGTCTTTTTTTTTCATTTTTTAATTGGGTGATCTGATGACCCGACTCGACCCAACCCAAATGTGATCGGGTCGGTTGGGTTCAAATTGTAAAAATTTCTTTAAAAAATCCAAACTGACTAAATATATCCCAAATCTAATTCGAAATAACTCGAGCCCACCCCTACCTTTCTCTTCCAATAGTTTTCCTTTAAAATCTCCAATACTCTATTTTACTTTTCTATTTATTTTTTTTATTCTTTCTCTCCTTCTTTAACAAGGGAAATCGATCAATCCCCCTTCCAATTTAGGTGGAGGGCTCCAACAGTCCAACAACTCTTTTGTATAATTTGTACTTGTACTTAAGTAAGGACTTAGTCATCATATCTAAACTATTGTCGTCAGTATGAATTTTCTTTGTAAGCTTCTGTAAGTGCAATGAACTTTATCTCTATGATAGACAAAGTGACACACTTTAATTTGTAGCTTTGATTGTCATGATACTACTCCTTTAGAAAAAGTAATCAGGTACCTCGAAATAGATTATTTTGGAATCAATATCTCCAACCATATTTGCATTTGTGTAGTTGATTAGTTAAAGTTTTCTATTGCTAAAGCATAAACTCATTTTGAAATTTCCTTCGGGTATCTTAAAATCTACTTCACAAAATTTCGATGGTTTTTTTTTTTTTGTTTAGCTAGGAATTTACTAACAACACCAACTGCATACGTTATGTTTGGTTATGTATACACCATCGCATACATTAAGCTTCCAACAATTGAGGAATATGGCACCTTGCGCATTTTCTCTTTTTTAGCTTCACATGTTGGACTTTGCTTTGAGCTAAGTGTAAAGTGACTAGTAGTTTGAGTAACAACTGACTTTGCTTTCTCCATGTGAATCCACTCTAATATGTTCTTAATATATTTTTCTGTGATAACCACAAATTTCTTTCATTTTGATTATGAGAAATGGTCTTGCCAAGAATATGCTTTGTGGGTCCCAAGTCATTCATAGCTAAATACTTTTTCATTTTTTTCTTCAACTTGTTGATCTTGTCATTAATTATTTTATACTACGATCAATATATCATCAACATACAAAAAGTGGCATGATGAACTCACCATCAAGAATCTCTTGATAAAGACAAAATGCTAAAAAATAGTCCTTCATTATCCATGCTTAATCATGAAGGAGTCAAACTTCTTATATCTTTGACGTAGTGCCTGCTTAAGTCTACATAGACTTTTCTTCAACTTATATACTAGATCTTCTTTGCCTTTGACTTTAAATCCCTCTAACTACTCCACGTAAATTTCTTCTTCTAGATTGCCAAGAAGAAATGCAATCTTCACATCTAGTTGTTCCACATTTAAATTCAAACTTGTTGTCAAACCAAGCACCACCTGAATGGATGACATCATGACAGATGACATCATGACCATGGGTAAGAAAATCTCTTCAAAGTCAACACCTTTCTTTTGACTAAAACCTTTCACTACCTATTATGCCTTGTACATGGGTTGTGAGTTATTCTTCTCAACCTTCATCTTGTACACCCATTTGTTTATGAGTGCTCTTTAACCTTTTGGTAACTCCACCAACTTTAAAGTTTAGTTCCCATGCAAGGATTGCATTTCTTCTTACATGGCTTTCAAGTATTCCTCCTTATGGGCATCCATTATAACTTCTTGATAAGATCTTTGATTCTCTCCCATCAATGAGTAGCACATATTCTGTTGTAGGATATTTGATTTGTGGTTTAGGTAACCTAACCGACCTTAAATAAGGCCCTTGAAGATCTTGTTCTTCATCCTTATGATCTTCAACCATATCATTATTAGCATCATTACCTATATTATTAGTTGTTTCTTCTTCAACGAGATCATTACCATTTTGAGGTTCATTTTCTACATCTCCAATATCTTTTATTATGTATTGTCTATAAAGCTATGGAAGAAGAACTACATCCAAGTTGGTTAGATGTTCTTTAAAATTGATAGGCTTGATACCTTTCTAAATATCTTCAATATTTTAGTCTTTAAATAAGACAACATCTTTACTTCTAATAATCTTTTTTTTTCCTATATGATCCTAAAGCCTGTACCCAAATTCTTCATTTCCATATCCTATAAAGAGGCATTCCTTTGCCTTGAAGTCAAATTTTGATATCTTACCTTTACGAATATGAACAAACTCTCTACAACTGAATATCTTTAAATGGTTGTAGGATACATGTTTACCAATCTAAATTTTTTGGAACATTACCATTCAATGGAGCTGAAGGAGATAAGTTGATCAACTTAATTGCAGTCATTAAAGCTTCATCCAAAAAACTCTTGGATAACTTGGCATGAGATAGCATAATTGTTACCATTTCAATAATAGTTTTGTTCATCATCTTAGTTGCTCTATTGTGCTGAGTCTTCAAAATAGATCTCCATGCCAGCTTCCATCACTTATGCAGTGATGATGTTTGAAAGCTCCCATATATTCTCCTTTGTTGTTAGTGCAAACACGCTTTAAATTTCTACTATTTTCTTGCTCAACACTAGTATTAAACTATTTGAATACTACATAAACTTGATATATTTTTTCTTACCTAGACATTTTTGGATTGGTCATCAATAAAGGTAACAAAGTGCCGTACACATCCATGAGTAATGTTGTGTGCACGATTGTGATGCACATGATACATTATGATTGTGAAAAGTGATGTGCAATGAATTATTGTGAAGGGAATGAACTAGGTGGCTATTGAGAATAAATGTGTATGGAAAGAGAATATTCATAACCTAACTCGGCAAGTGTACCGGTTAACAAGTAATAAAGTGATAAGTAAAGTTATTGTCTTATAGAGATTATGATGAGCACCATGTACTAATTTTCAACATTAGTCAAGTGAATCGTTGGTCAAGTTATCACGATTAGTTGTTGGTTGTAGAAATTAAATCTACCTAAATTGGACTTTGAAGGTGACCAAATCAATACACATGACTTAAAAAGACACAGCACAAACACAAAGCAACTTATGATTCATTATTCCTAACTTCTAGACTTGCTCTTTCAAATCTCAATTGCACACTTTTGTTCAATGCTCGAATTCACTCAAGAACCTTGTCCCAATTTCTTGGCAATGCGTCTTAGTTAGCAAAGCAAATATCGTAATTCCTTAGGTACACTCACTAATAGGGTGTTTAAATCCAAAGCGATAAAAAAAAATTGATCAAAAAAACCAAAAATCGAAGCAAACCGATTTTTTTTTTAATCTCATTGGATGGTTTTTTAGTGTAACCGATTGGTTCGGATTGTTTTTTGGTTGATGTCTCTACAACCAAACCGAATTGATATATTACTACTGAGTACTGATGTTGTGTTTCATTGTATACAACTATGCATTTTAAGCTTTTGTTTTATATATGCATTTTAATTTATACTTTTATTTTTTTTATTCTAAAATTAGAATCCCTCATTACTGCAGATAGAGCGATGATAAGAGAAATCTTCCTTAGTATGAATTGATTTCTAACAACACCATAATTAGTGGGGTGTTGATTAGAATCAATTTTATATACACCATAATTAGAATCAATTAGTCCTGTATGCGGGTTGTGTTGTAATGCTGTGTTTGCTACAACTATTTATTTATTGGTTGCTATAACTTTTTTTTTACTAGCTGGTTGTTATAGTTGAATACTTGACATATTTGCTAGTTGCTGTAGTTGAAATGATTAAGTCTTAGGGTTTTATTTATTGTAGTTTCCTTATTTTTCTCATGTATGAATTTAGAAAATAAATAAATAGGTGATTCTATGACTGTAATAGGTAAAGACATCCATCAGATGGGAAATTAAAATGTCAGCAAAGATGGTCAATAAAAATTGAATCAATTGATCTAATCCAAACTGCATTTATTGGATTGAATTGGATCAAATTTTTTTGTAAAAGTTATCCAAACCAAACCACCTGTTCTTTTGATGTTTGGATTGGATGGCTTTTTGACTCAAAACTGATCTAAACCGATCTACGAACACCCCTACTCACTAAGCACCCACGCATTAAGTATAGGATTCTCTAAGAGCATACATACCTTCATTTCAAGAACCTATGCAAATCATTTGTTCCAATTCTTAGATCTCTAACTCAATCTCTCTCTCTCTCTCTCGTTAACCCTAAGGTTTTTTGTTTTCTCTATTTCCTACACGAATTATTGTAAATAGGAAATAAAATGACAGTTTAATAATTAAAAACTGAAAATAGAAAAAGTAACACGGCCCTTAATTTTTCCACAGATGTTTGTTGCAAAAGGGGCCTTTCCTTTCCCCAATCCTCAGTTTGTCTTGATGGGCTATTCAAAGTACGCTGTAGCCTGCAAGAAGCGTACTCCAGACTAACAGTAAGTCCTAGATCATTCGATCCATCAAGTCTGGATCAAACCTCATGAACAAACCATTTTTATTAAATGACCAAAACACCATTTTTATTTGGATCCATATAAATATTTCATACCCAATCCAAAATAAACATTTAGGAAAATTAACAAATGGAGCATAATCTTTTCATTTTCTTATCTTTATCATTTTAGATTGACCCCAGAAAAAATTAAAAAAGAAAGCAAATTCATTTCTGAATTTAGGACACCTCCAAAGGTTGCGAAATGGATTGCGATTTGAGAGTTCTTTGATTAAAATTTTAATTACTGCGAAAGAGGTTAAATTTGTAGAAAAATTTGGGTTTCATATCAATATTGTACTTAAATATATTTTTATATCAAAATATATGGCATTTTTTGTTATTTAAATTTTATTTATTTTCAGTTTCTACATTTAATAAAAATAATAGATTTTTAGTCTCTCATTAGGTACTGCAAACACATAATTTTATAATTTTTAAGGATTAGAAATAAATTTGAAAAATATTTTTTTGAAAGTCATATATATATATATATATAGCAATTTTTTAATTCTTTTGTGTTTGGAGTCTCATTCACAGTTTAATAAGCTGGGGAAAATTTGGGTTCGGACTTTCTATATCTATGGAGGACGTAACTGGTCTGATTATCTGATACCTTCACAACCAAAAACAATATATTGGTTAATACATTCTAATACATACCTGTCCATCATTCTTGATACAACAAATTAATTAGTACACTCATTCTAATATAAGTTGTAAGTGCTTTACATACTTTCAAGTTTTGGAAACCCAACTAATGACAGGGTTGATTGATTATCAAAAATGATATTTACACAGCAAATATCGTACATCAATTTTACACTTGTTTGAGACAGAAAAGTTAAAAGGAGTTTATATTAAAATGTGATATTTTCCTTATTTTCCTATTTTTTAAGTAATGTAAGAACTATTTGAATATTTGATACACTAGTTCACCTTAGCCATCATCACCTTACTTTATTATTATAAAAAGGCAGAATGAGACAGGTGATTCTCGACTCTTGGATTAACCCAAATAAATGGCTAGGATTAGAAGACCCATTTAAGCAGTCACGTTTTCTTCTTTTTTTTATGATGAATTCTGTATTATCAAATACTCTAATGTTCCTCACACCATTGAATCCTCAATCTGTCCTGCTTCTGCACTTGAAAACCTTTTTCTCTCGAAACAAGTTAGACACACTTAATCTTTCCTGCTTCAATCTGAACGTGTATTTGAGTCCTTCTGCTTCCAAGAAGGTACATGTTAGAATCAATGCTGAGTAGTTTCTGGAAAGAGAAAAGAAAGGAAGATCCACTGGTTGAGCTGGAATGAACTTTGCAAAGCAAAGCATGAAGTTGGCGACATATGAGCTCTTTTAACATGGCCATGCAATGTTGGAAAACTAATACAAAATGGAAACTCTCTAGGCCTAGCATTAAAAGTACTTAAAGCCCGTTATTTTATAAGGGTTCCTTTACTTGGTAAAGTATGCCTATCATGGGATTATGATGGAAAGAGCAATTCACAAACCAGGCCCCTCATCTGATAACGATATACTTAACTGGAAGATGCTATGGAAGGTAAAAGTATCCATGAAAGTGAAGACACTTGTGTGGTGTACAGGTAAAAATACCACCTTTGTGACAAAGAAGAATCCATAGAACACTTATCTTTATAAGTGCTCTATAAACAGATTTGTATGGTTTAACTCCCCTTCAGGTTTGGTGGTTCAAGAAGAAGACATGAATTTCTTGGAATGGTTGGGGAAGATGCAGTCAGTGCTGATGATATGCTCAAGTATTTGGAGAGACGAAATGATAATACTTTTCAGGGGAAATCTTCCAACCAATCACCCTAGCACAAATTGCAATACACTTGCGCAAGGAGTACCTCTGTACCTTCTTGCAGATAAGGTCTCAGTTCACCTTTGGACCTCGTTAGTTGAAACTCAATGCATGGTGTTCAAATAATGGTATGACAGGTTTTGGAGGGATTATGAAGGAAAAGTTATCCTATCAGCATGACATGCAATAACGACAAAAACTAGTCCCGAGTTAGCAGAATTTCTTCCTTTGAGGTGAGGCCTCCAATCACTCATCTTAAACTAATTTCAACATGTCACTGTGGAAACAGATTCCCTATTGGCCTATAATAATAGTTTTTTAAGGCGAATTGGAAGACGGAGCTTCTGGTCCAAGACTAGGAACAGTTAATGGAGTCATTACACTTTTTGCTTCTTAAAGCATACTATATGTGACTGTAACAAAGCAACCCACATGCTTGCTGCTCTCTCAAATACTTAATGTAACCATGTGTGAACTGCATCAGACCTCTTACTGTGCTTGATGTCATTTCTTCTAATTCATATTAACGAACGAAAGTCATTCTTTTAAACAAAAAAGAAGCTTTTCCTATTTCTTTAATTTGGTAAGTCTAGGTAACTTGCTGTATAAGGAATTTTGAGGGATCTGAATTTTCATCCATTTCATTGTGCTCAAACTTCACAACTTGCTCACATTGCTCAATCATCCGTTCCTATTCCCTGTCCTTTTCTCCGTCCATCCAACTAAAAATAACACCCAACAAAACAACTAATAAATAGAAGAAGAAAGAATGTTGAATTATTTTAATCCTAAGTAGAGTAGCATTGCCACATAGTAAAACTTCATATTAATTAAACACGAAATATTGTGAAGTAACAAAGTCACTTCTTATATAAATTCTTGTTCATTTCTATTGGTAGCTACGTCATTTCAAGCAGCATATATTTGCATAATTATACTCAATTACACACCCCTATATAACACCACCGCATTTCAATTACCATCGAAACAGACCAAAAAAAAATGGCACACATCAAAATTCAGCACATTATGTTAACATCCCTAATAACCAAAAAGAGGAAAAAAGAAGCAAATAAAAAATAAAGTTTGTTGACTTTTATAATAATAATTATCTTAAAAGTCATTCTAATAATAATTTCTGATTGATTGGTAATGTAAAGCTTTTTACACCGACAGGACATAACCATTAAACTCTAAAAAATTTACATGCGCATACAATTAATTATACATAAATAAATACCTGCAAGAGGAGAGAAGATTGTATAAGAAAGAATGCGAAACGAAACTAAAATCCTTTAGGTCCGGTTTCTTTCAAAACGAGGGGTTTCTGCGCCATGGCGAGGCAGTACTTGGCGATCTCTCTGAACTTGGGGACACTCCTGAGGTCCACCTTGGTGCCGTCCTTGAGGGTTATGATAACGTCACCCCACTCCCCGATGAGGCGCGGCACGACCTGCACGTCCTTGATGACGGAGTAGGCGAAGTCGCTGCGGTCCTGGCCCGTGAGGCCCGAGATGACGGTGACCCTGAGGTTGGTGAACCTGTAGCGCAGGTACATGGCCCGCGATACTGCCGCCAGGGTCAGGGGCAGCCAGAGGAGCGTGAACCCCAGCAGGAGGTTCGCCACCAGGTCGCCGTAGTGGGCCCCGCCGTCGAAGAATATCTTCTCGGTGGGGGACGCCAGGGTGGCGGCGGTGGTGCGGGGGTTGTTGTTGGTGGGAGAGGACACGTGGAGCCTCGTCAGTCGGCGGTGGGGGAGGAACTTGGCGGTCGGGGAGAGGGAGGCGGAGGAGGCTTGGTGGCTCGCGGCGGCGTTTGTGGCGGTGGTGGGTGGTGATAGGAGGGGAATGGAGGCCATGTGTGTTAGTGTTAGGAGAAGTAACTATAACTGTGTTATCCGTTTAGAACTGAGGAGTTTTGAGTGGCAGGTAATGAAATCTTCCAAGTTCTTTTTTTTTTTTCTGTTTTGTATTGGCTGAAAGAGGGAGTGGTGGGGACTACTTTATTCCTAAGTGGCAATGAGCTAGCCACGTGGCTGGTCGTTGACCACTCATAGTTGTTGAGAGGCCCAATGCTTTTGATGGGTTAAAATCTCAGAAGCCTGCATTGTCAAGCCCGATATTCCACGTATGGAGTATGTATTTAAAAAAGGAGTGATAATGTGACGTGACAGTAACATATTTTTTAATATTTTTTTAACACATTTTTTTTTATTAATTGAAATTTATGAGTCTCATTAATTTGGAAATGGGAGTCACCTAATGAAAAAATGGTAGTTATATATTTAGTGGAATCCACATAATTTTGGTCTAATAAAAGAGAGACTGTGTTGAAGAAAAATGTGTTAAAAAGTGTGTTTATCCATTTTATGAGATAAAGTGTGTTAAAAGAGTGTCCTTTTCTTTTAAAAAATATGGTAATTTTGATCGTTACCGGAGTTAGGAACCTGTCTTATGTGTATTTTGTGGGATGTCACAACTTTTAGCAGGAACTTATGTGTATCTTACCCAAACAGAATTATCAGAACAACAATTGAACATTACACTGAACCAATTTCCATTGATTGAAACTTTATCCATTTTGGTAACATTTAAGTCTAGTCCCATCTTACAAATTGGACTTATGCTAATTGATTATTATTTGTTGAGTTTAAGTTTCATACACTTTAAGTGTAAATATTTTTATATTATTAATTAATTAGAAATCACTTTATATATGTTTTATAAAATAATTATTACAAAAATCAACAATCTTACCATACTTAACAATTTGTAATTAGATAATAGTGTGAACAATCCTTACAGTTCTAATTGAATTCTAATTTGTTTATGAAGAAATTTGGATATATTTTGGTGAAAGCAATGTAAATTTGAGTTGAACACTATGCTTTGGGTTGTTGAACATGCATGTTAGTCAATTTGCCCTTGGGCCTTTTGTTTAGGCCTAGTTTGACTAAGACAATAATAACTCACCATCCACGGGCCTTGTTATTTTTACCCCATTTTTTGTTTTTTTAACCCCTAACTTGTGTTTGATAATTTTTTTTTTCTTTTGAAACTACCCTTTAATGAAAATATGTTTCCATTGTGTATAATACACAATAGAAATGCGTTTTTGTTCTGGATGTAGGGCGCACCCGATTAACATAATAGAAATGCGTTTTCGTTGTGGATGTAGGGCGCATCTGATTAACATAACAAAAATGTGCTTCCATTGGGAATAATACACAACGGATATTGAAATTCAATACATAATAGAAATGCGTTTCTGTTATGTATTGAATTTTAATATACAATGAAAACATGTTTTTGTTGTGTATAATGACATATTACATATCAGAGGCAGATTGCATACCAGAGGTAGAAATCAAACAAAAAATAGAACCAAAACTAGTATCAACCGATTGAAATATAAATCAATACTATTACATTGCTCATCATAAAATAAGTTAGTCTAACAAAGTAAATGATATACTACATATTCATCTAATTACAATGAGTCTCTAGTAATATCTACTTCATATTCATCTCTTCTAGATACAAATAAAGAATTGAAATGTTGTATGCAGTGCAAGTATAGATTTTGCCACGAACAAGTATCGTCATTGTAGTATTTATGCCATAGTGCAATAGGAGGTAAAGGAGCTCCATCCTTTAAATAAACCTAGAAGAGGACACAATTTTATAAAATTAGTAAATATGTTTACATACTTACAATGCTAAATAACTGAATAATTGAAAAATGTATACCTACACAAAGTGACAACCATGGACAAATCTAATAGCAATAAGTTGGTGATGTCCAATTGGTGAGGGTTGACTCCAAAGCAGAAAAAATGTCCAGTTGTGTAGCTTGGATAAATGGAACAACAAGATAATGTACTGACTAGCAATAACATAAACGATGTCGAGAATGGACATCCACTTATCATGACTTGCTATTGTGTGTTGTACAACATACAAAGAGGTCTTAAGTTCAATCACTCGTTGTTCTGTGCCAAATAGTTTGGCATATTCAACGTGCCGCCACTGAAATTTTCAAATCAAATCATTGCGAATTAGAGGTCAAGAATCCTTACCCTTACTTAGCAAAGTTGCAATAGTCCAATAACCGCAATTTTCGTCTGATCTCACGTCAACAATACGAACAATATATTCATATAACTCATCTGGAAATTCATCTATAAGTGACACACCTTTCTTGCATTTAGTGTCACGGGAAACTTTACAAGGCACGCTAGGAGGTGATGAACTATCGACAATCGTGTGCATTGCATCAACTCACTCCCACATTGAAAGAAGACATTTAATGGACTTTTCAAACTTTAGTACTCTTTTTGTTTTTACCTTTTCTTTAGGAGGACACATTGAAGTGGTACCCGGAAATGCTAGTTCACGAACTTTAGTCTTCAATTTGATTTTCTAGGCACGTCCAGTTCTAAAAATCGCTTTAACAGTGCATCCACCTTATGTGTAAGCAATAAGTCCCCCTAATAGTGAGTCATTTCATCTCCAGAAAATGATAACCTCCTCCAATGCACATGAATTGACTACAATGGAATGAAACTGAACATATTGCTATATCTAGCAAGTTCGCATGCACAAGATAGTCCATGAGTAGTTCTAAGTGTGCAACCACAAGCACAATTATTAACACCAACAGTGTCACACATGTTTATACTCATCAAACATCATATTTTGTGTTTTTGTTGAAATAAAGCCTTGTAACTTCTGGTAAAATATGTTATTAAACCTGTGTTCCAATACATTGATGCTTTTCTTAAATGACGCCTTTATTTCACTGTGTTGCAATGTGAGCATATTATTCATTGCATCTTAAGAACTACACAAGTCTCCCATACTATCTCAGAGTAATCTTTTCAATCTTGCATGTGTGCCCTTAACCTTGTTAGGAAACATATACATTTGTCAATAAAACCGCATTGTTATAAATAACATATAACATATGTCAAGCCAATAAACAAGTTAGTACAAATACCTATTGGTGGTTGTAGTTTTCAAATGCATCATTTGATCTATCCATGCTATGACAAACTTTTTCTTATGAGGTATCAACCACATAATTTTCACGTAGTCGATGAAGAAATAAAAGCATGAACTCATCTCCTCAAAGCTTGTTAGACGTTGGTTATACATATATTCATCAGGAGATAACATTAACCCATTCAAAGCATCCAACACCTTACGTTATTCATTTGCAAGACTCACATACATCTTGCATTTTGCTATGACATTTTTAGTAATATGAAATTGGCACAACAAGTTTGTTGAACTTGAAAAAACATCATGTAATGCATTCATCAAAGCAAGGTCTCTATCAATGATAAACTTGAGGCAAAACATCATCTTTTACAAACAATCTTTGTACCTTAGTTAATGTCCATGTAAAGTTATTTGTCCAGTCATTCTCCAAATAAGCAAATGCCTCAAAATTGTCATCTCAATAGAAGTGATCCCAATAATCTCCAATAATGGAAGCCAATATTTTTTCATCTCGTAGGTGGAATCAATAATCAACACAATGGAAAATGCATTTAAAAGCTTGATGGAATCTGGGTGTGACCACAATATATTTTTGACAACATCGTCAGTATCTACCCTCCTGTACTAGTAAACATATTCATCACGTTTCATCAACTTCATTAGATGTTGTATTTCAGTTCTTAAACCTTTAAATGTCAACGATATTTTTGACATGCATTATATTTGGTTTTGATTGTTGTCTCGTCTTGGCTTTTGATTGTCAGCAAAATCTGAACAGGCCTCACCATGTTTTGGGTCATTTCATCTAGCAAAGATTTTTGTTCACTACTCAACCGACTAGTATATGGATGGCCTAACAATGTCTCAGCTATATTGTGGTTATGAAATCCACAAATAACAAAAAGTCTCCATCTAATGCCTTTCACAAACTTCCATTTTAGTCTAAAGGGACAATCACATTTTTGGTTTCAATGGACTTGCAGATTAACACGTCTTTGTATTATTTATACTTTCCTCCCCTTTCACAAGATAATTAGACAAATGTCTTCCTTAGTCCTGTCTCTGGCCGTTCTATGACAATAACAAATCTACATCTTTTTCCAATTCGTCGAACCCACTTCAATAAATCATCACGTTTTGCAAAATCTTGTATCTAATAATCCTTTATAAGTTCAACAACATAATAAATATCAAACAAAATTTCAATCCTCAATAGTTAATTATTCAATATACCTCTATAGTAGTGAAAAGTTCACTATCATCGAAAAACATATCTTATGGGTTCATATCCAACCTCTTTATGATATACTTCTCATTTGTTTTTATAGGATTTTCCAAAGCATTATCACTTGTTTGTAATGGATGTTCAAAAGCATCATCATTTTCTTCAATTACATTCTCCCAAACACTTGGCACGTTAACTTCATTAGAAAAAAAAATGTATTCCAACTTTGCTCCATATTGCAAATCCTGCACTCAGTCAACAACCAATAAACAAAGTCTGTAAATTTTCATGTTACAAAATGGAAACAAAAAAGTTACAAAACAGAAACATGTTTCCATTTTATAACATTCTTGTTACAAAACGGAATTGCATTTCTGTTTTGTAACTTGTCTTGTTACAAAATGAAAATGTGTTTCCATTGAATCTGTAAAATACAAAAAAAAAAAAGAGTCGTGAGCTCATCGAGAAGCTGCCGGAGACGATTATTAGAGCGAATGGTGATGACTGAGCTTACAGACCTTCAACCTGACCTCGAAAGGAAGCAAATGAACAAATGGTAGAATCGAAATGGAGGAATTGGTGGTGACGGACGGAGTGTTAAGTTGTGGGTGCAGAGAAGAAGCAAAAATGGAAATGTGAGAGAAAGGGTGGTGAGAAAAAGGGTTGGAGGGTGAATAAAATGTAAGTAAGGGTAAAATTGTATTTTTATGCTGTTTTGAAAAAGCAATGGGTGAAAAGAGAAAAAAAAAAAGGGTGAGAATAGCAAAGCCCACCATCCACAATGAAAGTTCAAGTTGGACCAAAAAGAAAAAAATATGAAAGTGCAATTACATGAATATGATTGTTATAGCATGTTTCGGATAGTTGAAATTCTCAAATTTTAGTTGTTCTTTAATGAAAAAGGCTTTTTGTTTGGTATGTTAGCTAAAATTTGTCAAACAGTTTTTTTTTTTTTTGAAAAATAAGCTGAAATCTTGCATACACACTTTTGTAACTTATGATTATTTCTCAATAGTTTTTTTTTCCTTTAAAAATGTAATGCTCAAATTACCTTCAAATTTTTCAACATTTTTTTTTCTCTTTTAGCTTTTTACCCAACAACTTTTACCCTTTTTCGTAATTTATTATGTAAAAGCTGATTTTGTTGTTGTATCCAAATGAAATTAATTATTTTAAATTGCGTTTCAACAAACTTACCCAAATAAAAATTGATTTTGATTATAATTGATTATAGAAATAATCGATTATATATATAACCAATTATTGAAATAATTTATTTTTCACAGCTGTCTCAAATACACCCTTAATTCCCTGTTAATAGCTCGGATGATAGAGTTAGGGGACATGTACTAAAAGGAGTAGGGTTCCATCCCTAAATCCCACCCTCATCCTTCAAACCCTATGGACTAAAAGAAAAAATGCAAAGGCAATGTTGTGGATAAAAAGAAAGAAAAGTATAACTGTTAGATAGAATGAAGGAGAATGGGTGACAAGCAAAGTGTCATATTATCTTTTACATTATCATTTTATCACCAGACCCATCTTAATGACTTAAGTTATACCAAAATACAAAGCAAGATTGAAATAAAACAAATAGTCTTAATTAATAGTGATCTTCTCCCAACATTTTTTTTATATACCATGGTCACATTGAGGTTAGAATTTATGACTTCATGCACACTACTCCAAACCCCTACTACTAGGCTAACCTTAGTGGGTTGTCTCCCAACATTTTTTTACTCTATATTTTATAATCCTATCTTTTTAAATTCAAAAATGATAAATAATACAGAAAAGAAATTCGTAATGAAATGCGATTAATATTTTACTTTTCTCTCTTTTACCCACTAAGTCAAACCCTCATCCTGATTGGTCATTGCAAATTCGTACGAAAATGCTTCGTACTAAATAACACTCCTGTTTTAAATTTATTCATTTAATTTTAGTCCCATAATTTGTCAAGCACATTCCATGTTGTCTCTTATAATGATCTTTCGTTCAAAATATACTGTTAATTGTTGCATGATGATACAGACAGAAATTGGTAAATTTAAAATTAAAATGATTTTAAAAAATATATATATATGGACTAAAATCTATAGACGCAAAATAACAATAATAAAGATGAAATTTTAATGAAGTCATATGAATAACAAAACGAAAAAGAGTTGGGTGAGAGAAAACGAAAACTAGCTAATAGAATACAAAGGATCAACAAGAGCTGACTGGAACCCACTTAAATCGCATGTGGAGGCCCTAGGATGAGGTGGCTTAAAACTTACTCCCATTTTTGGTACCCAAAAGAATCCAATGTTTTTCATACCTACCCAATGTGTGCATGGCATTGTCTTGGTATTTTTTCCAACTGTTTTCCATCTCAAACAACAAAGTGATACACAATAGTAGGGTATCTTTCTTTAAAAATTATACAATAATAGTCAAGTTTGCTCATCCGAATAGATACCATACAACTTATTATATATAGTGGCTGCACATGTATGAACAACTAACTCATAGCATCAACCTCGAAGTTAGATGAAATTAACTTTGTTCTTATAAATGTGGATAATTTAGTCTTATATATGAACTTTCCATCAGAACGTACCTAGTATGGTTGCCATAACCAACCAAAAGGCTACTTGAAATTATGTTTATGTAGCCGTTGACGGAACCACACATTATATTAAAATAGTAAAATACTTTCTAATATAAAGAATAAAACAATAACTACAAAATTATTGCATATTGAAATTGCAAAGCGTCACATGTTCTCCACACTCTTTATGGGCATTATAAGATCCCAAACATGCTGGGAATTCTCACATTCTGCAACTCTTACAAAAACCCTAACAACCCTATGATATGTGTCCAATTAGGAACCGCCGAGCACGTGGCCACCAAAACGATTCCACCATTTGTTAATTATGTCCACTGGAAAAAAAAATTAAAAAAAAACTTTGCTTAAAATCATAGTTGGCTTCTGAAACTTTCATCAAAATGCCAAAATTTTCCGCCATTGGCTAATTTTTTAAAGCCAAAATCACATGATCCCATACGTATAACAGCGCAATACTTTAATATACAATAGATATTTTCGAGGCAATGCAGATTGTATCACATGTATTGTTTAATACAGAAATGGGTACTTACGTATATCATGGTATTTACAATGAAGATATTAGGGTCTTATTCAGGTTCCATATGCCAATATCATAATGGGAAGTTTATACATAACTTTCCCAAATTGCGAAGAGTTGGGCCTTTCAGGCGAAGCAATTGCTTGAAAGCAATATTATTTCATTAAAAAATGTGTCCCATGTTACCATTTGTTAGTATCCATTATCAACCAATACTGTTTCACTGGAATAAATAAATTGTTGAACATGAACCAAATATCATTTTTTTAAAGTTATTTATTATAACTGCGTCCTTTTTGTTTGAAAATGAAACTCAAGTGATTGTTCAGATTATCCGAATTGCTTTCCTGTCAAGAGTGCTCACATTAATTTATCCAATCATATCTCGAGTAGAATTATTTTCTATAAAGAATATCTATGGAAAATTAATAAATAAAAAAGAAATGTAAGTGTGATGTAATTAGTTTCTTTAAATTTTCCACCCTGCCTATTTCAATCATTTATTTTGATCAATCAAATGAACAATTAGTTTGACTTCAGAGTCTCATATATAGTAACCATAGTTTAATGAGAGGATGAGGCACTTAAAAAATTTAGTATGAACACCCGAAAATTAGTTTGAATAAATTTTTGAATAAGTACTTATAAGAAAAATAAAATGAGTTAATAAGATAAAATAAATTAAACTCCTTTTATAAATTAAAATTAACTTATGCACATCAATAAATATCAACATACATCCACTTTCTCTTTCATCTCCTTTTCCACCTCATTTTATTCCTATGTCTCACTTCTTTTTTCATTACTTTACTTAGCATATCTATCACTTTTTTTTCTTTCTTTTTTCTCTTTATCTCTCTTTTCTTTTCATCCATACACACCAAATTTGGGGTGTACGAATATCACTCCTCTAGGCACATACACGCATATATGCCTCCCTACATGTATACACACATATTACTTTGCTTAATTCTCTTAAAGTATTTTCATAATTTTTCAATACTTAATAAAAAATAAAAATAAAAATATTAATTTCTTAAAAACATAAAAATAGTTAATATTTTTATTTAATAATTAAAAGATTAATTTGAAAGATTTTTTTCCCTCATTTTTTGTGGCTAATTAAAACATCCAGAAATTATTCAGAAGAGATGACAGGCAGAAAGAGAAGCATCATTGCATGAAATCTACCAAGGTAGGGAACAACTCATTCATATTAGAAAAGAAAAGAATGACCCAGGGTAGGTGGAAAAGCCTTTATCAATTTGAGAAAGAGCGAATAGAAAAATTGATTCAAGAAGCGTGCTGGAAGGGGAAGAAATTAATAGATCGATGACAGTGACGAGATTCATTTGTGATAGCCATTACTATGATGATGTTGATGGTCTCCATACTGTCCAAGCAAAACTCTGAAAATAACATATTATATGATTAAAAAAGAAGAAGAGAGAAGCAAGGCAAAACTGTAAATGCACATTATAATATGTGAAATTTATCTAGTATCTGCATGTACATATTCACCTGAGCTAAAGTTTCTACTATTACTATGCATGGCATGACGTGATGCAATTTTGACTAATAGATTGTGACAATTTATAATTTGGTTTAAACTTCAGGGTGCAATTTTGATCACTGTCATCACTGCCGCCCATATGATCCATATAGAGGAAAATAAAGCGTACAAGTATAGAGATGAATCAAAAGTGGGGTGTGAAAAACGCACTTTGATGGATGCTAGAGAGTGGGTGACAGTGATTTCACTTGAAGTCTCCCAATAAACCCTAAAAATGGTGCAGTGGTGAGTGAATACTCTGATTCATCAGTGCCACAAAGTGGGTACAGCCAAATGTGTTTCATATTTCATATCCCAAAAGTTCTTTATTTACTGTTTGTCACACGTTTTATTCAACACATCCAATGTAACATGTAAAGAATTAAAAAATTGTTAAATAAAAATTATAACCATGATTCACAAACTTGTATATTTAATATGAATGAAGTTTTTATTATAATACGTACCTAAATTTTTTCATACGATACCCCTTTTTCCTATGTTGTCATGAGCAACAAAATCGACAACATTTCATTCACGAGAATGACTATTTCCAACTCTCTTTGTTTTCAACCACTCTTCCATCTGTTTGTCTTCTTCCCCTCTTGGAATTTGTGCTTGATTCTCCTTCTTTTTTTATGCCTACTTTGCTAAGTTCTGGTGGATTTCGTTCATTGTTGGTACTGATTGATGAGATCAGCTCAAATCATTACAGGGTCTTTCTTAATAGTAATGGCAAACATTTTTGCTCTAGAATACACAAGTATGATTCCAAAGCAAGCTAAAATAATCGGTTTAAGAAATGTAAGGGGAGAATCTCTCCTTATTTTAATGCTACACGCCATGTTGCCTGCACTCAAGGCACTAGCAAGAATGGTTTTTCTCATTCCCCATTAATTAACGCAACCAAACAACATTACTCAAAGTTGCAAGAAAACTTATTACATTAACCAACTTAGGGGGGAAAAAAGTGACCAGCCCTTTATTCTTTCATATAAAAATTTTCAAGCCCCGCCAGAAAATTTCCACTTGATATATCCTATTTTATACACCAATTTTCCAAAACATGGGTTTTAATTTAAGAACTCATCATAAAGTATGGTAATTAAATGATGGACACCCTCTTGATTTCACAGGGAAAAACTACATTCAAATTTTAAATTAACTCTCCCGTTGATTGATCAATTGAAATGCTGCTGCTCCAACCATGGCCAAAACCCGGATTGATCATCCATGCCACAGAACATGTTGCTTAAGCTTTCTTCTTTGACTATTTGGTCAATCTTTTGGCATGGAAGGTCTGGTCTTGAAGAAGTTTGGAAAAGCTGAGCAACTCCTGCAGGCCTAGCAGAAGATGGAAAGAGAGGTCTGCTTGGCTGATGTGTGGATAGAGGACTGTCAATAGCTGGTGTCCTTGAGATATCCAACTTGATGTCTGAGCTGTTCTCACTTCTATTGCTGCAGGATCCTTCTGTTTCTTTGTTAAGGTTGATGGATTCAGTTGGCTCTCTACTTTTCAGTGCCAATATCTGCACCGGAAAAATTAGCTAATCCAATAAGGGTACAACAAACAATATGCATGCAGAAAAGTTGGACCTTAAAAGGCTAAAACACCACCCCTATGCCCCCAAAACAAAAGTGCTAATATGATAATTTTATAAAATCCCTAAAACTAGAATATGGTATGATTGAAAAATTGAAAAATGAAAACGCTTTTGTGCAAAACCAGTGATGCAAGAGAGAGAATGGAAGATGTCATTGGAGAGAAAATGGATCATTGAATCTTGAAGAAGTCACTGTGGATGAAAGGAAAAAGCAACTTTATAGAAAGTCACTAGTTCGAGAAGGGTGAAAGGAACGGTTCTGAAACCTATACACAAGTCAAAAAAGCATAAACACTTAGGAGATGAAAAAGGATCATCATTACTACCAAGCTTTATTCTACAGAATCAAAACAATCTCATCAAAACAGTTTCACATAGCAGAAATTCAACATGTCAAAAGGAGCTTCATCTTCTTCTTTTTTCTTTTCCTTTTCCACAAGAAAAAGAAAACTTTAAAAGCAAAAAATGATGTGAAAGTTAACAGGAGACTACTCCACAGCACTCAATGATTGGAGTTTGATTCTGAGTTAGAAGAAAACTACTAACCTCAGCCTGGAGTTTTTGGTTCTGAGCTTGAAGTGCATCATTATCTGACTTGACAGCTTCATACTGTCTTTTGAGGAGATCATAGTCTTTCTCCAACTGCTTGGTCTTCCACCTAGCCCTTCTGTTCTGGAACCATATAGCAATTTGTCTTGGCTGCAAGCCAAGAGCTCTTGCAAGCTGCATTTTCCTCTCTGGCTCAAGCTTATTCCCCAACTCAAAGCTCTTCTCAAGTGTCTTCACTTGTTCCATGTTAAGCCTCCTCTTCTTCTCCCCTGCCTGTGACCCATCATCAGACAAGTCTTCCTCAGCATTGACCTCTTCTCCATGCTCAATTCCTGATGAAAATGACATGGATCTCTTTCCTAGAAAGGACACTCCCCCTGCATCAACATTAGGAACCCGGCATCAGGCACAGAATATTTGAGTGTGTGCTTGTGTTGTGTGTGTTTGTTTGGTTGAGTTTTAGAGTGTACCATGATATTCTTGAGGTGTACACGTGGGTAGAATTGAGGTGAGCGAAGGTGGAGGTTGATGATCATCATGGTGAGGGGTTTGGAGCATGAAATTTGCTGGGAAGAAAGCCATCTCATTGCAGGTTTTAGGCCTGCCACAAAATCTTCAAGATCAGCTGAATGATAGTGTGATCGCCACTGTGAAGGAATAAGAGAAGATTACAGGTGCTATAAGGTTAAAGAAGGAATGACAAAGACTTAGGATCACTGCACAACATCCTCTGACATATATTTTAGGAGTAAATTAAATAAGTTGTTCTATTGAAAGAGGATGGACTAATTGTTCTGAATGATAGCTTGTATATACATTATCAGTTCTAGCTAGAGCTTTTGTCTTCTAATGTTACTATTTGAAAGGAAAATGAAGTTGGGAGAGAGAGGGAAAGAAAGGAGGGGGGAGAGAGAGAGAGAGAGAGAGAGAGATGTTTGAATCTATAGACTATAGTTCTACACATCAACTTCCATATATATCACTGGTTTTTTATTTCTTTTCCTTATTGTAAGTAAACTATTAGTGTCAAATAAAATAAAGAACTCCAATTTATGTACATAAAAGAAGAAAAACAATTAGTTAAGCATTTGTAGAAAAAAAGATTAGGTAAATTACAAATTATGTTAGAATTTAAAGGACGTTTAGTGTATAGGAAAATAATAGAGAAAAAGATATTGTGTATAGACAGGAGAAAAGGAAAGCTTGCTTCTCTGCCTCAACTTGCCTAATATTCCAATGTAGTGTGTGTGCATGTGTAATCTCTTAAAATGTAATTATTTTCCTAATGATAGACTAGTTTCTCACTTAGGAGACAAGGGGAGAGGGTTCTTCTTTACAAAGACAGTTGTCTTCAAATATAATGATGGAATTGGCAATTTGGCATTGCAGCTAGATGCTTTCCATGTCTGTGATTCCATTGTTAAAGGGCAAGCAGGAAATGGAGATTCAGATATTATAATTCTTTAATGTGAAGTGGAGGAAATGCCCATGATGATTACATTAATAAAGTCATAACAAGAGACATAATATGGGGCAAGTGTTGCCATGGAGAGGGAAAGATGGAGAGAGGTTTTCTTAGGAAAAGAAACTTTACATGGTGAGGGTGATATTTCTATGTTGTGTTAAATTTTGTGAAGGGAAGAGGTTACTTAAGAAAAAAGAGAAGTGAGTTGGCTATAACTTTAAGTCCAAATGGGTTGTGTTTTTTGTGAGAGAGAGAAAGAGAAAGAGAGGGAAAAGGAAAGGGAGAAGGGGCAGGAATCTAGGGGATGGGTCCAATGAGGAGGGGCAGGGTTTGCTACCTAACCCACCAACAGGTATCGTGTATTAGGACGAAGCTCTTTCGCATCAGCCATTATCCCTTGCATCACTTCCAGCCCACCCCTATCTGTGCATTCAACTATTTGATGGGGTTGAAAGCACAACCTAAGCCTTTTTTGGTGCAAATTTTCACTAGTAACTACTTTTTTGACAGTATTTTCAATTTGAGAGTTTCCTCTTATTTTTAATTTTTCTTGAAGGGCCATTTGAAATAAGGGGGAAAAAAAATAACCATACATGTCAAGTGTCATGATTTTAATGAAAAGAGTACATATGATATTCCACCGAGAGTGAAAATATTTTCCTGATGTTGTTGTTACCCCACCAGAGCTGGTCTTATTTGTCCTTTTCCTAGCCATATATAATGTCCATCTACGTGACACATTGCCACTGCCAACTCCCTTCCAGATTGGCCTGCAGTACATACCCTGTATACATTATAAATATTCTCTTTCAACACTTTCTTCCCCCTATATCTTTGTACTTAAGTTTCAACAAAATATAAATATGCAATACATAATAGAATAAACAAGGTGCACCAATTAACAATTGCAATCTCTTTGAACAAAAAACAAACACCTTGGTCAACCGTGATTGTATTTTGTAATGCCATATGTAAGATGGTAAAGGTAAAGGACCAAGTGTTCAAGATTTGAATGCCCTTTAACATGTGTCTAGTTTGGCTTATGTTACAAGGCAAATTCATGATGGGTGCAAGACTTGGCTATCTGAGAAGGAGACAGAGAAATAGAGGCAGCAGGAAATTACTTCCCTCTTTCAAACTGCAGTATCTTTCGCTATAAGTCGCCAGAGAGGACCAGTTGAGGTGTGTGGTACAGTGTGAATTTAATTTTGGAAGTGAAGGTTTCCACATCAACGGGTAAAAAGGACGTGTACAATTTTGTAAATGATTGATTGTGGAGTTTGCTAATTTAAATCAAGAAGAATTTTGTCCCAAAACAAAGCTTACTTGAACCACAATTAGAGTGTGTTTGGGATAACTCAAATTAAATTTCAAGCTGTTTTTTAGAAAAAAAATGTTGTTGAAAAAATAATTATTGTGTTTGAGACATTAATTAAAATTTGTAAAAAGTTTTTTTTTTTTTTAAATCCATTTTCATGCATCTAAAAATTTAAAGTTTATAATTATTTTCTCAACAATTTTTTTTTTCTCTTCAAAAATGGTTTCCTCAAATTAATCTCAAATTTCAAAGACAACTTTTCATCAATGTGAGAAATGTTTTTTTTTCTTTTCTAAATCCCTACGTATGGAAGAGTATCTGTTAAGAGAAGTCAGCCCCTTAAATGAATTTTCGTACTTCAATGGATTAGTCTTTGGCTCTTGGTTGGAGGATACCTTGGACAACAAAAAAAAATAAAAATTGATTGGGTTATGATTAAGTGTCAAAATGGACACATTTTCCAATAATATCTTCTTGGGTAAATTACACTGATACTCCTTGAGATTTTGTCGAATTTCACTCGATATCTCGCCTTTTTTTTGCCCTTATATTAACCTTTCTTAATTGTTTGAAAAACATTACACGGACACTCCTTTTATGTTACATTAACCCCCCTGATTGTTTGAAAAATATTACACTGTACATTCCTATAAAGATGGTTGTTGTAAACGTTAAAAAAACAAGGGAAATTTGTGCAATCTCAAAAAAATTCAGGAAGGATCAGTCTAATTTACTCTATCTTCTTTATATATATGAATTTCAAGATTTAACTTAAGTATTTAATGGGTATAAACTTTTCTAGTCTAACATATTTGTTGGGAAGTATACCTTCATTTACATTTTTAAGACTGTTATATTTTTCTATAAAGTAAAAAGTACATTAAACTTTACTATTATTTTTCCGTTGTTGTATTTTCATCAATCTCTTTCTTATATTTCAAATAGGAAGTTAACAGACATATTTGAGCCGATAAAATGAATTAATTTTCCAACACATGGTCCCTATCAGCCATGAACATGCATCAACACTGATTCTTCCTTGAGTTAACAACGGCTTTGAGACTTTCTGCCTAATCCATCAATCAATTGATTTATCATTCAAAATCGATGTTTGATTTTGACTTCAATAAAACTATCGAGTTACCTGAGACCTACGCGAGTAACTTGAGAGATTTTAATCATATTATTTATTATATACTATTAATATTTTATTTGTGTTATGTATATGTTGTAAATATATAAATATTTAAAATAAATTAACTTTTTTTTAAAAAAATGCTTAAATTTTTAATGAAATTCTGTTATATAATATTTTATTATAAAAGGTTTATGATAAAATATATATATATATAAAAAGGATTAACAAAATTAACAATAGATACTAATGTTAAAACTCTAAGAGAAATTTATATTTAAATAAAATACTGGTGACAATGAAATAATTCACTGTAAAAGGAAGAAAATTGTTTTTAAGAAAAATACATCTCCAATTCAAATAAAGATATATAGTAGCATAATAAATAATGGATATTCAAAATTATTATATAGGAATTGATTATTAAAAAAATATTTTTTATTACTTTGTATTTATAAAATTAAATTATTTTGAGTTCACATGTATACTAAGTTTTATATACCAACATGTCATTAATCCGAGTGACACTAAGTTCAGATATCCTTAAATAAGGTCTCAGGTTCGAGTTTGGTGGATAAGAAAAATGTGATTGGGAGGGGAGATCCCACTAAAGGTGGCCAGCCAGGTTCCTCAGTGGAGATTAGTCATCAGCAATGCTGGTAGATACTTCACACCTATAATATGGTTATAAAAAAAACAACAACTAAGTTTTATATGAAAAATAAATGAATATATTAATGTGTGTAGGATGTCAAAATAGGTTGAACCTGGTGGGTCTACCCATTTATTTGGTCAAAATGGGTTTAAGTGGGTTATGTGATTCAACCTTTCAACACACATTATTCAACTCGTATAACCCATCAACCCAATTGGTTAAAAGGTAGGTAGAGTTGGGTTGACTAGCTAGGTTGATTTTTTAAAAACAATTTGATAGATTATTTAGTTAAATATTGTTTTATTGGACAAAATATTTTGTGGACTATTATATAGATTTCATGGTATTTTATTGTTTTACACTACATTTATTTAACTCCTGATGATAACTTTTAAAAAGCATTTGTGTCAAGACAATTTACTAGGATAATATTCTTATGATTCTGACATATTGTTTAAATTATTTATATTTATTTATTTTATTGATTTGGTCAATCAACTTACGAGTCACTCATTTTTTATAATTTTTTTCTTAATTTTTAAAATTTTAGTAAGTTAGCCTGACCCAAACCCATTTTTTGATGGGTTAAGTGCAAGTTAAGTTAGATTGACCGTAAATGTGCATGTATATAATAAGTAATTAATTCTTATAAAGAAATTGGATTATGTAAAATATATTACATAAAAAATACACATAAAGTTCTAAAACTCACTAGCTTGATTTATTATGACTTTCTTTCTTTCTTTTTTAAAGTTAGTATATTAAAGTGATGGTGCATTTCAATAAGAGAATGTTAGTATATTCTTTGACATCATTTTTTATATATTTTATTTATTACATAAAATTCCACGTTAGATTTATTAACAACGAGCAAAACTCTAATCTTGTGTTTGGATGAGAAATTTTAAGAAAGTAATTCATTGATGAAATATATTGTTTGGATAAGAGATTTAGTAAGAAATTGAAATTCTAAAATATTTTGAATATATTTTGATTACTTAAAATTGTAGAATTTTAAATTCCACAAAAAAAAAATAAGAATTTGAAATTATTTATGCTCACTTTTTTTTTCTCTCACCTCTATGTCTCTTTTCTCTCCCTCTCACCTCTCTCTTTTCTCTTTCTATTCTTTCTCTCTCCTCTCTCTTTCTTCTCTCTTTTCACCACTCTCTCTCTCCTCTCCCCCTCGCCTCCTCTCTCCCACTTTCTTCTCTCTCTTCTTTTTTCTCGTTCTCTTCTCTCTATCAATAATAACAAAAAAATATCAATATTTAAAGAGTTTAATTATTATTCACTGTTAACGTAAAAACTTGTACACTGTCAACCAATTGAAAATTAGCTTTAGTGTGACTTTTGGGATAATTATTATCAAAGTCAACAAACTTATCATACATGGTGGGTTGTGATTAGATGATAGTGTAAAATTGTTTTACACTGTCAGTGCATAGCCTATTTTCTCATATTTATTTTCAGTAAAATTTAATATTAAAATTTCAATTTTTAAATATATATTTAAAAATTAAATTTAGCATATGCTGAAAATTAAAATGTTATATCCAAATTAAGAATTTGAATTTAAGAAATTTGAATTGATTTATCCAAACAAAGCATTAAATAAATGACAAAAATTTAAATCAAAGCAATTCAAATTTCAAGCATTTCAATTTTCTTGAAATTTTAAAATTTCTCATCTAAACGCAACATAAACTTCTTTTAAACTCCTCAAGTCCCATTTTACTTGATGTTTTAGTAAAAAGAAAACTATCCATTTTAATTTTTTTACAATATTAATGAAGTATTAAATATTTTTTGGTTTAAATATATTGGTAGTCCTTATAAAATGGATGAATTTTGATTTTGGTCCTTATAAAAATTTTTCTTTAGTTTTCATTCCTCAAAAATATAAAATTATTGTTTTTAGTATCTATTGTCATATGACACTTATTAACTACTTAAATATTTAACAAAAGATCAAGTAACCATTATAAGTGACACCCACTAATATTGGTGGTAATTTGTCAGTACGTGACACCTCCAAAATGTTTTCTATATCTCTAAAATGAATGTTATATATCTATCTTAAAATAAATGTTAGAGACTAACAATAGTGATTTTAGATTTTTGAGGGATGAAAATCAAAGAAAAATATTTTATAAGAACTAAAACCAAAATTCACTCATTTTATAATGACAAAAAATAATGATTTAATTTTTTAGTGGGATGGAAAACTAAGAAAAAAATTTACGAGGACTGAAATCAAAGCTTGTTTGTTTTATAGGAAATAAAAACATATTTAAGCCTATTTTTTTCTTATTAAACCCTTAATCATTTATTATGGAGTGAAAAAATAAAAATAAAATATAGATGAAAGAAAATTTAATTCATATAAAATATAAAGAGTATATTAAAAAAATATATAACAATTTTATAAAACTTAAAATATTAATTACATTTTTTAATTCTTGTGTCAAAATCAAAAACGATATATAAAATAGGACTGAGGAAGTACATGAAAATTGGATAAAGTCCCATTTTCACCTTACAACTTAACAATATATATGTAACTAATATCGTGACGTGGTTTGGTGACAGAGATATTTGTTCCTCTATCTGGTGAGTCTAGACAAAACAGGTTTGATAGGTCAAGTCAACCGTTTAATTAGTCAATTATTGTGCAATTATATAAGTTACATATATAACTCACCAATTCACATAATTCATGAGTTGTAACCAGTTAACCAATGAAGTTAATTTTGTTTTATTTATTTTTCATTTCCTAACCCCAAATTTCCACGCTCAGATCCAATTCTCATATGAAAAGTGATATACAGTTCTAAAATAACTCCATGAAAGTTAAATGTTACGTGTTGTAACTATATTGGAAAATAATTTTTTATTTTATCTAGCATAACTTTAGTCGTTAATTTTAAATTTGTCTGTTTTCGTTTTTATCTTATTGATCGCATTGCTCTTCTCATTCATTCTTCTATCTACACTCTTGTTAATTGTGATTACCGTTGGAATAGGCGATGAGTATTGGTCCTTACACCAAATGGCTCATTTACCATTTATATGTGGATAAAACTTAAGTACAGGTTTTTGAGTGTTTTTGGTTTTGTTTTCCAATTAAAATTGGTGTTTCACCTTAGTAATATGCATTAATTAAATATCAATGTAGATTACCGAGATAAAACTCCAATTTTGATCAAGAAACAGTACCAAAAACATTCGAAAAACTGTACCTAAGTTTTGTCTTTTATATGTACACCACTTGTGATATGTCGTGGCTATATCTCCAACTCTTCCGGGCGAGAAGGTTGGGTGGAGGTGGCCTCATGCGAGTACTGCAAAGATCAACACTGGCAGGAGGTGGAACCCAAAACATTGGAAGGCATGCTTGGTGGCCTTGTTCGTCATCAACGTGACACTTTGGTGTAGAGTTTCATGGGGTTTTTCCCTACTCAATACGTCCTTCTTGAGGAGTTATTTGCAATTAGACAAGGGCTAATACGCGTTTGGTCCCTTGGTCTACGTCACTTTCCTTGTGATCAATTCTTTTTTGTCTTGCCATTTCTATTGATGCTTCCTTCCACGAATTTTTTTGTTTTTGTTTTTAAATTGCTGATATTCAAATACTATATTAGATATCCAATTAATTTGGATTGTATTGAGTAAATTATTATGAACAACTTTCATCGACTAGTATCGGCTTTGTGGTGAGAAGTTTGGATACTTTGACTGAAGTATTCAAAACTTATTCCCATCATTGTATGTCAAAAACTAAAATAAAATTGTGAACAACCTTCACAAATTTAGTTGCATTAGTTATATATTCACTATGTTCTCTAGATAAGAATGAACTTTGTTCATAAGTTTTATCTATTCGTCCTATATCTTCTTTCCAATGTATCAATAAACATTAAATTTATATAACTGTAATATATTTGTGGGAGTTCACGACTAGTTTCTACTACTAGATTCGATTTAAAGTTAATTTTGATGGGTTTAGACTTTAAAAATAAGACTTTATGTATTTTAAAGACGAGTTTAGATTATATTTCAAATCATTTCAAATTGGTTTGATGTCTTATATTCTTTTAAAAATTATTTTAATTAATTATATATTAATAATAAAACTTTTAATTAAATGGATAATATTTTGTGTAACATAATATTATATTTATATTTAAATATATATTATAAAATATACCTTAATCGTAATTTTATACTCTTTTAATTCTACAACTTACCTATACATAATATTAAGATTGATATATATGTTAACAAAAAGTTAACCCAATCTTATTTTATATATTTTCAAGTTTTAATCAAATCGGGGTTTAGATTTAAAATAAATAACTTTATCAAAATTTTGAGTTAGATAGAAACAAAAATAAATCCATCCCAAATCCCAGTTTACCCCACAAACATTCCTAATTATCTTAGAGTTTAATGGTTATGCACTATCAGTATAAAAAGTTTTATACTGTCAACCAATCAGAAATCACCATTAATATAACTTTTAAAGTATTTATTATAAAAGTCAACAAACTTACAATAAATTGTGGTTTATGATTGGATGACAGTGTAAAACTACTTTACATTGTTAGTGCATAACCATTAAACTCATTATCTTATAGATATTTAAAATTGCTAGAGGTTCTTTACAGTGAAAGTCAAACACGAGTTAGTGAGAATTTCAATTAAAAGGAAATTTCTACAATAATTTATGAAGTACTCCCTCGACTCCTTTTTATTTGTCAATTTTTATAAAATTTTTGTTTTTATTTATCTATCATTTTCAAATTTGAAGATAACATTAATTACTTCTTTATAAATTATACCATTTCTTCTCACCTAATTTTTAATTAATTTACACATTTACAATTAGTATGTATTTATTGTGGAGTAAAAATGAAAAAGGGTACAGTAGAAAACTTAAAAACTATTTTATAAAAAACAAAAAAAATTATTACATTTTTTGGTTTATATATAAAAACCTTAAATAACACTTAAAAGGAACAGAGATAGTAATAATTAGAGTTAAACCAATGGAAAGTTCAAGGATAAAAAGGGATGTGTTTGTATTACACGTTACATTACATGTTAATTTCTTCCCACTAATGCAAACAAATACGTGGTTGTGGAGTTTACTGTTCAGAGGATAAATTGCGCATGGGTATGACCATTTAGGGTTTGTTCAAAGTCTGGCTTTATAAGTTTGGACAAGGGAAAATGAAGAGCATGCTTATTTGATGAAAAAAAAAATAAAATTGGGATCAATGTGGTCTTGAAAAAAGATACAAAAGGACCCACTAATCTAAGTATCGGTAATGATGGGACATTAATGGACCCCGTATAAATATTGCTTTAATATTTAGCCAAAGACAAGAAGCTCTCGCAACTTAACATGCCTTTATTAGTTGGAAGCTGAAAGGGTACCCCATTGGCATTGGGTGGATCCATGTTCCTTAGACTTTTCTTTCTTTCTTTCAATCCTTTCCTCTCCAATATTTTCTAATTCAGTTAAATAACTAAAAATAGGAAATATCAATAACAAAACGAAATTTTAAGTGGGAATTGGGAAAACAATAGCTAGTGAATCTTCCCATCCACATGCTCTTATGCTTCTGGTGTGTTCAGTTTACTCAAATTCCATGTGCTATCTTTGCTTGATATCTTTCTCTTTCTAGAGAGTGCTTCCTTTTCTTAAATAAATAAATAATAACGATAATGTTGTTCCTTTGTCCAATTTTCTGAATTTTGGGACTATTCGTGGAGGAAATATGCGCTGATGGTGATTCGTCAACTACTAGGCCAGTTATGTTCTTTTTTCTTAGGGTTTCCTCTTGGCCATGATTTTTTACTTTCTGAGCGAATCAGATGGACCGTACATCAGAACCGTCCATTGCGGAGGACACTTCGTGGATTGGCTCCATCTTGAATGTGCCATCTATTTGATAGATAACGAAGATAGAGCCTAGAGGGCTTTACCAAAAGAAGATAAAATCTAGAGAAACGTTATTGTATAATATTTCATACAACAATTTGTATAACAACTTCTTTTTGTATATATTTTTTTTCTACATATTATTTATTATATTTCATAATGATGGAGAGAAATAGACCAAAAAAATGTTATTGTATAAATTGTATGGATTGTTGTACATATAGCATATCTCTAAAATCTAAAGGCAAATATAGGGGTAGAAACTAGAAAGAGAATAAATGAATGAAAGAGAAGGAGCTAAACATTTTTTCGCATCTTCACAAATCTTAGGAATCTGAAGTTAAGAATGTTTGTTTTCTATGTTTGGTTTACTTATTTAAAAAATAACATTCCCATAAAACATTGTTTCTCAGGGTTTTTTTTTTTTATCTTTGTTTTCCACAAAATTGTTCCCATGAAGAGAGGTGAGAATCTAACTTTTCCGAGTTAGAAGAAAAGTTTTACTGTAGTAAAAATATCATGTTACCTTTATGAACTCATTTAATATGATAAATAATTAAAGTTTATGGTAAAATTCTATTAAAACTAAACGTAAAAATTTTTAATTTTCAAGTAACAAGATATTCTCAAGAATATTTATAACCAACCAATATTCAGATCATGATTCTAATATATTCTAGCATAAGTTTCTCTTTTACCAAAAGCATGCTAAGAGAACTGTCATTTGTATAACAAATTTTACAATTAAAAGAGAAAAAGGAGACAAAATAGTGGAACGTAATAAATATTGTAATAGAGAGAAATAAATACAAAAAATGATGTTGCATACTTCCTCTGGTCTCAAATAAAAGCAAAAAGAAAAAACAACTTATGCTAATTAAAAAAGTTAGATAATATCATTTAATTTTACTAATCCTATTAAGAAAATAAATTTTTTTCTAAACTATCTTTTATTGAAACTTGCTATCAAGAATAAAAAGGTTATTGAAAATAGAATTTTAATTAAATAAAGGGTATTTTAGGGATAGTCTCATTAAATAAGGATAAAATAAATTATAATTTACTTATATTTGAGACCAACACACAGTTTTTTTTTTTTTTTTTACTTATATTCAAGGTCAAAGGGAGTAAATTGTTGTATGAATAACACATCTCTATTCCTAATACTGTTGACAAGAAAATAAAAACTAACATATAATATAATTAGACTTGATGAGAAAATAAAAATTGACATATAATATAATATATTTAATATGAAAAACTCTCAACGAATACTGTTTTTACGTGTAAGAGTAGAAAAATATTTTCACTAAGTGAAATAAAATTATAACATTTCTATAAATACAGGGAGAGATATCAATTACACTCTCTCTTAAATATAGGAATACTATATTCTCTCTGAATATTTTTCTCCCCGATATTGGAATGTTATGATTGTTGAAAATGCTATAAATGATGGAAAACTCTATTTATAGGCAATTTTGAACTTTATCATTTACTTCACTGAAATGCAGTTATAGACATTTGTTATCCGTCATCAATGCATAGACAACCTATATGCATAGGGTAAGAAAAACTTGTGCTTCAATTTTATACTATTGTCACAAAAAATGCTATAGCCTGGTTCATAAATCTCACTTAAAGTCATTTTGTGAACCTTTAGAAAAACTTTTTGCCTTGCTAGTCTCATGTTGCTTATGCTTTTATGAGGCAATGGAGGATATGCACCATGTAAACTTATCAACATTTATTGATTTTATCATGACATTAGCTAGGTTGTCTTTAGTGTGAATTTTCTACATGTCCACATTTTTTCCCTCTACTACTTCTTTGACAAAGTGGTCTTGAATACCTATGTGCTTTGTCTTGAAATGAAAGGTTAGATTCCTTACAATGTGCAAGACACTTTGATTATCACAATATACAGAAATCTTTTAGGGCTTTTGCTCTAGTTCTTCATTTAACATTTGAATCCAAATAGCTTCATTGCATGTTTGAGTAACTACCATATATTTAGCTTTTGTAGTAGAGAGCTACAACATTTTGTCATTTGGATAACTAGCTTATTGTTCCTCCTAGAAGTGTGAATACATATTCTGTAGTAGATTTTCTTTTATCAATATCACTTGCAAAATTTAAATCAACCTTTCCTTTGACAATTTTGATCCTCCAAAACATAATGCAAACATGAGAGTTCTTTAAGGTATGCTTGAAATGAAGGAACAATGAGAGATGAAAGACAAACAAATGAAAATGTCACAAATTTTGTAGAGACATGCATCATGAAGATTTCAAGTTTCAAGCAACTGACTATAGGATTTGTAGTTAGAAAAGAAGGATAATATGCAAGGTTGGAGAGCTGAAGGATGTTTTATTATTTCAATGTCATATGACATAGTTTTATTATTACTTTGTGGATTTGTTAAGTATAATATTAATCACTGTATTATTTTATTTTTCGTACTTTAATTTGTGGATTTATGGAGATCTATAATATTAATGACTACTATTTTTTGTACAAATTATAGTTTATAGGGAAGAATTTGCATTTGGTTTACAAATCAATTGCAAAAAAAATAAATAAAAAATACTTGTGTCAACTAAGCCCACTCAAAAACCAATGCAAATGCAAAAAAAAAAAAAAAAACTAGTGTCGGCTAACCCCACGCAAAAATTGACACAAATGAAAAAAAATTAAACTACAAATAAAACATACGTCGGCCAAAACCTTCATTCATAAATAAAAAAATATCGGCTTAGCCAATGCTATTGAAGGTCGAATAATAAAAAAATTGTCCTTAGTGTCGGTTTAACTGACACTAAATAAAACAATAAAAATTAATAAATAAATAAGCTTAAGCATTAGCATATTTTTGCGCAAGCTCGTGCTTCAATTTAGCCAACTCTTATAAGCGTCGAACTAGTGAGGTTGACGAAAGTGAGTTAGAGTCACTTCTTTTATCATCTTTGCTCAATTTGACACTTATTTGATGCTAAAACAACTTTTTGTGTCAGCCTTTAATGTTTAGCCGACTCTAATCGATGGTATTATTGTAGTGATGCAACGTAGTAATAAATTGTTTAGATATTTCATTCTTTTTCCATTCTTACTCATGTTATTATGTAATTACTTAAAGTAATAAATTTTAAAATACAATGTCAAAAAATAATAAATATTATTTTTATTTACACAACCTAAATATCTTGTCCATCACATGGGTATAAGTACTAATTTTAACAATCAAACAAGTTCAAGCTTAACTTTATAAATAAATCAAATTCAAACTTTTAAAAGCTCATGAATAATGTGTGTATGTATATAACAATAAAAATGTCAACTTAGTATAGAATTAGTAAATTATATTTTTATCTTAAAAAAATATCATTATATAATTTTTATATTCAAATACTTTTTTATTCTCTTTCTCTTTTGAATTTCTTCTCACTCATTTTCTGACATGAGAATGTCTATTAAATATTAAATTAACAAGCTTCAAAAATATATTTAATAAATAAAAAGATAAGTATGTTATAAGTGAACTAAATAAATCAAACTCAATTTTCATTTTTAATAAATCAAACTTAAGTTTTTAATCATGAATATTAAATACACATTTTGACTTGGCTGTCACTTACACCCACAATTGTATACAAGAATATCTTTTGCTTTACATAATGAAAATGCAAAATTTATCATTAGATTGAGAATTTATATCATGCAAATCATGCTAAAATATGTTCATATTAGTTAATAGTTATTTTTACTTTATCCAAATGTTTTAAAATTAAAGCACAAAACTAATACTCCCCAATCATTTATATAAGAAACAAATAAATGCATTTTTGTCTTAATTATAAGAAATGTAGACTGACTTTCAAATGTATTAATTGTTAATTTTCTTTTATATCCTTAATTTATTGTAAAATATATTAATGAGATATCCACTCATTCATCATGCAAGTGAATGCATTCATTGGCCTATTAACAATATAAGTCATACTTATTCGTGAAAAAATTATCTCTTAAATTACGTATAGTGTCATTAAATATAATCACTACCTAAACTATTTAATTCTATGAGTATTTCTGAAATAAAATTTAAATTTATGATATTATTAATTAAAATTAAATAACTTAACTACTTTCATTGTTCTTGATGAATTAGTTATTTGTTTTTTATATAAAAGACTGAAATATATTTTTTGGAAAAAAAATTCAATTATTTGATCATAATTTTATTTCCTAAGCTTTTCATGATTTTTACGTTCAATGAGAACAATTATAATAATAAGGGTATGACTTTGGTGTATGTTGTAATTATGGGGTTTCAATGCCCCCCTCTCACATTGTTGAATCATATTTTGACATGTGTCTTTATATGCCATGTTAGATAATAGGGATCTATTGGCAACTTTTATCTTATTTTATATTTTATATTTTTTTATTCAAATATTGTCTTACTCCTAATTAGAACCCTAAAAGATACGTTAGCTCTCTGTACTATCTCTGAACCGTACTCTACTGCCACCTCTTGCTCTGTGAATTGTGGTTGTTCTCTTGTCTTGGTAAGCCCTCAATCCTCTGACCATATGTTGTAATCTATATGATTGGGATGAATGTGTGTTGATTGATGCATTTGTCTTTACCTTACTTATTTGGTCTCCTATATGCTAAATTGCTAATTATCTCGAAGTCAAGGAAAAGCAAACTAGTAATTTGAATATAATTCACAATGCGACAACCCCCATAAAACGTTTAGTTTTGCACCCTAATTATCAAGAATCATGAACTTGCATAAGCAAACTCATGACACCCTAATTTGTAGTAGAGAATAGGCCAACAAGAATGACGAACATAGGAGGCCTTCTAAAATCCTTCACGGTTGATGTAGATGCTTGTTGTGATGCTGCATAAATTAGAACTTGCATCACCCCATTTGTTAGGTTTATACCAACATTATGTGATTACATGATGACTGTGAGACTATTGAGAGGTTTAATCTCTTGGGAGAGTGGATGCAAACAAATTTGTGTTAAACGAAACACAATATTAATCTTTCCTGAGAAGAAAATGGCCATAAAAAAGACAGAGAGATATGATAATATTGCTCCCAATTAGCATAAATTTAGGAAAATTGGGGGTGGGGGGGACATGTGACTGCACAAAATTGGTGCCATGGAGATAGTTCTTCTTCTAGGGTTCACAAGAAACAAAATTGGGGGGAGGTGGAGACAAGCAAATGTGAGAGAAATAGATCAAATTTCACTTTTTTAAAAAAAAAAACATAAAATAAAAAAATAAGATAAAAGTTGCTAATAGGTCCCTCAGACTTAGTTGCAATATTAAAAAAATGTGTTATTATATCTTACATAGCATGTAATGATACATGTCAAAATATGATTAGCAATGTGAGAAGAGGCATTGAAATCCCCCTAATTACAACATGTACCAAAGTCATACCCTAATAATAATTAGCTACAATTAGTTAGATAGATTGAAGGCTTTGTCTATTGAAAAAATTATTAATTAGAGAGGCACAAGCTTAATGAAGCACTAAGATGAATGTTTGGTTCTGGTTATATTTAAGACTGTCTCGTTACACCCAAAAAAGAATCTCTCGTTACACATAAAGGGCCAGATTTTGCCAACTAGACAGTGTGAAATGAACAAGCTTCTTTTTGCTTTTTCGCACTATTAACGTTTTGAGGTATAAAGGTGATTAACCTTCTTAGCAGCCAAAAGTGATGGAATTGACCAGCCAACCATTATAGTTAGATAGATTACCGGCAACTATATAAGCATAACATATGGCATGCCTGCATCAACGCCAGACAAGCTCCGAGATTGCAATCTGGCTGCTTAATTAGTGGTCGCTAAGAATTTATTACGTGTCATTAATATTTATCTCATTTTTCTATGACAAAATTATATTTTTTAGTATATATTTTCTGTTTCTTTTATCTCTTGTTTTAATATGAAAAAAAATGATGATTATTTATACTTAAAAACGACTAATTTAAATTTTAAGCAAAAATAAAGAAAGCTGAAAAAAGTTTACAGTGCAAATCCAATGGAATTGATTAATTCCACGATGAACACGTACACGAACCAATAAAAATGAATTTAAATATGTGTAATTCAAACAAATAACATCAAAATATTAAATAAGTTGCATCATGTTTGATGGCAAAACTGCAAGTGTAGCAAATGCGATTTTCGTTCAGTAGATGGAGTGTGATCGAACATGGTGAAGGAAGGATTTTGGTGGTGGCCATCTACAAAGACTCCGATTTTCAAGTTAGAATGAAATAAGATGAGTGAAAAAATGAACTTTAGGTCTGTAGTTGGTGTAGTCTCAATTTTGGCAGGAAATGTCGTTGAGCAGTTACTTTGCATGTAGCTGACGTGACAAGTTAGTTACACTGCACATGGCTGTTTGCGACAGGTCGCCTATGTAAGTTAGCAAAGGGTTGTTCTAAAATTGTGATCATGTAGATCGAACGGAGGGTCTTGAGTCATTGATGTCAGAGATCTGACCTTGCGAAATGAACATGTGCGCCCATGAAAGGTGGAATGAGGACAGGCCGAAGGACAATCCATAATGTTACACTTAGAGAGTCGGAAGTTTCCTAAAAAGCGTTTGAGTAAGGACAAAGCATGCTAAAAAGTCTTGTGTTGGTTTGTGGGGACAGTCTTCGATACTGAAAGCGGCCAGACATTATACTTAGAGAGTGAAACTCTCACTCTATATACTCTCTCAATTAAACATTTTTTTAATATTCATTTTCTTCTTTCTTTAGATGTCCATTTTACATACTATTCTCTCTATCAGCAATCTCAAACTGCCTCTTTGTATCTCTATTCATATATTTGATCTTCTCAACTACCTATTCATTTTAATCCATTAACATTTAATTTTAGAGTTTAATGGGTATACACAGTTAATGTAAAAGTTTTACACTGTTAACTAATTACAATTTATCATTAATATGACTTTTAAGATAATTATTATAAAAGCCAACAAACTTACCATACTTAGTGGTTTGTAATTAGATGATAGCTTAAAATTACTTTACTGACAGTAGCCTATTTTCTTTTAATTTTATTTCTAAATTGAATTTTATTCTGTGAACGATGAAAAACTAATATAACAGGTAATATTGTATGTAATTATCTCATTTTTTACTTATTTTTTATACATACTTCAAAAATATAGTCCAAAATAAAAAAGACAACTTATCCCCTTTTAATTCACAAAACATTTTCCTAAAATATAAAAATGTAAAGTGATGTCAAATTGTCGGGGCTGATCGTACTATGCTGCATGTGGCAAGTTGGATAAAATCATAAAACGGAATTTTACCCGTTATCAAATATATATGATGTTATTAAGAGCACAATATTAACTCACGGAATTGATGAGCCTATATCATATTGTAATCACTAATCACTAATTGATCGAATAACCATGACTACAAATAAATGAGTGCATTTAAATATGGGATGCGCCCTTCTTTGGATTAACAGCTCTCCGTACTTCACATGTTGTTTAAATTTCCTAGGACCATTTACACAATTACAGGTCAAAGAATATCAACATATTAGCTCCAAATTATCAACCCAAATGAAATCCAGAATACTTCAAGGAACTGCTAGACAAATTTAATTAGCAGCTGTTCGAAATTAAGTTGCATTAGTAACACCGCTAGCTAGCAAGAGCACAAAGGGAAGCCACAACAAACGCTGGTATTTGTTATTTGTTACCATCAAATGATGTAATCATCTAAAGAAATCAACAATATATATGTCAAAACAGCATGACAAGACATTCAAACTATAGAGTAAAATTTGACTGACTCCACTAATAAAGAAGAATCAAGATGACCAGCTAGTCCTTAGATGATATAAGCAGTCGCCGATGGATTTGACCCGAAACCAATCAAATTATTAATTTGGATGGCTCAAAAAATCAGTGGAACAAGCAGTTTGTTTGTTTGAGAGGGTTTGGCCTAGCAGAAGCAGCAAAAGGGACCTGGGGCTTTTTTCTTTATGGGAGGATTTTCTATCTTTATAGGAGGACTTCGTCTAGGTGAGTTTTCTCCTCTTCATAGTGAAAGGTTTTTCTTTCTTGCATTTTTCTTTTTCTTTTTCATTGGTCACTACCACCCCCTTCACCTCCTCTGTCGGCCACCACATATATCCTCACCATCCTTTCTTCCTCTTTCAATCACCATTTCCATCTCCTCCTCTTTCTAACTATCTAGATCCTTTGTTTGCCTATGTTGTCATTCTCTTTGTCCTTATCCCTCTCCATCATATTTCTCCTTTTCAACGAAGCTTGTTAGAGTCCTTTATTATAACTGTACTTTAACCACCAAAAGTTGGTTTTAGGTAATCTTAATTTGAGTTGTTGAACTCATGACGATCCAAAAGGAATAATAAAGAAAAGAAAAAAAAAGTAAAGAAAAGCTCATAGCTCTATCTAGGTTTTTTTTTTTGTAATAGGAGGATGTGAATCAATGTTTTTTCTGTTTTTTGTATTTGTAAGTTCAAGATTGCTAATTTGTTAGTTTTGAGTGTGCATATCCATTCTGCCATTGCTAATATGTAATATACTGTTGTAACACCCTTGTTAGTATCCTGTATACTTTGTATAAGTGTTGTTAGACATTTTTAATGAATTGTCTATTGACCAAAAAAAAATCAGTGGAACATACAACTAGCCAAACCGGCCAAAACTAATCAAAACTAGGTAAAATATAATGTAGAATAAAAACTTATATACATGATATCTATGCATACTTGCTATTATTTTACGATTTATTATGTTAGTTCTATCTTGTATGACATGCAATATAATTTTTTTATATTAATTTAAAATTTTGCTTAACTTTTTTTCTTATAATTTCATATTACTATTAGTTTATTATTTTATATATTATATTATTAAAGATATATATTTTATTTGATTAAGTCAACCCCGGTTCAATCACAATTAAGCCAATGAACCGTATACACACAATGCCTTTATTGATAAACGATTAGTCCAATTTTAAAAATATTGAATTTTGTGTTTTGGTTTATACACTTAATTTGGCCTTTAAAAGATTTTGACATTAAGTTAATTCTTATAATATTTAAAATGTCATAAAAATTATTCAAACTAAGGTCACCTGAATCTTAAGAAAAGTATAATTTCAATTTCACATTAAATCTTCGAAAGATTCATCCATTAATTTGATGTCGCATTTTTAAAATATCAATTTACTCTGTGTCTTAGACTAATAGCCTCTATTTGTTTCAGCATTGAACAGTGATGTAATTGCAGGTTTGATAGAAAATGAAAAAATTTCCTTCTGCTCCAACTACCTCCTAATACATGAATCAAGCACAACTATAAATCAAGCAGGCTATAAAAGAATAGTCTTTCACTTTTCATAAGGGAAAAGCAACACATTTCAATGCTCTTCATGCCATTTTCTATATCTACATATCACATTCCGAGCATCTTCTATATCTTTGGACCACTTGAAGTCAAATTAGCTGAATCAACCATCTGTGCATATAGATTGTGAAAAAAAAAAAAGGATACGCAAGTCATATTACTCTAACAACACACAGAGAATCTGAGATAATACATTGTGGTGATGTATAAAATTTCTATCCTTTTATCCCAACAAATCATAACTATTTCAGCTCCTTACTGCCTACTACCGTGAAGTATTGTAAGGTTAGGATCATAATTCAGTGCTAGAAATAGCGAAGGTTTCACAGTTCAATCCTGTCTATGCATACGCTAGATTTATTCATAATTACATACACTATGTGCTATAAAAGTATAACAATATTACTAACTGAAGTTTCAAAAGCTATTTAGCAGAGGCAGACATATCTACAAGATAGTGTTTAATTATGTCAGTGCTTTATTTACTGCCTATCCCTGCGAGTACCCAAATCAGAAGCAACTTGAGATGCTCTGGTTAGAGCACCTGACACCCACAAGGCTCCTTTTGAAAAATAGCTGCTATTTACCAAAGAGCTTGCAGCCGCTGCTACTGATTTTCCTGCTGTGGATGCGGCCGCCTTGGTTGTTTCAGAGACATTATATCTCTGATCCACAGATTTAACAGCTCCAATACCTGCAGATATCTTATCTGTGAGGCCAATTCTCTGGCTCAGTTCAGAAACCTTTGCTGTTGCGGTGGCAGAAACCTGATGAGACTCGTCAAAGTCCTTAGCCTTAGCTAGCGCATCCTTGCTGAGAACATATCCCTTTGCTAGCATGGTCTTAACGACTTCTTGAGCCATGGTAACTGCTTCTCCAGCAGAGGAAACAAATTGACTGCTTTGTGGTGCCTGAAAGAGAACATGTAACCAAACACAGAATGTCAGACCATGAGCAAAATGCCATAATCATTAGCAATTTAGCAGGATTGAGGGTTACAGATGCATACAGTTGAAGCAGCCTCGTCCTCATGACTATAGGAGGGCCTGTTCCAAAAATCAAATTCATCTTCGTAGTGCCCCCAGCGTGTTATGCATACACGTTGATCTAAAATAGTGGCTCCCTAACAGAACAGATAATGAAGAAAGGCACACATAATTAGACATTACTCATAAGGCAGATGTTAGTTGATGTATAGCCGCATGTTATTTACAGTAGAATGATTACTTTATAGTTCATTACATTCAGTCAGTCAACTGTGCAGTTATTCAGCTGTTATTTTAGGAGGCATGGTTGTAGATTCAGTACATGTATATAAACCGTCTGCCAAGACCTGATTCAATGAGAATGTTCATTTTCACAAGTTTACAATCATTTTACAAAGAACATTCTGATAGGATTTTTAAAGGTTCTTATCTATGGTGGTCCTGCTTCGAGATGGACAATCTCCAAAGGCTACACTAACGGCTATAGAATTTAGGTAAAAGGGGTCCCTACATGTGGCGTCATCCTCCTAGCTAGGAAGTTACTAGAATAATTTTTCTGACTTAAAGCTTGGAAAACAAACTACTAAAATTTACTAATTAATTGTTGGAATAAAACAAGAGCAGCCTAAATGTTGAAATCTTTCAGCCAACCGGGCCTGTGCACTTCTCTTTTGGGCCTGACTTCAGATTGCATTTTCATTGGGCCTAGAGGTCCATCACATACTATGGAATTTATCACTGAGGCAAACTTAATGACTAGAAGAGTACAAGATCATTCCAGTTTCAACATTACAAGTATTCTGGACATGAGTTTGACAAATACTCACACTGAGCAAGCATGCAGTTTCTTGAGCATATGCATCTTTGAACGTCACATAAGCAGTACAGGCATAATCACCAGACCTGTACTCAGCAATAAACAAGTATCATATCAAATTTTAAATACTATGCGCAAATTATTAAAAAAATAAATAATATCTCAACCAAATATATGGTGAATGAAATCCAAAACTGTAATACTTTCAGTTTGACTACTCAACAGACATTATCAAACATAAATGATCAATCCTCTTCCACCATCAGGAAAATCAAAACAATCCCTTCAGGAAAGCTTAATAGAGTGAACAAATTCAAAAGCACCAAGTGAATATATATTTAGAGTTTAATGACTGTCAGTGTAAAAAGTTTTATACTGTCAACTAATCAAAAATCACCATTAATATAACTTTTAAAATATTTATTATAAAAGTCAACAAACTAACAATAAATGATAGTTTGTGATTAGATGACAGTATAAAACTACTTTACACTGGCTTGTTTCTCATATATTTATATTCATCTCCAAAACGTCTCATGGGATTTGTTTCCGGGCCAAACATTAAACACCATGTTATGGAAAGCTAAGCAACTAACAGGGAAAGAAATTACAGAGTTAAAATTAGGTTCAAACAAACAATTAATATTTATAGTTTGTCCTAATTTGGATTTACAGTTATGACGTGATCAACAACTAAAATCAAAAAGTGCACAGATTAGAGCTAAGCTGAGAAACTTCATACAATCAAAATCATCAACAATACAATTATGAATTACCCCATTCAAAATATGATTCTATTCTCTTTTTTTTTTTTTTAATAAAAAGAAATATTTAAATTAAAAGGTTATACCCGATAATTTCAACATGCTCAATGACACCAGAGAAAGCAAAGAAGTCACGGACATCCTTGTCCGTGGCTTTTGGCGAGAGACCCATAACCTCTACAGCGTACCCACCAGAGCTCATGTTTCTCAGCTGTGTTCTGAAACAACAACGTCTGCATACACGAAATAATTAACTAGAACATTCCCGAAGATTAAAAAAATAAAATGTGCAACTGTTTACTATGTTGACCTGAAATATTAAATACCCATTACAAAAAGATGAGACAACAAGGTTACGAATCAGATGCACGCACGCACCAGTGTTAGGATGGGAGAAAGCGATGCAACTGAAACAGAAACGGGGATTTCTTCTTCACTGCTGTTACTGTTTCTGAAGCAGAGTTTACACTTTACAGAACCCGTTAAAACTACCTTGGGTTTTATTATATAAAAATAATCTATTCGTTTCATGGGTCAAGTTCAATCATGGGCCTGGGCTGCGCTGAAAGTCCACCTAACATGACATACTGCTTTAAACTTCGATTTTGGGTGTCTCATTTTATTTTTATTTTTCTACGAGTCAATTTTAAAAATAAATTATAAAATGGTATGTTGACCTGGACACTTATACGGTTCGCGTTAGTCTTTATACATACATTAAAATGACTTGTAAATATAATAATAAGTTGGTATATAGTGTCTTAAAAAAAAAAAAGATGATATATACTAAGTTCATTCATATAATCCATGACTGTTATTTAAGAAGTTGATATGAATTTACATTTGCTTTGGGTGTGTCATTGGTGAAGGTGACTTACGCTATTAAGGAGTTAGCAAAATTAGCTGATACGAAAAACCTTGTTATAGGTCAAAAATGATTGTAATATAATTGTATTAAGTTAATAATAATAATAATAATAATATAACCACAACAACAACTAAAAATAAAATAATAACAGGAGAGATGAATAACATGTTGGATATTGAGAAATTATTGGGATATATGTTTATGAAAAATAGTAATAGTAGCAGTAGTAGATTGAGGAGATAAATAAAATATTGGAGAATTAAGTATTTTTATTTTTATAGACATGTTATGGGCAAGACAAAAAAGTTATCCTTACTTTCTTGGGCAACATTTTTTTGTCATGTGCTTTATTCTCTTTTTTATATTGTTTTGTAATTACTTTTAAAATTAAATAAAGAATAATAATTATTTTATTGTTTAGACAATTCGGGAATTCAAGTCCTAAGTTGTTTAATTTATTATTTTCCTCAATTAGTTGACAATGATACACTCTATTTAATAAAAAAAAAAGTTTATTTATTATGATTAGGGGTCAGGCCACTTATTAAAAGCTTACGACTTAACTTATTTAAAGTTTGACTTAGTATAGCCTATGTAATAAAAAGGTCAAACTCAAACTTTTTAAAAATTATTTTTAGTTAATTAGGTTTGACTATGGTTTAGAAAAGCCTATTGGTTTGATAGGCTAACTTACTTATAAATAATATTAATTTTAATAAAATATTAATATTTAATATATAATATTATATCATTATTTTAACAATTAAAGCATTATGTTTATGACTTTAACTATTTTTAATATTTGCAAAAAATATAATTTGTTTTTGTGATTTTAACCGTTTCTAGTATGATAGGCCTGCTAACTCTTAAGTTTATTGGTATGTTTAGTGATAGGTTTATAACCCATAAATCTATTAATTATTCAGTGATAGGTCCAGTAGCTTGTGAGTCTATTGGTTTGTTTAAGGATAGATCCATCAATCTATTTAAAGTTTTAATAAGAGGCAGGTTTTTAAACAAACTAATAGGCTCGATTAGCTTATATAAAGGTCAAGTCAAGCCTAAAAATAGACTATAACAATTAAGAGGCACCCTCCAACATTTGTACTTATGCATATGCTTTTTCATTCTTTTTGATTTTATTTTCCAAACTACTCTTATCTCTTTCTCTCTCTCATATAACTCTCTTTATTTGCTCTTCATCTTCAAGAAAAAATCACACCCCCTCGTTGAAGATGAGGGTTATGGTCACTTATTAAACAAAGATTGACTCACAACTCTTACCTTACAATCCTTTTAATTTCATATTAGCATATTCAAAAGAAATAGCGCCACTAATTTTATGACTACATTTCACGTTATAATGAAATAAAATTATTTTTGTAGTGAGGGGGATTTTTTTTGGTACTTTTTCAAACCTGAGACAAATTTGTTTGCCTTAAATTTCCTTACTTGCCTAACTAACAAATACATTATATGCTATTTAAAGGTGAGTGTCCCTTTGGTGTAAGACCAATCCCCATAGAAAACCTCGTAACGACACTGTCCACTGTGGCACCTTGCGTTGTCCATGTGGATGCATACAGTGGAGGCACAAGGATGCTAGGGTAGGAGGAGGAATCCACCGAGTTGAAAACTAGGTTAGATTGGTGATAACATTGGGTATAAGGTTCTCATTAGACCCATATTATGTCTCTACCTGAGTCGATAACCATGTATTGGTTTCTAAGTGGTTTGGCCACTCCAATTTTGATGAAGTATTCTTCGCTTCCTTGCTCTATACCTAAAACCACGTTCAACTCAAATGCCTTTGCATTGTAGCTAGATTTTTTGGCAAGTGAAGCGACTGATAAGGGCTGCAATCTTTTTAGCATCTCGCTTCATTTGTGCATTGAATCAAGTTTGATAGTCGTGTTGGGAGGTGTTAAAGGTGGGGATTTTGTCTATATGATTATGAAATAAATGGAGTTTCCATTTTGCTGATAATGCTTCAGTGTCTAATCTTGGGTTCTTGGTGTTCGTTGAAGTGTTGGGGTGTTCTTTCAAGGAACAATTATGATAGGTTGGGGTGGTTTGGGGTTGGAGTTACAACTAGTGGGTAAGAACGACTATTAAAGGGGGGGGGGTGTTATTTTTCGAACTAAACGAATAGGAGAGGGTTACATGGAAGAAAGAAACAAGGGTAGATTATGAAAAAAAATCAATAAAAAGGAAAAAAGGGTGTATAAGTAAAAATAGGGAGTGCAAATAGCAACTACCCAATCAAGATTATGAAATATATCAAATCAAACTTAAGTAATACCTAACTTAGCTTAGCCTAATTCCACCCAATAGGTTTATCCACTTACAAAGTGGTGACATTATGTAATACATTACTTTGATTAATTACACATTTTATTAGTTATTAATATGTTTTATTTGCATGTTTGGATATACATTTCAACGAGAGAGAATAATGAATTTTGTGTTAATACGTTGGGCAAATTTGATGTACATTTTGTTTTGGTACATGAGTAAAATTGATTATGCATTAAAATCATAGTTTTGCTACCAAAAAGTGGTACTTTTATTGTTTTTGCAATGGAGGAAAATATATTTCAGTATTGTTGTAGACTAAGCTTGAAGCCCAATCCACATAATGGGCCACCTTAACATAAAGAGTAATATCAACCCAAGTGTTGACTGGATTTAACGCATGGATAAGGATACTTGAAATATACTCGTGAATATACCTTGGTCCAAAGTAAATTACTCTGTTGCTACACCAATACAAGGTCATATTGCCTTTAAGAGGCATTAGGCCCAATGCCAAAGACTCTAACCCATATCAAATCCCTATAAATATAACTAATGTCATTGTAGTATATAAACATTTATTATATTATCACTTTGGTAAAGTAGTTATTAGAGTGTTACAAGTGCCTTTTGCAGGTACTCACCCCTGTTCATAGTGTCTTAGTCATGCCAAAGAGCTACACCACAGTCTGGAGATCTTGGACCGTGATCCACATAGGGTACACTTTGATCAACGCTACTCCAAAGTTTGATTATAGTCAGCAATCCTATCTCAAACGCATCAAATATGTATTGACAAAAATAGTTTCCTAATTTAATATTTCATCATTATTTTGATAACATTTATGCACCTATATTAATAACCACTAAACACATGGATCAACTGACACAAGATTGTTCCAACTTAATTAGTAGTAGTCTTGAGTTCAAGTTCTAAGTATGCAACTATGTAAATATTCAGGGAGAAAACTTTGCTACCATAGTGGTCCTACCTAGTTCAAACAAGATTGTCTCTTATGGAGATACACATGATCTTTGCCAAAAAAAAGATGTGAAAATATTTATCAACACTATTCAAATAACAAAAAAATTAATTCCCTTAAATATAGTTCTTACTAAAATCAATTTTATTAAATTTAACCAAAATTAGTTTTACAAATTCTAATTCAATCAAACATTCAGAAGTTACTTAATTTGCAATAAAAGAATTGTATATCGCATTCACATTGGTCATAGCAATTTATGTTGCGAGAAAAATAACATGGAAATAATTAATAATGTTGACTACAATAACCCACGAATAGTTTTATCTTTGTGACAATTAATATATGATGTGTTTTCTTTTTGGTGTAGAATATATGAGCTTACAACATGCTAACTTGAGAATAGGATATTCTGATGAGACATGTCTTTCCTTTATGTCTTTATTTCTTCTCTATTTATTTAACTTTTTGTCAACACATTTTTGGGTTTAAATTTGTCTACCTCAAATCAACACAACTATTAACAAAGGACCCGGGTCACATAAAACTTTCTTTTGGCCCAACTTGACTTGAATCCTATAGAAGACTATTATTTAATCAATCAGTTATGTACTGAAAAATAAATGAATAATTCTTTTGGGCTTAGAACTGGGAATATTGTAGCTTGTGGATTCACGAGGGAAATTATAAACTAACAAAAACAAGTGTAGTATTTATAGTACTTACTAGACAAATTTGAAATGGAAATTTTATGCAAGATTTATTGTTTCAGTTTCTAAAATTAAACATACTAGTCATTTTAATCCTTCATTTTATATAAACTTGACTTAAATCCTCAATTTATAAAATTTTGTTTACTTCAAAAAATTTTTCAACAAAACGATATTCAATTTAATTTAGTAGTTATCGTAGATAAGATATATATTTTATTTTATATTCATTACTATTTATTAATAGGATTAAATATTATAAAATAAATATTTTATTTTGAATTCATTACTATTATTAGTCTACTTAAATATTACAAAATTTCCATTTAATTATACTTTTTTAAAAAAGCTATGTAATTTAATTTTTGTAATTTATTTTTCATTTTTCATACATTTCTTTGTCGGTATTTATTTTATTTTGTCATTTAAGTACTTAAATAGATCTTATAAATGAGATATATTTAATTTAAATGGATTGAAATGTAAGGAAAAAAAAAGATGACATTTAACAAACAAAATAAACAAAACATTGTAGAAATAGAGTATATGAGAAAGGGAAAAATTATAAAGATTAAATTTTAAATTTTAAATTTAAGGAATCAAATAGAAAATTTATAATATTGATTTTAATCTAAGAGCATTGGTATTTAAACACCACATTAGTTATTTGATTAATCAAGGTTAAACTAAGTAGGACTAATGAGAGTAGTAAAGTTAAATTAAATAATTCTTTTTTTTTTTATGAGCAAAGACTTTATTAAACAAATGGAGTACAAGGAATATTCTAACTCAATCATAGTCCATAGAGCTCTTAGATAACTAACATAGGTAGATAAATCAAAACAAGCTACAAGATCAAAGCACCATTAAAAAAGAGCATTGGACGTTGTTCCTCTTGGCTTTGTACCATGTAACAACCCTCTACCGCTACAATACTACTCACATTCCTCATCTTTTGACCATAAGTTTAATCATTTACAAAACCTGATTATATCACCATTCATAACCATAAAATTTATACAAATCCAAAGGTATCGTGTACGATTAAGGTTACAATATAATAACATAACTTCCTATAGTTGGTCACTTTATACATCATCTTAAAAAAAAAAACGATTAGGAATATCAATTCCTTTAAAGAAAAGAACAAAATATGATTCTCCATGCTTATTCAATCTCGTCACTAGCTAAAACGAAGCTTCATCACTAACTAAGTGAAGCTGAACTTGTAAAAACTCAACATCTGCTGCCACACCAAAGACGTGATCATTATAAGTACGAACCACACGAGCAAATGACAAGGATAAGCTTACTTAAAATAATAACTATAACAACAGTATAACCATAACAACAACAACCTTCAACACAACAACAACCTTATATCAACAATACCTTTATCATTACCATCACCAATCATAACAATTTCAAACAGCCACAATAACCAAGTAACAATAATAATACTGCCTCCACTACTAACACCTAACACCACCATAATAACAATTTCCAAGTACTCATAACAACAACAGCATCGAATAACCATAATGACAATTTCATCATCATACAAGTTTGGATTCCCATTTCATCAAAAAATGAGTTTGTATACATACAACACAACTCATCATTATACATCTAGAGTTCTCAACGTCTATGTATATGTATATATATATATATATATATATATAAGATACATTCATACAAAAGAATTCTTAACTCAGGACTCCATGCCACATCACAATCATCACAACTATGTCAATGCATGATGACACGACTCTCGAGAGATATTCAACATTCCAGGTGTAGGCACTAGGATGGAGGCCCATCTGAGTTCCTACTCTAGTCACCATACAAGCCCTTTTGAGTTCTAACTTTGGTCACCCTTTAGGCCCACTGAGTTCCAACTCTGGTCACCTTTCCACTTTACATGCCTACTCACATCACGGCTTGAAACCCACACAACCTCATCCCACACATATGCATGTATGCATGATCCACGATAACAACTCAATCACAACAATCATCAAATCATATATATATATATATATATATATATATAATATATATCAACATATCACCACGTGGCCTACTCAGTACCACATGTGGTCCAACTGTAACGACCAACTCCATGCAAGCCCAATCTAGCCTCTTGCATGGTCAACAGGTAATATATTTCATTATCATAACATTCTACAACTAGTGGAGGTCCCTACTTAGGCAACCTTCCACCCGACTACTTCTTTCCAACGATTTACCAAAATAACTCCACAACAATAAAGAAGAAAACCAAGAACCACTTTAGAAAACCATGTGAACATTTTATTGTCTTAAAATGTACATTTAACAATTACATGTGTCAATGAAGTCATCACACATAACCACAATATTATAACAACACTAACACCGTCAACAACATCGCAAGTCACCAATAACATCACTCACAAGCACCAATTTATAACAACATAAATCCTCAAAATCAAGCAACCATAAGAATTTAAATTTCTTTTAAATCTAAACATTTTTCTAATATTTCAAAGGATTATCCCTACACATCAAATCCAAGGCAATTATTTACCTTGCATATTCTTACTTGGATTCAAGTCTCACTTAACTAAAATAACAAAATCACATTTTGTTTTTTTTTTTCGCAGCATCTCGCCCGACGGCACATTACTGCCGTTTGGTGACATACTTCCCGAGACCCATTTTTTTGCCTTGGGTTAATCGGCGCCCGGCGAAACAAAAACGTCGCCGGACCACATTCTTTCAAAAGCCATTTTCTGGGCTCAGGAAAAACCTCGCCCAACGGGAAGGGCCGTCGCTCAACGTCACTCGCGATGCGAAGAGTATTTAGGCTTCGATTCTTCAATCCTATGAATTCTAATTGCTATACAATCATTATAAATCAATTCTAAACACTTTTATTGCATTTCTAACCGATTATACAACAATTTTAGCCATCAAACAACCTCAAATCTCAAAATTTCTTTCAAAACCCATTTTGTTTCAAAACTTTCATACTCAAAGTTTCCACCAAAATCAATCCATTCCAGTAGGGGTGTTCAAAATAGGTGAACTAAACTAAACTACATGAAAACTGAACTGAACTTGAAAAATAATTCATCAAACCGAACTGAATTGAAAAATAGTTCAGGTGAGCCAAACTGAACTGTTTGACAAACTATTTTCTCAAATCTAAACTGAACTGTGCTTTGAACTGAACTGAACTGTTTGAACCGAATTGAACTGTGTTGAATCGAATTGAACTACTTTTTTGCACTAAGAAATTTTACCCCTTTATAAAAATGGTTCAGTTTTTACAGTTCGGTTTAGTTCCTAAACAATTCGGTTCTCAAATAGTTCGGTTCAGTTCTTAAATAGTTCAGTTTAGTTTTTTATAAAAACGGTTTAGTTCAACTTTTTATAAAAATAGTTTAGTTTTTATAGATCAATTCAATTTAGTTCTCAAACAATTCTGTTTTTTTGAACACCCCTACATTCCAAGGCAAGAAATCCACATATCAATGACAACAAACATAGAATCAAGCAATAGTAAGCTTCCCTTACCTCAAAAGCTTCCAAATTTGAAAGTTGGAAAGATGAGGATGAGAGAAAGAGACCTTTGAGCCAATCTTCCAAGAAATCTACCCTTCGCAACTCAAGAACACGAAATTAGGGTTGAGAAACCTCTAACACCCCTAACTAACTCGAGAAATCTCGAGAGAAATAGAGAGAGATGAAAAAAAAAAAGAGAGAAGGGATGAGAGAGAAGGAGAATGCGGGTCTTCCCCTTTCCTCCTCCTCTTATATCTGAATTCCCTGGAGCTCTCACACGACTTTTAGCCAATTGAGACCCAAATCTCACCAAACCACTACTTTTATCCTAAAACTGATTTAACTCAACTATTTTCTCTCAAAAGTCCAAAATCACTCTCACAACATATCTAGATTGACTCAAGCACATATCTCAAATTCGCTAAAATCAAACCTAAATCCAAATAGATAATTCACCACTTTCACCACATATAACAAACCATACACAATAACAATTCCTTTTTTTTCCTTTTAATCACCTAGATTACGTATCTAAGTTCCTGGTTTTAGTTATTAAAACACTTAATTAGATATTAGGAGAAACATGGTGTTATATACCATGTCCACAATCTGACTTTTATCAAGTCTAAAACACCAATGAAGTCAAAAGGGACACTCTGAAATATAATATTGTTACACACTCTGCGAACTTATCTACACACTCTGTGAGGAACTCATAATATTTAGAAAAATCAAAAAACATTTTAAACATTGCTAATAAATGAATCGAAAAATTGCTGTCAACTATTAATTTAACTAACCATCATAATAGTATGATCACACTTATAGCCAATTTTCTCTCAAAGTTATTCTATGGATCATTATAAAGATTTTCTTAACTTCATAATTAAGACTTCATAGCTTCTCATTCGATAAGGTTAAGAGAAATGTTAGTAACACATATTTCTTACATATTCTTTATTATTGACTAAAACTTTGGCTAACCTCGTATATTTTTCCATCTTTATATAATTAATTATATAATGATGGACAAGATTTAACCAACAATCATCATCATAAAAATTTGCAAAAAGTTGAATATCCTGATAATAATATTCTACGATTTTTTATTTTTTATTTTGGGAAGGGGTGCATGCAATAAGAAATTCTAATAAGAATTCAATTTAATTTTCATTCCCTTAAAGCTATTGATCATCTCTCCTTCTCCATGAGCCTAATTTTGTAGTTTTAAATTAATAGATGTAAATTGAATGACTCAAATTGTACATATAGTACAAAAAGTGTTACAATTGTTTGCAATAACAACAAGAAGAACAATAATAGATCATCATCAAAGGTTTTGTGGGAAAGGGAGTGATGAGTCCTTGAGGACTTTTCGATGTAATAACTATGTTTATCTCCATTTAATAACTTTGGCTTTGTTAGTTCGTGAAAATTAACCGTATTTAATGCCTTCTTTTTTTTTTCTCTTTGTTTTTGATACTATTTAAAGGAAACTTAATGGTTTTTCAAACTTTCACGCCTTTTTAAAAAAATATCAATATTCCCTTTGTATTCACTTTACACTCTTGCTCTCTATTTCCTTTCCCATAAACATTTTTCAAGCTTTTTTGAAACTCATCAATGGCAAAGAAAGGTGCAACCATAAAATAAAAAGTTATGATATTTTATAAAGATATATTTCTTTAAATTTTTTATATCTACTAAGATAAAGCTATAATTATTGGTCTTAAACCTTGTTATAAGTTTCTTAGACTTCATATATTAATAAGTTTATTGCTCTGATATTAAAAAAAAAAATCCTTAGACTTAATCTGATTACTACTTAGACTTTTGCTCTAAACAAAGCCTTTTAGATTTGTCTGAATTGTTTCATCTTATCATCATTTTTGTTTACATTTTGTTTAATTTACAAAACCTATTTTACATGTAGGGAGCTTATTGTCTTTCATCTTATTATTATTTGTCATCATAAAAAAGGAGGAATTGTTAGATCTAAGATTATTTAGCCTATAATTTTAATGATAACAAACAAAGCATAAGACTGAATATTTTGTAATAAAGTCTAATAATCTCTTTGTACTATAAATCATTCTAACAGTTCGTCTTATAGAGAAATAAGTAGGTGTTGTACAATTTTGTTTTGTTTATTTACTCGCTTCAAGTTTCACCTAAAGTATTCATCTGATAAGAAGATCAACAATAACTCAAGAAATTTTCAAATATATAAGCCAAATGATGTATAACTAAAGTTTAAGTCTTTATCTTAGTTAGAAGAACAAAAAGAGGGAGTTTACCAACTCTTGTACCTAAAAAGATGTGATTGTCACACAAATAGAGTGATAAGACAACATTTTAGAGAAAGCAAGTGTACCAAAAGCATAATGATAAAAACCTCTACCCACTACACAGATAAAGTACAAAAAGAAAAATAAAAAGAACACTTTAACAAAACATTTATGTCAGAATAGGAATAACATTTGATGCATCCCAACATTTATATTAGAGATAGCAGAAAGCTCTCAACGAATATATTCAAGTTCTTTTATAAAAGACTCCAGAGTCAACAAGTTACAAAGATCCTAAACCTTCCAATTGCATTAACTCAGCTACATTTATTTGCAACCATTTAGAACAAACATCCTCTATAACCTTGTAAATACTTTGTGATCATTAGGCTATCATTTATTACAAGTGAGAATATAAGACAATAATCTAGGATTACGTTGTTATAAACTTGAGAAAGTTTATTGATCTTGAAGAGTCTTGCTAAAAGAATAATTAGGATTGTACCTAGAGAGACAAGTTTAAACAATACTTAGTTTGAGTATAAAGAGGCTTGTTAGAAAGAATACTTGGTTTGATCATGAAAAGGCTTGGTGAAAGAATGTGTAATAGTGTAAAACTGTGGTTATTGTAAATCTGTGTTATAATGAAAATCTTTGTGATTGCTAAGGATTGGATGTAGTCTTGAGTTGTTAGAGGAACCCATAAAAATATATGTATTTATTTCTTAATTCTCTTATTCTTTATTTTTACTAACATTAAGAGAGTTAAAGTTGTGAGAAAATGTTTGTCTTTCATAAAAAAATTTTCATAAAAGAGCATTCTTATTGTTGGACAATACCTTTATTTCATTTAATCAAAGTTCATGTTATTTAAGAAATTACACTTTTTATTCTTATTTTCTAAAATATTTGCGAAAATATTTTAAGAAACACAATTCAACTCCCATTTTGTTTCTTTGTGCATTTACAAAGAAGTTGTAGGAAGAGTTGGCCAACCATAAGCAATTACCAGTGTGTAAATGTGAAAAATGCATTTGTAGTATTGGAGGAGCCTTTGAAGAAAAAAAACTTGAAGAGGAGAAGAATCATCTATTTTTCATGGGACTTGATATCCACCATATATGACATTGTAAGATCAAATCTTCTTGCCTAAGATCCGCTACCAAGCCTTAACAAAGTCTACTCAACACTGGTCCAATACGAGTGAGTGCAAACAATGGTTCGAAACAATGAAGAACAAAGTAGAGTTATGTGTTTTGTAGTGCAAGCAATCAAATCTTACAGTAAAATTGATGGGAGGAAGAATAACATGTGTTGTAACTACTATAATTGGTCAGGGCATAACTCAAACAATTGTTTTTAAATAATTAGCTATCCATAATGTTGGGGAGATCAACCTTGTGGAACTAGACAAGGAGCTACACATGGCAAAGCAACATAAAAGGTTTTTCTTTAATTAAGGGATAAGGTGAATTTGTTAAAACTAATGTCACCCATGCAATTGTCATCAAGAACAAGGCAACCTTAGAAGGAGAATGAAGGAAGGTTCTAGCCTTAGTGATAAATAGTGGCAAACACTGCTTCATCTCTTAAACAATGCCACAACAATCTCCACTTTAAGTTGTCAAGTATACACTGTTTCATGTAGTGGATTATTGATACATGTGCCTCTCTCCACATGATTGAAAGATTGAATTGTCTCACTGATATGAAGGGTATAATTTGCTGTTAAATGGGTCTACCAAATAGAAATCAAACAGTTTTCATAAAAGAAGGCAATATGGTCCTTAATGACAAATTATAATTAACAAAAGTTATTTATGTGCCAAACTTGCTTTACAATTTGATTTCAATGTCATAATTAATTGATGAGTCCAATTGCACTATTCAGTTCACTAATAAATATTGTATTAATCAAGACCACATTTCTAGGATGGTGATGATGAATAGAGGGCTATATTACGTGTGAGATCAATGATAAGGTTAGTGTCTTTTCAAGTCATAGAGATGATTTTGAATTTTTATCATGACAGATAAAACAATTCTTATAATGTTTGTTTTCAAGCATAACAAACTAGAGATGTCTTCCTATTAGTAATAATAAAGCAATGTAGAATTTTCATTTGATTCATTATGGTGTCTGGCGTCTTTATCAAACTCCTACAATATATGGTGTGTGTTAATTTTTTTAAATATTGTCTAAACTAGTTTGGGTTTACTTCCTCAATGATAAAAAAGAAGTTTTCACGCATCTACATCAATTTTTTACCATGGTAGAATGACAATTCATTATATAGGTCAAATTGTACACAATGATAATGGTATAAAATCCACTTGCCTTGAAAATTAATTTTGTGAGCAAGAAATTCTTCATAGGACATCATGTTCGACTATGTCATAACAAAATTGATGGGTTGAGAGAAAACATAGGCATATCTTTAATGTAATGCTTACATTACGTTTCAGGCAAATCATCCTATTGATTTTTCGAGCAGTGTATCTGTAATGTCTGGCCATTTGATTAATAGAACTTTGTCATTTGTTCTACATGGCAAGACACCATATGAATTGTCATATGAAAAATCTTCACCACTCACTCATCTAAGAGTGTTTAGGGGTGTGTGTATGTGTGTTATGTGCACAAACAAAATAATTAAAGAGACAAATATGATAGTTGATGTTGTAAATGTATCTTTATAGAATATCCTTATGGTAAGAAAGGTTGGAGAGTTTATCATATTGAAACAGGTGTATACTTAATTTCTTAATATGTGTTTTGCGAGGATACATTTCTATTTCACATGCCTCCTATTTCTCTTGACCACATTGTATCACGACCTCACATTGCTGCTTTGTGAACATATGCTTTCAATAATGATGAATAAAGTAACACACCATATGAGAAGTAATTATCTATAGATGAAGTTTTATATTCGATTGATACAAGACTTGAGTTGTTAGGCTAAGTAATGTTGTTCTAAATTATACAGCGATTGATGATGGAAGTCACAAAAATAATGAAGATAAGGGGGATCTAAAAAAATAAATGTTGCAAAACTCTTAAACAGTGATTATTGAATCAAGATGCTATACACTTGGTTAAGAGACTTTATCATCTGTGTTGTGTGCTTTGAGTCCTATTACGAGTTCCTTTCCTTCTTCACAATCCTTAAGTACACATTGCAGTAATTTTCTCCCAACTATCAACATTTGTTTAAAACATATTACAACAAGATATGAACGATATACTTTTGATGAGGCTGTTAAATATTTTTTTTTTGTTTTTCATGTGTATCTTTCTTTGAAATCAATCTTGTTTGGGACATGGTTGGGCACTAAATGTGGACATCTCTCTTAGCAAAGATTTAAACTTTAGTTCACTATGTTGTGGAGGACTAACCCTTTCTACTAAACCCAACCCTTATTGGTTGTCATTAAAGATAAATGATGGCAAGCTGCCATGCAACATGGAATACAAGCTTTAAAAAATAATAATACGTGGACTATTGAAACTTTTCCTCTTGACAAAAAAGCAATTGTTTATAAATAAGTGTATAGGATCAAATATCATTTTAATGGCTCCATTGAAAGATTTATGGCTTGACTTGTGATCTTGAAAAATAATTGATAAATTCATATTCAATTAATTTTTGTGTATGAATTTGATAAGAAAAAACAAATGAAAAATAGATAAGAATTAGTATAAATTTTGGTTTGCACCTAAACTTTGGGAATATTTAATTTTTATTGAATTTCTAATTTTGCAAAGAAAATAGCAAAAGAATTGATTTTGGCCTTAGCATTAAAGACACTAGTAGAAATGTTCCACATTACAATTGAAAAAAGTTCACCTTGATCTTTAGAGCTTTAACACCTAATGTTTAAGTGAAAGAAAAATGTTGGGAAAAACGTTGACATCACTATAGCAACACTTATGTTGAACATTAAACATAATTTAGTTGAGAAAAAGCACAAGAATCCATGCTAATACCCCTGAAACGACACTTTCAATCAGTATTGGAAACGTTGATTGAGTGTTGGAAATGCAAGATCATATCTAGATATTTTTTTCTCAGTTTTGAAAACACTGAGTCCAACACTTAACGATGGCGAGAAATATAAAAAACATTGTATCAGACGTTAGAAACGTGGGAAATGCATCTTAGGGTTTTATAAAAGACAATTTTGAGACCTATTTAGAGGATTTATCATTCTTTTAGATCTTAGCTTCCATTTTTTCTAGAAAACTTAAATATCTTATCACCCATTAAATATTCAACCCTTGGGGAGGACCTTGATGGTTCAATAGAGTCATCACCATCCATAATCATTTTCTTCTTTCTTACTATGTTTTCCATTATGTTTTGTTAGATTCCCTTTGGTTAGGAATAGATGAACTCTATGAGACTTCTATAATTGTATAGTTTTACATTCAATACGAGTTATTCATGATCTTGAATAATCTTCTATTCTCTTAACAATTTATATTAACTAATCATTGATGGAATGATTAAAAGTTGTATTCAATATCTTATTACCCATTGAAGATTTAACCCTTAGTAAAGGACCTTGATGATTTAATGAAGTCATCATCATATTTTTTGTTAACTCTGTTTTCCATTATGTTTTGCTAGATTCCCTTTGGTTAGGGATAAATGAACTATGGAAATCTTTTGTAATTGAATTTTTTTATATTTAATGCAAGTTTATTCATGATCTTGGGTAATCTTTTATTCTCTTAATGTTTTCTATTATCTGACCATTTATGAAATGATGAAAAGTTGTGTTCATAATGAGAAATCTTTTAAATGTAACTGGAATTGAGATTGATTGCCATGTTTTGAGATGAGTCTAAGAATAAAACTTCTTGATTCATGCATTCTTGTGGTTTTCTAAACTTAATGCAAGATTTGATCTTAGTAGAGTTAAGAAATTAGAACACCAAGGTTATTTTTAAAGGGTTTTATGCTAAGAAATTTGACTTAACCTAATTTGGTGAATATGAACTTCAATGATATGAGTTAACTTGTATTGGATTAAATGAAATTATAGAAGGAAGGCCATAGATGGATACAAACCCCTAACCATTCTAATCATCCATTTTACATTACTAAAAATTGACTATCATAAACAATAGTTCTTTAGATTTAATTAATCTTTTATACTTTGTTATTTTATTTGATCTTATCACATTACTCTATTAGTTCAAATACTAATTAGTTGTGAAAATTGAGCATTGCACCAATCTTTATGGAACCAATATTTGTACTTACCAAATTATTATTTATTTGACTATTATACTTTCTCAAATTCATAACATATTATATCACTCTTACTGAGTAATTATCAACGATCAAGTTGAAGGATTAGACTATAATGAAACTGTTGCTCTAGTTGCAAAAATGATCACAATGTGCACCTTTCTTGTTGTTGTGGCTGCACGTAATTGGGAACATCACCAAAGGGATGTTCATAATGCTTTCTTGTTTAGTGATCTTAAGAAAGAAGTATATGAAGTTGTTGTTAAGATTTCACTCCTCACTGTTGGGTCAAGTGTGTCGTTTTCACAAGTCTCTATGGACTTAAACAAGTGCCTAGATGTTGGTTTGCTAAACTGGTTGTTACCTTGAAAAAGTATGGATTCCAACAATTTGGATCTTACAATTCCTTGTTTACTCTACATCGATGTCACTTGCAACTCAATGTCTTGGTTTATGTTAATGATTTGATAGTCTTTGAGAATGACAATGTTGCCATACGAAATTCTAAAAGTTATTTGAGGGCACTTGTTTCTATATGAAATATCTTGCTCCCTTAAGGTATTTTTTGGGCATTGAAGTGGCACGAAACTTTATTGTCATCTTCTTGTGTCAATATAAATATGTTCTCGATCTCAAAAGTTGGGTTACTAGGAGCTAAACCAACTTAATTACCTATGGATTGAAAACATCATCTTTCACTAGGTGATGGACCTATTCTTTTTAAACTAGAAAAATATCATAGGTTAATGGGACGCTTGATATATCTTCTTTGTCACTTGACTTGAGCTCTCTTATTGCAGTTATATACTTGTACAGTTTATCTAGCTACTTCTTCTATCACATTGTGATGCAACTCTTCATGTTGTTAAATACTTAGAAGGAAACTTGAGCCAAAGTATCCTCTTGCATGTAGATTGTGATCTCTAACTTTATGCTTCGTGTGATTCTAATTAGGCTAGTTGTCTTTTAACTTGACACTTCCTTACTGCCTGGTTGATACTTCTTAGTAATTAATTCCCCTATTTCTTGGAAAACTAAGAAGCAACATATAGTTTTTCATTTATACGCCAAAATTGAATATAGGTCTATGACTGCTACCACTTTAGAACTCAAATGGGTTAAGGCTTTGCTCTCTTCCTTTGGTGTCTCCCTTCCATGTGCCATAAAGCTCTATTCTAACAGCCAAGCAACCATGCACATTGCTGCCAACCTAGTTTTTCATGAAAACACAAAACACATTGAGGTTGACTGTCATTTTGTGTGTAATGAACTCTTGCATGACACCATTGATCCCCAATCACTACATGCCCACACATGCTCAATTAGCTGACATCTTCACCAAGGCAATGGGCAAACATCAATTTGATTATTTTGTGCACAAGTTAAACATTTCAAATTTGTATGCTACAACTTGAAAGGGATGTTAGCCTGATATCTCACTACCTTGATTCTTGATCAATCTCTAATATCTTGGAAATTATGGTTCTTATCTTTAGGAATTTATTAACTATATCAATCATTTGTTAATCAGTATACACATAGGAGTTGATTATGTTGGACTCTTGTATATATATTTCTATCAATGAAAAAAGACCTTTTCCACCAAAATTGTCTTTGTTATAATAAGATATAATAGTTTATCCTATTTTATCTTATCTTGATAATCAAACCAACCTTAAAATGTTATTTTATTATCTAATAATTTATTGATACATATTACTAGGTTAGACTTTTAGATAATGTGATTATGAAAGTCGAATATTTTTTATATCTAAATATATTTAAAAATGAATTAATAGGGAGCTACTGCTCTTTGGTTTTCTCAAGGTGTTTTGAGAGATTAGAAATGGGAAACAAGTTTGTTTTTAGCATGATGTTTGGATTGATAATGATAGCCCAAAACATTCTTGTCCTTGTTTATTTCAAGTCTTTCGTGGTAAGGATGCATGTGTGGTTGAAATGGGGAGTGGTATGATAATAATTAGTGTTGGTTATGGAGATGGAGGAGGGGTCTCTTTGTGTGGGAAGAGGGGATGTTGGCAAATTTGGTAAATAAATGTCTTGTGTTCTTTTTCTGTGTGTAGAGGAGTGTCAAACTAATGGATTTGGAAGGAGGATTCTTTTGGCCTCTTTTCAGTTAAACCAGCTTATAGTTTTTTACAATCTACGTTGCAATTAGGGACCTCACATCCTTCTAATTTTGTTATCATTTAAAATTTTTGGAAGAGTTTTGCACCCTTCAAAGTGTTTGCGTTATCGTGATTGATCATCTTGAATAGGTTGTCAACTCAAGTTACTTAATTTATGTAAAAGACGTGTTTTGTCTCAAGCACAAGACATTTCTAGGGTGTTTTGCTTCTCCTTTGAGGAAGATATTCATCACCCTTTGTACTATAGTTATTAATAAATTTTGCTTATAAAAAAATATTTAAAAATAAATAATATATGTAATGATAGTAAAAGGTTTTTACATTGTCATTTAATCATAAACTGTTATATATGGTAAGTTTGTTGATTTTTATAGGTTTAATTATGTTTTTAATCCCCCAAATTTGAGAAATGTATGTTTTTTAGTCCCTTAAATTAAAAATTAATCTTTTTAGTCCTTCAAATTTTAAAAATTCCTATTTTGGTCCTTTTGCCCAAACGCAGTGTTAGTGAATCTATCATATAGAACCTACTTAGTAATGTTTTTATCAGTGAAAACATCACACTGAACTCAACTGATGCTACACAGCTAACTCAATCTGTCTATAAATGATACAGTAAGTGGTCCAAAAGGACCAAAATAGGAATTTTTAAAATTTGAGGACTAAAAAGATTAATTTTTAATTTGAGGGATTAAAAAAATACATTTCTCAAATTTGAGGGACTAAAAACATAATTAAGCCATTTTTATAATAACTATCTTAAAAGTCATACAAGAATTGGTTTCTGATTGATTAATAATATAAAAAATTTTATACTAAAAATGTATGCCTATACCACAGAGCGCATAGATTAATTGACATAAGGTTGTTTCAGTTTAATTAGTGGTCTCGAGTTCGAACCTTGAATATGCAACTGCGTTAAACACTTAAAAGAAAGCTTTACTACTCATAGTGGTTCTACTAAGTTCGAACAGGATTGTCTCATGTTAAAGATATGTGTAGTCTCCAAAAAAAATGTATACCTATTAAACTTTTAAAAGATAACGTAAAAAATTGATATTAGAAGTGTATTGAAATTAAACTTATAGAAATTATGTTTTGAAATGTTTCTCCTCTCAGGGACTCATGCGTTGGGAACTGGATTCCCCGTAAACTACCTTCTACTTTTGTCACTGAATCATGCTAACGAGTGACTAGTCAGCTTTTAGGTTGTAACTTTTTTGAATGAAGGCTAGAGATTAATGATTTACGTACTTTTCGGGCCGGGTCACCATCGTTAAAAAGAACTTTCTATATTAAATTGCATTACCCGAAAAATTGTTGCGAAATTTTAAAGTGATCATAGGTTGTATTTAAAAAAACCAGAAATGATAAATAGTAAGAAACGAAAATTCGTATCAGCTTGCGATTGATTATTTATTTTTCTCTCTCTTACCCGTAACCCAAAACTCCTCCCTTGATTGGTTAGTGCTTTCTTTTTATTGGTATCATTTGCTTCGTGCAAATTCGTACCAAAATCATTCATACTAAATAGCACTTCTCTTTAAAAAAAATAAAAAATACAGAAAAACAAACGCCCGCAAAGAGACATACATGCACGCATTTTATCCTTTTTTTCTTTTTAAAAAAGCCCTTTACATTTTCATAATACTACATCTGATCTATTAAAATATCAAATAATAAATATAAGAAATTAAGTATTTCTCAAAAAGAAAAATTAATATAAGAAAAAAAAGACACGTAAGCACACAAATTAAATATACTTTCGAAAGATGTGACCTCATAATTTCTAAACGAATGCTTATGTTTTTCATCATTTTATTTTTTCTAGACAAAAATTAGAATTAAAGAAAGTAAAAAGAATATTTTAACTCATACAAATGTTCAGCGATTGCACTGAAATCCGCCGGATACACACCCAAATGGATTAATACACCAATCAAAAAATAAAAAGGTTGCATCACCTTACCTTACTTCTAAACTAACCCTAAGAGCAAATTTTAATATTATCCTATGAGGAGTGATAATAACATACTCTTTAACGTATTCTTTCTAACATAGAAAATCATGACAGAGACTCGTTAAATGAAAAATGAGACCTATCAAAACTTATAATTTCTAATAAATTTTAACCAATAATAAAAAGTGTGTTCAAAAGAATGTATTAGACAGTGAGACGTTAGTATTTCTCTTACCCTATTCCCAACCATCAACATAGACCACATGCATAGTTACATATACTAGAAAATAAATCCAATTTTTTAGCCTTCTTTCCTTGAAAAAGATCCCATGTTGCATGTAATGAGGCGCATCAGAAATAGGCAAAATCACTATACATCTCAAACAGTTGTAGAGAGAAGTCCATACTTTTAATCTTTCCTTTACATGGTTTCTCGGTGGATGAAAGTTTACATAGAGGAGATTGGGCAGGAAAAGAAAATATAATATGTGTTCTCCGGATGTGAGCTACAAAAAGAATATAAGAACCTCTTGAAAATCTGCAATCCGTTTCGGCGAAAGAGAACAACCATTATTTTATTTATATTGCGAATTTTGCATTATACGTGACTTTCAGTTTTTATTATTTTCAGCTAATTAACATGCATCTTTGTAGTAACGAAATCAATCTTCAAATCTTTCCCAACTGAACTAATCTTCATTGACAACATCGTGCATTTTCACAACAATTCCTGAAAGCGTAGACAATTGCTCAGTCTTTGTATTGCTGCACATTTAGAGACATTGAAAGCAGAAAACATGTTTAGAAATTGGTGATATAACTGATAGAGGAGTTTTAATTGCGCAGCTTTTGGCTTAAATTTTCATTGAATTGTGTGGCTGAAGCCTGTTGTAAATGAAAACTGAATTCATGAGAAGGACATCAGTGATTGATATAAATAAATTGGTGACTTGGTTTCCTGGTTTCATGACAAAAAATTAATATCGATGGACAATAATTAAATTTGAGACTAGAAGTATAATTAAAGTTTCAGAAAAGAAAATATTAAAGGTACACTCTATTTTTGGAGAAATTATAAGGTAGTTTGAGACTACCATGTGTTCATGGTCTCGATTAGTCTTTACATAACACATTTAAGTTTTTCAATTTAAAAAAATCATGTAGAGATTAGTGAAGACTATAATGATCCCGAGTCACCTAATAATTTATCCTATTTTTTGGGATATATGGGTGAAAAGAAGAAATAAATAGTGAGAAAAGTTAAAGAAAAGGAGAGAAAATAATAGATGTGATAAATGATATGATAAAAAATGAAGAGAATGATATAAAGAAAAATGAGGTGAAATTAAAATATGATGGAAGAAAAAATAGATGTATAGTAATAATAACCTTTTCAAAAATATACATTATCATATCTTCTATCTTTTATAAGAAATAAATAACTAAATCATTAAAATTAATGAAAATAGTTAAATTAGTTAATTTTAATTGATAATGTCTTAAATTTAAATTTTATTTCAAAAATACCCTTAAAATTAAATGGTATAAATGGTGACTACACATTTAATGATACTACACATAATTGAAGGATAATTTTACCCACACCAATGTGACTTGTATTGTTAATATGATGATGAATGTATGTATTTGCACGAAAAATGAGTGAGTGTCTCATTAATAGATCGATCAACTTCATAATAAATTACAAATATAAAAAGAATTTAGCAATTAATACACATCCAAAAATGGGTCTAGTTTCTTATAAGTAGGACAAAAATACATTCATTTATTTCTTATAAATAGAACCGAAGATCGTATTAGCTAGAAGAAGAGTGTTAGCAACGACAAATTATTACATGGTCTAGGACTATCATGGTCTCGACTAATTTCCATGCACATAATTAAATTTTATTAATTTTTCTCATACATTGAAAATTTTGACTGTTATATAGATATTGGTCGAAAGTATGGACACATGGTAGTGCAACACTATGGGATAATTTTTCATTAACAACATATTCTTTATCACTTACTTTCTAACATTTTTTTTATCATTGGTTGAAATTCATGCGTGGTTCCACTAATTTGGAAATGAGATCCACTAAAAATGAAAAATGAGACTCACGTATTTAGTGAAAATTACGTCAATCCATTTTCTTTTTCACAAAACTCTCAAAAGCATAAATCATTTCTTCAATCTTTTATGTAGTTTTGCACATATAAAAGCATTGAATGCAGAAAACTTGTGTTCAGAAATGGAAAAAAAAAATGTAAATATTTTTCTTATTTAAGAGCATGAAAAATAAAGACATTAATTGCTTATATGTTATTAACGTGATAGATAAAGAGGACCATATGCTATTTCTCATTTTTTTTTTCCCTTCTTCTTATCTATTAGAAGTTACACTTTATATTTTTAGTGCAGACAATTGCCAACTGATGCCAAATATCAATGCCATCACCTTTCAATTGGAAACTTGAGATCAGGCATCCCTCTAAGCTGAAACAACAACCCAATCGTTTTATGGGACAATATCCAATTATTTGAAGCGAAATTTTCAATGTGGAAGACATGAAAATAGCATACAAACAGCTTATATATAATAATTATTTGACTATCAGGCATACGAAACAGTTGGTTATGACTAGCAACTTGTTGATAATTTGGTAGAACATATATATATATGCCTTCAACAACAATGCATTAAAGAGTTTGGACCTAAGAGTTTGGGATACCTTACACGGCAACAACAGAGTTTCACTAAAATATTGCTCCAAAATTACCCCTACCCTGGATTGAAAGCAATTTAAGCTTGAATTATTAATGACTCAGAATTTCTCTCATTGCGTAAATTTATAGCCCTATATTTAATTTTGCACTCATGTGGAACAAGCTTTTTGTTTCTGGAGCCGGGAGACATTGTGAAACAACCTTCCCCCACCACATATTGCATGCAAATGGTACCTGCAGGTGTGTAGGGACGTGATATTTGTTTTCACTTTACCGCAAGATAAAATTGACCAGATCAGAAGCAGCTAAATTAAAATTAACTAAGCAAAGTCCAAGGCTATGCAACTAGAGATAGAAAATTAAAATTAAACTTCAAAATAAGAATTTAAAAGTAAAATAAGTTGTTTAGCAATTTTTATTTAATTTTTAACTTAATTAAAAGAAGTAACCCGAGAAAGAATAGGAAGGGGGAGAGAGGAGAGAAAAGAAAATTTTACTTTTTTTTTCTAAAAGTTTCTTCATCAAACTTTGAAAAAAGAAAAATAATCTTCTTATTCTTTTTTATAAAAATTTAGTTTTTAAAACTTTCTCAAATGTGTTTGGTCTAGTTTCTCTTTTTAAAAGGAAGAGAGGTAAAAAAAACTGAATCAAACACTACCTTAATTTAAAGTATGGTAAATTTATGAAATATTTTAATTTAAATTAATAATAAATCGATACATTTTTTTTTTTTTACTTTTTACAGTTTCCCACTTTATAGGAATTAAATTCAATATAGGAATACCTGGACTTGCTTTTTCTTTTCTCTGGTATTTGGGAACAATACATGGATCTTGTGATTATCCTTATAAATATATATCATATAATAAAAAAAAAAATATAGATGGATATATAATTTTACGCTGGCAAAGATCATGGCATGGATCATGATGAGTTAGTTATTTTATACTGTGGTCGTAATGCGAACATTAATATCACGGGTTGGCAAGAACAAATAACCGAAAATGGTGTGGGGTATGTCACATGTCATAGGCACTGTCAACTTCAAGCTTGACCCTTTTAATGGGTCCACACAAAACACCAGAATTTTTCTCATAAGATAGATTACTAAGATTAAACCCAAGCATTGCAGCCTCCAAATTTGAAAAATTATTTGACACTACATATGTAAAATGCAACATATGTGTTCATATCATAATATCAAAACTATCTGCGGCGGTACAAAAGTTATATATATATTTCATTTCGCACTAATTAATTAGAACTCATCAAGATGTAGTCCATTTTATTTACAGCCATAGAAGCTGACGATAATTAATTACTACAAAGAGCAACATAATTAAAACTAATTTAGAACTAATTCACATGGAGCTGACGGTAGTCCTTTGCGACGGTTTACAAGTACAAACCAAACCCTACCCAGAAGAGAGAGTAATAAAAGAGTGAGATCAGACTTCAGAGACATGGACATAGACATGCACACGACAAAAATAAATGCACTAGACTAGACTAGTACTATTACATAAGTAAGCTCCTAATAATGGCTGCTTGAGCACTGTTGGAGTCTGTGTTAGCCAAAAGCTCTGACAATCGGTCACTTAAATCATCAACCTCTCTGTGCAAGTTTTTTATGTAGTTGCAAGTCTCCTGCAATACCTTAGCAGCTGAAACCTACAATATAATACCCACAAATATCACCACAAACCATTAAGAGAGAATTTCATTTTATTATTATTATTATTATTATTCTATTAACTCTAATATTCATGTATTACGTAAAAAAATTATATTATCAATTAATCAAAAATAATCTTGAGTATGACTTCTAAAATAATTATTATAAAAATTAACAAATTTATTACATATAATAATCTGTAATTAGATGACAATAAAAAATAGTTATATATAGTGTCTGTACATTCTAATTAAATTATATTATTGTTATTGTAGCACACACTTGGTGCTAGGTGTTAGTAAGTATAACTTTTAAATTAATTATTATAAAGTTAATAAAAATATGTAATTAGATGACAATATAAAAAATGTTTACACTACTTGTACATTCTAATTAAATTATATTATTGTTTTGGTTATTTTAGCATACACCTGGAGCTAGGTGTTAGTAGTTTAGTCACTGGGGGCAAGAGGGAAGAAATCCGAGTCCCACACTATAGGCAAAAGTTGTGGCTAAAGAAAATAAGGGAGAGGAGGCACGAGATGTATAGCTAGCTAGCGTGACTTATCTACCAAAATGAAGGGCATCCACACAAAATGTGCAATGTATGTGTGTGCATGTGAGAGAGAGATTGAGAGGGTTCAAAGAGAATGAGAGGGACAGTGAGAGGGGAGCAAAGTTAATAAATACCTTGTCGGAGCGCCTTGCGCGGAGCTCAGGGATAAGTTGTTGTAACTTTGAAACGAGATCGGTGATTTGAGCATCTGTGATCTCAGCGGAAGCACCGGCTTGTCTCGAGCGAGATCTTCTGCTAGACATTGTCAATTAATGGCCTCGTGATGTTTGTGTGTGTCAGAAATATTTGCTGTTGCGAGCTAGCTACCTCTTAATTAATTAGCTTAAGGAAGGATTAAAAAATAAAAATGAAAGAAGAAAGAGAGAGTGTTGTGACTTGTGAGTGACGAGAGAACAAGGTCTCAGGAGGGTATCTGAGAGGAGGGCCAAGCAGGAAATGGGGTTGTCAGAGGAGAGTCACAGAAAATGAAACTAAACAAAGTTATCTAAAAAAGAGAGTGAGTGAGAGATATGAGTATGGACTATGGAGCAAGGCAGAGGGAATATTTAAGAGGATCGACCTAGGTAGGACATAAAAGAAATTAAGAAGAAAATTAAATTAAGAAAGTGTGACTGTTGGTTTTATAAAATTATGTTGTTGACGAGATTGAGAAGGGAGAGGCACATATTAGAAATTAAGGAGCTAGCTAGAAGGGTTGAGAGTGATGAGATGAGAGAATGTGAATGTGATGCAGTGGGTGTTGGGGCGTTGAAGAGGACAAGTGCATGGGAGAAAGCAGTGGGCTAGGCTTGTTATTAATAGGGTTTTGTGAGAGAGTGAGAAAGAGATGAATGAAGGAATGGGGGAGATACGCCATACTGTCCTTTCTGACTATGTCCCCTGACTGGGGTTAGACTTCAAGTGGCTTAACCCAAATGTGCTCGTTTATCGGCCAACGACGCGGGACCTCTTTGTGTCAGTCACAGCACGCAAGCCCACGTTATCTTACTACTCCCTTGCCATTAAATCATTTCATACACATTAATCTTTTTCTCTTTTTCTTTTCTCCATAAATAACCTTTAGTTATTCACCAATTAAACTTCTATCTAAAAGTTATAAGTGAGATTGACAAATTTTGTCAATGACTAATCTCTATCTAAAAATCTAACCGGTCGTGCCAATCTTAGTGAGGTCGCCTTTCCAATCATGTTTTTACTATCTACAAGGGTTGAATCCAAGGTCTTGTTTAATAGATCTGTACCCAGTTTCACTTGGATCAATAACATGTTGGTAATTAAACTCCCATTTGTTCACACATTTTATTTTTTAATTGGGAACTACTAACAATACATTTTTAATACACTCTTTTAAGAGTAAAGAGAAATGCTAGAAATACACCCTCATACACTCTTTTGAAAACACTCCCTCTTATTGGTTGAAGTTTATTGAAAATTATAAAATTTTGTGGGTTTCGCATCCTATTTAATAATTCTCTCTCATAATTTTATAGTTTTCAATATTTTTTAACTAATAAGAAAGATTGTGTTAGGAGGAGAGTTTTAGGGAGTGTGTTGCTAGTACTCCTCAAGAGTAAATAGTCTATGCACAATATAAAGTGTTTTTATACTGTCATCTAATTACAAATTGTCATATATATCAACAATAATTTCTTATTAGTTGATGATGTAAAATTTTTTATACTAACAATACATAGAAATTAATTACTCCTCTTTTAAATATACTTTAATTTTTATTATTAATAGAAATTTATTAAAAATTACAAAATTGTGTAAAATCCACTTTTTATTTAACAAGTTTCAACTCATAATTTTATATTACCATATATTTTACCTAATAATGAAAAGCATGAGTACTTTGGAAAATGTGTTATTAACAGTGTTGTTTTGAAATATCAATTTGATTTTGAAAAGTTAAGATATCATATTAGTATTTTTAAATAATGTTCTTTTACCATTATGTAATATTTTTTATTTTTGATTATCAAAATAAGAATTTAAAATATTTTAATAGCGTACTCTTTTTAACATAATTTTTATTACTCGTTAAAAATTTATTATAGTTCTAGTTCACAACTTGACGTGGGTTTTATTTCTTATTAAATAAACCTATGAATTTTAATAAAGTTAAACTAATAATAAAAAGTGTGTTAGAGAAAATATGTTAAATTTAAATTTAAATTACAAAAATAAAAAAAATATTTACTGTACTGAATTTCTATATATAAGTAGAGTTTAATAATCATACACTGTCAGTATAAAAAGTTTTACACTGTCATCCAATCAAAAATTACTATTAATATGACTTTTAAAGTTTTTATTACAAAAGTCAACAAACTTACAATAAATGATTGTTTATGATTGGATGACAGTGTAACTAAGTGCATGATCATTAAACTCATATATGTATATGGGATCGACATTGTTTGAATGTAATATAAAATTGCTCACACAGTAATTAAATAGTACTTATATACATGCATCCCTATCATATAGTTTAGTAATCCACCGACCATTAGAGGTTATACTGTACGTGTGTTGTCTTAATCCCTTTTAATTGCGTAATAGTTTTTACATTTAATACTTGTATACAAGTGTGTAGAAATTGCATGCCTTGGCATTTTAAAACCTATTATTTTTCTTCAGATTCATGTATGATAATCACTTAGCCAAGACAAAAAATCGCAAAACTATAGGATTAGACCTGCCTAAGTAGAACAATATTACTGTGCCCCTTGAGCCTGCTGCAAAACCTTCACTTGGGAGTTGGGACTTGGGAGCATCAAACAAGTGGCTATGCTACCGGCTCTGGCTGCCTCTCCAGCAAGCAGTGACTTTGTTGTTTTGGCCTTTTGTCTTGATGTGGAACCCTCAAAAGTTTCACCCCTCCAAATAAGAGGTGAAATTGTTGACCAGTCTCCACAAGGACTCCACATTTCACGTAATTAATTTGGTTACTAATTATGGTTATTCCTCTGCAACTGGATACACACAGTTGCACTAGTATTTTTTTTCCCTAGTGGGTACGTAGCACATAGCACCCACAATGTCACGTGTCATCTCCTTATGTCTGTCTGTCTGGGCATCAAAAACTGTAACATTAGCACGTCTTTTTTGTTGCTGATACATGTATATTTAGGTAAACGACAGATTAACTTTATCACTTTAAACATCAGTGAATTAAAATCACAACTATTCTCAATCTAAAATTTAAGAGTTTTCTTTTATTGCTGTAAGGTGAGAAAACCGTGTACAAAGTGAAAAGAAAGGTGCATTTATTTTATTTTTAATTTAATTGGGTTTAGTTTATAGGATATTTTATTTAAATTAAAATTAGATATATATCCTTAATTACTTTTCATTTTACATAAAAAAAAAATTCACTTCAAAGAGTGAAATTCGTCCTATACCTAATAAATAATACTGATATTTAGTAATGAATCACAATAGCGTATTTATGGATTCGAAAGATCTTACTTACCCCACAAATGCTTGAAATTTTCTATGACGTTTAATTAAAAGGGTCAACTTGACCAATAATACTTAGTTTGGGTTAGAGTATTTCTTATATTTTTTTTAATAAAAATTTTTGCTTTAAAAAAATTGACTTAAATATTTTTTGGTCCCTAAACATATCACCATTTCTAATTTTAGTCCTTATTAAAATTTTATTCATTTTTAGTCCCCAATATTTTAAAAATAGTGTTTTTAGTCCCTCAAAATCACTTTTTAGGGGCTAAAAAAATATAGATTTGTAAAATTTAGGGACTAAAAGTGAATTAAAATTTTAATAAGGACTAAAACTAAAAATGGTGATATTTTCAGGACCAAAAACATATTTTAGCCCAAAAAATTTAAGATTTGAATCCTTTAGTCAAATATATTATATATTTTAACAAATTAATTTATCATATATATACTCATATAAAAATCAAATTAAAGTCATTAACTCAAATTAATAATTTTCAACACTGTACATGTATAGTTCAGTTTAATTTATTTCACAACATAATTATTTATTTTTTTAGTTTAATTTTAATATATTGTCAATGTAAAAAATTTTATACTATAAGATATAATTTTTAAAATAATTATTATAAAAGTCAATAATTTTTAATTATATAACAATTCATAATTAGATGCAACATTGTATTCTGATTAAATTCTTCATTTTTATTGATTCTCTTGAAAAGCCTTTTCTTTTAAAATAATTATTGTTCATAAGTAAACCATTGCCAAACAAATACTCGGTACTAATTGTTATCTAAAATATATATATATATATATATATATATTAGATAACAATTATATATACCAACATTTTCATCAGGGTTTAATATATTTTTAGTCTCTCAAAAATAATTTGTCTTCTTTTAGTCTCTTATTTATAGAAATGTGTCAAATGTGATTTATATCTTTCAAAAAGAATTGTCTCTTCTTAGTCATTCATTTATGAAAATAAAAACTATATATAATACATTTTTATAAATAAAAGACCAAAAAGAATCATTTTATTATTAGAGACTAAAAGTGAATATTATTCTGTCTAAACAAACTAAAAATATATTTAACTTATTTAGTTAGTTAACATATTGGTATAAAGGCTTGAGGTACTGGAAAGTCGTAGCTAGGCAGGGGCGGGGCTAAAGCTGCAGTGTGCATTAGGTTGCAGAGACTTACAGTTCATGAATGTGACACATTCATTCCAATTGTAAACAGGGGATCACCTCATTAATTAGTTTCTTCTGTCTCTTTCCTCTCTTTTCTGAAACTCAACCAAATGCTCCATTTTCTCTGAAATTCCTGGGGGCTTAGAAGTATTTCTCAAGCTACACGTGTTCAATGACAAAAATCCACACTCAATTCGTTATACTGTGGCAACGTGATGATCTTGGCCTAGCTGGCTCTTTTGCATCTTTATCTGTCTATTTATCTATATAAACAAAATTTGACGAAATTACTGATTAATTTCCAGCTGCTGAATGGCTGAACCATTCTGGCTTCGTTGGATTAGCTTTCAACATGTGACACATTTGTGTATTTGGAACGCAGCAAAATTAATGCGCTGTAGCTGAGTCAAGTATCATGGTGCATATATATAGCATACCACAATGATAAAAATTTCACAGAATGAAAAAACAAATAAAACAAGGTACGCATCTGATCGATCACTGTAACCAAATAAGAATCTGCTATATGTTATAGTGCTGTCGGTTGAGGCTGAGTTGAAACATTTCAAAGAACATCAACTGAATCAAGTAACTTAAGCTACAACTATATATATATATATATAATTTTGTTTATGAGAATGACTTTTTTATGTGAGAATGAGAATAATCAATCTCAATCATTAAATTAAAATAGAAGGTCTAGATTAAAATATTTAAGAATTCAAATTTAAACTCATGTAACCATCAAATATCTAAAAGATTCACCAAACAAAAATCAAATCTCTAAAAGATCTCAATTATCATGTCACTCTTCTTTAAGATTGTCGTTAATCCATTACTATTACCACCATGACTGTCGCTATCGTCATGACCGTCGCCACCACCACCACCATAACTGCCTCCGCCACCACTACCATGACCATCATCATCATCACCGTTGTTGCCGCCACGACCATGACTATCATTGCCGTCACCATCACCATCACCACCATGATTGCCGCCACCATCACCGTTATGACCATCGCTACCACCACCACCACTGCCGATGGTGATAGATTAATAACAATCTTGAAGAAAAGTGATATGATAATTGAAATATTTTAGGACGTGATAATTAACATTTTTTAGAGATTTAATTTTTGTTTGGTGAATCTTTTAAAGATATGATGGTTACATGAAGTTTAAATTTGAATTCTTAAATATTTTAATCTAGGCCTTCTATTTTAATTTAACGATTGAGATTGACTGTACTCATTCTCATAGTATACGCCCCCTATATATATATATATATATATATATATATATATATATATATATGTATGTATACAAAATCTAACGTCAACGAAGCTAATGGAAATTATTGCTTAGAATATTCTGACGTGATATAAGGTGTCCATCTTTGACCACTTAGTTGTAAATGTATTGGATACATCCAAGTGATATATTTGTAATTTAAACATTGTTTGAAATCCTTTTAAAATAAAATATGACTTGGAGTATATATCCATGCGTCCGATTACTGTGGCCAACTTAGAATACTTTTATTGTTTTCATGTTTAATGATGTGTTGTCGATCTTAGAACTTGATGAATTAATATTGTCTACGATGACCTAACATGAATCTCTTGAAACTGATGACTGGCAATATCGGATACTTTACACGCATTTGGATTTTTCATGGCGTGATTCTTGGTATACAGATTATACTATATAAACGCCCACAATTTTAGCCATATGGAGGGCTACGAAACCCAAAAGTTGGTTTCCATCAGCATCTTTATCAACTAATGGCATTTGAAGTTATTTGCATCAGAGATATGTTGCCCACTCCATGGTGGATATGGCTCTTTATAAAATAACGCAGTTTAGATTTTACACGTGTTTGTGAATATATCTTACTTTTTATAAAAAATACGTAAATATAAGTAATAATTTTGGACTTGATAAAATATTTTTAAAAGTTTAGTTTGTTAAAATACTTCTAAAAAATGAGAATATATTAACATTCATGAGTGATAAGTAATTATAGACTCATAGTTTTCCTTTTGAATGAATATTTTAAGTTACATCTTAGCTAGGTTTACAAAACGTGTAATTTACTGACATATTTCTGAAAAAATAAGAATGATGAACAGTAGATTGAGTTAGGTTGATGGAGCTTACAAAGATTAGGTCTTAGTCTTGAGTGTCTTCAAAAGTAGGAAATCTTTTCAATTTATTTTAATGGTGCATTGACTCTTTATAGTGCATGAAATGTTACTATGCATATAACGATGTATATATAATAAACCTTTGAAAAAAAATGTTATTACTCTCAATCAATCGTATTTAAGATTTAAGAGAGAATATTATATATTGCATAAACTTCATCAATAAAAATTGTGTTATGTAATATACCTCCAAATTGGTGGGGGGCTATTGTAGCTTAATTAGATATTGTGAGTTTGATCGACTCTTTTAGAATGCAATTGCATTTAAAACTTCCAAAAAAAAACTTTATTGCAAAATCGACCTAACATATTTTAAAACTAAAATAAATTTTAAGGTGAGGCTTTTTTAAAATTAATAATAATATTTTATTTGAAATTAATGAATAATTAATTTATAAAAAAATTAGAGTTCTTACAAAAATAAAAGTAATTTTTCTTCCAACAGCATTTGAACCTCATTCACCAAAGGAAAAACATACTTTAATTTAGTTACCACTACACTAAACCAAGTAATAATACAAGTTATATAAATGCTAATATTAAAAACTTTTTTTTCTTGAGGGCCCAAAGCAAGGGTTTGGACTAGGAATGACAATGGGTAGATAGTACCCGTTTTTGTATCTACATTTAAAAAAAAAAAAATTCGTACTCACCTCCATACCTGTGTGAGTACTAACTTTAATCTTTATCCCCATACTCACTCGATACCTATTTACCCATATCCACATTTGCTACTTGCACTTTATTTAAGTATAAAATCAATAAATTAATAAAAAATGGTATAGCTAAAATGAAAAATCACTCTTAAACATTACTACATGAAAAAACTTTAAAAATATAAAATCATATATAAACAATATTACTATAAAATCATATTTAGATGATTGACAAATATCAAGATGTCTTTAGATGAAATGAGTGCATATGAGGTACTTCTCGTCACATGTTTATTTTTCATGTCTCTTAAAAGGTGGAGTTTTCTCGTTGCAATCTTTATTTTGCATGTTGATGCTGACTTCAAATTAAAAAAGGTGAAGAAAACATACAAAGAATTGGAAATGAAAGGGGAAGGTTTACAAGAAAAGACTAACCCTCTGTTTGGCATCAGTTAAATAGTGTGGAAATTGGGATGGGAGGAAAGAAATAGGGAGGTGAGAAATAAGTATATGTGTTTGGTAGTATAGAAATAAGGAGGGGAGAGAAGAAAAAATGTGTGGGCCCAATTACTGTTCATTTCCGCACAAAAATGGGTGGAAATAGTATGGAAATAGGGAGTGGGCATGTAGGTTGACAAAAATGTCCTCAAAGTGTCGTTCTTAGTTGATAGTCGACTATTTGGTCATGATAGTCGACTCTTATCACCTGCAACAAATAATTCTCACAATAGTAGACTATTTGGAGTAGATAGTAGACTATTTCGAGCCTTATTTCGCCACTGTCCAACCACGATAGTCTATTATTATTTTTTGATAGTCTATTATTGGTGTAATGCCTGGCTACTTTCAGGATTGAAGACTGTCCCCACAAACCAACACAAGACTTTTTCAGCATACTTTGTTCTCACTCACACGCTTCCTGGGAAACTTCCCAGTAGGTCACCCATCCCTAAATTGCTTCAAGTCAAGTACGCTTAACTGTGGAGTTCTTAAGTAATAGGCTATCGAAAAGTATATGCATCTTGTTAGTATAGGTGGCATTTATTAATTCCTTTAAGCTATCCTCAACTGTACAGTCCCACACCTGCACAGCCTCTGGATCCCTCTCATTCGGGTGTGTATTCGATTCATTCATGTTTCCCTCCCGCTAGAAGCCTACCAAGAGCCGCTCCTTGTCCATGCCTCATCTCTTTTGCACCAGCAATCACTCCCCACCCTCGTCAGCGCCTGGGATGTTACATGCCCACCAGCTTCCACTTGGTTCGTCCTTGAACCACACCGTACTGGGAGAGAGGCCTTACTCTGATACCACTTTGTAACGTCTGGCTGCTTTCAGGATTGAAGACTGTCCCCATAAACCAACACAAAACTTTTCAGCGTGCTTTGTCCTCACTCACACGCTTCTTGGGAAACTTCCCAGTAGGTCACCCATCCCTAAATTGCTCCAACTCAAGCACGTTTAACTGTGGAGTTCTTAAGTGATAGGCTATCGAAAAGTAGATGCGTCTTGTTAGTATAGGTAGCACTTATTAATTTCTTTAAGCTATTCTCAACTGTATAGTCCCATACCTGCATAGCCTCTAGATCCCTCTCATTCGAGTATGTATTCGATTCATTCATGTTTCCCTCCCACTGGAAACCTGCCAGGAGCCGCTCCTTGTCCGTGCCTCATCTCTTTTGCACCGGCGATCACTCCTCGCCTTTGTCAGTGCCTGGGATGTTACAATTGGAGTCTCATTTGCTCCAAATTAACGTGATGTACATAGGGGCAAAAAAAAGAAAGACAACATTAATCTAATTTCTTTTCTCTTTTTCCACTCAAACCAAACAACCATACAATATTATTTCTACTCTATTTCACTCTTATTTCTATACAACCAAACAACCCATATTTTCACTCTATTTCTCTCTAACTTATTTCTCTTCATTCTATTTCTTTCCATGCTACCAAACAGAGGGTAAATGAGTTGCAAATTGTTATTTGCAAACATCTTGAGCAGTATGTATGTATGTATAAGATATTTTAATTAAATAATTATATGAGATATAATATATATATATATATATATATATATATATGAGATATTTTAATTAAATAATTACACACACATATAGGTGAGGGTATGAGGCGAGATGAGTATTATAATATCCATACCAACACCCATCTCTATTAAATTTTGTAGGTAAATTTTCGGTCCCAACCCATCGCATTGAGTGGGTATTATTCTACCTGTTGTGGGTATTTTTTTGCAAGTATCTCTAGGGGTATGAGTAAAATTGTCATCCCTAAGTTGGGTCACTTTATGCTTAGGCCAGTCCTACTTCATTGCGTATAGTGGTTTTATTCAAAACACTAGTGACACGTGTGTGTGTGTGTGTGTGTGAGAGAGAGAGAGAGAGAGAGATTATAACCATAAAGACACACACACACACACGTGTGGGGGAAGGGTTGGGGGGTGGGTTTGGGTCATACAACCAAAAATATATGGTTAAGATTGAAAGTTAGTTAATAGTCATATAACCACTTAAAAAAGTCATGTATATTTTTCTTTTAATTTTGATAATTTATATATAATATAATGATTTATATTGCTAGTTCCTATTTTTTACAATACAAGAAGAAGATACATCATTTGATACGCTTCCTAGATATTACAATATGACTTCGAGTTTGTGATACCTCAATTTGGCTCCTGCGAGCTAGAAGCAAACATTATTAAATTTGCAAAATATCCAAACAATAAAGAAACTAATTAATTGTTGATTCAATTGGGGGGCAAGGTGTGTGATATCCCTATACTATTCTCCACTTGAAATCGAACTCACTTCCATTAGGTTTGACCAAAATCTGGGTCATTAAATAAACCAACAATGAAAGATACCAAATATTGCTCATGCTTCATCACATGCAAATCACAAGCATTGTACCCACTATATCGAATACGTATGGGACCGAAGGAGTTCAGTTCATGCCCTCAAAACAAAAGGGACAAAAACCCTACCCTTGAGGAACAACACCATATATGTTGCTTATTCAACATGACTTTCAAACAATTACATCAGCTGAAAACAACAGGGCACGTATGATTGTCTCTCATCATGGGAGGCGCTCATCTTACCAAAGCCATATATGCACCTAGTTTATAGGCTGCATTAATTTTGCATATAGATCTTTTATTGCTTAATTAAGATTACTACCCACCGGAGTTTATGATATATTTGTCCTTAATCGAATTTTGACGATCAGATCGAAGGCCTGTACTTTCTTGCACTTTCATCGTAGTGCAGTCCTTGCCTTTTTCCTTTTCCCCTACACGTCTAGCTACCCCACCATGTATGGTGCCCTTTTTAACAATATGATGAGAAAGTTTGAAAATGGGAAGAATAATATTTAAGTATTCAAAAAATAAAAAAAGTTAATAAACAACTAGAGCATGTCTTTATACAAATTGGTATATAGTAACAAGCACATAACAAGATAATCCTTCTATTGATTAGTCAGTGCCAGAGAGACGTCACGAACATGTCAATATAGGAAATGTTAAGTATACACATATAACTTTATTTTGTTAATTAAATTATCGACATGGAATCCATAAACTCCTCATTCTTGTTAAAGAGATTGACAACGAAAAAATCTTCATTTTTTTTGTATATAAAGTAATGGCTTCGTTTAGGATTTCATATTATTACTAATTTAGTTATCAAATAACATTACATGTACATATTTAATGTTTCACGTCAACGTTTTCATTAATGATTAACTTGTTACAAAATTGTTACTTTTGGGGGCCAATTTGTTTGGCACATACTTTGAGAAATCAAAATAACACAAATTGCTATATTCAAAATTGTATAACAAATAAAACAGAGTACGTAACTGTTATTATTTTACAAAAAATACTAGTAACACTCTCTTTTCAATAATTTTAATAATATTTAGGTTAGTTTTTTTTGTTAATCTCACTAACAGAGAGAGATGATCTAAGTTATTTAGTGGGACCAAAATATAAAGAATTTCATTCTCTTTAAAAATATATTGGCAAAGAGTGTTGTCATTATTCATTTATTTTATTTTATTTTCGGTTTAAGACCACAAATATCTTCCATGGACGATATAATCTTGTTTGATCCTAGTATGATTGAATTCGACTATAATAGTTCTTGATCATTAATTAAAAATTTCTTTGAGAACCTAGCAGAACTAATTACAACAGAATAATAACAGTTTTCACTCTAACAACCAAATTCCATATTGATTATTAGTTCATGAGAATTTACAATTTAGTGTTCCAGTAATGTAATGTATCCAAATTAATATTTTTTTTTCTCTCCCTTGCAAATGAAACTGCAGCACATACTTATAAAGAAATGATTGTGGAGCATGCATAGTCTTGTGGAAAGAGAGGTTAATAAGTATCATATAATTAATTCTGCATAAAAGTAATGTGAAGATATATAAATTTATACTATATAAAAATGTGTTTTTTATTTTTAAATTTTACATATGGAAATTTTCAATGGTAAACATCCAGAGTTCAGTCATTAATTAATTGTTAGAAAAAATTAAGAATCTCCATCTGGTCGGTCATCTTAATACCTAAAGGTTTGGCCAACTTGCAAATATAGAATCGCATCCTTTCAAAATTCAGGAAGGCTATGCATGTATAGTACAATCCACGTGATTTCATAGAATCTTACGAAGGAAAGGACACTATTTTCAACTGGCTATGAAAAGATTAATATTAGATTAATTACATATATGTATATATATATAAATATAGCACATCTGAAATTAATTAAAAACTCAAGAAGTACTTCACCTCATATTTTAATTCGCATGTGGTATATTTTTTAAAATTCCATAGGTATAACAATATTGGAACACCATGTAATCAAATTGCTCAGCAAATCAGTGAATACCAATGGAAACTTCCTTTTAATTAAGACAAAGTTGGCCTGTAGATTCACTGTCACTCCCAGCTTAGCCATTTGATTTGGGGATGCTACACTTGGTTTCCCTTTCAGAGCGTGCGGCTTTCTAAGAGGCAAGTTGACGACAAAGTTTAAGTATTCTATCATTCTACAACACAAGATACCACTGCAAATAATGAAAACAAAGCTAGCTAGTAAAGTAATTTAATAATCAAAGTGAACAAAGGTAAATAATTTAATGATAATTATTAAATTATCAACATTTCCTGTACGCGTAAAAGATACTTGTGGTCTGTATTAAAAAAAAAAAAAGATTATCAATATTTGTTCATGGAATTCCAGTATAAATGACACTATAGAAGAAATAAAATATTTCTTGTACTCTCGTAATTTATTTTGCATACAAAAAGAATTAATGATAATCATTACAACAATTAGAAGAAGGATTACTGGCCATGACATGACTTTTTTAGTTTTTTATAAGCCAAACACCTTAAACAAAATACAAGGATGCTGCAACCCATATATATAACTGAAGTTGCTCTGTTTCTATAATAACATTGTGTAATACAATATTTATTGGGCTAATGCACTAATCTGAAAAAGAATGTAGATATCTATTTATTTGAGATGAAAACTAAGAGCGAAATCTACCTTTAATAAGATCTAGCAATTGTACTAAATCAAAAGATTTATTCTTAAAGATAATCCCATCACAATTCAACCTCACGGAATGCTATAGGAAGAATTGTATAAATGTCAATCCAAGTTGGACATGCTTGGTGTGACAACCTACAAAGTAAGCAGTAAATACTGAGTCTTTTAATCAGTTATCACATAAAATATTCAAATCTAATTGAGCAGTATAGGAATTTTGTCCACAAAACCTGCCATGAGAAAGCTAAAACTTTGGAAAGAGTTAGACACTTCCAAAATTCTTGAATATTCCGAAGTCTTAATTTGTATAAAATCTTATTTGTGAAGTTCAAAACTGATTTTGCAGGCAAACATGAGTGACCTACGAATAAACACTAGCCATGAAGAATCCAAAATTATTCTCCCCTTGTTCAAATTAACTGACTGCAATAGATTTTAAAATTCAATCATACCTCCTCCCAAGTAAAAAGATTTTCTCCCCCCTAATTTTGAGGCCATAACCAACCACCTTTTGTCCATTTCCTTAAATATGAAATTAGCGTGTCTTTATCCTTAATGACATATTGAAAAATTTAGTAAATAGCTCCTTGAGGCTATTACAACCCAACCACGCGTCTTCCCAAAATTTATGACTATTGCCTCTGCCTAACTCTTTCTTCACTCTATAAAGGAAACAATATATCATTTGAGATTTTAAAACTTCTATTTTACATATTTCCTTCCACGTAAACAAATGAATTTAATTTGATGGGTTCAACTCATTCATACATGACTGCATATAAGCATTAAAATCCTCATATCTAGATCTTAAAGAATTTTTTCCACAACCCATCTCCTCAAGCAATCTTCACCTCCGTTTCGTTAAGAGGGATGAGTTAAATCATTATAAATTTTTATTTCCAAGGCCTCTTTTACTTTTCGGCTTGCAGACAAAATCTTATCTACGCTATCTTTCTTTTTCCTTCACGTCCACACCAAAGATTATTTCTTGGAATTTGACTGGGGATCTTTAGCTATTTGGGACTCTAAAGAAGGACCAATAACAGATTGGTAGATTATTAAAAACTGAGTTAATAATAGTTATTCTCTCCCCAAGGACGAGTGCTTACTTTTCCAAGAAGAAAGCCTCTATCATAACAAATAATCGATATAGGTTGCCTAGTCTCCATTTTTCTCTGATTCACTTAATTGGTAGACGAAGATAACTGAAAAGAATACTATATAGACCTATCTTGCAATATACTACCTTCGTCATTACATAAAAGACTCTTTTAACTAATTTATAGGAATTAATTAAGAAAAATAGTTAATATAATTAGTAGCATTAAATATGTTAACAATTTGTATTATTTTTTCAAAATTACTCTTATGATTATTGGGGCTGATCATCTCACTCTTTCTATCTAATTATTTTTTACTTAATTAATTAATGTGTGCTAGTCATCTTCTCCAATTCTCATAACAGAGAAAATGAGTTTATCTTATTAATTTATAGCATTTATTGTTTATTGACTACAAAAATTATACAGTAATTAATGGTATTTTAGCACAAAAAAAATGCAAGAGACAAGTAAATTTCTAAAACGAGTCTTATATATGGAGACAAAGGTAGTATGAACATAGACTCTAAGCAATTACATAAAAGTAATAAAGACATAGTAACACCTTATTTAGACCAAGAAACAATACACTCAGCTACATTGATACACCAATTAGACAATAAGCAATGTCCACCTTTTTCTTTGACCAAAACCACTTTCAAGAGGTAACCTTAATGTGATCAAGAAGCCCACACAAACCACAACTCTCAATTTTGAAAACTCGTCTATTTTGACATTTCTAAATATACTAAATAATCGCGATCCATCGCCCCCACACCTTCTTGCTAGTAATACCCACACCAAAGCTCTAAAATTGATTATAGAAGTGAGATAAGTCATATAGCATAGCAACAACTATTCTTATCCAACCAAAAATGGCATATCAAACCTAAGATGAAAAGTCAAAAAGACAAAAACAGGTGTTGTACTAATTCTACATGGTTACCACTTAATACAAAGGAGTTATTGCATTGGCATCACCTATTACCCCCTCTTAAAAAGGTTATCTTTAGTGGGGATTTTACCTAGCATCATCTTACAAGAGAACACAATTACTTTATGGGGTGCCAAACATTTCTATAAGGTACCACTAACTCTAGCTGCCACAGAGGAAGAAGCAATGGGCTACATGTAGTAGGACAACAACCAATCATAGGTTGATCTAACAAAGTACATCCCTGAATTATCTGCTTTCCATATCCACCTATCATGTTCCTTCTTGATGGATACCGAATTTAACATAAACTAAAGTTCTCTTACTAGATTTTCTTCCCATAAGAAGAAACTCCTCTTCCACTTCAAATTCCACACCCATTGCTCTTTCTCCCAAAACTCATTTCACCAATTGAACTATTTTTATTTAGTGACATTGAGAATAGGCTTGGAAAACAATCTTGTAGAGTAAGATCACTAATCTAACAGTCTTTCTAAACAATACCAAAACATCATTACCCATTTTTTTTTGTATTCCTTTTGTAAACCAATATCCATTATCAAATTCAAACACCTTTCAATAAAACATGTCTTTTAACCGAAGTGAGGATTTAGTAGCAGCAACCATATTTAAAACCTAACTCATGTCAACTTCGTACCTTGCATGCAACACCTTGTGCAAAAGAGATTCCTTTTCCACTAGCATTTTCCATCTTTATTTCCTCAAAAAACTCAATTTAAATAAAGAGATGTTCTTGTCCCCCCAAGCCTTTTTTCTTCTTAGGTTTACACAACTTAACACAAAATCTTTATTCATTAAACAAAGATGTCCACGACAATGACAAAGCAGTACATAAACCAACAAACCATCAATAGAACAAAATAAAAGCCAAACATCAGTACATGGACTAGAAGAAATAACCAATAGAAAACAAACATCATATACAGATAAGCATCACTCATCATCTAAAGCAAGAGCATCAATCTTTAGTTTAGGAGCGAGATGCTCATGAAAATGCTGATTTTCTTCATGGAGCTAGATTTGCAGTTTCATGAAGGCTTCAAGCTTTCACATAATGTCGGCCTTAGATGGAGAAGGTGGCTTGACATCCTCCGTAAGAGCATCATCCTCAACAATAGGATGTGCTTCTTCTTCAGCAGCCATATCTTTTGCACATCATTTTTAAACATTCAATCACCTTGAACCTCTATAAGGCTTATTTTGTGCAATAAAGCCTCATTGATTTTGTTAGTTCCTCAATGACAAGACAACTTCATTTTTAACATCCACTTTAAATTAGTCAATGATCCTAGAAACCATCACAGCACATGGTAATTGGTAGTCAGAGAACTCATTGCCTTTAAAATGATCTTAGAGAATATAAATCCCCAATCCAATTACACCTTTGTCTGTAGAGCGTGGAGAAGAACCAAATTATCCACTAAAAGTTAAGCATGGTTGCTCCCCTTGGGTGTAAGCACCTATGTAATAATAAAGGCGAGCAAACACTTTTCAACCTTCATGGCACCTACATGAAATCAGTCCTTCACAATAGCTCATGGGTCCCTAAGAGCATCTTTATGGACTTGCATTTTGTCAAACCCAGCCAAAGCATAAGTGTTCAAAGAAGACACCCTCAAATCCTTAGACTTAATGCCAACAACATTAGCCCATGTTTTGCTACACTGAACAATCTTGTTCTTCTTGACCTCAACGACCAAAAAGGAATCCTCCACTCTTACACAGGTGTAGAAGACCTTCGCAAGATCTAAGTAATAGATACCCTCCATCTCCATGAAAAATTGAAGTCCTTGTGAATTCAACATAGTAGGAAATCCAAAATCCTATTCAAACCACTTTAGTAAGAGGGTTTTAGAAGGCACCACAAATCAAACAGCAAGACATTCATTGTACTTTTCGATGTATATGGGTTAACCGAACCAATTGCTCACATTGGAGCCTTTGTCTTATGAGGTTGAAGGGACTTTTCCACTTTTTGTTGCCATCTTCTTCTTGTGTTTTTTAGGAGGAGAAAACATTTTAGGAAAATAAGTATAAGATAAATTGGGGGTTTGAAGAGATTGAGAGGTTAAAGAAGGGAAATATGAGATAGGTATGGAAAAAAATGAGTGAAAACCTTATTTTATAGTGGTTTAGATGAGGGGGTGTGAGAAAGGGAAAAGGGGCGACTAATCATTGTGTCTGAAAAACAAAAAGACATAGCTATTTGAAGAGTCATTAACACATGGTAATTGATTAAAACTAGATAAAAACATTTTAGATTCCATTTTATTGATATTTAAAAGAGTGATTCGACTTTGAACATGTTCACCACTCAACTTCTCTTCGATTCACACTTTGGTTTGTATACAACATCTTTATTTTTTTTCCTTTCCAAATTTGTTCAATTCTATTTCAATCACTTTTTAATTTTTCTTTTTGTAACTTACTTTCCACTTTCCTCTGCTATTTTCTCTCATTTAATCTCTAACTAGTGATTTGTGTTTATTTATTGATTAATGGTTTGGGATTTTGTATTGTTCTCAATTTTACCTGTGTTGGATTGCGTCATTATGCTTTATTTTTTGAGTTGAAAAAAAATGTCAATAAGCAGAGGAATAAGAAATGGAGCAACTGAAGGTGAAGCAACTGGACCTCCATATCCAAAAATGAGAACTGATGTGGCATGGAAACATGGTGTTTCTATTGATGGGGATGAAAGAAAAGTCAAGTGCAAATACTATTATTGTTTCATCATTGTAGCAAAACCTCCTAAAAAAAATCAAGTGACATTGAGGGAGTGAGTAGTAGCTTTGTAGCCTTTGGTGCTCTATCAAAAGAGACTGGTAATGGTGGCAGTAGACCTAATGGTAATCCAAATCTTTTCGAGAGAAAGATGACCTCTCAAATCACAATCAACTAGATCTTCAAGAAGAACGTGAAGGAAGAAGCATACTAGGACATTGCCTTATTTTTTTTTTCTACAATAATGTTATCCTTTTTAATGTGTGGCCAATGGTGAAGAGTACAAGAATGTGCTTAAGTTAGTTGCCCGACATGGTCTAGGATTTAACCCACCATCTTACCATGAAATTAGGGTGAAATACTTGAAGCATCAAGTTGAAAAGACCAATCTTTCTTTGGAGGATCATAGGGCTTTTTGGAAGAGATCTAGATTTAAAAATAATGACAAATGGATGGACTGATAAGAAGAGGATGACTATATTGAACTTTTTTGTAAATAGTTCCCTTGGAACTTTTTTTTAAGTTTGTTGATGCATAACATATGCAAGATAGTCAATAAAATTTTCCAAATGTTGAATGATGTTGTTGAGGAGGTTGGGGAAAAAAATGTTGTCCATATTGTCACGAACAATGCAGCAAATTACAAGGCAGTTGGCAATATGGTGATGCAGAAAAGGAAAAATCAGTAGAGTAGAGAACACATTCAAAGTTAAACTTGAATCACTCTATCTCTGCAAGTGCGAATCACTTTGGCTCCTCGCAAACACGTTTGTTAATCTCAACAACATGCGAATAGAGGAGAAATCAAGATGAAGGAAAAGCCAAATGGCGTCATGGTGGCACGATTCAATTGGTGGTGGTCATTCGATGCAGGTCGCGATGAGGAAGAGAAGAGAATTGAGGTAGTAAAATAGAAGAAATAGGATGTCGGATACGTATTAGGGTTCTTTAAGCAAATTGGCATGCAACCTAATCATAAAATATTTAGCTCGATTTTTTTTTTTGTTTTTCGCCTTGTTAGGGATCATCGATCCCACGATATAGTGTGGAAGATCACGATCCCACAATGTTCTTCCTTAATTATGATCCCAAGGACAAGTTTGCACAGACGTCCCCCCACAAAATGTAATATCGTGCTATCTCGTGATAAAGATCACAATCTTAACAACCTTAGTAGCACCCTCTCTTGATGTCTTCTCATGCACTACCTTAGCATGTGATATTTTTAAACTTTGGGATAGTGAAAAGGCAAAGCTAGAGAAATTTCTTTCCTAACATTGTCATAGGGTTTGTCTAACCACAAACATCTGGACTTCATCTCAAAATCTTAATTATATGTGCTTGACGACTCATTTTGTTGACAATAACTAGAAGTTGCAATTTAAGGTGTTAAATTTTTGTCAAGTCACACGTCACTTAAGAAAGACTATAGCTAAGACGGTTGAGCATTGCTTGAATAATTGGGGGCTTAATTGTGACACCAATTCACATTGAACATAACCCATACTTATTTACTTATTTAATAATGCGAGTAAAATTTGTCTCTGCTTTTAATACTAGAAAATTTGTAAATTTAACTAAATTTGAAAATGATAGTAAAAAAAATAAAAGTTGTATGTATTTATCGTAGAACTGTACATCATGATTTCATAATCAGAAAAATTACTCGAATACAGGGAGATCCAAATATACATCAAAATAGTTACTACTTATTCCCAGTACATAAAAAAGATCCTAGTCAGAGCAGTGTCCGTCTATCCTATCCCATAAAATAACAAACTATCAGACTAACCCTATAGGTCCTCATCAACAGCCGGGTCTTCATTAACTGCGATCAAGCATGCATAAAAGAAAAAGTAATAGAGTGAGGTGATTTGTTCTAATATCACTTTTACATGTATGGTAGGAATTCTACCACACAATACAAATAAAACACAATTGAAAAAAAAAAGGGAAGCCTAAAGTTTATTCTATGTTATATAATTCTTGACTTGATATGGATTCATACTTTCCATTAGTGAGTAATAGTTCTTAACAGAACCTGAGAAGTGACTGGGAGTACATGTACCTCTCTCAACACCATCACATGGTACAGTCCTCATCATCATTGAGGAACAAAATAATAATTTAGGATATCCATTTATAGAGGTATACTCTCACCAATCCTAGTGATACTGAGCAGTTGTCAGGGTTGTCAAGTTGGTTAAGTGATTATTCTGGCTCAAGAGCACTATCTTGGCCATTAGGACGCTCACCACTCGATAACATACCCTCTATAACTAATCATGGGTCCCTGCCTTTCATGCTGCAGTGTACCAAACCGTAGCTTCCCTAGCAGGGTGTCATGCTATTACATGTCTCTTGCTTTATATTACTCACTAATTTATCACTTCCTAATTTCTCAAATAGAGGTTTCTCTAGTTTCAATTAATTTGAGTACCAATACAATCAATATTTCTGCCTTATATTGCAGAAATTGCACAATATCAAAATAGAATAACAACATAGTAATTATAGTTTAATTACTAAAATTTTGGCAGAATAACAACTAAATAAATACATTTTAATTTTCTAAATTTGAGCAGAGTGACAACTTAGCAAGTGCATTTTAATTTTCTAAAATAAAGCAGAGTCACAGCTTAGCAAGTGCATTTTAATTTTCTAAAATTGAGCAGCGTAACAACTTAGTAATTATAATTTAATAATTTAAATTTGAGCAGAGTAATAACTTAGCAATTATAATTTAATAATCTAAATTTGGGCAAAGTAACAACTTAGCAAAAATTAAAGTTTAACATTAAACAATATAACAATAATAATAAAAAAACTTAAGCTTAAACAGGTTTAGGGGAAAACCCTTCCTACCAATATGCAAAGTAACAATAATTTAGAACCAACCCCACTCCCCCCATTACCTGTAAGGTAGTTGATGAAGATGATGAAATTGTTGATGCAAAGCACCTAGGAACAGAACTTTATTAGTTGTTGGAAAACTAATAAAATTTTAGCATAAAAACAAAGTAAAAGAAAAAAATTTCTAGAGAGAAAAGCTCTCTAAGAATTTGGTAGCTTGAGAGAGGGAGAGGTGCTGAAAAATGATCTAAAACCATGGCTATTTATAGAGGAGGAGAAGGGGTTAAGTATCCACAAAATTACATAAACCATTATATAAGCATTATGTCATAAATCTAATTTTTATTTATCTTTAATATAATTTAGGGACACATACACCATTTAGGGTGGTGAGTCACCCCTCCTAGGCTTGGGGACGTGCTTTATGAGCTGTCCTCAAGCTCCTTAGTGTAAATTTTATCTGTAGGTAAATTAATCGCTACTGATAAAAACGCTTAAACTTGAAAAATTAGCTTTTAATATCAAAATAATGCATTTTAATGCAAAACTGGACAAATACATTATTTTTCATCAAAAATAAATTTCTAATAATAAATTTTAATTTTTATTAATTTAATTCGAATTATATGTATTTATTTTTTATTTTTAAACTAGAAAATTCATAAAAAATATATTTTAATTCAATAAATACCAAAATTTTATGAAAATTATAAAATTAAATATTTCACCTATAATAAAACTAAAATTACCATTTTCACCATTTTTGGATGTCAAACCAATACTGGCTGGCTTATCGAACACCTAGCGACATTTTGGTCATTTTACACAGGAATTCCAAAAAATTCCCAGAAAATTTCCAAAATTATTTTTTAATACATATGACATGATTCCAAACTCAAATTAACATTTTACTGTCAATTGAATCTTCTTCTCATGTCAACCCTTAATGTTGAAAAATAAGGACAAAATCATTATTTTCTAATTTCTCCGGGCTCCGGCTTAGAAAAATTATTAAAAATTACTATTAAATAGCTCTTGAAATTTTGAGCATAATGGTGGAAATCAGAATTTTGAAATTCTTTCCCAATTTTTCAGAATTACATTGTCAAATATTAGAAAAACGGTTGAAAAAAATTGAAATAGGATTATTATGTTTTTCACTATTTTTCTTTCAAAATAAATTTTTTATAACGAAATATACTTAATATAAAATTTTCAAAATATTTTGAAGTCAAAAAGTCTCTAGGCTACTCCTGCAGTCAATCAAGGGTATTTTGGTTATTTTACAAAAACTATCTTAATAAAATCCCAAAAAATTTCTAAAATTATTACTAAATATTATAAGTATATTGATAACTTAAAAATAATTTTTAAACACTTCTAACTATTTTTTTTCTTTCTGTTATCTGACTTTTTAAGGGCAAAACAGTCATTTTACCCATTTTGAGCTTAATTCCCCAATAATTTATTAAAAATCTAAACTAAGTACTACATAATTGTAGTAATAAAATTTTTGAGATGTTCATCTTGTTCTCCAAAAATAAATACAGAATAATTAAGAAAATAATTTGATATACAAAAATAAGAGTGTTACATTAATCGTGTTCTTACTTTAACGATTGATAATGCCCCATCAAATGATGTTGGAATCCAATCTCTCAAGAAAAGGCTAATGTCTTAGAATAGTTTGGTTATGAAGGGAGATTATCTTCACATGTGCTGTTATGCGCATATTTTGAATTTGATTGTGAAAGATGGTTTCAAAAAGAATATTGATGTTATTTCGGGAATCTGTGCTGTTGTCAAATATATAAGATCTTTCCTTTCTTGGTTGTCTAATTCAAGGCATGTGTTGAGCAGCAGAACATTGAATATAAAGGCATTATTTGCTTAGATGTTGAAACCAAATTGAAGTATACCTACTTGATGTTGGAGGCTGCATTGAAACATCATAAGGCATTTGATAAGCTTAAGATGCAAGATAAAAATATACCAAAGAGTTAAAAAAAGGGGAAGATGTTCCTACATATGGTGATGGGCCATTGGGAGTTTGTGTGTGCAATCTTGCCATTTTTTAAATTATTTTATGATGCTACTTTGCACATTTCTTGTTCAACTTATATGACTAGCAATATGTACATGTTTGAGGCCTTTGGAATTGGAAGGAAGATCAAGCAAATGTGTGCTTCCAAGGGTGTGAGTGTAAGCATTATGGCTAAAAGTATGAAAAAGAAATATAATAAGTATTGGGACAATCTTGATCATCTAAACATGTTTTTATTGATTTCTCTTGTGTTGCATCCTAGATACAAATTACAATTTAGGCATTGGTTGATTAATCAAAGTTTTGATGGTGAAGTGGCATTTAATCTGAAAGATAAAGTGGAATCTAGTTTGAGATTACTTTTTGAAGAGTATAATGGTGGAAGAGAGATGAGTATGAAGCTAACTTATAGGAAGCTTGGCTTAATGAAGGATGTAATGATGATCTTTGTGGTTATAACCAATTTTCCAATCAATAGGCTCAAATAAATCCGAATTAAGTAAATATTTGGAAGAAGCCTTAGAAAAGAGTCATGGAAATTTGCTTGCTATTCTTGCAAACATGAGTTGGTGGAAGCTAAACTCGGGCCGATTTTCAATTCTTGCAAACATGGTAAGAGATTTGTTTGCTATACCTATCTATATCGTGGCCTCTAAATCTGCCTTTAGTATTGAAGGAAGAGTTCTTGATCCACATTGCAGTTCCCTTACATTGCAAATGGTGGAAGCACTTGTTTGCATGCAAGATTGGCTCAAAGGAACACCCTCAACATTGTCTTCGAATGAAAAAAAAAAAAAGATTTTGAAGAGCTTGAGAAATTTGAACAAGGTAATAAGATTTGTTTTATAGTATGTTATTGTGTTATGTACTTATTATAATATGAATGATAACTAAGGTTGTTTTTCTTCATTTTGTAAAAATTGTTCCTCACAGGACGTTACTCATTCAACTGCCTTTGTTACACTTGATGATTGAAGATTGCTTCTTTTTTATTTCTTTTAGTTATTAGGATCATTATGTACTTAATTAGTGATACGTTTGGACATTATAATTTTATTTAAGATCATTTTCAAATTGCTTTTATGAGTTTATCCCTTTTTGTATGTAGTAGATGATGTTCTTATTGTTGATATATTCACTTGCTATCTAAATTGTGTTTTTTGTCAGAATTGTGTTTAAATTGTTCATCCTGTGAATGCCTTTTCTAGGAGACATTTAAGAACCCTTATATGTGAGAGATGTAATTCACAACCTACATTTGTGAGGTGTGTTTTTAATATGTTTAGACTTATTATGGGGGACAAATTGACTTTTTTATCTGTCATTGTTGTTTTTGTTGGAGACTTAAAACTGTTGTAGGTGTTAAGTTATTCTCTTGTGGTTTTTCTATTATTTCCTATTGGTTGGTCAGAGCACTAACCCCACAAAAGGTATATCCCCTCTTTATAGTAGTAGGTAGACTGGCTACTGTACTTTTTTTATGATTCTAAAAGTGGTAGTAGTTATTCTATTGAGGAGTACTTTTTGTTAGATCTTATACAATATATTATAGAATCCATACCATTATCATTTGCAAACATAAACAACAATTCACTTTATGGACAAATCCCATCACAGCTTTCCTAATTAGGAAGCCTTATTCACCTATAAGTTAGTTATCAAATATTGGTGACATGATTACAATCATTGACATATTTTTTTTCTAGCTTTTATTTAATCCTTCATTATCATGTTTATATCTTGTTAACAAGTGGTATCTTTGGACATGAAGTCTTCTTAACAACAATAACTTTACAGGATATTTCCCCTCGAGCTCTCTGAGATGCCAAGCTTAAGATACTGTACGATTTATTATTCTGTATTAAATATGCTTGTATGTATGTATGCATGCATGTATGTATACAGCTATAGTTTAGGGTATTTTGTCTTTTTGAAAAAGTCATAGGCTCAAGGTTAAATTTTGAGGGACAATACAGTAATCTTTCTCAGTTTAAGAGTAGAATGTGGGTGGCACTTTTCTCTTTCATTTTAGGATGAATTCAAACTTGAAGCTTTTATCAATTTTGTGATAAAACAAATTCTTATATGTCATTTATAAATTTACCTGTTGATTATCTGTTAATGGCAAATGGAATAGATCATCCTTTGGAAATATATTCTTTTGTTGATCCACTATTTACCCATCAATTCTTTTTTGTTTTGTGTAAAATTTGTTTTATTTGTCAATTTAGATAATGAATTGTATATATGTGGGCCTAATTTTTTGAGATGAGGAAAAGAAGGATTTATCATCAATTGTATATTCAAATTGTGTATTTTCAAGCTTGTCCTATTTTCCTTCATCTTGAGACGTGGCTACATGCTTTATAGTGAATGAAAAATTATCACATCATACTACTAATACCTTTATGACTTTCTATCTTAGATGACTTTGATCTTGCCACCCAATAATTTTTATGTCCAACTGATATTTTTGCCTATGATGCGATGGATACCATATAGGCACTTATGCACTTAGATTAATTCATCAACCTATTCTTGGATACTTTTTGTAGTTTGCTGGAGTTGATTCACTACAAGCAAGAAATGTGGTTCAGCTAGTGCTGGTTTTGGGCCTCACAGTTAGGTGGATCTCAACATATAACTTCAAAGTTTCAAACAAGGAAATGATATATGCACAACAACTACATGACTATGAAAACAAAGTGATGGAGGTACAATAATATTGATTGTTTGTGAGCACGATGAGTGGGATCTAGTCATCTTCTCATTCTGATTAAATGTTGATTTTTTTAATATTCTTTGTTGTTGTATTAACGTGAATGTATTTGCATCCCTTAACACTATCTTGCTCTTACTAACAATGTTTGGCATCTTTGTGTTATTCTATGGCCTTATAAGGATCCATGTTTTCTAACCATGTAAACTTATTTTAGAAAATAGAGGATTATGAATTTCCATATTTATAACTAATTTAATATAGATGTTTTGTTTACTTTGTTGCTGCTAATGATTATATGGTTTGATGGGTAATTTCTATGATCCCAAGATAGTAATTATGTTCGTTCAAGAAACAATACAATTGTTTTTGCTTGATTCCCATTCTTAAGTATTTGCTAAACTAGAAAAGAGATTCAAGATTTTTCTACTCTTACAACAAGACCTACTTTAAGATCTATTTGGAAAACCAAATTTGGGAAAACTGGTTTAAAAACCAACTCGAAACTAGTTTGAAATCAATTCAAATTGGTTTGGTTTTCAAAATCAATTTCAAAACCAATTCAATTCAAAAACTGGTTCGCTAAAATAGTTTGGTTCAAGATCCTTTTGAATTGATCCATTTAAAACGATTTGATTCGGTTATCAAAAAAACTGAACCATGCACACCCCAACTATTAGTTGGCACTCCTTCCTAGGCGCGATAGCCTTGTTAGGTGTCTCATCGCTATGCAATAAGATTGATGCTAGACAATAAGAACAAAAATTCTCATGTCCAAGAAATTTTCATGAATTTTGGTAAGTATTTATATAAAACGTAATTTCTATTTAAAATTCTAATATTCATAAAACTATACTAATTTTTATCATTCCTATGAGATTTCGTCTTTTTTTTAGTATTTAATTCCTTAAATTAGTTCAATAATTTTTCATGAGTTAAAGATTCATCAAAGTTGAACCAAGAAATATCGATAAATGCTAGACTTTCAAATTAGTTGGTTTCATTAGAAACTACACCTATTAACAAGGCTTTGTATGCAGGTACTCCATAGAAAACCAACTCGCAAGGCTCAAATTCAGTTGAAGATAGGACAATTTTAGGTGCATTGTCAGTTAAAGAGCTCAAATAGTTTCCAACTTCTTCATTGCCAAGAAAATCACCGTGTTGGAGTCTGGAAGAGATGCCCATTATAGGCTCTATTGGGAGCTACTGGAATTATGGGGGCTATGTTAAGGTGATTACATATCTCATTGTTTTATATTTTTTCATATTACCGATTTATACATATAATTTTTTACACCATTATTTTATTATATCTTTTTAATCAAACATTTCCATTTACAATTCAATATTTTCCTGCACTTTATTATCCTTGATAGGAAGTAATCAAATTATTATAATAATAAAATAACATGAAAAAATATGATAATGTGTGTGTTAGGATACCATACTACTGTATCCTAAAACTTATGTTGTTAAATGAATTTACATGAATTGGTTTCATATCTAAAATGGATTACCCCTCTTCCCTTAAAGAAGTTTAACCCCCCCCCCCCGCCCCCCCCCGCCCCCCCCTTTTCTCTTATTTTAGAAATTGCAGATTCCTTGATCCACTAAGAGAAGAAAGGTGGTAGGCATATCAGGGTAATGAACTATATATGAGACTCTCAAGATATTTTTCTTCTTTTTACAACATTCAATATCACTGATAACATACTAATTTTGAATATCGTATTATCAAATTTAACATTTTAGAAAATAAACTAATATTTTAAATAACTATATTTTCAACTTTAAAACTTCATTCACAGTTTTTATTTTGTCTTTAAAGAATTCAAAACTAGCTTATATGCAAATAACTTGATGAATGTCCAATTCGGAGCCAAATGTGATGCCTGTTTTTAGCTTAGTAGTTTTTGCTAGGCTATGATTGCAAGTTTAAAATATTTAAAGACCACTACCAGATAGACTTGTGTTCTGAACTTGTTTTGGATAGATCTTAAAAAATATTTAAATCTCTCATATATGCCTTTGTGAAAGATTCATAGTTATTAGGCAAAATTGCATTTTTGGTCCCCCTAATTTTTTCAATCCGCAATTTTTGTCCTCTTATTTTTTTTAGAGACATTTAGTTTCCCTATTTTTAAAAATTCGCAATTTTGGTCCCTTCACCAAATCTCTTGCATTGACCATTAGTAATTTAACGTTGATTATAACGTATCAATACTTAAATAACATGTTAAAGTCAAAGTCAACATTAAACTACTAACGATCAACGCAAGAAATTTAACAAGGGGACCAAAATTGCGGTTTTTTAAAAATAGGGAGACTAAATGTCTCTAAAAAAATAGGAGGACCAAAATTGCGAATTTTTAAAAATAGGAGGATTAAATGTCGCTAAGAAAAAGTAGGGGGACAAAATTGCAGATTGAGAAAAATAGGAAGATCAAAAATATAATTTAGCCTAGTTATTACCACTAGTATTTTGTATAAGAAATAAATAACTAATTCATTTAGATGAGTAAAAATAGCAAAATTAGTTAATTTTAATTAATAATGTCATAAATTTTAATTTGAGAAATGTTAGCAATATTTTCTCTAATATTCTTTTTTTAACACTCTCTTTATTATTAGCTGTAATTTATTCAAATGGTAAGTCTCATTTATCATTTAATGAGTCTCTCTCCTGATTTAAAAATGAGACCCACGAAAATTTGTAATTTCTAACAAATTCCAATCAATAGTAAAGAGAGTGGTAGAAAGAGGGTGTTAAAGAGAGTGTTGCTAGCATTTCTCTTTAAATTTTATTATGAAAATATCTATAAAAACAAATAGTTTAGGTGGAAGTTATATTTGATGACACTATCCATAATTCAAGAGATAATTTTTTCACCAATTAGTGTGACTTATATTGTTAATAAGCCAATGAATACATCTAATTGCATGGAAAATAAGTGTTTCATTAATAGACTTCACAATAAATTAAAGTTATAAAAAAAAAAACAACAATTAATGTATCTAGAAATGCATCTTTATTTTTTTATAATTAGGACAAAAAAAATTACACCTATTTACTTTTTATGTAAATTATAAAAGGCATTACTTTGATATACTATGGCTTGTTGATTTACGTAATGCAAAATGTATCATCAACAAGAATTTGCGTACGTATCAAGATCAAAGGTATATATACTATGAAGAATTAACTTGACATAAAATTTGTGTCCATCTTTTTCTTATTATTCTTTGTTAGAATGTTAAGTGTAAACTTTTGATTTCAATGAATATTATTTTATAATTAAAAAAGCAGCAAGAGAATTATCAGAACAAGCCCCCACCCCCAAACAAGAATCTCTCCAAAACACTCTTTTGCTGAATAGATGCTTAATAAGGAAGAACGTGGCTGCAGAGTGGTGTCCTAAGGGCTCTTGTGACGTCACCAACTTAAAGTAACTGTCTCAAATGCCACTGAAACAAAAGGCATTCACCAACTTGTTCTTTGTCACCAAATTGTCACCTTCAACATCAAACAAACCGGCCAAGGTTTCTGTCACAGTGCATATCAAACTCTCAAGATCCTTGTGACCTCTACTTTATCGGTTTATCCTGAAAATCCATCTACCCACATAAATACCATATATTATGCATAAAAGATAGAAAGATGCCAAAATTCCTGTAACGGGACAATTCATTTGACACAGCCAATGTCGTCCAATTGTACAACACAAGGATGTGGACTAGCAAGGGCATGACAACACCAAACCAATGGCTCTTTTATCACACAAACCCGACAATTCGCCGCTAAATGTTCCTGTCCTTTTCCCCCCAAGGTCAATGCCCACCAGCCAGTCTCACAAATTGGTTCTTTGAACTTGCATTTCACCCTTTTTCATGAATAATACTAACATATGCTTGGTCTTTACAAACCATATTTTTTAACTATGTAATTGAAATTTTGTAATGTAGCTGGTAGATGTCATCATCTAACCAATTCATATAGGACTTGGTTATAGGCTTTGATAAGATATTAAATTTCATCTCAAAACCAATTGGCATTAAGTAAAATTGTCTAACATATATGTAAACCACACTCAGGTACTTGAGGTAGGCAATATAGGACTTTTCATCGTTAGTTGCAAAAACAATATAAAACCTCTATATTCATATATATATCTTTGTTATCAACAGAGTTAAATCTAACAGAAGGACCTAGTTCTCTACAACGTGATAAACCAAGGTTTGACTCTCTATTAGAAAGGTGCCAACTTTTAGTGTACGACCATGCCTCAGCTCTCGATAACGATTGCTTCCTAAAAAAGATACTTGCGAGGGGGAAAATAGATATATCTCTACTAGTGTTATGAGTTAGTTGTCTTGCACATTAGCTGATCGGTGTCTTTTATGGTAACAATGTTCAAAATTAAAGCTAAGAACAGCTGCAGTTTATGTTGAATTCGAACATTTTGTGGGTTTTTCTTTAAAACATGATTTTTATTTTTATTTTTTTATTTCCAGTTTGGAGCTTGGGTGAATTCGGTTTGACATTGAAACAAGACGGATATGTTGGAGGACTTTTGTTTCATTTGTCATGTGAAGATATGGTTGGGTGTCGTGCATAGTCGAAGGTCGTAGTCAAGTCCATCAACTGGACCAAAATTAAGGGCAACAACCCATGTAGTGGAAAACAAGAACCCATGGTTAAAAATTGACCGATTTCTACAAAATTCTGGTACAGCCTGCAAGTTACTTTGCATTTTGGGCCATGTGGGTGTGTTTCCCTTGTGCTGAAATTTAGGACAATTTAGAGTATTAATGAGTGAAAGCATCAGAAAGTCAGCATAGTCATAGTCTCAGACATGGTGCATTTCCACTGATCGAAGGAGGCCCCCAAAAGAAAAACTGGGATGGAAGATGCTGGCAATTGCTCATTGATCATGTGCCCATTTCTCATGATTTGATCTGTCTCGTGACAAGTCAAGATCACCTTTGTCTCTCCTGAATCTTGGTCCTAATTTCCCTTTATTTCTGTTTTTGGTTTCTTCGTATCTCACTTTTTTGAATGGAGATTAATTATTTCAAGTAGATGCAATCTCAGGGTTTGAAATTTAGTTATCCTTTGTAAATTTCAATGATCAGATATAATTTGGTAATAGATTGAATTTTTGAAAAATTAATTTGGTGGCAAAATTTTTAGAATTAAAGTGATGGTGAAATTTTATTTTTTTTAACAAATCAATTTAATGATTAAAATTATTAGAAGACTAACATAATGACACATAACTTTTGGAAAATCAAACTAAAGCTTTCCACTTTATTCATTCTCATGAGTTACATTTATAGTCATAATTCAGCTGGTTCAATGCATGTTTAGATTTCAGTTAGATAGTTCAAAAGTATTTTTACTCTCAAAGCAATAATTTCTTTCTTTCTTATTTTGTACATTAAAATTTGAAATTATACATTAAAATTTACAAGAGTACTTTCCAACTTTTATCCAAATATAACCTCAATTGCTAGCCCAGTTAAAACACCCGTTTAAGCCCATTATTGAATCAGCTATAAATCCAGATCAGTCAAAAATCTGATCAAACCGTAATGAATTTAACCATATATGCAATATGTTAATACAGAGTTCCATAAATTGAGGTTTGACCCTGTTATATTATACCATAATTATAAATGTTACTATTATTATATTTATAATATTCTTAAATGTATATACAATTTAATTGGTTCAAAAGGTAATTCATTCACGTACGTTGATGGTTCAAGTGATATTGGGTTTGAATACTTTAAGTAAGATTTTGGATTTGAGTCTTGTAAATAAAAAAAAAATGGTTAGTAAGAGAGACCCCACTAAAGGTAAGCAAGTTTCCTACCAAAAATTAGTTATCGACAAAGTTAATAGATATTTCATAACTGTAACATAGTATCCTAAAAAAAAAATCAGCAATTCATTCGTTTGAAGTGTAGAACCAATGAATAAATGACCCATCACCTTACTGACTGAGTTAATATAACTTGGTTGGGTTTAATAACATTGGTTAAATCTAAAACTCAGACTAAGTTTGTGCAAAAATATAAAACCTGAACCTTAATCGTATTTATTTTGTTTATGAATTATTTTTTAATTAAATTTCTTGTTAAATTATTTTTTACTGAAGTGAGATAATTATTTCGTCTATAAACCAATACAAATTTTAGGATTCGATTGTTAGTGATTCTGTAAAAAAAAATTGATTATCAATTACCATCTCTCTTTGGATTTTCTTTATTTATTTATGATATCAAATATAGTTATAACTAAATAAAACCACAAGACTAGAGTCGATATAGCTAGTTTTTTAGGATTATTACTTAATTAGTTAGAGTATGTTTCACAAGCATTTTAAGTTTGTTTCTGACTCTCTCTTTTTTGGTAAAATTTCTGACTTTTTTTATTTGCAGAAAAATTTATTTGATCATATTAGTAATGTTTAGTAAGGAAACTTATTTTAGTAACTTATAGCATTTTTTAAAATGTTACTTCAAGTAGCATTTTAGTTTTTAACTTCTTATATTTTATTCTCTTTTTATCCTTAAAATATTTTATGGGCAACAATATTTTTAATTTATTGTGGAATGCCAGATGATAAGTTTTATTTTATTTTTGTCATTATTTTTTAGATTTTTTTATATTATATTGTTCATTTTAACCATTATACTATTTACATTATTAATTTTATTTTTTTAGCTTTATATTTCAAGATATTGCATAATGGATTAGTATGACAATACTAATATGCAATGATATTTAAAAGTATGCGCAATGATATTATCGTACTAATCAACATAGTATGATGTCTACTTAAGTATATGTTATTTTTTTATTTTAGACTTGGCTAAAAATATTGTAAGACATAATATAAAATTAATAGTGGAATGCACAAGGTGAAAAAAAAAATTGAAACTTAAAAATGTAACTAAAGTAACTTATCTTTAAATAAAAGTTATATAATTTCAAAATTAATTAAAAAATTAAAATTATAATCACCCAAAAATATATTTTATCCATAATATAAAACTAAAAATTATATAAAAAGTCATACATATAGATTCATTTTTGTTATTTTATATTTATCAATTATTTCAACAAATAATTTTACTAAATACTTATAATTCAACAAATTAACAGCTTTTAGCTAATGACTTTCAACTACCAACTAACTTTTCCAATTTTTACCTAGTTTACTAATCATAACTTAAGTACACAATTTTGGGTTCAATTATGAGATTTATATAAAAAATTATTATTTAAAGTTATTTTTACTTCAGTTCTTAATTATATTTCAAAAAAAAAAAATTATCATCTGTCGAATAAGGCATGTGATAAAGAATACAAAGTTCTAACTAACTCCTATGTGGAATGAAGACCAAGTTATCGCACTGCCAATAAGAGAAAGCCTCACTTTCCCATCTCTAATTGTCTTGCTAGGATGGGTAATTAAAGTTAAAGAATTGAAGAGGAAGATTTTTCTTTTGTCGACCTTTTCTCTTCTTCTTTTTTCTTTTGAAGATTCTTTTGTCTTTTTTCTTAATAAACTATTACATTAATATTATATTTCAATAATGACATTTAGATGAAATAAAGAACTATTTCATAGGATATAATAGTAATTTCATTTTTTTTCCTTTAAAATCTACAAAATTGTAGAATTCAAAAAAATAAAATAAAAGTAAAATTACACATTTGTTTTATATAATTTTTTTAATCTTTGTTTATTGATTTGTTTACTTTTTATTAACGACTAATATGATAATAATGTCATGTTATAGAAAAGGACAGAAAAATAAAATTAATGAATCTTAAATAGATTATGGCAATTCCCATTGTATTTGGTTCTTTCTGTATTTCTCTTTTATAACATAATATTATAGTTACTAAGTGTGTGTTTAATAGCTAAGAAATAAATAGGCTGTCGTTTAATAGCTAATGAAATTAAGTGTGTTTATTTACAATTTATGCCAATGTAACACAAGTTCTTCGATGGATTTAATTGCTAAGATATTTTATAATACTAATCCAAATGTCAATTGATGAAGGGATATTTACATTCACTCACTACTGTAAAAAACACTTTTTATCCAATTAAAAAGAGATATTTATAGACGATATAGAAAATAGGATGATTTTAAATCGGATTTTGAACCGATTTGAAAAAGTATTTTTAACTCGGTTAACGTAGGAAAAAAGTCACACTTTTTAACTCGGTTATGGCACAAATCGAGTTAAAAAGTGCACTTTTTAACTCGATTAATTGGATAATGAGTTAAAAAATCACATTTTTTTTAATATTTTGTTTGTTTTCTCATACATCCATCCCTGCAACAGACACCACACAAACAGGCAGGATATAAGCAATAACAATTATAACCTACTTTGTAAAACATTATGTCATAATAAGCTTTCAAAGACATTAAAATTAAAACTACTATTATTGTACCTAAAAATTTTCTAAACAAAATATTTATTACTAATTTGAAGGAAGAATGTTGCCCAATGTTGGCGGATGTCTAATATATCCTCTTCAGGCAATGGTTCCTTATCGATGAATATCTGCAAAATAAAATAACATAAGATAAAAGCATTAGCCAATCAACTATAAAAACTATAAGTATTATAACTTGTTGAAAATTATATTATCTTGTCCCATGAATTGACAATATCTACTGAAACTATGATGAGCATATGTTTTATTATATAATATACACACTTATGACCCCCCCCCCCCCCAACTTGTTTATTAGCCTACCAATGAGAATTGTTTTTAAATATAATGAGTTGTAGAAACTATTAAAAATTGTAATTGAATATCGAGCTCTAAATTACTTACATAGGAAAAAAAAACATGTAGACTTCTTTCTATTAATTATGCCTACCCACCAACTTTTGAACTCCGTTCATAATTCTATGATTAAAAAATGTACGTGCAAAGTATGTTATAGGTTTTAGACTTATAATACAAACCACAAAACAAATGTATTATAAATAAAAACTTACAATTCAACTAGCTGCTTCATTTTTTTGGTTCAACTTCTTATGCAACGAACACAACATGACCACAACATTGTCCCTAGGACGAATAAGATAAAGTGAAACAATTAAGATAAAGTGAAACAACATATCCATGTCATGCTTATCCAATCAATTTCACAATTTCATTCATACACAATTTCACATCATCTCAACAACATATCCATGTCATGCTTATACAAACAATTAAGATAAAGTGAAACAAATCTATTTAATAATTCCATTATGATATTGAAATCAACCAATGGTCCATATACTAGTCTTTTAGAGATAACATTTAAATCTAAGTTCCAAAGTAGAAACTAGTAGGCAAAAGACTTAACCATTTCAATTCACTCTACCTAATACCTAACTTTAGTTATTAGATAATGAAAATTAGATATAAATTTCTTAGTCCTTAGTTATCTTAATCACCTAAGTTCACCTTTAATTTAGGACATTATCATCTATTGGCCTTATATTTAGTTGTGTAATAATACCTCTTTATACTTTTCCTCTCATTCTACCTCAACTAATACCTTACTTTAGTTCATTAAAAGTTACTAAAATTAATACATGGCAGCTGCACTACACGTAATAAAATCAAGCCCTTAAGACCTTAAATTCACCCAAATTGTTCAATTTCACTTCCTACAACTTAGTGGTAACCATTAGCAAGCTTTTATACATCATTTAAACACTTAAAATTATCAAAATATGCAACTAAAATTATGCAGGACAACATATTAAAAAAACTGCAACAATGACAACCACATAAACAAAAACTGCAACAATGGGGCTCGAATGTGTGCAATGCAACAAGTTCAATGTGGGCGAGTTCGATGTAGTGAAGTTGAGCCAAGTGGTGAAACAACAAAAAGAGAAGGAGCTTCGAGCTTCAAGGAGTGAGATGGAGATTCTGTTAGGTACCAGAGTGATAGAATAATATCACACAGCTAAAATAAGAGATGAGAAAAATATGAATTGACATACAATAATTTTTCACGTGGAAAACCCTCAACTGATAAGGGAAAAATCACGGGCAAGACCAGAGAAATAATTTTACTAAATGGAAGAAAAATTACAACTTCTCTCTAAATATAAGGAAAGAACAATTACATTTTCTCTTATAATAGATAATACACCTCTCTCTATAAAATAAGAGAACCACTTAGAGAACACTCTTATATTTTACTCTCTTCAGTGGGATGATAAAACTGATCAAATGAGTTGCTATTTATAGGAGAAAAACCTCCTACAGCTTCCAACCCCCAACTAAAGTACATAAATGCACCGAATGAAAATTTGACTTCAAAGCCAAAAGTGGCTTTACAGTTTTGCGAGTTCACAGTCTCCCACTTAAAGCTACTTTTGTGAGCTTTTAAATCTTTTCATCTTGCCAATTCCTTGTTGCTTACATTTCTAATAGGCCACAAGAGGATCGACACCATATAAACTTGTCAGTGTTGATAGGCTTTGTCATAACATCTGCTAGGTTGTCTTTGGTATGAATCTTCTGCATATCCACACTTCCTTCCTCTACTACTTCTCAAACAAAGTAGTATTGAACACCTATATGCTTTGTCCTAGAATGAAAGGCCGAATTCCTTGCAATGTGCAAGGTGTTTTGACTGTCACAATACACAATGGTCTTCTACTGCTTATGCTCAAGTTCTTCCATCAGCCCTTGAATCCAAATAGCCTCCTTGCATGCTTGAGTAGCTGCCATATATTCAGCTTCCGTAGTAGATAAAGCTACACCAGTCTGTAATTTGGATAACCAGCTTACCACTACTCTTGCAAGTATAAACACATAACCAGTAGTAAATTTTCTTTTATCAAGATCACCTGCAAAATCCGAATCAACATAGCCTCTGACAATAAGTTTTGATCCTCCAAAATATAATGCAACATTCGAGGTTCCTTTAATGTATCTAAGGATCCTCTTAACAACATTCCAATGCTCTCTACTAGGATCTGCCATAAATATGCTAATCACTCCCACTGCTTGTGCAATGTCTGGTCTTGTACAAATCATGGCATACATAAGGCTTCCCACTGCTTATGCATATGGTACTCGAGACATTTCCATCCTCTCTGTTTCATTGCTAGGACTCATACTTGAGAATAATTTATAATTGACAGGAAGTAGGGTAGAAATCAGCTTATAGTCTTGCATGTTGAAGTGCCGCAAGACCTTCTGTAAGTAATTCTTTTGATAAAGCCAAATCTTCCTATCCTTTTTGTCTCGGTGAATTTGCTTTCCTAAAATCTTGTTTGCTGGTCCCAAGTCCTTCATATCAAACTCCCTAGTCAACTGTGCCTTCAATTCTTGGATTTGATCTTTGTTGGGGCCTACCACCAACATGTCATCCACATACAACAGTAAAATGATGAAATCATTATCATCAAACCTATTATAGTACGTACAATGGTCCAAACTTAGTTTGTTGTAACCAAGGCTAATAATGAAGGAATCAAATCTCTTGTACCAACACCTTGGCGCCTGCTTTAGACCATACAGAGATTTAGTTAACCTGCAAACCAAGTTTTCTTTTCCTTGTTCTTTAAAGCCTTCTAGTTGGAGCATATATATTTCCTCTTCAAGTTATATATGGAGAAAAGCAGTCTTTACATCTAGCTGTTCAAGATGTAAATCAAATGCAACACTCATAGCCAAACTAACAACCGGCGAGAATATCTCGTTAAAGTCAATACCTTCTTTTTGAGTATATCCTTTGACCACCAATCTTGCACGATATCACTCCACTTGATCATTGTCATCTTGTTTGATCTTGTATACCCATTTGTTTCCAATGGCTTTTCGACCCTTTGGAAGTTCAACAAATTCCCATGTTTTATTTCTATGTAAGGCTTCCATTTCTTCATGCATTGCTGCCATCCATTGAGAAACATCTAAACTCCTCAAAGCCTTTTGAAAGGTTGATGGTTCTCTTTCTTTAGTTAGAAAATAGTGCACATCATGGCTTACCATGACATAGTTTGAATGCCAACATGTTTTCCTTATTTGACGTGTTCTTCACCGAACATCTCCTCTATCATTGACCTCATCGAGTTCTTGTTCTCCATGCTCTGGTTCTGCTTAAAAAGAATCATATTCTTTAGACTCTCCCTCTATCTGCACTGAAGTAGTCTCTGGGGAAGTGCTGTCATTTTTTCCCACATTTTGCAATTCATTTTCTGCAAAGATTACATCCCTGCTAACAACAACCTTGTGGGCAGTGGGATCCCACAAGCGATGCCCCTTTACATTGTCAGCATAACCCAAGAATATACATTTTCTGGATTTTGGATCCAGCTTTGTTCTTTCTTAGGAGTTATACATCATGTACACAGGACATCCAAATACATGTAAGGAAGAATAATCAACTAGTTTGCCTTTCGACATCTCCATCGGCGTCTTTAAACCAATTGCTATTGATGGTGATCGATTTATCACGTAACAGGAAGTTTTAATTACTTCTACCCAGAAAGATTTGGCCACTCTCGCTATTCTTAGCATGGTTCTTGTCTTATCTAAAAGAGTTCTATTCATCCGCTCTGCCACACCATTTTGCTGAGGTGTATGTGGAACTAAGAATTGCCTTGAAATACCCTCTTGCTTACAAAATGTCAAAAAGTCACCATCTACATATTCTCCTCCGTTGTCTGTCCCCAAGCACTTAATTCTTTTGCCAGTTTCAAGCTCCACTTGTGCTTTGAATTTCTTGAATACTGGAAACACATCTGACTTCTTCTTGATTGGGTACAGCCACAATCTCCTAGAGTAATCATCAATGAATGATACAAAATATCTTGCTCCTCCCATTAATATTTTTGGTGATTCCTAGACATCAAAATGGATCAAGTCAAGTATGTGTTTGCTTCTAGTAGTTGCTCTAGCAAACTTCAATCTATGCTGCTTGCTTATTACACAGTGCTCACAAAAAAATAAATTCACCGTTTTGAGCCTAGGCAGGAGATTACGTTCTGCAAGGACTTTTAGGCCTTACTCTGACATATGACCGAGTCTACAATGCCACATCATCATTGCTTCTTCTTGACTTGCTGTTGCAACTAATGCATGTGCTTCTTGCAACGTATCTCCTAAAAGCATGTATAGATTAGCTGTGATCTTCTCTACTTTCATTACTACAAGATTGCCTTTCATTACTTTTAAGATCCCACCTTCAATATGGATTTCGCACCCGAGGTCATCCAATTGCCCAATGGACAATAAGTTTTTCTTCAAGCCTTTCACATGTCATACCCCTTGAATTGTCCGAACAGTACCATCATACATTTTCAATTTGACAGTACCAACTCTAGTAATTTCTAAGGCATGATCATTTCCTATGAACACAAATCCTTCCGAGATAGTCTCATAAGTTGCAAAACCAATCTCAATGTGGAGTCATGTGCCAAGTTGCACCTAAATCCACTATCCAAACATCATGAAGTTGTTTTTCACCTTTAGAATTGATTACTGCTTCGCTATACAGGACTTCTCCATCATTTGAGGTACTTGCAGCACAACCTTGAGAGGTTGATGCTACAGAGTTCTTTCCTCCATTCTTTTGTTGTGCCAACAATCTTTCTTCAAGTGCCCTCTCATGCCACAATTGTAACATTTGAGATTCTTCCTTCTTCAAGATTTTGATCTACCATGATTTTGACTCCCACTAGAGCCACGTTCCGTTGATCTGCCTCTCGTTATCGTTAAAGCCTCTGCCTGCTTTGAATTTTCCAACCTATCTTCCTTATTTTTTGCCTAGATTCTTCTTCAAGAATAGCTCCGGCAACATCATCAAAGGATAGACGATTGACAACATTATTATTTGTTATGTTGATGATGAGTTGATTGTACGAATCTGGTAAACTCTGAAGTAGAAGCTCCACACGTTCATTTTCTACGATGTTGAAATATGACGCTGTAAGTTGAGCAAATAGCGCATTCATATTGTTGATGTGATCCGTCACCAATGTTGACTCACTCATTCGAATAGTGTAAAGTTTCCTCTTTAAGAATATTCTGGTGTGAAGTGACTTGACCTCATACAATTTGATGAGAGCATCCCAAATCTCCTTTGCAGTCTTTTCTTTCGCAACACTAGACAAAATTGAATCTGCCATTACTAAGTGCAAATTGGCAATAGCATTGTCATCTATCTCTTTCTACTTTTCATCAGTGATATTTGCAGGTCTGTCTTCAATTACATCTAGACAGTTGTCTTTCCTCAAAATTGCCCTTATCTTCAATTTCCACAAGGAAAAACTACTCCTTTTGAACTTCTCTATCTCGTATTTTGATGCCATGGTTTTACACCAAATAATTTTTCATTTGAATCGACTTGCACAATTTCCACCGTGAATAGTACCGTATACTGGAATAGTGACTGTAGTCTGTGAATCAGTATACCAGGTAAGTTCCCAGGAAAGAGAGGTAGGTCACTAATAGACACTTAAATACCAAGTTTGTCCTAGCCAAAACTTTCCTAAACATGCACTTCCACGCTATCACACTATATTAGCAGTAGCAAGAAAAATTCTTTTCTAATGCGGAAGATCAGACTAAGCTACAACCACAAAGCATACTAAGAGTTTTCTTAAGAATCCGGCACCATACCAATGTGTCGCAGTGGAATAATATCAGCAACCTATTGGCTCTAATACCACTGTTGAGTACCAAAGTGACAGAATAATATCACGCAACTAAAATAAAAGATGAGAAGAATAGGAATTTACAAACAATAATTTTTCACGTGGAAAACCCTCAATTGATAAGGGAAAAATCACGGGCAAGACCAGAGAAATAATTTTACTAAATGGAAGAAAAATTACAACTTCTCTCTAAATATAAGGAAAGAACAATTACATTTTCTCTTATAATAGGATAATACACCTCTCTCTATAAAATAAGAGAACCACTTAGAGAACACTCTTATATTTTACTCTCTTTAGTGGGATGATAAAACTGATCAAATGAGTTGCTATTTATAGGAGAAAAACCTCCTACAGCTTCCAACCCCTAACTAAAGTACATAAATGCACCGAATGAAAATTTGACTTCAAAGCCAAAGGTGGCTTTACGGTTTTGCGGGTTCACAGATTCGAGGAGGGAGATGGAGCTTCGAGGAAGGGAAATGGCATAATGAATTCGTGAGAGGTCAAGGGAAATGGAGCAAGGAAGGGCTTTTAAGAGGAAAATGGCGTAGGGAATATGGGTGAGAGGTTCGAAGTAGAAGGGGGACGAGCTTTGAAAAAGCTTTCCGCAAGTTCGAAGATGAAGAAAGGTGATTAAAAACAACAGTTTTTAAATCGGTTTGGGGTCGAACCGATTTAAAAATTACTTTTTAAATCTGTTCAACAAAGAACTGATTTAAATTTTTAATTCTTAAATCGGTTCAAACAAAACCAAGTTAAAAACTTGAACAAACAATTTGAATGTAAACCTGTGTATATGTTTTTAAAATCAGTTCATTGTGAACCAAATTAAAAAAAGTTCAAAAAGTTTTCAAAAATGCCACCAGTTGCATGTTTTTAAATCAATTCATCTAAAACCGAATTATAAAAGTTCTAAAAATTTTCAAAACTGCTATCGTGTCCATTTTTTTAGTCAATTTAGTATAAACCGAGTTAAAATCCTATTCTAGAAAAACAAATTTTTTAGTAGTAACTAGAAATACATTATGACATGAAAACTAACAAACCCTGATATAAGAGGATGTATATAACTTAGTAACCATGATCCTTTGCCCGACGTTATCTTAAAATATAAAATCATGTAAATCTAACTAAACTAGTCTTGTGAACAACACATCATCCATTACTTCCAACTGTATACTAAAGATAGAAATGGACCATAAAAAGGCCAAAAGTCGTAAAAATGCCAAATAAAGATAAAAACTAGAAAGGAGTCCTTAATTTATATACTGGTTGTTAAATGTCAAAAGTGAATAGAGTGAGATTCGTACATAAGAGAGGATAGTGTAATGTAGTCTACATGTTAATTTATTTAAATAAATAGCTTCTTTAGAGAAATTAAACAAATGTCAAACAATCTATCTATATATAAAACCAAACAAGCTATTAGACCATAACCAGCGGTTGCATGTGCTTAACTTGTTATTAATCATTACTCAATTAGTTCTATATTTCTTTCGATGTACTCTCCGTGAAATTAGCGCATAACATAACGGCAAAAGAAGAGGAATATTGTTTGATTTCATTAAAGATGAGCAGCACATGTTCTGTTTTTAACTGTCTAAAAGAAGAGCCATAGAAATGAAATTCTTTAAGACATGTTACAGAGTCAAGGTGGGTGATAAACATTAACCAAAAAGTAATAAAGGGGTCACCATCATATGCTTTTATGAGTCCGTTGTTCATGCATTTCACGTCACTTAACCCTTTCATGTGTTTTTTGTCACATACTGTACCAAACTAGAGATTGAAGTATGCGTAGTCCTTTCTCAAGTAACCCCTATTAAATAATTGAAAATTTTAAAATCCTCGTATAATATTGTCTTGTTAATTTCTTTTACTAAATAAAAATATTAAATATTTTTTAAGTTTTAAAAATATTAAATGAATTGTGGAGATACTATCAGAGAATATGACATTGTTGTAAACAATTATATTATAAGAAAATTTAATTATATTTTTAGTCCTTTTAATTTAGATTATATACGATTTTAATCTTTTTAGATTTTTATAGTCAATTAAGTCTCTTTATTTTTAAAATTAAACAAATTTGACCCATCAGTCAATTTTCTTTTTTTTAAAACCCTCAAATGTTTTTTTATCTAAATATTTGGAAGTTTACAATTGATTGGGATATAAAATAGTTTAAAAAGTTAAGAAGTCAGAAATTTGATGAAAATTTAATAAAATTGGAAGGATCTTATACAAAGCAAGATTAGGATTTAAAAAGAAAAAAAAATTGATATTCTTATTTTGGACAAAATTTGATGTTTTGATTAGTAAGTTTTGAGTAAAAAAAGTTTTAAACAATTTAATTAATTCAATTTGTGAATATTTTAAATAAAAATGATGATCTGGAAGTTTTAGGTAGAAGAAAATTGACAGAGGAAAAAAATTCATTTGATTTTAAAAATAGAAAGACTTAATTTACTTGAAATAATGTAAATATAAAAAATCACTCATACTTTAAAGTAAAAAAAAAAAAATCGAACGCGTGAATCAATTGACACAAAATTATTTTAATTTAATCAATAGTCTTGAATTCAAGTTCTGGGTAAGCAGTTGTATTAAATACTTGAACGGAAAATTTTGCCGCTTATAGTGAATGTATCCGGATTGAGCATGATTGGTTCCCGTAGAATATATATATGATTTCTACCAATAAAATAAAATACAATTAACCTAGATAAAAAAAAAAGTTATAAAACGTTAAAGACAATAATTACAATCAAGCAACACGAGAGATATGAAACACGAGATGAGCCCACTTGACTTTGATGTTATTCATGCTCCCAATGCCTTAGCCATGCGAGTTCAGTCGCATTCATTTGTGCCGTAATATGTGCCCGTTCGATAGGCCATAACTCGTTGTCTTTTGGTTATGATTAGTGTACCGACATCTTAACATTCCTGTGCGCCAACCTGAAATTGTAAATGTGTACATAAAAGAACAGAATTGCTTTATGGTAATCGTACGAATAAATTGGGTACGAACGCATGATAAATAAGATGATTACTTGTTTCTTGGTTTTGCATGAAAAGGTAGAATCAGACTTGGAGGGAATTCAGTCGTGTTGAATTCGTTCGCAGTTTTTGTCCATAGATTGCTAATTTTTACGAATTTGTTAGGAAATAAATTTGAATATCAACACTAACCCTTGATTTCCGTCAATTTCTAACTTTATCTTTATTTTTTAATTTATAATTAAACCAATTACATGAAGAGATCTGTTTCGTATAAGAATTCGTGCTATAACTTTTCGTACCATATAACACTGCTGTAAGAGAAATATTTGTTTCCATTATTGTGTACATACAAACAACTTTTACATTGAACGACAAAAATGGAAATTGAAGTTGAGATATAAACGTGCTTGTTTCAATGAACTAGAATCAATCATTTTGGAAGGTGAAAGTTTTTTATGAATAATTCCCCCATAATATAAAAGTTTCATTTGCCGTGAGAAAAAAAAAGAAGGCAAAATAAACAGGTTTATAATTATTATTTTAGAATTAAAATTGTTTTTTGTAATTTAAGCAATTTCAAACATTCTACAAAAAATATTTACGAATACCAAAGTTGTGACAAAAAAAATCATTGATTAACGCAAATATAAGATACTAATATTTGAGGACTTTAATTTTGATTTAAACAATTTTAAACCCTCATGTAACATTTCCTTATTATTCTTCCTATTTAGTACTTGTTTACAATGGATTATTATTGAGAAAATAATAATTTTTTAAAATCTCCCTTAAAAAGTTTGAAAAATAATTATTTTTTAAATAAATTAAACTGAACACATAAATTATTAAAGTATTAATTTTAGTTACACTTTTAAATATTAAATACATTTTTTTTCATTTAATATTTTCTTTCTAAAATATTAAGAACATTATATAAGGAAGTAGCATTACTTGGCAATGTAAATTTTTTTTTTTTTACATAATCATTCGTCATATGTTAGCATATATCATTCAAAAACTATGATAGTTGCTGCTTGAAAGGTTAGGTTTTGCTAGTTAGTACCACAAGGACATTGTTTAATATCCTTTATTAAATTTATCTATAGAATGAATAATTTGTATCTATCTTAGAATTATCTTTTATAATATAATTGAAGGAATAGTATAAATTATTTTATATGAAATTGTATTAATGTTTAAATTAAATAGAAAAATATTTATATCATATGAAAATGAAAAATTTATATTAACATATATAAATATTTAAATAAATGATAAATATTTATATAAAATACGTGATTGAAACATTTTATGAGCATATTTTAATATTTAAATTTGAGGAAAAAATGTCTGCATTATTTTGAAAATGCATTAATATGTAAATTACATATATTTACATCATACAGAAATGAAAAGTTTAATTTATGAAAATGCATTATTATGAAAAATGCATTAACATTTTTATTTTAATTCCTTAATTAATGCTTTTAAGATAATTATTAACAAATTTCATATAATAGCACGACATGGTAATTTACTTCTACATTATAAATTAGAATACACAACTTGAAGAGTGAAACTCTTCTCGTTCTCTCAATCATTTTTAATATTATTTCCCTCTCTTTTGTTAAAGTGCATTTCATACACTACTTTGCAATTAGCTAAAACATTTCTTTTTGAATATCTCAAACTATTGTCATTTTATCTTTATTTATATATTTAATCTTTTTAATTGTGTATCTCTTTCAATTTACTCTCTTTTATCTATATCTTTAAATTGAATTTTAATAATTTTTTAAATAAATTATCAATAGTTAAAAACTATCTTATATCACAATTTAAATTATTCATTATAAATCTAAAATATAATTTACATATTCAAATATATTTACTTATTATAGATTTAATTATAATATGATTTATATATTAAAAAATATATATTTATTATAAATTTTAATTATAAAAAAGTACACATTTATCTTGTAAAATGCAGAGACTAAAATACTAATATACAATTACATGAGAACATAAAAAACATTCAAACATGTTAAAATCAAATCCATGTTTCATATCCCTAATATAAATTTAATATTGTAACAAAATATGCTAATATTAAGCATCTCATAATTATCACCCAAATCAAAAGCAAATGAAACTTTAAATTTAGAAAATTTAAGATTCTTTTTAGTGCACAATAACAACATTGAAGTCAAAACCTATGACCTCATATAAGCTACCCTAACTTTCCACCACTAGATCAATCCTAGTGGGCTAGAAAATTTAAAAATTTAAGATTCTTCTCTATTCATGTCAAAATATTTACTTTTAAGTTAATGACATACGTAGGGATTAAGAAAAGTATTAAATAATTATAATTAAATGAAAATATATTTACATTTAACTAAATTATTTTCTGCTAAAACACTTAAATTATATGTTTTTGTAAAATCCAATTAGTTTTCTAAAACGGTAAATTAAATTACACTCATTCACCGGACGTTTCACACTTTCAATTTACTCCCTTATACTTTTTTATATCACTAAACCCTCCTTAGTTATTTTATTTTATTTTTATTTTTGGTATCACTAAATCACCTTATAATACCTTTTTTCTTTTTTGTACCATGAAAACCCTTTAAAGGAAATTTGGTCATAAAAATATATAGATATAAGTTGAAAAATGAGAAGTTACAAGGAGAGAACATGTCATTTGCTCTTGCTAAAACGACAAAATAAAACAACTTATGCAAATGTACGAATGGAATATAAATCTATGTACGCTTTAATTATGTAAACAGGGCATAACATAAACATACTTCATCTAAAATTTAAATTCAAATGCAAATCCTAACAAACATGAATAAAATAAAATGTAACAAAATAGCATGCAACAATAGAGGCTTATCATGGGCATCAAATTAGAATCAATAAGAAATTTGTAGCTATGAAATTTGACTAACTGGTACCTAGACGATGGCATGACAAAACATGGATCTTTGTTCTCAACCTTTAAACAATTAGGCCCGTTTGATTTATTTAGGTCTAAAATTTTACCCATTCTAATGTAAGTTCTATTGCTAAAATTAATTTGAACATATATCATAATCACGTTCAACCGTTCAAAAATTAATTAAAATCTAAATCAAACGGACACTTAAGCCTGTTTGTTTTAGTTTTATTCCAAATCTTACGGCCCGATATAATTTTTCCAAAGGAAAAATTTGAGCATTCAGGAATTGGGGTGAGTATACCAGCAAGCTCTTGAGCGTTTATATTTGTGCATATGTAGAACAATTTCTCATACATAACAAAAGCAATATCTGGATACACTGCTTGGACATTATATAAAATGAGAATGCAGTAGTGTAATGTTCATTCCAAATTAATATCAAACTTGCTTTTATCAGGGGAAGCATTTCATCCTCTGCAAAGTGACACGTGAAAGCAATGTTAACAAGTGGAACAAACATTATGGTCCTGAATCTGATAACGTTTATTACCTGTCTTTCAACTTCAACAGCTGAGGCAGCTAGTCTGCGCTTCAAAATTGATCTGTCTTGCTCACAATTTTCTGTCTCTGTGTCTAACAGAAAATATAGGCAGCAAGATTCAGAGGGAAAGAGAATCCAACACAGCTATACAGAAAAATCTGAGACAAACAAACTAGATACTAGATAGCAGCAATTACCTAGAACTTATTATTTGTTAATCGATTTGTAATTGTTTAGGTCCACACCAAGAAAAGGAATTGTTTAAAGCAAAAGACCATGAATGATGTTGAATTTGTGATAGTTAACTCAAGATTGGCTGCTCAGAAGCAAGTTAGGAAAGAAAATAACTATAACAACAAGGATCTCTCTTCTAATGATGATGGGATTATAGAGGAGAACGATCAGAATTCATATTTGCATTTGGATGCCCCGAGTGAAGATGACTTGGTTCTAGTTGGAGATGCTAGTGGTGGTGGACTCGGTGGTCCTCCTATAGATGATTTGGATGTGCCTACTTGTGATGATGAAGACGTTGATGCTGTTGATGAAGATGAAGAACATATGGATGATGACTATTATGATTATGGATTGAAAGATTTGCTAAACTAGCAATCTAGATTCTACATTTGGACTATTTTATTTTGTGTTTTAGTACTTTCAGTACTTATTATGACTGGTATGTGAGCCTATGATTATGAATCTTCAATTTTTGTTAAATGTTGTGATTTAGATGTTATTTTTTTATGCATATGTATATGTTTTAAGTATAATTTGCATTTTAGGTAGGATTTTGCAATTGTGTTACTATCCTGCAATTTACAATCTTCCACCCCCTTCTCGATCCTAGGTAGGATAATGATTTCGACAACATTGATCAGCATGACATCAATAATAGAATGTTTCATCATAACACCCCCCCCCCCCTCCTTTTTTTTCTCACCTTCCTATGTTTCAATTGAGCAGAGAGTAATTCAGGACTATTAAATATTTGAAGCTCTTTATCTCTTCAACATATCCATTATATAAGAGAAAGAACAAGACAAGAAATTAAAAAGAAAAGTTACTATATGAAAAAATACCATTTCTTCTGCCTTTCGTTTTCTACTACTTTTCCTTTACTCTTCTAATTCCCAATTCCGTGTGAAGATTTAACTGACGCTGATATTTTGAATTGAAATACAAAATGCAACTGGGTCTAAATCAGTTTGTCTGAGCTGGATGTCTTTTCCATCCCATTTTGTTACCATTCTTATTTGACTTGGTTATACAAGGTTGTACCCTTAACTAAGCAATTTTCTTTCAGCAGCACATCAGAACGTTCATCTAGTTTTTCATGAAATTAGGAACCATTGAAGTCCCTGTACAAAGGTAATGAGCTGCTCTATTGTATACAATGTGCTAGGCTCATGAATATGATGTACTAATAAAGATAGGACACTATGAGTTATCATCTTTACTACAGCACTTATATAAACATAAATCTTAATAAAATTTCACAGATCCAACCCTGTAGCACTTTGAGTTGCTACAGATTTGTTAGGTAAGTCCAAATAGGCTGTGTAAGTTTCGATATTGGGCTGGGTTTAATTGGTTGAGGAAGTTAGAGTAGTTAGTGGTTGTTAGGAGAGTTCTGACAGAATTAGGGAGAAAAAGGCTATAGAGAGTGAGATGATGGGGATCATTTGGATAGTTGAGATTGGTTTTAGTGGGAAAGATCTCAGACTCTGGAAATCTTGAGAGGAACATTTGTATTTTTCTTTGTCCATCAAATGGTATCAAAGCTCCCAAGATCCTGGGAGTAGTATATGGTTGGATCAAGAATGGAGGCTCCCTTAGAGGTTTGGGAGAGAGGTTCAAAGATTGGAAAAGGGCATTTGAGGTGGACAAAAACCCCAAGAATCCATAAGGGAATCTGCAAGATGCAAGGTTGAGGAGGATCAAAGAGATGCTGGATAGCGTAACTGTTGGATAGGAATCCCAAAATTTATGGGATATTATCTTGTCCCATAATTTAAGGGATTGTAATCAACCATTTATTTTTCTAGTGCAGTTACTGTTTTTAGGGATTCCTAATTAATTATAGGAATTGCCAATTATTTGTTTCTTTTTTAGATTCTCTATTTTACCTATTTATGTACTACTCCGCCATTTGAATAAAATATGAAGAAGAATGATTTCTTCCTCTTCTAGTCATATGGTATCAAGAGCCAGATTTTCTACATTTTAGATTAAAACTCAATATAGCCTCATGGCTAATACGTCACCTACACCTGTTGCACCACCCACACCAGAAAATGTTCCGCATTCCAACAAAAACCTAAACAACAATCCACCCCATACGGCTTTTGACCTAAACCCCTTAATTCAAATAACCCAACACAAATTAAATGGGTTAAATTTCAGAGAGTGGTACCAGTCTGTCCTTGTCATCAAAGGGAAAGGAAAAATGGGCTACCTCACAGGGATTGCTCCACCAACAAATGATCCTTCATACAGTAATTGGGATGCAGAGAACTCTATCGTCATGGCTTGGTTGATCAACTCAATGGAACCTAAAATTGGCAGAACTTATCTTTTCTGCAAAACTGCCCATGAAATTTGGACCACCGTTCGGATATGTATTCCGACCTCCAAAACTCTGTCTAATGCTTTGAAATCAGGTCAGCTTTGCGTAATACTCGACAAGGTAACAAATCTGTGACCAAGTATTTTAATATTCTAGTCGAGTTATGGCAAGAAATAGATCTGTTTTATATTGTTTCATGGAAATGTTCTGAGGTTAGATTATTATATGACCAAATGTTGGAGAGAGAGAGACTATTTTATTTTCTTCAGGGCATTACAAAAGAATTAGATGAAGTCAGGGGCCGGATCCTTGGCCTTGAACCTTTACCATCACTCAAAGAAGCCTTTGCCATGGTTAGAAGGGAAGAAAGTAGGAGGAAAGTGATGTTAGAGAGCAATTCTACAGCTGAGAATCCTCAACTAAACTCAGCCCTTGTCTCTCGGAAAAATGACCCAAAGTCTATTCGTCCTAAAGAGGCAAAAATTTGGTGTGATCATTGCCAAAAACCATACTACACCAAGGAAACATGTTGGCTCCTTCACGGAAAACCTGCAAATTGGAAACCTCGAAGTCAGCACAAAGCTGCTGCGTCTGCCTCTGTTAATGTTGTTGAATCTGCTACTGGTTTAATTCAGCAAAGTTCAAGGCCTTTTTCTGATGAGCAAATAGATATATTGAAGAATCTACTCTCTCAACTCAAATTCGAAGCTCCTGCACCTTCAACCTCTACAGCAAACATTGCTCACAAAGGTAATGGTCAATTTTCCTTCTTGTCTATGCAGGAAAATACAAGGGAATGGATCCTAGATTCCGGTGCAACTGACCATATGACGGGGTCATTTGTTGACTTTACGTCATACAAGAAAGCTGATAGAGGTGTTACTACCACAGTAGCTGACGGTAATTCAACATTGGTAGCTAGTACAAGCGACTTAAAGCTGTCAGGATTAAAGCTGAAATTTGTCCTTCATGTTCCAAAATTAAAATATAATCTTATCTCTGCCAGTAAATTGACAAAAGATCTAAATTGTGCAATCATATTTTACCCTTCTCACTTCACTTTTCAGGATTTGTCTTCAAGGATGATGATTGGCAGTGCTAAGGAACGCAATGGACTTTACTTTGTTTCTAATTCTCCTTCAAGACTGGATTCCTCTCAAACAACCACCTCCCTGTCAACTGTGTCAGATTCAAGTATTTTTCTATGGCACAATCGGCTTGGTCATCCTAATTTTAGCTATTTAAAATAGTTGTATCCAGATTTATTCATCAATAAAAATATTTCCTCTTTCACTTGTAAACAATCTCAAACTAATTATCCTCCTCACTCTTATAAACCAACACAACCCTTCCACCTTATTCATAGTGACATATGGGGCCCTTCTCATGTTCCTAACATCAATGGATCCCGATGGTTTATCGCCTTTATAGATGACCATACTCGTGTTTGTTGGGTGTACCTCTTAAAAGAAAAATCTGAAACAAGTACGACCTTTAAACAATTCCATAAACTTGTCACCAATATTTTTGGGTCATCAATCCACATCCTTTGTACTAACAATGGACAGGTGATCCTAACGGTTACCTACAAGAACATGGCATATTCCATCAAAGTTCTTGCAACCATACGCCTCAACAAAACGGCATTGCCAAACGGAAAAATCGGCACATTTTGGAGGTTGCTCGTTCTCTCATGTTCACTACAAATGTTCCTAATCATTTCTGGGGAGAAGCTATGTTAACCGCTACTTATCTTATAAATCATCTTCCATCTAAACCCCTTCAATTCTCAACTCCTCTTAACTGCCTAAAAGTTTTTTTCCCTTCTATAAGAATGTTAGAGTCTATTTCACCAAAAATATTTGGTTGTACAATCTTTGTTCATAACTCAAGTCCTACAAGAGGAAAATTAGATCCAAAATCCCATAAATGCATTCCTTGACTATTCCCCCACATAAAAAGGGTACAAATGTTATTGCCCCACATCCAAAATGTTCTACATATCATGTGATACCACTTTTCTTGAAAATTAACCTTTCTTTGGCAATGATTCAATTCAGGGGGAGAATTTGATTGAACCACATCATTGGGATCCTTCCATCTCTCTTCCAATTTCACTTTCCTTACCTGAACCTATACAAAACGAATCCTTTGAAATCTCTACCCAATCCATACCAAAATCCACAAAAATAACCAGTCAAGGGGGAGAATTAGAAAAAAGAACTCAAAGTGAGTTCGAATTTTTTCCAAAGGTTTTCACAAGGAGACGTCATGTTCCTTTGCAAGGTCAATCTTCAGAATTGGAGCCAAATCATGAGGAAGTAGTAGAATGCAACACTAAAGGTAATTGTACAGTTGAAAATCTTAATGCTGAAAATGATATTGTTGATGAACTTGACTTGCCTATTGCCTTAAGGAAAGTAATTAGATCTTGTACAAAACATTCTATAGCAAATTTCCTCTTGTATTCTAACTTGTCCCCTAGATATAGAGCTCTTGTTGCAGAATTGGATAATATTCAGATTCCAAACAGTATCTTTGAAGCTCAAAAGGATGAAAAATGGAGAACTGCTGTTCTTGAGGAAATGGCTGCATTAGAAGAAAACAAGACTTGGGATATTGTCACTCTTCCCAAGGATAAAAAAGTTGTGGGGTGCAGATAGGATTTTCACCACAAAGATGGGTGCAGATGGGAAGATAGACAGATATAAGGCAAGACTCGTGGCCCAAGGCTATACCCAAACCCATGGTATAGATTATGAAGAGACATTTGCACCGGTTGCAAAACTTAATTCTATTAGAATTCTTATTTCTCTTGCAGCAAACCTGGACTGGAAACTGCACCAATTGGACGTAAAGAATGCCTTCCTAAATGGGAAGTTGGAGGAGGAAGTTTATATGAAACTTCCCCCTGGATTTGATGGAGATAAGAACGATGTTGTGTGCAGGTTAAATAAGTCCTTGTATGGGCTAAAACAGTCCCCAAAGGGCTTGGTTCACAAGATTTAGCACCACTATGAAGCAACTTGGCTATGTTCAAAGTCTAGCAGACCACACCCTATTTGTAAAAAAATCCAAAGATGGAAAAAGGGCTATTCTTATTGTCTATGTAGATGACATGGTAATCACAAGTGATGACAATTATGAAATTAACAACCTCAAAAGCTGTTTACAGGCAGAATTTAAAGTTAAAGATCTTGGACACCTTCAATATTTTCTTGGGAAGGAAATAGCTAGAAGCAAGAAAGGTATTTCCATCTAACAAAGGAAGTACACTCTTGATTTGCTTCAAGAAACAGGGAAACTGGGATGCAGACCTGCGGCAACTCCCCTAGACTGAAATTGGAAGCTTAAGATTATTGAAGATGATCCTCTAGTTAAGAGGGAGAGATATCAACGCCTTGTAGGTAAACTAATCTACCTTTCCCTCACTAGACCAGATATTACCTACAGTGTTAGTGTAGTTAGTTAATTTATGCACTCTCCAAGGAAGAAGCATCTAGATGTTGTAAATCAAATTCTTCGCTATCTCAAGGGTACTCCTGGAAAGGGACTACTTTTCAGGAAAAATGAAAACAGAAGTGTAGAATGTTTTGCAGATGCTGATTGGGCAGGTTCAGTTGAAGACTCAAAGTCCACCACAGGATACTGCACAAAAGTATGGGGAAACTTGGTGAAATGGAGAAGTAAAAAACCATCAGTTGTTGCAAGTAGTGCTGAAGTTGAATATAGAGCAATTGCTCAAGGACTTTGTGAATTGATCTAGATAAAAAGGTTACTGCATGATCTACTTATTCCCATTCAAAAACCTGTGAAGCTTTACAGTGATAGTAAGTCAACCATCAACATAGTGCACAACCCAGTACAACATGAGAAGATGAAGCATGTAAGAATTGACAGAAACTTTATCAAATCAGAAATGAAAAGTGGGACATTTTCTCTATGCTATGTTCCAACCAAGTCACAAGAAGCAGACATTATGACGAAGGCTCTATTAAAGTCAGATTTTGAGTTTAATGTTGGCAAGCTAGGAATGACCAATATCTATTCACCGGCTTGAGGGGGGTGTTGGATAGGAATCCCAAAATTTATGGGATATTATCTTGTCCCATAATTTAAGGGATTGTAATCAACCATTTATTTTTCTAGTGCAGTTACTGTTTTTAGGGATTCCTAATTAATTATAGGAATTGCCAATTATTTGTTTCCTTTTTAGATTCTCTATTTTACCTATTTATGTACTACTCAGCCATTTGAATAAAATATGAAGAAGAATGATTTCCTCCTCTTCTAGTCATAGTAACACGCACATCAAATCGGGATCCAACTGGTGGTGTGAGCATAAGGACAATGAGCAATGCACATTGTACAAAGGTGAAAGATGCAACGGACTCAACCAAGTATAGATGGACGAGGATTGATATACCTCTATTTTCAGGGGACGACATCTTTGGATGGATCAATCACATGGAAGGGTACTTTCAAATCAAGGGGGTTTCTGAGGAGGAGAGATTATAGGTAATACTAGGGACTATGGAGGGGAGAGCTTTACGCTGGTTTTAATGGTAGGAATCTTGCACTCCAAAACCAACTTCGATGATGTTTAGGAACATAGACACATAGGCATTTTCAGCCATCTATGATCCAAATCCTTACACAATCTTGCTGGGTATGAAATAAAAGGGCTTGGTGCAAGACTACAGGGAGCAATTTGAAACTTTTGCAAGACCACTTCTGGTCATAGAGCAAGAACACCTTTGGGGAATCTTCTTGAAGGGGGCTCAAGGAGATGAGAGCAAAACTAAAGACGCGCAGTTGGGTCCTTCCGTCCTTGTCTAAGGATAGGTCTTTATCCAAATGGATGGACTTGGCACAACTCATGGATGGTCTGGTGGTCACAACTAGAACCATGGAGAAATGGAATTAGAACTGCTGGATTAGTGAGGACCTAACAAGAAGGTAAATGAATCTCTAGTGTCAGTCACTAGCTCAAACTTTCACAAGGAGGTTGATAGATCTTCGTGTTGCAGCATCATGATCACTAACAAAAATTACATATAAAACAAAGAGAGGAAGGAGGGGCAAGACAAGAATTAGAGGAAAAAGGGGCCAATCTTTTGAGGTGATGGTAAGGGTTCACCTAGTACTATTGCCAAAATCTCTACAGAGAGAATGGAGGTAAGATAATAGCAGGTGATGACATAAGCCATTTTACAAACGCTAATTGATCTTTGAACACAGTCTAAGACTCTAAATGTTCCTCATCATTTATGTTAGTAGCTGAACTTGGCTATAGTATTTTTTGATTTGTGAATGGAGATTTGTGTAGGTTTTGAATAAAGAGAGAAGGTACATGTAATTTCATCTTATCACAATTCACAACGGTGATTGAGTCATCAACTCTAAATTTTTATCAGTCAATGAACCCAGAAGGCCTGAGCTGCATCACATAAAATATGGGCATCTTCCAATGCAATTTTTTTACAGTATTAGTCATTCACGATATGACATTTTATATTAAAGGCAAAGTTACCAAAACAACTATTAAATTCTATATTTTGGTCTCTATAATTTGTTTTTTGGGTATCAATCCCTTTGTTTTAATTTGTTGGATTTTGGTCCTTGTCATTAGGTTTTAGCCCCTAAAGTTTATATTTGTTAAGGTATTGGTCCCTAATTTCCATAAAGGTCTGGTCCTTATAGTTTCAAATTAGATATTGGCCACTGAGGGACCAAAATCTAAATGACTGAAACTATACGGCCAATATTCAAAAGAATAAATTCTAGGGACAAAAATCCAAATCAGATGTAACTATAGGGACTATTTGTTTATTTTAACCAAAAAAAAACTAAAAATTGAAAGATTCTTACCATAGAAATATGATGACAGGATAGTGATGCGTTCCGTCGGCTGTGGAAAAGGAAAAACAATATTATCCAAGTACAAAGGGAGAAGTAATCATGTTGAGTAATTTTTAACTTTTCAAAGGAAGAAGTAATCATGTTGAGTAAAATTGAACTTTGCACCAAAAACTTGAAACAAAAGATAAGCATATACACGTTTGTTCAATTAGAAAGCCAGCTGAACCAAGAAGATACAATTTAGCCAATTGATCAGTCTAATGCTGATAACAACTATAGAGACCCCAGCGAAGTTAAGAAATAATTAAGTTGCAAAACATTCTAATGCTGACTTCAACATTCACTAATAAGCAAAAAGTATTAGAAATACCAATTTACAGTTATTCACTTCACCCTTACACAAACATAACCAATTGTTGTCATATGAACATAATATTTTGAAGGCAATGTATCAAGTGAGAACGTTTATTATTGTGAGAAATAAGAGCAATAAATATCGACCATTAGATCATATTTGAATGATCAAGATTAAAAGATAAATGCACATGACTTTTTTCAGTGGTCATGTAATCATTAACTAACTTTAATCTTGACCATCCATGTATAGTTGTATGACCCAAATTTATAGTTCTCACTTTCTCACAATACCCAAGAATTCTCACTTGATACGCCCCCTTTTCTGAAATATTCCATCATACAAAAACCACCCTCAAGTAGCAATAAAAGCTTACTTGTCAATAATTTTAAGCTACACATACAAATCTATGTGTTCAAGTTTTGAGGATTCCCACCCACCCACCTTCCCTTTCCTCTTCTCCCACAGGTCTCTCTAGCTTTGCCCATGGCTTCTCCACAAAGTAAAAGAATAAAACAATAGTTGCAAGGAAAAATCTATAAATTCCTAAAACATGGAAATCTATGTATATGATCCAGGATTGAACATTAAATGATGGGAAAAAAGAACAATGCACAAGATGGATAAGATTTTCTAGTATACCATTACAAATATACCCTCTTTACGGGTAGGTAGTTGCTCGAGCTTTGTTAATGTTTCATCACCTTTAGTAACTCTTCCAAATATTGCATACTGAAAAGGGCTTACATCAGTATATCAATTGCAAACATCACAAGATATAAATGTATGTTTTGCAATGATATTGCAGTTATAGTTACCCAACCTTGCCATCAAGATGAGGAGCATCTCCAAGAAGTATTGAAAATGAGGATGAAGCACTATCTGGATCATCATACCTGTAAGAACAAATTTGCATATGTTAGGTCATACAACAAAGGCTCAAACCAAAGGAATGGTTTCAGAAATTTAGGAGCAAGATAATAATGAGAACTATTTCATGGTTTATTACCCCCTAAAATCATGTGTCAAGATTATAAACTCTATTAACACTCTGAATAATATTAAATATACACTTTCCGCTACTGATAGTATTTCAATAAACTTGTATCAGTCATAAAAATTCAAATAAGTGTTTCGAATATATTTTACATAAATGCATCAAAATAGCAAAGATTCCAAACGCTTAAATTCCACAGAGCCATTTTTTATCATTTTAGCCACTTTCAACCCATGGGATTTTAGTCTTCTCCTTCAGGAATACTAAACAGTATCTGACCAATCAATGCCGGCCAACCCTTTACAAACCTAAAGTCCCTTCTCCTCTAAAGTCAAGTCATTCATTTGCCTTGGACAATAGGATTAAGACTAAATTACTAATGACATATGTTCAAGTTGATGATAGCTTGTTTCATGTCGTTTATTGTTTTGTCAGTGTTAAAACATTACAATATGTGTTGTATTTGATTGCTTTATTAGGTTGGACTAGTCTTACTTGTGTGTTATGACTAAAGTTTGAAATATCTTTGAAGTTTGAACATTTTTTTTATTGAGTTTGATGTAGTTTTAATTTTAGGTTTTTTATAGTTAATTATAGTATTAAAATAGTCATTTATTTTATTAATTTGTTAGAAAGAAGACTCGTCAAAAGAAAAAACATACATCATTTAACTAACGTGCGAGTAATAGGTCCAGGTATGGGATATAGGTCCCCAACGGGTATAGAGATGGAGATTAAAGTTGTTACCTGTGTAGGTATAGGTCCAGGGATGAGGACTTTTTGTAGAAGTGGGAATGGGGACAAATACTTTACCACCCTACCCAAACCCTACCAATTGTTATCCCTAGCCCCTATGAGATGCGAAGGCCACTTGGTGCCTAAGGCATTTGGGTGGGAGACCAGAATATTTCCAAAAGGTGGTGTGGGGTGTGTGACTCCTAGGGTAGATCTTTGAATTGGGCTAACCCAAATCAAATGGTTCATAGGAGTAATGGATCTCAGCCCAATACAATTGCATTCACAATTGGGCCTTTACCTATAGGGGAGGTCCAGAACAACTCCCAAAAAAATCAATGCTAAAAACAAATTCGCAAGCATAACTTAATTTTTCATCAACACCATGCAAGCTCATTTTTTCCATTCATCCTGTTTGGCTAAATTTCTCCATAAGCACTTCTAGGAGAACAAAATAAGAAGAAAAAGATGAAATATGCTTCTCCATAAGCTAAAATTAGCTTTTGGAGAAGTTAATATGAGAGAACTTCTACAAATTAGCTTATGCAAAAGCTAATTTTAGCTTTTGGATAAGCTTATTTCATTTTTTCTTTTTATTTTCTTCTCCTATAAATGCTTATAGAGAAGTTTATCCAAACAGGCCCTTAGTTTCCATCTGTTAGATATAAAATCATTTATATGCTTACCCCAGTAACCTAAGCTTTCGAAATAGTTGGTTTATGACACGATACCAAAATCTCTATGACCAAGTGATCTACAATTCAATCCTTATTGCCCACATTTTTCAAAATAAAAGTTAAATTTCAACACAAGGTAGGAGAGCCAGTGCATTGTCCAGACTTCAAATCCAAAGGTCTCTTGCTTGAGGGGACATGTTAGATACTTAGATATAAAATCATTCACAAGCTTTCGCCCAACAACTCTAGTTTATGGGATAGTAGGTTCATGACACCATATTGGTTACAAATTACAATGACCAAGATTATATAAGCACTTGTCCTTCTCAATGGGTGTACTATGACACTCAGTCAATCATTAAATCTTGGCCAGAGCACACCAAGGGAATATGACTCAATCTAACAAAAAACGAGAACACGGTATGAAAATTATACAATTGCTGAAAAACTATACTGATCATGAACCTAGGAGACTTTGTAATCACCAGTAAGCTCAGTTCCAACTTGTTCGTTTTAAAGTTGAGCATGGAAAAAAAAATTGAACTCAAGCTAAATCTAGCACATCCTGAAATTAATAGCTAATAAGTTGTTAAATTGTATATAAATGCAACCTAATGACTAAAACAAAAGAGCGACAAGAATGACATGAAATCAAGAGCTTCAGCAGAAATAAGGAGGCCACAACCAGCAGTTACTGTCTAGAGAGATCAAACCTTCCCATGGAAAGAATACCCCGAACATGTTTGACTTCACTAAATTCACCAACAACAGTCTTTTTAGCTTCTCTTTTTTGTTCCTCATTCATGGGAGCAGATCTTCCACCCATAACATCTGCTACTTGGGCCACAAATCCCTTATCCACCTAGGTATTGAATTCAAAACCATTTAGTCACCAAGCATTACAACAACACCCACCAACTTCATAAAACCCAATGCTCACTAGCTTAGTTTCCAGAGAACAATACCCGAAAGAAATGATTAGTGTTATAGCCTCCAAGTCGCACAAGCTTAAAAATGTGGTCAACAGTTTTGGGTGCAACAGTTGGAAAGAAACCAAATTCAATATCCCCATAATTTGTCTGCATCCAAAAACACAAGAACCTAAGTGATACACCATAGGCAACAAACAACAACAACAAATTGATATCAATTTGAGAAACAATTTATCTAAAAGCACTCAGCATTAATACCCAGAACATAAATAACTGAGATCTTCTCAATCAACAACAAGGGTATCCACAGTTTGAGCTTCTCAGTTACTTAATAGAACACAGATAGAGACCTTGGCTATAAGTCTACAACATTGAAAGCACTCAGCATGGATGAAACTCTACTCAAGCTTTGAACTTTTACTGCAAATCAAAGCAATCATGAATGGAAAAAGAATACATATACAAATTTTCACATAGAAAAACCTGAAAGACGACGCGGGTCGATCCCAGTTCGGGTTTCAGAGCGGAAATTACAGATATTAAGGCCAACAACGTGCAACCCTTGATCCAAAAACTGAATCCTCGGATCCACATTTCGACCAACGTTAGATTTAGCACCTTTTCACCTCCTAAAATTAGAGTCAACCATACGATAAAACCAAAAATTGAAAGTTTTCTGTGTTTGCTTTTTGGTACCATTTCCACCTTTTTTTAATTTTTCAGGAGTTTCATTTTCTTTTATTTTTTTCCCAAGAAAGTGACACAAAGAATTTCCAAGCCCGTGAATACAAATAAGTGGCTTACCACGGTAGCATTGGTTTGGGCTGCTTAAGCCCAATTAAAATTTTGTTACAAGAGCTGTTATTTTCACCCCATTTTTGTTTAAGTTCACCCAATGCTTCTTTTTTTTAAAACAAAAAAACCCTTGATGAAAATATTTTTCTGGTGTATAAAATATATAACGAAAACATATTTTTGTTGTGTTAGGGGTGTGGCCTCCATACACAATGGAAACACGTTTCCGTTGTGCATTGTGCACAATTATGGAGGCCACACCCTTAATACAACGGAAATAAGTTTCTATTATGTATTTTGTACAACATTATATTAAATTTCCCAAAAAATAATTGAAATATTAATTATGATATAATTTATCCTTTTTAATATTAATCAAATTAATTATGATATAAATTATCATTTTTAATTGAAATTAAATTAATTACAATACAATTTATCTTTTTTAATAGTAATCAAATTAATTATAATACAAATTTTATTTTTAATTAAAATTGATTTAATTATGATAAGTTATCATTTTTAATAATAATCAAAATAATTATGATGCAAATTGTCCTTTCCAATAGTAATCATATTAATTACGATATAATTTTAAAAAAGATACGATACATACTACCATTTTTAATAATAATCGAATTAATTATGATGTAAATTACTCTTTTTAATAAATTATGATGCAATTTATGATATTATTAAAAAGGATATTTTGTATCACAATTAATTTGATTACTATTAAAAATAGAGTTTAATGGTCATGCACTGTCAATGTAAAAAGTTTTACACTGTCATCCAATCAGAAATCACCATTAATATGAATTTTAAAGTATTTATTATAAAAGTCAACAAAATTACAATAAATGGTTATTTGTGATTGGATGACAGTATAAAACTACTTTACACTGTCAATACATGACCATTAAACTCTTAAAAATAATAACTTGTATCGTAATTAATTTAATTTCAACTAAAAAAGATAATTTGTATCATAATTGATTTGGTATTAAAAGTTAACTTTTTAAAAAATGTAACTTATTAATTACACGATAGAAATATATTTTCAGTGTATTAATTTTTTTTGAAAAAACATTAACACAATGAAAACATGTTTTTGTTGATAAAGTGGGGGGGGAGGGGAATAAGAAGAGAAGGAGAGAGAAGAGAGTGGGAACAAAATAAACATTTCACCCTTTTTTGATAAAGTAGGGGTAAACTTAACCAAAAAAAAAGTTGTAAATAGCAGCCTCCTTTGTTATTTATCTTGATTTAGGGCCCCAAGTGAGTAGGCCCGAACTTGAATTTGAGCATCGTAAGGAATATTCAATGGCCCGTGGGCCTTAGATGAAATTGCTGTTTCCGAGTGACTCAACAGAAGAGAATGCTTTTGGCCAAAAAAGTTTGATTGGCCCGTGGGCCTTAAAAAACCTAATTATTTAATATGAATGACCCAAACAAAAGTGATATGCATATTAGAATACATTTTATAACTGAAGAAATGATGTTAACATAATGATGGTAACTAAAATACATATTCGTTAGTATGTTTCCGATAAAGGGTTCAAGACCCCGTTATAGAATATCACTTTCTTATTTCCCTTCATCCCTTTCCTAAACCTTGGTAAGGTTTAATGTGAAAAAATTAATACTTTTGAATAGATACCCACTTATTTTATATTGTTGCTCCTTTTTTCTAACTTTTTCCTTTATGCTGAAAATTATGCTGGAGAAAACCTATTCGTACAAAAAAATGGAAGGCAAAGTCCACTTTGTATTCACTTACAAGTGATTATTATGATGAAGGAGACTTTGAAAGCCAGAAAAGCAAATTATAGGTACTTGACCCTTATAGACCTAGCCTGAATTTTGGGCACATGCTAATGTTTAGGTTCAATGTTTCCACTTAGAAATGATAGTAACGGGAGGATTGGCCTCCTATTTTTACTATAAAGCATTTTGTAAAACACAAGTGTAGGAGAAAAGAAGAACACTTTGCACAATTACTCAAAATCCCCCATAAGCATGAAAGTCAATCATTGTTACCAAACTGTTCACTAAGCACAGGAGAAGACTACAACACAGTTCCCCCTCCCCTCTTCGAAGCTCTAGACAAAATCCTTTTCAGAATATGCCAATTCAATTGGGCAAATCGAAACCCAAATCAAATTCCTTGCAAGTAGATGTAGAATTTCTTCTATTAAGAAAAGGGGGGCATATGTGCCAAGTTTTAAAAGAGTGTGCTTGTGATCACATGTTAGCCAGGAATTCCACTGAATGAAAACTTTATTCGGTAATAAATATTAAAAGATTGGCATTTAGCACCTTTCTCAATCAAGTGTAATTGCAACGTATATTGTCCATCAAAAACAATTTTATTCTTCTTTAAGCAGAACCTGAACCTGATTCCAACTCTATCATTGTGGCCCAAAAGCCCAGCCCCATTGGGTAAACTTCAAAGCGTCTAATAATCGTTATCACCTGGAAGCCTTACTAGAATTTTACCTCCAAAATCACGCAAATAAAATATACCTTCCACGATTGGGCATCAAGTGTCTACTTTATTTTACCTATTGATTATAAAGCTTAAATATTTTTTTGGCCCTTGTAATATATTGTTTTTCTTTATTTTGGTTCTTATAAAATTATTTTTTTAAAAACGATTCTTATAAAATTTCTTTTTTTGATTTTAATTCCTGTTATTTTGGTTTAGTCCTTATAATATATTTATTTTTTGTTTTTGTCCTTATAATATATAAATAATTTGTTTTTAGTCCTTATCAATTTTTTTTCAAAGAGACTAATTCAAAATGAACAAAATATTATATAGACAAAAAAGAAAAAAATAAATATATTACAAGGACTAAAACAAAATAACAGGAACTAAAAAAAAGAATTTTACGAGGATCATTTTTAAAAAAATAATTTTACAAGAACCAAAACCAAAAAAGCGATATTTTATAAGAACCAAAAACATATTTAAACCTTGATATAATATATAATTGATATTCTAATAATTAAAAAATCAACATAAAATGTACTACAAAATTAATCAATATGAAGTAATAAAATTGAGGATTTTATATTATTAGGAGAATACTAACAAAAATCAATAAAAGAATAGCCTAACTATCCACAAAAAATAATAATAATAATAAGTAGAAGAATCCAAGGAAACATAGTGTTTACTTTCACTACCATAGTTCAAAGTTTGAGTCAACATTTAAGAAAGTAATTTTCTAAGTACACCAAGTCTATATTGGAGGAGCATTATTAAAAAAACAAAAAGACATAAATATACTTATGGTCTCTGTAATATACTGTTGTTTTGACTTTGATCCTTATAAATTTTTTTTTTAAAATGGTCTTTGTAAAATTCTTTTTTCCTATTTTGATCCTTGTTATTTTGTTTTAGTCCTTATAACATATTTATTTTTTAATTTTTGTTGTTGTAATATGTAAATAATTTGCTGCTAGTCTCTATCAATTTTTCTTCAATGGGACTAATTCAAAATAAAAAATGTATATTATAGGGACCAAAACAAAAAGATTGATATATTATAAGGATTAAAATAAAATAAAAGGACCAAAACAAAAAATAATGAATTTTATAAGGACCATTTCGAAAAAATTAATTTTACAAGAACCAAAACTAAAAAAACAGTATATTATAGAGACCAAAAACAAATTTGAACTAAAAAAAAAAAATGACCCAAGATGCAAAATTTGACTCAAAATTTGTTTTAATAATTTATACGACAAAGTATTGGGGACATATACATTGTACATGGTATATGCTAAATAATTATGATGTTGTATTGTATTCAAAGAATTAATTGAGTGGATAACTTTTTTCTATTTGGCTACAACTACAAATTAATTTCAAAATGGTAGGAAAATCAAAAGGACTTTTCCTTTGTTTTTGTTTTTGAAAGATGGCGTAACCGAAAATAAGAGTGCATGTTACCCTGTATTTTTCCTTGCAAGTATGAATAATGATGATGGACGTTTGCTTACTTATTGATGACATACGACTTAACATGCTATAGACTTTGACCTATATAAAGCCAAAACCAAATAACCCCAAAGAAGTTAAAGCTCATACAAAATCCAATTCGGGTTTGGAGGGGTAGCAACAACAAAAAGAAAGGGCTTCTCATTAGTCACACAAACCCATGATGGGTACCACTTAGAAGTTCGAAAGTTAACAATGAAATTATAGGGGGGTGAGGGTGAAATGAACCACCGTCATTTCAAAACACATTTTTTTACTATTGCACCGCTAAACCCAATCTTTTCATTTTACAGTCAAATCTAAGCATTAAGCAAGTAACAATAATAATTAATTGTGGTGATTGCCGACCATTCATTCTAGAAGGGAAGAAAAATTAAAAATAAAAATAATAATAACAACAAGAGATTATCCAAAAGTTGGAAAAGTAAAAGAGTTTCAACTATCCACATTAACACACTTATCTTCACACACGTAGCCTCGCCTACAACTTCTTTTAAAACCCTAACCAAACACATTCTCAATCAAAAAACGATCTCTCAAAAATATGTTTTTGATCAGCACTTTAAGAAGGGGTTATCATCCACGCAATTCAGCTTTTTTTTTTGGCACAAAATAAATATCGTTATCCAACATAATCGAACACGTTTTGAACTTATTTAATCTCCCAAAAGGACTACTAACCACTAGAGTAGCCTCAATTTTCGGTTTACCTTAGATCAAAGTTTTTTGCATTGGCTTGTTAATATTTTGTTGAGGACTAAGGTAAAATTTGAATTTGGAGTGAGGGTTTGAGAGCACATTGTTTGAGGCCATGTGGTGAAGCAGAAAATACAGGGGAAAATGCCTCCACGAGGGTGATGTTTAATAGTGTTAGGCATAGAATAGTGACATAGATAAACCACTAATTAGTTGTCGGCCTTCAGTTTTAGAAAGACTGGCATAATTGAGCGTGTAAAATTTCCAACTACCATGAACTTGCAACCTCAATTCGCACGCAACCCTGGCCCTCTATACCTTGTTCATTCTTGGCAAAATTTTGAGATCTTGGTAGTTAGTTTAATGTGTGAAATAAATTTGTGGTCTAGCTACTGAAAGTTATCTCATTGATTTCTTCTTTTAACTCAAATGTGAATTGTTCATGATTACGTAAATTAAAAAGAAATTGCATTGATAACATGTTAACATGAAAAAGAAAATTAATAACGGAAACAAATCAATTTAAGATATGGGTAACTGATATAGCCAACACTATCAAAATAGTTAAATTTCATATTAAAATCAATCGACAAGTGAAATTGTCCAATAGGATACCATGATAGATTTTATCTTAAAATTAATTGACATTAAGTGAGATTACCCAACATGTATATAAATTGTATCCTAGAAATTGAGGAAGGCGGTATGAGATTTCCAACAAAAAAGAAAAGAAAAAAAAATACTCAGTCATTTTGATTTTTAAAAATGAGTTATCTTTAACAGCATTTCCCAAAATTATTATTTTCGGTTTTTTCAAAAAAAAAAAAAACCTACATAATTATTATAATTTTTAACGCTCGTTTTTAATTAAAGAGGGAATTAAAAACATAAATAAACAGGGCATAAAATCATCGGAACAAATTTTTATAACTTTTTCCTTAAACCTTTTGAAATCTTCATTTATTTCTTTTTTTGTGGGAAATCAAACAAGTAGGCTCACATTTCATATCAGTTAAGCTGATCAAGGAACAATTTTTTGTAGATGTGGATAAGAGGGCAATAAGTAAACAAGATATCATAAAATGTTTTTGTAAGATTTCAATTCAATATATTCAGATATTTCTAAAGAACTTGACATATTGTCTTTTATTTTATTCATTTTTCTCACTAAATATCTATTCATCTTTTAACCTACCCAAGCTACCTTTACTTTTGAGTTTAGGGTGAATTTATAGGAAGAGTATTAAGGGTAACTAACAAAAGAGATGACAGCTAGATATATTTCTCATGTGATATATTTCTTATCCACTTATTCTCGAGTTGTTGGCTTCGAATCTTGTTGAAATTGAACCTAATAGCAATAGATCTTAATAAAAAAAATATATCAAAAAAAAAAAAACAGTGACGGCCATATTCACATCTCTCTTTTTTAATATATGTGTGTGTATAACTGTCTTTTCATGAAATAGAAAAAAAAAAGTAAAATTATCAGATATAAACAAGCTTTGTATTTTAAAAATATTAAACTATTATATATTTTAAATTTCATTCTCGAATATGTACGTAATGCTCATGAATTATGACATATTATATTACGCAAATAAAAGAGAGGGCTGTCACTCACTTTCTCAATTTCCTCTATAACTCCACGCATCAATGAAAAGGCATATGCGCAAACTTTAATGGGTTCAAACAATTTTCCATTTAGCTTTCGTTTTCTTTTTCTTTTCCTTGAGTGAAGCAATCACGCCATATATAGACCTTATGAGCATGAAAATTCTCTAAGCACAATCAAGAAAGTGATTTTCATAAAAGAGTGGGGGAATAATACAATTCATTCCTCAATTGCCTTCTATCTCATCAGCTACCGTAATTGAATAAAATTCAATGCTCCCCGCCCTGTGTAATTCACCAAAGATTCTCCATTAAAATAGATAATATTACCAAGCATGATTAAGAGAGGTGAGTGCTGACCTTTCTCTTTATTATTTATTTAGGGTTCTAATTAAGAGTGAGAAGATTCCCAATGGAAGGGAATCAACCCACTACTTTAATCAAATTTGATTTATAAGCAAATGAAAAAAAAAAAAAAAAAGAGTACAATCCTAAATGGTTGTGGTTATTAAGATGCAAACGTTTTCCAAGGTCATTTACAGCAACAAGAATAACAACACAACAGAAAAGCATCTAATCTTTTCTGGCTCTCCTATTTCTTTTCTTTTGAGAAACAAAAAGAATATAATTAAGCGAAACGAAATATATGGTGAGAAAGTAAAGCAATGGAACCTATAAGAAAAGGAAGGTACAAGGGACAGCACTATCATAATTAATAGCTTAAATGTTAAATGTCAATAATAAATATACCACACCAAATAAATCTTTGTTTTAGATCTGTTATAAATACCACGCTATTTAATTTCCCTTGTGTTTTTTCTTTTAATCTAAAATTTTCTTACATTTTCAGTACTATCTTTTGCCGAATCCTTAATGACACATGGTCGTTTTCAGGGTGAAAATTGGGTGGCTTAAACGAACCATTTTGGGAGGGTGGGGTGTTCTCTTTGTACCAAAACAAGAGGAGTTTTGCATTGGTTAGGCAAAATTCACGCATTTCTCGCAACCCCGCTCTTTATTATTTGTGAATAGGACATAAAGCTATACCATCTAACACAGCTAAGAAGACACCACCACATCACATAACTCTCACACTGTGCCTGACATGTATTTACATATATCAATGTGGTGTATTAATAAATAAAATGGGAAACTTATGAAAGAGAAGAGGGGGGGACAAGGTTGAAGTGACGTTTGCCTAACTGTGTTGTTGTTCTCCTTGTAATTCTTCTTTCCTTTTTGTTTTGAATATTTTTAATTGATGAAATGATAAATATTCTCCCTTGTGGAAATGGAATAGGGATTGCACAGGAGATAAATAGGAATACGTCTCTTCAATCAATTGACCCCTTTGCGTTTGGCTTTTCCTTATGCTTATTATTGACTTGGTTGCTCTCAAACAAAGACACCCACCTTCCATTTCCAGCATATTTCTTTCTCTAGATAATAAAATATCGTTTTTTTATTCTCTATCAACCAACCCTTTCGATCAGATACCAATACGTATATCTATCTTCTTTTTTTCTATTCCTATTTGCCCACTCTTTTTATAATTTTTGAGAAACATTTTCTTACAAATTGAAATAATTTTTTATTCAAAAAATACAAAACATTTGAAAATATTGTTAAAATTATTCTTTCCTTTTTAAAATTTTAAAATGAAACCAATATGATTTTCTTCCAAGAAAAACCCTTCAATCAGATTACTAAGCAGTTTTTTTTTTTAATTTTCTCCCTTTTCATGGTAATGGTTTTAACTAACTTTTACATTTTTTTGTTTTTGAACTTTTTCTCATGATCCGGCCTGCATCATGCCTAAATATGGAAATCTCTATGTCCCTCTTTCTAATTTAGTTTTCATGTCAGGAGAAGCCAATTGCCTAAAAAGTACAGAAAAATGGTTGATATACGTGTATGCACTCGATGAAGTTAAAAAAAGGAGAGAGAGAAATGAAACATGTAATGAATAATAATATAATATGATGGGATAAAGAAAGAGAGATAAGAGAAAAATAAAATAAAAATATTATACAAATCATCTAGGGAAATGAAGAGCAAAAGGCAAATATAGGTGAAAGCACTCTAAAAATAGGAAATGGGGTGCATTGGTTTTAAACCCACTTTTTATGGTCTTATTATATGATGCTGCTAGGGGCCCTTTGCCAGATAAAACCTAAGCTAACATGCAATTTATGTCATGTAAACAACATACATGTCACATGGGTAGCCCCCCACTCCTTCCACTTGCTCTCTTCTTCTCTTATACTCCAAAACGAAGATCAACACACAACCACCGTCAAAGTTTCTTTTTTATGCGCAAGTGGGAGATGATTAACCAATCCCTCATTATTTCACACACTATTGTTAGTTAGATAAGGAAAAACAAAAAGAAGAATTTTGGATGTACAACAAAGACACTCCAGATTAACATTCTTTACACATATATCCTCATCTTTCTCTCTCTTTTTATCTGTCTATCTATTTAAGTCTAGAGGCGTGGCTACTTTTGTTTTTACGCTCAATAGTCAATAATAGAAAATTATTATATCTAATGCCTTTTCATTTGGCTCAAATCATGAAACACCAACACAATTTAAAAATAAAAAATAAAAAGAAGAAGAAGAAGTAAGTTTTGTCACGTAATAGCGAAAGCTAACGTGTTTAAGATAAATCACACGCACCAAAACGGTGCATACTAAATTGTTCTGTCATTATTATTATTATTATTATTATTATTATTATTATTGTGGTTGTTGTTGTTATTATCATCAAATCAAAAACGGTAATATGGTGCATCTCTTTAACCAAATGAGATTTGGTTGTTATCGTTATCAACATAGGTGTGGAATTTGGATTAGAGTGGAATCTTCTAATTAAGGGTTGATTCAATAAGTTGTTTGGACCATAAGGTAATAAGAAAACCAATTAATTGCTATAAAAAAAAACAATTAGTCAAAAACTATTTAAAAAACAAAGTGAACTTTTTCTGATAGATTGATAAAAAAAAATGATTGAATTTTACTCAGCTCAAATTAACATGTGAGGATTTTACTTGACCTTATATTGCGAAAAGTAAAATAAACTTTAACAAGTTCTCACAAATTTGGATAGGACCTACCCTCTTTAATGTATTTGTGTTTATCTATTTTTTTTGTTGCCCAATGAACTGGAGACTAATCTCTTAAGATACGGAAATTCATTTAAGGAGTTGAATTCTCCCAATAGATACTCTTCCATACACACAGATCTGAAATCAAACATCTGACCACATGCTTAAAGAACATAGTTATCTACCAACTATATCACACTATGTTGGTTATGTTTATCTATTTTCACATGAATGTTATAAGTGAAATTTTCAATCAAGTAAAAAAATTTACTCAAATCAGATAACTTTAATTTGATGAGTATAATTCGGTTGAAAATTTATTTATGTGTTAAATTATGGATAGATCTGAACACTATAAATCAACAAATTTTCAGTCCTACCGATAAATTTATAATTATGCTTTGTTAGCGTGTAACATATGTATGACATATTTTTTTGGTTTTACATACGTATGAACGGTACAATTGGACAGAAATTGCTAAATGTTGAAGAGGGGGTTTTGAGAACTCTAGTCAATGACAGGATATATTGATATAATAAAGAATATACCGCATTTACACAAAGCGTTTTCTTAATCCTTCCTCCTCCTTTCACTTAAGCATATAACTAATATTTCTTGTTTAGTGTGTGTTTTTTGTGAGTCGCAACTCGTCGTTAAGACCTTTCTCAACGTTCAATAATGCTTCACATGACCACAAGCCTTTACACGAGAGATTGACACGTGTGCGGGTGGCAAAGGAATGAAAAGTTGTCTCGGTTTGTGAAGGAGGTGGATTATTATAAGTGCTTAGTGCACGCCAAGAATCTTTATTTTTCAAGGTTTTGGATAGTGGAATTGCTTGGTTTTGAAGTTTGTATTTATTATTATATAATTTTAAGAGTTATTCATATTTTATTTATGTATGTATATGTATAAATGTTTATTATTAGCATATCTCTTCCTAAAGTGACTCGTGCACGTGGCCATGTTCTATGTTTTCTTCTAATAATTTATTTGGTGCGTCTTTTAAGTAAATTAATAAATACCATCTCAAAAATGCTTGTTTGATCCAACATATACTTTACCTTTTCTTGCATTATTGTAATTTTATTGGTAGACATCTTTTCTATAAACAAAATGTTATTGGTCTATTCTTATTCTAGGACGATTTTAATGTTATTATTTAGATAACAAAGGATGATAAAAGCACAATTTCAAATCAATTCGTAGAGGAAAACAATTATGCAAAAAGTAATTATTTTGTTCCTTTATAAACTATTTTGAATACTTAACAAATTTTATGTTTTTTTGCCTTATTTAACTTTTTAACCAAAAAAAGATGACATTAAATTTATGTTTATATGTTACTATGTCTATATATTATTATATTCTAGTTTTAGAAACTAAAATCCATATCAATTGTGTAAGAAATTTGTTAGCTTGATGAATAAATTATAATACGATAATATAAAATTTATTTAATGATTAAAAAAGTGTATATAAATTCGTATTTCCATCCATAACCTTGTTCTTAAGAAAAGAAAAAAAAAACAACAGGAAAATTAAGAAAAAATTATCAACACAGAACAGAAAATCAATAAACTTCATATAGCTTATGCAAAGAAATGCAAATTGTGTTGCTTTTGACACTGGTGCCCAAATTTCGTTTATATATTAATTGCACTTTATGCCACTTAAGTTTCATTATTTTGCAAATTTTGTCATTGTATTTTACTATCTTATTTTTGAAATCTTGTAAATTTTATCCAATCATCAACTATTTGTTAAATGACAAACAGAGTGATGACTTGTTAGTGATGAGTTGGCATTAAATGTCTATGTCAACTTTTTTTTTTTAAGTTTTTTCTAAAAAATAAAAATTGTTAAAGAAAAACAAAATTCCTTATAAGTTTCGTGAAGCATAAACTTGGTATTTTTTTCAAATAATTTTTATTTTTTAAAAAAAAAATTTTTTAGAAAAAATTGATGTGAATATTTAATGTCAACTCATTATTAATAGTCATTATTTTATTTATCATTTAGTAGACAATTGACGGTTAGACAAAATTCACAAAATTATAAAAATAAAATAACAAAATGTGAAAAAAAAAATATTATAACAAAATTCACAAAATAATAAAAGTTGGATAATTTTTTTTATAAAAATAAAAGTTTTATAATACAAAACACAATTAAGCATATAAAACATTATCAACAGTAATACATTTTGACATTGGTGTCCAAATTTCAATGCGGGTTGTTCCCTCTTGTATTTAACTTGATTTGACTACTCTTACGTAAAAAAAGCCAACCCTCCACCTGGAAGAGAGGGGAAATATTAAAAAGAAAAGGAGAAAAAGACCCATTTATATCAGTGGTAGGCACTACTGCGAAAATTGCTAATTGCAGGTGGTAGTTATTACCAAAAGTACAACTGGTACGATCAAATATTTTCAACAAACGGTTGAAAAATTGATACCCACGTCATAATAAAACTTCTTTTTTAATAATTCTTTTTATGAAAATGGGAAAGAGCTCAAACATACGATATGCATCTATACACGCGATGATTAGGTGAAAAATCATTATATTTAGAAATTATTTTTTATCAAAAAAAAGGAAAGAAATTGTTTGCTCACTTTCCGTTTATGATTTTTAAAATCTTTTAAGACAAATCAAGTGCAGTAGTAATCCTGTAGCAAAAGGAAGGAACCACCTAATTAGTGATTGATCATCTCAACACATTGCTGATGAAGAGCCCATTACTACACGCCATGATTTGGAAAGTAATAATCATCTCTAGTCTCTAGAAATCAATTTTTACTTTATTTTTTAAAATAAAATTGTTAATTACTCAATTAGCTTTGCAACAAGTTGTAATATTTTTAATAGACATGTGGAAGAAAATAGCAGTAAACATTTACGCGAGGCATAAAAATGTCACAATAAATTGTGCTTAGTAAGTTGACTTGATTCATCACCAGTAAAAATTAGAATGAACTTAGTTAAAATTGATTTGTTTGAATTGGTTATAATAATTCTACATATTTATAACATATAACTCATTACAAGATTAGATTAGAACTTTGTTGAGTCAAATTGACCCACGAGTTGAGTTTTTTTTTTTTTTCATTCTATATCCGATATATATATATATATATATATATATATATATATATATATATATATATTAGAATAACTATCTTGAATAAGAACGTTTTTAGCTATTATTTTTTAACGAGAGTGTTTTTAAAAAAATTTCAACATCTTATCTCTTTCAATTTATCATTTTCAATATCTTTAGTTTTAAATTGAATTTCAATATTTTTTAAAAGAAATTATGAATAATTAAAAATTAACATTGTATTATAATAATTATTTATTATAAATTTAAAATATTTTATCTTCTATAAATTAGAATAGCTATTTTGAATGAGAGGGTTTTTAGGGATCATCCTTCAATGAAAGCATTTTTAGCTATTTTTCTCTAATGAAAACATTTTTAAGGATTTTTTTTAACTTCTTATCTCTTTTAATTTATCTTTTTATTTTTAAAATTGAATTTCAATATTTATTTAAAAAATATCAATAGTTAAAAACAACAATGTATGACAATATAAATTATTTATCATAAATATAAAATATAATTTATATGATAAAAAATATTTATTTAACACAAATTTTAATTATAATATATTTTCTATATTCAAAAGTATTTATTTATTATAAATTTTAGTTATATAAAACAAAAATTTATCCTGTGCATTGCACAGACTAAAATACTAATTAACAGACAATCATGTGAAAAAAAAAGTAGACTTTTTAATATATATTGAGTTTAATGGTCATGCACTGTCAGTGTAAAAAGTTTTACACTATCATCTAATTAGAAATTACCATTAATATGACTTTTAAAGTATTTATTATAAAAGTTAACAAACTTACAATAAATGGTGATTTGCGATTGGATGACAGTGTAAAACTACTTTACATTGTCAGTACATGACCATTAAACTCATATATATTATATATCAACTTCTACGATAGGAATATTAAACCTCTAATAAATTGGACCTAACTAATATATGGAGTGAAGAACAAAAATTTCAATAAAAATGAATTGTTTCATCTCAATAACAATTCTTTTCTACTCAATTAGTGATCAAACTTTAAATTCTTCATAGGATTTAGGATTGAAATGGTTCATACCTGAAATGTCGAGTGTATTGGATTCCTGGCAACTCTTATGTTCTTGCTCCTTAATCTTACTATTATTGCCCCTTAGTGATTTATGAATGATGGGGGTATCTATAAAAACACTCTGATAATTAGCACCAAAAAAAAATTTCTTAAGTGTATAAGGATGTGAGTATGGAAGATTAAATTATCGTGCCAAGGAAGTGTGCCCTTTTATATAATGATATGTTATGATAAAATAAGAAAAGTAAAATCTCATGTAAATAGAGTAAGTAATGCTCCTTTATGATATTATTGGAATTGAAATATAAGACTTAAATATGTTTTTAGTCCCTAAAAAATGAGTGACTTTTGATTTTGGTCCCCGTAAAAAAAAATTGGTTTTTCATCCCTCTAAAAATTAAATCATTATTTTTGGTCCTTATAAAATGAATGAATTTTTTTTTTAGTCCCTATAAAATATTTTTTTTTATTTTCATTCCTCAAAAATCTAAAATCACTATTTTTGGTCTCTAATATTAATTTTAGGATAGATAAATAACATTCATTTTTGAAATTTAGAAAACGTTTTAGAGGTGTCACATGCTGACATAGTACTACTAACATTAGTGGGTGTCACATAGGATGGTTAGTTGACCTTTCATTAACCATTTAAGCAGTTAATAAGTGTCATATAATAGTAGGAACCAAAAACAATAATTTTATATTTTTGAGGGATTAAAACCAAAGAAAAAACTTTACAAGGACTAAAATTAAAACTCACCCATTTTATAGGAACTAAAAATATATTTAAGCCAAAAATATAATTAATAACTTAATATAGAGAAAGTAAGGGCTTAAGTCCATTAATGCTTGCAAGTTTCTTCAGTTTCCTTAGATTCAATATTTTGAGAGGTTTTTACCTTTGGTGAAAAGGTAATGTTTGAGGTCATTATCATCCAGCTCATGTTATGCATTTTCTAGATGTCAATTGACCTTGAACTCTTGTTTTTCATGGTTGCTAACCTTTATTTCTTGTTTATTAACTATTACTTTTAGTTTTTTGTTTTTTTTTGTGTGTGTCTGGGGATCATGGGGTTGGGAAAAACCTTACTATTCCCACAAGCAATACCAAAGTTCTTAGAGTCCTGGGAATGCTAAATCCTGAATGGCTCTTACGCTCTTACTCCTTGATCTTAATTCCATTGTTAGTTAATGATAACAAATGGTGAAAGATAGTTATAAAGGTACTACAACGTTTAAGTTAGCAAAAAAAAAAGTCACAAATGTACAAGGATATGGAAAAAAAAATGAATGGTTATTATACCTAAGGGGGTGCCCCCTCATATGGTGACTTGTTATGGTAAAATGAAAAAGTAAAACTTTACATAAATAAAAAAGATAATGCCCTTTATGAAATAAAGAAAATAAAAACAAGTAAAAAAAAAGTTTTATCCTAGTGAAAATACAATCTTGTTAGAAAAATCAAGGAAAATAAGTCGTGAAATGAGTGAGTATCAAACAAGGAAACTGAGTGGGGACCATTGCCAAAATGTATGTGACAATTTTTAATCACATTCATCCAATATTTAAGGGACAAAAAAAAATGACGTCTTACAATTATACAGGTTACAATTATAATACATACATATTTATTTTAATATAAGCAATGATTCAACGTTATATAGCTTATATTCGTGTCAATAAAGAAGGAATAACAATGTTTCCACTAAAAAAAAGGAATAATAATGTCAAATAGGGAAAACCTAAAAAAACAAAAACAAAAGAATGGCATAATAATTAACACTAATATTGTACAAAAATTAACCAAAACAAAATAATGACAAGTCAATTGAATCACAGGAAAGTTCCTTTTGAAGCACACCCTTAATTTTAATTCTTTTTAATTGTGCAAAGCACCGTATAAATTTAAAAAAGATTATTTAGAAATTTTCAACATTTATACCTTTCCGCTTTATTTTAAAAAAATGCAATATTTTGTGGCTAGTCAATTAAAAATGCAGTATGAATAGGACCTGAGCATGGATAAGAACAATGCCATCTTCAATTGTGACTAGTTAACTAATTTTAAACAACAAATATACATTGATTATACTTTTCCCATTATTTATAACTAGAGTGTGAACCCATGCGATGCACGGGAGAATTATTAGATTTTTTATATGTATAAAAACTTATATTGATATTTTTTGTTGATTTCTTATTTTAATGAAAAAAGATCTTAAATAAATTAAATTTTTCATAATAAGGAAATTAATTTACTATATTATGATAGAAGAATAACATATCAATTAGATATGAATTTATTCATTAATTAATTAATAAGAAAAAATAGAGGATAACTTAATGTGTTTATTTTTCATTACAACTATAAATTTGAATTTTAAGTTTTTTTATGATGCTATGCTACAAATATTTTCCCATTTAAGAAATCCTACACTATTTTCCCTTTGAAGAGTGAAAGCGTTTATAACACATTTTAAAATTTTAAGAAAATAGTTATGATATTTTTTAAATAATTAAAATAAATCAATTTAAAATTACTAATTTAACCTTCAATTATAACCAGTTTCAACAAACATTTATAACATTTTTACAAATTTAAAATTTCAAGAAAACATTTATAACAACTTTTAAATAATTAAAATTAATAAATTTAATTTTTTTTATTCAATCTCAAATATTTCCAGTTTCAATAAAACATTTATAACATTTTTTAAAACTTTAAAATTTCAAAGAAAGCATTTATGACAAATTTTAAATAAATAAAATTAATAAATTTTAACCCTAAATATTCCCAATTTTAGGAAAACATTTATAATATTTTTTAATATTTAAAATTCAAAGAAAAAATTTATAACAGTTTTAAATAATTAAAATTAGTATATTTGAATTTAATTATTTAATTTTAACTATTTTTGGTTTTAAGAAAGTATTTATAAAATTTATAAATGTTTAAAATAAAATAAAAACATTTATAATAATTTTAAATAATTGAATTTGAATTTAATTATTTTACATCAATTATTCTTAATTTTTAAAAGTTTAAAATTTTAAGAAAGTACTCAATTTTTTTAAAGAAATTATTTATATTAATTTTAAACAATTAAAATTAATAAAATTGAAATTCTTAATTAGGGGAGGGTAAGGCGAAAAGTACATCAAGCTATATAATTCAACATTTACTTTGTTATATATGTCTTTTCAAGTTGGATGTTTAACTATTTAACATCAAAATATCATAGAAATTCACTGTTCCAAGTTAGATCATTATATTAACCTAGCTATTAGAGCATAACAGACATTTTTAATATGACAAAAATGGGCATAAAAATTGAAAGCTAAGATATTGAAGATAAGCCTTTAAAGATTATGAATGTGTAATAAAGACTCGTAGTTGCCAAGAAATTGACTGATCTTAGCCTATTGCTCAAATATACTATGATCAATAACTTGTATATTTTTGGTTTAAGCTATACAATAAACTAAATCGTGGTTGAAAAAAGGAAAGAAAGGAAGAATTCATTTTTCTGTAATAATCAAACCTGCATAATTTATATTTTTATTCTTGATTGTTTAAAATTTTTATGTGCATGAAATACTTTTTTTAACAAATTGAATACATTATTCTTACCACTAATACTTTTGCAAACCTCTCTGTAGAGTTTATTAATTAGCACTTAAAACCTGCATGAACACTAAAGAAAGTTTATTGCTCGTGTAAGTTATATAGTAAACTAACATATATATTTGAAGGCCAATGGAAATTAAGAATAAAAACATAGAACATGTAAACAATGTTAAAGGGATCTTACCATATTATTTTAAAAAACACACAGATATAAATGTAAACAACTATATCAAATTAACAAAAAAATTTAAAAATGTCAAATTAGAAAAATGTAATGTATCAAAATAATGAAAAGAAAAAAAAACAATTTAGAGATCAAACTTACAATGAGTATCAAGTTCAAATTTGTGACCAACATGACCATATAAGCTTCACTAAACTTTGAACAATCAAATACAATAATATATCGTCAATAAACCATTAACCCACTTGTTACATGATTTGATTTCTAACATAGACATGGCTGCCTTCACCTTTGTTCCCAATTCACATACAAAAACATAGACAAGGTAAATGAATTTCTAACTCTGACTATCCTTCACTTCTTATTAGGAGAAAAGGTGGCTGTAAAACAGGAAAAAACATTTATTTTAGAATAAAAAAATTAACATAAATATGCAATTCCAAAACAATTTTTAGGGGAGGATAAAAAAAATGGTGTATAGACAATGCTAATATTTAAAAAAATAATGGCTTTTCTCACCTAATATGGAAGAAGACAAATTGATTGCTCTGGAGGTAGAGGTCAAGATTCTTTTCTTTCTTTGAAAAAGAAAGTGTAGAAGAGAGGTAGAAGAAGAAAGATATGCCTTCATATTGTTGTTTTTCTTTTCATTTAAAATGGGTGGGGACAGTGCATTCATTATTTATAAGTTGGAATTGCTAAATTTGCAATAAGTTAGCACCTTGGAAATGTTGCAAGTTTTTATTGCCTTAATGAATACCGAAGAGCCACTATTTGACTAATGAAAATACGTCAATTAATTATTATTATTATTATTATTATTATTATTATTAATACAATTAAGCAATGGGTTAATTAGCATAATTACACTTTTAACCTTATTATGCTGAAATTGACGATCAATTTGAATGAAAAAATAATTGACTGAGATAATAAATTATAAAAATAGTCACTTTATTAACCCTATAATCTTTAAAAGACTGAAATGACTATAACACCCTGAAATTAGGTGAGAAAGTTAAAATTACTAAGCTACCCCAACCACATTGCTTTTTATATAGTTATAGATAGATAGATAGATATGTTTTTAAAATAATATTTTTATCTTTATATATATATATATATATATTATAAATCAAATAATTGTTATATTCTTTGACATTTTTTACCATATCAATGCTAATTTATCACTTTTTGACATAAAGATAGTAAGAATTATTAATTAGTGGCTAACATATGATTGAAATTTGTCAATATTTGATTTAATGAGTACTATTTCTATATTTAATTAATTTAATGGAAATTAGTCAATTATTTGATTTTAAATTATAATTTGAAATTTCAAATAATTATAAATAGTAGATTGTTCGGATTTGAATATAAATGATTAGAATCAACCAATTATTAGTATATTAATTTATTATATATTATGTAAATATAAATAATTTTTTTGTTTAATCAAATTCAATCAAATTGATTCTTTAAAAATTAAAATTGAAGCAATTCTACTTAGCTAATAATATGAAAATTGTACTAAAATGTATTGATTTATTGATTAGAATCATCCAATTATCTGATTTCAAATTATAATTTTAAATTTCAAATAATTATAAATAATAGATTGTTCGAATTTGAATATAAATGATTAGAAGCAGCCAATTATTAGTATATTAATATATTATATATTATGTAAATATAAATAATTTATTTATTTATTTTGTTATATATTATCTTAAAAAAGTAATTTATTATTTGTTTAAGAATATTCTTATGTATTTAAGAAAAATATATTTATTAATGCTTTAGAAACCCTACAAATTGATTATTTAAAATTAAATCAATTCTACTTAGCTAAAAATATTGAATATGTACTAAAATGTATTGATTAATTGATTAGAATCAACCAATTATTTGAATTCAAATTATAATTTAAAAATTCAAATAATTATAAAATAATAGATTGTTTGCATTTGTAATTATCTCTCTCCCAAATAATTTATGTTTTAATGAGCAATATCTTTATTTATTTAATCATTCAAATTCAATTTTGATTCGAATTCATTTAAATTTATTTGTTCAATTCAAATTAGCTAATAATGTGGACATTTATTTATTATATCATTCTATAATTTTAAATAATTATTATATCCATTTAAATTCATATAGTTTACTTAGGGTTTATTAATTAGAATCGGCCAATTATTTGATTTCAAATTATAATTTCAAATCTTTATAAATAAAATTATTATGAAAATACTAATTAATGCAGCAAAAACCCCCAATGTCGCTTATTAATGCTTCAAAAAGCATACAAAACCTTTATATATATATATTATAATGATAAAAATGAAAATTTATTCAATTCTAATTAGCTAACAATGTGGACATTTATTTATTATATCATTCAATAATTTCAAATAATTATAAATAACTATTATATCTGTTTAAATTTATATATTTTACCAAGGGTTTATTGATTAGAATCAGTCAATTATTTGATTTCAAATTTCAAATTTTTATGAATAAAATCATCATGAGAATACTAATTAATGCACAAAAAACCCTAATGTCGCTCATTAATGCACTAAAAATCCTAATATCCCTCATCAATGCTTTAGAAACACTACAAACCCTTACTTATATATATATATAAAGATAAACATTTATTCAATTCTAATTTGCTAATAATGTGAACGTTTATCTGTTATATCATTCAATAATTTCAAATAATTATAAATAATCATTATATCTATTTAAATTTATATATTCTAGTTTATTGATTAGAATAAGAAAATTATTTGATTTCAAATTATAATTTCAAATTTCAAATCTTGATAAATAAAATCATTATAAAAATACTAATAAATGCAACAAAAATCTTAATGTAGCTCATTAATGCACCAAAAACCCTAATATTACTCATTAATGCTTCAGAAACCCTACAAAACTTACTTTTATATATATATATATATATAAAGATATAAAGATTTTGAAGAAAAAAAATAATGACGAGAACAATAGCGCTAGTGAAAATTAGGACTTACGTGAAAATTGACTAAAAATATTGACCAACAGTTGCACTTTTGATAAGAGAGAAAACAAAACACGTCAAAGGATGAGGAGAACAAAAGGAAAGAATAAAGGGTAGAAGGAAAAATGATGATCAGGATTATATTTGACGAGTGATAGCTACAAAAGTGCAAAAGGAAACCCTATCAATCAAATTCAAATCCTATGAGAGTAGATAAGGAGTAGTGACAGTTGGAAATACAATTAAAAGTTTGACATGCTTATAAATATATACTTAAATAGAAAATCTCACCACCTCAATACAATGCTTGTAACTAAATTTAGACTTAATCTCTTTGTTATTTGTGGAGGTGTCCCAATGTTGTTTTGGTTACAATTATTCAAATCATTAAATAAATTTTTCGTTATTGATAATTCAAATTCAGAATTAATGATAGGAATTATATTACAATCAGGCATTGGTTCTATTGTTTGAAATTGAATGTGGAAAATGAAAACAATGGTTGAATGTGGTCCATTTTTTAGTCAAATACAACCCATTAATTTATCTAAATGTTTAAGGACATTAATTCACGCTCTTATGTCCATTGAACTTTGTGATGGACAGAGCTCTATAAATTGGACATGTTTTTTGTTTTGAATCATTGTGCCTACTGTTCTCTTCAAAAAACATACAATCGAATTTGATTGAGTGAGGGTCTTGAAAAGCCAAAACAGTGAAAGCTAAAGTTTAAAGTAATGATCGGAGATAAGTGCCTCAATCCAATTATGCTTCTGCTCATTTTTTATTTAAATGTGTTGTTTGGATTTATAGCATGTTTAGATTAGTTTAGTTTTCAAATTTCGACCTCTCATTCATATCAAAACAACTTAATCCTTTTAATAACGCTTTATCTTTTTTCACAATTGTTGCATAATGTTATATAAATATATGTTTTAATTTTTATTTAAATTAACTCCAAACATGAGTTAAAAAAGATTAAAGTTAAAAGAAATTTTATCTATTTGATAAAAAGAAAGTGAGATAGCAGCTAGTTAAACTTTGTAGTTTCTAATTTCTGATTTGTTTGATTTCTTTATTAAAATTGTTAAATGCTATTAGTCTATAATTAGTTTACATCATGCAATTTCATTTATAGATTAGGAGTGTTTCTAAAACTGGTTTTGATAATTTATTTGTTAAACTAATTTTGTAGAGCTGAACTTGACCCAATTATATCCCAATTAATAATTGAATCTAAACGGAATCATCATAATATATTACATATTGTGCAAAATACATTAATTGAACTAAAAGCTTTTTTTGTTTTTTTTACTAATTATGAATTATCAAAATAATTATAAATTTTAATGTATTATATGATATTAACTTATATTAAGGTTTAAGACTATTAAAAATAATCCCAAACTTACCTAAAAAAATATATGAGACATAATTTTTAAAGCATAAACCCATCTTAATTAAGTCCGATCCAGGTCAAGTTATCATGATATCTTAAATAATAAATACCATCGCCACCACCAAATTAAGTGGACCCAAGTGGCGGGGAAGAGCGTTAGGAGTATTGAAATTTTACAGTCATCAACGGGAGGGACAATAACAGACATCTTTCTTTAACTCTTTACTACATTCATTTTTTCCACCCATAAATAAACAATTAATTATTATTTATTCACTATAAATAATTAGATCCCTTATAAACTAACAATTAATAATTACATGAAATGTAGTGTTTTGAAAATAATTAAAACATTTTTTTATTGAACACTAGTGTGGTAGACTAAAATTATACCATTTATTATAAGATTTGAGACTCTAGGGTAAATTAAACGAAGTATTAAAGTGAATGAATAATGGCAAAGTAGCTACTTAGATAGTATATGTTTATTGAGGTATTCAAGGGTATAGAAGAAAAAGACATTAATTGGTTCACAAAGTTGTTTAACAAAAGTATGAGCTTTAAGAAAATGTTGGAAGAGTGGAGGAGAAATATTTTAATTCATATTAATGAGAATAAAAAATACATTTAAAGTTGTTCAAATTATAGGAGGATTAAGTTCATTAGTTATGCTGTGAAGTTACATGAAAGGGTAATTAAGTGAAGAATAAGAAAAGAAACATGTTATTGAAAGTTAATTTGGTTTTTTGTAGCAAAGGTTAACAATAGAAGAAATAGACTTGCTACAATGATTGATGAAGGGTTATCCAAAAATTTAAAAAATACTTGTATGTGGTCTTCATTAATTGATTTGGAAAAGGTGTATGATATAGTGTGAAGAGAGGTATTATGAAAGGCATTGGGGAAAGGGGGGGGGGGGGGGGGGGGGGGAGGGGTGGAAAGAGTGCATATTGCCTACATTTAAGTAAGGATATGTATGAGGGAGACATGACTAGTGTGAAAATACAATGTGGAGCAACAATAGATGTTTCAAAAACTAATTTTTTTGGGTCCAAATCAGGGGTTAATTCTAAGCCCCTATCTTTTTACCTTAGCCTTGGGACGTGTTTAAGCATATCCAAGGGTTAATCTTAGTTAATCAAGAGTTGGTCTTAGATAACATACTTTTTGTGGATGATATAATCTTAGTTAGGAAATTAAGAAAGGTAATAAATGAGAAGTTAGAGATGTTGAGACAAGTTTTGGTAGCACATGAATTTTATTAAGTAGAGATAAAGTATATAGAATGTAAGTTTAGCATGAGACACATCAATCATAGCTTAAATTTTAAAATTGGATATCATACCTTTTCACAAGTCATATGCATGTTTTAAGTATCTTGACTTCATCATACCATACAATAGAAAAATAAAAGGGGATAAAAGTAGGGTGGATGAAATGAAAGAGTGCCTCTAATGTTATTTGTAATATAAAGGTATTGCTCAAGTTTAAAAGAAAAATTTAGCATATAATTATAAGACCTAAAGTGTTGTATAGAATGAAGTGTGAAGTGCTTTAAAGCTAATAAGAGAATAAACTTCATGTAGCAAATATGAGAACGTTGCCTAGAATTAGTGAACTTACAGAACATAAGATTATAAATGAGTACATTAGAGAAAAAAATTATGATAAGACCTATTATAGAAAAAAAATGATAAAATGCTACCTTAAGTAGTTTGGACGTGCACAAAGAATACTAGTAAAAGTCTTAACTAGAGAATAAATTGGATGGAAGGTGACTTATTGTTAGAGGTAGAGGGAAATAATGAAAATTATAAGTAAAATCATTAAAAAAAAATTCAATGTCAATAGTTTGTTTATAAGCAAAACTCACAATAGAGAGCATTGCTTGATCGATATAATGAATTTCACATAATGAAAAAAATAAAATTTGTATTATTATTACTATAGTATATAATAGGGTTAATTATGTTTTTGGTCTTTTATTTTTTGTCAATTTTTGTTTTTAGTCCTTCAAAAATATTTTGACCGGTCATAGTTCTTCATAAAATGTCTGTTCATGTTTTTAGTCCCTGCTGTTAACTTGAATCGTTAAGTGATGACGTGGCTCTACATTGGCTGCCACGTGAACTACTAAGTTGACGTGGCAGCCACGTGGTAATTTTTTTTTAAATTGATATAATTTTTCTGGTAGTTTCATAACTACCAGAAAATGTAAATTATGAAAATGGTTTCTTATTTTATTACGATTTACATTTTTAGTCCTTCCAAAAAAAGTTTGACCAGTTTTAGTCCCTCAAAATTTTTTCATTCGTATTTTTAGTCCCTTTGGTTAACTTAGACCGTTAAACTTTAATAATTAATTAATTATTATTTTCACATAATTTTTATTATTATTTTACACATTATTTCACAACAAACATGCAAAACAAGAAAAAAAATTCCTTGTAAAGGATAATCAAGAGGTTAAATTGTTAGTCTTTTCATAAGAGATTACGAATACCTTGAATTATCGAAACATAACGATTAAGAGGTAAGAGAAGTGCTGTGATAAGCTTTTGAGTTATAATTAATTAATAAATTACTGGTTAAAATAAATTTTGAGAAAAAAACTTGTATGAGTGTAAATAATAATTAATTGATTAATTATTAAAGTTTAACTATGTAAGTTAACGGGAGAGACTAAAAACATGAATGAAAAAATTTTGAGGAACTAAAACCGGTCAAACTTTTTTTTTGGGGACTAAAAACGTAAATTGTGATAAAATGAGGGACCACTTTCATAATTTACATTTTCTAGTGGTTGTGAAACTGCCAGAAAAATTATATCAATTTTTTTTTAAATTGCCACGTGGCAGTCAATGTAGAGTCACGTCATCACTTAACGGTTCAAGTTAATAGTAGGGACTAAAAACACAAACGAAAAATTTATGAGGGATTATGATCGGTCAAAATATTTTTGAGGAACTAAAAATAGAAATCGACAAAAAATGAGGGACCAAAAACATAATTAACCCTATATAATATATAGTTGTATATCATTGTAACAATTTGTCACCTCACACACTCATAATAAAATTCCAATACCAATTAATAGTAAAATAATATTATGATTAATAATTTTAAATAATAACACCATAAAAATAGAAGAGTACATATGCGTACAATACACGAGTCTAAAGTCTTGTCGTATTAAAACACTTCTCATCCTCATATAATACAATTTTCATTTTACATTCTATGGCGTTTGAATTAGTTTCATTGGGTTTGGGGATACATAATTTAATCTCATAGGTATGTTATATCTTTATAAATTATTTTCACATTACATATTTTTAATTATAAATAGGAAATTAATTTTTTTTTTAGACTTAATTACACCTTTTGTCTCTAAAGTTTCATAGTTTCACGAATTTTGTCTTTAATTTTTTGTTGTTGCAAATTTTGTCATCTAATTTACAAAAAAAGTCGTGATTTGTCTTAACTATGGCAGTTTAAAGGAAAAATCACACAAAATTATTTTAATTGTGGCGATTTAAAGAAAAAACTGTCAAAAAATTATCTTTATTGTGGCAATTTAAAAAAAAACTACCAAAAAATTGTTTTAATTATAACAATTTTCTACATCGGAGAAAAATTTGCAATATTTTGTAAGTTGGCAGACAAAATTAGCGAAAGAAATTTTTGAAGATAAAATTCGTGAGATTGTAAAATTTTAGAGGCTAAAAATATAATTAAACCTATTTTTTAATGTAACACAAAATCCTGGAGTAAAAAATGGGGATTATGTAAAGTGTTCTTTATTTTGAGATTCAAATTCTTAACTTAAAAATAAAATTTAATTGATATTAAAATTTACTTTCACTTTGATCCATTGTTATTGAATAAATATTTTATTTTTATTGAACTATCAAAGTTTTTTATATGTAAAAAAAGAAACAAAAGAATATATATACAGAGAAGGGTTGTTTAGAAATTAATCCATCCCATCATCTCGTTCCAACCAAACTCTTTGGATCAGGTCTAATGCTGTCTTTCAAGGAAAAATAAAAGACTTTATTTTGTTTAGGAATTAGCTTGGGACTTTCGAGTTACCTAACTCCACTCACATACATATATTTTGTAATTTCTTTAGCATATCTCATTACATAAAAGGTCAATTTTTTACATATATTTATATTAGAGGTTTTATTGCATTTTATAATAAATTTCAAGATAAAATGGGACATTTGATATGTTAGATGCAATGAGATAATAGGCCATGCATTGACAATGTAAATTAATTTTATACTGTCATCCAATCACAAATTCTTATTTATTGTAAGTATATTGACTTTTATAATAAATACTTTAAAAGACATATCAATGATGATTTTTGATTGTTTGACAGTGTAAAACTTTTTGCACTAATAACGTATGACCATTAAACTCTAGAGGCAATATAGTAAAGCTAGTATTAAAAGATTGATTTAAATTTAATGAAATAATTTATAAATGAATTGAGATAATTTCACCCCTCAAAAAAAAGATGAGCCGAGATTTTTTTTGAGAAAGATAATTTAAACTAACTAAAGTCGGTCTAGTAGTGAGAGATTGAGGCAATTTATATGAGATTTTAAATTCAACTTTTGTTTTTGCTATTATACATCAAAAAGAGATACTTTGGCATTCCAATCCTTCTTTGATTTAGTCTTAATTAAACTCAACTCATTGTTTTTTTTTTTTTTAATCTAAGGTTAAATTCCAATTTAAAAAATTGACTCAATCAAAACTTAAAGTTAAATAAAAGATAAATATAATTCATCTTAATTCGTCACACAATCACTCTTTAACAGAGGATTTTTTTATGAATGCAATAACTTAGATTTGATTTTAAAATTCTATTAAAATCTATGGAATACACTTTAATCTTAAAGATTTGACTAAATCAAAACTTAAAGTTAAATAAAAGATAAATATAACTCATCTTCATTCTTTATTTGCCACACAAACACTCTTTAACAGAGTAATTTTTTATGAATGCAATAACTTAGATTTGATTTTAAATTCCATTAAAATCCACGGAACTCACTTTAATCTTTTAGAAAATTTTAAAATTTTTATAACCCAACAATATATAATAAATTAAATCATATAAAAAGAAATAAGTAAATAAAAAGAATATAAATATGGATTTTACTTTCATCTAGATCTGTGTACTGTCTATATTTTTTGAAACTAAATATAAAATCAAGTTAGTGTTAACACGTTGTTTGTTTATTTATTTATTTATTTATTTATTATTATTATTATTATTATTAAAAACATTAAATATAAAATTGAAATTGGACAGGAGAGATGTAAATCCCATCAAACAGTAAAAAGAGGAGGGCAACAAGAAATTGAAGTATGGAAGATAGCACAATCTGCTTTTTTGACTTAAGCATGATTTGCACAAGCCGTGTTTAGCAACAGTATAATAATAAATCATGATCAAATTTAAACATTATCATAACAGTATAAGAAAGCATAGCCTTTCTTTTCTTTTTGAATAAATAATATATGTCAGTAGGATATGGTATGTTTATCTACTTTTACAATAATTATATTAAAAATTATAATATAAAAACTTTTTATATTAATAGTTTATGTCTATTAATTTTTTTTTAGAATTAATAAGCAATAAAAAACCCAACAAATATAGTTATGAATTTAATTCTATGTACTAATAATATAAAGATTTTTTATACTTCATTTAATATCAAATTATTATATATGATAATTTTATTAATTTTATGATAATTAATATAAAACTCATAAATATAATTATTTTTTATTAATTTACAGTATAAAAAATTTTACATTTATAATTTTTAAAAATAAATCTCTATAATTATATGTAATCCATCAAAATTGACCAGTCAATACTCACAAATGAGGAGAGAGAGATTTTACGGCTGCCTTTACACGACCAACCAACCAAACCAAGCCACGTCACACAGCCGCGCCGCATGCGATCCCTCCCTCCTTCTCGAGAAATTGACCAACCGATAATTTGGAATCAAAATCAAACGGCGCAGAGACGTACGCAAAACGTAACGGGTTTTTCCCTCTCTCTCTATCCGTTCAACACGTGGCTCCACCGGCACTTCCGGTAGCCGGTCACTAACGGCGAACATTTTGTGGCCCCCACCATCACCTTCCGCCGTGGCGTCCGTGTCCACCGTCTCCGCCGCCACCACCGTCCACCCCCTTCAAAATCCGGCCAATCCCCCCAAAAATCAATTTTTTTTTAATATATAAAAAAATCCATAACAAACAAATAATAATAATAATAATAAATTAGGAAGCAATTATTATTATTTAATTGTGCATTAAGATATGATTTAAGGGAGATAAGGGGTTGTAGAGAGGGTCCTCTCTTTCAGATTTTGCTCCAAAATCAGAACAACCAAACCTTCCATCTGATTTGCAGAGAGTTTTCTCAAGGGACCAACCAGAGACAACCAAGGACACTGTACAGAGAGAAAGTGGTTCTTTCTGTGAGTAACATGCAATAGATTCACTCATATACATATATATATATATAGAGAGAGAGAGAGAGAGAAAGAGTTGAAGATTGTTGTTCAATTTGAAAATTGTCCATCATGTACCTTTTTTCTGTTTTTATTTCTTGGTTGGTTTTGGTTCCTATCCAACCCTGTAAGTCTCTAGCATTGTTCTCTCTGCTTTTTCATTTTATTTTATTTTTTGTTCTCGTCTTCTAGTATTCTTTGTGAATGGGCTGAACAGTGTCTTGCTTTGCTGGGTTTTCTTCTGTGGTATGAGTTTTGGAGATCTTAATTGAATTTTGGTTTTTCTAGTTGAATCATGGAGCTTGACGAATAATGGGTTGTGTTCAAAATTTGAAATTTTTGTTCCTGCATTGGGATGTTGGATTCATTTCTGCATTGGTGTGTTGAATTGAAGTTCGTGTTGTTTCTGGCGTGTTGCATCTTTGGGGGGATCTCTCTAACACACGAGGCATTTTTGTTTTTTTCCCTCTAATCAAAGGTTTCATCTTTGAGGGGGGGAAAGTGATTTTGGGATTTATGTGGGTGATTGGTTGAATGGATTGCGATCTGAAACCGTGTCTTTTGTTTTGTTGGTAGTTCTGGGTGTTGATTGTATCGGCCATGCTGTGATGGGTGTTATAAATTTGTGCAAAGAAGAAAAAGGGGCAAAAATTGGGAACTTGTGAATTGAATTTCATCAATTCTGTTTGAACAGGCTCTTGATTTTGCTGTGGTGGATTGAAGGTTGTGGCGTGCCTCGTTGTCTGCGGCAGAGACATGTTGGACGGTCGGTCCTGCGTTGTTCCAAGGTTGTTTTCCAGCACTTGCCAGGCAGAGAACGATTGGTCTTACATGAAGTGCCTGCTGGGGTTGGACATCAAGAATGGCAAGCGCCCTGTGGAGATTGATGATGTTGAGGATGAGTCCCAACCGAGGAAGTGTACTAAGAAGTTGGACTCTTGCCATAGAGTTGAAACGGCTCAAATTTCGTTTCAACGCCAATCTATTGAGGCCAAGGATTCTGTTGTTCCCCCAATGGATCAGGAGATCATTGAGCCATTGAGTGTTTGTCAAGGAGTTGGAGAAGATGGAGCTTTGACTGACTGGATTTTGGGCGAGGAAGAACAGAAGGATGATGGTGATTTGATGGATTTTGGTGGCCATCAATCTGATAAACAGCAGCAGGTTCAGCCTGGGGATTCATCAGATTTCGGTGTTGGGCTATCTGATGAAGAGCAGTTGCAGCATGATGAGAATTCATTGAATACGAGTGAGCAGCAGCAGCACCATGGTGGGGATTCTTCAGATTCTGGATCTCTCTTGCCACGCATGAACCGTGACAGCTCAATCGCCTGTCTCAGCCGCTGCTCAAGGTCGGATTACGGTTCTCTTGCCTCGCTGAATAGGAGCTTCCGGAACATAATCCGAAGTGGTGAGCTCTATACATGGAGGAGGCTGAATGGTATCATGGAGCACTGGATTTATTTTTCCTGCGCCCTCCTCGAATGGGAGGCCTATGATCCAATTCGCCAGCGGTGGATGCATTTGCCAACGATGGCTTCCAATGATTGCTTCATCTTTTCAGATAAGGAATCTTTAGCTGTAGGTACTGAGCTTCTTGTGTTTGGGAGGGAGCTGAGGTCCCATGTCATGTACAGATACAGTCTCTTGACAAACTCATGGACATCTGGACTGAGGATGAATGCTCCAAAATGCTTGTTTGGCTCTGCTAGCCTTGGGGAGATTGCAATATTAGCTGGTGGGTGTGATTTAGAGGGACACATCCTTGACTCTGCTGAGCTGTATAATTCCGAGACTCAAACATGGGAAATGCTCCCAAGTATGAAAAAACCCAGGAAGATGTGTTCTGGGGTATTTATGGATGGAAAGTTTTATGTTATAGGGGGAATTGGGGGGAGTGATAACACGCTCCTCACGTGTGGAGAGGAGTACGATTTACAGACTAGGACATGGACAGAGATTCCTAACATGTCACCCGGACGTAGTAATCAGGGGCTTGAGTTGCCTGCAGCAGCTGAGGCACCACCTCTGGTTGCTGTTGTAAATGATGAACTGTATGCTGCTGATTACGCAAACATGGAGGTTAAGAAGTATGACAAGGACATGAAATCGTGGTCTACCATTGGGAGACTGCCCGAACGAGCAGTGTCGATGAATGGCTGGGGCCTTGCATTCAGGGCATGCGGAAATAGGCTTATTGTCATTGGTGGACCTAGGGCTCATGGGGAGGGTTTTATTGAACTCAATTCATGGGTGCCTAGTGAAGGACCTCCACAGTGGGATCTACTTGCTAGAAAACGCTCGAGCAACTTTGTCTATAATTGTGCTGTGATGGGATGCTGAAGCATTGAATTGTCAAAGCTACACATTTTGATGCTTCAAGTCCAAGGAGTTGCACAACATTGATTCATCATTGACACAGGATTCTCACTAATTGGTACTTCGCCCCCTTGTTTCTTTCTATGATATTTTTCTTTCAAAGGTTGGAGATGATGGGGACAAGATTCAGATATTACTCAAGATTAGCTGAAAAGTTTTCTGGGGAGGAGCTCTTCAGTTTTTTTTTTTTTTTTTTTAATGTTTAAAATTTGAATCACTATTTTGTTACATTGAAATTGGCATCTTCCCCCATTTCCATTGACCTGAGATTTGTCAAACTTTGGTATCATGTTGTAGCAAAGGAATAGATTAAATAATTGAAGTTCTCACACAAATTTAGGTTATTGGTGTTGTTTGTTTAAGTGCTTCTAAAAACACACATCTAGATACTTGATTTTCATGATCATAAATTTCCTAGCTTGAAGGAATGAAATAATTTTCTGAGAGTTTTTGTTTCCCCTTTTCTGGATTCTGTATTGATTCATTTTTCCATTTGAATTCATGGACTTGGTATCTTGAGCTCTCTCTAGTCTGGAAACTGGTATCTGACCATTCCATTTATTACTTACCGCTGATATAACATGTTATCATAAATAGAATTTTCTATCGCCATTTCTTTTTTATGGTGGACCTATGCATTATGATGCAAAAACTCATGGATGCCAAAACTAAAAATGAGGAAAATTTTCCATTTTTAGATTGTGCCTTCATGGAAAAATTAGTTTGCTTTTTCTGTCATAATAATTAATAGTGATTGATTGTTTCTTGTTTTAAAAATCATTATTGAACTTGTGGTTAATACAGTTGTTTAACCTGTGGTTAAGAGCTAAGTGCTTGAAAGTTGAAACTTTAGATCGATTGATTGTCCACTGAACTACCCTGACCATGCAACCATGTGTAATGGACAAACTAGAATTGAAGTTACAGCCCCGGTTGCTGTCTCCTGACTTTAGCTTCTCTTGGCTGTCTACAGTTTGTGGTATTAACTTTATTTTCTTATCATTGTTTATCTCCTTTTATGAGGTTTTGATACATCCCTTCAACCAGTTTCCTCTGGTGCAAATTTGCACATGCTGTGGATCACAAGATTGACTCTGGAAGGAAACTTCCTCCTGATATAACTAGAGTTTTTCTTTGTGTGCTGCACCTTTCATAATTGCTTAAGTAGATCGTTTCTAAAAACATAATAGTTTTGCAAGGAGGAAAGGTAAGCAGGGAGATTGATTGGTGGTTGAAAAGCACTGCCTCTATTAAAAAAATAAAAATAAAAATAAAAAAGAAAGAGAATGTAATGGATAGTTTAAAGGGTAGTTAAAAGGTAAAATAATAGATAGTTTAAAGAATAGTTAAAAGACATAATAGACCGATAAAAAGTGGAGATGAAAAGAGGATATTTTCTTTATTATAGTTATAGTTTAGAATTTAGTTTTCGTTGAAATCTTGGACCCCCTATTAAGAGTTGTTGGACTTCCAGTTCACCCAACTTATGAAGGATGGTGAACTTTATTTACCACACTAATAATCATTTTGTCTATTCTATCGTATTGCTAGTTTGAATTTTAATTTTCTTGCAAAGATATTGTTAATAAGACTCTTGTGTGGTCAAATTCACGTGTAGATCTTGGTTTACCAAAATAATTGTTTGCATTTTGCCAGTAGTTTGTGTTAGGAGAAGCGTACGCAAACTTAATTTTGGATGATTTTAATTTTTTAAAAGCTGATTTTGGTTAAAAATGACTTTGGAACAAAGTGATTTATGTTTGAATGCCTTTTTGATTTTTATAATTGAAAAAATCGGGTTTTACCAGTACCCAAAAACCCAAAGGTTAATTCGGCTTAGAATCGGTTTTGGAGCTTAAAACCCTTCTGATAGAAACAGGACCTCACTGCGGAACCAAACAAATTTGAGAAACGGGCAAATTCTAGGTTGTGTTGCCAAACCTACATTTGAATATCTTAAACGGCAAACTAAACACACAATTAGTAGTCTTAATTTTAAGAATCCATTCGAAACTTGTCAGTTCTTATTAACTTTGCTTTAGATGTCAGCGTAATTTACTTAAGTATGAGCATAAGAAATTTAGGAGCCATTGGATGATTCTATGATGTCAAGTGAGATGCATCTAAATCACGAACGACACATTAACAAAATGTTTCCAGAATTGACTGAAGTTATTGTTTAATTATTTAGTGTGTTTAGTTCAATTTATTTTGAAGAAATAATTGTTTATCCTTTTTTTAGTTTCTTAGTGAGCTTTTGAAAAATAAGTGATTATTTCTTTAAATTTAAGTGACTCCAGACCTGCTATTAGACTATCATTTTATATTTCTATATTTATTTAAGGTGACTGAATCGAAATACTTTGACAATTTGCCAAGAAAGCAGATGAGCAAGCAATAACATCGCATCGTAGCTACATGTGTTTTGCTATCAAGAAAGTGTTGCAGCTACATTTTTTATTTTTTTGGTCGTGAGCTACATTTTTTGTTTAGCACTTCAGCTTTTTCAAATGGATTAATATATAGACACTTTTGATAAGAGCTTGAGTCCGTAAGTACATCAAGGCAAATACCAGTGGTATAGTCCATTTGCATCAAATTATTTTCATTTCTTTTCTTGCAACATGCTTTCTGTATTGCTTTTATTTCTAAACACTATATCATCACTGTTTTCCAGAGTCATAAACTTTTGAATTTAAATCTTCTTTTGTTACTGTCCCAAAATATAAGACCTTTTTGAAAAATTTGTTTATCTCTTTTTATAAAATCCTTTTCAAATTGTCTCTTACATTAATTATTTTTTCTCCAAAATACTCTTAATTACTTTACAAAGTTTTTAGTCAATAAATAATAAATGTTGTAAATCAATTCGATAAACTCTTTCATTCTCTTATGAGGATTAGGACAGATGACTAAGCACAAATCAAGATAACTTGTATAACCAGTATTCTCTTTTCATATATTAATTAATTAGGTGAAAAGTAATTAGGTAGAAAGAGTGAGATGATGAGTTATAATTATTTTAAGGGTAATTTAGAAAAATAATACAAATTATTAATAAATTTAATGTTATTAACCAAATTAATCAGTTTTCTTAAATCTTGTGAATTAGTTAAAAGAGTCTTATATATAGAGACGGAAGTAGTATTAAGCAATGTAGTATGATCATATTAAAGATTCAAGTATGATTTGATGAATAGAAATAACCTTTGGATGAGACATGTTATCAAATTATCAAAACATGCTATTGGGTGTTTTGAGAATAATTTGTTCAATTCTGGCAACACAAGTGACATGGCATGCACAATAAGAATTGCCATTACAAATTCAGACCAGGAGGACATCGGTATCGACTGGGCTGGTGTGGTTTGTAGAGTATGGATGAAGGGGGCAAGCATATTGATTGAAGTGCAAAGGTGCAGTTGTTTAGGATGGAAGGCCGTGGTTATAGCATGATATATATTTGGAAACAATTCAGAATTCAACAATCCATACACAAAAAATCAATGGGCCAATCAGAAATTGGATATTAATCATCAAACAATCAAATGCTTCGAGCATTGAACCGAATAGATCACAAGTTAGAAAAGAACTCAAGCCACATTTAGCCTTTCCCGCATTCCATAAAACCAAAACAAACCTCAAACAAATTATAACGCTTCATCTTTGGGTCGAAAATTTAGAGAGCAAAATACACGCACAATATCTTCTTCACTATCCTTAGGGCATCAAAACTTGACGCAAGGAAAATAAATTGCAGACTGAATTTAACAATTACTGAAGCCGTTAAAAAATGTTCACTAAACACACACTATTGCACATTTAATTTTAAAGGAAATGTTGGCAATTATCTGACAAATTTTTAATAAAACTTTGTTGGGTAAAATTTATATGAATCTTATTTTAATAAACTACACGTGGGTCACACACGACTTTACCCATAAACTTGGGAAGAACATATTCTAGGCATAGAGCTGTTAGAATATATAGAATTATTACATGACGGTATGACACCTTTACTCCCAAGATAGTATAGTTGATGTTCAACACAAATAAATCTGACAAATGTGATAAAGTCAGCATTATGGTTTCTGGTATTCATGAAAAGTGAAGAGAAACTTAACAAGATTAACGCCAGAATCTGAGATCCTATGGCATGTTGCACGCAGTGAGATCAATGCAAACCACGTACTTTTGGTGACAAACATAGACATATCGGATAGAATACGACACCGCATTTACATGTGGATTTGACATATTCTAAAAGTTATGAGACACGGAAGGGCTTAGATACAACATATAGAAGTATTCAATATGATACATGTCCAGCACTGGTAAAACAACCATTTTGGGGTGTCAGTGTTTCGAAAGTATCATGTGTTGGTTACATGGTGAAATGTTCTGATAACAATTGATAAGAACCTTAGAAGAACCACAGCACAAAAGCTAGTTGTTGAAGTTGGAGAGTTCAAGGCCTTATAACACTTCTAATGTGGGACTCAAGTCACATACCTTGCAATTGGATCCTGACAACTTGTCATGCCCCTTTTTTGCACACCTCCCCTGGGGGTAGTCTCACTTGTCAACGGCGTTGGTTAAAGAATGGCTGCTGCTTTTGTCATTAGACTTCGTTTTTAACCTAGTTCATGGTCTTACTTTCATGAATATTATCATGGTTGCAGCTAGGATCATTGACGTAAGGCTCAATGTCCTTTCCTTCCACCTATTATTGATGGGTTCGGTGTTGACAAATTGACATCTGTTGCAAATTGCAATAGGAGAAAAACTTTTGCTTAAGGTACTTTGTGTATGTTATACTATGAGTGTGCAACTTATATGCCATGCTTTATCTTGCAGGGATTAAGAGGGTTATATGCAGGCTTTCTTCCTGGGGTTCTTGGGTCAACTATTTCATGAGGTTTATATTTCTTTTTGTAAGTACCAAATTCCATCAGTGAGAATTTAAATAATTTAAGTCAACCTTTAACCTATCATTTTTATATATGATGCTCACTGGGAGAGAATGATATTATATAGGATGGCTGACTCTTTGATGTTTGCATCTTGTTGTTTGTGCGTATATGCATCCTCTCCAGTTAAATTTTTACTTGTTTCAGTGAGTTTGGAAATCTTCTCTCTCCTCTACTCACTCACACACACAGGAAAAAAAACATCAGATTTCTTTTTCTTAGTCAGGACCAAATCAATATGTCAATATCTCCTAGGCTACAGCACATGATGATGGAAGAATTATTTTGTTCTCTATGTAAAATATGCATGACACTCACTATTCGTTAGTAATTAAGGACTGGTTCTGGAATCTGTGCTTGTATGATAGGACCGTTATATAGGACTCGATAGCAGTTTCATTTAACGTCAAACAACTTTTGTAAAATCACTGTTTTTTTTATCATGCCAAAGGATTCCCCCTCTTTATTTTTTTTCCTTCCAAACTTGAGTGATTATAACAAGCAATCCTATTTGCCCAGGTTTTAAAAACGAAAACATCCTATATATGCCACAATCTGGTTAAGACCCACCTTGCTCTAATACCAAAAATGTAACACCCAAGGTTACATCGGGACAAACATGCAATAAAAGGGTAATTATAGTATAAGTAATATATGTTTAAGAGAGTAAGCGTTCTCAAATAATCTTTTTCCATGTGAAAATACCTTCAATAAACTTAATGAAAAAAACATCCATACATTGAAAGCGTGTGAATAAAAAGACATAGTTACAAAACTGGGCGTCTAATATCCAAACCCGACAAAAGGGGTAAATCTAGTGTAGGTACATCAATCTGTTTGTCCTAACACTGCTAATCAATAAATATAAAGAGCAATAATGGTGAATCCTCTCATTGCTTGGCGTTCGTCTTCCCCCCAAGCACCATCTCTGAAAACAATACTAAACTGATGAGACATAATCTCAGTGAGCAAATGACACAAGTACAAGAGTTTGCAAAAGCATTGTCTTCAACCGGTTATGGTACCTGCATTCTTCCAAAAGATGTTTAACACATTGTATATAAAAATAGTACAAAAAATCATTTTTGCGAATATATATATATATATGTATGTACTCATCAACATGGAAAAACACCACAAATATCATAGGGTTCTCACAAATTCACAATACAATTCGCGCAGACAATGGTGTACCATTGCCCTCCTACCTCATGGAAGGAATACACTACCCTTGTTTATAAAGGCATTAATACTCAATCTTTCCCATCTCGTCAAACGAGTGTATGCTACCCCATCGTAGACAATGGTAGTTCTTAATTGCCTAATTCCAAAGGGCAGTGTAAGCTACCCTATCCTAGATGGTGGTAGTTCTCAATTCAATACCCCTTCTCGAAAGTGGGCATTTACTTCGTCCATCCAAAGGGAGGACATATGCTGCCCCCTTTTGGAGGAACCAATACTCAAACACAATTCAATACTCCTTTTTGGACTCTCCCATCAAGTATCACCGTTAAGTGATAACGTGACAACCAAGTTGGCAATCACATGACTTGCCATATGAACTACTAGTTTGATGTAGCAGTTACATGGTAAAATGTTGCTAGTTCGAGACATTTCCTAATGGTTTTAAGGCACTACAAATTTTTTGGTGGTGTAAAATTGGTAGAAAAGAGTTTTGAAATTTGAAAAAAAAAAAAGGAGATGCAGTTAGCAAAATCAACAATCCACAATACACAAGTCAACAACCCACTTGAAAATTCTCGTGACATCGAAACTCATTGTCATTGCCTTGCTTTCTTGCCACCATTGCCACCTCATGTTTGCCCTTTGCGCACAATTTTACTTGTGGAACAAAATGATTCATGGGAGCGAGATTAAAATAGGAAGATTTGGCATTTGTTTAAGAAGTGGGATTTGGTTTTGGGGTTTGGAAGGGTTCAAAGATTGGTGGTTCTCTAGTTTTGGTGCATAGGTTAGGGTTTTAATTCATGAGTTTAATAGTTTGTGATTTTATTTATTGTGGGTTATTGATTTTATGTTTTGAATCATGGTTTTGTGGGTTGCTAATTTGTATATTGAAAGTTGTTGATTTTGTTTACTGAATCTCCTCCTTTTTTTTTTCCTTCGAATTTTCAAACTTTTTTCTGGCAATTTTGCATTGCCAAAAAAATTGTATCTTCTTAGAACTGCTAGAAAATGTCTCGAACCAGCAACATTTTACCATATGACTATTACATCAAACTAATAGTTCACATGGCAAGTAATGTAGCTACCAATGTGGCTGTCACATCATTGCTTAACTATGATACTTAATGGGAGGGACTAAAGACAATCACAAACAATAGTTAAAGAACTAAGTTCAGTCAAAAAATTGTTAGGGACTAAAAGTGAATTTCATGAAAAGATGAGGGGTTAAGACCGATCAAAAAATTATTAAGGGCTAAAAGTGAATTATGTAAAAAGATGAGGGACTTACAATATAGTTTAGCAAAAAATTTTACACGAAGTTGCCATGTTAGACTAGTTGATAACGTGGCAACTCACATGACTTCCAATGTAGTTACCATGTCATCACTTAATAGTGATACTTAATGATAGAGGCCAAAAATGTTAACAAAAAAAAAGTATAAAGACTAAGAATGATCAAGTTTAGGGACTAAAAAAGTACAAGGACCAAAAACAAGGACCCACCCGATGCACCCATCATCTGATCAACCCACCACCTGTTGTAACTGATGGTCTAAATAGTCAGAATCAATGTAGATTTGTTACTGTTTAGTTTGTCTCAGTTCTGTGTTTTTTACGCTGAATCTGACTATAATCGACCGATGATCACCCCTATATAATTGGTACGTTTGGGTACACTTTTTGAATTTACAAATACAAATTAGTACCAACAATTTTTTTATCTAGTTAAAATTTATAAACTACATATATAATGTAAATAATTTAATAAATATTAGCTAAATTTGTTGGCTTTTAATACTATTTAAAATTATTTAAATTGTTATAAAAAAATAATTCTTACAAATTATTGAAATAATTAATATTTACTAACAATTGAATTTAACATAGTTCTTTTGTAATAGTTTTTTTTTAATTTTATTATCTATTTTTATTAAAATATGTTAATTAATAGACTTTTCAATTACAAGTTAATAAAAGGATTGATTCACTTTATAATTTTCTATAAAAAAATAAGTTAAATTATTTGCATAATTAATTTTCTCATTTTTGAAATTAAAATCTTAATTATATTTAATTAAAAAATTTGTTGTGCAACTCAACACCACCACTTTTTTTAATATTTACAACAACCTTTTTTATAGTTAGTTATATTTTCAATGCCTAACATGTTGCTCAGACGTAGTCGTCAGAGGTATGGTTGTCAAACTTTTGAGTTAACTCTTAAACTCTTACAATTATACAATTCTAAGTAGACAAAACGAGTTCACTCGCTGTTAAACTTTTGTCTAGGTAAACTCATGTAAACTTGCATAAACTCTTGAGTGAAGAAGTGAGTTAACGAGTTTGAAATCAAATGTGGTTTTTGTCTTCCATTGACTTCACAATGACAGTGTTTTACTAAAAATCAAATGATTTAAAAAAATAATTCTTTAATTATTTTTTAAATGTTTTTACTCTAGTAACTTATTTTTATGATTTTTATGAATTTACATTTAATTTAGTCATTTACTGTAATTTTATTTTATTTAATATTAATGTATTATCACACTTTAATATTGTGGCTTGTTATTTTTGATTTATTATAAAGTTAAAACGTTGAATTATTGTTGTGCTAAGAGTATCTAGTTTAGCATATATATCATTAATAGCTTTTTTAATATTATTTTTATATTACGTAAACTTTAACTAATTTACGAGTCAACTATACGAGTAGTTTACAAAAGTTCCATGAGTTTACCTAAACTGTCGAGTTTGACAACCTTGGTCAAGGCCTGAGTTGCGTGCAACAGCTGAGGCACCACCTCTGGTTGCTGTTGTAAATGATGAACTGTATGCTGCTGATTACGCGAACATGGAAGTTAAGAAGTAAGACAAGGACGTGAAATTGTGGTATACCATTGGGTCTTGCATTCAGGGCATGTGGAAATAGGCTTATTGTCATTGGTGGACGTAGGGCTCATGGGGAGGGTTTTATTGAACTCAATTCATGAGTGCATAGTGAAGGACCTCCACAGTGGGATCTACTTGCCAGAAAACGCTCGGGCTACATTGTCTATAGTTGTGCTGTGATGGGATGCTGAAGCATTGAATTATCAAAGCTACACATTTTGATGCTTCAAGTCCAAGGAGTTGCAACATTGATTCATCCATTGACACGGGATTCTTGCTTTTCTATGATATTTTTCTTTCAAAGGTTGGCATCTTCCCCCATTTCCATTGACCTGAGATTTTTCAAACTTTGGTATCATGTTGTAGCAAAGGAATAGATTAAATCATTGAAGTTCCCCACAAATTTAGGTTACTGGTGTTGTTTGTTTAAGTGCTTCTAGGAACACACAACTAGATACTTGATTTTCATGATCATTAATTTCCTAGCTTGAAGAAATAATTTTCTGAGTTTTTGTTTCCCCTTTTTTGGATTCTGTATTGGTTCAATTTTCCGTTTGAATTCATGGACTTTGTACCTTGAGCTCTCTCTAGCCTGGAAACTGGTATCTGACCATTCCATTTATTACTTACCGCAGATATAACATGTTATCATAAATAGAGTTTTCTATCTCCATTTTTTTTTATGGTGGACCTATGCATTATGATGCAAAAATTCATTTTTAGATTGTGCAACCTTCATGGAAAAATTAGTTTGCTTTTTCTGTCAAAATAATAAATAGTGATTAATTGTTTGTTGTTTTAAAAATCATTATTGAACTTGTGGTTAATACAGTTGTTTAATGTGTGGTTAAGAGCTAAATGCTTGAAAGTTGAAACTTTAGATCGATTGATTGTCCACTGAACTACCCTGACCATGCAACCATGTGTAATGGACAAACTAGAATTGAAGTTACAGCCCCGGTTGCTGTCTCCTGACTTTAGCTTCTCTTGGCTGTCTACAGTTTGTGGTATTAACTTTATTTTCTTATCATTGTTTATCTCCTTTTATGAGGTTTTGATACATCCCTTCCACCACTTTCCTCTGGTGCAAATTTGCACATGCTGTGGATCACAAGATTGACTCTGGAAGGAAACGTCCTTTTGATATAACTAGAGTTTTTCTTTGTGTGCTGCATCTTTCATAATTGCTTAACTAGATCGTTTCTGAAAACAGAATAGTTTTGCAAGGAGCAGTTGGTGGCAAACTCGCTTTAGGAAAAAACATATTAGTAGCTTATATGTCATGAGAAGGTTACAATTCAAAAGATTCTGTACTCATTAGTGAGCGTCTAGTCTATGAGTTATACCTTTTTTTACACACTGAAATATGAAATTCAGACTCGTATGATAAGCTATGGTTCTGAAAGAATCACTAATAAAATTCCACACCTAGAAGCCAATTTACTCAGAATTTAGACAAAAAATAGAATTGTGATCCTAGGGTCGTGGGTAGAAACGAGCAATAATAGAGGAAAGGTAACCAGTGAGATTAATTTTCATAGTGTCTATCCTAATCCTACCCGTAGCTGTTGTCTTGATTGGGAGTTGAAAAGCACTGCCTCTATAGACATTAGAATTTAGTTTTCGTTGAAATCTTGGACCCCTATTATGAAGGATGGTGAACTTTGTTTACCATATTAATAATCATTTTGTCTCTTCTAGCATATTGCTAGTTTGAATTTTAATTTTCTTGCAAAGATATTGTTAAGACTCTTGTGTGGCCAAATTCACGTGCAGATCTTGGTTTACCAAAATAATTGTTTGCATTTAGCCAGTAGTTTGTGTTTGGACTTAGGAGAAGCGTATGCAAGCTTAACTTTGGATGATTTTAATTTTTAAAAGCTGATTTTGGTTATAAAAATGACTTTGGAGTAAAGTGATTTATGTTTGAATACCTTTTGATTTTTATCATTGAAAGAATTGGGTTTTACCAGAATGCAAAAGCCAGCCAAAGGTTAATTCGGCTTAGAATCCGTTTTGGAGCTTAAAACAATTAACACCCTTTAGAAACAGGACCTCACTGTAGAACTAAACAAATTTGAGAAATGGGCAAATTCTAGGTTGTGTTGCCAAAGACAAACCTACATTTGGATATCTTAAACGGCAAACTAAACACACAATTAGTAGTCTTAATTTTAAGAATCCATTTGAAACTTGTCAATTCTTATTAACTTTGCTTTAGATGTCAGCCTAATTTACTTTAAGTACGGGCATACGAAATTTAGGATCCATTGGATGATTTTATGATGTCAAGTGAGATGCATCTAAATCACGAACGACACATTAACAAAATGTTTCCAGAATTGACTGAAGTTATTGTTTAATTATGTAGTATGGTTAGTTCAATTTATTTTGAAGGGATAATTGTTTATCTTATTTTTTAGTTTCTTAATAGCTTTTGAAAAATAAATGATTATTTCCTTAAATTTAAGTAACTCCTGACCAGCTATTAGACTATCATTTTATATTTCTATGTTTATTGAAGGTGATGAATCAAAATACTTTTGACAACTTGAGCCAAGAAAGCACTGAGCAAGAAATAACATCGCATCGTAGCTACATGTGTTTTGCTATTTACGGCTTGAACCAATAAACAAGAAAGTGTTGCAGCTACATGTTTAATTTTTTTGGTCGTGAGCTACATTTTTTGTTTAGCACTTGAGTACTTTTGATAAGGGGGCTGCTATTCCCACCCATTTTTTTTTTTACTTTTCACTCCTTACTTTTACAAAAACATAGTAAATTATCATTTTATCCACTCTCTTTTATTCTCTCTCTTCTTCTCACCCTCAATTTATCAATACAACATAAACATATTTTCATTGTATATAATACATAATGGAAACGTATTTTCGTTGTGTATAGGTTTGAGATACACAATAGAATTGTGTCAATTTTTTTCGAAAAAATTAATTATGATATAATTTATCCTTTTTAATATTAATTATGATGTAGATTACCATTTTTAATTGAAATCAAATTAATTACGATACAATTATCCTTTTTAATAGTAATCAAATTAGTTATGATACAATTTTTTTAATTAAAATTGAATTAATTACAATAAGTTACCATTTTTAATTAAATTAAAATTAATTACAATACAAGTTATCCTTTAATAGTTATCGAATTAATTATGATACAATTTTTAAAATTGTATCATATATTTTTTAAAATTGTGTCATCATTAATTCGATTACTGTTAAAAAGGGTAAATTGTATTGTAATTAATTTAATTTTAATTAAAAAAGATAATCTATATCATAATTAATACGATTAATATTAAAAAGAATAAATTATATCATAATTAATATTTTAATTAATTTTTTTCAAAAAAATAATACAACGAAAACATGTAGCAAGGCCCTTGAGTCCGTAAGTACATCAAGATAAATTCTAGTGGTATAGTCCATTTGCATCAAATTATTTTCATTTCTTTTCTTGCAACGTGCTTTCTGTATTGCTTTGATTTTCCACATAGTCATAAACTTTTGAATTTAAATCTTCTTTTGTTAGTGTCCCTAAATATAAATATAAGACCTCTTTGAAAAATTTGTTTATCTCTTCTTTTGTTATTGTCCCTAAATATAAATATAATTAATTTATATATATAGGGCTCATTTGTTATAAATTAAAAAAATTATTCTGATGTAAAATAATCTAGTGATTATTTTTTAGAGATTTTTAAAAAAGCATAAGCTAATTTATATTTGTTTACAATCATCAAAATCACATTTTTTTTTTTATTTTAGAAAAAAAAACAGTTGATTTCTATGAGAAGCTATTTAAAGTAGCTTGTGATTTTAATCAGATTTTATATTCTTTTCTGTTAAACAAAAGGCTAGATCCAAGAGGAGGGTGAATTAGATCTTTGAAAATTTTCAAGAATTCCCAATTTCTTTTCAATAATGAATAACTAGATTTATCAAAAACTTTGAATCTTATTGATTTGGTTATATGAATGAAATAGGATTGGATCAATTTATCTTGAACTTTTCTATGCAAAGAGCATTATGATTTTAAATGCAAGTGATCAAGATTCAATATGCTAGCAAAAGGATAGAGGAAAGAAAAGAGCAAACAAGATTTATACTGGTTCGATCACCACCACTGTGATCTACACCCAGTTTCCAATCAAACTGATTGGTGTTATCATTAAGTAATTCAAATGTTTACAAATATTATGCACAAACACAAGAATTACAATTAAACAAACCATGCAATCAAGTTTCTTGAACTCTATCAAGAAAAACTTGAAACCTTTCTTGTGGAATCCTACCACAAAGAAGATATGAGAGACATCCTCTCAAGAACGAAAATCAAATTAAAAGAAGGTTAGATATCACCTTGGTTTGTGATAGATGGAAAACCATGAAGAACCAATCAACTTTTACCCAAGTAAATACTTTTCTTTATCCTCAAGATTGATCCATGATGAGCTCTTTGATCTTTGATCCAAAACTTGTAAGGAAGAAGGAGAGTAATATGAATTCTCTCTAGAAAAGCTCTTTTTCAAATTTAGAAAAGTGAAGTTATGTTTAAGTGTTTTGAAAGACTCACTAAGGTTCACTTTATATAGAGAGCTCAGTGGAATAACTAGTTATTTAAACTTGTAATCAGTTATATTGTTATTTAAAATCTGGAAAATGAAGTTTGAATGAGTTTAACTAGTTAAAACAGAGGCCATGCATTTTGGTCTTGCTAGAATAACTAGTTAAAACAGAGGTCATGCGTTTTGGTCTTGTTGGAATAATTAGTTACATAGCTTTGTAATAAGTTATTTTCGCATAAGACAAAAACAGTGTTATATTATATAACTGGTTACAGAGTAATGTAATTAGTTACAACAGAGATAACTGATTACATAATGTTGTAACTAGTTAAAATAGAATACATGTAACTGATTACATATCAATTTAACTAGTTAAAACAGTGTAGATATTCATTGTTTAAGCGAATTTAAATGGATTTAATCGATTACAAAGCTAACTTAACCAATTAAATGGTTCTTAAACATAAGATTGAAGTGTTCTAAAGTCTTAGTGTGTAGTTCTTACTTCCTATCAATTTAAAAACAAGTTTTATTGCATTGTTTCTCTTCAAATTCAATTTTAGACTTATAGAAAACATATTTCTACTTTGTTAAATTTTAAGTCTTAAGCTTTGAGTTCATTACCATCAAACCATTAAGGATAAAGGTAAATCATGCAAGACCACAAACACACACACACATGCATAAACACACATTACAACTTTGCATTCATCAAGAGGCTAAATCATCAAAACTATATTAATTTTCCTTGGGGCAAGTAATCTTCTTCTTGCTTCTTCATTTTCACCTTCTGATTATTTTGAAAAATTGAAACAAACACATAGGAAACTTTTAAAAGTAATTATTTTTTTTAAGAAAAAGTGTTTTTTTATGAAAAAAAAACTTGTAACAAATGAATGAGACCATAATATATAATGATTTTCAAGATATTATATATAATTATAATATATATATATATATATGTGTATATATATGTGTGTATATATATATATATGTGTGTGTATATATATATATATATGTATATATATATGTGTGTGTGTGTGTGTGTATATATATGTATATATATATATGCATTTTACATAGTATATATGCATATAATATTATTATGTGCAATACATATGAGATTTGTGTATAATTAGAGACGGATTTAAGGGGGGCAAGTAGGGGCCTCTTCCTCCTCCTTTCACTTCTTTAGAACTATATATGTTATGTCTTGGGATTAATTCTTTATATTTCAATTGTCATAATTGAGATATCATTTTTAACTATGAAGATGATAAAAAATAGACTTAAAAAGAACAATGATCCCTATTTAAATAACAATATGATGTATTTAATTATTATAATTTAATGTTTATATAATATTTTTTTCTGGTCCTCCCCTTTAATGGGTTTCTAGATCCGTCCCTGTATATAATATATAATATATAATAATACATATTATATATAAATCTATACTAAATTATATATATAAAAGGGAAATGATAAATGTTAAGAAAAAATTTTCGTCAAAAGAGACGAATCATGATTTTTGTCAAATCGCCATGTATATTTTTTGAATTTTATTAATTAACTTTAATTTAAAAAATTATCCGCCTTACATGATATATTTCGTGCAATTCTTGCACTTTTTATTGGTTCGAAATGGCAAGATATATTATAGAATTTTCATTTAACATATTATCTTATATATTTTTACAAAAACTTTTACATATAAAATTCAAATATATTAACAATTAAAACTTAAAAACTAAATATATTCAAATATTTTTTTAGAATTTGTAATAATAATATTAAGGATTAATTGCACTTTTAGTTTTTCAAGTATTGTAATTGTGCGATTTTGGTTTCCTATGTTCTAATTGTGCAAATTAGGTCCCTCAAGTATCGCAATAGTATAATTTTGGTCCCTCAAATTTTAATTGCACAAATTGGGTTCTTCAAGTATTGTAATTGTATAATTTTGCTCTCTTTGTCAGACTTCTGTTAAATATTTAACATGCTAGATAATATGCTCTTGATGGATAATATGGCAATTAACATGATGATGGATGACATTACAAATGATGTGGCTCTAATGCATCATATAAAATCTATTAAATATTTAACGAAAAATCAACAAAGGAAACAAAATTGCACAATTGCAATACTTGGGTGACTCAATTTGCACGATGCAAACTTAGGGAACTAAAATCGCACAATAGCAATACTAGAGAGACCAAAAGTATAATTAAACATAATATTAAAGATAATAAAATTTATAAATATTATATTATAATAAAAAAATTTATGAATTATTTAAAATATTTTATAATTTTTTTAACATTCATCATGTATACATATTTTTTGTCCTTTTTCGTCAAAAGAGACGAATCATGATTTTTGTCAAATTGCATTTTATATTTTTTGGGTTTTTATTAATTAATTTTAATTTAAAATTTCTCAACCTTACATGCCATATTTGGTGCAATTCATGCACTTTTTATACACACACATACACACACATATATATATATATACGAGAATGTTTCAAATAATGAACTTTTACAATAAGAAAATGAAAACTTTAAATGATAGTCCTAGTATCACAATTAAAACAAATTTATGGTGGCGGAAACGACAGTGGTGACAGTGGTAGTAGTGGTGGTAGCAACGGTGGCAGCAGCAGCAGCGGTGATAGTAGTAGCTGTGGGGGCAGCAACGACATTAGTGGTGGCAGTGGTGGTAGAGACAATGATGATGATAATAGTGGTGGCGACAACAGTGGTGACAATGATGGTGGTGGCGACGGTAGTGGTAATGATGATGACAACAACAGTGGTAATAGTGGTAGCGGTGGCGGAGGCAGCAACAATAGTGGTCTCATAAGAGGTGTTGAGTTTTAATCTTAGTTGTTCACTGTTTTTAATCGTAATCCAATGGTTATTATTAATAGTTCTCATTTCTCATTTTAAAAAGTTTTTCATTTGAAACGCCCCTTATATATATATATATATATATATATATATGAATTTGAAACAATAATATTAAAGATAATAAAATTTATAAATATTACATTGTAATAAAAAATCATATGAGTTATTTAAAATATTTTGTAACATTTTTTAACTTTCATCATGTATACTTATATTTTTGTCATTTTTTCTTTACTATCTATTATAAAAAAAATATGTTATTGTTTTTTTAGTTAATTTTATATAATTTTTACAATTTAGAAAATAAAATAATATATAAAATTCAAAAAGTAATGTTAAAGATACTTTTTTACATAATTTTATAATTTAAAAAGAATAATGTGTAAAAAGTTTAAAAATATTAAAAATTAATTTTAAAAAATATTATGAAACTCTAATAAAAAGATAATATTGTCACATACACACATACTATCATAAAGATTATTTAGTTCTAGGCCCAGCCCAAGCATGAGGCAATTTAAGCCCTTACTTTTGGCCTTTAGTAAAAAAAACATATTTAATATTAGTATTTATACAACTTTTATTATTAGTTGGTTAAGTGCAGTGGTAACTAAGGTGTATGTTATTTTAGTGAATGGAATTCAATTTCTATAAGAAGAAAAATCACTTTTATTTTTTGTAAAGCCCCTAATATCTATGTTATTTTTATTAATTCTAAAAAGACCTCACCTCAAATTTCACTTTAGGCGAAAGAACATGTTGCATCAACCTCATTATCATATCCTAATCTTATGCAACTATTGTATCCTGTTATGTCTTATTCTATCCTTGTTACCAACTAAACTCTTACAGTAACAATAAGGTAAACAAAAGTAAAATAATAATTTTTTTCTTTATCAAAATTTTATAAATTGCATTTTTTGGATGGGGATCAAAATTTAAATTTTTAAAATGATAATAATCGAAAGAACATCCTAATTACGTTAGCATTCAATTAATCTCACATTTATACGTATAAAAATATTTTAATGAAGGGAAGAGCAAGTCTTATTTAACTTACTTTACTTAATAATTTTTTAGACATTAAATTTTATTCATCTAACTGTTAAATTGAAAATTCTCATTAAATGAATCTAGTCTACAAAATTATATAATATATTTTTTAACATATAAATGCATACTTATAAATTTTTAATTTACCTATACATATGCAGGGAGAGATCAAATTGCACTAGTATAACTTTAAAAATACTACACTCATTCTCACCCATTAACTTTATCATCATCTAACGGCCCTAATAAACTTTAACACAAGATTCTATCTATTTTTACTTCATTCAAAGATTAATATCAATTTAACCCTTTACTTAATCAACCACCGCCACTGCCATCATTGTGGCCACCATCGTCATCACAGTGGTGGCAATGGCAATAGTGGTGATGGTACTAATGGTAATGGCATCGACGATGATGATAGCAATGACGACAATGGTAACGGCAATGACAGTGGCAGTAGTGGATTAAGTAAAGGGTTGAGATTGATATTGACCTTTAAATTAAATAAAATAGATAAATAGATAGATAGGAGTAAGTGTCAGTTTATTAAGGTCGTTAAACGATAATAAAATCAATGGGTGAGAATGAATGTAACACTTTTAGAATGTGTGTGTGTGTGTGTATGTATATATATATATATATATATATATATATTACCCCCTTAATAATTTTATATAGAAAGTGATTTTTATCGATTCAACAGTTGAATTATAACTATATATTATATTAATTGATTATGTCAAATTTTGACAAAATTGAACAATAATAAGAAATATAATCAATATATATAAGTAAAGGAGGAATCAAATTATACTAATAAAAGTTACATCAACTTTTACGCTATCAATAATTTTATATAGAACGTAATTTTTATCGATCCAGCCATTAAATTATAAATATATATTACCTTGATTGTTTATGTCAATTTTTGTTATAATTTAACAATAATAAGAAGATAATCAATTTTGATAAATCAATAACACTATAGATTTAGTTAATTTAAATTTGAATTTGATTTTAAAATTTGAATTTTAAACATCATATCAAATTAATAAATATTCAGATAACATATTTTGGTTCAAATAATTTATTTTCATAATTTTTCCTTAATTTTAAATGTCTTATTATTATTATTATTGTATACTAAAATAAAATTTTGGGTTATCAATTATGAAAAGTGGTACAATACTCGTCTAATACCAAAAGAAGAAAAAGACCTAACACATGGGAGTATATTTCTATGGATAGTGATTGCCAAACAACTGCAATATGATCCGCAGAACCTTCTTTTTCATGCGAATATGCTAGCGATCAATCACTTGGATGAATAGAGCATCTCTCACGGGACAGAAACCGACCTAAAAATCCCAACGCAACATAGAGGATCAATACGTGGTATCCACTATCTCTCAAACAAAGCCGGTAGAACTGAACCTTTTCCCTTTTTTGCCTTCCCAGGTGTCAAACTAGATTTACCTTAATATCTCTTCAGAATCTTGGGCTGCCCAATTGTTCCTCGCCTCTTTGGGTTTTCCACTTTTCTACCCAATCAAGAGCCCTTGCACTTGAATTGACCACAACAATATGGTCATCATCCTTAGGGTACAGTCACCATATATTATTGATTTATTTAATTAATTTAGTGCACAGAACCGATGGCACATGAACGAACTAGCATAAAGTGCACTGACAGCTAAATCTCTTTAGTGATGGTGGGATATTGGGCTCGTATTCCTTTTGACGCCTTAGTAATGGCCAAGCTGTAAAATCCATCCACCACTGACTCAACATCACTCACACTTTTTGTCCCCATATAAACCATCACAAAAACATTGCACATATGTACTCAAAGTTATAGTGACCCAGATTGCCCAACAACTTTATCCCAATCTTTCTTAAACAGTACAAGATTATCCATATCACAACAATTATCATAGTGAGGGCTTACTTTCACCTTCAATTTGAGCCTGTACAATGGAAACTGCACAAATTATTTACAAACCAGCCTACTCCGGCGTTCCATTATTTAAGGCTCTATTTGTTTCTTGTTTTCAAAATTATTTTCTATTTAAAAAAATTTGATAAGAGTAGTTTTTTTAAAATCTACTCTTATGTTACAAATTAGAATATACAACTTGAATAATAGAGCTCTCATTTTTTTTCACTTTTTCAATTAGACATTTTTAAGATTCTTTCTCAATAGTTTTTTAAAATAAATTGTTCATAGTTAAAAATAATTTTATATGACAATTTAAACTATTCATTATAAATCAAAAATATAATTTATATAATCAAAGATATTTATTTATTATGAATTTTAATTACAACATAATTTATACATTAAAAATATTTATCTATTACGAATTTTAACTATATAAAAATAAACATTTATCATGTGTAATGTACAGACTAATATACTAATTATTTTAATATATATATATATATATATTTTAGTTTTAAAAATACAAAATTAGGATATTTCTTAATTGTTTTGTTTTTCTACTTTCATTTTTCTAATACTCATATTATTTCTTGCACTATCATATCTTTTTTTGTCCCTCTTACTTTCAAAAAATTAGTTTTTAAAAATTGTTCTATAAAATCATTTTTAAAAACTAAAAAAATGAAAACACAATCAAATATACCCCAATATTTCAAAAATTTGAAGCAAAAATGTTCAAAATTCAACCGAAATAATTTAAATTTTGAAAAAAAAAACTAAACTAAACCAATTAATTTTGGTTTTTGTTTGACTTTCATTTTATGAAACCAGAAGATTTGAATAAGTTTTTTTTATGTAAATCTTGAAAAATTTTAAGTTATATAATTATATATATATTACATATTCACACACACAGAGACACATATGAAGACTTTTGATGTTAGATTTTTATTTTTTTTGAGTAACCACTATAATTAAGACCTTTGACTCTTCAGTGGGACCTTGAGGTGTCCTTATAACCTTCATCCCTTTAAGTTGACTATGAGACTAATCCTTAATCCAAAACTTAGTTATACTTAAGAGTTTAATAGTTATGTACTGTCAGTGTAAAAAGTTTTACACTGTCATCTAATTAGAAATCACCATTAATATGACTTTTAAAGTATTTATTATAAAAGTCAACAAACATACGATAAATGGTTGTTTGTGATTGGATAACAGTGTAAAACTACTTTACATTGTCAATATATGATTATTAAACTCTATACTTAAAGCGTCTCGTCCCTATCTAAGGATGTGTTTTGCAAGACACATCCTTGTAGAGAGACGAGAAAATTTAAGTGTGACTAAATTTCAGACCGAGTATTAATTCCATAACTGCCCCAAAGTGTTAAAACTAGTAAAGATACATCAAAGTTCCACCGAAGAGCCAAAAGCTTAATTATAGTGATTATAAAAAATATATATATATGGTTATGGAAATATATTGATTGGATGATGCTCTTTTGAGAAATTTTTGGCCGATTTCACGTTAATTAATGATCAGTCATGGAAAGCAAAGGAAAAAAAAATTAAGGTTATATTTTATTTCTTTTAAAAAATACACCAAAATTCGATTTGAATTAACCGAATAAATTTGATTATAATTAGTTCAATTTAGGGTTTGTTTGTTTAAGCTTTTTAAAAAAAAAAAAAAGAAAGAAAAAAGATTTCTTCTAATATCACTGCCAAAATTCATGAAGCTGATGACGTCGATATAATTTAAACCTCATCAAAAAATTCAATTCCGGTTAGGGTATCTGGTTAGGGGGAAAGAAATTGAGTCTTGTCTTCTCTCATATTCTTAGAGAAATAAATTTTTGTGAAGATTTCTTAACTAATAAGAACTTATATCTCTTGAAATTAAATAGTAGCCTTTTGAGATTACCTCTCTAGAAGGAAGTTCAGCACTTCAGCTAGGCTTTTGCGGGCTAATTTTAGTAGGGTTGCTTAGCTCGGTTGATTTATGTGGCATCATCTCTGTATAGTTTTTGGGCTTCACCCTTTTTTTACAAAAAAAATAATAATTATTGATTTTAAAAATTTATTAAAAAATTATTTATTTTTAGAGATTTTATAAAAGTAAAATTTATTTTTTATTTGGTTACAGTTATAAAAAATATTTTTTACTTTAAAATATAGCTCTAAGTAGTATTTTAGTCTATACATTGTACAAAATAAATATTTATTTTTATATAATTAAGATTCACAATAAATAAATATTTTTTAGTATATAAAATATATTATAATAAATAAATATTTTGAATATATAAATTATAATTTATATTTATAATGAATAATATGTGATATAAGATTGTATTTACTTATTGATATTTTTTAAAATATTAATTGAAATTTAATTTAGAAATAGAGATTAAAAGATAAAAATAGAATGAGGAGAGTTTGAGATGGTTAAGAGAAAAAGTTTTTGGTTAGTTAACAGAGTTGGTGTGTAAAATGCACTTTCAAAAGAGAGAACAAAAAGAATATTGAAAATGTTTAATTGAGAATATGAGAGGTCTCACCTTTCAAATTATATATTCTAATATATAATATAAGAGTAAATTATACTTTTTTTCTTCAGAGATTAGTTAAAGCAACTTCTCAAAAATAATTAAAAATTTATTTTTATTTCATATTTTAACTTCTTTTAAAAGCTTAAGCAAAAACACGAAAGTTTTTAAAAGTAATTTTTCATGAAAAGGCTTAAAAAACAATTAAAATATAATAAAATCAATTATTTTTAATATAAAATTAATTAACTTACTTTGGTTGATTTACCTTCACAGTTCACGCAACTGAACCAATTTAAAACCGGAATATCTAGGTAGAACTTACCTCAAATAGTGTTAATTTTTGTGACAGCTTCAGCTGTATTTAACAAATTTAACTATGCGAGGGGAAATAATCATTACGCTTTTTCATATGATGATGATGATATATATCTTTTTTATTTCATGACATATATATTTTTTAAACTTTTGTGTTAAATTAAGTTAACGTTTTTTTTTAAATTAGTCAATCAGTTAAAATCTTTTTTATTTTTTATTTTTTAAAATAATATTTAAATTTCTTCAATTAATATTAAACATAATAATATATTTAGTAATTATCCATAAAACAACATTTTTCCAATTAGACCAAATTTTAAAATTAAATATTTATATACTTATGTTTTAAATTAATATTTTAGTTTGTGCATTGTACTGTTGTACATGATAAATATTTATTTGTATGTAATTATAATTCACAATAAATAAATATTTTAAATTGTTAAATTATATTATAATTAAAATTTATAATAAATTACTGTTTTTAATATATAAATTAAGATTTATAATAAATAATTTAAATTGTGATATAATGTTACTAATCAAGTATACAAATAAAGATAAAATAAAGATAATTTATGATTATTAAGAAAGATATTTTTTGGCTAGTTGCGGGGATGACATATGAAATACACCTCCCAAGGATATAAAAAAGAGCGCTGAGAATCTCTAATTAAGAGAATAGGCAGAATGAAAGTTTCACTCTCTAAGTTAGAGATTCTAATTTATAGTATAGGAGTAAATATTTTAAAGTGATTATATATTAATTAAAACAATCTTATGTTAATTATCTGTATTTTATTTTATATTATATATATATTTAAAAATAATTGTACAGTCTATTAAATTTTTTCTATGTACACAATAAGAGTTCAATTTTTAATCATATATAAAAAAAAAAGTTTATTAAAATATTAGACTTTTTTTTAACAATTTTGCTAATTCAAAAGAAAAATTTTTGACTCTCAATTAAGTATTCTCAATAAAAAAATATTCATACAATCTATAAATATTACTAATAAATGTATTGCGTCTATTGGTAGGTTTGGCCAGTGCATGAAGATATTGTATGAGATATGATCATGGTAAATGATACACGTGAACAACATAATTTTTCTTTAAAGTAAACAAATATCAGCCCCATTGTGATAAGAAAATAATGGAATTGATTTGACATGAACGGTAGGGCAAACACAGAAATGAATAATAACGTTGACCTGTACTACACCAAAAATAATTGGTGGATTGTGGGCATATGGATTTTGGATATGCCTTCTATTTCTTGTGTTTGTTTTCTCAATGACACTCAATCCGCTTACGTTATCATATGCTGAAAAAAATTTAGGTGTTTAGGGATTAATAATGAACCAGAGTTCATTCATTGAACTAATTAGTTCAATGAACAACTGTTCTGATTTATTTCAAATCGTACTTTCAGTGGAGGAACCTAATTAATAAACGTGGAATTTTTATAACCATTGCTTTGTTTTATTGCATCCTCTCCATTATCGCAAAGGAAATATATATTATATGATGCGGAGTCAAACCCTTAACTTTCAGCTTTTAAATTGGGTTTCAAGTTCCTTTGTATCAGTTTGTTTTATTTTTATATTATAAGTATCTTTTGCAAGAAATAATCTAATTAAAATTAAGAACATTTATGGTAGAGTTAATTTTCTCAACAGAAATTTTCTACACATAATAGGAAACATCACATAAGGAGAATTACACTAAACATTACTTAAACCAATCACTTGTTGGTAAATTATATAATCTATTAACATCTCACACACATATTTTTATCCTTTTTTCCCTTCTCACTTGACAAAAATTAAAAGTGTGGGGAAAAAATTATATTAGATTCGAACTAAAATCATGTAAAATTGTCTTGAACAGAAGATCAAGCAGAACCAGCTTCTCTTTTACACATGTGTATATTGGTTATTTTAAATATTTTTTCTCAAATTGTTTCAAACTCAAATCTAGATATCTATAAAAAAAAAACTCAAATCTAGATATTCGCATAAATGATAATTCAATCTAGATGTAAGTTAAATAATTATATTTTTCTTAAAAATATCTTGATCCTTTTCAGAATTACATGTGGGCCGAATAATCCCTTGTGAAAAAAACTGTTCAAAATATAATTGATCTTTATGATACTTCTAACTTAAGTGTATAAGAATAAACTTACTTATGCTACTAATTAAACCAAATATTTATTAGCATCATCTAAGTTTTTAATGAAAATTCAAACGAATTACACAACTAAAGTTGGATTCATATTGATGGAACAAATGTAACTTTCATCCTCCCAGTACTGACTCGGCTCCCAAAAGTCACCATCAAACCTACCCCAATCTTCCTTAGGGATGAAAAATGGATATGTACCTCCACTCCCATCAAGGATAAGAGACACTTATTCTTTCAGCAAAAAAAAAAAGAGACACTAATTCTTTTCCTGCTCAATTTTTTTCTTCAAATAAATTATATATTAAGCAACTTTTGAATAAATAATGCATAAAAATAAACATTTAAACTTTAAAAAGTAAAAGTTTAGAAATCAAATCATATTATTAGCATACACATATGTATGCTATATTTTATATTTTCATTTTATTATGATTTAAATTTAAATATTATCAGGGTGGAATTGTGAATCTTTCTCCAAGGCTTGGAATCAATACATTAGGAACTCATCTCGATTATTTTCAATAAACTAATCTGAGATTCTATTACTTAATGAATACTCTTTAAAAAAAATCTTAAAATTTAGATTTAATATATATTAAATCTATCTAAATAAGTCATATGTCGATCATCTGTATGATTTTTTCCGCCCAACTACTAATGTTTGTTTTGTAATTTTCTTGTAAACTATGGATGTTTCAAATTGAATTTTTTAGACTTCTTCCATGTAAAGCACAGGAACCGTATTTAGCATGTTTTAAATAAATATAACTTCTTTATAATTAAAAAAAGAATTTAAGTAAAATACACATGCACGTTAAATTATGATCTATTATATAATTTATATAATTAAAAATATTTTAATAATTATTTAAGAATTATATTTAAAATAGTTTTTAATTAATAGTAGAAAAGTCTTTTATACTTAAAGTATATCAAAATCAAACTATAAACTTGTGGTGCCTAAAATGTAAGAATGTTTGACCCAAAGTTATCAGAAAAGCTAAGTTAATATATTTGCCACAGGAAGACGCAAACGCGTATGGGAGGGAACGAATAGTTGGAAAGGTGACATTGCGGTCCTCTAGGAGTGTTTACGGGTAATCTGTGAACCCAGTTCAACTCAAATATGTCGGTATTCGTTAAAATTCAATGAGTTTTGATTCGAGTAATGAGTTTTTATTTTTAAACTTTTGAATCCAATAGTACAACCTGTTTGGCGTGATATTTTTTTAATTATTATTTATATATTTTTTGTCCTTATTTAACTTTTATTATTATTAACAACTTTTTAGAAAATTCAAACCAATTATAAAGTTTTTTAATCCAATAGACCCGACCTGTTATTAACCAAGTTATTTTCAGTCTAAGTTTGACAGAACAAATGCACAAACCTTATTCAACTCAAACCGAAATATTTCAATCAATTTGGGTAGCAGGTTTGGCCAAATTCAACTCAACCTGACTTATGACTCATTTCAGTTTTGAGAAAAATGAAGGGAAAAAAACTTATTATGCGTGTTTTTATTTTATTTTAGTTTTATAATTAAATTTATAAATAAATTTTATTTAATATTTTTTCTAGAATAAATGTTTAATTAAACTTATTACCAAACATACCCTAACAAAGAAAAGATGTTATACTCTAAGAATGAGAGAAAGAGAAGAAATGATTTGATGGTTAGTGATATATTTAATGTTTTTAAAATTTGACTTATTATTAAATTTATAAAATATTGTCTTACAATTTATTAGTTTAATCGTAATTGAATCAGACTTAAACTGTTAATAATTAAATACTTTATACTATATCAAATAATAAATTAGTAGAAAATTATAAAAAATAAATTAAATACAATTTTAATTTTGTACATAATAATAGATGTTCAACAAAATAAAATATTTATAATGAATAATAATAATAATAATAATAATAATAATAATAATAATAACCTATACATAAATTTTAAGGTTAAATATGTTTTGATCTTTCAAAAATATGACAAAATTATTTTTAGTCCTCAAAAAAAAATTTCTTGAATAAAGTTCCTCAAATATTTAAAATACCATAATTAGATCCATGTGTTAAATTTTGTTTAACTTTTCTGTTAAATGATGGCTACATCAGCATCACAATCACAATTAATTTACAGATGTGACCATCCATGTCAATTGATATGTCCATATTAGATTAGTAACATATTTTTTAAATAAAATTAGTACATGTTTAATCCTAAACCACAATTTTTTTAACCCTAAAGTAAAAGTAATTACACGATTTTTTATTTAAAATTATCACTGGACACTTCAGGTATTAAAATACTTAACCTGGAAGCTAATGCACCATCATTTAACAGAAAAGTTGAATAGAGTTTAGCACAGGGATCTAATTAGAGTATTTTTAATATTTGAGGGATTTTATTCAAGGAAAAATTTCCTGGGGACTAAAATCAATTATGTCATATTTTTGGAGGACTAAAAACATATTTAACCGTAAATTTTACATGTCTTTATTGGTTCTAAAAGTTACTTTAGAATTAAAATTTAGGAAGCAATTTTCTAAAAACTATATCAAACATAAGTTTAATAATAAATAACCTATACAATAATAATAATAATAATGATAACCATCATCATCATCATCTATCAATTTCCTGAATTGTCTAATTTTTTTTAGTATACAATAAGGATAGTAATTTTTTTTAAGAAGAAGAGTATAATGAAATTTAAACTTAGATCTTGGGTAAATTACTCAAAAATTCTACCACTAATGAATTATCCAACATGATAATCTAACTAATTACAAATCCAACTATTTTTTTATTTTGTAAATCCAGAATATTTTCTACCAAAAATTAACGATTAATCTTTCAAAATACTGAGATTTATTGAAGGGATTAACATCTCTTAACCCAAATCTGGAAATCGAACACGTTCTTAAAATATAAGATTATCTGTCAACTATGCCACACTATATTGGTATCAATCCAACTAATTTAGTTAGTTGGTCAGTTTTTTTTTTTTTAGGATTAATTGCTCAGATCTTTAAAACTACAAATATATTTATAAATCTCTTATCAAATTTTTTTTGGGTAAATAAAAATTTAAGGGGAGGAGATGGTGTCACAGTCCAAGACAGAGAAAACCTATGGGTTCAAAGAGTATTACAAAGGTACTATTACTTACATTTATTTCACTCTATAAAGACAAGCGGAAACTCGAACCTGTGACCTATGTTTTGCTCCACTCAACCAACCCCCTGATGTTATAAATCTCTTATCAATAAAAAGGTATTCGTTTAAAATATGTTCAGATAGAACTTATAATTACAATTTTATTGATATTAAAATCATGCATTTTTGAAAAAATAAAAATAAATAAATAAATAAAAATAGAAAAAATAGACTATACACTGATAGTGTAAAGTAATTTTATGTTGTCAGTCAATCACAGACCACCATGTATGGTAAATTTGTTGATTTTTACAATAACTTTAAAAGTCATACTAACAGTGATTTCTGATTAGTTGATAGTGTAAAAAATTTTACATTGACAATATATAATCATTAAACTCATAAAAATATATACTTTATTCATTTTAGTAAATTAATAACAGAACATCCTTTAAATAAAGTTAAAAGTTAATATAAATTAAATTTGTTGAGTTTAATTTTGATTTAATGTCAATATAGGTTTTAAACTTTTCATAGTATCAATTATTCATGTGCTACTATATTGCCAAAGAACATATATATATATATATATATATATATAATTGAATGATAAAAGGTAGGGAGGTTGATGTCGTCACCGCTGACAGATTTGCTGAATCAGACGACAGAGAATATATCTAACTTGACTTTTGCAATCAACCGGGTGGCTCATGGTCGTTACGATTAGCTACTGGCATTTGATTACAAAATGATAGTGTGTTTGGGGTGAGAATATGTAAAATTGATTTTGAAGTAATGTAATTTATGTTTAGATGTTTTTATTTTTATAACAAGTCAATAAATTTTGGGTGAGAAATTCGTTGCTAAATAGAATAAAATTATTTTAAAATAAAAATAAAAATAAAAACTATGAAGTAAATAAAAGATGCGTTAAATTTTACTATTAACTTGCTTTTCAACAACAAACTTTATGCTATTCAGCAACTAATTTCTCAATCAAAATCTATTGAATTTGAAATGAAAAAAACTCATGTATATTCTTTTAGTTTTATTTAAAGCATTTTGTCTTATCAATTAATCCTCTCTATATATAAATTATAATAATTATCTTGAACAAAAGTATTTTTAAATATTATTTTTAACAAGAGCATTTTTAACTATTATTCTTCAATGAAAACATTATAAAAAAAATTAATATCTTATTTCTTTCAATCTATCTTTTTTAATATCTTTAGGTCTAAATTGAATTTTGGAATTTTTTTTAAAAATAAATTATCAATAATTAAAAATTAACATTGTATTATAATAATTGCTTATTATAAATTTAAAATATAATCTATATGTTCAAAAATATTTATAAAATAAATATTTATTCTGTGTAATGTACAGGTTAAAATACTAATTTACTAAGATGTATAAGTATACGTTTTTAATTTTAGAAAGCTAAAAACTATTTTTTTTTTTAAAAAGTAATCAAACATGCTATTAGTATAAAATTTTTTATTTAATGTAAAATTTATTTAAATTATTTCAACTCAAAATTAATTTTAAACTTAAAATTAATTTCTCAACATATAATTAAACATGTAAACCTAAAATCACATTAAGTAAGTGCATGTTTAGTTTAACGGTAGATTTTCCAGAATCACGTTGAAATATTAGTTAATGTGATTTTAGTTAAATTTTCACATGTTTGGTTTGGTTTCATGTTGAAGAATTAATTTTGAATCAAAAATTGATTCTGAGTTGAAACTTTAGATGCTTTTATAATAAAAATATCTAAATATAAATCACATCATTTTAAAATTAATTTTAACTAAAATCAATTAACGCTCATCCAAACAAACTAATATTTTAGCGTGATTTTAAATTATTGATAGCACATCGGTTTAGATGTTTCTGGTTTGCAATTATAGTCGGATTCAGTTGCAGCGACCACTGCAGATCTGTAATCCAAATGTTGCGATTATATGACGTAAATATGATCCACGACTTAAAAGAAAGTTAGATAGGAGATAGGCACCACTGGAATTTGAAGGCTTATGCTCTGTTTTGAGAGAAGTCTGAAAGAAAGAGAAGCGTGAAAGAAAGAGCTGTATGAGGGAAAACCGAACTCTGCCTGTCAGTTTGATTGGTCTCATCGAGAACTAGTTTAATAATTTGTTCATTAATTCTAAAAAGTTGGATTATTTTAAAATCGGTGAGAATTGATTAAATCAATTAAAACCAATCAAAAATCAGTTAAAAAACCTAGTATTTTTTTTTAATTTAATTTTAAACACTTTTAAGATAAATAAAAACACATTTAATAAGGACTATAAATAAGTATGAAATGATATGTTATTTTAATTTTTAGTCTTATAAAATTATGATATTATATTTATTTAATATTATTTTATATATTATTTAATTATTATTATTATTATTTTATTAATATCAATTTGAATGGTTCAATTATAATTAAATCATTAAACTTTAAACTATTATCTTGACCGGTTTAATGACTAGTTCAATTTTAAAAATATTAGGAAAAATAGTGCGAAAGAAATAGTGGAGACGGAGTGTGTATTTGTTTCCTAGTTTGAACATCCATTGTGCCCATTCCAAGATGTTCAAGAGACTGAAGCTTTTTGTTGGATTCATGTTGGGGTTTCAACGTTTTTGCGAACACAGCTGAAGTCTATTTAGTTGGCGTCCACGAAATCAAACATATTTTTTTATTTTATTTTTGGGAGATCATGTTTAAGAAATTTTCTTCAATATTATAAACTAGAATACAATTTTCAAAATAATACTTTTATTGTGTATTTCATATACTCTCTTTATAATTATTAAAAAATTGTCCCAATTATTTTAAATTATTTTTTATCTTTATCACTATATTTAACCTTCTTAATTGTAAATCATTTTCAATTTACTATTTTTTATTATTATCTTTAAATTGAATTTCAATAAAATTTTAAAAGAAATTGTCACTAATTAAAATAACTTTATACCACGATTTATATTATTTATTGTAAATCTACAATATAATTTATATATTTAAGGATATTTATTAATTATGAATTTTAATTATTATATGAGTTTATTAGTTTAATAGACACATATCGACAGTGTAAAATATTTTATATTGTTAATTAATCAGAAATTATTATTGATATAATTTTTAAGATAATAATTATTAAAGTTAGTAATAAACTTATTATATATAACAGTTTATGATTAGATAATAATATAAGAAATCTTTATATTGTCAATACATGTATTATTTATTCTTATTATATAATTTATATATTAAAAATATTTATTTATTATAAATTTTAATTATATAAAAATAAACACTTATCATGTGCAATACATATATCAAAATACTAGTAAAAAAAATAGAAGTTATCTTCTATAATTTTTATATCATTGATAATTTTGTGCAGATTTAAAGTCTTCTCATATAGTCACATGAGAAGTTTCAAAGAGATAATTAAAGTGGAGTAAAATTAATGGATTTAATTAAGAGTAATTTTACAAAATCTAGATATTTTTAACAAATTTGAGATTTTCAACTAATTTTAAAAAATTTATTAATCTATGTAAATTGGTTAAAAAAAATTATACTTCATCTATATTTTATGTATCCACTTTTAAAAGAAAATTTTGTTCTATTTAGAAGTTCAACATAATATTTTTTTTTAAAATTACACTATTATTTTTACTTAATTCTTAAATACTTTATACACTTAAAACTAAAGAAAAAAATAAGGTTGTATTACAAAGTTGAAAATAATTTAAATATAAATGAAGATATAATTATGGATTTAAATTTTTTATAGCAAGCAAATATATTAAGTAAAAAAAAATGGCTGCATATTTAAGGTATTTTATAATCCTAAATACTTTAAATTAATGGTAGAAATATTCTTACTTTCTTAATTTACACATTTACTCATTTTAGAAGAACTATTCCTTAATTCGTGTTATCCTCCTAAATGGACAAGTAATTTTATTAATCCCTTCTATCTGCTATCTCTTTTTTAATTAATTTCTCTCTCATTTTTTATTTTAATATTCACTCTGCCATTAATTTTTCTTTTTGAGAAGTGTGGAAAATTTTTTGGGTCACCATGTCGTTGATGCAAAATATCTACAAACTTTATTGATTATTTGTCTCTATTGGAGAATCTACCTATCCACTTTTAATGAGATATCTTATTTTAATCACGTTTTTTCTATTTTTAAAACTCAAATTTGAAACCTTACTCAAGAAATCCGAATCCAATTTTACTCGTACTAATGACATGTTAGTAGTGTGAAAATTTAAAATATATACAGATAAGGATAAAATTAAAAAATAATAATTAATGTTGTTTTAGATATTTGAAAAAATAGATAAATAAGTATTTCTAAAAAATATTGAAAAAAGAAAGGAGGGTACTGTTTTTCTTAATTTGTATTGAATTGTTAATATTTAATTGAAGATAGACTATAGACATGATTCTCCAACCCTTGAAAACGCATTAGGACCACAAAAAATATACCACCTTAATCTTATAATAATCGTGATCAATAACATGAATATATCCAAGCCGAAAGGGTATAACATCATCCCGACCTACAATTATTATGATGCAAAGGTGGCTATTTCTTGGAGATTCTAGTGGATGGTTCTAGAATGGCACATAGTGTCCTTTAATGGCAAAACAACGCAACCCATTGCAAGAGCCTCCTATCTCATCATGAAGCTAAGGTGGATTATTGAATAGGACAAGATTAAGATGGGTTTGTATTAATTACAAAATCAATTCTAGACTTTTGTAATAAAAATATATGTTCTAATATAAATATGTGATTTAAATTAATTTACAAACATATTTCACTTACATTTTACGATTTAAAATTAATTTTGTGAAAATTAATTCTAGCAAACAAAAAATCAAATAAGGACTTAATATGGGACTCTGGATTTAGCACTTGGTATGATCCTATGGTGGGTTTTTTGTACTGAGTTAACATGTCATGAATTTGCTTTTCACGAGAGGGAGATCACTAGTTACTAGTCAGGGACATCCATAACTTTAAATTACAGAGGAGACCTCACTAGCTCACAAGGAACCTCGAAAAAAAATTTGCAACGAGTTTACCATGTTGGTTAGAAAAAATTATTTTCTTACTAATACTTTATTTTTAATAAAAAAAAAGTCTAAGAAACATAAATATATGCAAGCAAAGAGTTTCTTAGAATTTTAAGACGTGACCTTTAAATCAACAGGCAGCAATCTTATCTCTTCTTCAATAATCATTATTTTATAATTATAAAAGAAATTATCTACATATACTTGGGTAGAAGTAGTATCAAAATGAAAATGACAATTAGATAACAAATACTAGAAAACAACAAAAAATATTAAAAGACAATAGCTTATTTAGTTATGATTTTGTTGCAACCACTTTTCGGTGGAAACCCGACAGTTGATTCAATTATGCATTCTAAAATCCGAAGCAGTCCTTTTGGTTTGGTAAATTCCATGTATCATTTTTGGGATTAGATACTAACACCCTGCATAGCATAATACTGGACTGGAGTAATTGTTGAGGGCTATTAAACACAAATTATCATTTCTATACTGATATGTCTCATTGGTCAAGGGTCTTGTTATCTTCCTGATCATCGCCTTATTGTTATATGATGAAGAGAAATATTAATAATACATTCTTTTCAACATGTTTTTTATTATAGTTAAATATATTGAAAACTATAAAAATTTATAAATTTAGATCAATTGGCGTGAGATTGTTTCAGTATAACTAGTGAATTTGAGTTCGAGTCTTGAATATGTAAGTACGTTAAATATTTGGAAAAATAGCTTTGTCACCCTATAGTAATCGTATCCAGCTTGAACAAAATTGTTTTCCGTAAAAAATACATGTAATTTATACCAAAAATAAAAATTTGTAAATTACACTTTTTATTTAATGGACTTTATATGTGATTTTGTAATTTTTAATAAATTTTAATTAATAATAAAGTGTATTAAAATAAATATATGTGTTAAAAAGTGTGTTGATACCCTCACTCACATGTGAACCATTAGAGTCATTTTAGTGGTAAGGAATTAAGATAGTTTTCATGAGAATCTAGATTCTATTCTCATTGTCGTCATGTAAAAAAAAAAAAAAAAAAGAGCCCTCCCTCACATGTTATGTGTTTGGATCCACATCCAAACCCCAGACAGGAGTTAAAAACATAGAAAAATATAGTATGTTTGTTTTCACATTTTAAATATTTTTTTTCTTTTTCAACAAATTTTCAAACACACTAATAACTTTTGCCTTGAATGTAATTATTAGTATATGTGATACAGTTACAAACATGCTAGTAATAAATTGATGATTCAGTGGAAACCCGTTTGGGGAAATTGGGTTGTCCTTTCAACTCATGAAGGAAACATATAATGGATACAGCTAATAGATTTGTGACCATGAGTTGAAATAAAGCTTGCAGAAGCATTAGCCTTGAGGATATCATTAGACACCGCACTTTAATTGTATTTCGTAGATGTAATTATAGCAGAAATTCAGAATCTGGTTGTCCTCCACTTGTCCTGGCGATACAGCAAACTGACCTCCCAATAAGTTTCATCGACATTTAGGGTGATTCACCGATCACTTTTACAAAGTATTTACTAATTTGAGATTATTTTGAAATATAATATTAAAGTAGGGTGATTAACGGTAAAAAAATCCTAATCAAATTAAGGTATTTAGTGTCACGTCAATTTTTTTTTTAAAACAAAATTTTAGCCAAAAATACTATGTGATGTCCACATGGGATACCCCAAGTGACAGTAACATTTTTTAGAAGATGTTACTACCACTGGGATATCCCACATAAATACCAAGTGACATTTGTAGTTGACACATGTGCAAAATTATATCACCAATAGTGTTTTCAATTTTATTTTTTTTAGATTGATGAAACCTGAAGTAATTGAACATGTACAGTGTACAAAACATTATCACCAATAGCATTTTCAATTTTATTTTTAAAAAAAATTGGCAAAACCTGAAGTGAAAAAATTGATGGAACATGGAGGATTGAACGTACATAGTGTACAAAACACTATCACCAATATTGTTTTCATTTTAAATTAAAAAAAAAAACGGATGAAACCTGCATATGTTGTTTTCCAATTGAATCGTGTTGGTTTAAATTTTTTTTACTTGGTTTTGTTCAGACCCTAAGGCAAAAGTGATTGCCTTGACTTTGCAAATCTTTTTGCCAACAAACCAGTTCTTTTGTGAGATTTGTCACAAAGGATTTAAGAGAGATTAGAATTTGCAACTTTATAGAAAAGGGCATAATTTGTCGTGGAAGCTAAAGAAAAAGTATAGCAAAGATACAAGAAAGAAAGTGTATGTGTGCCCTGAGTCAACATGCATGCGGTCACCATGACTCGTCACCTTTTGTCAACTTTTTTTTTTTTTAAATGAAAATGCTATTGGTGATAATGTTTTGTATACTGTACACATCTAATCACTTCAAGTTTCGTTAGTTTTTTTAAAAAATTAAATTAAATTAAAAACGTTATTAGTGATAGTGTTTTGCACACGGTCAACTACCAATGTCACGTGCTGTCCACATGAGATACCTTAATGGCAGTAATGTCTTCTAAAAACATTATTGCCACTAAAATATCTCACGTGGATGGCATGTGATATTTTCGGCTAAAAATTTTAAAAAATTAATAATAAAAAAGCTAACATGACACTAAATACTCCAATTTAACTAGTGTTTTCTACCATTAACTACCTCATTTTAATATTATGTTTCAAGAAAATTTCAAATTAATAAATGCTTTATAAAAATAACCTACATTATTCAATCAACCTCTTGTTATATATGAAACACATGTTAAAGTTATTGAAGATTGTAAGGCAATTGGAGAAGCTCTTCAGGTTATTTTCTGTTCAGTCCAATTGGAGGACAAGGGAATCAGCTAGTACAAATGTACAATCATCTTGCGTTGCCCTTCTTCTGTTTTTCAGCAAGAAGCTTTAATTAATGATGCCGCTGACCGCAGTTATGATTTATTAATTTGGGGGCCCTTTTATATGTTATACCAGAGTATTTGTTCACGGCCGTGTGGAGAAATTTTGGGCCTAAGACAAAAAATTTAAAAGAGTGAATTACCAATTTAATTCTTAAAATTGCAATGACTAGTTAAATTGGTACCTAAAATTAATAAAATACTAAAATGGTCCTTGAAATTGTACATTGTCGGTCAATTTAGTCCCTAAAATTATAATGGACCGTTAAATTAGTCCCTGAAATAAATAAATTGGCAAAATGGTCCATAAAATTATAAATTATCAATCAATTTAGTCTCTACAATTGTAATAGTCAGTCAAATTGATCCCTAAAATTAAAAAAGTTTAATTACACTTTTTGTCTCTTAACTTCTAAAATTTTGTAAATTTTGCTTCTAAAATTTTTTTGTATGCATTTTGATTCTAAACTTATATAATTTCACAAATTTTGTCCTAACGTTCAAAAATTCACACATTTTGTCCCTAAAGCGCAATTAAGACTTTAGAAAATGGTAAAAGTGTTAGAGATGAGATATGAATCCTTGACCTCTTCCTTCTCCACAACCACTAAAGCCACTATGTCATTTGACTTGGTTAATTTATATATAATTACACTTTTGGTTTCCTACATATATATCATTAAGATAGTTTTATCCAATTATCCTTTATAACATTGAAAATACATTTCAAAGCTTAATATACAAATCATTAAAATATTGGCTTAAAAAATTGTTAAGTTTAGTGACTTTAGTCTTTAGTTTTCATACTTTCTATTTTCATTGGCCATTGGTAATGAATCATGACATGGACTTTTACGTACAGAATTAAATAAGTGGAAATTGGTCACAACAAATATATATAGAATTATTTTTTATGGGGCCTAAGGCAAAGACCTACACGGCCTTGCAGTAAACACGACCCTAATTTGACCCATGCAATACACGAGATAGAATAAATCTCTCTCTTTCTCTTTCTACATACGCACTATATATATATATATATATATATATATATATATATATATATATATAATTTAAGAATAAAGTATTCTATGAATATTTTAATGGTGATCTAAAATATACATTTGTTTTATAAAGTAATTAATATAATTATTAAATATAAATAATTAAGATAATTATTGTCATGTTTCTGTGTTCACTTTTTTATTTTTTTTAATAAGATATTGAGTTTGATATATTGTAACAATTTCCGTTATTTTATATGGACATGTATATTAAATTTAATTTATTAATTTATTTTTTGATTAATTCATGTTTATTTGCATTTTTTTTCTATGTTGTTTTTAACTTATTATTTTTTCTCAATATATGTTTAATAATTTAATAAATTATTTTTTTTATATTGCACAGAGTTCTACTCTAGTAATATAAATAATTTTGGTTGTTATATACACATATATATAAATATGTTAGAAATATTACAATGTACAAGTGTAAACATACATAAAAGTCAAAGAAAAGATATTATTTATTTACAAATATTATTACTTTGTAATAATCAAATCTTTCTTAATTGGAAGACCAAATAATTATTGCATTTCAAAAATAAATTTTATTTCCTTACAATTTATCAAAATGTTGCGTAATTTGTTATTATTTTTATTTGAGCAATGCCAATCGATGAAATAAATAATAAAGAAGTTGAATAATTGTTTACCTTGCAAGAATTCTTTTCAATTATTTGTACATCTCATCATCCATAAATTCTTGGGTTTGAAAGACTACAAAATAATTTACATAATGTCATGGATAAATATAAAATATTTAACATCATCTAATGTAATAGTTAGTCAAAGAACTAATTATTAAAACACGAAGAATGTAAATTTTTTGTTTTACATAATAATTGTTAATATGACAACTGTTACTTGATATTGCATTTTCAAGTTTTTTAATGTTGATAAAAAAATGAGTTAGAATTAATTTAAAATGAGAAAATGTTATAACTAATTTTATGGTAGCTTTGTGTTTTACTATAATTATTATATTTTTGAATCAATTAACATCACACAAATAATTTTTTTTTTTTAAAGGAATCATATCATATAATCTATATATCTTTTGAGATAACAATTTTTAAAAGTTGAGTTTTATCTGCTATTATCATAAATTCCAACCAACAAAATATATTTTCAGACGATTAACCTACAATAAAGAAATTTAAAAATTTTGTGGATTGACAATTTAATATGAAGATGTTACTATAAAATTATATTTACCAATGTTGTTAGTTGGGTAAATTGGTATCAGTGATTATTCATCTTTCCATATGTTCTATAGCTTTCCAAATTCACTCTCCTAGAAAATATAGGTCAAATTATTAACAAATTAAAAAAATTAAAGTAAGAAATAAATAGATATCTCATCACTTACTTGTTTGTCAAAATACTTTTTTTTAACTCTTCATATAATTGGAAGATCTCTTTGAATTTTAATTTGCCTTAAATAAGAAAATATATAAAAGGACACGTTAAATTAAATTTTTTTACTATTTGGGTGTGTACCAATATTAACAATTGACATGATAGAGAGATAAACACCAAAAGAAAAAAAAAATAGTATACTTGCTTAGTTAGTTCGTCATTTAAAAGCTAACAACTTATGTACTACAAAAATCATACATTAAGTGTTGATTATAAAACTCATTTATTTAAATTCAATTTTTTATTTTAAAAAATTAAGACAAATATATAACCTCGTTTATTAAAATGCAGGTTTTCATTTTAAAACATTAGAAAAATAAGATATTGCCTCATTTTAAAATCATGATATGTGTAATAGGTGTCAACAATAATCTAATACTTTTTGTATCAACATTGTTGAATCATACGAATTAAGTAAAATTTCAATGAGAGTTTACTTTGATTAAGTGATGTAAAATTATCTTTATACATTTTATTATTCGAACAATTTTGCTATTTATTGTCCTAAAAATAATCATTAAGAAATCAAGTAATAAAAATTTTAAATAAAAATCATGATATAAGTGTATTTATAAATTCATTGTACTTATTTTAATATTAGCAATTATATAAATAAAAATATACTAATTAATTATTACAAATAGATAGACATGATTTATAAAATAATTAATTTTATAAATAAACATGATATGCATATTTTGACAAACATAACTACAAAGAATGCTAAACTTTTAATTGACATTTCATCTTCGAAAAATTCATCATATTAGTTGTAGCTTGTTTACTAATTGTCATGAAAATTTTATTTTAAATTATTTAATTTTAAAATAATTTTAATATAATAAATAAAAACATATTCATTTTTATTTTATGAGTTAAGATTGTGATGTTTTAAATATTAAATTAAATATAAATAGATTTTTATTATTGTAAAGATAAATTTATTTTAAAAGATTGTTGCACACTTTTATGCACAATCAAGTATAGAGAAAGTATATTTATTTATCAATTTGAAACATGTTATAAATTGATAAATAAATATATCCATCCAATATTCAGAAATTGTCTTTTTGAAATATTAAGCACTTAATATTACTTTCACATGTTATAATTGAAATTATAGAATTAAATCTCAAAACTTGAGTAAATACAATGTTGTAATCTAATAACATCACAGGAGCCTCGTTAAATATCTTTCTAAAACTCCATGAAAGTGTATGTAATGCTAATAAACATAACATTTTGGTTTATAAATATATTCTTTAGGTCTATGAATTTATCATATAAGTGTTAAAATGGAAGTTAAAGTATTATAAGAGTAAATGTGAAAATAACAAACATGCAAGATTGATATTTACAGGATATTATTTGAAGTATTAAAATATGAAATATTTCGTCACTTGTATTGTATAATGTTTTCACTTATTTTTCTTTTTCCTTCCTGTCGTTATAATTGGCTTACCTTTTAAATAATTTTTGTTGTCATTGCTCCATGCTCATTCTCCTCCTCTTATTTCTATAGTTATGCCACTATCTTTCTCGTTGTTGTTCTTGTAATTGTTAACTATTTAAGTCTTGTATATTGTTATATTACTCGTTTAAGTAACAAAATTAATAAACATATAACTATTGATTGTTTTAAATATTTCACAATTTGATTAATTAATACAATATGATTAAAAATGTTTACTTAAATGAACTAATAAAAATCCACACAAAAAAAAGCATTTTTTTGTAATATTTCATAGAAAGATTCAATTAGAGAATAATAAATCTACATCCCAATGGAATAAATTGATACACGTACATATCAGAAAAAAATTATTCATTTATTATGCATATATGGTGCTATGTGACAAAAAAACTTAAAACTAAAAAGACAAAATAAGACCACCATTCTCAAGCTTCTTATAATATGTTTTAAAATGTATACTTAAATGAACTACTAAAAACCAAGAGAGAGAGAGAGAGAGAGAGAGAGAGAAAAGAATTTCCTTTTAATATTTCTACTATAAACCCAATTAGATCAAAAATCTATATCCTAGTAAACAAATGGTAAGGTTCTTTTAATATGATTAATAAATATATAGCTATCAATTTTTTAAATATTTCACAATATGATTAATTAATACAATATGATTAAAAATGTATACTTAAATGAACTAATAAAAAAATAAGAATTTCCTTTAAATATTTTATAGAAAAACACAATTACAAAACAATGAATCTACATAAAAACCAAAAAAAAAATCCTTTTAATATTTTATAGATAAATTCAATTAGGAAACAATGAATCTATATCTCAATAAAAAAAAAAAATTGGTATACATGCATATTGCAAAAAAAAATTGTTTTTATTATGCACACATGGTGTTATGAGCCAAAAAAGTTAAAGTAAAAAAAAAGGAAGAGAATAGATTTCTTTTAATATTTCTTTAGTAAACTCAATTAGAAAAATCTACCTTGGTGAAAATCAAATGATAAGAATAATTATTTATTTTTCGATATCGCATTGATGCTTAGAAGGTTTTAAGTTGCTTACTCACAGACATAAGGAAAATTTATTCATTTGAAGTCACAACCAAAAAACAAGTTAGCTTGGTTGATCCATACAACAATTCTTAATTTAAGAAAATGGCTTATTTAAAAGATAAAGACAAGTTTTAAAATGAAAAATATATATTATTAGAAGAAAAGTAAAAAAGACAAATTCTTAATATTTTCAACTGACAATTAATATTGTTAAAAATGAAAGCTTTACATTATTGCATTTGTGAACCTAATCCTAAATAAATAGCTTTAAATTGTTGCTCCAGATTTTTAGCTTATCATCATCTACAATAGACACAATGCAAAACTCAAAGCTTAATTCAAATAATAATGTCAACAAAATAAAAAAAAATACTATGAACAAATCTGTCAAAAGAATTAGTACCCCAAAGGTGGTACCACAAACTTGATATGGAGATGATGAGTGAGAAAGGGAGGGAGAGAAATGTGAAGTGCAAAAGGCTAAATCACGCGATACAGAAATAATGAAATAGAAAAAAAAAAATGTAAAGTGCTTTGGATATGTGATGAGACGGAAAAAAAAAAAAAAGCAATAAATAGAAAACAAGGAAGTGTGTGATTGCAGTTGAAGGAGTTGTGCTTTTTCCTTAATATAAATATATTTATTTCCACACACAAACACACACATATGTATGTATGTATATGTGTGTGTGTGTGTATACATATATATAATAATTTGTCAAATCAAATCCTTTTTCATTAAAGTTACTTTCACTTTTCATAAATATTATATTTATGAAAAAGCTATAATAAACAAACTAATTATGTTAGAATATATATCAATCATATTTACCATAATTAATATAATTTTGTATTTTTATTAATAAAAAACCAAAATATTTCAATGACATTTAACAATTACATTTAATAAAAATAAATTATATATAATAAATGCAGACAATTACCTTAATTATATATATTTAAAAAATACATTAATTATATCAATAAACAAATTTTGAAGACATTTAATAATTACATTAATTACTTCAAATACAAAGGAGAAATTTAAGGGATAAACGTAGACTAAATTTCTTAAAATCGATAATGCTAAGTGTTAGAATAAGAGAAGACTAAGGAAGAGAATTGTGAGCAGAGAATTCAACATCTGTTGGATTTGAATTTGAAATCATATTTATATTATAAATCTAATATTTAATTTTAAATACAAACATTTTTATATCATAACCACGTGATGTAACGACCCACAATCGCTACGACACAATGCCACTTCTCTAACCACATTTAAGAAAAGGTTTAGTTAGGTAAAAGCCCTGCATATGGAGTTTTTCAAAAATAATGCGAATTGATTTTTATTTTTTCACTTTTACACCATCGAAGGAGAAACCCAATAAACACCATATCATCAAAGAAAACTAACATCGCATGCAAACACACACACATATATATACATACCATTGTCGAAAGGAGACTCATCTGTCTCTAACAATACCATCATAACCCTTTACAACCTACAAAGAATAAATGGAATAGGAGGGATGACACCAAGGTCAAAATATACATCAATAAAGGGGAGAGGGGTACAAAACACACTCCCTAGGACTAATCACACTATACATCCTAACAAAAGATGAAACAGTAATCACAAAAACATCAAAAGAGTGGATGTGACTCATCACATCACACTACCTCTTGCTAGCAGCTCCACCCTCAGTTCTGGGTAGCCGAATCCATTGAGGCGTCACCATCTGCTCCCACATCCAAAGATGTGATCATCACAGTCAAATAGAAAGCAATGTCAGCAACGGCAACAACCATAACAAAATAGCAAAGCAAGGGTAAGCTTACTTAAAAACAACATAACATATCATCAAAGGAATCATCAATAATTCACATCATCATTCAAATGTATACAAATATATAGAGCTACGGTAAATTCCATAATGTTAGGCCACATGATGCAACGATTTCACCATTACCATGTCAATGCATGAGGACACGACTCTCAAGAGGTTTACAACAATCCGAACAATTAGTTAGGTCTCACCCCTTAACATGGCATCAACAACACCTCATCACGTTCCTCTCACCATTTAAGAATTGTCAAACTCTGACCTACGAATAAGATTATGTGATTTGTCAGGATAAGTATATGTGGGTAGTGGCTCACCGCGACTCAAGGTTTACATTACCTTGGTCCTCTGCAGAATCGCTCATCCACTTATCCCTAGAGGCCCACGACAGTGACCCCACGTCTCATCCAACACTAGGGTGGATGCCCTATCTAAGCCATCTGCTCCGGTCAGGTAACTAACTTACATGCTTACTCGCACCACAGCGTGAGGTCCATCATCAACGACCACAGCTGCCAACATATGTATGAATGCATGTACAACTCCACAACATCACCTCAACGTCAACAAGTTCATTAATTTTAACAATAACACCATGTGGGCTCAATTCAGCACCACACATGGCCAGATAACCACTACCAACCCCATGCAAGCTCAACTTAGCACCATACATGGTAAACATGTAAGACCCTATATAAACAACCCCTACCCCATGAAGAATCTCAAAACAACATCATTTACAACATGTGGAGGTCTTATCCAAGTACCCTTCCATTTCTCACCTACACTCAACAATTCTCACAACAGATTCACACTAAGAGTCTTCTTTAAACCACTTTCAACATAGTTAAATCTTTAAATGAGACGACAACTGATTGCCCAACTCGCTCAGCAATTTATATGATTGCTCAGTGAAGGTCTCCCTTACGAAGGGCCTACTTTCCCCTACGAAGGTTCTTGCTCAGCGACCATAAGTTCTGCTAAGCGAGTACCCACTCCAGAGAGCACCCATTTGTCTCCAAAGTCTCTCGCTCAGCGATAACTGGGATCGCTTAGTGAATTTGTTCCATGGACTTTCACAAATTCATCTTAATCACACTTTACTTAGTGAGTTCTTCTCTCGCTTAACTACCCACCGCTCTAAAGGGTAACCAAAATTTTAAAACATGTCTCTCATCGAGCAAATACATTACTCGCTCAACGAAAGGCTTGCCAAAAAAAGCACCAACTTTTCAGGACACAAAATCGCTCAATAAGTCTAGTCCTCATCCAGCGAACCACTCCCAGGCATTCTGGAATGCCCATACTCGCTTAGCGAACTACCTTCTGAAAATTTTGCAGATTTCCATGAACATGCGCTCAGCGAATTGAACAGCGCTTAGCAAATTTCTTCTTTTCCTCAATCACAACAACAACTTAAGAATACTCACTCAGCAACATCAAGGGTCGCTCAACGAAGTTCAAGTCGAAAGTCTCACTCTACTCCTAAGGGCGTTCTCGCTTAATGAGAGCCTTCGTCGCTCACTGACTACGAGGTAACAAAACTAGAGACTTTCATCGAAAAACCCAAAAGTATAAACTTTACTCCTATCCATGCTCTATATCAGTCCACAGAGGTCAAATAACATCGTCCAACATTTCACAACATCATATTCAACAAGATTCACAACCATTACAACATTTCAACAACAAATTGTCATATTCATCAACAAACCCATTTTCAACAAAAATCCAACATAACTCATACAATTTTGTTTTTCAGCACAAACCAAGGCAATATTCACACATAACCACATTCATACATCAAGGGCTCAGCAAATGTAACCTTTTCTTATCTCTTGGAGCTTCCAAAATCTAGATTACTGAAAGAGGAGAATGTGGAGAGGTGAACCCTTGAGCTAAATCTTTTAGGAGAGTAATTCTTCTCATCATAAGGGAATGGGATAGGTCTGGGAACGTTGCTTTTCTCTTGAAGGGTTTTAGAGAGGTTGAGAGTGTTTTTGGGTTTTATAACAAAATGTGAAGGGAGGGGAGTTTTGTAATGCCTGGTCGCTTTGGGGATTGAAGACTGTCCCCACAAACCAACACAAGACTTTTCAGTGTGCTTTGTCCTCACTCACACACTTCCTAGGAAACTTCCTAGGAGGTCACCCATCCCAGAATTGCTCCAAGTTAAACACGCTTAGCTGTGGAATTCTTAAGTGATAGGCTACCGAAAAATAGATCTATCTTGTTGGTATAGGTAACACTTATTAATTCCTTTAAGCTATCCTCAATTATACAGTCCCATACCTGCACAACTTCTGGATCTCTCTCATTCTGGTGTGTATTCGATTCATTCATGTGCCCCTCCCGCTGGAAGCCTGCCAAGAGTCGCTCCTTGTCAGTGTCTCATCTCTTTTGCACCGACAATCACTTCTCGCCCTCGTCAGTGCCCGAGATGTTACATACCCACTAGCTTCTGCTTGGTTCATCCTCGAACCACATCGTACTGGGAGAGAGATCTTGCTCTGATACCACTTAACGCCTGACTACTTTCAGGATTGAAGACTGTCCCCACAAATCAATACAAGAATTTTTAGCGTGCTTTGTCCTCACTCACATGCTTCATAGGAAACTTCCCAGGAGGTCACCCATCCAAAAATTGCTCCAAGTTAAGCACGCTTAACTGTAGAGTTCTTAAGTGATAGGCGACCAAAAAGTAAATGTATCTTGTTAGTATAAGTAGCACTTATTAATTCCTTTAAGCTATCCTCAATTGTACAGTCCCATACTTACACAGCCTCTGGATCCCTCTAATTCTAGTGTATATTTGATTTATTCATGTGCCCCTCCCGCTAGAAGCCTGTCAGGAGCCGCTCCTTGTCTGTGCCTTATCTCTTTTGCACCGGCAATCACTCCCCTCCCTCGTCAGTGCTCGGGATGTTACAGGTTTTATGCCTTAAGAAGGTCTCCATGGCTCTGTGGGAAACTTTGAGCTCATTGAGGCCCAATCTCACATCTATCTCATTACATCTAAGGTCCAACAACTGGTCTACTATCATTGTTCACTCACCAGCCCCAAACGAGTATCATCAAAAGAGATATTTTGGCTCTAACAACATTTCTCTCAATTTTCCAATTCAAAGCGGAATTCCAAGGCAACACATATAAAACAACAATCACACAGCCATAACTTATTTTATTTGTCTTAATTATTGAGATTGTATTATAATTTCTACTTTCGATTATTAAATCACTAAATCACACATTAAGAAAAATACAGGTGTTACACGTGATATCTCTGGTATTAAATTAGATTTTGGATCATTGCGATGCATGGGGAATTAGCGTTTGATTATTATTCTGATTGATATACAATATAAAATATTTTTAACATAAATGTATCATTCATTAATATGTAAATTTAAGGTTAGTAAGATAGAAAGTTTATTTTGAATTGTTTCCTTAAAAAAATGATTTATGTTCGATGCATTGTTGTGCAGTTACTATTTTTACCATATATAACATTTATTCTGATGCTCTAATTTTTTGTCTTAATTGTTCATAAATTGTGTCTCGTAGTTATCTATAAATTGATTTCTACACAAATAAATATGAGATTGACACGCAAGCAAAAAAAGGAGGAAAAATCTCAGGTGTTGCCAAATGGGATGAGATTTTGCATGAAGTTACTCTAGAGATTGACACGTGAAACTTTTCTTATATTGCAATTGATTTAGTGTTTCCTCTTTTTTTTTTGGAGGTTAGCATTTCCTTTTATATTTATTTGATTTAATATTTTTTAACCTTTCCATGAATTTTGCAATTCAATAATTATTTAAAAAGAACCACGGGGATAATTCAATTTTTATTTCTATTTTCAATTTGAAGGGGATAATTTAAATAACGTGCTAAGTTTAATGGGAATAATAATTCAATAATTATTTAAAAATAAAAACTCATCCAAAAATAAAAATTAATCAAAAAATTTAATATATTTTGTGTTTCTTTTGATTTCTATTTTGATTTGATTTAATATTTTTTTAACTTATATATATATATATATTTTTTATATTACATTTCATTTAGTGTTTTCTTTTTTTTTCTTTTTATATTGTATTTGATTTAGTGTTTTTTTTTGGAGGTTAGCGTTTCTTTTTAATTCTATTTGATTTAATAATTTTTAACATTTCCATGAATTTTGCGATTCAATAATTATTTTAAAAGAACTATTGGGATAATTCAATTTTTATTTCCATTGTCAATTTGAAGGGGATAGTTCAAATAACATTTTGCGTTTAATGGGGATACTAATTCAATAATTATTTAAAAATAAAAACTCATCCAAAAATAAAAATTAATCAAAAAATTCAATATATTTAATGTCTCCTTTTATTTCTATTTTGATTAGATTTAGTAATTTTTTAAAAACTTTTATGTATATCTTAAAAAAATTGATTTATATTTATAGCATTGTTGTGCAGTTACCATTTTTATCATATATAACATTTATTCTTATTACCTAATATTTCATTTCTTAATTATTTATAAATTGTGTCATAATTATCCATAAATTGATTTGTATGCAAATGAATATGAAGATGATACATAAGCAAAAAAAAGGAGGAAAACACTCCAGTGTTACCAAATAGGATGAGATTCTATGTGAAATTGCTCTAGAGTTTGACACATGGAGTTTTCTTTTTTTAGATTATTTTCAATTGTATAGATTATAGATATGTGAAACTATATGTTTTATATTAATTGTGTTTTCACGTAACAATTTAAAATTTAAAAATGTATACCAACACTTTGTTTAGTTTATGAAATAAAAAAGATTAAAAAAAAAGAAAGTGAAAGACGGAAAAAAAAGAGAAAAGAAAAAAATGAGTAAAAAATAAGATGATTGTTTGTTTGTTTGGTAAAAAAGAAAAGAAAAATAAGAAAAAAAAACAAGAGAAAAAAAGAAGTGTATTTATAAAAAGACATAAATGACTCTAATAAAAATGAGATATAATATTTTTGTTTATATATATTGTAATTATAAATGGTATAGTAGTAATTTTAATTTTGTACTCTCCTTTTGGTAACTTTTTTTCCCAAATTGGAGAGAACCAATTTTAATATAGGACCCAAAAGTTTTTTATTTCATATGTACTAAAAAAAAGGAATTTTTTTAAGAAAAAAAATTATATTCTTTTTTTCTCTCCTTTCCTTTCCATGATTTTTCTTCCCTGTCATATTATCAGGAATTCGGAATTCTATGACCAAATGGTATAAAGCTTAATCTTTGTTAAGGTAGGGTAGTTCTTATTATTTATAGTTTTCTACTTCAAGCTCATAGAATTATTGCTTAATTAAAGGCGCAAGATAGTGGTTAATTCATTAACTTGTCCTCTCACCCAATAGGCCAATCACATTCAGTTTATGATTTACTAGTATAGGTTTGGTATGCCAACTGAGTTGTTTCACTTCTCTTACATGTTTAATAAATTGATTTGAATCATTAAATGTAATTAAGCTATATGTTTAAATTAAATTACATATTTATATTAAAATGTATGTTTTTCATTGTAAAATGTGATAATTGATTTTCTAATTTTAAAAAAAATAAACACTTGGCGATGTTTGGATTAAAATTGCAAAAGCACTTTTACAAATTCTAATGTAAATTTGCAAATTTCAATACACAAATGAAGAAAGAAAAAAATGTTGCTTTGAAAATAAAGTACTTTTAAACACTCTTAACTGAAATTCAAGCATGCACTTAATTTTCAATTTGATAGTAAAAGTAAACCGTATCATAAGTTGGTTTATATAATTTTTTAATAAGGATTTATAAGAGAAAAATGAATAAAATAAAATAAATCAAAATTTTCATATAAATTAAAATTAATATATACATTTTATTTTTTCAGAAACTTTTTAATTTAATTTTTTTCACAGGTTTTTATAAAATTCTAAAGACTTTTTTATAAATTAAAAATCAAATATTTATCTCAATTAAAAAAAATCTAATCCAAACTTATAAACTTTTTAAATAGTTAGTTTATGAGATTATAATTGATGTATACAATTTTATGTTCATCTTGTTAATAAACGATTACTTTCAAAAATACCAATTGACAAAGTATTAATATAATGTGAAAAAAAATTGATGAGTAAATAATATATGCACTGACAATGTAAACAAATTTTACACTATTCACTAATCACAAAATGTCATGTATCATAAGTTTCTTAACTTTTATAATAAATATTTTAAAAGTCATATTAATAATAATTTTTATTTGGTTGACAGTATATAAAAATGAAACTCAAAATTGGTAAGGTTATTTGCCACTAATATTAAAAAAATAATTTTGTTTTGGAATTTTTCAAATGAAAAATTGACATTTTGCAATACAATCCATGCAATTCACCGATTTGAATTTCACAAGAAGCACCGTATGATCAACCAACGTCCCATCACAAACTTCAGTTTTTTTTAATATATATATCATTCATGTCAATTATTGCATACGTAATTCTTTTCAGCCCTTTCATTCTACTATTTTTATTTTTATCATTTTGGGCATTTTAAAACAAAATGCTTTAACGTAACTTGCCTGCTACTCCATAATTGTGATAATGACAACTAAAAATACAAGATTGCCCTTAAAAGTTCATATATCATAGTAAGAAGTTATTCTCATATCCCAGAAAAGTTGGGGAAAAAGCTGTGGTTCTCTTACATTTGGGAGCACTTTTCAATATCGTTATGCCTACAGAAAAAATCAATTTAATGAAAGGTACTGGCATGATTGGTATCCGAGGCCGGCCCATACAATCAACTTGACCGGTGAAAATTAATTGTGCAGTGCCTAGTTGTTGAAGTACGACTATATATATGGGTAAAGAGAGTCATGTAGGGCATAGTGGGTTTAACTTTAACCGGGATCGGTCTGCTGACCAATTCGTTAATTTTAAAAAATTAAATTATTTCAGAATTGATTTAAAATTGGTAAAAGTTAATTAAAAAAATTGGTCAAAAAATTTGTACAAAAAATCAGTTTGAACAGGTGATTTTTAAATTATTTTTTTATTTTTAAAATTTAATCTAAAATATTTTTAAGATAAATAAAAATACATATAAAAAAATATAAAATGATGTTTTGTTTTAATTTTAATGTCATAAAGTTATGATATTATATTCATTTAATTATTATTATTATTTTATTAATACCGGTTCAACCAGAATTCAACCATAGTTGAATCTTTAAACTTTAAACTAGTGCCTTAACCGGTTTAATAACCGGTCCGATTTTAAAAATATTATAAGGTCTCTCTTGGTAGGACAAACATGTCATTAACGCCCTACTCAGTAGTATTAGGGTGCCTCTTCGTTCTACAACTTTTTGTTCATAAAAAAAAGAGTTATTTACTAATATTATTTTGGTCTACGTAGAACTAGACTCAAATTCTTTAAGTAAGATATTGAGTTTGAGCCTTGTAAATGTAAAAAAAAAAAGTAATTAAAAACAGAGACCTCACTAAAAAGAACCAACTAAGTTCATCAACGAAAATTAGTTATTGAGTCAATAAATAATTTAGACCTGTAACATAATAAAAAGAAAAGTTAGTTAGGTGAGAATATTTAATTATTATAAGAAATAAAAATAATAAATATAAATTATTATATTATATCTAAATAATTAAAATTAAAGGTTAAATGAACATAATTTTTTAAATAGTCATATAATTATTAAATAATTTTCAATTTAAATTATTTATATATTATTATATAATTTAGATTTATAATTTTTATATTTTCGAAATAAGAAATACTCTTATTACGTATGTCTTACATATATATGTCACGGAGACATGAGCAAATTCCCTCGCCCGTGTTTTCTTGACATGACTTTTTACGCTCTGTTTGGTATTAGCGAAATACCATGGATTATCACAGAAAAGAAGAGAAAGGTGAAGAAGTTGGTGAATTCAATGTGTTTGGTATCTAAGAAATGCAGAGAAATTTAAAAAAAAAAGAGATGGGACTCACGGCAATTTATTTCTTCGCAAAACTGAGAAGATTTGCGAAAAAATTATCTCGATCTTCTCACCTATGTTTGTGACTTCTTAATTTTGAAGCATGTAAATTAATTTTGTTACATGTTATTTATATTATTATTATTATCAAAAAATAATATTAGTAATAAAATTATTATTAATAATAATAAAAATAATATTAATAATATCAAAACCAACTTACGGACAAATCGATTATATCCGTCTGTTTTCCTAAATTGATTTTCACTCTCCCATGAATCAATTTTCAAAGCGCCCCACCCCCCGCCCCCAAAATCGGTTCCCACCCCTGCCCTCCTCATCCCGACTCCACCCCCATTTTATATTAATAATAATAGTAATAATAAATAAATAAATAAATATATATTTATTTATTATTATTATTATTAAAAATAAAAATATTATTATTAATACAAATATATTTATAACAAAATAAATAATAATAATAATAATAGCTAAAATAAAAATAATCTTAAAATTTAACTTTCTCTTTATTTTTCTTTTATTTCTCTTTAACCAAATAACCTTAACTTCTACTTTATTTTTTACTTATTTCTTTTCTCTTCTTTTTTTTTCTTTTTTTTCTTTTCTCTTATTTTTTTCTCTTTACCAAACATACCCTAAACTATGCATTTATGTAATATCTAATAATTTGTAATATTGTGCCAGCTCAAACACTTGATCAATTAATGAAATTATTGAGACCGTACCTGTTGCAACCTGCAGGGCACCCCGGCCACCGAAACACGTTTGGATTCGGTATATAAGGATTTAAATTTGTTAACCAAAAATAAAATGGTTTTAGACTAAGAGTTTTGTGTCAAACTATTAATAAAGTAACAGGGCAAATTGGCAAAAGCAGAACTAAGGGTGTGTTTGATAAAGAAAAAAAAAAATAGAGGGAAAGAAAGGAAAGAGAAGAGAAAAGAAGAAAGTAAAATAGGTGAGAAATAAAATGAAATTAAAGTTGTTTAGTTGAAAAGAATTAGAAGAAAAATAAGTGAAAATAATGTTGTTTGGTTAAAAATAAAAAATAAAAAATTTGAAATTATTTTTATTTTAACTATTATTATTATTATTCAATTTTATTATTATTATTGATAATATTTATTTTTATTATTAATATTTATTTATTATTATTATTATTATTATTATTATAAAAAGCTGGGGCCAGGGGTGGGGAATCGAATCGATTAGCTGGGGTGGGGGGGATAAATCGATTTGTTCGGGGTGTTGCAGTATTATAATCAATATTATTTTTATTTTTTATTATTATTATATTAATAATATATATATAAACAGCAACAAAGCAAACAGTAAAAAAAAGTGAAATTAAATTGTTTAGTTAAAAAAAGTTAAGTAAGAAATAAAATAGAAATTAAGATTATTTTTATTATTATTAATAATATAATTTTTATTATTAATATTTTTTTTATAATTATTAATAATATTATTTTTAATTTTTATTTATTATTATTATTATTATTATAATGAAAAAAGTAACTTTTTCAACAAAAAAAAAAAAACAAGTTAATTGATTACATAAACAAGTTAATTGATTAACTTGATGTTGTTGCAACGAAAATTGCAGCAAGCACAATGGCAGCATTACTTCCAACAAAATTTCTATCCAAATCTTCCTCTCTTTTGAGTGAAATTTTTCCAGTGGGTCCCACAATATTTTTAAATATTTCCTCACATTTCTACCCTACTAAACAACCAACATTCTTCTACTTCCACTCTCTTCTTTCCTCTCCCTCCCTATTTCCCCCTACCAAACGCAACTTAAATGTTTTTTTTTAAAGGTTGAATTGTAATTTTGGTTTTCTATAATTTTTAATTCATGATTTTAGTTTTCTTATTTTTCATTTCGTAATTTTAGTTTTTAATTTTTAAAAATTTATAATTTTAGTCTCTTTATTTTTAATTCTGTAATTTTAGTCTTTCAAATTAAAAAATCTATAATTTTAGTCTAATCGTTAAATGTTCATTCATTAACCGTTAATGTCTCAACATTGACTATGATGTGGTATTAGTTTGTTTAATATTATCTATCACGCATTCAATCTAATGTCACGTCATAGTTAACATTGAGGTATTAACAGTCAATAGATAAACATTTAACGGTTAGACCAAAATTACAAATTTTTAAAAAAGTAAATTATATTGACACTTCTTGAGGTTTTTTTAGATTGTACATAATTTTCTTGCTTTTTTAACATTTACAACAATATCCTTTATCACAATATACGATGTAATATTTTTCAAACAATTAAGGGAGGTTAGTGTAATGTATAAGGGATATCAGTGTAATATTTTTTAAACAATTAAGAGGTTAGTGTAGGGATAGAAAAAGACGGGGTACCGCATGTAATTTGAAAAAATTTCAGAAAGAGTTAGTGTAATTTACTTTTTTAAAAAATTAGGAGACTAAAATCGTGAAATTAAAAAATAGGGAACCAAAATTACGAATTTTTAAAAATTAGAATACTAAAATAGTGGAATTAAAAATAGGGAAAACAAAATCACGGATTTTTTAAATTGGAAGACTAAAATCGCGAAATTAAAATAAGGGAACCAAAATCGCTAATTGAAAATTATAAGAGGGCCAAAATTACAATTTAACCTTTTTTTTACAATAGTAACAACAATGTTTAAACTTACGACTTTGTACAAATTACTCAAATACTCCACCACTATGGATTTGAATATTATAAAAGTAGTTATTGGTCTTTCAAAAATTTATATGCACAATTTTCTTTTAAAAATAAAATAGTTTCTTCTTTTTCAGTGATTCAATTTTTTAAAAAAATGGAATTATGCATACGTGATTTCAGACCACAATCTTTTAATTATAATTAGTGCATATCTTTTCACAAAGAGTAATTTCTTTTAAAATATCTTTACTTTTATTTTAGTTTATCATAACATTAGATATAATTTTTTTTAATATCTCTTCATTATAAATTCTACTAAACGAGATGGCATGAATTGCGATAACTTAAGTTTTATAAAAGAACTTAAAAAAATAATTTATTAAACAACATAATAACATATGATTATTAATTAAGATACTAATATACATTTATTTATAACGAATGTGTTAGCAAATTATATTTTTTGCAATATTTTAGAACATTTAAATTTGTATTTTGTTCATATAATTCTTCTAAAAAATATGTATAATTGTATATTAGCTCTCGTAATTAATCGTTAGGATACTTTCACTTATTTCTTTTAAAAAATATGTTAACAGATTATATATAATAAATATTAAATTCGAAGTCATAATATATTAAGATACTCCTTAATGAATGAAAAAAAAAAAAAAGAAATCCCTTATTAATATAAATAAATGCACATGTTTGATAAACATCATATATATATATATATATATATAAACAAGACATGCACTGACAGTGTAAAGTAGTTTTACACTGTTATCTAATCACAAACCACCATCTATTGTAAGTTTGTCGACTTTTATAATAAATACTTTAAAAGCTATATCAATAGTGATTTCTGATTGGTTGACAGTGTAAAACTTTTTACATTGACAGTGTATGACCATTAAACTATATATATATGACCCAGATTGTATCTGTATCGGGTTAGGGGTCTCATCCCATTAATTTCTCCTGGTTCAAATTTAATTTTAACGGATTTGAAGTTTAAAAATTACATCTAATATTATTTTAAAGACGTGTTCAAGTTATACAAGTCGTTTTAACTTAATCTGGTGTTCTATATTCATTTAAGAAATATTGTTTTTAACAATTATGTGTTAATCATAAAACTTTTTGAATTAGAATATGTTTGGCCTAATTTTTTTAAGTTTATTTTCTCCTTATAAATAAAAGCTGGGTCAAAAACTTTTCATTAAAAAAAATCTTAAAAAATTAAGCCATTTATTTTTATAGAACAAAATTTGAAAAAAAAAAGTTTTTAATTAAGTTAGTAGGAGAAATTTTTTTACAGTTTACACATAATTTATTCATGCAGTCGCTTCTTCGAATTTCAACTCAACCTAAAATATCATTTTTAATTTTTCACTAATTTCCTAATTTGAGTGTTTCACCAACTTTTCTATTAAATAATTTCACATATTTAAGTTTATTTAAATTGTGTTAATTTATTGTGAGATCTTAATTTGTTATTAAATATTTATTTTAGAAAAATAAAAAAATACTATCTTGATCTTTTATATAAGAAACAAATAGGAACTTTTTTTTTCTATTTATAAGAAACATAGACTCGCTTTCAAATGTATTAATTGCTAATTTTTTTATATCATTAATTTATTGTGAAGTCTATTAATGAGACATCCACTCATTTCTTACGAAAGTAAATATATTCATTTGATTATTAACAATATAAGTCACACCCATTAGTTAAAAAAATTAACCCTTAAATTACGAATAGTGTCATTAAATATAACTATCACTAAAATCATTTAATTGTATGAGTATTCTAAAATAAAATTTAGATTTATTACATTCTTAATTAAAATTAACTAACTTGACTACTTTTATTGGTTTTAGTGAATTAAGTATTTGTTTCTTTTATATAGGACCTGAAAAAGTATTAATTATTTTTTTAATTTTCATTACATGAAATCAAAGAAAGCTACTGAATTAGCATATAATGTAGTTAATTAAAATTTTGATACTTTTTTAAATTTAATTTAAACTTCAGATTTTTTTTAAAAAAAATTTAATTGGCAATTAAGTTTTTGAACTCTTAATTAAAAAAATATTTTTTAAAATTTTTTTTTATTATTTGTTAAATAATTTTTGTATTATTTGTTAAATACTTTTTAATATATATTGACATTATCGAATTTTATTAAAAAATAAATTATTTTTGTCTTCCAAAAATATTGTTCAAAAATAATAAGAAGTTTTTAAATATTTTATATTTTGTAATTAATATTTTAATTTAATTAATTAATATTATATATAATAAAAATATGTTCAAAACATCCTGAAAATATTTTTCATTAATTAAAATAATTTTTAATATTTGTGGAATTAAAAATTTTAGATGCATTCATTACATGAAATAAAAGAGCGTTATTAAAATCAGTAAATAATATAGTTAAATAAAATTTTATATTTTTAAATATTTATAATTTTTTAATGAAAATTAATTTAGATTTCATTTTTTTAATTTCTAATTTGTACTTAAGCTTTTAAATTCTTAATTATAACAATATATTTATTGAATACTTTTTAGATTATTTGTTAAATTCTTTTTAATATGTATTGAAAATATTGAATTTATTTTAAAAAAATTATAAAAATATTATTAAACAATAATACATAAAATTTTACATATTTTATATATTGTAAAATATTTGTCAATCATTATAAAAATAAAACTTTATTACTTGAAATATTTTTTTGCATTTATAAATTTAAAAATTTTAAGTGTATGTTTTTTTTATCATTATTGAAATTAATTTATGTTAATTAAATTAAATTTACATAAGATTTTTTTATTTTCATCAATATACTCTTTAATTGAGTGAGACAATTAGTTTTAAATAAATTTAAAATTTGTAAATTTTTTACCAAGTAGCTTTTAGTTTAAAGGAGTTTTAAAATTGAAAAAAATACCAAATAATTTCTACTTTATTTCTAAACCTCTTATTTTAAGCTTTAACTTTAGAGTAAATCACATTCATACCCCTTGTATTTTTTTATATTACACCCGATACCCCTCCATAATTTGACATTACTTTTAGCCCCCTTCCTTAAATGGCGTCAAGTAATGTTCTCTCCTTATTTGTAGTCAAACAAAAACACCTTTCTTTAATTGTGAGAAACCATTTCACCTAATAACCTTAATGCTTTTGCATCTCTTTAGCATCGCCTTTCCCCATTTCCTTCCACTAGGATGGAAATAGGCTAATTGAATAAGGCTTTGCTTAAATAGGCCTAGTCTATTTAAAAAATTCATGGCCTGAACTTGGCCTATTACATGTCATAAGCTTTATTTTTAGTCGTGGCCCGACCTATTTGAAAGCTTGACTTGGCTTGATAGCCTACTTAAAAGCCTATTTCATATTAAAGTTTTTATATAGATCTTACCTTTTTTTACATGGACTAATAGGCTCATAGGCCAATGGAAAAAAAAAAACCTCTTTGTAAACAAATTATAATCTATAAATATTAAAATCGCTGCTATTCAAAGCAGGAGACAAAGATGAAAATAGGCGAAAAAGGTTTTATAAGAGTTAAGTCTAACATGTTTACATGATATAAGTTTAATTTTAATGTCTAATCTAGTATTCATGTAACTTATTTAAAAGTTTATTTTGTAATAAAACCTTGAAATATGACATAAATATATTTTTCAATAAGCTTATAAGTTTGAATCTTTATATATGTCAACATGCTTAATATTTAGAAAAGATAAATAAATATATAATTTTAATACATTATAACAAATTTCATATAATAATACTAAAAAAATATTATTTATATTTACTTAAATAGGCAAGCCTATTAGGCCTAAAAGACTTTTTAAATGGCCTAAAGTCAAGCCTTTTTAACTAAATCGGCCTTCATTGGTTTATTTAGTAAAAAAATCTGGCTTGGCCTGAGCCTAAGCTTGATGTAGGCTAGGCCATAGCCCCTGTTGACAGCCTAACCTATTTACACCTTTACTATCCACGTTGCCGCCGCATTGCTCCACTGACAATTGCGTCCTCATCGCCTTTCCCTGCTTAACTATCCTTGTCGAAAACTTAACCTTTCCCACCCCTCCCTTCCCGTCCCTGCTCCTGCCTCCGACATTCTGGTATGGTTGAGAACAAGTAAAGGAAATGAATTAACATCTCTATCCCTGCTACAACACCGCCACAATGGAAAAAAGTAAAGGAAAGTTATTGCAATGGAGGATTCAGTACCATGGTATGGTGATTAACACCTTTATCCTTGCTACAACGTCGTTGCTTACCATCCCCCAAATCTCCATCGCGAGCCTCACCGTTGTCGCCATGTTCCTCCTCCTCAGCGCCATCAGGGTTATATTCTTCTTCTCCTAGGGACTTTCCTTCACCTTCTCCACTGTCAAGTGCATTTTGGTAGAGGAGGGTTATGGTCGAAGTTTTTAGAATATTCATTGGAGGCGCATGAGATGACTCACGTTAATTGGGCTTGGGGATGGGCCTGGGCAGCGATGAGGGCTATGAGGTGTTCTCTAAGACAAGAGGCGCATATGTTGATGATGCTGCTGAAGTTTGAGGGGTGTTTTTTGCACTTCATTTAGGGGTTGCATATAAGCCATTTTCTGCGTTGTGGAAGCTTGTAGGTGGTGGGGGTTGTTTTCTTAGGCACTAGTATTCTTAGGCACTAGTCTTTATGTAATGAATTACAATCTTGTGTATATACTTGAGTATACTTCTCTCAACCAAATTATGCAGTTTAAACCTTGGTTTCTTTTGTAGTTTTTTCTTGAAAAATCTTTATTTCAATACTCACACTCTAATGTTTAAAGTTTCCTCCTTGACAAACTTATTTGAAATCCCAAGCTCCTTCTAGTATTTTGTTTGGACATTCATACATAACATGTAACGCCTGACCGTTTTCAGGATCAAAGACTGTTCCTACAAACTAACACAAGACTTTTCAACGTGTTTTGTCTTCACTCACACGCTTCCTGGGAAACTTCCTAAGAGGTCACCCATCCCATAATTGCTCCAAGTTAAGCACGCTTAACCGTGGAGTTCTTTAAGTAATAGGATACTGAAAAGTAAATGCATCTTGTTGGTATAGGTAGCACTTATTAATTCCCTTAAGCTATCATCAACTGTATAGTCCTATACCTACACAACCTCTAGATCCCTTTGATTTAGGTGTGTATTTGATTCATTCATATGTCCTTCCTATTGGAAGCTTGCCAGGAGCCACTCCTTGTTCGTGCTTTATCTCTTTTGCACTAGCGATCACTCCCTGCCCTTGTTAGTACCCAGGATGTTACATAATAGGATTGACACATATCACCTTTTGGAGATTTATAAACGTTGTTTTACTTTTTCTCTCAATTTATATGTTATGTGCAACTCTAAAGATTTGTACGTGTATTTAATTGAAATGTCACCAATGTTTGTGAATCAGTAATCGTTTAAATGGTTGTCTGAGCGAAGAAGGAAAGGGTATTTTCGACATAAAAATTCATTAAAAGGCATGTGGCAAGCACATAACCCATTGTGATTAACGGATTTCACATCTCTATAGGGTCAGGGGTTCAATTAAACCCAAACAACTTGATTAAATAAGTACACTGTTTACTAATTAATTATTTCAGACTTTCTTGATTACATAAATAACTACACTATTTAGTTTGTCTTAAGTTTAACTTATTTGAAGAAATAATTATTTGTGTTTAACAACAATCTAAAAGACTTTTTAAAAAACAAAGAATTGTTTCTCTAGAGATAAGTTATTCCCAACGTATACTTATTTTTAAAGATAGTACTAATTATATTTTCATAATGACATTTGTTGTTGGAAAATTTCTATTGTCATTAGTAAAACAAGTTTTTTATAGTGAAAAATTATCGTTATATGTTGTTATAATAAGTTTTGTTGCAAAAAATTTGTAGCAATGTTTAATGTCGTTGCCACTACTTATGCTTTAATAATGATAATTGACGTTGCCATTTGATACATTAGATGTTGTCACAACTAATTTGTGGTAACCACCAAGTCATTTTCCTTTCTTACATGCCTTAGTGATTGTTATCATTGTAAAAGACATTCTTTCTTATCAACCACAATTGTTGCAATTTGATAATTTTCCTCAACAACTGTTATCACTACAATAAAGTAACTTCTCTTAACAACTAAAGTCATTGCAATATGGTGTCTTTTCTTTGCAACATGAATTGATGCTACATCTTTGATTCTCCTTAATAATAAAAGCCACAGTCATAAATTGTCCTTTTTCACACAATCAACATAAAAGATTACTTTTTTCCAACAACTTTCAATGTTGTTGGCATAAAATAGTATATTTTCCCAACAACTATAAACATTGCTAGCATAAAAATATATTTTTTCCAATGCAAGTGCATCTTTTCTCAATAATGTTTGAAGTCACTAGCATACTTTTTAAATTTGGTTAGAATTCATAGCAACATGACATGTGAGAATTATTTTTATTGTGAGAAATAAAAACTACAAATATTTTTATTGTGAGAAATAAGAACTACAAATATAAACCACTAGATCACATCTAAATGGTCAAGATTAAAAGAAAAATATATATGACCTATTTAAGTAATCATATGACTACTAACTAACTTTTAATCTTGATCATTTGTGTATGGTTGTGTGACCTACATTTATAGTACTTATTTCTCACATAAGAAGAGTTCTCACTTGATACACCCCATATATATTAAAAATGATAGAATCCATGCCTACTCCAAAACTACCACCTTATAGACCCAACATGCAGTAACAATAATTAGGGTTTAGGTTGTAGTATTTTTGAATTTGTACACGATGTAAATGCATATTATAGGTGTAATTTTTTGCAAATTTTATACAATGTCAATAGTTGATGTCAGTGCACATATTTGGTCTTTTTTTATCCTTGTTTTTGTTAGTGCACGTATTAGCTACACATATTTGGTGTAAGTGCACATATTAGCTTGACATTGTAGGTCATTGTCTTCTCATGATATACTAGGATTGATATTTCAATTGATGTAGTGAACTTACTTCAACTAAATATGGTTCTTGAATTTATATCAAGCACAAAATTTACTCCAAATATTTGTCACATTTTCCTTAAACAAGTACCAATATATACATGCACATAGTTAACCAACCAACAATACAAAATACATTAACTAGTTGGTGTAAATACAAAAGATTATTAAAATAACAACAATAGCAACAAGTATAAGAGCTCATTAACTACCAGAGCCACGCTTGCCAAAACACAAAATCAGGAAAACAACAACAATAACAACATCACTATTACACTATATCTTAACACTCTAACTTCAACAACAATAAAACCAATTCTTAAAGCAAGTTGTGCATTTCAAATATCTTCCCTCTGCTTTCATCATCTCCATTAAGTTCAACGACTTTATCAACCCACTCAAAATACTAATAAGTAGATACGTCATCCTACACGTGTCATTTTCAATGTTGGTAACAATGAAACAACTAATAAAGTAATTAGAGAAATTCAATGTTAAATTACCATACCCTAGGCAATGCACATATATAGAAAGCCTTGTTTAGGGTTCCTTCAAGTTTATATGTCCTCAATACTAGGGTTGTTCAAGACCCGCTTTGTCTTACCAACCCGACCCAACCTAAAAGGACTTTTAACAGGTTCTGGTTTTAAAAATTAGACCTAGTGCATTTTAGGGACGAGTTTAGGTTATACCTCGAGTCGTCCCAACCCAATCTAGTGTCACATATTATTTTAAAAAGTATAATTTTTAAAACAATTTGTATTGATAATACAATTTCTTGACTTAATAAATAATGTTTTGTCTAACATGATATTATATTTATATTGATATCATTTATTTTAAAATATATATGGTAAAATATACCTTAATTGTAGTTGTATACTTCTTTAATTCTATGATTTAACTATATATAATGTTAACATTAATATATTGTGTCAATAAGTCGAGTTGACCCAATCTTGTCCTAAATGTTGTCAAGTCTTCATTGGGTCAAATTCTGGTTCACAAAATTAACCATATCTAAATTTTGGGCTAGGTAGGGACATAAGTAACCCGTCCCAACCTTGTTCCACGAACTCCTTACTCAATACAATTCAATTCCCACGATGACTATAGGACCACCACCCTTTGCTAACCTGTTTCACTAGATCTTGATGTTTTAGATGCACTCCATTGTTGTCCACCTTCCATCACCCTATGCTTTCAAGTCCTCTAGCTAAATGTACCACCTCACTCTTTTAAGCACAAAAAAAAGGGCATGAAGATTTTTGGGGTGATTTAGGGGAAATAAAGCATAATAGAGGTTCATTTCATATGTAGGGAAGAGGGAAAGAAGAAGAAAAATGCAGGCACATTTAAGAAGCAAGGGGTGTTTTTGTGTAATGTTAACTCTTTGCATTTTCATTTTAGTCTTCACATGCAAACAAGCCAACTTGACCTTTTGGACACATCAGTGTGCCACGTGGGAACCAAGTTGGCCTTTTAATAGGCAAATCAACAAAAATGTTGTTGTTATGTAATGTCAATTAGCTAGTGGACAAAAATGATTAACGAAATTAGAGGTAGAAAAGGGCTACCCAACCTATTGCGGGTTGACCCAATGCAGTGATAGGATATAACGGGCCAGGTCAAAAAGACTTGGATCTAATTTGATCTTCTAATTTGATGTTCAAGCCTAGTTCTATGTAAGTTGCTAGCTCTTCCACCTAGTTTGACAATTTTTTTAATTTGTTTTTACTTTTTTACTTTTTTGATTAATTTTTTACTTTCTCTCAAAACTCAAGGTTGAAAAATACTATGATAATTATTTTTATTGATATATTTATTTTATTGTAATAAATAATATTATTATATTTAGAAAACTATTGAAAAGTGATACTATGACAATGATTGCAATTGTCTTTAATACAAAAAAAATTATTAATTATAAGGTAATCTCATATGTCATTTTAAAAAAGTTATAGTGAAAGTATCTATATATTTAATGGCTTACACACGTGTTTGTAAACATTGCAAAGGTCTTATACTAATGTAAATATACGTAGCTCAAAAAATACAAAATGTAATTTAAAAATATGTATTGTAACTCTCTAAGTGGTTTATGTCAAAATCACATGTCAAATAAATTAAATATATGTAGCTCAAGAAAGACAAAATGCAATTTTAAATCACGTACTATAACTTTGTAGATAACCTTTGCCAAAATCTAATATCAAACAAATGAAAGTTTCATACAATGAATTAGTGACTATTTTTTAGTCTACTTATCACTCTGTCTCAATAATTTTTTTTTTAAAAAAGGTAATACGAACCCGAATAGGCTAACCCAACCAAGCTTGATTATGACATAGGCTTCATTAGATTGAGCTAAAAAGGCTTGCATTCAAATTGGGCTCAAAATTTAAAGTCCAAGCTTTACATTTTATTGAATGGATTCAGGATAATCAATCCAACCCATTTTATTAACTCTAGACAAAATGCAATTTAGGGAATTCTTTTGGAATAAATGTCAATTCTGGGACTAACTTAACAATGCCTCTCAATTTCAAGAATCAAAATGACTACTTACTCAATTTTGCAATTTCTTATTACATATATTAATAATGTTTTTGTTGAATAAAAATTATATCAATAAAAATTAATACAACGTCAAATTATTAGTATAATTTTTTTATAATGATGATGGATCCCCATTTCTAGCAACATATCTTGGTGGGAGATTAATTTTTAGAAAATGTTAAATAAGTTTGGAAGACAAGTCCCTTTTAACAATATTTTTATACTTATTGAAGGTAAAACATAAATAAAGTGTCAATTAAAATTTAACTTACTTAAGATATAAAATATAGGTTTAATTTATTTAACTAAGTTATAACTTGATTATTTTAATTCTCTTTATCAAATGTTTTATTAAAGTATTATAAATTTATTAATTTAATATGTAGTTGATATTTTTATGTTAGAAAAATATAAAAAATAAGAATGGAAAAATAGGTAAAAAAAAATGGTTTATATGAGTTAATTAGTTTATTTCTTTAGACAAAATTATGTTTTATCAGCTAATAAAAATAAATAAATTATGATTGTCTATACTTTTTTTCTCTTAAAAACATAATATTTGAGATTATATATATACACACACAAATATATAAATCAATCGCAAACTTTTATCTCAAACTCATAAATTTTGAGTTTGACCCATTTCATAATTAAACTTGTTTGATTAGTCAAATGAATGAGTTTGATATATATTTAATGAATAAAACATGATTAGCTCTTAAATAATTCAACTAATTTATATCCTTAATTAAAGGTGTTTTGAGACAAAATCTCTATAGGGACTCAGTGAACACCAGATGTTTGTTATTTGTCTTATACTTGGTTTGGGTTTGGCACCCTAGTCTAGATACAAGATGCCCTAAACTTGTCTAAGGCCTTTAGCATCTAAATATGGGGTAACCTTTCTTTGCCTAAGCTTACTAGGAAACATGTCATGAGTGACACCTTATCACATTTAAAAGGAGACATCCTCTTAAAAAATCTTTATGTCCCTATTTTTTCACATCTTCCCTCAAATTGTCATATTTACCATCAAGTAAATGACCCCTAAACTATCCTAAGTATCAATTTTTTGCTATCGATCTTAAAAAAAAAACTTGCCCACACACCAAGATAACTCTATTATACACCAAAATACGACTATCACCTTCTAAAGATTGGTAGTTGTCACTCTATTCAGGGCCAACAACCTTCACTTATAAATACCAAGACTACCCTTTTACAAAAGTATGATATTGTTCCCATGAATTCTATTACCCTACCTAAATCCATCTTGACTTGAAGATTGAAGTCTGTGTAGGTATAACATTCTGCACCATTGTATATTGTCCCGTTCCATCATCATTAGGGTAGTAAAACCCTTGAAGAACCACCTAATCTAAGTGTCGATCGAGATTTGTTAGGTCATCTCAAATCAAAAGGTGTACCAATTTTAACTAATATATTATTAGATAAAATATGTTTCCACCCATATAAATATGGTAAATTTGATTATTGTCCTTCAAAATTTTATTTTTTAGTTTTTTTTTTACATCTGTTAGTTTTACTCTTCATAATTTTTAACTATTTTATAATTATTAATAGAGAATAAAGTTGAATGGAATGCATAAAAGGACAACAATATGAAAGAGTAGTGAAAATATGCAATCATTCAATGGATTTTTACATTGCTACAATAATACACCTTGCTATACAAGGAATATTTTCCTGTGCTACTAAATGGATAATTACATAGAATAAAATACAAGTTGTAAATATCCCAACTAACATTATTTACATAAAAAGAAAGGAAAAACATAGGGGTGTATAACAATGGCTAATGAAGTGTCAACCTAGAGATAGATTCTCTGCGATCATAACAATGATTGCATGAAATCTTAGCCATAAAAAATAGATTATATACATTAAATAATAAAATAAAATATAACTCAAAAAATTTTAAACCCTCAAATGATGATTGAAGACCTAGAAGTTTCTTTTTAAATGCAAAAAACCCTTGTCCGTGTCAACCTTGCACCAATTGTTGTGTATCATTTGTTAATTTCCATCACTACTTAATAATGATATATGATGTGCATCTAAACATGTAATGTCACATGCTATTTTAGAATGTTTGGTAACAGAACATGACTAATTGTGTTTCATGTCACCATTAAGTAGTAATTGACCATTTTCAATATTTTTTAAGTTTATAACGACTAAAATAAATAAAAAATAGAGGATCAAAAATAAATTTTACTATATTTGCAAAGACTAAAAATATATTTAAATTTACATTATACTGTATAATTTGTTCTAATGCATGTAGAAATTCAAAAATAAATATTATAAAGGCAAAAAAAAAAGTAAAAAAAATAACTTGAATCTTCCAAACTTTTTCTATAACTGTACTCTCTTCCTATTCTTTGAATCATATTGAGATGAAATAGTATCTTTCGCATAACATTTTTTTAGCTTAATTGCACTTTGTGCCATCTAAGTTTTATCATTTTGTAAATTACCATGTTTTTTTCTCTCGTATTTTGCCACCTTATTTTCGAAATCTTGTGAATTTTGTCTAATTTTGAGAATTTTTATTTAATGAACAGTTGATGATTAGGTAAAATTTGCAAGATTTCAAAAATAGTGTGACAAAATGTAAGAGGAAAAAAACACAGTAGCAAAATTCACAAAATGATAAAACTTGGGTGGCACAAAGTGCAATTAAGTCTCTTTTTTGTGTGTGTCATTCCTTATAATTTTTCATTTGGAAAAGAAATAGAGTGTATGTTTATTTTGCGTAATTATATTTTTTTGAAGGTGCGTAATTATAAATTAATGTAAACTTTTTTGGTGTAAATAAATTAATATAAACTAATATAATATGCAAATAACGCATTTCAACTTCAACCTAATGAATTTGTACGTTGAATATGTTTTTTAAAGACAATTAGAGCAGTAACGTCTTTGATGGGCATTGTAATAATAAAAAGAGAAATATTAGTAATATATTATTTAACATACTTTTCTTAACACATTCTTTATCATTGAATAAAATTTATTAAAAATTATAAAATTTTATAAATCTCATTTCTTATTTAATGAGCTTCACTTATAATTATATATTTTCTAATAAAATTTAATCAATAATAAAAATTGTGATATAATGAGCGTGATACACACTTCTAGGCCTCTACACCATATTTATAGGAAACTTGAGCAAAGATAGGCATAATGCATACAATGCGGCTTCAAATTTTTGGCATGGTGTTTCCCAACTTTGAATTTCTTAACTTTTATATTGCTTCGGCCTTAGGATGCTTTTATGGCGGACATAATAAAACAGTTTAGCTCCCTTAACACTTTGAGATGACAAATTATTAATCCATATACATCAAGATATACTTGCACTCAGGCAGAGTGGCATTATTATGGCCTTTTATTATTATTTATACCTACTCACGTTCTAGATCCTAACCCCAGCAAACTTAAAAATACAACTAGCGTAGCTGTTCTGGCTCAGGTTTTATGTAACATTACACGTGATTTAAGATCCTAAGTTGGAATTAATTAAAAACAAATTGATCGTTTGTGATAAAATATCATTTATTAGTTATACTTTTGAGTTTTTGGGTAGATGAGCCACCATTTTATAACTAAGGTGCATAGTTATGTGTCCTATAATTATATATTGTGGTTTGGTTGGGATGCACCTTGAAACATGCATGATAAAAGAAATTGATTAAAAACTTACACATTGGTTTTCGAAAGATGCACCTTACATCAAGTTTTGACCCTCCAAAAGTTTTGGATATTAATTAATTTTTTAAAATATTTAAAATGAAAAACAATTTAATTCTTCATCAATATATTTTCAAACATTAATTTAATTTGTAAAATAATGTTTATTTGACATTATAAAAGATCAAATTAATATTTAACTTTTAAAAGATCAACTTAATTTGTTGTATATATATTTAAAGAATTAAATAACTAGCATAAGTGTTTTTTCAAAAATTAGTAAAGAATTTAGAGGTAATTAACTGGGGGTATCCTACATTTTGTAATCCTAGAGTATTGGGGACTTTTCTAGCTTGACACGAGTTTATTCATCATGAATTTTAAAATGAATACTACTAAATGTACGCTTTATTTTAGGGTATATTTGATTTAGGAAAGAAAAAAAAAAGGAATAGAAAGTAAAATAATTTGTGAGTTGTTTCGTAAAAAAAAAATAAAAAATCTCATTATTTAGCCCATTACTAAGCCAATTCTAATGGATTTAATTTTTTCTCCTGTTTAACTGTGTAAAAAGTAAAAAATAAATTTATATATATATATCCTTAATAAAAAGATAAATAAAAAAACAAAGATAAAATTATCATTTTAGTGTAAAAACCCACCTTTCTCTTCTCCTTCTGTCATTTTTGGACAGATTGAAAAAAAAAAAATAGTGAATCCAACGTAGTTTTTTTTTTAATTAATTTTTTTTTTATGCTGCCTTCCCTAGTTCCTTTGTCAGAGTATACCAAGCATCAAATGGAATACTTGAATCAGTTATTTCTATTGCTCCAGGTTTCTTGCCACTCCATTTTCCCGCTCCATTTTTTCTATCAAATGCCTAGAAAGAGAGATAAAGTAAAAAAAGAGAAAAAATAAATAAATGAATATGATAATAATGTAATAAAAAAAAGAGATGAAAAAAATAAAATACTCCTTCTATCCTATTTTATTTAATGTTCAAGGTTTTGACACATGAATTAAAAAATACAATTAATATTTTAAATTTTCTCACAATTATTATATAATTTCTTAATATATTTCTTATTTTTTATATTAATTAAATTTTTTATATATTTTTTATTTGCACTCCACAATAAATATGTAACGATATAATAAGAAAAACATTTAATATTTTAAAATGACAATTAAAATAGAACGAATTCTTTTATTGAAACATCAATTAAAATAGAATGAGTAAATGAAAGAAAAAATAGAGATATATTTAAAATTTTAATTTAGTCAGTTGCTTTTAGAAATCATGCCTGGTTTGGGGAGAAGTACTGACAACTGTTTTTCCGTCCACATATTGTACGAATAAAATAATGAAGGCTAGCCCTATACTTGTCTTTTAGTAGGGTCCTAATTAGTTTGCCCCACCCTCCACCAACTACTCCTGTCTAGGAGTGCGTAAGAGACGAGTTGGGATGAGTTTATAATTATTTCTATCCGGCCTGAAATCTTGAATGGGTCATTTTTTTAAACCCGAACCCGACCTGATCAAGACCCAAAAGACATGGGACAAGACCGAGTCAACCCGACTTTGTAAGACAATATATCAATTTTAACATTATGTATAGTTAAATTGTAAAATAAAATAAGTATAAACTCAAATTAAGGTATATTTTATAATATTTATTTTAAAATAAATAATATTATTATAAATATGATATCATGTTATACAAAATATTATCTATTAAATTAAAAAGTTTTATTATTAATACACACTTGTTCAAAAAACTTATATGTTTTAAGAAAATATAGGACACTAAATCGGGTTGGGACGATCCGAAACATAACCCGAACCCGTCCTTAATATACACCGGGTCTAATTTCAAAACCCGAACCTGTCAAAATCAACCTCGAGCCGGACCGGATTCGCGGGTTGGGTTGGGTCATGCTCACCCCTACTCCTGCCATTCGTAACATAACTAAGGTGTAAAAGTGAACAGACTCTCCAACACGGTGCTAACATAGTTAATAGATAATTTTTGCTTCGTTCGGTGCAATGGAGAAGTGAGGATAAAGAAGAAAGTTTTGAATTTTTAAAAATATAAGTGATTTGGTTAAATAGAAATAGGTGAAATTTTTAAAAAAAATTTTAGATTTTGCTATTTATTTTTATTCTATTTTTTACTTATTTTTTATCTATTTCTCTTTTCTCTACCAAACAAATGCTTTATCTTTTAAATATGTAGTCAAATATTTAATTTTTAAGTTCATGTATATAAAAAAATATTTGTTAAAAGAGATTAGTCTCTTAATAAATATTAATATATTAAGAAATTAATCCTTCACTTCTGGTTAAAAATATTTTGGATTTACCTAAAAAAAAGTGACTTGACTCAAGTTTATTTTGGTAAGGAGGAGTGCCATTAAATAAGACTCTCTAGTACTCTCATTTTTAACACATATTTTATTATTAGTTTAAATTTATTTAAAATTATAAAACTAAGAGATTTATTAAATAAAAAGTGAAATTTATAACAAATTATAAATTTTAATAAATAAAAAAATATATGTTTAAAAGAATATTAAATAATATGTTACTAACATTTTTCATTGGTTAGATCATCACAAATAGTTTAAAAGTGAGTTAATTTAATTTCATTTATTTTTATGATGAGTTGAAAATATATAATTTAGCTTAATATACTATAGACTGGTGAGTTAAATGGATTGATTTATAAGTTGACTTATTTAATTTAAAAATGAAAAAGGTCAAAATAAAAGAAAAATATAAATACAAAAGGCCAATAATATACTAGTTCATAATTGACAAATTCAAAATATAAGAAAATAAAAATAAAATATCTAAGAAATTTATATGAAAAATTAAATTAAAAAATTAAAAAAAATAAAATGAGTTGACACAAGTTAACCCTCCTTAACCCATGAACTAAGTGAATAAGGTAAAATAAACTCACAAAAAAATAATCATTTTTATAACCTATTTAATTTATGAGCTGAGTCGAATCGAGTTAACTCATAGATTTAACGTCACTTAACACTTCTTATAACTGTTGAGATACAATTCTTTATTATTTTATAAATAGGTTTAATTTTAACAGAGAAACAGCACCACCAGCAATCAAAACTAGCGCTTCCAACCTTATTTTCATAATTTCATTCATTTTTAATATAAATGTTTTTACATTATTGATCAATTAATAATTATCTTAAGAATAACATTTAAAATAGTTATTACAAAATTTAATTTATGAAAAATTTTGTACAGAAATATGAATATGATAATAGGAATTAATTTTTATTTTCAAACAAACAAACCGTTGCATTTCTCTCCCCATCCATGTTGTATAGTTTCACATAAATCATCATTATATGAAATAACTTTTCAATATTCTTATTGTACGCTTATTTTTTAATTGGTATTTTTAATCTGACATTTTTTCTCATTTTTATTTTTTAATAAAATCTTGTCTAGAATCATAAAATAAAATTAAGCTATGTTTGGCAAGTTATTTCAAATAGTTTTTAATAGCTTGTCTAGAATCATAAAATAAAATAAAGCTTATTTGACCTCATTAATAGTGTTTGATAAATAAATTTTTTTAATAGCTTGTAGTATTTTTTGAGACGTTACTTTAAGTAATGTTTTTTAAAATAAAATCAAGCTTATTTGACCTCATTAATAGTGTTTGATAAATAAACTTTTTTTAATAGCTTGTAGTATTTTTGAGACGTTACTTTAAGTAATGTTTTTTAAAATGCTAACTTCTAACTTCTTATATTTTATTCTCTTTCCGTCCTTAAAATATTTATTAAATTTTCTTTTTATTCTTTTTTACATAAGGTAGGATTTTGTTATATATTTTTTGTTTCCCCTTTTTCATTCATAAGGTAGGATTTTATTATTTTTACCCTTTTTTACATAAGGTATGATTTTACTATTTTTACCCTTTTATTACATAAGATATTGACAATGATAGATAGTAAGTTTATTTTATTCTATTTATTATCATTACGTTTTGGATATTTTTATATTATACTATTTATTTTAACTATTATACAAATTTACAATATTTATTTTATTATTTTAACATTATACTTCAATATATTAATAAAGATAGATGATAGATATATTTTATTTTATTATTATTTTTTAATATTTTTATATTACACTTATTATTTTAATCATTACACTATTTACATTATTTATTGTATTATTTTTAACATTATACTTCAAGATATTATAATCATTACATTAATTAACATAATGAAAGTATGAAGTCTACTAAAGTGCATGTTATTTTTACTTTATTTTAAACTTGATTGGAAATATTTTAAGATATAGTATAAGATTAATAATATAATACAAAATATGAGAAAAAATGTAATAATTAAAACTAAAATATGTAATTAAAATAATTAATCTATAAATAAAAGATTGCAAAAGTTTAAAATTAATTAAAAACTAAAATTATAAATACCCAAAATATGTGTTTGTTGGTAAAATAAAATTAAAATTCATTTAAAAATATCGTATAAACATATTTATTTTGTCATTTTACATTTAGAATTTAATTGCTATGCACTGTTAGTGTAAAAACTTTTACACTGTCAACTAATCAAAAATCAACTTTAGTGTGACTTTTAGGGTAGTTAATGGTGGGTTGTGATTAGATGACAATGTAAAATTATTTTATATTGTCAGTACATAGCCTATTTTCTCTTACATTTATTAGCTACTTTAACAGATAATTTTACTAAATACTTATAATTCAATAAGTTAGCTAACCAACTTTTATCTACCAGCTAACTTTTTGGCTTTCAACTAACTTTTTAGTTTTTAGCTAGCTTTTTACAATTGTTCTGTATTCCACTTGGACTCTTTATAAAAGGGAAGTTTTCTATATACACATAACTTCATATTTTTATAATTTTTATTAAACTTAAATATGTTTTTTAAATTAATTTATTTTAATCCTTAAAAAAATTATGTGCTTTTAATCTTAGTCAAGACTAAAAGTAAACCATTTTTTTTAATATACAAAGATTAAAAGTCAATAAAATTTAAATAAATGCTAAAATAAAGGATAATATATTTTTAAAAATTTAAAATATATTTTAATATTTTATTATTAAATATGTATGCATTTTGATATTATCACTTATACTAATGCTAGAAAGGTGAAACATGACACATTTTATTAAATGTTGAACATATTTATCTTGTAACATTTTTAGATTGCATAATTTTTTTTCTTACATTTTTTTGTTGTTTTTTTATAGTTTGGAGACAATCTTGCTTGTCCTAATATTTTTTCCTTTACACATTATACATGAGGTTATACATCTTTTTTTCCTTAACACAATAGAGTTGCTTTTATAAGTAACTATTTTGACCCATACTAGGATAGATTCTTAATCGATGAGCCACACTTGGATGCCTTCTCACAATTGAGATGTGATGCCTCAAACAACCAGACCAAATTGAGGAATTCAACCCTTAGCCAACCCGAGCTGATGTCCTGTCACGTATCATCTAGTGAATTCATCCTAACATATGGTACGAAGGAAGGTACTATTTGTTTTATTATGAGACATTACTCACTCAAGTATGTCTCACATTATTTTTTTTTCACGTGTGCCTTCACATTATAACTTTTTAAACTTGGATAACCCCTGGTCATTGATCTTAGTTAAGACAACAAACATCCAATTGTCTGCCATCTTTACTGCTCAAATACAATTACCTATCATTATGAACCCGTTGGATTTGGTAACTGTTACATGTTCATAGTCAACTACCATCGTCGAGTATACCGTTAATTTCATTCTTAAAGTTCTAATTAGTCTTTAAAGTAGTAAAATTATATAAGTAATTTTTCAAGTATTAAAAATTGTAATAAGTAGTGCTCTAAGTATTAAAAAATCCGTTAAATTAGTTCCTTAACATTAGTAAAAAAATACCAACTCAAGGATTAAATTGATAAATAGTCAATACTTGAAGAGCTACATATATAATTTTATTACTTTAGAAATTATATAAAAAAGAGAGTAATATTTGAGGAACTATCGTCTATCAATATACTCCCACTATTGTTGATGTTGAGCTTCGTCGTGCCCAATCGTATTAAATCAGCTTGCCCCCAAAAACAATCTAAATATAAATGGTGGTTTTAACTCCTTCAATTTGGACCATTTAAGAACAATAACTTTTTCTCACTATCATACCATTTTGTTTTAACGGTGAGATTTGTCAATGAATTATTGCTTAAAAATAAGACTCCTCAACAAAGATGTTCTTTAAAAAAAATATTTTTTAAATCATATAACAATTTTTTTAAAAATTTCTAATACTACTTTTAGGAATAGATTATTTAAAGATAATATTTTCTTTAAAACTTATAAAATTTTTATCCTAAAATAAATTGTTTCAAATACGCTATTTTTTTAGTTTCAGTTTTATTTAAACAAGATTTAACAAATTATTCTTTAAAAAATTCAATCTAAACTTACTTTTTTTTATTTCATAGAGACAGAAACAAAAAAGACCAAATAGTGATGTGAATCAATCACTTTTTCTATTCTTGCATGCCAGTTTCTTTTTCTCGTTTTTGGTTTTTCCAAATGCTTGCCGGACTGCATTTTCCAACTCTCATAGAATGTGTGTGATGTATACTAAAGTTCAACACAAGGAGAAGGACAATTTTTTATTTGTTATATTGTTTGGTAGATAACAGATAACACAAGCAAAATAATATAAAATTTACTGCAATAACCTTTTTAATATTAATTATCTTATTTGATTCATATTAATTATCTTAATACAACAACAATGGTGGTGGTGGTAATGGCAATGGTGGCAATGATACGACAATAATAGTGGTGACGACAACAATAATGGTGGTGACAATAGCGGTAGTGGTGGTGGCTATGGCAATAGTGGTGATGACAGTAGCGGCAACACGATAATTATGCTGGTGGCGATGACGACAATAGTGGTGGTGGTAGTGACAATGGTAGGGAGAGACAACAGAGAGAAAATATAATTATTAAATAAAAAATAAAAATAAAAATTTTTATCTTTTAAGTATTTTGTACTTAAAAAAAAAAGTTATCCTATAATTTGTTAAATAACCAAAAAGTAAACTTTTTTATTCTATCTATCATCATTTAATTTATTTTGTTACTTAACTTTTTTAAATTAAATGTGAAATAATTATTTCTGTAATTTTCAGTACTATAATTTTTAAGAGATTCATAATTTCTCTTTGCTTTTTACTTATTACCCCACATTTCATTTTCTATGACACAGTGCACTTTACCTGCTTTATTTCCAAGTGGCCTGGATGCCCTACACTTTTTTTTTTTATTATTATTTTTTATAAAAGGATGCCCTACACTTTCCACCTTCACCCGAAAATTGAAGTTAATTCACGAGTCCCCCACTAGCCACTAGCTAGTTTATAAAATTGAAATTAACCAACAATCACTTTTTTTTCCACAAATAATACTACAATAATGGGATTGACCAGGAATCCGTGAGATCACGTACACACATTTACTTCCAGATTTGAGATGAAAATAAGTGGACGTGGGAAAGAAATATCGAGAGAAATAAAAAAAAGTGGACATTTAATTTGATTTTTTTTAATTTGTATTAATAATTGTAAAAATACTATCCTATCTTATATATATTTTTTTTGCTTTCCAAAATTGTACCTTGTTATGTTCGAGATAGATGAGATAATGAATCCAAAATGGATTGCTAACTCATCTAAAATGATGGTTGGCTAATCTAAACTCCTTAGACATTAGTTGAGGTTCTGGCATGGTTGAGACACCAGAGTGGTGGATGGAGTATTTGTAAAAGAAACTCCAACACTCAAGTCAATAATAATCACACAAAGTAAAGAGATATCTTAAATGCGTATATGACTTGATGACATTGTTAGTATTTATTGATCTTATAGGTGGACTGGATCCCTTACTAGAGGCCCATTGTTTTCTTAAGGGAACTAATATGTTGTATTAATGTACTCCCATAATTCCATTTGTTTGACAAATTAACAAAAAAAAAAGATTGTTCCATTTTGATTGTCATTTTAGAATATCAATAATGTATCAAATATTTTTTCTATTATATCCTTAAATATTTATGATAGAGTGAAAATGAAAAATGAAGTATAAAGGAAAAAGAATCTAATTAATATGAAAGATAAGAGGTATATTAGAAAATTACATAATAATTGTTAGAAAATCTAAAATATTAATTACATATATTAATTTATGTGTTAAAATTAAAACCTCAAACATCAAACAACATGAGACGAAAGGAATATTATAGAGTGATTCTACTCCTAATCATGATACAATATGCTTCTAATATCGGTCTCTAACTCAACGTGTCAGGGACAAGGTCAACATCTCTATCTTAGTGATAAACCGTTTTGGTTTTGATGGGCTCTAAAAGTAAATTAAGCCACAAGCCTATGAATCAACTAGAATTAACATGTGAATATTCACAACATGTTTACACAATATTTAGTTGATCAATACTTTTTATAAAACCAAAAAATATAAAAAAAAAACAATTGTATTCACTTTTCATATAAAATTAAGCTATGTACCATGTGATTTATAAAATCTTGAGTAATGCTACGTTTAAAAAATATTTTATAATTTATTTTTTGTTTTTGTTTTTCTATTACATTAGTCATCTTATTTAATACTTTTTTCTCTTCTTTATTTATCTCACTTAAGTTGTAAGAATTGTCATAAAAAAATGTGTAAAAGTATAATTATCTTAAAATTTTCGTTTTCTTAGGTGTATGTACATTATATACACATAGGGTGTGTTTGATATACACTAACGCTCTGTTTGTTATGAAGGAGAAGAGAGGAGAGGTGAATAAATTTTTAAATTTTTGAAAATTTCTATTGTTTGGTATAAATGAAATAAAGAATAAATTTTTAAATTTTTTGGTGGACACTACTATTTATTTCTACTCTATTTCTCACCTACCATTAGTTCACTTATCTATCTCTCTCTTATTTCTCATCTATTTCTCTCCTACCAAACAACTTAAATTTTAAAATTATTTTCTATCTATTTCTCACCTATTTTTTCCTATCTATTTATTTCCTCTCTATCAAACAAAGGTTAAAGTATAATACAAGGAAAACAACACAGGACAAATGCTCAATTTATAGGACAACTTTTTATCATATGTATTGTTTGATGGATAATGGACAGCACAAACAAAATAATATGAAATTTACTGCAGTACCCTTTTTAATATAAATTATCCTAGTCTAATTCATATTAATTATCTTAATACAATGACAATGGTAGTAGTGGTGGCAGCGACAATAACAATGATGGTGATAGTGACAGCAGAGATGATGGCGACAATGAAGGTGATGGTAACAGTGATGGTGATGGGGCATAAAGAAAAATGTATTGTTAAATGATAAATAAAAATGAGTATTATTGTCTTTGGAATAATTTGTACTTGAGATAAAAATTTGTCTCATGATTTACTGAGTAACAAAAAAATAAACTTTTGTCTTCACCATTTTTTTTATGCTGTCTTATGATTTTTTTTTTTTTAAATCAAATAAAGCACAATGATATTTATACTGTTCAGTACTTGTTTTATATCAAATTAGACGGACGCATAAACAAATATAATAAAGATTCGTTTTCGTATATTGTGATAAATGGGCTGTACTATGCTTCTGTTTGAAAAATATTATTTCTACCATTACAATGTAATACAACAATAAAAAAAAAAAAACATGTTCTAATGCAGTGATAGTAGAAGGAAATACGTTCTTACTTTTTCTAAATGCCTGTGGCATGCAACAAAATATAAAACAAATAATTTATGTATATTAGTGATCATTCAAGTTAAACACTTGAAAATATAATTATTGGGAAGAATTTTAAATTATAATAATTATCTGAAAATTAATCTTATGATAATATTTATAAAAAAAATTTGATTAAAAGTCAACAATGTCGTGGCCGTTTTATGATTAAAATGAAATTGGACCACTAAAAGGAAATTAAAATAAATGGACTCCCCACTCCCACCCAACCAACAACGTAGCCGTTCTCGTATTTGTTCCTTTTACCTTTCATTTTTTTAACATTACATTAGATAATGACTTCAAATCATTATGCCGTGAATTTTATTCTTCCTCAAAGATAAGTTGGTGGATTTTGTACGTTTATCTTTTTTTCTTTAAATATTTACAAATTTTGATAAATTTTCACTTATTTAATATCTACAAAAATTATAGATACAATTTTACATAATAAAATTATATAAAATTTAATTATGAGATAGTTCAATTTTTTTTTGAAATTTTGATAAAAATATAAAACTTGGTTACCCTTTATTTGATTGAGGAGAAATGAGTAAAATAAATGAGTAAAAAAATAGAAAGAAAATTATATTTTATATTTTGTAGTTGAGGAGAGAAAATAAAGTATGAAATTCACAACAATGTTCTCTCCTTAACACTATATTTGTTTTGATAAAAGTAGAATGAAAAATATATATACAAAAATAGAAATAGGGTAAAAAGATTATTTTACTCCTTTGATACAACGTATAAATAAGGAAGGAAATAATTCTTTTCAGAAAAATTTCTCTTCTCATATAAGATATTTCTTTCATTTTGTGAGACTTGGATCTCTTATTATTAATTTTTATCTCAAATTTCTCATTATTCTATTTTACATTAAGGTAAAAACAATTTCACACACAGTTTTTTATTTCTTTCTACTTATTCTTTATTTACCCAAATAAAGCAGAAAAATAATTATAATTTTTTTCTTTTTTATTCTTATCCATATAATAATATATCATTTATACTATATTTATCTTTTATTTAATTTTTTTCCCTCCCTGTTCCTTTTACGATTCAAACAAAAGGTAAATGAAAAGAAAATAAAAACGAGAAAGAAGTTTTTATTGAAGTGATAAATATATTCATCTATCTACTATCTGCAGTTATATATATTATAAAAATAATAAAAGTCGTTTTTTTTTATTCATCTAAAAGTCATTTAATATACTTATACTTTTCCCCCCATTTTTTCATCAAAGAGAAGAAGAAAAAATCATTTGTCCCTATTTTTTATTCATTCAAATTATAAAAGACAATTTTTTAATTTTTTCTTCATTTAATTTTCTTACTTTTTATTTTTTTATTTTTCTCTACATAACATTAGTGATTTATTTTACTTTTTATAAAGAAATATTTTTTATTTTTTTAAAAGAACCTTTGATTTTTTTAAAATAATTCAATCACACTTAATACTTATATAGATAATTAAATTAATTTAAAAATTATTTAATAAAATAGTACTACCTTGTAAGAAAATATTAACCACACACTTAATTGATATCAATCTGAAAAGAATACTAAAATAGTACTAGTACTTTGCAATTTCTTCACACAAGTGGTCACTATCTTTGGACCTTTTGATACCTTCCATCTCATGCAAAGGCAAAGCGCCACGCTTTCCCCATTGTCATTCATCACCGTCGGTGCCCGAGCCTGCACGAATCCCTATCCTCCTCCAATCCAACGGCGATAACCCAAAGGAACACAAACCCAAAAAGAGGCTACACGACACTCCAAATCCATGTCCAAGAATTGCCTTTATTTTTATTTTTTTCTTCTTTTCCTCTTTCTTTAATTAATTCCTCTTTTTTCCGTGTTGAAATCTTCTAGCGTCTTTTCCTCTCCTACTCTAGTCCAACAATAACAAACTGACTTTACAATGTTCCCCAAATTAAAATATTCCTTGAATCCTCTTCTTTCTATTTTTCCTATATTTTGACCATCACTCCCTCTCCTCTCCCTTTTCCCTTTCCCTTTCCCTTCCCCTATATAATGCTTTCACCCCCTGCATTTCTCTCATCATCCTTGGCCTCAACCTATTTCTTTCTTTCTCTTCACTTGCAAGTTGCAACCACTTTATATCAATCTAGTTTCATTTCATCATCTCCTTCTTCTTTACTTATTTTATTTTTTCCAATTAAATGGAGGAAACTTTGGTGCCAAAGAGGCCTAGAGAAGAAGCCCAGGTGGAAAAAGACTTGGACTTTGAGGAAGAGTACTCAAAGAGACACAAACCATACAACCACATACTCTCACTTCTTGATTCAGAGGAAGAGGAGGCAACAGAAGACCTCTCCCCTCTGATGACAACCCTCCAACAAGAAATCACTTGTGCCTCTAACAATACCTCAGATGATACCCTTTTGTTGTGCCCAACTCACGAAAATGACCAAGACAACATTGCAATCACTAGTTTAGAGGACACTACAACAACCTCTAATTGTTTCTCTACCTCACAAGTGTTGAAGGAAGAGGATGAGAGTGACAGGGAGAGGGTCATGAGACATCTTCTTCAAGCCTCTGATGATGAACTTGGGATTCCAAACAGTGGGGATGGGTTGTTTGGCTTTGGAGAAAATGGGTTTAATAATGGAGATGGGTTTTCTTCTTTGTGTGACAAGTTGTGGGAGCTTGAAGATGAGAGAGCTAACTACTATGCTTTTTTGCAATCTGAACTCTTCCTAGGGGGGCATTAGGAAAGTGAAAATTATCAGCTAAATGAAATTCTGAAGGAAAAAAAGAAGGTGATAACGTAGTAGGATCAAAGATGGAGGATTTTTTTTTTAAAAAATTATTTAGTTTAATTTTTTAAGCCCTCTTTTGTAAAGATCATGGGAAGTCTATGTCGTCAACTTGTCATTGCTTATTATCTACTGTTAGGTACTGCCAACTTTTCCAGGTCAATCTGTACTTCAGCACTGGAAAAATTAATTAGATACTCACATTAAAAAAAGAAAGATTGTAAGACTTCTTCCCCCCGGCCCACCCCTAATTCTTAATTTCTTATAATTTTCTATTTTTTACCAAGATTCGATGGAGTTGAGAATACGGGTCTGCTTGTTGGCTCCGTGACCGAAACGGACTCTATTATACAATTGTGATTTTCTTAATATCAATAATAAATTAAATTTCATTATATAATAAATATATTAAAAGAAAATTGTTATTTATACAAAAATTTGTAAAATAATATTTTTTTGTGTTTATTTTTTTTTCTACACTTTATTGATTACATCTCATGATAGAGAAAAATAGACACAAAAAATGTTATTGTACAAATTATTATACATGTATTATGTCTCATATGAAGAAAGTACAGATTGAATAAGTAAATTATTTTAACTAAATATTGAATACATATTAATTGATAGAAATGAACTATATATTCGAGTACATTAACTAATATTTTAATAAATAATTAACAAAAAAATAATTTATTCAAATACTAATAAAAAATACATTTTAATATAAAATCAAATAACTAACACCAGCAAATATTTATAACGGATTAATCAAAAACCCAATCAACTATCAAACATTCATAAATTATTATTCAAATACACCAGTTGAATATATGAAAACTGAATGATTTAAAATCTATTTTAGAAAATAATAGAGGTCCGACGGTCAATCTGATAATCCACTAACGAAAACTGTTAAACTTACTTGTTAGATGTATCAAGTTGAAAAAGTCCACAATTAAACAAACATATTTTATAAAAAATAGGTTATGTATTGACAACTTACACTGTTATCTAATTATAAATTATGTATGATAAGTTTATTGACTTTTATGTTAATTATCTTAAAAATCATATTAATGATAAGTTTTAATTGATTGATAGTGTAAAAAATTTTACACTAATAGTACATAATTATTAAACTTTATTTTATATAGCCAATAACTCCCACAGATCCAAATTTAACCAACCATTTGTGGGCTGCCATTCATGTGTTTAACCCTAGAGAAAAAAGTGAAAAAAAAGGGAAAATTTTTAAAAATAAAAATAATTTTTTTTCCTTTATCTTTTTCTTCAATTCAAATTTCAAACTTTTTTTTTTCATTCCTTATTTTTCATCCACCCGACCAAACCAGCCGTAAGGTTCACAAGCCTAAATAGAGCAACATAGTTTTTTGTACTTTTCCATTTCTTATATCTAATAGATTGAATTATTCACTTATGGTTATAATGAATAAAAACAGGTGTTAAACTTTTATATTTATATTACTTAATAATTTTATGTAAAATATGAAATTTATTTATCTAGTCATTAAATCAAAAGTTCTTATAAAATAAATAAATTTATAAATTTTATATGAATAAAAATTAATTATTATTTCATTACATTACAAAAATTTGATATCTAGTATCAATATATATATATATATATACCTATTATTTTCTCTTTATTTCCTTTCTACCATTCTTTTCCTTTTTCAAGGTATGAACATCCTAGGAAATGCAAAAAAAACTTCTTTATTTTACAAGTTCAATTGAATAACCATGATTTTTTTTAAAATGAAGTGATATGAAAAGTGAAAAAATAAAAATAAAAATATATTTATTTTTATTTGAAATTATATTTTATAAATTTAGTGTATTTTAAGTCAAGAATAAATACATCTTTATATTTTTATTTTACATACTTTTGCTTTGAAGAAAACAAATTTGGACATGCGTGTTTCACAAGTATGTTGTTTAATGGTGGGCCACTTCCACTCGTATCACACATTCACAAATTTTATTAGTTTATATTTTGATATTTAATCTAATTAAGGAGAAAAATTATGAAAGATGAAGTGTTGTTTGGTTTGAATCTTTTATTTATATTAATAATTATAAGATTAATATATTTTTATTTTTAAAAATTGGTGTAAAAATTATAAAATATTATTATTGTGTAAATTTTTATAAACATGAAATCAAATAAAATTATTGTGATATTTTTATAATTTTTTAAGGAAAATAACAATAAATTGTCCAACCACATGATCCAAAATTCCTCCCACATATAAATATAAATATTTGATATTGAAATTAAAATGAACTGGAATTTTTAAATATCAACCGGAGTAAAATAAATAATATATTTTCTTATAAGTTCTCTCTTTTATTTTTGGTTGGATGGAACTCTAATCATACTTAGAATCCTTTTACACGATATGCAATTCTAATTTATTTTATATTTAATAGTGGTTAATCATAATAAATGCATATCGGGACTTTTTTGACGTTATATATATATATATATATTGTATATTGTAACTTTAAGTGAACTTTATTTGAAATATTAGTTAAATTTTAAAACTGCTGTGTCTAGATGAACTTTACTTAATTATCTTCCTATTTAAAGGTTAGTCTCACAATTATCTGACTAGATATTACATGAGTTTGTTAGAAAAGCAAGGCCGGTTGTGAAGTAGTTGGGATATGAAGGAAATTAAAACGATCGACAAATATTATTCTGTAATTTTATTTTGATAGGGAATTGTTTCTCTTTAGTACTAGTTTTTGCGTTTTGTACTTTTTATTTATCCGTCTATTCTTCTTCTTGTTTGTCCCTTTGTTGAGGAGGACGCATACAACGTCAGGTGACACTTCTCAACACAAGAGAGTTCACTCAAGGAAAATATGCCCATCGAAAAATCTACCTTAACGTTTATTCTTTAACGTCTCTCGATTTATTCTCTAAAATAATTGGGAGATAATCCAATTCATCTATTTAAAAACATATTCAATTTTTTACATTTTTATTTGTTAATAAAATTTTCTCTTTAAAATTTCTTTCCCTGTTAGTATATATTTTTTGAAAAAAAAAAACTATAATAAGAACTCCTATGCATGACTATTGTTAATTCAATATCTTAGCCAATTGATTTCACAAAATAATGGATGGTTTAATAACCATTTAATAGTTGTTGTTGATCTAATTCTTACACTGAATGAAGTTTTATTTTTACGATTGTGTGAATTAAATGAATTTATATATAGATGGTTATTGAATTAGATGGTGATAATTGCTAACCCCAGTAAAAAGAAATATTTTCTTTTTATTTTAATGGAAATGGAATATAAATAATTTTTGAACCTTTTTAGAATAAAATAATATTTTTAACAAGAATATCAGTAAAAATGCATTAATATCAAATTAGAAGAAAAAAAAAGCAACTCTCAAATTCTTTATTTTACATAAAAAAATATGAAATTCAAACTAAGAGAGAAGTTGGTGGATTAATGATCCTTATGTGAAAACTTAACCAACGATGTGGAGATAAGTCTTTGGGGATAAAAATTAAATGCAGTTTCTTGAGTATTTTTTTATCTCGATAATTAGAAAGATTTATATTAAAAAGTCAGTATAGATTGCTAAAGGAAAATTTTAATTCTGATCAGAAAAAAAAATAACAAAACACCTAAGTATAAGTTTTGTCGCTTGACTTTCCTTATGAATGACAGTGCAAAAAAGAGGAGGTTTGATTGAAGAAGAATTGCCGCTCCAACTCCAAGCATGAGAGGAGTATCATCATCAAAAACATTGGGGGTGTCATTAGCAATTGTTGTGGTAGCTGCACGCGCTTTTGTTGGTGGGTATTTTAAGTATGGTGAGGGGATTAACTAGAGTCTAGGGAGAGGAATTTGTTATCCAATTGACCCAAATCTCGCGTCGTCAAAGTTAGAAATGCATGCTCAAAAGATGTTCTTTTTGCAACTGACTGTTTCTTTGATTTGATCTGTTGTAAAAAATAATTATTTATTTTTGTTAATTTTTTGAAAAAAATAAAAAATTTCCGAGGAATTTTAGTCTTTACTGAACATATACTAAATCTTTGAGATCAAGATTAGGGGTGAAAATAGTTAAGTCTGGTAAGATATTATAATATTTGTTTTTACAGCTGTGTTTGAAAAAAAAATAAAAATACTTGTACCTGAATTTATACTCGCCTGAACAACAATTTTAACATTCATCTTCATACTCGCTCGATATTTATATACCTATATCAACACTCACTATCCACATTTGACTTAAGTACAAAGTCGTGATTGTAAAAATTTGAAGTTTTAGGTGAAATTTATATTCAAAATTTAATTTAATATAATTTGTTAAATCTCATTTTATCAACTACAAAATTATTGATCAAAATTTTATAATTAAATTTTTCTAATATTTTACTGTCAATATATAAAAAGGCAAATTCATTTAATCTATCCTTTAACATAATTAATATAAAAAAAATTGAATAATTTTATTTTAGAAAAAATTATGTTCAACAATAACAATAATTACAAGTATTTCAATAATATTTTAGATGTAATGCATGCATTTGAAAAATAATATAATCTTTTGATATAATTTAACATTTTTAGTGGAGTATGAGTGTATGAATTATTTTTAGAATTTAATTTATATACAATGTCAATGCAAAACTTTTTTATACAAACGCATAATAAATTTTGATTATTTTATCACGTCATTCTATTCATTAATATGATGCGGTGATATGGTAAATTCCTATTAGATATATATGTAAAAATGTTTTATACTAACAATGCATACAAATTAAACTCTTATTTTATTTTGTACTTCTTGCAATATTTTTATTTTTAAAAATAAATTAAGATCTTTAATATAATAATACTCACTAAAACTTATCTTTTCAATATATTATATATGAGATATTTTATCTTTAATATTATATATGAGATATTATAAGTATAGACGGAAGCCAGGGTGGACCATAATTTTTAGTCATTAGATTAATATCATTTTCAGTGGTCATAAGGTACACCTTCCACACCAATTTTTCCTCTTCTTAACTCTTTCCCCAACAACCCTATCACCGACCACCATTCGCCTTCATTGGAGACGATTTTCGGTGACGACAGCGAAACATTTTTCAAACTCGAAAGACCCATCAAGGAACTCGAAACTACGTCAGTTAACTAGTTGTCCCTTAGTTGCAAATCAAACAGGCTCTTGCATTGTGACAAATCAGGAATGGAACTAGTGAACTGATTCTTACAGAGCCATGCCTGATACAACTTTGTCATGTTGAAAAAAACATGAAGGGTATCGAACAACTCGATGGCCTGGTTGTTGAGCCATAACATCACGATCGCAAAGGTAATGAGAGAGGTAGGTAAATTGCTGATGAGGTTGTTGTAAGGAGAGGCGAAGGTTTTCAAGGGAAGGGAATTAGTCGAAGATATCCGGCAAGGGACCAGTGAGGCTCGCGGTGCCAAGGTTGATGTTGTTGAGGTTTGACGAAAAGGTGAGGTCGGTGGGGAAGGTCCAGGAGGCAAGGCTAGGGTGGGAGCCGAGCCGAGGTTAAGGGTTTGGAGGGAGGTGAGGCCGATGACAAGGAACGAGGTGAAGTTGTTATGGTTGAGGTTGGCAATTCGGAGGACGGAGAGGTTCACAAGGGAGGGGAGGAGGCTGGAGAAATGTGTTGTTTTGGAGGGAGAGATTGTGGAGTTGGGAGAGCCATCAAAGCTTCGTGAGCACGAACCACATTGTTGCACTGTCCCGAGTACACAAAGCACACTAGAGTTTGAATCCTCCAATCGGATCTCACAGTAATCCTAGCGCGACACAATGCGGATCCAACTCGACCAAATCTTATTGGACTAAAGCCACTCACTGCACTTGTAGTTGCCAGAGGTGGTGTGTAGTGGGATCTAGAACACAGACATGGTTGCCATCGATGTTGGTGCGTGGTGGAATCTTGAACAAAGACACGACAAATGTCAGAAATCACCTTCGGCGGAGACGCATAGTGGTCTAGAAGGGTTGCTGGAAAGGGAGAAGGAATTTAGTGTGGAGGGTGCACCATAGTGATGTGCAAATGAGATTAATCTAAATGCTAGAAATTATGGTACACCATAGATCACCTAACTTGTTTCTCCATAATAAAATATGCCATAAGTATATATAGTTTTAATGTATGTCTATTTAAATTTTACAGGTAAATTTCAACCCGAGATCCATCTTTATTAAACGAATATTTATCTTACTCTTTATAGATATTATTTGCAAATATCTTTACATTTTGAGTAGAATTCCCATCCTAATGAAGATTAATTCCTCCATTCTCCCATCCCCAACAGAAGGCCTAGATCTATTGAGTGATTTGAGGAGATCGAGTTTTAAGCCCAATTTGTTCAAGAGTTGTCAAGGAAAAATGTTGACACTTTAGTTATGAAAAAATGTCATTTTAATTGGGAAGTATTTTAAAATAAATAAATAAATCTTAGATCTCATGTATTTCATTTTTGTACGAGAATTGCTTCTTTGTATTTGTCAAGATGATTATGAATTTGTCTTTTAAAAAAACAAGGTTAAAATATACTTTTATTCCTTTATTTTTTTACTAAAATTTATTTTGGTCCTTTATCTTTTGAAAGAATCATTTTGGTCTTTTCACTCTCAAATTTGAATCAATAGTTTTTTGAAAATAGTAATTATTTTCAATTTTGGAACACAAATTTGAACCATTTTTTGATCAATTTAAGAAGTGAAACTTGTCCTATTTGATTTACTTACATAAAAACTATAAAATCCAATTAATGTTCAAACCAAAAAAGGCAATAAACATGATAAAATCGTGTGAAAAGTAAGTCTCCTGAGCAACCAGAAAACTAAAAAATCTAATATCAGATTCTTTTTCAGTTGTTCATGAGATTCACTTTTCATGTGATTTTCACAATCTTTATGGCCCTTTTTGGTTCGAACATTAGCTATGTTTCATAGTTTTCATGTTGGTGAATCTAATGAGACAAATTTTATGTCTTGAATTAGTCAAAAAAGTGTTCAAAATTGTGTCCCAAAATTAAAAATGATCACTATTTCAGAAGAACAATATTGACTCAAATTTGAGAGTTAAAAGATCAAAATGAAGCTTTTAAAAGATAAAGGACCAAAATAAATTTTAATAAAAAGTAAGAGACCAAAAATATATTTGAGTTTAATGGTCATACACTGTCAGTGTAAAAAGTTTTACACCGTTGTAACGACCCTCTGTCGCTACAAGACAACACTACACTATGTTTTACGTCCACAAAATATTACTAGTAACTTATTACATTCAGTCATGGTTACCATACATCAATTCATGTCCATAACATACATCCATGTACAAGTATGGAAAATAAGAGGCCAACCACCCCACTCAGCTGTATTGTGATATAACATGTAAATATGTACATATACAGGCCATTAATCAAAAGAATATAAGTCTAACTATCATATACAACTATATGGGAAGAGGGATACAAAACGCACTCCCTGAAACTGGTCAGACTATACATCATACCCAAAAAAAAAAAAAAACAAAAGGGCTCTTTGCTGCCACTTCATCGACTAAACGTCCTCCTTTAACCACGGGCAGCCGGGTTAGCTAAAGCCTCACCCTCTGCTCCAATGTCAAAATAGACATGATCATCACAATCACAACAACATATAACAACAATAACAAGGCAACAGCCACAACAACCAAAACCACAAGGCAAGGGTAAGCTTACGAAAACCAAAACATACATATATATTGCAAAATTTTCAACACATATTAATCCACAATAATAGAGTCTCATAATATCATTACATATCACATCATAATTCCACAACTACTTTATCAATGTATGATAACACAACTCTCGAGAGATTTATAACATCTTAGGTGATCAGCTAGGTCTCACCCCCTACCATGGCCTATCCAAGCACCATGTAGGGATTTCCAAAACTCTGATCTACAGATAAGCTTAGTGGTGTGTCAGGATAAGTGTATATAGGTGGTGGCTTACCTCGACACAAGGTCTGCACTGCGTTGGCCCCTTACGGAATTACCCATCCACTCATCCTGAAGGCTCATCATTAAGACTCCACGTGTTATCCAAGCACAAGGTTGGAGGCTCATTTGAGCCGCAGCTCCTGTTAACCATCTAACTTACGTGCCTGCTCGCACAATGACATGAGGCCCATCATATAGCCTTAGCCAATGGCATATGCATGAAATGTATACATCACAACATCTCATTCATTCAACAACAAGTCAATCATATATCTATATACAGCAACACAACGCTACGTGGGCCCGACCAGCACCACACGTGGTCCACCACCATTACTAACACCATGTAGGCTCAATCTAGCCTCAAGCATAGTCAACAGGTAAGACCCCATCCAAGCAGTCTATACCTCGAGAGAAACCTCACACAACAATTACACACAACAATTACCACAACAAGTGGAGGTCGTATCCAAGCAACCTACCACTCACATCCTATTCTCCAACAATTCTCTCATCAAATTCATCTTGTGGATCTTCTCCCAACACATCCCTTGTAACTACCATTTTTTAGTTAGACACAACAAGGCACCTCTCTCGCTCAGCGATCTATACGCTCGCTCAGCGAATACCTTCCTTATAGAGGACCTTTTTTTCCTCATGAAGGTTCTTGCTCAGCGAAAATCCCGTCCCCAAGGTCACTCGCTTAGCAACAATTGGGGTCGCTCAGCGAATTCGTTCCAAGGACTTCCTCCAAATCTCTACCACTAGCAATTTGCTTAGCGAGTCGCATGCTCGCTCAGCAACTAGCCATTCTAGAAAGTAGTCAAAATCTACACTCACTCTTCGCTCAACAAACCTGTTGTTCGCCCAACGAACCTCTTACAACAGAGAGCAACAATTCTTCAAGGCCCTAATTCGCTTAGCGAGCTCAGAACTCGCTCAACTATTGCTTCTAGGCATTCTGGAATGCCTACATTCGCTCAACGAACGTCGCGTTCGCTCAACAAGCCACGTTTTAGAAAATTTCTAGATTTTCAAGATCACTCACTCAACGATCCCACCATTGCTCAGCGAATCTCCACTTTTCCTCACACGTTCCTCATTTCGCAAGAACACTCACTTAGCGAGGGGCCTAGTCGCTCAGCGACTACTAGATCTCAGAAATAAAGACTCTTTTCAAAAACTCAAAAAATCTCAACTTTCCGCTCATTCCTACCCCAAATAAGCCCCAGCAACAACATACATAATAGCTTTTTTCACATAACACAACATTCATCAACGAATAATCCAAAATTCTAACAAAACCCATTTCAACAACAAACTACAACAAAATTCAGTTCAAATATGGATTTCTACACAACCCAGTTCGCAATCACACTTAACAACGATCGTGCTACAAGTTTACAATCAAAGTAAGCTTCCCTTACCTCCTAGAAGTTCCAAATCCGAATTTGGAGAAAGAGAGGAAATAGAGAAAACGTCTTCTTGAGCCAAACTCCTCCAACTAATTGGTCTACTCGACGTCAGGAATGGAGTTCAAGCTTGAATCTAACTTCTAAATCTTAGTGGCTTGAGAGAATTTGAGAGAAAGGGAGAAAGAGGTTTTGGGAAGAGAGAAAGAGTTTTTAGAAAAATGGAAGAAAGAGAGAGGGGTTAAGGTATTAAACCTCCCCGGCCTCACAAAGGTTTTGGGCTCATTCAGGTCTATGGCTCACCTAACCGCTCCCTAAGGTTCATGACTGGTCTCACTTAGATGTTTTCTCCCAACAACCCCAAAACAAAAACACTTTCTCATTTGGCTCAAGTACATTTCCTCAAGTTTCCTAAATTCAGAACCAGGAATTTCAAAACAACAACACTAGACAACAAACAACGTCAACAACTCATTCATTCGTTTTAATTATTAGATTATATAACTAATTTCCACTTTTAAGTTATTCAAACACTAAGTCACACATTAGGAAAAACATAGACGTTACAACTTTCATCCAATCAGAAATCACTATTAATATGACTTTTAAAGTATTTATTATAAAAGTCAATAAACTTACAATAAATGGTGGTTTGTGATTGGATGATAGTGTAAAACTACTTTACACTGTCAGTGCATGACCATTAAACTCAATATATTTTAGTCAAAATATAATTTAATGTTAAATGATACCATGTTGTAAGAGTTTGTTAAAGATATAAAAATAAGTTTAATTTTTATACATTGTCAATAAAAAAAACTATACTATCAACTAATTAAAAAACAAAAATTATTATGAGTATGATTTTTAAGGTAATTATTATAAAAATTACCAAATTTATCATGCATAATAATTTATCGGCTTAAATATATTTTTGTTCCTTTATCTTTTTACTAAATTTTATTTTAGCCCTTTATCTTTTAAAAGACTCATTTTGGTCTTTTAACTTTCAAATTTGAATCAATGTTGCCCTTTTGTTAACAGTGATTGTTTTCGATTTTAGGACACAAATTTGAACCCTTTTTAATCAATTCAAGACCTAAAACTTGTCTTATTAGACTCACCTACATAAAAACTATGGAACCCAACTAATGTTCGAACCAAAAAGAGTCACAGACATGGTGAAAAATACGTGGAAAGTGAGTCCTACGAATAACTGAAAAACTGAAAAATCTAATATCAAATTCTTTTTCGGTTGCTCATGTGAGTTACTTTTCACGTGTTTTTCACCATGTTTATGGCCTTTTTTTGTTTGAACATTAGTTAGGTTCTATAGTTTTCATGTAGATAAATCTAATGGGACAAATTTTAGGCCTTGAATTGATCAAAAAAGGGTTCAAAATCATGTCTCAAAATAAAAAACGATCACTGTTAACGAAAGAACAACATTGACTCAAATTTGAGAGTTAAATGACCAAAATAAATCTTTTAAAAGATAAAGGATCAAAACGAATTTTAATAAAAAGATATATGACCAAAAATATATTTAAGTCTAATTTATAATTGAACAATAGTATAAAATATTTTTATATTATCACTGTCACTGCATGTATTATTTACTATAAAAATAGTGACACAGTAGATTATAATAGAGGAGATTAAAAATGATCACAAATATTGTTGTATAATCTTTGATCGAGATTTTGTTTCTACGTTGTAGAGTATGATATCATGTCGTAAATGCAATTTACTTTACTAGTCTATTGCGATCTATCAGTCAAGTAGCCAATTAAGGCCAATTTGGGGTAGTTTTCAGTTTAAAAATTTTTAAAAACTAAAACAAGCTTTTAGTTTTTAGTTTTAAATTTTCAGTTTCAATTTTAAAAAGTTATTGTCAATCTTTTAATTTTTCTTTAAAAAATTATTGATAACAATAATTCTTTCATAAATTATGTATTTTTTTTTAAGTTCTTATTAAGTAAAAATTACATATAGCAATAGTGATAAAAAATAAAATTAATTTTAAAAATAATAATATTAACAACAACAATAATAATATTTATTTTCATAATAATTAATAATAATTTTAATCGTAATAATAATAGTTTTAATGATAATAATTTTAATTATAACAATAGTAATTTGAATAATAATAATAATAATAATAATAATAATTAATAGTAACAATAATAATTTTTATAATAATAGTAAATGTGGTCTTGACATTGCCACTGGCATAATTTTACAACTCAAAACAAGAAACCAATTTTCATGGTTTTGGCATAAGGCTTAAATTTGTTTTGAAAATATATTAAAACCTAGTATTTTATCTTGTGCATTGTACAAAATAAATTATTATTTTATATAACTTAAATTTATAATAAACAATTATTGTAATACAATGTTAATTTTTAATTATTGATAATTTTTAAAAAAATGTTGAAATTCAATTTAGAACTAAAAATATTGAAAATGATAAATTAAAAGAGATAAGAGGTTAAAAAATTCCTAAAAACGTTCTCGTTGAATAATGATAGCTAAAAAATGTTCTCATTGAAGAATAACAGTTAAAAATGCTCTCATTCAAGATAATTATTCTAATTGATATAGAGAGATGACGATTTCAAAACTATTTTAGCAAAACGCGTTTTGTTTTAAAAATTGTATTTTGAAACTAAAAACCAAAAACTCGCAACTATCCTAGACGGGGCCTAAGTTATTTCACCGGCCTAGTTTTATTTATTTATTATTATTAAAAAAAGAACAAATTATATTTTCTTTTAGAAATGTTTAGATCACCCTTATCCTTCTTCTCAGTTTAAAATATCCACTTAATTTTCTTTTTTGAAAATGATACTTCATTTTCTTGAAAGATAGATATATGCTATATTTGACTTTATTTTAATGTGAATGAACATTTTAGAGACTTTTTTTTGTCCCCCACTTACTGCTATTTTCGACACAATTGAACACTAGTTTTCAACATTTATTATCAATTACTGCTTTAATTCCTATAAAATTGCGAAGTAAATATTTTTTAAAAGACATTAATTTAATTATATGAATTAAAATAATTTTACTATATTCGAAACAAAATTAATATAAAAATGTAAAACAACATTTATTTTGATTTAAAATTAAAAATAATATAATTATTATAATAATATATTAAAGACAACAAAATTTGTTAGGATTTAAAATAAAATAGGATTTTATTTGAATTTGAAAATAATAGCATATTCATAATAGCAATAATTAATTTTGTCTCATCTCTAAAGTGATTACTCAAATTTATTAATAAAGATTATTTGGTAAGGATTAGACTCATTACAAGGATATGAGCTTAAATCTCGCTGTTGATGTGTAAAAAAATAAATTGAAGTGTAACTCATATTCATTTCTTTGAGAGGAATATATATTTGAATTTAGGAGAGAACAAAATGTAATTTAAGCATCATTCAAAAATAAAGAGTATAGTTTATTAAAAGAAATTTATTTTATAAACATATCAATGATATTTTTTTGGTACATGGGGAATCAAAAAAGAACAGAAGAAAACTAAGGAACGAAACAATTATCATAACCTAGGGCTAAAAGAATGCATTTTTAAGAATAAATAAATACATTTATATATTTCTCAGAAATCTCATTATTAAGAATCTCATTTTTAAGAAAATAAATTAAGTAACCAAACTTTTTTATGATAATTGAATATAAATATATTTTCTACAAGTCACTTTAAATTTGTTTATTTATTATTTTCAACACACAAATTTAATTCAATCGTAAAATTTCTAACAAAATAAATAAGGAGTCAAAAACATATATATAAAGAGAGAGGAATGATCAAGTTATTTTAAGAATAATTTGTAATTGTAGTAAAATTATTTTCTTTAATAGCTCTTTATATGTATTAAATTTTATTAATCTAACCACTAAATCAAAAGTTTTTATTGAGTGGATTTAGCCTACAATTATTTTATAAAATTTTAAAATATTTGTTATTTCACTAAATAAATTCAATTTAATGTGTAATACACTTTAAAGAAAAATATAATAACTTGATCCTTTCTTTTATATATATATATAAAATAAGAAATTAAAAGAATTATTTTTTTCGTATAATTTATATAAATAATTAAAATTATTTTATTTTACTTTTAAATTATGATTATATGATAGAGATTAATTATATTTTAGGCCAATGAATTAATCTTTTATTTGAAATAAATCATTTTGAGCGGAAAGAAGTGTGATAAATAAAAGTTAAAAAACAACTATGAATTTCAACGTTTGGTTTGGTGGTACGGATGAAGAGAGAAAGAAATAGGGATTAAGAGTGTCTTCAATGGTGTAATTATAATAGAGTTATTTAACTAATTTTTAGTGAATCTTATAATATCATATAAAATTTAAGAATTTTAACATTTTTTTCTTTAGTGATATATTTTTTAAAAATTTAAAATAAGTTTTACAATTTTCAAAACAATACAATTCTTAATAACTGTTAAAAAACGTTGCCTATATAAACGATTGTTTTTATATGAGAATTACCACATCAATGGGGATTTGGCTAGCTTCCCCATGCTAGCCTAGTAGCCTCCGTCAGTATTCTCTGACCCCATCAACACTGACCCCATCAGCTAAGACTTTGGAAATTGGAAAAAATATACGGAGAGATTTTTTCAATTTCCTAAATTACCCTCTTGTTCATGTACTTTGAGATTTGACTTTGAGAACAAAATACTAGAAAGTAGGATAATATTAGAAAATAGAATAAATTAGACTTAAATATGTTTTTAATTCTTTAAATTTGGGATAAATTTATTTTTAATTTTTTAAATTTAAAAATAATTTTTTTAGTGTCTGTAATTTTAAAAAAACATGTTTTAGTTCTTTTGTTAAAAAATTGTTAGTAAATTTGTCACACAAAACTCATCTAATAATGTCTTTGTCAGTAAAAACCTACCCAGTAATGTTTCTGTTAGTGAAAACATCACACTGAGCTTAATTAATGCTACATAGTTGACTCAATCTACCTTATCAAATGATACTATAAGTGATCCTAAATGACTAAAAATAATTTTTTTAAAATTAGAGAGACTAAAAAACCCACTTTTAAATTTGGAAAACTTAAAACAAATTTATTTCAAATTTGAGAGACCAAAAATATATTTAAGCCAATACATTATTTCATTATTTTTATACGAGTATTAACAAAACTCCATCTTTTTTTCTTCCTTTTGTATCTAATTAAAAAACTATTTATTCTTAACTTAAATAACTTAAAATTTTATGTGTTTTTTTTTTTTTTGCCTTTTTATATATTTACACACCAAAGATTGATTATATAAATATTTAATATTTAAATATTTAAGTCTTTTTTCCCTCCAATTCTAATAGGCCAGAACAAACGAACCTGCGTTCACACCAGAGGTGTACGGATCCACTAGTATTTTTTCTAACTTAAACAAAATCTAATTCATTGGTTGGTGCAAATAATTTAATGACCAACAACTTTTCCTTATTCAAGCTTTTACCCACAGCTTTTCTTACCATATATGGTTTTAGCACACCCCAAAAGAAAACCATATATGGTTTTATTTCTCTCTCTCTATCAAGCGCATTAAACGGGACTTTTTTTTAAGTTAAATTAATCATACTTTCCGGAATTATTTAAAAATTTGTAATTAGATCTTCAAATTAAAAAAAATTATAATTGAATTTTTACCTTACAAAATTTTTGTAATTAAGTTTCTAATGTATTTAAAATTGTCATAAATTATTATTTTTAGGCGATTTCAAGCTGACATAAACTAAAATTATTAGCGACCTAATTAAAATTTTTTTACAAGAATAAAATTCTAATTACAATTTTTTTTAGTTTAAGGACCTAATTAGAAATTTTTAAATAATTCAGGAACCTACTGATTAATTTAACCCTTTTAATATAAAAGTGAGTAAAATAAATACTATTAATTATTAAATTTTAATTATAAAGAAGAGAAAATATATATATAAACTTTTTATATTATCATCCAATCACACAACACCATGTATAGTAAATTTGTTGACTTTGATAATAATCACCCTAAAAGTTACATCAAAACTAATTTTTAATTGGTTAATAATGTAAAATCTTTTACACTAGTCAAGTATATATATTAAACTTTATAAATAATTAAGATTTTTTGTGTACAATGACATTAATGAGGTTTGCACCTAATAAGACCTTGTTTAAACTACTTAAATCCTTCACTTCCAAACCGACCCTAGTGAATTTTATAATAATTAAAATTAAAACATAAATTTTGTATTTTTTTAAAATATTATAACTTTTTTAAGTAATCATATATATATATTTGTGACCATATATATTAGGGGTATTCGCGGATCGGTTTGGATCACTTTTGAGCTAAAAAGTCATTCGGTCCAAAACTTAAAACACTATGTAGTTCGATTTAGTTTTGATTGTTCTTTAAAAAAAAATCCAATCCAATCCAATCTAAAAAATGCGGTTTGGATTTGATCAGATGATTCAATTTTTAATTACAAGTAAGAGACAAGGAAAATCGGATCACATTTACGTCCTATTTAATTTTTAACAAAGACTATTATTTCATTTACAAGGACTATTCTTAATTTCTTAACATTAATAACCTTATTCTGTTCACGTCTTAATCAATTTTTCTTTTAAAAAGGTCTTGTTAACTTAAGACCATGAGAAATGAGTATTTAAGCATTAGGTTTTTTTATAAAGAATAAGTAAAACAATAATTAACTTCTTTTATTTCATTATTTTAAAAATAAATCTTCATGTTTAAAATTTACACTAAAAAATTGTCATATACTAATTAATAATTTGGGGTTAGATAATTATCTATGCTTTTGTCTAATAAAAGTTAAATATATAATATACACATTATGGATTTATATTAATAATATATATAGTTTCTATTCAGTTCAGTTTAGATCAGTTGAGGAGACACAAACCGAAAATCCAACTAAACCAATTTGCAAAAAAAGTTTCAAATGAATCCCAAAAAAATCGATTTGTATTGGTTTTTGGTTTTTTTTAGATCAGTTTGGATTTGAACATTCCTAATAAATATAATGTTTTTTGGATTAAAATTTTCTATATATTCATTTATTATGTTATTGAAAGATTTGTCGAATAAATTTTACCACATCGGTTATAAAAAAATTTAAATGAATGAAAATTAAATTTATTCTTCATATGTTAATTTAATTTATCTTTACTATTTAAATATTTATGTAATATTTTATTTGATTAAATTTAAATAATTAAGACCTTGATGAAAAAATATATAAATAAGCATAACTTTAAAAAATAAAATAAAAACAATAGGTGTAAATAAAAAAATATTAAAACAGCACCGACTACATTAACTTTTTAAGACATGAAATAAATCTTTTAAAATGTCAAACACAATTTTATCAAAATAAATACTGTTTTTGGTTTGAGAGAGAGGGAGGTAGAGGTGAAAAAATTATTAAATTTTGTACAAATTTCTCTTGTTTGGTATAGGTGAAATAGAGATGGGATTTTTAAATTTTTGGTGGGTTTCACTGGGTCTCATTGCTTATTTTCACTCTATTTTTTTACCTACTTTTATTCACTTCTTTATCTTTATCTTATTTCTCATCTATTTTTCTCCTACCAAACAATATAAAATTTCAAATTATTTTTTATCTATTTCTCACATTCTAACTTATTTCTCACCTATTTCTTTCCTATCTTCTCTCTACCAAACAAAGGCAAAATGTCAAATAAAAAATTGATAAGTTTTAGATGAAGTATCTTATATTTTTATAAGATATGATACATGTACAACAACTTATACAATAATTTGTACAATAATACTTTTTGTGTCTATTTCTCTCCATAATTATGAAATATAATAAATGATGTGTAGAAAAGAGATAAAAAAATATTGCTATATAAATTGTTGTACGAGTTGTTGTATAAATAATAACTCTCTATCTTTATTATTAAAATTCTGAATTGAATGATGACACATAAATATTATTTTAATAATAAATAAATTTTATTTTAAACATGTTTTATAGAATTTTAAAATAAATATTTATATATTATTATTTAATAAAAAAAACATCATTTAAGAATATAAATAATTTCATCTAAATCTTTTTTATAATACATCTTTTGCTAGGTTGGAAAAGAGAAGACTTAAATGCTAAAGTCTGATTTAACACAGTAGAAACGTTTGGATCAGTTGACACGTGACGGTGACATTGACCTGGCGACTAAGCTTTGCCTTGCCTTTGTCTGCCATGTAACCATGTGTATGTTATGGTGAATGCTCTCACCTCGCCACATGCATCTTATACTTACCCCTATTGTATTAATCATTCCAATTATTATTATTATTATTTTGATGTATATCATTCCAATTATTTTATACCCACGTGACATCAGTTTGACAAATTGTCATGGGTAGGACTTATAAAGAACGTTTATGCTTTGTTTGGGTAAAGAAGAAAATAAAAAAGTTTAACTAAAGTCTTCATATGCTTGGAAATACAGTTGTATTTATTAGGAGAGTTTTGTCATTCTATGTGTCCCTTTTCAGTTTGGAGTGATTATACATTTTGTCACCATTTTTTTATCAAAAAAAAAAAGAGAGTAAAAAGTAAAGAAGAAAAAAGTAGGAGAGAGGAGAGAGGAGAGAATGAGTAAATAATAGATATATTTTTAAGATGTTTAGATTGAAAGAAGTAGAAAAAAAAAACAAAAGTTAAGTTTTTTTTCTACTTATTTGGTTGGATAAAAAATGGAGAGAAAAAAAATAGATTTTTCTTGTAAAGATATATTTACTCTTAATATATATAGATATTGTGATATAAAAAGAAGTAATAGAGTTAGAATTGTAATTTTAAGTGGGCAAATAGTTTTTAATTTCACTTTTTTCTCCAACAAAAGAGAGATTTTTTTTTGAGTGAGTCCCATATATATATTTTCTCTCTTCTTTACGTCTCTCCTCAAACAAGCAACATAAAACTTCTTTTCTTACCCACTTCTCTCTTTTCTATTTCTCTCTTCTCAATTTCTATTCAATCAAACAATGGGTTAGGGACAAAAAAATGTATTTCCTTATATTTGCAGGTAAAATTTGTTATGAATTAAAAATAAATATGTTCATAATTATTTTTTGGTAAAATAAAGATTAAAATATAATTTTTTTTGTCCTACATATTTAGTTTCAGTGAAGTCTTTTAAATTAAAAAAGTTTCACTTTGATTCTTTCAAGTGTCTTTATTAGATTAAAATAGTTTTTTTGTCAGTTTTTTACATTAATGATATTAATTTTAGTTGATTTGACCTTTCTCATAATTTTTTATGTGTTATCAAGTTAACAAAATTAGTATGATAAACTCACGGAAAAACCAACTTGGTCTAAAAAAATACTTTAGGAGACAAAAGTAAAACTTCTAAAATTTAGAAGACCAAATTGAAATCCAAAATTAAGATACGGGACTAAAATTATATTTTAGCATAAAATAAATATTTTTTTTTCTTTTATTAGATTACTAATGGAGTGAGAATGGGTAGTAAGGTACTTGTACTTATGGATGCTCACAATTTGAAATTACTTAAATGCTTTTAATTAGGCTTAAATATTTTTTAATCCTTATAAAATAAGGAGTTTTCGCTTTTAATCCTATTGTGTTTTTTTTTAATTTTTTTCCTATTATATATTTTTGTTTTATTATGGTCCCTGTCGTCAAGTTCATTTGTCAAATTTAATGGACAAAATTATAGGGATCAAAATAGAAAACGTAGAAAATTATAGGGAGAAAAAATTGAGAGGACCAAATCGAAAAAACTAAAATTAAGAGGATCAAAACGAAAGCAACCTTATATTATAAGGACTAAACAAATATTTAAACCAAGGTTATAGAAATTAAACTTTTAAACACTGCAAATGCATTGATAGGGAGCAAAAAAATTAAACATACAATGAATGCACTAATAATCAGCAAGAAAAATTATTAAAATTGAACCTTAAACATACAACATTATAGAAGTCATGCAATGATGCAATTACATCAAGTTATAAAGCAAATATAACAAATAGGGAGCAGCAAAAAAGAAACATAAAACAAGATAGGTATATTAAAAAGAATGATAACAGACGAGCGTGGAATAACAAAGAAAGCAAAAATGCACAATGTAATGTGTTTCTTAGGTAACACAAGGTGTTAGTGTAATGTATAAGGGGTATTAATGTAATATATAAGGAGTGTCATGTAATATATAAGAAGTGTCAGTATAGTGTTTTTCAAACAATTAAAGGAGTTAATATATTAGTAAAAAAGGGAGAGATATCAGCAACATTTGACGAAACTTTAGAGAATGTCAGTTTAATTTATTTTTAAAATTTTTTAAACCATCAAATCTATGAAGTTTTGTGTTTAAAGATTAAATTTTATAATTTTTTTGGTTTCTCACTAGTGCATTCATTGTAGCTTTCATTTTTCTACTTCTCATTAGTGCATTGTAGTGTTTGAAGGTTTAATTTTTATAAATTTGTTTTAAACAATTGTTTAGTCCCTATAATATATGATTGTTTTCATTTTGGTTGTTTTCTTTTTGGTCCTCTCAATTTTTGATCCTTATAATTTTCTGTGTTTTCTATTTTGCTCCTTATAATTTTTTCTGTTAGATTTGACAAATGAACCTGATGGTAATAATCATAATGAACAAAAAAAAAAAAATAGGGATGAAAATGAAAAAATAATATATAAAGGACTACAAGCAAAAATTTCCTATTTTATAGGGATGAAAAAATTATTTAAGGCTCTTAATTATATATAAAGTGAGTTTCTCTAATTTTTTTAATGTATATTACTTGTGGGTAGCTCTAAGTTGTTTTTATAAATAAATATTATAATTTTTTTTTTGGTATAAATATATGTTTATTTTAAATTTAATTTAATTTTTGTTTAAATTTTATATTGCAACAAATATTTATGGATATCCATGATATATGTGGATATTCAAAAAACCTGTGTGGATATCTACTTAATAGATACTTGTGTGGGTATAAGACGAATTTTCATCCAACAAGATGAGTTATTGATAGAGGCGGCGGTCAGCCCGCCCTGTTTTGGCCTTCCTATTAAAGGGTGGGCTGAAAGTTTTGGTGGGCCCTGTTTAGGGGTGGGCTAATGAGCTGGAAGGTTGGCTCGCTAAAAATAAAAAAAATAAGAAAAAAGAGGAAAAAAAACAAGAATTTAAGTTTAGTAAAAAAGTTAATAAATTATAATTTTGATTAATTAATTAAATATTATAATTTTGATTAATTAATTAAAATATTATAATTTTGATTAATTAATTAAAAAATTGTATAAGTTTTAATGTTAACCTTTTGAAAGTATAAATATACGTCCAAGTATACTTGGGTGTATTCAATTCTTAATATTGGTTGCTAATAGTTATCTTCTTCTTATTTTTTTATTTTTTTTATTTCTAACTAGCAAGAAATCAAAGAGCAAATAGCAAGTTGCTTTACTTGATTGATGTATACACATCTTTGGATCATAAATATTATCAAGCTTAAAAAAATATTTGTTTACAAAAAATAATGTGGCCCTCCACGTCAAGTTGGGTGGGTTGAACCACTTTGCCCACTCTGCCAATTTTGGGTGGGCCAACTAGTCGGGCCCAACCCGTTTTGCCATCCATAGTGATAAAGGGTTACCACCTGTCCAAAATAGAAGAGTTCATTGGGTTTCTTGTCCAATTTTGTTGTTGTTGTTTGTTAATGTACTATAACTAGGGCTAATAATTAACCAAACCAACTCGAAATTAGTTTGAGACTCAATTCGATAATTGATTCATTGAATTTGGCTCATGAACTAAATGAGTAAAACTTGAGTTAAAAATTGAGTTCATATATATATATATATATATATATATATAATCCTTGATAAATGAAAAAGATGCTATATATGAATCGCTTACATATTTTGTTGAAGTATATGTATTTGTGGGATTAATTTGGAAAAGTAATAAGGACTAATTGGAAGGATACAATTCGTAAATCCCCGCGAAGGGTGTGGAAGGTTTTGATCCTTTTGTTCTGGGGGGAATAACTTTTCATCATATTGTAGTAGGAACATTGGGCATATTAGTGGGTCTTTTCTGTCTTAGTGTGCGTCTGCCCCAACATCTATATAAAGGATTACATATGGGAAATATTGAAACTGTCCTTTCCAGCAATATTGCTATTGTCTTTTTTGCAGATTTTGTCATTGCTAGAACTATGTGGTATAGCTATTAATACGAATAACAAAAACTTTGTTATAGACATTTTCTGTACATTCAATGTACTATATGGATAGAGGAATACATAGAATTGAACATAGTAAATTAAGAAATTGAAAGATTTCGTTGAAATTGTTCGTTTGGAAATATCCCGAAAACTTAAAGCCTTAGTTAGTATTCTTTTTCTATTATACATAAATGTTCTTTTGGATATTTTAAAAAAATACACGTTACTAATCCTTTGTGTATCTTCGTGTTTCTAACCATCCATTCATTTTTTGTATTAATCCTTTATTTATGTTAGTATATGTATGATAATTCATACAAATGATATTGAAAATTAAAAAAGTTTGATCTTTCACTGTTGCTTCAAGTACATACATATATATATAAATCATATATACATGTATGTATACACACACACACACTTATGTGTGTGAGTTTAATGGTTATACACTGATGGTGTAAAATATTTTATATTGTTAACTAATCATAAATCATTGTTGGTATTACTTTTAAGGTAGTTATTGTAAAAGTCAACAAACTTATCATATATGATGATTTGTGATTGGACAGTGTAAAACTATATATGGAATGTTTCAAATAAGAAACTCTTATAATGAGAAAAATGAGAACTTTCAATGATGGTCCTTGGATCATAATTAAAAGAAAATTGTGATTAAGATTAAAACCTAATTAATCACCTTTTATGAGATCATCATTGTCACCGCTTCCACCACCACCACCAGAACTGCTATCACTGTTGTCGTTGACACCACCACCACTGCCTCTCGGTAGTGGTGATGGTAATGATGATGGTGGTGTTGGTGGTGGGGGTGGGCAACGACGATAAAGCTGGTGGTGGTGACGATGGCAGTGGTGGCGACAATGGTGGTGGCAGCAACGGTAGTGGTAGTGGTAGTGACAATAGTGGTCTTATAAGAGGTGTTTAATTAATTTTTAATCTTAGTCGTTAATTTTTTTAATTATAATCTAAGGCTACTATTAATAGTTCTCATTTCTTATTTTAAAAAGTTTCTCATTTGAAACGTCTCATATATGGGAGCAACTCTTGTGAGAACACTTACTTATGTGAGAACATGAGAACAACTAATAACAACTGTTAGATCAATATTAGAAAAAAAAGCCCAAGATTAAAACCTATTTATAAACAACCCTAAACTCATTTAAAAACACAACCACTACTGTTGTTGCCACCACCACCATTATCGTTGCCACCCACACTACCACCATCACTACCTGCTGTCGCTGTTGTTGTTGCCATTGCTGCCATTGCGGTGGGGGAAGGGGCAACGATGGTGGTTGTGGTTTTAAGTAAGTCCACCACTATCGTTGTCACTACCATTATCGTCGATGATGGTGGTGGGGGTAGCAACCAGTGGTGGTGACAACAGTGAGAATAATTGTGATTTTAAGTGAGACAACCAATATTGTCGCTATCGCCACTACTGCCCCACCACCATCATCATTGATAGCGATGGCAAGCGACAATGGTGGCGATGGCGATGACAGTTGTGGTTGTAGTTTTAAATGAGTTTAGGATTGTTTATAATTAAGTTTTAATCTTTATAGTCTATTTTTTTAATCTTAACAGTCTATTTTTTAATCTTAATCTAACAATTATTATTAGTTATTCTTATATAAGTAAGTATCATGTTCACCTATAAGTAAGTATTTTCACACACATACACAAGTCAATGGAATTGCCCAATCACCTTATACAACACGCAAATATCATTTCTCTTAATATTATGTACACATCAATCATTATGATTATAAGAATGATTGAGTCTTCTTGTAAGAATGAAGCTTTAGATACGTAAAGAAGATTGATTGAGTCTACAAGATAATTGCACGTTTGAAAATTTTATCGAACCTTGTACAGTCATCTTATAATTTTTATTTTATTTTGATAAATTTTAAAGTCAAATTTATAAATAAACTCTCATATAATAAAATTTTATTAAACAAATACTTAATTGAATAGAATGCGTCCTAGGTCCAATTACATAAACCTCTGGCTTAGTTGCTTACTTTCTCGACCTACCCATTCTCGTAAGTGGCGACTGAAAATTGACGACAAACAACGAGTCCATCAAATGAAAGTCAAGAAACCTAGTGACTACAACACTTGAAAACAATAGGCCCGTGCCGTGCCCGCCATATAATTCCTGTTCATTAATCTTTGACCCATTCATCTTTGAATTGAAACTTCCATCAAGTTCAAATCCTGCCTCCTCTTTTACTTTTCTTCTTATCTGTTTCAGACGCTGATTGAAACTTTGAAAGGTTTGTTACATATACATATATCTCAACTACCAATTGTTAATTAGTATATTTCACAGTCTAATTACATGTTAAACTAGAAAAATACAATATATAAAATAGCAAAGTTAAGTAAAACAACATGTTAGTAATCTAACGCAATTCATCCATGAATGACATTAACCCAAATGTTAAGAAAAGCTAATACCAAAATCAAACAAAAACTTACACGCAATTAAGAACAACTAGTATTTTTTTGAGAATGAGAACAACTAGTAATTCGTTAAGGTAACATTTGATCTAATTTATTTTAAGTTGTTGTTATCGTTAAAGGAAGAGGTTGGACCACTTATATTTATTTTCTCTTGAAAAAGTTTGTTTTAAATTTTTTTAACTCGTACATCTTTTTTGAATATTTCAAATTCCTAAATTTAAGAATGTATTACCTAAAAATTTAACTTAGAAATAGCTTTTAAATTTAAAAATTATAAAATCACTAAATATCTTTAATTTTAAATATAAAATATTTATTTTTAACTTTGATTTTAAAAAAAAATTTAAGTTCCAAAAAAATCAAATTCAACACTACGTAAAACATTAATTGCAGTTCGAATTCAATTTAAAAGGCTGTACTGAAATTCGTCCTGTCTTATAATTTCTTATAGATAAAGTATTTTCAAATAATTTTAAATATTTTAATTGATATATTTTAATTAAAAATGAATAGAAATGTTATTTCACATTCGTCTCTTTTAATTTTGTGCTTTAAGTAATATTTAAAAACGTGAAAATAATAGTAATATATTATTTTTACAAAAAATATAAAAATATATCAACCAACAATAAAAATAAAACAAACACCTTTTAAATTCATCTTTAAATTATCTCAACTATTATATTTATGGAAATTAAGTTCCCTAAATGTTCACTCAAGGCTGGAATCCAAATAATTAAGATTGAGAGGGAGCACGACTCCATCTCTGGTCAAGCCTTCTAATATATTTGAGTTAAATTACTTTTATTTCATTTTTCTACAACATCTTTTACGGATTTTTTTTCTTTCTATTACGCACTTATCTTATCACATATTTTTTCTATTCTTTTCTTATCTATTTTTTGTGTGTAAAAATTATTGAAAAAAAATAAAAAAAAATATAATTACTCTTTCGCATCAAGTGTGCATTTGGATTGGATTATTTTTAGAGACTATAATATGTTTCCACTTTCCATATAAAAAACCATTTATAACCTTATCGTCTCTCTCTCTTACAAAACCACACACACACACACACATATATATATATATATGGGATTTCCTAACGTACACACACTTGTTTTTTAAGTTGAAGTACGTTAACAAGCTACATCGTAGGTGTATTTTAAAATACATTATAGTTATAGCTTGCTAACGTGCTCCAAATAAAAAATTAGAGCGTATACTTTATCAAACCCCACAAGCATTTGCTAACGTATACACACTTATTTTTTAGTTGGAGTACATTAGCAAGTTACACCATAGTATATTTTAAGATACATTGTAGTTATAACTTGCTAACATACTTTAATTAAAAAACAAGTGCATATATGTTAGCAAACCCCTACAATATATATATATATATATATATATGAAAATCATATATATTTTTATAATATATATACTAGATTATTTTTATGACAAAGAAAAGTTTTTTTGATAGAGATCACATGCATACTTTTTATTCATAAGAAGTAATCATGCTCAAGTCAGGTAAGACTATTATGAAGGACAAAACTCTCCTTTGGAATATCTAATGGAGTTGCATACTCAAGGTTCGAACTTGAAATCGCTAATTAAGTTAGAATAATTCTATGCCAATTGATCTATGTAAAGAAACATTATATATATATATATATATATATATATATATATATATATATATATATATATATATATATATATATATATATATATATATATAAACAAATTAGATTTTAGAGGTTAAGATCAAAAGCTGACAAATTATTTTTTTACTTTTTTATTTCCAATAATTTATTATTTTAAATACAAAACTAGTTACTACAAAAAATTTCCTCCCCTGTTTTTGTAATTTTACTATAAAAAATAAATAAATTCTTTTACACAATTCAAATAAAATAGATTATCTTAAAACCACTTTTCATTGAACATATACAAACATAAAACCTATTTCATATAATCAATTAAAATAATAGTCAATTATATCTATAATCAAACATTAAAATATTTTTAAAAATAATTCAATCCTGACACACACTAAACTTAAATTGTGTTTAGGTTGAGTCTCATTTTACGTGTCTCATTTCTCCTTTTGGCATTGAGTTTAATGATTATGTACTGTCAGTGTAAAAAATTTTATATTGTCAATCAATCATAAATAAGGGTGTCTGTGACTTTTAATATTGTTGTTGTAAAAGTTAACAAACTTACCTTACATAGCAGTTTGTACTTGAACACAACAGTGTAAAATTCTTTTACACTCTCAGTACATAGACTATAAACTTATTGACCAATTTTAACCCCTTATTTCTCCTCTCATTGCCTTCAAGTTTTTGAATTAAATAAAATAAATTAAAAAAATTCTCCTATCCTCCTCCTTTTCTTTTCCCTTCCTTTCCCTGCAATATAAAACCTTCATTTCAAATCATGTTGATATAGACTAAAAGGTGGAATGATTTATTGTACCGTCAAAAGAATTCATAATAAAAGTATTTAATGAAGTTGTCATGTAAAAAAAAATAAAAAATTTAATTATGACTTGTAGCTTATGGATTAGTCTTATAGTTATACATGTGGAATATTTGATAATTTTTTTTAATAAAATATGTTTAAATTGGATATGTTGCAAATAGCATCATAATATCTTGTGCTTAGTTGGTGAATGGTTAGGTACTTATTAAGCATATGCTTGGTACATTGTTCAGTCAATGTATGTAAAAATGTGTAAAAATAAAATAAGTGGAGAAAAATTAAAAAAAACTACGTTTTAACCATTTAATTTAAGAGAGAAAATATTAAGAAAAAATGTGTGGATCTTAAAAAAAAAATCAACACAAGAAACACCAACACCATATGAAACTTAAGAGGTTATTACATGGATCATTTAATGAAATAACTGCATATGCCTTTCAAACTTGATACTTGAGGTGATGGTTTGTCTGATCGATTAACCGTCTACACCTTTCAGGCTTGGTGCTTGAGGGGATGTGGACTGTCTGACCGATAAACTATCTAAGCCTTTCAAGTTTGACGCTTGAGAGACTGTGTGATAGAGGCCTAAAAGAGAAGGCTAAGGTAAGGCTTGAAGATAAATTTGGAGATGCATTAAGACATTGGAGGGCCTATGACTAGAGCTAGAACCTAGAAAATGCAATTGGATTTAGAAGGAAAGATCAACAACATGATGCATTAAATGGCCATGAAGGAGGAGGAACCAAGACTCATCAATTTGAGTCAAGTCGGTGAAGAAATTGATTTGGCCGAGAAGTTCACGCCTATGAACTCCATCTCACACCTATGAACTTATTTGACGCTGGGCTTACGAATTTTAGCACAATTTTAGATTTCTTTTGAATATTGGTCATGTGTTTATGTTAAGCAACCTTAGCCTTAGTTCATTAGTGAATAAATACTCTTGTAAACACTTACTTTCATAGTTTTGAATGTAGACTGAGATTAAACACTGTGATAGTGTGAGAGTTGAGCTTGTTTTTCTCAAGGTTCTTGATTTAAACTAACTTGATTATTAGCAAAGGCTTCTCAAATCCTTTGTGGCGAGTCTACAAATTGGACTTATCATTCATCCAATGAATATGGCATCTTCGTGATCACTTTCTTCCTTCTCCATGTTTTCAATTTCTTATTCTTGAGTTCTTGAGTGCTTCAATGGTGAATTTGCAATTAGCTTTGGATAAATCTGTTATTGTAGATATGATGGAGGGATTCTATCATTGTGGACTTTCCAACCGAGGGTAAGGCCATGAATGGCTGACCGAGTAAAGGAATTTATGTCAAAGTTTGTCATTTCACATAGGACAACCTACATTGGTAAGAGGAACTACTTACTATGATTGACTCACACTATCACATTAATGGTTAAGAAAGGTCATAAGACTAATGAGTATGTGGGCCTTGGACCCTCAGGCCCATGTAAAACTTTATATTCTTCCTACACATGACCAAGGCACTATTGACCCCACCCTTCCCTCGCACGTGATTGGGGTGCTATTCACTTCACTCCCAATAAACCAAGAATTGTTAGATGCATGCTCGTTAAATAGGCATGACCAGCCTGTGGTCACACATGCTAGAAGCTTACTAGGATTTCTTGAGTTCATATCGAGCTTTAGGACTCTTTAACGAGTATATTCTTTAGCATGAACATTACAAGTCTTATCAATTCTTCACCAATAGTAAGAGGTGGTGGTGGAAGTTAGCCCAACAACCAATAGGTAGCTACAATTGAAGCAACAAGAGGTAATCCAATTCCTTCTGTTCAAAGAGAAAATGAATTGTTGGTGGCCCTCGAAGAACTTTAAATGCACGGGATTACTTCATCAAATTACCTAAAAGTGAAGCCCAAAGAATCAACTATAGTTTGTTAATATTGTACCAAAATATATTTATGTCATAACAAGTTACACAACACATCCAACATGCTTGCCTACCTTTAAATTTGTCCTAAATATCCATATACTGGTAGCCACGATCTCAATCAAATAATTCGCTCCTAGTAATAATGGAGAAGGTACTAATCTAGCTGTACAAAACCAGATATTTAATGTCAAAACTTTGTAAGGCATTGGCTATCTTCGACATCTTAGATAAACAACCTTTCAAGGTTGTCGAGGGCAAGGGTTTCAAGTATCTTCAAAGACAATTGCGACAATAGTTTATAGTCCTTTTAAGGCATATAATGGCTTAGGACTACTTTCAACTATTTTTAGATGAAAAAAAAAAGCCAAGTTAAATGCCTTCTTTGGATCTAATTGTTGTAATTCATGACTAATTTGGCACTTAATGATTGATTGAAGGACATCCATAATTCCATTACAAGCATCTTCAATGTTGTTTTCACCCCAAAGACTTCCTACATGTAGAGAGTGCATCAAAACCTATCATAAAAAATTTGGTTTTCAAATAACATAAAAGTTTGAACCTAGCAAAAACTACAGACCAACATAATGTACGTATATAGCAGCAAAGGCCCACGCCTGTCCAGTTGATAACCAGTAAAACCAGCCTCGTTTACATAATTTCTTTCCCCATAAAATATGTTTGTTCAGTTTACGGGGTTAAGCTGCAGGTCCATTTAAAGGCCCATGCTGAAATGAAAAACAAAGCCCAAGGCCCAAAATCCCCCAGAGAGAGCGAAAACAGAGAAACCAAGCTGTGCATTTCCCATTAGCAGTTTATCGAAAATGCAAGCGTTTCGACGAATCACAGCGACGACCATCTCCACGGCAAGGCAATCCAACGCGCTACCATCCATTGTCGCCGCGAAACCTCATTTCACTCCGGCCGGCGAAGTTCCGGCGACGAGACGCTGGTCGTCGCGCCGCCAGTCCCGGAGCGGCGAGGACGAGTGGAACGAGGCGTGGGAATCGGCGTGGCTGCCGGAGGACCTGACGCCGAAGACGCGGGCTCCGTGGGAGAGCGACGTCAACTTCCCGTCCTCCTCCGCCGCCGCCGCCGCTGACGCCGACGATGCCGACGAAGAGACGAAGGCGTTCGTGGCGGAGATGAACGAGAATTGGGACGAGCGGCGGAGAGGATCGAAGGAGGAGGAGAAGAAGAGGGAGGAGAACAGCGCGCTTTACAGCGTGGAGAATATGAAGAAGGATTACCGGTTGAAGAAGCAGAGGATGCACGCTGGTTTGTGGATGAAGGAGATTGAGAAGCTCGAGGAGGCGAAATTGGGCGATGATGACATTGCTGCTGGTGATGACATTCAGAGATTGCTTGATAGTTGCTCCGAGTATGCCTTTCTCTCTTTTAAATTGGATTCTGGTTCTTTAGATGTGTGTGAATGCAGTTTGTGATTATTAATTTGTTATTGATTTAAGTTTCAGATACAGACATCTCGTGAAGCATTGTGATTATGAGGCATTTTTTATAATCTAAAACCCTAAAACATAACTCCTAAACCCTAACCATGTTTTTTATAAGAGTAAACAATGTTTAATCACAAACTGTCATGTTTTGCTTGTTTGTTGACTTTTATAATAATTGTCTTAAAAATTATATCGACGACGATTTTTGATTGACTGCTAATTGGTTGACAGTGTATAAATTTTTTTTGCACCGATCGTGCATAGAAATTAAACTTTTTTTATAATCTAAAACTGGAGTTTCCCGTCTTGAGTGTGCAATTTGGGACTATTTTTGGACGTTGAAAATTTCTGATGAATTTTGTTGTGTGATGCGTGAAGAACCTAATTGATCCTCTGTTGTGTGACTTACTCTCCCAATAACTTGAGCTTTAGGTGAGGGCTTGGGAATTCATGATTGGTTTTTAATATTTAGCATGTCCTTCGTGCAATGCAAGAGGTCATTGGGCTTGAATTGTGGGCAATGGATGGACATACCTTCCCTTGTGTTGAAAACTTGAAATTCAACTTATAAGAAGTGGAGTAGCAGGGATTGAACTTCTGATCAGTTGGTCATAGAAATATCTAATATGCCATGTCAATGACTCAAGTACCAACTCTCTAAGTAGCTTAAGCTTTATGGTGAAAGTTCTGGATTGGTTTTATATCTCTAATATGTACCTTTTTCTTTTAAATGGAAACAATATTGCATTGTTTTTGAGAGATGTGGACAAAAGGTAGCAATTGACAATCTATGAAGAAGTACTGCTGTTTTATTTGTCGGAAATAATAGATGTGTTTTTGTTTCACTTCAGAATTCTCCTCCGTAGATATGGTTAGGTATTAACCGATGACTATTTAACTTGTTTCAAATTTTTTTGTTATTCTCTTATTTTGTTGGTTTAATACATTAGTTGGTTTCTAAACTTTTAGAGAATTTTTAATTAGATCCTGAGCTAAAAAAATTTGTAATTAGATCCTTGATCTTCTACAAGTTTTGTAATTGAGTCCCTAGAATTAGTTTGTGATAGTTTGAAAAAATTTACAATTTGTGGCGGTTTTACTACCTCCAAGGACTCATACAAAATGTAAATATCTTACAAAATTGTAAAATATCAAAGACCTAATTACAACTTTTTTTAGTTCAGGGACCTAATTAAAAATTCTCCAAAAGTTTAGTGACCAACTGACATATTAAACCTATTTTGTTTTACACACTAATGTAGATGTTGGGCTATGCTGTGTTATATACACTATGGATTTTTCAGCTTTCTTGTTTCTGTGTTTTGTGTGCACATTAATGTCTCGCAGCATCATAGTTATAGCCTTTTCATCTTCAATTTTATCAAATGTCACACATTGGATACTACTTATGTATTTTGTACTAAAATGCCCTGTACAACTGCAGCATTTTTGACTCTGGCAATAATGATCTCAACAATGCGCAAGTTCAAACTTCTGAGTTCAAAAATATGCCTGATGGATGGGAAACAATATCAAAAAATCAAGAAGGAAATGTATGGGAGATGTCCCAGAGAGAAGAAGATATACTTCTCCAGGAATTTGAACGACGTATTGCCTATAGCAAGTTTCAGGTATGTATAAAAATAGTAGATTGACATGTTGCTTTTCTAATCCAAATGTAAAGCATTGGTGTTGTTTTTGGGAATCATGAAGTATAATGTCAGATATCTTGGCGTTTCTTCCTAAATTTTGCTCCTTTTGTCATTCACAACTTTATAAACTTTCATGCAGATTGCTAGTTTTATCAAGACTCACATATTTAGCCGCAGGAGGCCAATTGATGGGTGGAAATATATGATAGAGGTGGTGGGACCAAATGCTAAGAGAGGGAAGGGTAGTGTTTCTAGAGTACCAAGTCTATCTGATCCCTCTACCCAACCATTCAAAGAGGAGAAAAATTTAGTTGATAAGACTTACGTTCCTCTTGAGAGAAGGTAGCTTGGTCATGTTTTGTTGTGTAATCTCTTTTATTATGCAGAAGTCGTTTGATTCAAAAATTGGTGAATAAAGGACAGTTACTGCTACTTAGCCTTTACTGACAACAGATGCTGTCCATGGAATCTCGGTTAAGGTTCAATACCCTGCATGAAGTTTAAAAGCAAGTGACAATATGACCCAGGATGAAAAGCAAAAAGGAATTTTCTCTTTTGCCATATTAAATGTTACTCCAAAATGTGGAGTAATTAAACGCAGGCATTCAGGATTAAACAGGGGGATGTAATCGAGGATATTAAAAACAGGTGTTTAATATCTGTAGCTATTTTTTTTATCAAAATTGACTGCTGGACACCAAAAAGCTATTTGAGACCTAGAGAGAGAAAGACAGAAACGTAAGTATGATACGTAATATGATGTAATAAGAAGAAGGAGATAGAGAAAAATAATAAGTGTTAATGAGGTGTTTGAAGTGGAAAAATGTACATGGATCATTATTCTATTGTTATTTACTCATCCTAATCACATGAAGAATACATGAGAGGATTCAAGCAGGAGTTTTGATAAATGAGGTACATTATATTCATTGAACTTGTAGAACTAGTAAAGAATTGATGTCCTCTGTGCCTACTAAAGCATTGTAAACAATTAATCCCATGAGACTGATGTGTCTACTTATTGCATCAATATACTTAGCAATATGAGATACCTTGTTTTGAGCGTGCACCGGTGAGTGCATTTCAATGAGAGGGCAAAATGGGAAATAAATGAGAAGAAACTTGCATTTGATCAGAACGCTGCTGACTGAGAATCGAAATTGGAAACAATATCATGGCTGAGGTTCAGACCAAGCTTATTTTGTACTAAGTTGTCTTGCTTTGTTGTTCGTTGATGCGTCTAGAACACAAATAAGGCAACTGTATTATATCGGAGTAGTAACAATGGATTGAGTCTAGATATCATACTCAAAGAGTTGATATGGAGTATTTTTCAAAGAAATTTCTAAGTTGTCTAGGTTGTTAAAATTAAAAAGGGTTGAATGTAGGAATTGAAAGAAATTTTGCCTAGAGTAAAATTTGAATTCAGTGAGACAAAACTTAGGACTAGGGGTTCACCAATGCCTTTGACTCCCTTTCTCCTTAATTAAAATGTAATCTTATTTCTCAACTCAATTGTCAATTTCTCTCTATCAAATTATTTCACAACCTTTGGTTATGGGTTGTAAAAACTCTTTCCTGTATTAAATCCCTAGTTGGTCATACAGCGGTTTAATTCAAGAAAGGAATAAGAGTAAAGAGAGTAAACGGGTTTGATTGAGGGTTCAGTTTATAGTTTGATCATTCAACTTTAAAACCCAATTACCTTAAAGGTCTACCAATTAATTATGGTATGGTCACTAGTTAATTAATTGATTAAAAACATGCAAGGAGTGATTAGTTTCAAACAATAAACTAAATGTGTTAAGGCAATTCAATTGAAAGAGAAAAGAAAAATAACATTAACAATTAAAAAGGGGTTCTGGTCATTTCAAGCATGGCTACACTACAATCATAACAGAGAAACAATCCATTACAATGTGGAACATTAGAAACCAAAGAAAAACCTTAACAAAAAGGCCAATCCTCAATCTTTGTCTAAAGAGATATAGGGGAAGTCTTCTGAAGCTTTGGGGAGTTTTTTCTCAGCCAAAAACCAAAAAGAAAAAAAAAAGTAGAATGAGAATGAGTTTTTGGCTGTATAAACTCTTCATTTAAAATCCTTAATGGGCCTGTGAGCCTGACGGAAACACGACCATGCATATTGAAGCACGGCCATGCATATTCTTCATGAGCGGAGTCTTGAAAATTAAGTACGGTCGTGCATAGTGAAACACGACCGTGCTTCTTCTCGTAAGCGTAACTCTAAAATAGAAGCATGGCCGTGCATAATCAAGCACAATTGTGCATCCTTGGCAGTTGCACCTCTTCCTTTAAAGTTAGCCATTTCTTCTAAAATGTTGCTCCTTTCATCCCCTGTACAAATATAGAAAAAAATGGGTCAAAATATGCATGACGATAAGTTGTACTTAACAATTAGAGACCCAAATTCTTCATGCTAACCATAATAATTGAGGGTTTATCATTTGTTTGTAATGTAACCAGTATTATTGCATGATTCTATCTTTGCATGTTAATGTATAAGTCCTAGTGCCACTTATATGTTAAACAAATTTATCTTGTTATTTGTCAAGTTTTAGCCATGTATCCATGAGCTAAGTTTTTTCTTTGGCACAACAGATTGCTGGCTATATGATATTTCAATTGATAATTTGAAAAGAGAACAATTTAATGGAGCCAAATGTTTGACAAATTTTTTAGTATAATGGTAACAAGAAGGCTTGAACTTTTAATTTTACCCAAATATATCTAAAATTTTCACTACTAGTTCAATTTTAATGGATTAATTTATGAGAAATTTCAAAAGAAGAGCTCATGGTATACTTTGTCACACTTTATCTTTTAATATTTTTTATTATTAGGTAAAATTTTATGAGCTTGGGTAGTAAAAAGGTTTAATATATCCATAGATTCTTGAACTTTTTAAAAAATTTTAATTAGGTCCCTAAACTAAAAAAAATTGTAATTAGATTCTTGATCTTCTAAATTTTTGTAATTGAGTTTGTAAAGTTAATTTATGACAGCTTGGAACCACAAGAAAATTTACAATTTGTAGTGGTTTTACAAATTCTAGGAACTCAATTACAAAAATTTAGAAAACTAAGGATCTAATTATAATTTTTTTAGTTTAGGGACCTAATTAAAATTTTCTAAAAAATTCAGGGACCTACGGATGTATTAAATCTAATAAAAAATGATAATTTTTTGTTGGTTTAATTACCTTTTTGGTCTCTATAATTGTGCAAATTTTTTCTTTTGGTCCCTATAGTTAGAAATAATTCTTTTTAATCTTTATACATGCACTTTCGATATTGGTTTAGTCCCTACCATTTTAAACTGCGACAAATTGAATAAAAAACACCAAAAAATGTCAATTTGTGACAATTTTACACTACCAATTTTTTTTTTGTGACGGTTTTATTTTACAGAATTAAAACATACTTGATGGCAATGATCAAACTGATATAAAAAATGCATATATAAGAACTAAAATGGATTATTTATAACTATAGGAATCAAAAGAAAAAATCTGCACAATTATAGGAACTAAAAAAGTAATTAAACCTTTTTTGTTCCATCTTTTTTATTCCAAATTGGAGGGAGCATGAGACAAAACAATGTTCCTTCTTATTTCGTCTCAAATGGGAGGGAGCATGAGACAAAACAATGGTAATAGATGGTACATGTTCCATCCCATTCCATCTTGTTATAAATTCGTATGAAATTATATCTTTGCATGTGACAGATTTACTCCATTATGTGACCAACCTTGTGTTCTAATAGCGAGAAAACAACGTAATCTTAGATTATATGTTAAATGTTGGGTGGGTAGTAGAGCGATATATTCAAATCCTTTCCTGCTACTTCATCTTTCGGCTCAATGGTAGCCTCAATGCCCCCCCAAAGATGGGGGAGGGACAAATGCTGTCTGGCTTCTTTGGACCTACGGAAAATCCGTGTTCATTTTGCAGAACTATGTTGGATGTTTGTCTTGTTATCTGCTGTGCTGGTGATATGATTTCTTATTTATAAATTATAAACTAAGTACAAATTTTTTATACTCTAAACAGAAGACATTCCACAAAAGAGAAGGAGGATGAGTGGTGGGCTTGAAATGGAACCAGATCATTGGAGCGGCATGATATAGTTGCTTCATTGAATGTAGCAAGAGCTCCACCCTCTTGAAACTAAAATAACATTTTCTTTTATCGATGATGTAGTTGAATTAGTAACACTTCGACTGAATGGATGATAGAGTTGAGTTTGATAACTAACACTGATAATGACCAGTTCCAAGATCGCCACACCTCATCAATTCTGCCACGGCCTCTGCAAGATTTTAATTTTTAGCAACTTCTTATTTTTCTTTTACCTCGTGTGTTCATCAGGGCCTTGTATTCACGCGTGGAAGCACTGCACAATTTTTGTCCTGGATTTCTTTTAGTCTTCAATGTATAAATTGAATGTATATGCACAATTTTTGTCAAATTAAGCTCAGTGAAAATAAGTCAATGTGGTTATATCTATATTTACTTGAAGTAGGAATAGAAATATCAAATTTTTGTTGGCGTGAAAGGATTGACAAAAATTGGCATGATTTCTCTCATTCCCCGTCATTTTCTCCCTCTTCTATCTTTCCTCCTTATGTCTTTATAGGTAGGCTAACTTGATGAAATGTCTCAACCTGAACTAAACATATCTAAAGTCACTAAGTTCATAAGTCATGCACTTAAATAACTATTAAAGTATTGTCATGGTGATACTACAGAGAAAAGTTTTAGGGTTAACACAGTTAATATATATAATCATCATCAAAGATCATATAATTTCCATTCCTCCTTGCTCTAGCTTCTCTGTCAGCCTGCATATCAACAATCTATAAGTATTTTTCTATGAATAAAATAAGCATAGTTTGCACATATTTTCATGTTTAAATTGCATTAAAAAAGGGCTATTTCCTATTAATTCAGTGCATGAAATTGACAAAAAATAACTATAATTTACAACTAAAATCTTCAATGAGATTCTTGGTTTTATATTTCATGTATACAAATGGATTGGGCTGAGAGTTTTTCCTTCAAGCAATTCACAACCAAATTAGTTATAAATTTTATTTTAGAGTAGTTTTCATATCCTGGCATTGCTACGAGTTAAAATAAGAAATAAAAAGCCAATTGTGTAATATATGCCGAATAATGAGATAAATCTCCCAATTCTTCGTAACATAAGTCTCAGAATAGGTACATCAATCATGTTTCTGGTCTTCCTCCTAGGAATTATAATATGCCAATAAGCTTTTTCAAATTCTTATTTTTAAGATCAAAGTACTATTTCTAATTCATAATTTAATGTACGAGTTTTATATATTTTAAATTATCCAAGGTTTTAGGGGAAAGTCAGATTCAGTGAGATTAACTCTGAAACTATATATACTTTTTAACTAGAAAATTTGGACAATGTGTACCTTGGTTATGAGTCTTTCAAATGCTTCAGTTCCATGCTCTTCCATATATCTCTCAGCAGCAGTAAGGACATCATCCTGCTTACTAAATATGTTCTTTCGTGGAACATACCACATTTGAGAAGCTCCTGGGATTTGTGGCATTTGTGGATTCATATAGAATGGTCTAACGTAGTGCCTATAAACATGTGCTGCCCCATTAAAGTTTGGAAGAACCAGCCAGCAACTGAGTATCAACTTAGCATAAGGCCATATGGCAAGCCTGAAATTAGTAACACAATTACATTGGAAACTTGAAGTGGAACTGGAAACTTCTTAAACCTTTTCTTGCCTAGCAAAGAAAGTGTGAGAACCTTTTGAAGGACAAAAACAGATAATAACAAAGATATACTAAAGAAACAGTGACTGAAAATGAAATTTTCCCCAAAATGATAACTAAAAATGTAAATCACTTGTGCTATTCATAAATTATTTGAATCCGATTTCATCAAGTTCATTTATTTAACTACACAAATAAGTTCAAACTTAAAATTAAGTTCCATTATTTAAATGAATCAAACTCAACATTGTAGGTTTAATATTAATAAATTATGCATGTGTGTATTACTGAAAAAATTGTAACTTTAGTTATGCATTTACTTGTAATTTTATTTATAACTATCTTATATCTACAGTTTAGTTAACACTACTTTCTAAGAATTATATTGAGATAAATGGCCTTTCAATCCTCTTTAAAAAAAATCTTGTATCTCCATCATTAAAACTTTATCTTTTACTCTAAGTCATTTATATATTGAAATACATTAACAAAAAATTATATATTAGTTCTATTTTTATTTATTGTACAGCATAAAGATGTTTGTTAAATTTTAAATTAATAACTTAGAAATAAATCCAATAAAATATTTGATAAAAGAAAAAAAAAATCAAATTAAAATGAGTTAAACTGAAACTTCATATTTTGAAATTATATTTGACAAAAATAGCTTACACGCTAGCTGAAAGATGAAAAGCTAATTATTAGTTGAAAACTATTAGTTAAAAAATGTTAAGGCAATTTATCGAATTAGAAGTATTTGATAAAATTAACTATTGAATTGGCAGATAAATGTAATAAAATAATATAAAAAGATATATTTATATATTTTTTTATTTTGTAGAAAAAATATATTTTAGGTAATTATAATTTTAAGTTTTTTAGTTAATGTTAAACTCTTATTTTTTTTTTTTAAGGATCAAATGTTTTATTAAATATAATTAGTAAATAAACATAAATAATATAAATAATGTAATATGAAAGGAAATAGTAACTGATAAATTTTAATAAAATATTGCAGATAAAAGCAAAAATAATAATAATAATAAATTATTAACTTAAATGCTGCTTAATGTTTGAAAAAAAGCTATAGGTTAGCAAGATAAACTTGTTCTCCAGATACTTTTATTTTGGTCAAAAACTTGCACACTAGTTAAATAAATTATAAGCTAATTGAAAATCACTTCCAAACACACTTATAAACAAATTAAACTCATCCTTTGTCACTTTAAATTTGACTTATTTCAAATTTAAAATGAAATAAGCTAAAATAATCATTTTTTTTTCACAAGCCAAATTTTTTAAGACTCGTTAATACCCCTAATAACATTCAAACAATTAACAAAAAAAAATTACATACAAAAGTCTAGTATAACTTGCACTACATTACACCACCAATATATAGCATCCAAAAATGTGTAGATTCACTCCTTAACTTACACTTCAAGAACTTTGGCAAATGTTAGCTCAAAGAGTGTGATCAAAGAATAGAGAACCCAATACGTGAGCCATTGTTGATCATCAGTACTAGACCTGGTCTCTATGGCCTTGATTGAAGCATATCTGTAACAAACACCAAAAGATACGCTCAGTCACTCACAAACCAAAACCTCAGATACGCATTGCTCCACTTTAGTGCAAAAGTCACATTCACAAAACAAAAGCATACTTACAAAGGGTAAACGAGGGTGACCAAGGGCCTGAATAAAAAGTAAACAAAAAAAAAACTCCCAGATCAAAATGATTCAATGTAACATACACAAAGTTAAAAAAGAAAAAAAAAGAAAATCTGAGTCTTCATCATATAATGGCATCCAAGCTTAATGATATAACAGAAAAGAGACATACAGAGCAAGAACATCGAAGTTTTTAGCGACCACTTGGAGAAAATTGTTGCCGGAAGTACCCATATGTTGCAATGCTGTTCTGTTTTCTTCTCCTTTTCTGGGTAGAACTCAGAAAGAGGGTTAATGAAGAGAGACAAGGGAAACAGAGAGACTTGAAAAGAGGACACTAAAAAGTAAGAAAGAAAATGAAAGTAAGTTGACAAAGGAGTCCTTAACAAAAAGCTTATATTGTTTATTCATTGTTTTTTTTTAATTTTTTTTATCATATTAATTATTTTATGTGATGCTAACAATTTTCTTTATATTATTATTTAATCACAATCTGTTATATATAATAAGTTTATAAATTTATTTTAAAAGTCATACAAATGACAATTTTTAATTGGTTAATAGTTTAATTTTGAATAGACTATTAATTTGGTCTTTGAAATATTACTTTTTTTTTAAATAGTTCTTAAACTAATGAAATTACATAAGTAGTCTTTAAAGTATTAAAAATTATGTTATATAGTTCTTCAAATATAGAAAACTTCTTCAAATTAGTCCCCACTAGAGACTAAATTGATGAGTATTCAATATTTTAGAGACTACTTATACAATTTTATTACTTCAAAGATATTTAGGAGAGATGGTGTACTTTAGAGACTAAATTAATGCTTTTTTTTTTTTACTAACAATGTATAGAAATTAAATTTTTATTTAGAAAAAAGATATTTGGACACCTCTTGGATGTAGACACCGAGTTAGAGATAGGAAGAGAGGAGAAATAAATGATTGATATGATTGACGATACAATGTAACAAAAGAGAGAAATAGGGAGAAATAGTGGGTGTTAATGAGATGTTTGAACTGTGTAAGTATCAAAAAAGGACAAAACTTAAGTACAGTTCCTTGAATCCTTTTAATGTTGTCTTTAATTAAAATTGAAGTTTTATCTCGATAATTTGTATTAATCTTTAATGTATGTGAATTATTAAAGTAAAGTTCCAAATTTGAATAGAGAACAACACTAAAAACACTTAAGAAACTACATTTAAGTTTTTTTCGTAAAAAAATCATGGCTCTTCTTATTTTATTACACACTTTCTTTCTTTATTCATTTTTTTATTGAACTTTTTTTATAAAAAATATATAAATATAATCTGTATAAAAAAATGATTTTCAAAAAATCAAAATGTATTAACGCACGACAACAGAGGCACCGAAATCTGAATCATCTGATGTTTGTTTCCTTCTGGACCGTACATCGACACGGTTACGCAGTGATAGGGTTGTCACTGCCAGCTGTCGTCCACGCATCTCACTCTTTTATGTTTAATAAATATATTTTTAGCATCTCAAAATACAACGCCTTCTAATTTATCTTCTCAACAAAATTCCCATGAATTACGCCCGACATAAAGAGGATCAGATTACGAGATTTATTATACGCCTACATAGTTCTACAAAAATAGTTTTATGAACAAGTATGAATATTAAATGATAATTTTCATATCTAAGACATAATGTAATCAATTATACTACTTTCCTTTTTTTTTTGTCTGTCATTTAAGATTTTTTTATATAAACTGAGAAATACAATAATTTTTTTTATTTTTCATAAAATAGTTTTAAAGTTTTCAACTATACTTTTTCTTATTTTTATTCCACAATAAATACATACTAGTTGTAAATGTGTAAATTAATTAACAATTAGATAAAAAATAAGGGTATAATTGATAAAGAAGTAATTAATATTATCTTGAATTTTAAAAATGACAAATAAATGAAAACAATTTTAAAAAAAAAACTGACAAATAAAAAGGAATAGAGGAAATACTTAATTAAGGGTTTTTTTTTTACTGTAAATGTTGAAGATAATGAGAATTGGGAGAATCGTTGATTCTTTCCTTTCAAAAGCAGGTTCTAATGAATTTAGTAAATGAAAAAAAAATATATGAGAACTATACTATAAACATTTTATTTATAATTAAATTATATTCAATAATTGTTTAAAATAAAAGCACCTTTATGTATGATTTGTATATTTTTATATATGAATATAGTTAAATGGTTTCTCTAAAAAGTTACATCGTCAAAAGATGATGAAAATACTAATTAAATTTTAGTAAGTATTTCAAATATAATGCGTATATATACGTATAAGTAAAATATAGAAAAAAAAAAATATAAACTTTACTGCTAGGATGATAAAAGAATCTGTATCCGCTGATTACTTCCAGATTGGATTTAGAGAATTTAACGGATACTTGCAGATAAAGTAAATGAATCTTTTTTGTCTACCCATTTATTAATCGAGTAGATAGTAAGCTACCAGTGTTTGTGGGTACCTACGATTTAAAATTTTTCTAATTATATATAAAGTAAGTTGTTATAATTTATTTTCAGTATAAATATATGTTTTAAAATTGTTTATTAGTATTTTTTTTTTTATGTACAATGGCAGCACCAAAATTAGAACCTAAGACTTTGTGCATATTATCTAATCATCCTCAATAGCCAACCCTAGTCAGTTATTTTTTTTAATATAAAAATATGTTTAAAAAATATGTATTTTATGTTTTATTTTATTTTTGACTATTTTTTGTATTTTAAAAAATATTCGTAGATGCCTATAAATATTTATAAAATCTATGGATCTACACTTGACAAATAGCCATGCATATATAAAGTAGGTATGAAGCAAATTTTTATCTAATGAGATGGATGACATGAGGTTATTACTTGTACCTGCCTTACCCTATTGTTGTCTCTAGTAAGAATATTCAAATTAAATTCTACAAAAATTAAGAAACTAAATTGTTGCATGAGAAAGAAAAAAAGTATAGAGATATTTTATTTTTCCAAACGCATATTTAAATTTATTACATATGAGGATAAATTACCTTTGATCAATAATGATTTTGTGTTATTAGTTTATGTTAAATAATAAAGAATTCTTCACCTATAATGTTATAAAATACTTAAATAATTGAATAAATTTAATTTTAAAATACTTATGATTTTTTTAATCATTTACATTAGAGTAAATCACACTAACTTTTTTGAGGTTTTCTAAGATTGCCCATGACCCTCCCTATTTTGTTAACATTTACAATAACGGAACAACCTCCCTTATAAGAGTAAATGATGTAATATTTTTCAAATAATTAAAGGAATTTGTGTAATATATAGGAGATGTCACTATAATATTTTTCAAACAATTAAGGAAAGTTGGTGTAGAGGTAAAAATAGAAGGGGGTATTACAGAGAATCTAACAAAACTTCATGTTAGTGTAATTTACTCTTCACATTAATATGTTCTTTGATTTATTTCCCATATAATTGGCTAAATATAGTTTCATGTAAGGCTAGTTTAAAAAACATCATTGAGTGGCATCATTCTTCTCTAAATCATAATATGGATATTGAAGTGAGTTATTATTTTAGTCTATGAAATTGTAGGATGTTGTGAATTTAATCATTAAAATTTTGAAATAGTCTCTGAAATTGAAGATTGTTAATGAAATCAGTCTAACTAACATCTCAAGTCAACTAATGACACCAAGTTGACCAACACGTGACAACCTTGTAACAAGAAATTACCATTTCAGTTTCTGAATTTGTAGTACACCACAAACCTAATCCTTGAAATTATTAAAATTCCAATAAAATAAAAAGAGAGAAAAAAAAAAGACGTTAAATAAAACATAAATATATAATAACTAACAAGGTCAAACACGTTGATGTGACATATTAAGTGTCTTGTTAGCTCCTATATTGACTTGCATGCCAACACACAACAACCTAGTCACAATGACCATTTTAATAGTGTATTTAACAATGTTCATCTTCTTCCTTTTTCTTCCTCCTAGCTTTTGTTCAAAAGTATCCTTAAATCATAGGATGATGCTATTTGGATAAATTTCTCCATAAATACTTATAGGAGAATAAAATAAGGTAAAATGAATTGAATTTCTTTTATAAGCTAAAATGAACTTATGCGCTTGATTTTTATAAAAACTCTCTCATTTAACTTCTCCAAAAGCTGAAGTGTATAAGTTAAGTTTAGTTTATGGGAGAAGCTTAATTCAATTTTTCTTCTTATTTTCTCTTCCAATAAGTACCTACAATTTTTTTTTTTTATCTAAACAAGGTCTATATGCAAAACAAAAACTCTAAGAGAAACAGCATAAAGGCAAAAAAGATGGATAATGTAGGACCATTTGCATAGTCAAGATATAACAAAAAAGGCACAAGTGAGAGTAAGGGTGTATTTGTAAAGTTCAAGGATCAAGGATTGGGAAAATAAGAATTGTAATTTGCAATTTTACCATTGTGATTTAAGAACAATTATATGAACCTTTATAATTCATAGGAATTCAGGGAGGGATTTCCACATATGAACTCTGCCAAATATATGTTGAATATAATTTGTGAACTATTTTGAACATATTAAAACTGTGATTCTGATTATGAAGCATATTGTAGTTTTTTGTCAGATGATGAATCAAACATTATTATTTTGCTTGGATTGATAAAGGAGTGAAGTATATGTAACTGATGCAGATGGAAGAGAAAAAATATTAGGGCAAAACTAATGTCAAAAGGTTGATAGTATAGTGATTGAAATTATAATATTAAGATATTGTATAACTTTAAGATTTATGACAATAATTTTGATGTCCAACTAGTCAAATAACTTTGAGTGGAGGTGACATCTAAACTAACTTTATTGACAATTTTCAATTTTACGAACTAAGTTTATAGTGCTTTATAATTTTAGTGACTAAAATAGTGATTCCCTATGACTAAACTATCACACTTAATGTGTCACATCAACATATGTAATGTTATTAGTTGATTGAGAGTGATGACGGAATTAACTTGACTAACGATATTTAATTTTAAGAATTATTTTAATATTTTAATAATTTCAAAGACTAAATTCACAATACCTTTCCATTTTAGAGGCCAAAATAACGATTCACTCTTATGTCATTCTTCTTTATTTCCACAATAATTTTATTTGATTATCATGAGAATATCCTCATATGTTTTAGGGTTATGCATGGATTGGTTTTCTTAAAAAATCAAACCAAACCGTTTTAACCGGTTTGACTTTTGATCCAAATATTCAAACCACTTTAGAAAACCAAACCGGTTTGATTCTAAAACACAAAAGATAGAAATTGCAGCAATTGAGGTTGCAATAGGTCCACCAAGCAATAGAATTAGCAAATATAAACACAAGATTGGTAAAAGGGTACTTCAAATAAAAGGGTACATAAGTTTTGACTCTAAAAGTTCAAAGAATATCCAAAACTACACTTTCTTAGGAAACCTAAAGCCTATGTAATTGCACCACTGACTAGGTGAATTAAGGGTAAAAAATACAAACGCATGTAATTGCATTAACAACGCATCAAATACAACTAGTAACATTAAACAAATAACAACAAATGTATCAAAAGCAATTTGAAAAATATCTTAAACAAGAATTACGATGTCTAAATCATATCACTAAGTACATAATGATCCTAATAACTAAAAGAAATAAAAAAGAAAAAACAATCTTCATTCTTCAGTCATCATCAAATGTAATGGAGAAGGCTGAACTAGCAATGTTCTGTGAGGGAACCATTTTTGCAAAATGAAGAAAAGCAACCTTAGTTATCAGTTATAATATAATAAGTACATAATACAATAATATAGTATAAAACGAATCTTGTTACCTTGTTCAATTTCTCTAGCTCCTTGAAAAACCTTAATTTCATTTAGAGACAATGGTGAGGGTGTTCCTTTAAGCCAATCTTGTGTGCAAACAAATACTTCCACCTTTTGCGACTGTAAGAGAACTGTGATGCGACCAAGAACTCTTCCTCTACTACTAAAGGCCGATCCAAAGGCCATGGTAGAGACAGGTATAGCAAGCAAATCTCTTGCCATGTTTGCAAGAATTAGAAATCGACCTAAGTTTAGCTTCCACCAATTTAAAATATTCAAATCTCCATGACTCTCTTTTAAAGCTTCCCCCAAGTATTTATTTAATTCAAATTTATTGGAGCCAATTAATTGACAAAACTGGTTAAAGCTATAAGGATCATCACTACCTCGTTCATTAGGATAAGCATCTCGTGATTTCAAACTCATCTCTCCCACTATTATACTCTTCAAAAAGTAACATCAAATTAGATTCCCCTTTCTCTTTCAACTTGGATGCTATGTCACCATTGTGTCATATCGTAAGTGACGGGGGTCTGTCTGGGAGCGTTTGTTTATTTTTAAAAAATCCAAATCAGTTATTATAAGTGCATCAAACTATTTTGTAAAAACGGTTTGGTTAACTGAACATATTTTTAAAACGGATCAGTTTGATTTCATTTTAGATCAATTCAATTCAGTTATATTATAAATTGTATCGATTTCGATTTTTTGCCCACCCTTAGTATATTTTAGAATTTTCTCTCTTTCCTTTCTCCACCTTTTTAGTCAAAACACACTCTTTTTCTCTTGTTCCTCTTTTTCTGCGAGGGGAGAGTTGTTGTGTGGGATTTAATTCCAAAACGCAAAGTATTTTTCTACCATTTTTAAATGGTTTAAATATGTTTTTAGTCCCTATAGTATACTCGTTTTATGGTTTTAGTCCAATCACTATTCACATAGGCATGATGTTTCTTAAATAATAAGGACTAAAATGAATATTTGCCAATATAGAAGGGATCAATATTAAAATTTTACAATTTTATAAAGACTATAAAAATAACACAGAGACTAAAATCGTAAAACAAAATTTTGTAAAGATCAAAATAAATCAAAAAAATATAGGAATTAAAATCATAAAACGAGTATATTATAGAGATGAAAAACATACTTAAATCTTTTCCAAATTCATCAAAGACTTTTTGTTAAAATATTTTTATCGATTACTCATTTAATAATTTAAAAATTATAAGGTAAAACAAATGAATTATAGGTACATCTTATTAAATATTTGAAGACAAACATTTAAAGTCCTCATAACTTTTGAGGACATTAAAGTTTTTTAATAGCAAGGTATATCATAATAAATTTCTATTTTATAAAGTCTATTTCATCATATCATGGTATATGAACCAATATGGTATGAGTGACAGATAATCATATTTTTTAAGCATGTAGTGAGGGGTTCAATCCTTAGATTCAAGTGTATATAATTTTTTTTTTAAAAAAGACCAGCTCTTTAAATAAATCTTAATACTGCAAGAAATATATGGTTCTTAGCTAAGAGATACTCCGAGTTCACCCAAAAGAATATCATGGTATATGACATTTCTTTTCGTTAACATATGGAATTTGTTTTTATATCATTAGGCGAATTAATGGACATGTAGGGAGAGGCAGCCACTCAATACTATATTTTAATTCTGCTGTCCGTTGCTTTTTAATTTTTAAAGATTATTTTAAAGTTAACATATATACATTTGTTAACTGAGACTCCCTTTTGATGTTCACGCTTTTAAATTTGACATAAATATATAATAATTTCTTTAAAACAATTTTTTATGATCATTAAAATTTATTAGGACTCAAATAATAATATATATATCTCGTTTTTATCTAATAAATCTCTTAATTTCATGAAATACAATAAATTTTAGTTAATAATAAAAAATATATTAAAAGAACGTTAAATAATGCGATGCTAAAATTTATGGCACATTGTCGTTCAAAACCATAAGGAAATAATTGGTAGCCCAAGAAAGACAAATCGAGGTCGAATAATCTTGGGCTATCCATTGTGTTTTGGGCTATTACAACATGATTGTAGGGCTTGGGCTCTTTGATTCTTGATCGAGTTTATAACTGGAAAATGATAATTACACCTCTAATTAATAAATATACTTTTCTTTCTCTCTTTTTTTTTTTTTTCAATTCCTTAAACACCTTTCTAATTTATTCTTTAATTTCAAATCATTCTTGTCGAGGCTTTCTTTCCAGAAACTACTTTTCCGCTTAACCCCTTCCTTCGCCACTCACCTTCATTTTCAAAATAGGCAATTACTTTTTTTGGGAAAATAGTATCTGATAGTACTAAAAAAGCCAAAATCAAATGTACTTGAAACACAGTCACATACCGCCTAACACGATTGATGAAAATGCACAGTCACTTTGAGAGAAAACCCATATGTATATTACATATCACAGTATTGCGAATGTTTATTCATGTATATTACGAATGTTTATGATTTTGTCGATAAAATTATGTAAAAAAAATATTATTTTTGATAGAGAAAAAAAGAGCGGGGATGGAAATAGATGTAAAGAGTTTAAAGAGTAATTAAGATGGAAGTGTAAAAATAAGATTTAAAGAATGATGAAGATGTGGTATAAAAATAGAGTTTAAAGAATAATGAAGATAAAGTGTAAAATTAGGGTTTAAAGAATAATGAAGATGAAATGTAAAAATAAGATTTATATTATTTTTATATAAAAGAGTATTTTTGATAATAAAGAATTATATAAAAAAAGAATTTATACTTATTAATTAAAAGGGGTATAAATATTAAAAGCCTTATAACAATCCGAATTATTTTGGTTTTGATTATTCTTGGGCCTGCTGTGCTGGCATCTGTCTTAATTGAAGTACGTACACGTGTGAATTATACTCACCGGAGAGATGAGAGTATTTTTCAATTCCACCCATTCAGATTAGTAGTTGATGATATCAGAGTGATGCAATCTAGAATTAATTGAAGTTGTACATTCACTCCCACAGCCATACCCTTGTAGAGGACAATAGTCAATATGGTGCAATAGACTTTTATGGTAGAATAAGAGAACAAAAATCAACAATCGTTCGTTCGATCGCAGCTGTGACTGACCCATATTAATATTATAAAAACCTTGACAAATTCTCTACGAGGAAATGTCCCTTCATAAAGCTAAGCTACTAAGAGGATGCTTGTTTAATACAATATTTTCAAGACCAACCACCTGATTTTACGTTTCTTCTAATTTTGCATGACAACCAATTATGTTTCAACTACCACGGTTAAATACACAGCCAGGTTGTACGTTCATGTGTATCTATTTTAATTCTTCCTCTTCACGTTCCTTTTACGACATACAAAGATTTGACAAGTAATTAATTAAACAAAAGCTAAATGATTAAATGATTTCGAGCTATGCTATACCAACCATGTCCCAACTTCAAAAGTTAAATATTGTTCAATTCTTGGCACAGTAGAAAAAAGAAAGACTCAAAAAAGTGAGTTTTTTAATGGTTAAATTATTCACTTAGTTTCTATAATTATTCCTATTTTAAGTTTTAATTCTTATAAAAGAAAATTGTATGTTTTAGTCCTTACACATATATAAAAGTTAAGTTCTGGCCTTGTCGCTAACACCAGAGAAGACTTTCTGATAGTGCAAAAAACTATTACAAAAATTTTTCTTCTAGTAATAAATCGTTTCAAAAAACCGTATAGAAACTAATAATTTTCAGGTATAAGGACAAAAATTTAAAATAATGACAATATATAAGAATTAAGAGAATAGTTTAACCTTTTTTAATTTTTAAAATTATATGACTTTTTTTTTGTTTTTTTGTAACGGGAGCATCGTCTAAAGGATCCTAATTTTTTATTTCTTTTTAAAATCTTCGACCATAGATGTCCCTTAAATCAAAGTGATGCTTGAGTAATGTTTTTCCCAAAATGGCGGTTCCAAAATTCGAATGCGCGAATAAAATTATCCTAAACTAGAGTCCACTTCCAATGCAACCAACCATTCTTAGGTTAGAAGATCCATATTTGACTAAATATGTATAATTGTAAAGTAGATATGATGTTAAATTGAACAAATAATGGATACATGCCTAATTAGTTATTAACTGATCCCCAACTAATTATTATCTTCAACTAATTCCAACTATGAGAATATACCATTACTTGCTAGTTGGCACCAGGTCCTCACAAAATATTCAATTACAATATATAAATGATGCGGTCAACTAATCAATTTATAAACATGGCCTTTTTAATGTGTTAGCAATATGTATATATATCAGTAAAAAAATGTGCTAATTATCTATGTAAATAGAGACTGAATTATGGGTGGTTAGGGATATCAGATACATACAAACATGATGAATGTTGAAATTATACCTAGGCCCCACGTTCTGACCAATCCAACCGTTTATTTGGGTAATCCTTAATGACTTTCTGTTTGTATTCAAGTTTGCTTTCAGATTCATACAGTAACTGCATTTAAAAAAAAAAGATGGGTATCTATCGCTGAATAAGGAAAAACTACAGTACTTTTCGTTGGGCCTATATATGAAATCAGAATTCAGATGTACGGAGTTCCTTGCGCACGACAAAAATGACCTCCCTACTGATTCAATGGTAAAGGAGTTAGGTTTGAAACAAAGCTTCAACTTAATTAACGATACAAGGCGTGAATTGGAGTTCATTACAGCTTAAAAGGATGTGCGCATATAAAGATTAATCGTTTTGCCCAACAAAAGATTTTTTGTTTTTCCTTATAGAATGATGTCGTTGGTACTTGAACTGTCAATTCTCAAGAAATTAATTTGCTTATTACAAGTAATTAATATTTACATCCACACATACACTAATTAATTAGCTGTTATACGAAACCCCACAATATTGAACATTCGTGGTAAATTTAATTGATGAAAGATTCCTTATGACTACATTTGTTTCTTGACTTGTTAACATATACTCAACACTCATCTGGTCGAGTCTTCTATTCTTACTAGCTGTGACTTGGGTTTAATTCTCAGATTTCTCGATCTTATTGATAGGTAACATGTAAATTTTACTATAAATCTTTGCTAAGGTTAGTGGTATTCTTACAAGGGGCATGCCTTCATTAATCTACTTTTGGATATGAAATTACCGCTTTGGCAACGATGGGTGCTAATGTGGGCGCACTAGTGCAAAAACGTGATTCTAAAACAAGTATTTAAATTGGTTCTCCATGAATCGTTTAAATAAGAAACGCAATGGCATTTTTGATATTATGGCCACAATTTTTTAAATCGATTGAAGGTGAACCAATTAAGAACCATTTTTTAAATCAGTTGCTATTGTAACCGATTTAAAAGACTAGTTTTTAAATTGGTTTCAGGAGGAACTGAGTTTAAAAGATAAGCTTTTTAAATTGGTCCACCCTTAACCAATTTAAAAACATGTCTTAGCACATTTTTGTTTCACGAAGACCTCCTTAAATTTGAAGCTCACTTTTGAAACTAACCATGTCCTTCGATCCACACAGTGTAGCGGATCTATGCCTCTCTCTAGGGCTCAAGATCTACAAGCACTGCACTTCCTTCTCTATGTGGTGAAACTTCATAACAACCGACAAGAGTCTTTACTCCATCAACACACTTTCGAGATGGCTTTCATGGCAGTCTTGGAATTCGACCTTCGCACTCTCTCTGTAGAAGCTCGTTGTTGCTATCTCGTTGTTAAAGATGACACAGAGCATGCCATCCTCAAGGTTACTCTTTGTTGCTCATTTTTCATTTCGCATTAGTTCTTTTGAATTGCATCTAGTGTCACAGTGTTTGGTTATTTTTAGGAGCTGATAATAAGCAATTTTTGAAGGACACTTGTATGCGTGTTTTGTCCATTTTATCTTTTAGATAAAAAAAAAATGGCAATTATAAAATCTTTACACTTCTTATTATTCACTTGCAACTTCGTTCATTGTCAAGTCCTAGTGAGATTACGCATAATGAGGACATATTACAAATCTTTTTGATGGCGTGTGAGGTTCGAACAGTCAAGCTTAGCATTATTGGACTTTCGTGTCTGCAGAAACTGATTTCTCATGATGTTATTTCTCCATCCACTCTAAGGGAGACTTGTTAACTAGGTTCCCAAATGAATCGAGTTAATTTTTTTTTAAATCGGTTCAAAATTCAATTTAAAATCACTCACTTTTTTATATCGCCTATATCTAAATTGGTTCAAAAACCTATTTAAAAAGCATTTTTTAACCAATTTAAAAAATGTTTTCTACATTAATGGTGACAACTTTTTGGATTTCTAATCTGTGTTAGCATTAGGTGTAATATATGGGGCTGTCAAGCGATGCTTATTGCGAACCCTTATCTACTTTTTGGCACTTGACTTTGTTTTAGTGCTAGTATCAATCCTCTTAGACTGAAAAATCACTTCTTTTGCACTCAGATGCTATCCCATTTTCTTGCTAACTCTTCTTACATTGAAAAATCCAAATAATTAAGTAAAATCATGCAATTTTCAATTATAAGCCTCGAGAACATGAATCACATGAAATTTCATATTATAGGGTTGTTTTCTTATTAATTTCCTATGAGCTAATGCAAATATAATGTAAAATAGCTTTATAAATCTACATAAGCTATAGATTTATTTAGTGTTATCAGAACCGAACCAATCATTGACTTGATTAGGGTATTAGGTCAATGGGTCATTGGTCGAACCATTGAGTCGATAGTTGAACCTCATGAATTGGTGTAATTACACACACACACACACACACACACACACACTACACACACACTCTTATATATATATATAAATATTAAATGCTACGTTAGACTTAGAGTATTGCTTGCTTCTTAGTAAAATTTCCAAGACTTATAATTTTCAATAAATTTTTTCATTTATATATTAATAATTTCTTTTATCAGTTTTACTTGCTTTATTCAAAAGCAAAAAAGTCATTGCAAAGCGTTTATTAGAACTAGAACCTTAACCTTTATTGCTCGGGTAGTGTGCACAAATAAAAATCAATGTAGTTTGAGCAATGTGCAAATAGGTTTCAAACTTTTAATAAAAAAAAACACCTGTACTTCATATTGTCGTATCCTTTTTCTTGAGCATCAACTCCCATTTTTTTTCTTCATGTGTTTCCACAGAATGAAGCTATACTGTGGGTGAGACAGGCAAAGCTCAACGCACACTTCAACTCCCTTTCTTCTTCTTCTACTTCTTCTTCTTTGTGTGTCTCCTTCTCTTCCTCGCATCACACTTTATTGTCGGCTTGACTCAACCATCGAAATCTTTCATCTCATTTCAACATTCATGCACGTTAGAAAAAAGGCAACTTGTCTGGTTTGACTAAGTCACCGATTCAAGCGGTTTTGCTAATAACCGGTCGAATCATACCAGACTTCACTGGTTCAAGTACATGACCGATCTAATCCTAGGATTGGACTTGCCAGGTGACCGATTTTCGGTCTGACCAGTTCGACCAGCCGATTCGATTTGACTCTAATAACTATGGATTTATTAACCTATGTGAACAAAATAGCCGAGTTGACAATCCTAACCTGCCCTGATTAGTGATGGGTTGGCTTACTAAAAACATAAAAAAAATGGATTGACAAGTTGATCGACTAATAATAATAAGGAAAAAAATAAAAATTTTAGACATGCAAATATTATCTAAAATATTTCTAATAAAATCTAGATACAATAAAAAAAAAATCATAGTTACTCAATGCACATAGTAAATTATGCAGAGATATGGGTCATATGGCAAGATGCTGTCAATGTACTAGTTCTGTGGTAGATAGTAGTAGGCTACCATCATATCAGGGGAAGCTTGGAGCCTTGTAATTAGAAGGAAGGTTTTAGAAGAGGAAGGACAACAAAAGCCCAAAACCCTAACGTAGTAACTAATAAATCTATATGATGTTAAAAAATATCATAAAAATGGGTTGGCAAGTAATCTACCCTTAACCTATCCTGACCTATTTCCTTAATAGGTTAGGCATGGTGGGTCAAAATGGGTTGGTAAGTTGAAGATCCAAACTCACTTTGCAAAAGAGAAAAAAGAAGTTAAATAGGTTGATTCAATAGGTCAAACCTATTTTGCTCCCTATTAGAAAGGATAAGATGTGGTAATCCACATTTTTAATCAATTCTTCAATCGTTAACTAATCACAAACTCATTTATCTAATTGACTTAATCATTTTTTAAAATTATATAATTAAATATTTATTCAATTTCTTTTACTCAATACTATATATTTTAAAGTGGATGGTGAGAGTTAGACTTATGCATTCCTACTTGCTAGGTTTGATCAACAAAGTGGTACATAGGTTCAATCTACAAAGCAGAACACGTGATTATGATAAGCCCATATGTATTAGACTAGACCACTAAGGTCAAAAGCACAAACTCGGGCCAGGTTCAAGCCCTAAAGCGACTCATGCATTTAATTGGCTCAAGCCCAATTGGGCCAAGCCTCTTTTCATTCAAGCCCACTCCACTGGATGCACACCTACTCCAAGATAGAGAATCCCTAACAAAGCATTTACACTTCCCATAATTGAGATTTCAAAACATTCTTATGTTAACTTAACTTATATCTCATGAGACTATTAATGAAGGCTTGTGTAACTGAATAGATTATGACGCACCATTATAAGTAGGTTATTGGTGATGCACTAAATAAGTAATTTATTCCAAGTACTGTTACTCTATTGGTTCAAATGTTAACTTAAGCGTCATAACGTCTTTATAAGTATCCGTCATTATTGTTATGGATCGGCCCTATGGGTCAATTCATACCTTGAGTTTTATAAGCCCAAAGCGGCTCACCATCAAGATATAAATGTTGATTGCAGTAAACATCCTATTACATAGAGCTTAAGGTACAAATATTTACAACATATAGTACTTTAGCTTGGAGTAAAATTGCCTATGTGATACAACAATACAGAGTATCATTTCTCCATAAGGCTAAAGGGCCTTGAGTCAAAAATCCAACCCACCTGTAATTCCTATAAATATTTGCAATGTCATGATATAGATCAATTATACATTTAATATATGTTGTTACTATGGTGGGATTATTAATGACTTGAATGTCAAAATGCTTTTGCAAATACCTCACTCATTCACTATAAAGTCTCAGTTGTGGCAAAACCTTAGCAGACTTCAAAATAGTTCGAACGAGTCAATATCCCACTTCAAATTCATCTGTAGTCCACCTCAAATTTATAAGTGATCCATTCCAAATTTACCACCACATTCATTTCATACAGAATAATTGTGTTGTTGGACTAAACTAGCTAAAATTTCTTTCATCATCCTTTATTGCTCGTGCAAAATCTCATTACTACCAAAGTTCATAATTTGGGGTGACAAAACCCGTTTAAGATTAGCATAGAATTTTTTATTGAAAAATTAATTAAATACCACCTTTTATTTCCGTGCTTCAATATCTTTTTATCCGACTAAACATATAATATTACTTTTTTTTTTTTAAATCCACACTATCAGCTGCCAATGTGTTTTATTTTTTGTAAGAGATAATATAAAAAAGAGTCTCGATGGTTGCTAATTTTTTTGTATGCCTCAAAATATCCTCAATCAATTTGTCCAAGATTAATTGTTTTTAAAACGAAAAATTATGCGATTAAAATTCGAAGTCCGATTAACATATGTACTTAACACTAACATGATATATATGATCACTGGATCAGGACCTTGTCGAGTCAATTTTAAGAATTTTATTCCTATCGCATATACTTCAATAACTAAATGAAATCATAATAACTTTACTCACGCTTCAAACTAAAAGAGCATTTGCCTATAGAACTATGCATTCCAGAATAACATTTTCCGAATTAACATTATGAAAAGCCATTAATGGATCGTTTTATCATCTAATGTCTATGAGTTCTTAGAAATTTCATCCCGTTCTGCTAGCTTACTATTCCGAAGCGGGAACCTGATGGATATATCGAATGATATAATAACGTTCAATGCTCTTTGATAAATAAATAAGTAAACAAGGTTAAAACTACAACACTTCTAATAGTTAACGGCTTGTGTACTGTTATGCCCATGAATCTTTTACCTTTTTATATCCTTCTTTATTTTTTTTACGTAACTTTTTCTCTTTGGTGGACTCTCATCGTTTCCTTAACAAGGTACCCAGTCTGTCCTACCTAGCTCGTTACCTACCCTAAGTGCTGCGCCATGCACTGCTGACTAATGCATGGGCGACGTTCACATAAAGTTTTGTCCATAATAATGTAATGCACAAAGGTCCTCTATAATGGTCATCAATTTTGTGATAATGTTATATAATATAGTCTTAATTGATATAGAAGATGAAAAATGAAGAATTATTCACATGCTGCGTCACACCTAATGAAATTTTATAAAATATAAAAATAAAAAATACACGCCACATATTAAGGAAAAAAAAACAATTAGAAGTGTTTCATTCCTTTTTTTTTTTTGTGCATAAAAGTTTGGGAAAAGGAGATGTTATCCCATTTCAACATCTGGATATGACATAAATTTCAACAATGACCTACAATACTAATAGCTGATGACTTGGCCATAAAGAATTTTTTAACAAGAATCAAGCACAAGACTTTTGTGTTGACACTATATTTGATCCGACTAATTGAGATAATTTATTAAAAAAAGTATTTAGAGTATATTACATTCATTTTCTTTGAGAGATGTTAAATTACACCCTCCTCTTTTATTTTAATTAAAGTATACATTTTCATCCCTTAAGCAGTGAATATGAGTTGCACTTTAGTCATTTTCAATATAAACAAACATATTAACAATTGTGAATAATTATTAATGTCTCTCTCAATAATATTTTATCTTTTTCTATAACTTTTAGTATCACTAACAATTAATTTTGAACATTTATTATTGATTTTAATATTAAGGTAGAATGAAATTTTAAATACCTTTATTATTCATTTTGAAATTTCATCTAAACTTTTTATTTCATTAATAAAATTGATAATGGATGTTCAAAACTATCTATCAATGAAGTCGAGAATCATAGCGAAAGATAAAAAAAAAAACTCTAAAAAAATCTCATTTATATTAAAATGGACTAAATACAACTTTTCGAGAGATGAGAGTGTACATTTTAAAATAAGAAAGAGAGTGTAATTTAAGCATCTTTCAAAGGAAATGGTTGTAATTTACTCGAGTATTTAATGATATTTAACATTCTACTTTTAATTTTCTACATCTAAATTGATTAAGGATGAGCATTTCATTTCATTAATGAATTTAAATCTTTTGTTTTTTTTTTCTGTCTCTCTAATTAAATGCTGGCAATAAAAAAAGCTAACAAGTAAAGAAGAAGTAATTATCAATTAAACAAACTTTTTTCTATTCCAATTATCAACATTTAATCAAAGGGGCACCAACAGAATATTTGAACCTTGCATTTATATATGCACAGTTCGCAAATATAAAATATGTTAATGGCACAATGTCACTCTAATGATAGAAGTATGTGAGTTCATGAATCCAAGACGAACATTTTGTGCCTAAGACGCTAGAAAGAAAACAAAAACTGTATTTACACATCAAAATTCTTATATAATTTTACACTTTCCTTGATGTGGAAAATAAAAAGATAGAGAGGATGCGTGTTGTAAAGAGAATTTTTCATATTTTATCATCTAAAAAGGAAGTGATGTAAATTTTTTTATATGAAAAATATTACTAGCAAACTAGAGATGAGATGTATATGAAGTCTTGTGGGGCTGAAAATGAAAGTCAAAAAGCAATTTAGTGCATGTAATTTAGATTTGATTGTTTTGGGAAAATTAATTTTTTTTATTTTAAATTCTCTCAAAAATTGGTAAACAAAAACAATTATTTGTACTAAATAAGTCAAATTATACACACTTTCATAAACCTAATTTTGGTATAGATAGTTTTTAAATTTTTGAAAACAACAGTTCAGAATAATGGAGGCAAAAGGTGCAAATGGGGTGATATGTGACGAGTTTCATAGCCTAGAAGATTATTACTATTAATTCCTACAACGTACTACATATAATAAACTCAGGCTATGATGCCACGCTAGCATCCATTTTATATTGGAAAGAGAAAGAATGAAGCTCTTGTTCAGCCAGTGACTGTATATCAATTTTAGGCAATGGCCAACCTTGGGGGCTTAATACGGCACCACCTGAGTTTATGAGCTACTTCAAAAAGCCTGATGAAACTGATCAAGATTCAGGAGTGGGCTCTTTCATCTAAAGCGTCTATTATGTAGATATTGGTCCCTAGCTAGCTATGTAGTACACATACATAATTCACAACTGCAGCAATAAGGGATGCATCATGCATGTGACAGTGTTTGCAGTACTCACCAGAAGGGCAGCATCTTCAACTCAATGCAGTAAGAGATCAAATTCGTACCTTATTAATTTTCCCCACAGCAATAATAGATAGCTATAATGAGTTTGTTAAATTAACCTACCCAGATTCCTCCAAACAAGACGAATTTATTAATGAGTCAACATAGCATGTCTCTCTATTAAATTATAAAATTAATTAATTACTCCATAACAAAACGTTAAAGCATCCACACACTAAACCAAATGATGACATGTGATAGTGCAGTACCAAGCAACAAATCCCAGATCATAAAACAACGATCTGATGATTAATATCTAAACACCTTCATAGCACATATAGCAAATATAGTGGAATACGTACCATTGTTAAAATATACGTATATTACTAATTTCTTCTCAAACCCTAACATGATCCTCAGCAAAATCACACCGAAGGTCCAAAATCGCATACTGAACTCAACATACCAAAGCAATCAAACTTGCGCTTGCATGTTTTGCAAATGGACATAACATATTACGTATTTAATATATATTTTGGAAACCATTATTAGCACTAATAGTAGTAGTAATAGGAGCACTAGTAATATAGTAATTAAAAGAAAAATTAAGAAACTAGCATCAGATCATACACTTGTAATTATTTGACCCTCAGGAATGTCGACTGGTTGAGTCACGTCCATCATCTCCGCCGTGAGGTTGCCCGGCGCTGGCCGGAGACTCCGAGACGCCGTTTGCCGGAATTTGCCTATAAGCATTAAGGGCCGCAAGCATGCCTAAGTTACTTTCACTTAGAAGTTGACCGCCACCGCCACCGCCGCCACCAACCATGCCGGAACCTAGTTGACCGCCGGGCATAAGAGGCATCGGAGAAGCAAAATTCATGAAATGAATGCCACCTGGGGCAGACATGGCCCCTCTATACACACCACTATTCCCAACAGAGGGAATTGCCCAAATGGGATTATCGCTACCATTGCCGCCGCCGCCTCCACCACCACCACCACTCATGCCTTGGTTTCCGTGACCCGCCACCATCCAAAACGCTGCCGTATTGGAAGCGTGGCTCGCCGGAAGCGACCCTGTGCTCGATTGTATCAAATAGCTTCCCATTTGTGATAGTTCTTGCTCCGGCGGCCTTCTCTTTCTCCCTAAGCTTCCATCGGAATCCGAGGCCACCGATTCAAGACCGCCGCCGCCGCCGGATTCTTCTCGGAGCTCTTGCTTCGCTTGTTGAATTACATTCACGTTGCCGATAGGGTTGAAATTCAAAATCGCGGAGATGGAAGAAGTGTTCTCCAACATGCTCCTACGGGAATCCTCCATCACCATGCTCATGGTCCGGTCCCACTCCGCGCGGTTTCTTAGCTGCGCCGCCGCCGCCGCTGCGGCGGCGGTTGAGGTGGAGAACGTGCTAGGGTTGAAATAGTTTCCGCGGAAGTAGTGCGACGGCGCCGACATGGTGGACCCGGAGCTGCGGAGGGAGATGTTGAGGGAGGTGAAGTTGGCGGGAATGGTGCCGGTGCCGGTGGCCGCGATGACCGCTGGCTCCGCCTGCTGGAGGAGCCACTCGATGGTCTCGCCGTCAGACTTGTGTCCCAGCTCACGCGTGAGCTGGAACACTCTGGCTGCACAGGCTGCCGGCATGCGGATCCGGCGGCCGCGCCCATCTACCTTCGTGTGGCGGTCCTTCGTGGAACTCCGCTTTGGCGGAGGCTTCTTCGACTGGTCCGTCAAGTGGAGGTTGTTATTGGCGGTAAGTAGTAGTAGCAGTGACAACGCTGTTGTCCCGTGTGGTGGTGGAACAAGGTTGTTCTGTGACGTCATCAACGTCCTTTTTCTCTAACAGCTGCAGAGGGAAATTGGGTCTTCGGATCCCATTTTGATGATCAGCCTCCAATTCCATGATCTTGTTATCTCATATAACCAAGCCCCTCTATAAGCACTTTTTTAAGAAAAAATAAATAAATGAATTGGTGGGGTTTATTTGAAAAAGAAAAAAAAATCTCTCTCTTTCTCTTTCTCCTATCTGCTACCTAGCAGCTATAGTGGAAGTAGTAGTACTGCCACTAGATTTTTTTATTTTTTTTTCCTATGTATGTTGTTGTGTGTGTAGCTAGGAGGTGAGGTGACCCTCAATTTCTATCGCTTAGTGGGCTAGTGGGTCTCTCTTTTCTCTGTTTGTGTGTTTTGTGGAGCATGGAATTCCTTTCAGATGGGAGCTTGCAGCTGAGTTGTTCTCTCTGTGGAGAGAGAAAGAGAGAGAATGAATGATAGAGGATAAGGGAGAGGAGGGCAAGCTTTAAGCAACAAAAATAATGAGTGGGAATAATAAGGGCTCTGTAAAATTTGAAAAAGCACAGGTTTTCTCTTTCTTTTTGTTTTTTTATGAATGGAATCATTTTTTATTTTTTCTAGTCTTCTCTTGTTTTATGACTCTTCTTATTTTCAACAGTCTTGAATTGAACGTCTCGATTGTGATTTTTTTACTTTTCGCAATTAGAGGGTTCAACTTGCTGTACAATAAATGTTAAATTGAAAAAAATAACACTTGTGTATAGCAACCTGATTTTCAACAGTCTTGAAATGAATGTCTCGATTTTTATTTTTAAACTTTTTGCAATTAGAGGGCTCAACTTGCTGTACAATAAATGTTAAATTGAAAAAAGACTTAATTGCATTTTGGGTTACTTAAGTTTCATCATTTTGTGAATTTTGTCATTGTGTGTTTTTTTTTTTCATTTTCCTCCTTATTTTTGAAATCTTGTAAATTGTCTAATTTTGAAAATTTTTACTTAATGAACAGTTGATGATTGGGCAAAATTTACAAGATTTCAAAAATAAGATGACAAAATATGATAGAAAAAAAATACAATGACAAAATCTGTAAAATGATAAAACTTAGGTGACACAAAATGCAATTAAGCTTTGAAAAAAATACACTCGTGTATAACAACATTTCATAAATTACGTGTCGTCTATATATAAAAAAAACAAAAAATCGCGTGTCATCTTTATTTTTTTTCTAAAAACCTTTTTTTTTTTACTAAGTACTGACATTCTAAATAACGTTTTAATCATTATTTTATTAATATTATCATTATTTTATTAAATTAATATAAAAACTAACCACCAAAAAAACTAATATGAAAACTAAATACGTTAATTAGCTTAAAAAATAGTTTGGAAAGGCATGTTAAAAACCTTAAAATTTACAAGAAAGTGATTAAATGATATTAAGTGTCAAATTTTATAAAATAATAATTTTAATAAACTATTATAAAAAGTTATTAGATTATATTGGTTTTGTTCTAATACATAACAGGTTTGAAGTACTCCTTAGTATTTTTATTAATAAAATTTTGCCTATAAAAAACTTTTCACGAAAAGTAAATTTTATCAATTTGATCATTAAATTATATATATATATATATATATATATATATTAAATTTTAATGATTTAAATATTTATAGATCAATAATTTATAATATAATATAAATATTCATTTATATTTTAAATAATATACAATACATTAGAATAAAGTGATATGATAAATTAAGTATCAATTAATTCTCAAAGTGTATGTAATTTCATAAACTTAATTCATTTTATGATAATTTTAAATCTTATGGTTAGATTACTATAAAATTACCTTTTAAAAAATGTTATTTTATAAAGTTTGTAATTGTGGACTGATCCTAGCCATCTCAAATTTGTGAAGAATCAAATAAACACGAAGAATATTGATTCAGTAGGAATACATGAACTTTGTGAAGGTTTCTTTTCGGAATAAAGGGTTTTATTTTATGTTTTTCTTGCCACCCAATTTTGAAGTGGGAAAGAAGAGGAAATGAAATAGAAGATAAATTCTAAGTAAAATACAGGGTGTCATTTGATTGTGGTTGGACAGTGGACAGTCTCTTGATTCAGACTCCACGTGCGGTGCTCTTTATCATTCAATCCATAAAGACTGTGGTGGCCGGAATGGGACCCAAACTCCTAAGTCAAAAATAAACTAAGGCAAATAAAAGATAATCAAGTGGATCCCATGTCATTCAACTCATCATTGCCCTTTTGTTATTCCTCCTTTGCCCCTCATCCAGGGCTTCCCCTTATTCCCATTTTCCTTGTTCACTCCCTTCATCCTCTAGGGTTAACACTAGCATTTTATTAGGTCTGTTTGTTCTTCCCACTGCTTTGCTTTTCTATCATTCTACTACTTTTCCATGCTTTTTTATTATTTATTTTTTCCATTTATGATTAAAGGAAAAAAAATCATGGTTTTTAACTTACTAAAAGAAATGTAAATTACGTCATCTTGTTAATCTTAGTACTTATCATCATCATGATTGAAGTTGACAGTTTTTTTTTTTTTTTAAAATTTTTTACAAAGCAACATGTTATATCCTGAATCATTTGACATGCACTAGATTATACGAGTCAATCGACTTGGTTGTTTTAATCGGGAAATAATTTGGGAAAATTTTCTTTTCTTTAAGTTCTTCAAGAAATTGATAAAAACATTTATTTTTCGTCTAAAATACACTGAATCAAATATGCATGTAATTTTAGCTTTCACCCTATCTCATATTAACAAACATATATACTAATCTCAATGAAAATTGTGAATCTAGTGCTGCAAGACTAGCTTCTCATAACATCATTCGTGATATTTATTCTTATATGCAATGTATTGGCAAGTTTTCTTTATGGCACTTGCTCTTATAAACGTAACCACATTGCTCATGCATTAGCTAAAATTGAATTGATTCAAGAAGATTATTAGGGAATCTGGGATTGAACTTCCGCTATCTTGGCCATGGTTTATTAGTGAAAGCTTCAAGTTTCTTTGTTAAACTTACTGTTTCTTTTTTCTTCCGTACCAAATTGAAAAATAAATTAATGAAAATGTTATTTGCACACGGTTTGGCATACACTGATTTTATACCGGTTAATAATAGTTAATTAATTAGTTAACAATGGATCGTCTTATTGCTAACAATTGTCAAGCTAATTCTTCATGACGCGCGTATACACACATATATGTTGTCCTCAAAACACTATGATCTGCATTTTACATAAAGTCATAAAGGTTCACGTCACAAAGAATTGTTATGTCATTGCTCGTCGACAACATTGTGGTTAGTAATAAAAAAATATAGCCCACTTTCTAAATAAAATTGGCTACAAAATCATTTCTCCACTACTCCCTAGCTAGCTAGAAAATCTGCAACTTGACTTAGCAAATTATAATAATTATACAAAACTTAACATCCATGAGAGAGAAAATTGAAGCAAGGCACGTGTCACCCCATGTGGCCAAAAGGCCCAAGTTAACTTTAAAGGGAACAAACAATAGAAATAATATGACCCCGCAATGCAATGGCATAGTACAATTACATTTCAACAACCAACATACCTAACAAAATGATGAAACAATATCCAACACTGCAATTATATACACTGTACTATGTGGTTTAGAAAAAGATTAATTAATTAAGATGTAACATTGTTTGCACATGTCACTAAGAGCAGTTTTTGTATTCGATAAAGATAATTCCTCCAACTGATTTGTGTCTCAAATTTCCAATTATGTTTGTTTGATTTGTACCGCAATTAACTTGCTCGGTTCTAATTGACACTTAGTCATGTCATTCCTCTTCAATTGGAGATGCACTTTTCTACCCACCATGGCCATGCCAACGATTCTTTGATGCCTTTGAGTCATTCAGATGTAACCAAAGGTACACTTTGATTTCTAAGAAAAGAATCAATAGTATTTGTGGGCTGTCTCATGTACTGTCACTATAGCTAACGACACAACCACGTTCTGCTCAGAAACCTAATGGGGCTGATCATTATTTTGCCTGTGTAATAGCAATCTTGCAAGCATGTTCATACAGGTGAAGCACAAATTACAGTAGTGTAATCAAATGTGTAAATGATGTAACATTTATGTCATAATTAGATAACAAAAGAGTTTCGTTCCACATATATGAGTAGATCAAAACGCCATATTTCCAATATTGATCATATAGCTGATATATATATATATATATATATATATATATATATATATATATATATATCTTCCCCACTCCCAAAAAACCGGTTAAAACCTTCTCCTAGGCATGTGCCACGGGCATCCAATTATAAATTTGGGCCTCAAAAACGAGACTATCCTAATGCAGCATGAGAACATTATGTGTGCCTTGCATGCAATACTTTTTTCCCTATTTTTTTATGCAATCCCCACTTTTTACATAGAAATAGAAAGAACAAATTATTTCCTAGTTTTCTTTTTTCTTTTTCCTTTGTGAGTTACTAGCTTAGTTATATATGAGTCAAGAGTGAATGTACAGCCAAATAGAGTTCTCATCATGGGGCAAAGGACTAGTACTTGTTGATGATCACAAATCACACAGTTTTTTTTGCCATAGTTGATCGATCACGTGCTTGGTACCTATTTATGCCGGTGATGAGGATGGCTTACCATCCATATCAGCTCAATCATGCACAACAATTTTGTCGGAATATTGGTGGTTATCGGGCTATAAATAAATCTTTTTCGTCCCATTTTTGGTCTAGCCGATCACTCGTTTTGAAAGGTGTAAATCTAACTCCCATTCTTATTGTATATTATTCTATCGTAATCCTCAATCTTCTGCCATAAAAGATTATTTCAGTAAACGCGTCATCTCTATCGATCACTATTATAACAATGTTTGGATAATATATAAAAGAAATTAGAACCATACGGCACTTCTAATTATTAATTTGATGAAAATGGGACAGCGAAAATAAGAACTTCTCACAGTGCAAAATATAACAATCTTTTTTAGCAGAAGAAAAAACAACAATTTTATTGTCCTGATAAATTATAGCTTAGTTGTATAAATTTTGAAGTTTTACAAAGGAATTTCTTAAGAAATTTGATCACCATATGAATTTATATTTATTAAATTTTAAAAGATTAACTGAACTGTACACATGCATACGGCGTTCACAATTAAATTGAGTTCAACTAAAAAAATAATTATAGGTACGGAATTGTGTAAGTAACATCCGGAACATGTTAGAGAAAATGAGAAAAATAAAAGTTATGTCACTTGAATACCAAGAAATTGATATAATATATGTAATTTTGTATACAGCTATAAATAAATCTATATTATTTCACAATAATTTTATGCAAGGTTTAATTATATTTTTAGTATCCTAAATCGTAATTATACGATTTTTGTCCCTCATGTTTCAATTGCACCAATTGGGTTTCTCAAGTTTTCTCCTATATAATCAAGTTTTTCGATCCTAATTTCATCCTATATTTAATTAAATTAGTTGATGTGACAAACTAGACATGGCATGACAATGAGTAAATATAATGTACTGACTAAAAAACACTAAATATTTGAACAACAATAACCTAACAAGATGCTCTGATTGTATTGACTTAATTGTTGTGTTGACATACTTGTGGGTAAATTATTATTTTTATGACATCAATGAACAATAAATGGAATGTCTTTCCATTCTAAGAAAATTATTTAGTTAAATATTAGCTGAAAGCAGGATAAAAGGACTTGAGTGTACTTGAGAGAACTTAGAGAACCTAATTGACATAATTGAAATTTGAAAGATCGAAATCGCACAATCACATACCTGAAACTAAAAATTCAATTAAGCTTTTATGCAAATATTACTACTTGTTAAATGAAAAAAAAAATTGAATACATTTTATGATTTAAATTTATTTAATGCATTTACTTCTTTATTTAATACTTACTTTATAGAGTGTGAAGAGAATTTGTAAGAGAATATATCATTATTTTACAATTATTTCTATTTTTTTATCTTGTTCGTGTACATGCATTTTAAAACCAAAAGAAATAAGTTTTTTTGTTGTTTACAAAGCATTTTCTAGCAAGGAAGCAACCGTGTAGTTGAGTATTTAATTTGAGTGCTAATTGTTAAATGATTAGGAAGAATTGGAAGGCAGAGGAATGACAGGTTTTGATGAAAGAAAAGCAAAAGAAGGAATGACAGGTGGCGTGAACGATCTTAAATTCCAAGGGCAAGATGGACCTTTCCTAAAGTAAAGAACTATATAATCAAGGAAAAAACCAAAACGAATGACAGGTGGGTTAACAAGTTGTGTAATTATCAGAGTGCCATAATTTAATTTTGGTCCAAAGAGGAAGTGAGAAAAGAAGAAAGGCATTTTCTTTTGAAAATTGAAATACTACTTTAGATTAGAATTGAATGGTGTTTAGTTGCCGTACCCTGCACTAAAAGTAATGCATGTTGGTACAGTACAGGAGTGGGGTCATGCATACGCAGGCTCTTCAGTGCGTTCTAATTAGTGAGTCTCCTTGTAACCGCAAACAAGTTTGGAGTTGCAGAGAACTGCCCTGGCTTTTTCTTGCTGCCTCAATCTCAAGGGTCAAGACAATAAGATTCCTTCGAAACCCAAGTCAAATACTTACTCATGACACCAGTTATGATATTTTAACCTTTTCTTCTTCGTTTCATCCGCCATTTTTCATTTGGGAAATTAAGAATATGTTTGACAAGTATTTTTAATTAATTTTACTTTTTTTATTAGTTGAAAAACTTGTTAGATTATATTAATAATATTTGTATTTGGTAATTTTTTTTATATTAGTTTATAACTTTTTTGAAATGCTATTTTAAATAGACTTTTAGTTTATAATTTATAATTTTTATATTTATTCTCTTTCTACTCTTAAAATATTTATTAGATTTGGTTTTTACCTTTTTTATAAGGTAAGATGTCACTACCATACTAATGATCAACATAATGAAAATAGGATATTTACTTGAGTGTATGTTACTTTTATTTTATTTACTTGGTTGGAAAAATTTTAAAATATAAAGATTAATAGTAGAATATACAATATGAAGAAAAAATATAACAATTGAAACTAAAAAATTTAATTAAAATGATTGATCTTTTTATAAGAGTTCAAAATTAATCAATAAATTAAAATTATAAATACCGAAAAATATTTTTTATCAATAAAAAAATTAAAATTTATATAAAAATTTCGTATAAACATATCTATTTATGTCATTTTACGTTTACTAGCTACTTCAATAGATAATTTTATCAAACTTTATAATTCAAAAATTTAGTTTAACAATTTTTAACTGTTAACTAACAACTTTCAATGACCAACTGGTTTTTCAATTTTTAATTAGTTTTTCAACTTTTTTTTTTGTCAAATATAATCTTATTTTTTTATAATAATGAGAAAATAAAAAAAAAGAGAAGAAAAAAATATAAGATAAAGTGAGCAATGTAATAAAGAGATAGAAAAAACATTTGTGTTATAAAAATATTATTAAATAATATAACTTTTTATAACATTTTATTTTTTTGTATGCACAATGATAACACTGACAATAGAACCTAAGATCTCATACAAATTACTCAACTTCTTAATTAATAGGCCGACCCTAATATATATATATATGTAGTATATTGTATGTGTAGTTTAGCGTTCTATAGCGCCATATTTCTTACGTTTAATTATTACACGTAATTACACTAATCTTTCTTATTTGGGCGCGGGTCAATTTTGGTTACGTTCTGGAGGAGAAATTTCTTTTAAAACAATCAAAATATATTGAATTGATTTAATGCGTGGTATGTGTGTAATAAAGAATACATTGATTTTATTTTAATATTTTAAATATGAATTTATTTGATTTTAGTTTTCATTGCTTTCAATTTTTATAAATTTTAAAATTTTTGAAAATAATCTCCATCGTTGCTTAACAATGACATGTTATGTATTTACTTATATCACATTGAAAAACTATTTTGTAACGACATGAGAAGTGCTATGATTATATGTAACGATTTTCAAAATCGAACTAATTAAATTGTGATTCAAATTTTTGAAAACCAAATATCAATTAATCAAAAATGAAAAAAAAACCCGAAAACATTACATTTTTTGATAGTTTGATGTAGTTTTCAATTTTTATTATGAAATTTGAACTAAAGCGAACACGTATTATACTTATACTGATTTTACTTAATAGATAATTAGCATTATGTAGTATTATTTTAAACTTTTAATAGTGATAGTATATGATTTATAATGTACTTTTTTTATAAGATATTTGTCATATGTGATTTTTGTTGTTTAATTAGTAATAAGTATTAAATTAATTTATAACGTTCTCTTTACTTGTAATTGTGGTTCAATTTTTTTTTTTTATGTATGTTACAAAAAGAGCATACCAATATTGTTATAGAATAATACTAAATAACAAGTGATGCACGATTTACTATTTATGTTACACAAAGGACGTACCAATATTATTAAAGAATAAAACCAAATGAGAAAATGAGATATACACCATCAATGTAAAATATTTTTACACCGACATCCAGTAAAATTTAACTATTTGATAGCATCAGATTAATAATTAAAAAATTATTTTAAATTAAAAATTTTTTAAAAAAGGTTAACCAATCCTTCATGTTTTTTGGCCACCCTCCTCTGCCTACTCTCCCTTTTCAAAATCCCAACCCCTATTTTCTCCAACAACCTTTCTTCACCCCACTCTTTCATTTCAAAACTTCAATTCCCATTTTTTTCAACCATCCTCCTTTGCCTTACTCCCCCATTTCAAACAAAAGAAGAACATGTAATGAATTCAAACAAGACAAAGGCAAGTGAGGGTGTAGAACAAAGAATCACATGAAGGCAAAGGCAGGTGCATGAGCCATTGAGTTGGAAAGGTGTAGCATAAAACGTGCAAATATGTAACAAAATCTTTTTTATTTTTTTATTTATTTCTAATTTAATTAATATAATATGATCTAATGTGACAGAATAAAGAGATTTAATTAGCTGTCAGTGTAAAATAGTTTTACACTGACAATATATAATTATTAAACTCAAGTAAAATAGTAGCAAAAAGTATTATTTCTCAACTAAACTATTCTAAACAAAATTTAAATAAAAAGAAAAAACTTATTTTTTTAAAAACAATATAGCATAGTAATTATGTAAATTTGTTATTAAATTCTACATCTTGAAAAAAAAAAATTATCAATTGAATCAAACCGAACAACAAAAGATCAACTTGATTTAATTTGGATTTGATGTTACTTTAAAAAAAAAAAATAATAGGGAGAGGGAGGGAATAATGTCCTAGTTCAAGATACGAAAAGTCTCCAGACTCAAAAAATATTTACAGAAGTCTTTATATTTAAATCAAACCAAGTTAATTTTCTATTTAGTTCAATTGGTTTTTTTTTTCTTTCAAGAACCAAATTAAACCGCACCACAAATACCGTAGTTATATGTATGTTGCGTCATCTTTAAGTAATAACGAAAATTATTTTAAAAAAATAATTTGCAAGAACAAAATCTATAAAAAAAATTAAATAATTAAAATAAAATGATATCATATTTACAAGAAATAAAAATATATTTAATTTACTCTTTTATTTTTACAAATAAAGAAAGCGAATTTAAATTAATTGATTGATATAATTATTTCTTTCAATCTAAATGAGTTTGTATTATGTGTTTAAGAAAATAAAATAAAATTAAAGAAAAATTATGAATTAATTATTTCTATAAACAAATTTTCAATTAAAATAAATCGTATGTATATTAATATTATGTTCGTCTGAGTAGAATTGAATTCGAATTTCTTAAGTAAGGTTTCAAGTTCAAGTTTTATAGATGATAAAAAAGTGGTTGAAATGGAAGACCCTACAAAAAATAGTCAGCCAGATTTTCCCACAAAAATTATTTATCGACATAGTCGATTAATACTTCACACCTATAAAATAATAAAAAATAAATAACATCTACGTATTATACATATAAGTATGAGAAAGGAGATTTATATTGATAGGTTGGAGTAATTGATCATTAATTTTAAATTATGAAATCAATACTTGAATCAAGTACAGACAAATTATATTTGACGGTTTGATTTCGTGATTCGATTTTTCAGATTTTTATATTAATTAGGTTCATCTAAACCAATAAATATCCTTATACAGTATATTATATTATTTGATTTGATTGAACGGCATCACTTATCAGTTGCCTTTCTACTCATTAAAATCTCAGTCGAAGTGTCTAGAAATGAATAATTTTCAACAAGAAAATTATTCATTGTCGAAGTTTTATTACTAGTATGAACTTTTCTTTTTTTAATTTTTGGGGTACACTAACATGAAACATTTATAACCGGAACATTGGGTTTGTGAAGTACATTTTAAAAATTACTGACCGTTGACGTAATGATGATTTGTAATAAAATTTTTTTTGAAGGTATATGATAATTTGTTTTAAACTTTATAGTCAACATGTTTTTATAATTTTATGGATCAAAATAAAAATATTGGCTAGGATTACGTATACAGGGTACCAACAGGCACTGCAATTTTTTTCCTCTAATAAAGAAAACTTCAATATGTTTTTTTTTTTATTTCTATAATATATGGGTGTTTTAGTTTCCATCGTTTTTATGTTGTTATTTTCTTTCCTACTATATATTTTTTTTCCAAAAATGATTTATGGTCACTACAAATCTATTTGTCACCTAGTAAGAGGAAGAAATAGAAGAGAGAGAAATGTAAGTATGATATGTAATATGAAGATCAAAAGAGAGAGGTAGAGAGAGAAATAATAAGTGTTAATAATGTGTTTGGAGTGGAGGAGTGTTCACGTTTCACTACACATGTTTTTAGGTTTTACAATTGTCCTTCTTGTTAGTTTATGTTTATTAAATCTAATGGAGGTCCAATTAAAAATTATAGGGATCACTACAAGAAAATATATTGTTAGTGTCAACTAAAAGTCAACACTAACTAATGAAAACCGATGCTAAATACAACTTTTGTGTCAGTGTTGTGGCTGACGCTAAATTTGTCAAAGCTAATCTTTAGCATTTGATGCTACGTAGCGTCAATATGGACAACACTAAAGTGGAAGCTATGGAAAATTAAAAAAAGTCGGCACTAATGTAAGCGTCCGTTTGATTGACCCTTAAGTCGATGCAAAGAAAAGGGGACTAAAAAAAAAAAAAACACAATCGCTATCAATAATTTAGCTCCGGCACTATTGCAAATCCTGAATCATTACTCTAATAGCAGCTTCTGTCCTCTTATTTTCTCTCCCCTTTTCTTTCTCTTTCTCTTGCTATCTCTTTTTCTCCATTGCTTCTCCTTTCCTTTTTATCTCCACCATTGCACTCTATCTTCCTTGCCATTGAAGGCGATTTTCGGTGATGCTATAACGCTTGGCAGCTTTCAGGATCGAAAGACTGTCCCCACAAACTAACACAAGACTTTTCAACATGCTTTGTCCTCACTCACACGCTTTCTTGGAAACTTCTAAGGAGGTCACCCATCTCAGAATTACTTCAAGTCAAACAGGCTTAACTGTGAAGTTCTTAAATGATAGGCTACCGAAAAGTATATTCATCTTGTTGGTATAGGTAACACTTATTAATTCCTTTAAGCTATCCTCAACTGTACAGTCCCATACCTACACAGCCTTTGGATCCCTCTCATTTCAATGTGTATTCGATTCATTCATGTGCCTCTCCCGCTGGAAGCCTACTAGGAGCCGCTCCTTGTTTGTGCCTTATCTCTTTTGCATCAGCAATCACTCTTCGCCCTCGTCAGCGCTCGGGATGTTACAGATGCACCCCTTTCCTATTTTTTTCCTAACTCCTTCCATCCCCACTCAGCATCAACACAAACCAAAACTCCCATCCACCACCCATCACAAACCATGACTATTGAAATTCACCTTGCCTAAAACTTGCAATCTAATGAACCTCACACCTAGAACCTGCAACCAATAGAAATAGGGGATGGAAGCATTAACAAAATAGAGAATAAAAAGAGCAATAGGGGAGAGGAAGAGAGTGAGTTAGGGGATGGAAGATTAGGAGAAGAAGAGGAGGTTTAAAATTAATAAGAAGAAAAAAAAGGGCGATGGAGGGTTTTTGTTTTTGCTTTGCAACATTAATTATCATTTGATATGTATTTTATTACAATGTTAAAGTTAGTGACAACTTTGTTGACGCTAAGTTAAATATCTTGATTAGTGTCGGCTAGGGTTGGTAATGAATGAAACCAACTCGAACATAGTTCGAGACTCGATTTGAAAATTGGCTTGTTGAACTTGGTTCATGAACCAAAAGAGCTGAACTTGAGTTAAAAATTGAGCTAGTTAAATAAACAAGCTGAACTTGAACTATGTATAATTCGACTCGATTGGTTCATAAACTAGCTCGATATGCGTGTGTATGTGTGTGTGTGTGTGTAAACTAATATATTTCATATTATTCATTTAATTAATTTCATATTAATTTTATTTTTATATGAAATTAATTAATTAATTAATTAATAAAATATGTAAAATAATTATAATTTTGAATTAGGTCGAGCTAACAAGCTGAACCAAGTTGTCTACGAGTTTGATTTAAGTCGAGTTTGAGCCGAAAAGAAAGGTTCATATCAAACTCCACTCGTACTTCAAGTTGAGCCAATTCTTAACAAGTCGAGTCGAGCTTGGTTTAGCTCGACTCAACTCAACTCATTTCCAACCCTAGTGTTGGCTTTGGCCAAGTGAAAAATAGGATACAAAAGGTAGCGCCCACATAGCATTAGCTAAGCTGAGCTTGTAGTGCTGATGTTGTGGCTAATGTAACCTTTCAACTTTAATATGCATGTTTCTTGTAGTGGTCAAAATAAAAAAAAAATTATAGGGACCACAAATTAAGAAAAACAAAAACAAAATAACCAAAAAATTAGGAGAACCAAAATGGAAATAACCCTATATTATAGAGACTAAACAATTATTTAAGCCAAATTTAGAAAAATTAAACTTTCAAATACTGCGAATACTTTGATGAGGAACAAAAAAATTAAACTTACAATAAATGCATTGTCGAGCAGCAAAAAAGTATAAAAATTAAAACTTAACCAAAAACTTCATAGAAGTCATATAATGATGCAATCACCTTCAAGTTATAAAGTAAATATAATAAATGGGAAACAACAAAAACGAAACATAAAATGAGACAATGGTAGTAAAACGAATGGTAGTGCATGAACGTGGAATAATAAAGAAAACAAAAAAAGAATGCACAATGTTATTATAATTAGCAAAATGAATGGCAGCAAAACAAATGGTAGCACATGAGAAAACAGAAAGGGTTAATAATGACATGATTTTTTTAAGCTATGTTGTGTATATTATTATTATTTGCTTCTCATTTATCATCATCATCATCATTATTATTATTATTATTATTATTACTAATATTGTTATTTACCTGTACTATATTGTACATCATTCCTATGATTTGTTTGTTATTTCATGCTCAAGCGCTATCATTTGTTTTATTGCTCGTGTCTTGCCTTATTTTTTGTTTTTGCTGCTCCCCATTTGTTATATTTACTTTATAACTTAAAGGTGATTGCGTCATTGCATGTCTTCTATATACGAAGTTGAATGTTTAAGGTTTAATTTTTATAAATTTTATTTTGTTGGTCACCAATGCATAGTTTAATTTTTCTACTTACCACTAGTGCATTTGCAGTGTTGAAGATTTAATTTTAATAAATTTGGCTTAAATAATTGTTTAGTGCCTATAATATATGGTTATTTTTGTTTTGGTCCTCTTAATTTTTTGGGCCATAGAATTTTCTTTTTCTATTTTGGTTCCTATAATTTTTTAGTTATATCTCTGTTAGATTTAATGAACAAAGCTTAATCACAAAATCCATAATGAAACCACAAAATATAGTAGGGACAAAAATGAGAAAAAAAGGACAAAAACAAAACACCTTACATTATTTGACTAAAAAATTATTTAAGGCTAAAAAAATCCTTCGTATATGTTATAGAAGATACAAAAATGATTCATGGACACCTCCCATCTATTTGACACCTAATGAGAAAAAAAGAGAGAACAAATAGAAATGTAAGTATGATAGGTGATATGATGTGATAAGAATAAAATAAATAAAATCAATGAGTTTTAATGAAATTTTTATAATAGAGAATAGAAGATAAATAATTCATGAAGGGACAACAACGCCTCCATCTTTTTTGGGTAAAAATAGTGACCCAATTGATGAGTTGGAATGGTGTACTGATTCAAAAGTTTTCCTTTTGAGCATTTAACACAATTGCATACTTAAGACTTGAACTTAAAATCACTGGTTAAGTCAACATAATCACACGTTAGTTTATCCATGCACTCGGTGGTGATACCAAAGGTTTTAGTGAGTACATGGGTAATTAATAAAAAAATTGGATTCTCATATTAATGAGTAATATATGATACAATTATAAATGAAATAATTTTGATTAAATAAGAAATCACTATAATCAGTTATAAAATTCACTAATTATATTTGTTAAAAATATATTTTTTCTTTCCAACATAATCATATTATATTATTTAATAAAATGACAACATCTAATTTCATTAATATAACCTATTTAACAAAGTACCTTGGTTATGGAAAAATTAATGTTATAATTTCCTAATGCAGCCAACAAATTCAATATAATATAGCTAGCTAATTTTTAGGACACTATCTGATGGGACCAAAATCTCCACTGTAATAAGTTAAGAAAATAAAATGAGAAGGGTTATTTATACAATAATTAATATAACATTATTTTCTGTGTTTATTTTTTTTTTCATCACAACATTTACTACATCTTACACATTCTTTCTTTTCATATTTCTCTCTCTTAGTTATAAAATTTATTCTACAATTTGTTATACAAAAACATTTCTCAAATTAAATTCAATTTACTTAATTTAAGAAGAATATGTACCATATTTTCTGTTTCAGTTATTCAAATCATTGAATGAATTTTTCGTTACTGACCATTCAAATTCATAATCAATGATGGAAATTTTGATACAGTTGGGTATTGATTCTATTGTTTGAATTTGAAATCAATAGCTAAATGTGGTCTATTTTTTAGTCAGATACAACCTATTAATTTTAGCGAAACATTTAGGGACATTAATTCGCGCTCTTATGTCAATTGAACTTTGTGATGGACAAAGCTCTATAAATTAGACATGCTCTTTGTTTTCAATCACTATGCCTGCTCCTCTCTTTAGAACAACACCATCAAGTTTGAGTGAGTAAGGGTTCAGAAAGCCAAAACCGTGAAGGTTGAAGATTAAAGCAATGGCAGGAGGTTAGTATCTCGTTAAAAATATGTTTCCGTTTTATTTTGATTTGAGTGTTTTGTTTTTATTTTATTAGATGTTTAGATCAACACCTAAGTTTACATTTGGTATCAGAGCTAGTTTTGCCTCTGCCTTGCTTGTTATATGTTTAGTTTGGGTTTTAAAATTTCTATATTTGGGTATTGTTTTTAGAGGTTTTTTAATCCAAATTAAAAACAAAAATTAAATAGAAATTGTCTTTCTAATGTTTTTGGGTGTTTAAAACATTTTTTTCGATGTTGGAAATAGCTGGAAACCATTGGGTTTTTATTCAGTCGCAACTAGGTCAGAACAACCCAGCTAAAGGTTGAAGATGACTAGAACGCAAGTTTTTGTGTCGTTTTATATATTATGCGACGTTATTAGAAGACATGTAAATTGATGTGGTGCGGTGGTTAGCATTCTTGGTTCCACTTACAGTGGTGCGGGTTTGATTCCACTTGATGTTCTTTTCTTTTAACAAGTTTTAGTTAAAATAAATTAATAAAATACAAACATTACACATGTGGGATTCAAACCCATGCACCTATGCGAAGATATGATCAAGCTACCACATTGCCACCATCAATTTAATGTATAATAGTGTTTTTTTTTAATGATTATATACGTTTTAACACATGCTTAATTACACTTACATTCTTTATGAGTTATTTAGTGTGTTTTAATGTATGGTATCAGTAATAAAATATTTAATGTGTTTTTTGCTTAATTTGTTAAATTGTATGTTTAATATTTGGCATTTATTTAAGCATGCAATATTAAGTTAAATATTTTATATACATTAAAGTTGATGATAAAGAGTTTATACCATTTTATTTATTGAATAATTGTATGCATACTTTATTTGTTTATTTTAATATTTTGTGTGAATAAATTTATGATTATTGTACATGCAAAGTTTGGTTAAACAACATTTATGCAATATTATTCGCAATAATTAGAGATATTATGCAAATATTTATTTCTTTATTAGAAATTAATTAATGTTAAAGTGATTAATATAATTTTTAATAAATTAGAGAATAGCCACAACATCTTTAATTTATTAGGATTATATATTAAGTTTTGAAATCACATTAACAACATAATTTGTAAATAATTATATATAATATAGTGAAATCTATCCATACAAATTTTATTATGTTTATATGATTAATTATGATAAAATATCAAATTATATTTTTTAATCTACCCACAGGAATTAAGAAAAAGAACATAATTTGATAGTTTTGTCATAAGGTTATGTGATGAATCTAATTGAATAAGACTTTAGCCACAAGCAAGTTTTATGTCCCTAGATTCATTGATTTAGACATGATTTGCATCGGTAAACATGACATTTTATTTAGTCTCAAATTATGAATAATGAGCATGTATATTTGAACTTTGCAGTTATGCAATTTGCAAATATTTTTGATATTAAGTGTGACATTCCTTAATTAAGTGGTGATAATTGTAAGGTTTGGAAGGAGAAAATTCTTCTTCATTTAGGCTAGATGGACATAGATTATGCTATTAGGAAGGATGAACCACCGAGTATTATTGAAACCAACACTCCAGATGCTATTAATCTTTATGAAAAATGGGAAAGGTCTAATTGCCTCTTTGTGATGTTCATAAAAACTAAAATATTTGCTAGTATTTGAGGTTCTGTCGATCAATATAATAAGGTTAGAGATATTTTAAAGGACATTGATGAGCAATTCACTACATCTGACATGTTCCTTGTTAGCACCCTTATAATGCACTTCTCATCCATGAAGCTCACTGGGATAAGAGGTGTGCGTGATCACATCTTGTGCATAAGGGATACAGTGGCTCAACTGAAAGGCGTAGAGGTTACCACGTCATAATCTTTCCTACTACACTGCATTTTGTGCACCCTACCTTATCAATATGCCCTTTTCAAGATTTCTTACAACACGCATAAAGATAAGTGGTCAATTCATGAATTATTAACCATGTGTGTTCAAGAGGAGGAAAGATTAATAATGTTAAAATCTTTCCTGCTTAGCCAGTCATAAAGAAAGAGTCAAAGAGTTTCTTTTGTAAAAAGAAGGGACACATGAAGAAAGACTGCATAAAGTTTAAGAACTAGCTTGAGAAAAAAAGGTACCTACTTTTCCATTTGTTTGTTATGAATCTAATATGGTTAGTGTTAATCATGACATGCGATGGATTGATTTTGGTTCTACAATCCATGTTTCTAATACCTTGCAAGGTATGGAAAATCTAAGGAAACCAGTGGGAAGTGAACAATACATCTATTCTAGGAAAGATGAGTTCAAATGTGGAAGCCATTGGGACGTGCAATTTGACTTTAAGCAGTGGGTTTATTTTATGTTTGGAAAAAAATTTATGTTCCAAGTTTTTCGAAGAATTTAATTTCTATTTCAAGACTCGCAACTTTGGATTTTTCATTTAATTTCTCAAACACTGGTTTTACTTTATCCAAGAAGACTAAAATGATTGGCTTTGGTACATGCTACTTATAATTCTATGCATGTTATTGCTGGGTTAAAACGATGTGTTGTGAATGAGGAATCCTCTATGTTATGGCACCAAAGATTCGAACACATCTCCATTGAGAGAATTAAGCGATTAGTGAATAAAGGAGTACTTAGTAGTTTGGATTTTACTGATTTTGAGACTTATGTAGATTGTATTAAAGGTAAACAAATTAACAAGTCTAAAAAAGATGCAAAGAGGAGCACAAATCTATTAGAAATCATACATACAGATATTTGTTGTCTAGACATGGATGCAAGTAATTTGAAATACTTTATCACCCTTATAGATGATTATTCACGATATATGTATCTCTACTTACTTTGTTCTAAGGATGAAGCTTTGGGTGCCTTTAAAGTTTTTAAGGTTGAAGTGGAGAAACAATGTCGAAAGCAAATTAAGATTGTGAGATTCACTAGAGGTGGAGAGTATTATGGTAGATACACAAAGAATGGATAAGTACCTGGTCCATTTGCAAAGTTTCTTTAAGAACATGGGATTGTTGCCCAGTACACTATGCTTAGTTCTTTGGATCATAATGGTGTGGTAGAAAGAAGAAATCGAACTTTAATGGACATGGTGAGAAGTATTGGGAGTAACACAAAACTTCCTCAATTCTTGTAGATTGAAGCACTAAAGATGGCTGTGTATATATTAAATCGAGTTTCAACTAAGGCTGTCTCAAAGACACCTTTTGGGTTATTGAAAGGTTAGAAACCAAGTTTGCGACATATACTCGTTTGGGGGTGCCCATTTAAAGTGAGAATTTATAACCCACAAGAGAAGAAACTAGACCCAAGGACTATTAGTTGGTATTTCATTGGATATGCTGAAAAGTCCAAAGGGTATAGATTTTATTGTCCAACACACAGCAATAGGATTGTGGAATCAATAAATGCAAAATTTCTTGAAAATGACTTGATTAGTAGGAGTGATCAGTTTCAAGACATTATTTATAAAAAGGATCACTATAAAGCTCAACCTTCTAGATCAAGTGACAGATTGATTGTCATTCACGCCCCTCAAGTACAAACGGGTGTTAGATAACCAGTAATTAAAGTTCCATAAGTTGTTGAAAATGACCCTATAGATCGAGTTGTTGATGAGGATCTAGAACAACAACTGGTTGATCAAAAAGTTTCTCAACAAGATAATGAGGCAATATTAAGAAGATCTACTAGAGTTAAAACGTCAGCAATTCCTGGTGATTACGACATGTATCTACAAGAATCAGGCTACAACATTGGAGCCGAAAATAATCCTAAAACGTTTTCATAGGCCATGAGTTCTAAAGAATCAAACTTGTGGTATAATGCCATAAAAGATGAGATGGATTCTATGCTGTCTAATAGAGTTTGGGATCTTGTTGAGTTGTCTAATGGTGTAAAAGTCATTGGATGTAAATAGGTCTTTAAAACAAAGAAAGACTCATAAGGCAACATTGAAAGACATAAAGCAAGACTTGTTGCCAAAGGATTCACTCAAAGAGAAGGAATCGACTACACAGAGACTTTTTCTCCTATATATCTAAGAAAGATTCTCCCTGAGTAATTATGGCATTAGTATCTTAGTTTGACTTTGAGTTACATCAAATGGATGTGAAAACAATGTTCCTCAATGGTGATCTAGAGGAAGAGGTTTACATGAAACAACTTGAAGGATTCTCCTCTAGTGATGGTGAGCATTTAGTCTGCAAGCTTAATAAATCTATTTATGGATTAAAACAAGCTTCCCACTAGTGGTATTTAAAATTTCATGAGGTCATCACTTCATTTAGTTTTGAAGAAAACATCATGGATAATTGTATATACTTGAAGGTTAGTGGGAGTAAGATTTGTTTTCTTGTGTTATATGTGGATGATATTTTGCTTGCAACTAATGATAAGGGATTGCTATATGAGGTGAAACAATTTCTCTTGAAGAACTTTGATATGAAAAATATGGGAGAGGCATCTTATGTCATTACCATTAAGATCTATAGAGAAAGATCTCAAGCCATTTTGGGTTTGTCTCAAGAGACCTATATTAACAAAGTCTTAGAGAGATTTAACATGAAAGATTGTTCACCGAGTGTAGCTCCCATTATGAAGGGTGATAGACTTGATTTGAGTCAGTACCCCAAAAATGATTTTGAGCAGGAACACATGAAAAATATTTCATATGCTTCAGCTGTTGGAAGTCTTATGTATACTCAGGTTTGTACCAGACCTGACATTGCATATGCTGTTGGAGTTTTAGGAAGATATCAAAGTAATATAGGTGTTGATCGCTAGAAAGCTGTAAAAAATGTAATGAGATATCTTCAAGGAACAAAGAACTACATGCTTGTGTATAGACAAACTGATGATTTGGAGGTAATTGGCTACTCTAATTTAGACTATGCTAGCTGTGTGGATTCTCTGAAATCAACATTTGGTTATATCTTCATGCTAGCTGGTGGGGCTGTATCTTGGAGAAGTACAAAGAAAACCTTGACTGCTACTCCACTATGGAAGCTGAGTTTGTCTCTTATTTTGAAGCTACCTTGCATCGTGTATGGTTGAAGAGTTTCATATATGGACTCAGAGTTGTGGACTCTATTTCTAGACCATTAAATTTGTATTGTGACAACTTTGTCATTGTGCTTTTGGCTAAGAACAATAAAAGTGGAAGTCGAAGTAAACACATTGACATTAAATACTTAGCCATGCGAGAACATGTTAAGGAAAAGAAAGTGGTCATTGAACACATCAGCACTGAGTTGATGATTGCTGATCCTTTAACTAAAGGCATGCCACCAAAGAATTTTAAGGATCATGTGATAAGAATGAGACTTGGTTCCATGATGTGATTTCACTGTATGTACATTTATTATTATTAATGAAACTCTTATTCAATTTGATGTTTTCTCATACGGTTTTGTGCACATATTTATTTTGAGAAATATCATTAGGATTAGATCTAGAATAAACATATGGTTTATTCATTAAGTTAAAGGGTAATATTAAGAAACTTAATATATTGTGATACATGGAAGATAATACTCATCATTAGAGGACCTATCGCCATGATTCATGTATTTTGTTTTTGGTTATGATTAATAATGGGTTAAATGGACTAAGTGGGAGAATGTAACATATTTTTCGTTACAGTTATTCAAATCATTGACTAAATTTTTCGTTAGTGACCATTCAAATTCAAAATCAATGATAGAAATTCCATTACAATTGGGTATTGATTCTGTTGTCTGAATTTGAAATCAATAGCTAAATGTGGTCCATTTTTCAGTTAAATACGACCCATTAATTTTAGCGAAATGTTCAAAGATATTAATTCGTGCTCTTATGTCAATTGAACTCTGTGATGGGCAAAGCTCTATACATTAGATATGCTCTTTGTTTGGGATCACTGTGCCTGCTCCTCTCTTCAGAAAAACACCATCAAGTTTGAGTGAGTGAGGGTTCAAAAAAGCCAAAATCGTGAAGGCTGAAGATTGAAGCAATGGCGGGAGGTTAGTATCTCATTAAAAATATGTTTCCACTTTATTTTAATTTGAATGTGTTTTTTTTATTTTATAACATGTTTAGATCAACACCTAAGTTTACATAATATATAAATTAAATTTTGGATTTTCTGTTTAAACACCTTTCTTTGGGTTAGTAAAGGTGCATGTCAAATAAGGAAATGGATTTAACGCAGTGGGAAATTACACGCATTCATGTAGCTAGTGCTTTGCAATTGTTGGTTGAAGATCGAACGGTTCCAATCTTAAATATGTGTTTTAAATAAAATGTATCCAGATAAAATATGAGCCGTCCAATCTTCATCTGACAATTACAAATTGTCAATTGCGTAAATACATGATTTTGTCGACCATAGACAATCCGGATCCGTCAAATAAAGGCGTCAAAGTGTTTGCCTCAATAACAACTAAGGGAACACCTCGAGCCAAAACAAGGTAAGTTGATACACGCATTAACATATCCCATGGCTGATCAGCATCGAAAACTAAAAATGCAAATATTAATATTACAAGAGAACCCCATCATGAACGTAACACTCCATTATAACACCACTACTTTGCCCCTTGATTGTGAGCCCCCTAAGGAAACCATCTTTTAAATGATAAAAGAAAATTTTATTGTTAAAAAATTACAGAATAAAAATAAAAAAAATATTTTTTAAAATTAAGAATAACATACCTCACATCAATCTATAATAAATTTTCTTTGAAAATTGGTCCTTACCATTAATTTTTGTATACGCGTATTACAAGTATTCTTCAGAAGCAATATTTGCTCAGTCAAACACGGTGAACTGCAATCCAATTTGATATATTGATCAGTTGAAATTGCTCAAATGAGGAATTGGCTTGGACTTTTTTGTCCCTTTTTTTTTTGGTCAAACTCTTAACTCTGATACAGACTTTGCTCGTCGACATGGCAACGGTCCAATGCAAACAACTTGAAGTGAATTACCCGTGTTAACAAAGACGTACAAATTATTATAACCTTTTCACTGTGAATATTCACATTACTTCTTTTAAGACATGGCTGGATATTTATCAAGTGGATGGCATTGATTTCCTTAAAAATGGGTAAGCTTTAATTTGCAGCCAAACACTTCGTCAAAGATATTTCTAACTACTCACCATATAACTCAATCACGATGTTTGAGCAGCTCATCAACATATATTTAGGTATAAAGATTTTCAATTAAATTCTTGGGAATATACGATTAGTAAATTTTAAGATGGCGGGAGTTTCTTTGAACTAATTAATTCCAATAATTTTTTAAATTATTATAATATGATTTTATTTAAAGTTTATCTTATAAACTCTTGAAAATGCAAAACTACTTACGAAACTATAATAATAGATAATTAATGTTTACACTAATCAATATTTTGATATTTTATAAATATTAAATAATAAAAAGTATATATTTTATAAAAAATTCAACTAATAAGGTGAATAAGATATTTATTAATTGAGAGAGAAAGTCATAGTAGGATATGATTACGACCTATTTTTAAGATAAAAATCTTTTCTTATAATATTATCTATCTACTCTAATTAATATTTTCTTTACTTTTTAAGAAAAATATTAATCAATAGTAATATTTTAAGAGAGTTAAGAAATAATAGAGACAAGAACAAACATCTTTCACCTTGAGTTCAACTATGTTAAGAAACTCAACCATGTCTACCTATTTCAACTACAATAAAACTATGGTGAGTCAAGATATAAAATATGAACTAAACTAATAAAATTCAGGATTAAAATTATTTTGACCCAAAATTTTATTAGCTCGATATGGGTAAGCCTATGGAGAGTCAAGTCAATTTACTAATTTTGCTTACCCGAAATTTGAACAATGAAAAAATAAAATGTATACCATGTATACCTTTTGCCCTTTAATTTTAGTTTCTTTGTGATGAGATGCTATACTTTTTTGTAATATAATGAGAGATCATATTTTATTTTTTTTGGTTACCATGGTATTGGCACGAAGTATCCACTGCCGGAAGCAGTGACTAATCTCCGCTGGGGACCGTGAGCGCACGCAAGGTGGGTATTCCCCTCCTGACATGGTTTATTCCATACCCAAGGCCAGGATTTGAACCCTGAAAAACTTGGTTAAGGGACACAAGTCTTTACCACTTATCTTATGTCGTTTTATAATGAGTTTATAAATTTCTTTTTAATATATATATTGAGTCATATTTTTTGTAATGGACTTCATTGTGTATCATTTGTGAGTGCATCACTTATTAAATAGTTAATTAATATATTAATTTAAAAGTATGACAATGTTGTCATTCTTCATTGGAATAGTATAATTAATAGGTTTAGAAATAAGAAGTGAATTTAATATATATATATATATATATATATATATATATATATATATATATATATATGTATGTATGTATGTATGTATGTATGTATGTATATGTATATGAGCTCAAGGAACAACCCATTTGATTTGCAACTCATACAGGATTATAATAGGTTAGAAAATTACTACCTGACAATTATATTGATTCAACCTAACCTGACTTAAAAATATAATAGCTTCTCATGGACCAACACAAATGTGCTACATCGACTTGAATTGATAACTATGACAATTTAAGTATTTTAAAACTATTGAAATATATCTTGTGATTAAGGTTAAGCCAACGTTTAAGTAGATATTAGTCACACACTTAAAAAATATTGAAGGATACTTCATAAAAAAAAGCTGTCACGCTTATTACAAATTTAAAGTATCTTACACCTTAACGTGTTTTTATCATGTAAGAAAGATAATAATATATTTTCCTATGATTTAATTGTGTTAATATATTTTACAAAATGGCATTAAATAAAAATAGATAGCATTTAATAAATTAAAACAAAAAAATTATATTTAAATAGTTATTTAGTATATTAATTTAAAAGTGCGACAATGCTATCATTAGTCATTAGAATAGTATGGACATGTTAAAGAGCGATAAACAAGCAAGCAACCAAAGCTTATGATTTTTATCTTTAATTATCTTCATTACTTTGGCGATCGCAATGAGTTCTACTAGGGTTTCCAACCCTTCACGCAAGCCTTCTAACAAAGGGGAAGATATGCTTAATCGTAGCACCAAAAAGTGAGGAATCAAGAGGTGTTAAGGAGACTGAGGAAGAGGTGAATGATTGTGGAGATGGTCGTTCATATAAGGATAGTCTTATGATTATGGTAAACAACAGTGGTTTTGTTTTGAAGGAAGTAGAAGACATTCTAGATGATGCATTGCCTGAAAATAAGATCTATGAAGAAAAGGAGGAGCCTTATGATCCTTGTCTTGAACTGGTGGTGCTTGATGAAGAGTTGGAGGAATGGAGTAGCCAATGGAGGAATACTTTGGTGGTTTCTTTATTGGGGAAGCATGTTAGTTTTAAAATGTTGGAAAACAAACTGAAAAGAAAGTGGGCAAAAGCAGAAACTATCCAAATTATTGGTATGCTGCGTAATTTTCTATATGATGATTTTTTTTTCTTCCAAGGAAGATTAAAAGCATGCTCTATTTGAGGGGCCTTGGATGATCATGGATCATTACTTGTTGGTGCAACAATGGCGACCTTTTTTCCTAGCGAGTGTGAAATAAATGAACAACCATTACTTGTTGCTTTGTTAGGTATCCTTAACAAAGCTTGAGCAGAATATTTTGCAAAATCGTAGTAGGGTGGAGGAAATAAATGAAACTTTACTTACTTTGATTCCGAAGGTTGATAGAATACAGACCATGAAGAATTTTCAGCCTATAAGCTTGTGTAATGTAGCTTATAAGATAGTGATGAAGATTGTGACCCAAAGGATCAGACCATTGATGGGAAGACTTATCAATCCCTACTAATGTAGTTTTATTCCTCATAGGCAAACTGTGAATAATGTTATTATTGCCCAGGAAACTTTCCACTCAATGAGAACCAGGAAGGCATAAAAGGGGTGGATGGCTATTAAAATTGACTTGGAGAAGGCCTATGGTAGGTTGAGTTGGAGATTCATTCGTGATACTTTGGAAGACATTAGTTTCCCTCCTAATATTGTCTAGCTCATTTAGCATTGTGTTTCCTCTTCCAATACATAGGTTTTGTGGAATGGAGAAGCTTTAGATAAATTTAGGCCCTCAAAAGGTATTTGTCAAGGTGAACCTTTATCACCATATCTTTTTGTCTTATGCATTGAGAGATTGTTCCAATTAATTAATGTGGCAATAGAATAGAAAATTTGGCCGCCAATCCAAATTTCTAGAAAAGGACCAAAAATCTCTCATTTGGCTTTTGTAGATGACCTCCTGCTTTTTACTAAAGCGAATGTTAATCAGGTGGAGCCCATCAAGAAGATTTTGAGTAAGTTTTGTAATAGTTCAACCCAAAAAGGTAAGCATGGAAAAATCAAAAAATTGTTCTTCTAAGGACGTGTCCTGGCAAGTGAGAGTCTGAGTTAGTGATGACTAGGATTTCATAGAATTGATGACTTGGGGAAATATATTGAAATTCTATCTTTCATTCGAGGCCAAACAGAAGCACTTTCTAATTCATTTTAGATAAAGTGAATCAAAGATTAAGCTCTTGGAAGGCCAGACAATTTGTAGGGAGAGTCATTCTAACAAAGTTTATTTTGCAGGCTCTTCCAAATTATGTAGTTCAAGCTACTTGGTTGCCAAAATCAATTTGTGATGAAATTGATAAGAAGTGCAGGGATTTCATTTGGGGGGATTCGGATCAATCTAGAAAAATTCATATGGCATCTTGAAGTACTCTTTGTAAGCCTAAGTGCCAAGGTGGTTTGGGTTTGAGGGAAACTAGGATGGTGAATCAAGCCTCTATGTTAAAAATTGGGTGGCTTTTAATCCATGATAAAGATGCCACTTGGGCAAAAATTGTTCACTCCAAGTATAAATGTGTTGGGGATCTTATCCCTAATGTTGATGTTGTGAGACCTAGTTCTAATCTTTGGAGTGAAATTAAGGATGTTTGGCCAACCCTTCTTAAAAATGTGGGATGACAAATTAATAACGGTAATTCTGCATATTTTTGGGACGATGATTGGGTGCCAAAACATGGGAAATTGTTGTCATGGGTAATAAGACAACTACATGTAATCGAGCAGATCCACCCCATGTCTCATTATGTTAGTGATAATGGCCATTGGGATTTTGCTATGATGCACGACAACCTGCCTTAAAGGGTGATTGAGCACATTGTGCAATTGTTCCCTCGTGTTGATAAGGATAATGACGTGGTGGATTGGAAAGGCTTGGTGGATGAAGGGTTCACGTCTAAATCTGCCTCTCAGGTGTTACGTGGGAATCAATCTAGTGTTGATGAGTCATTTTTTAAGTAGATTTAGCGAATATAAGGTCTAAAGAGACTTCGTGTTCATACTTGGAAGGTGGCTTGTGATTTGTTGCTCACAAATGAGCATAGATACTGTTGACATATAGCCACATCAAGAGATTGCCTTTTGTACCAAAATACCACTGAATCAATTTTGCACCTTACTCGGGATTGTAGTTTCGTGCCCGAACTTTGGGAGCATGTGTTTGTGGGTACCATTCCAGCTAGGTTTGAATAAGTTCAATGGAATTTAGAGTATAATGTGCATGATCGTTGGGGGTTGATTTTTGCTACCTCCCTGGATCACATCTACAAGAACCAAAATAACTAAATATTCAAGTAAACTTGGGATAGGCTACAAGCTTCGATGGCCAAAATTCGAGGTTGGGGTAAACAATGCTTTATTGAGCCTATCTTTAGATAACAATATTCTTTAGGTTGTGAAAGATCAAGAGCCTAACTTGCAGGTGGGCTGGATGCCCCCAAATGTGGGGGTGATTAAAATTAACGTGGATGGTGCAATCTCTTCCATGGCATGACAACTTGGGGGGGGGGGGGGGGAGGGTTCGTGACCATTGGTCAAATTTTGTGCTAGGATTTTCCCATGGTATTGGTTGTTCTATAAGGCATGTGGAATTGTGGGGGATTCGCAACAATTCAGAGTTGGCTTGTGCTTGGGACTTGCAGAAGATTTGGATTGAGTCGAATTCAAAGACTACCATCAATCTCATTATAGACGGATGTGTTTGTACTCATCCTTATTTCCCTATTATTCAGGACATCAAGGAGCTTACTGCCATAAGGACTCAAGTAGTTTTCTCTCATATTTTGCATGAGGGAAACAAAGTAGCTGATGCTTTAACCAAATTTGCTTTGTCAAATAATGTTGATAGCAATTTTTTTTACTATTTCGCCTGATTTTATTTCCTTTCCTTTAATGGTAAACACTTAATGTGTATTATTTTACAGAGGTTATTGATCTTTTAGGGGCTTTGGCTTCTTTTGCCCACTAAAAAAAATTAAACTAGTATGGACTTTGGATTGAGGTCTTGAAAGAACAATATGGGGCTATAATTTCTAGAAATCCAAATTTTAGTGTACATTCTTCACCATCCTCTTCTTTATGGTGGAGGGACATTTGTACACTAGGTTTAAGGAGGGAGCCTATATAGGGATTGGTTTATGAAAGACATTGTGAAAAAAAAAAAAAAAGGGAAATGGGAAATAGGAAATATATTCTTTTATGGCAAGATGCTTGGCTTAGAAATGTTTCTCTTAAGGACCTTTTTCCAAATGTTCCTGATCTGTAAAAAAAAAAAGGAAGGGTCAATTGTTGATATGGGTGGATGGAATGGTGATTCTTGGGAATGGGTGATGTCTTAGAGGAGGGACTTCTTTGAGCGATAACTTGCCAACAACATTGAATTTCAAAATTTACTTAATTCAATGAGTCCAGTTTGAAATGTGGAGGATAAATGGTTAGGAAACCATGATACCTCATTTTTTGTTGAATGAAATCAGCTTATGTTGTCTTAATCTCTAAAATGCTCCCGACGCTAGAAATTTCAATGTTTGAGGTAGAGGTTTCTTCTATAATGTGGAAGAGTTTGGCCCCATCAAAGGTAGTGGCCTTCTTTTGCCAATTATTTCTGGATAAAATTCCAGCTAAGGTGAATCTATTTCATGGATGAGTACTTATTTATGAAAATGAACTACAATGTGCTCTATGTGATCAGGTAGAAGAGTTCACTTCGCATCTATTTGGGCATTGTTCTTTTACTTCTTAAGTGGGGTATTTAGTTTGTAGATGGATGGATGTTATTACACCCATACCCTAATCCTTAACTCAAATCTTTTATCAATTATGTTTCAAGCGAAAAACTCTTTTCAGTAGAAGACGTGGTCTATGATATAGTTTGCAGTTGTTTGATTTATATGGGAATTAAGGGATGAAATTATTTTTTCTAATAGGAGATATGAGCTTTTGACTGTCTTGGATAGGATCAAACGATGTCTTGAAAATGGTTTTTGGCTAAATCTATTCGTTTGTTGAATAATATTAAATCCTTGGTTATGTATATCTAGAGCTGGTTAATCCACTTTCAATTGGTTAACTTATTATGTATATAGGTTTGAGTATCCTTTGTACTCATTTAATGATATTTCATTTGCCTATAAAAAAGTCATTAGTACAGTATAATTAATTTTTAGAAAAGTGTTATTTTACATAAATAATATAAATATAATTAAAAATGAATATTATATTATTTATGTGATTTAGAAATAAGAAGTGAATTAAAAAAAAAAAAACTTACCTCATGGATCAATCAATTTGACTTGCAGCACAAAGAGAATTAGTCTAAAATATAAAATTACTAACTTATAGTTATATTGACTCGACCTAACCTAACTTAAAATATAGTAGCATGTCATGAACCAACTAACCCAAATGGATAACTCTAAGCTCTAACAATTTAAAGACTATAAAACTACCAAGGTTAAGGCTAAGCCAACACTTATATAGATGTTAGTCTCACACTTAAATAATATTGAGGGATATCTCATTAGAAAAAGTTGTCACAATTAAAATTTTAAAGTATTTGATCACCTCATTTAATGTGTTTTATTACGTAAAAAATATAATAATTTATCTTCCTATAATATATTTCTTTTAATTGTGTTAATATTTTACAAAATAGTATTACATAAAAAATGAGAAGTATTTAATATATTAAAAACATAAAAATTATTTAATATTTTTCATTTAATTTATCAACTTGGACCCCGATCAGTGAGTTTATGAAAAGATGATTTGCAATTTGAAAGGCTAAGAAGATATCAATGGGTGACAGAATTGTATTGATTAACTGTATTCTTATGTAAAAAATTAATTCAACCAAACAACACAAATACTTTGTCTAATTCGCAAAACAAAGTTATCTATAGCAGTTGTAGTGTTTTAAAATCAAATTCTCCCTTTATAAAGAAGAAAAGTGTCAATCAAGGATTTAGAGAATTAAAGAAGAGACTTTTGGTTGTTTAATGAAACAACGGATCTCAATTAGTTAATTATCTTTGAACTTTATGTATGCATTAAGGTCGTGATGTCTTTGTTAAGTCTCTTTCGATTAGAGACAAAGTAGGTGGTAATGTGACAAACTCAGCATCTTAGTTTGAATGATTAATGGGCAATAATAGCACAAGGTGACAACATCCATCCTTTCATCTCCAATTTCTTCGAGATAGAGTTCATGCCCCTTTTGTGGCACATATAGACTAGATTATCTATATCCTATCATAACATCTTACACCAATATCGTTTTGGACATTATTAAATGGAGCTTTAGCGATAATGCTTCTCAAAACTCAATATGATTAAGGATGTGCCTCCGAGAAGATGTGGATAATCTATGATAAAGAATATAGACTAACTTTAATTATGCAAAATAAATTCCGATAAAAGAGAAAAGGACAAAAACAAGAACAAACATTTAGGCATGATGGATAAACATCACAAATTAAAAGAGCAAACTTCATTATCTCTATAATTTTGTTTCCTTTTCTGTCTCAAAACTATACATACAGATATAGTTTGCCTTTGCTTTACTCTTTAATTTGTTTATATGGATGATATTAGATTAAAACAGCTTAAACAAGAAAAGCAAAGTAAAGCAAAATCAAAGCTTGACGATGTCATGGAAAGGGTAAGTGTATGCAAAATTAGGATTGAAAGTGATGGTAATGAATAACAGTGGTCATCGTGAAGGATCATATTGCTAAAGACTTTTGTGCAATGCCGGATGATTTGGTGCCAAAAGTTATATTTGAAAATGAATTTAGGTTATGCTAGGTTGATAATGATCAATTGAAACAGTCAAACGATTTTGTAGAAAAATTTCTTTGACGTATAAAAAAGTCTCAATTATATTTAAAGTTGTTAATTGTAGTGTTTTTTTTGCATAATTAATATAGAATGAATGTTTAAAAGCTATTACTCTGGAATAATTAATTGTAGAACATTTCCTTAAAAAAAAACAGCTAATTTCATCTTTTTCTTTTGCAAGAAAATAAACTTTATCTTTAAAGATAATTAATTAGTATCTCGAACATTGTATGAAAACTTTAAATTTAGGCAAAAAATTAAAAATTTAAATTTAAAAAATATGAAGAAAAATATTAAGATATGCATGCATACTTAATTTATAAGAATTTAAATTTTAAACTTTAAAAAAAGAGAGTTAAGATTAAAATGTGTGAAGTCACTTTCATTTCTTTCTTCTTCTTTTTTTTTTTGTTTAAGACCATAGATATCTTTCATAGAAACAATCCTGCTTGAGACAGATGGAACCACTGTGGGCAATAAAGTTTTCCTTTCGAGTATTTAACACAACTACATACTTAGGACTTGAGTTTGAGACTATTGATTAAGTTGAAATAACCTCATGTCAATTAATCCACATGTTTAGTGGTGAGAAGTCACTTTCATGATAATATACTCTAAGTTAATATATAGGAGGAAAATAATTGACATTTGGAAAAGAAAAAATTAATATAAAATAAAATTTTAAAAGTAATTATTTTATAATATAAAGCACATGAGGTTTGGAGAAAAAAAGAAAACTTAAGATAAAAAGAAAATATAAAATTAATTATTTTGAAAGTATATGATTAAGTACCTCATATTTAATCAGGAAAAAAATATGAATTTTAATATAAAAAGAAAATTAAAAACAATTCATAATCTGAGTTTTAAAAAGTATAAAAAAAGGTAAAAAAAAATTGTACAATCACATGTTTGGAGGAAGAGAATATTTGTAGCTAATTAAGAGCGCAAGAAATAACATTATTTGTAGATAATTAAAAATTTATTTAATTTAAAATATGAGGATATTATAATAAGGCAAACTTTCTAATTTGTTGTAACTTCAAGAAAGTGTACCAAAGGTAACCAGAACTAGATTGAAGGGAGTTTTATAAGTAAATAAATGAACACATGCAACAAGTAAAGCATCTATGTTTTTATGAAAACACAAAGGTAGGCCAGAACAATTAAAACACGTAAAAGAAATAATAAAGAGATTAGATTCAAACTTCACTTTATTCTTCCTTACTATACATTATACATGTAACCCGAACCCAATTCAAGTTCTTAATCTTCAAGTTATGTTTGAATTTACTCTTTCAATTAAATTGCAATTTCTCGGTATTTTAACTAGTCCTAATCAATTAACACTAATTTCTTAGTATAACATCTAAATTGAAATAGCCATTAAAGAATTAAGGAAATTCAAAGAGGTCCACATAAATGACTACATGACTAAATATATTCCTTGATCTTTACTGCTCATGGTGATTAGCTGAACAAGCAAGATCGTATACTAATTTATTGTGTATACTATCTCATCCAATCATACCATAAATAATTAATTTATTAAAAGTAATAAGAGCATATCTGATTGCTTAATTAAATACAAAGACAACTTATAAGTTATATATATGGGGAGGATCAAATGACACCGGTGTAACTTATACCAATTATTTCACTATTTAATAATTTCAAATTGAATAATTTTATCTCAAAATCTACCGTTAGATTGAAAGTTTCTTTAACAGAGATCATATGTACAAAATTTTATATTAATCCAAAATTATTTGATACTTTATTCATATAGATCAAAATGGACGTAATATATACTTTTCAAAATATAGTAAAACATGAGTCATTTGACCAGCTTCTTACTGTTATTCAATTTTGACACAAACAATCTTGGTAATATGAAATTATAATTCAATGGTTGGATCGATAAAAATCACATTCCATATCAAGTTATTGAATGGTGTAATAGTTGGTATAAGTTATACTGGTGTCATTTAATTCCTCTCATATATATATATATATATAAGAAAAAAAATCGGTCAAAAACTAATAAAACCAGCCAAAAAAAGGTTCACAACAGGTGAAAGAAAAAAACTTAATACATTATTTTGATTTTTTTCTTAAAAAAATAAAAACCAACCTAAAGTATTTATCATTTTCTTTTTTATTTTAAATATAAAGTTGTTTTTATTAATAAATGTTGATGTGTATAGTTAAAACTTATACTTAAATATCATGACATATTTGATTTGCACTTTTGTAGGTATTATAAATGTAAAGAACCTATAAAATTATGTTTTATTTTTAATTTTTAGTATTATAAAATTATGATATTATGTTTTTTTAATATTATTTTATGTATTATTCAATTATTATTATTGTTATTATATTAATACTGGTTCAACCACTGTTCAACCACGGTTAAACCATTGAACCTTGAACCAATGCCTTAACCGGTTCAATAATCGATCCTGTTTTAAAAACATTGTTTTTTAGCCTTTATAGAGTCACACTGTTAGGTCAGAAAATGTGTAAGAAAAAGTTTGTCATATTTTTTCTCTTTTAACTCTTTAGATCATATAAAATTAATTATTAGCTCCGACTCCGATCCATAGTAGTGATTTCCTAGCACTAAAGTGCTATATGTCTAGAGAAGCTTGATCTACGCATATCAAGGGCTAAATCACTAGAGTGTCATTGTTAGGACAAGTGCCTAGTTCTATAGCATTAGCATTCCAGCATTATGGCGCTAAATATACAAAGAAGAAACTTCATTTTTTTTCTTCCAATCCTTTGGTGGATGGATTTTTACCAATTGCAATTCTTAATCTCCAACTTATGTCTAAACTTTCTTCCAAAGAAGAAACTTCATTTTCTCTTGATTGGAAGACTCTTTTACACTTCATCTTCATTTATTGCCTTCCTATTCTACATTCAATATCAAATTGTGTAATAATTAAAATGCTAAAATCAATTAAAAGTTTTATCGAAATTACCTAATAAAGACCAAAAATAAACTGACATAAAGCAAAACTAAGTTAACCAAACATGTTAGGGAAACCTACTCTAAGACTTTAATTTAAGAGTTTTTAATCCCACATTGTTTCAGAAAGAAAATGATAAAACAATATTGTCATTGATGTTGTATGAGAATAATTAATGTTTAAATTACTTGGGACATCCTTGTAGTTTTATAATTTAAAAGTTTTTAAGAAGGTCCCCATATTTTAAAATTCTTTAAATTAGTCTTTACTAACTAAAAATTGCAAAAAATTTATTATTTCTAAACAATGGATCAACTTCAAAACTTAAGGTAGGATTTATTTGACAAATAGCACAATTGAATAATTTCACATATTTTATGAGTTTTCAAATATGTTTTTATTGTTTAGGGTGATTCACTAATTTAGTGAAATTATAAAGACTTGTAAAAGAATGTAATCAACAAGTAATGTTTAGAAGTATTATATGAAATATGTTATTTGAATAAGCCTGCAATATATGCAATATAAATTATGTGTGTGTGAGAGAATTTTTTTATATAATAGTAAGAGAAGTAAATCTTAACCATACAATTAAGCATGTGTTAGAAAAAAAAAAAAGTTTGATAGATTTAGGCTATGTTTTGATAGATTGTCTAAGGGTGACGCCTAAGGACTGTAGAAATCATTTTTTACAACATAGATGTGGTCTTATAGGGAAAAAAGATTAAAAAAGGCTTGGTGGGTTGTGTTATTTACTTTGATTTAAACTCTACGGTTGCATGGAAATATTACCATCTTCAAAAGTGAGGCTACAAATGTTGATTATGTGCTTGATTTAATAAAATTTAGATCTTACTCGTAGCTAACCACCAAGGTGAAAGTTTTTCTTTCTCTTTCTTTTAGTGGTCAATGGACCCTATGCTTTGCTTGAGAGCTTGGTAGGAAATATGAACTTTGTCTAAGATTTAGGATACCCCTTGTACCCCTTATTTAATATATTTTGTCTATGTTGATCAAAAAATCAAAGGTGCTAGTGGGTTCCATCAATTAGTCAACATTTAGATTGAACATGTGTTAACATGTGTTGGGCTTTAAGTCTAAATCAATAAGCTAAAGACAAAGTTAGCTACTTGAAATATTAAAGGCCATCTAAATCAACACATCCCTATCTCATTGTCTAATTCAATCCAGGGGTTTTAGGGGTTCACGCTTAGTGTAGGTAATCTTTTTACATATTATAGTAGCACAATTTTGTGGAAACAGATGCCCCTCATGGTTTCCCAAGTAGTCTAAACACCAATCAGCACATAAGCATCGGTTTAATGGGTCTCCAACAACAAAACCCCTATCCTAAACCCTTTAATTATTTAAACTACATTTAAATTCCTTTTTGTTTTTAAACCTAACACACAATTCCATATAAAAGCCATAACATAGAGAAAGAAATAAGAAGCAACAATCATGGGGAATGGGGAAACATGTTAGGTGTTGTACTTATCTCGAGATTGCCTAAGATCCTCTAAGGGTGAGTTGGGTCCTTCGCTTCTCTCTTTGCCTCCATCATTTTCCCTTCTTTTGTCTTTTCCTTCCTTTCTCCTTTTTCTCCTTTTCTTTCTCTTTTGGTAAAAATGTGAGTGTGTGTGAGGGTGACATAGGGTTACCTAGCTTAACCTCTTATTGAGCTCTAGTGGTCCATCCTTTAATATTACAACTCTTAATTAACACTCACAGGCTCCTCTAATAGGCCTAATTAATCTTTATTTATTTAATTTAATTAAACATATTATTTTGGGATGTTATAAAACAACACATTTTTCCTTAAAAATAAAACATTACTTATGCACCTGGACCTCTTAACGTAAGCTTTAATTGCCACAAACAGTCTTGTCATAAGATGTCATCCAAAAGGTGATCTTAATTACATGCTTAACATCTACTTTATCCTACACAAAGTGGAGGTGCTATCCTATCCAAGATTGTCAAATTTGCATTATATTATTATATATTTATTACTCTTGATCTAAGAAAATTTCAACAACATTTCCTTATGGTTCTCAAGGCACATGACCTAATTGAGGTGATATTATCATCTTAATTAGGTTTGTACTAAGAGAACAATTAGAAATACAACCCTACACATTCTTAGATGAAGAATAGAGACATACAATAATCTATTGTATTTCAAATTTACAACCTTAGACTAGCTACTTTTGGACAATTCATAAATTAGTTGTATATTATGCAAAACACAGTATACAAGTCATTTTCCAATAGGAAACCAATTTAGGTGAATGAATGATACTAACAAATAAAAACTAAGGTAAAATATGTTCATTGTGACAAAGCCAAACATGAGTTTCTCTTTTTCATCAAGCTCATCATTCTTTACTAGTTTTTCATAAAATACAATCACACAAAATTCTTTCTTAAAAGAAAACAACAAAAGTATAAAATGTTTTATCCACATATTTACGTGATAGTAGTTTGAATGTTAAATCAACTAGATCAAATAAGTTCACAATTTTATGTGGTAAAAGTTAAAATGTTAAATCAATTACCTTATTTTATACCCATATTTACATATTAAACTACATCATGTATTTGCAAGATCATAGTAAAATTTTTATAACTACATTTAAGTCACAAATAGTAGTATTAAGGTTGAAAAGCATATAAAGCACTTGTCTAAGTAATAAGCAGAAAACAATTATATATCACCTCTACTTGTGGAAATTAGCACTAATCATGTAATGCATAGCTAATTTTCATTGATGTAAAAATTTTAAACCACCAAATCAATGTCATGGGTTGTTAAAATTTTTATTTTATTATCTTTAACTCTTGCTAATCATGCAACTATTGGTTAAATCTCCACCATTCTTTTAACTTCTTGAACCTTTTGCAATTGCTAGAGTCCAAGTCATTAGGTCTCCAAATGGACACATACACACACATACTATCTAAGTTATTAGGTCAAAAAACACATCAATGGCACTGGGAAAAAGGTGGTAGTGTTGGCTAAGAGGGTGATCTAGCAAATAAAAATGGTGGTGTTGTAGTTGTCAAAGAGGATGCTTTGTAATAGCGAGATAGGGTGAGAAAGGCAAAGAAAGCAACAAAGAAAAGAAAGTATTTGAGGGCAAGAGAAGGAACAAATATTAAAGGGAGAAGAGGGGAAAGGAAGAGTTATAGGGGTATATCAAACCTTACCAACGACTTAGTTGTTGATAATCTCAATCTACATTACCTACAGTTAAGTTGCCAGTGAATACTGATGATATGTTAGATTATCAATGACTAAGTCATCAATAATTTATATAAATTTACCAATGGCTAAGTTATTGATACTTATTAAAAATTTAAAAATTGTAATGTTAATTGAAACACCACACTACTAACAGCTTGACATTTTATTAGTGCCTTTAAGGCTAACAATAAAAAAATTGTCAGTAATGTGCCAAATTCTTGTAGTGAGCCTCAGCCTCACTTATAAATATTTAAAGCTTATATACTTGTGACATGGTGAAAGTCTTTTGACACTATTACTAGCTTACTCTCTTTTTTATACTTAATATCAAATCTATTTTTAAAAGCATTTTATTCTTCCTTTTCATTAAGGACTTGTATTGAATTTTTGTTAATTTTTTAAAACCATTGATAAGGGCTATAGTGGATCCTATGTGTTGAACCCTAGGTATTTTTCAATTTTAATATAATTTGTGTTTTCCTTTCATATTGGATTTGTTTTATTACTTTGAATGATGTGTGTGAAAATTGATCATTCTCAATATAATCTTAGTTAGTTAATTGATTAGTGACCAGTACGCCAAATAATTAATGAAATTATAAGATAAATTGGTTTAAAGGGTTTAAAAGGATCAATTATAACCCTATTGAATTAACAAACTTGTTTGTTCTTTATGATTTTCTTAATTATTGTCTTAGATGACCATTGAGGATAATAATTTAGGGGGGGAAATATTAACATCGCATGATCATTTGGTGTTAATAAATTAAGAATATGCGATTGATAATTAGAAAGAAACAAAAGTTATAAAAGAATAGAGTAATGGTAATAATCTCATAGGTGAAACCATACACCCTAAGCTTTTCATATTAAATTATTATTTGTAATTATCTATGTTCTTGAAAATTTTTTGAATTTTCTTTGACTTTTCCTTTCTTCTTTCATCGTTTGGCTAAAATAAAATTTTGGTCCCTTATCTACATTATAGGTTTTAGTTTGGTCCCTTAAGTTTTAAAAGTTTCACTTTGGTCCCTTATAATGTCTCTATTAAACCAAATTGGTCCTTCCAGTTAATTTTTGACACTAACGGTGTCAATTTTGGCTAACGTGGCATCCCTCATAGTTTGCCATGTGTCACTAGGTTGACCAAATTTGTATGATAAACTAACAAAATGACCAATTTGATCTAACAGAGAAACTTTAAGGGACCAAAGTGAAACTTTTTAAACTTAAGGGACCAAACTTAAACTTAAAATATAAATAAGGGATCGAAATTCTATTTTAGCCTCATCATTTTTAGTCTTAACTCAAACAATTTTATGTATTTTCTAAATAATTAAGAATTCAACTATATTAATACTTGTCAAATGATTTCTATAGGATGTTGCTTTAGATTTTAAATACTCAACTTTATTACATATTAATAAGTTTATTTCCCTAATGATCACAACAATATAATTTGTTTAGTATAATTATGACCAACTTAACGTCCTAGTAATCGAAAAACATAAATGTCACTCACTTTTGGAAGATCATTAATTATTTTTCATATTTGTTTCCCTATCAATATAGGAAGGACCTATCTTTCTCAACTTTGTTTTAAGTAAAGGCCTTTTCACTTTTTTGAAAACTTAGTTATGTGATAAGAATTGACTGTGACATTCAAACAATGAATCCTTTCCGTTGTATTTAAGGGTAAACACTTTAATATCTTTTGAAATAACATATGACAAGCTAAAAAATAATTAATTAGCCACATTAAGGATACTTTCATGACAGTTTTGTTTGATAAAAATAATAAATGTCAAAACACTATAACTTCAGAATTGTTGAAGCACATCAATCAAATGTTCTAAATAAACATCTGTGAGTGCTTCTGGATTATATAGACCAAGTATAATACAAGTCACACCCAAATATGATTTAGTCAAGAACATCTCAAAGGGAAGAGTGTGAGACGTAAGAATCATAAACAAATATGAGTACAAAGAAATAGACACTTGAATGTAAAAGTGTAAATCCATTAGTACATAAACTAAGTCTTACTTTTATTAGCTCATTAGCAAAATTTGGGTTAACATGATCAAAATGTTTTTGTACTACTTCAGGTGTAAGCATGATTTATGCATATGATATTTGTAACATGAAGATGATTGATAAGTAGAACATTAACTTCATTGTAGTATGTTTGCACTTATTCCTATCTTGTAAGGAACATACCTCACAACATGATAAAAACTACACTCAATTATGTTACAATTATTTTTTTGTCTTAGGTAAAACAACACAACCATTTACATAACAATTAGTCTTCTCTGCTTTCAAGACATAGAAACCAACCCTTGTACCTAATAATAATATTTTTTTGGTAAATATTATCTTGTTAGTGTTATGCCAACAAGAATTTTTGCACACACATACAACCATACATAGATTAGCAAGATTATTTTAATTAGTTTTAATCTTAATGATTCATTTGAATTACCTGGTTGAAATTCACTATTCTCATGCTTTTATCTCTCTCATGGTTCTACAACCCAAATTTCATTAAAATAAAATAGATTGTGTACTTTAGTCATTTTTAATTTTCTTTTGGGAATGTCACATAGAAAAATTTTGAATGCACAAATTCATTTTCTATGATTTGTTCACTCCTTTTTCATTATCTTGTTTCTTCACCTCCTCCATTTGATAAGTGTTATAAACCTTTCGATAGACCAAAAAAAATGTAGAGAAATTGTTGAAAGGCTGAATTAATAATTTGGTTCCTATACTTGACATTCATTCACAAATTAGTTATTATATGAAAAATCCTAACTTTTGGTCCCAATATATGAAATTAACATTGCATTTCCATTCATTATAATGATGTTACATGGATGTTGATGTGTGCAACAAAAGTTTGACATAACACATGAATCATCAAATAAATCTTATGCTTCATTTCCTATATGAAATCAACATTTCATTTAGTCCTTATATGAATTAACATTTTCTACTATAAGGACTTTCCTATTAACCCTGCAACATCCACAAATATGAACATTAGAAATAAAGTTATGTGAATGTTTCTTTTATGGTAATAGCCTTTATGATAAATGTTCATAGATGCCTTAAGTGTTAATAATAATAGCTTATATTAGATATTACAGAAACAGGATAATAAGACCCAGATGGGGAGCTAAGGCCCAGGGCGAGCCAAAGCCCACAAGCCCAACACACATACAGAGTTTTTATATGAGAAGGAAGGGGAAGCTAGAGAGAGAAAAAGAAAGAAGAAACAAGGAGGAAAAGAATATAGGAGAAGGAGAAGAGGAAGAAGAGAAAAGAAGTAGAGATCCCAAGCCTAAAGCTCATCTTCGTGCATCCCTGAGGTGAGTGCTTTTCCCTTTGTCTTTCCCAATCTCTTTGATTGTATGTTTTCCCTCTTTTCCCTTCTTGAACCTTAGGAAGGAGATTTGTGGGTCTTTGAGAGATTTATATGATTGAAGGGTTTAGTGAGTAGTCTATTCAGTTAAGAAGATGATGTAAGTGTCTATGAATGATTTGGTATGCTTTGGACTATTTGGGTGCTAAGTGTGGCCCTAAGAATGCATATTCGCAAAGGGCGACAAACTATAGAATCGTAGATCTCGCTCAGCAAAGTATGAATTTCTAGGTTCAAGATGAATGTTCGCTCAACAAGTCTTCCACTCGTTGAGCGAGAAGCATAAGTTTCTAGGTTTGTAACCTAATGGCCTTTCGCTAAGCGAAAGTGTTTCCAAAGAGCTAATCTGGTAACAAAAGTGGAATGGTGCTGAGCGACCAAGGCTCTCACTAAGCGAGACCCTCTGGACAACATATGGCTATTCCAGCTCCAAGGAAGAAGTTGTTTTGTCTAATGCTTTCGTTAATTGTTTTCCTTGTATGTGTGACATTGTTAATATATTGCTATGTTTGTATAGATGATTGTATAGTCTTAGTATTATCCTTGTGATTGTGCATTGTGTTGTGTTGTGTTGTGTGAGTATAACAAAGAACCCCATATAAGGAAACACGTAAAACTTTAGAATAAAAGCTTAGAAAACCACATTGACAATAGAAATGGGTCCAACTGCTCAGGTCGAAGCAAGATATAAATACAAGACCAAAGACCACTTGGGCCAGAGCGGAATATAAGTACGAGACCATAGGCCGCTCAAGTCGGAGTGGGATATAAGTATGAGATCAGGAGGAAAACATAAGATGTATGGTGTAAACGTCTATGTGAGGGTGTATGTGGATGTGTATGCCTAATTATAGGTAGATTAAGCTTAGCCGAATCAAGGAAACCTATGTGCTTAATGAGGACGTAGTTCATGAAAGCTGCTACCCAATTGGGATGTAAGGGGTTTGCCCCAAAGAAAGTTTATGTATAAGTCCCAAAAGGGCAAGAAAAGAGAAAGGAAAGGAAAGGAAAGGTCAGTCCTCACTTATTGTCATAGGAAGTAAATTGTCTAGATAAAGTAATAAAGAAAGTGAAGCCCCAACTAACCGTTGGGAAGGGGTTGTTTAATGGGAAGGATCAATATGGGTCAAAAGACCTAAGGTTCAGGCCCATTAAAGATTAGCAAGCCCTAAGTTAGGCATAGTTTATGAAGTTAAGAATTAAAGGGGTAAGAATTTGGGATTTCAGTGAGAGGTAAAACTATATAAGTGAAGGAATGATTCTAGGATAGAATAGTCAGCTTACCCCTAAAGTCCCCATAGCACTCACTGAGACATTTTGTCTCACTCTCTTTAGTTTATATCTTTTCAGGTTCAACAAATGGATATCCTCGAGAAGGAGCTTGGAGCTGCTTGTAGAGAGTGGAAAAGATGTTTGAGTTCTGTACCTCCCAATGCATGAGAGTTTTTGTTTAGTCTCATGTATCCTTCTTTTATGTGATGTACAACACCTTGTGCATAGAGTTTGTAATAAGCTTTATATTAGAATTATGTTTAAGTTTCGCTTATATCTCTAATGCTTTATATTCAAAGTTTCCATGTCCTAGCAATATAGGCATAGTTAAGATAATGCCCCTTAGGGTGTTACAAACCCTACATAATAGCATTGTTGAAGGTTAATTAACAAGGAAGAATAAAGTAAAGCTTGAAAACAAAGAAAAATTGATTATCCATGTGTGTTTTTATACTGTACCAAGAAACACTTTTTAACTAAGTTAACAAATTCTTGTGCATCATTTTTTTTTTTCTATTTGTAAGCATTGTTATTGTTCAATTCATGCAAAAAGACACTTAACCTATTAGATAAATGTGTGGACCCTTCTAGTTTTACTTTAAAGCAATTATGATTGATGTCTCCTATTAGAGCAACCAAATGTGTGGACCCTTCCAATTTTTGTTTGAGAGCGCAAATGATACCTTCAATAAGAAATAAAAATGATAATTTGATTCATCTTAAAAATGAGTTTTATGTATTTTATTAAAGTCATGTAAGAAAGTCAAAGAATATTTTAAAATACCTCAATTCATGTAGCTAGTTTTTACCTTTTTCTCTGTGATAAAATGCATATACATTTTAAAGAAAATAGTTTGGAACCTCTCAACAAATGAAATATAGAAATTTTCATTAAACGATCGCCAAGAACTTTTAAACAAGACGTATCTATGTGTATTATCATATCCTTTGTTTGAAAAACGTAGTTCTTACTGATTTGCATTTTAGGATAAGCTCTAATTCAACTTAACATATTTTATATTTTATTAACACTTCACCAAATTCGTTCGTCACATGATCTTGAAAAAAAAAACTTTCATAAAATTATTTATCCTATTAACATATAGAGAATAAAGGTTGGGGAAGTGGGAAGATATTTTTATAGAATAAGTTAAAATGTTTTCTTCCTTACATTAAGGAATAGTGATAGCCCTTCAAAATTTGCATTTACCTATTTGATTAAGTCAAACTTCTTGCTAAAATATTGTCATTGTATTGGAGAGATTACACCGACAATATAACAAGAACATGATTAACAATCGAAGAATATAAGGATTAAAATGTAATGTTAAATTCATATAATAACTAAAATGCAATGTTAATTTTATACAAGATCGGAAGTGTAATATTAATTCCATATATGTCATGTCAGACTTTCGTTGTACACATTAGCATCTTATTAACACCATTACAACAAACGTAAATGATAAAAGAAATATAATATTAATTTCACATAGCAACTAAAAATTAAAATTTGTTATATAAGAATTAATTTGTAAATGAGTGTATACAGGTAGCAAATGATTAATAAAAGCTTGTTGAAATATTTGAACTACGGACACAGAAGAATTGAACGCTAGAAACTCCGCGGTCGTCATTGTCGGCACAGTTTTCTCCCACTTTGTTTTTCTTTTCATTAATTACAATGAATATAAAGCATTCTTGTCCTTGCGTGCGAAAATGTCATCGTATTCTTATCAAATTCAAAACTCGTTGCTTATCACTTACGTGAAGGAGGTTTCTTATTGGTTAATGCTTAATGCTGATAATTGGCAGCACTTCAACCGGTCAGAGTGGATAACAATTCTCATCATATAATAGTGCAAAATCTGAATAATTTAAAAGATTACAGTGAAGTTAAAGTGTTATCATGTAATTTTAAAAAATAAAATAAAAAAATATGTTGGAATATGTTACGACAAAATTTCTGTTAGCCTTCCTGTGAGAAAGCATTGCAAAATTGACGGCCATCAACTTTCTTAAAGTTCTTCCAATGGGATTTCAGGGCAAATTTTTAATTTTGGTTTCTTCATTAACAGTGTGCATAATAAACCTATGTCAGTGTGGCAGCACCTTGATCTTAAGAGATTGGACAATGATTTGACGTTGATTGCTCACCAATAATTTCCAGCAGTTTTCTTTTCTACATTCACAGTGTGTGAAACCATCTGCCTAAGAAGACTACCATATCGTGTATTGTAATGGGTGGGCCCATAAAATGCATTATTTTCAAACCAGTTGCATGACACGTGATTGACTCATCACAATATCATTGTTGTAACTTTTGGGGTCCTAAGAGTGCCACCTCTAATGCCTTGCACCTCATCAGTTGACACAGTCCTTAATTAAGCCTCAGCACAGAACACATTTTGGCTACATGTAAAACGGACACTCTACTCTGACTGTGTTGCCTAACAGAGATAGAATTCGCATGGGTTACGATGGTTGAAACTAAGATCCTGGTTTTTATTTGGGCTTCTCGGGTTTGGGGTCTTTGCGTTACTTTCTTGGAAAATTTTCAACCCAAAGATTTGTATGCACCTTCCAAAGGGGGCAAACAGAGTGGCTAGATTGAAGCAAGCATCTGTGCTTGTCCATTACTGTGAACATGAGAGTGTCTCAACCGTTGAATTAATCATTGCATAGCAACTGCAAAAGAAAGAATGTAATGCACGATTGAAATTTTAGCTGACAAAGAAATTCCGAGAGACGAGAGGATCCGAATTCATTGTATATGGCAGGCAGTCTGTGATCGCTTGTAGTTAAAAAAACAAATGTTTTCTTATTCAAATCATTTCAAAGAGGTGAAATTCATGAAATTCTCATGCGGACATTGATTATGTTTGATAGAAGTACTAGATCGGAATGAAATATAACATGAATTCTATTCTGCTTAACATGTTTTAAGAATAAAACAGTGTTAAAAAAATGATACAATTAGATTTCACTGAAAAAGGGTAAAACAAAAAAGACCAGAAACATAACTCCATGTTTCATTCAATCCTATTCACGCATCAAATCCTATCATTATCTATTATAATTTACAAGTAATCAAATTGATTACTGACATGTATAAAGACATTTTTTAAATATAAGTTCATCTCTAACACGAAACATATGTCACCTATTGATTTGAAAGTCTATAGTAGGCAATGCCTGTCTAAGTCTCTTCCAAGCGTTTCATCATTTTGCCTATAACCACTTTGTCCACCAAAACTCAATAATACATAACCCTACCACGTACAAGCTGGGGGCTATGGCTTTTGTGCTGCAATCACAGTGCTTCCAGGAGGCACGTTGTTTCTGTCCCAGATTGCTGGGTACAAAGCAACATCTAAAGTAACGTGAACCATTATTACAAACTGCAATCCAGCACCTCCAAAAAGGAAAAAGTCGCTGACATTTCCAAACACATTATTCTCTCCAGTTACAAGTGACAATCCTAATAAGTTAATAATTAGATAAAATATGACCAAATGCCAAAAAAAAAGGAGAGTACTTATGGACCAAAAAAAAAAAACAATAGGAATATACAGTGATCAAAATGGGTTTGGCACCTACTTTTCAAAATTTCACTCAAATAAAAATGTTGAAGCCTGGACTCCACATAGCTGAGCATTAACTAGCTCCCAGCATACCTAGGGTCTTGCATCAAAAAAGACCCCAGTCATGAACCCTGAAGCTTGTAACAGCAAGTTTAAAGACCTCATCCATGGGCAAACATCCAGCTTGTGCAGCCGGAACAGCTACACCGGCACCAACAGTGTCCGCACTTTCACTCAAAGGGCTGCAGACATAAAATATAATTAAAATGTATGTCTTACACATATAGAGCTTTCACTAAGGTCAGATTATATTTCATTTCTCTTGATTTAATCTCTAATTTGCTTAGCTCTAACATTAGTAGATATAAACCAGAAAGGTCAATTTTCAACCCCCCCCAAAAAAAAAAGACAAATTGCACTTGCAGCGTCTTGCACCCCCAGAAGTTTAACATAATACTGTGTACATAACAGCATAATACTGTGTATCTTTTCCTTCAACACAAACCTCTCCTGATTTCTTATATAGTTATATAGATCAAAGAGGTTAAAGTAATGTCAAAAAAGGGATGAGTATCAAGTGAAACTTCGTTAAACTTAAGGGGATGAGTGTAATTTGTCAAAAAAAAAAAAAAAAAAGTCTGAACTAAACCTGAACATCCATCTAAATTCAATAGAACTCATCCAATCAATCATCACTTGAATTAGAGTCCAAGTGCAAGACAATTTTCCTAAGACCAAAACTTACTTTATAACAATGGGCTCGTATGCAGTGACTAGTACATCAGTATCAACTCCTTTAAGACGCAAATTTGCCAAATAAACCTGAAGAAATGAAACAATTTTGGAATGATTCAAAGACCAGTCAACGTAGGAACAGTGTCAAATTAGCATTTGCAAAAGTTGAAAACATGATGTGTAAAATAGAACCTACTTTCACAATATTTTGTGCTTCCCTTCCCTGCCGTCCTTTAGAAATTGCCTGGCAATAATTACAGGTGACAGCAAGTGATTAAAAACACAAGCAATGACGGAAAAAAAAAAAAAAAACTCGCAAAAAGTCACACATGCATACATTATATAAAGAATAATCATACACAAGGGCAATATGAAAACGACATCAATTTCCTCTTACAAAAAAATAAAAAGGGATAGCTACTGATCAAGAAGTATAGATAGATGATATCATATTCCTATCCTTTATGTAAGTTAAGATTAACATCCAAAATGCAATCAGCCAATGAATATCATTTAATTAGTACATGAAATCCACTATTAAATCAACAGACCTATATAATAGAAGTAAACACAAATGTGTTTTCCAGCTTGTACAGCTTGAAGAAGATCTGATAAAAAAATCTCAATAAATCTAAATGACAGTTGGAAAGGAAATAATATGTAATGCCACAGTTTTTCTTGTCTTCAACAACAATAACAACAACAACAAATGTTTTATCTCACTATATGAGGTCACCTAGTTTCCCTTGTCTTCAAGTTACAAAAATTCAAGAGTTTTATTTTTTTTTTTCCTGTTTGCAAGTCAAGACTCAGAAATTAGGATAATTTTCGCAACTTCTTGTGGGGTAAAGATAGATTAACGGAAAGTTGGCAGCTTTAAAAAGGCTCAGAGAATCATGGCACTACTTATTGTAGCCTTTAAAAATTTAACTGAAATAATATAAATAAATGGTGGGGCGGTTGGGCAAAACTCACATTATTTCACACAACAGATTTCTAGGTCTTCCTACCTCTTTATTCAGCTTATAGAGATCTGATGTTTTGGTCAATTACAATATGAAGCTTTATAACCATGGAGAGACATGTGACATGTCTGATTCAAGAGGGTTATCGAGTAAATTGAACATATTTCATATATGGAACTCAATGTCTCATTTGATAATCTCACATTGAAAAACCACATACCGATCATTGTTCCCACTAAGAGATGCCTGAGTTCTTCACAATACAGGCAGAATCCATAAAACCAATGAATTACAGCCATAGATTGGAAATTTTATCAACAATATGCAGACAATAAGGAGATCATCATGTATGTGAATATGTCTAAGAAAAGTGGTAGAACAGACTAAAAACTATGCTTCAGTTGCAAGCCAGTCCTCCTAGCATCACTACACCGGCAAAATTCATATGACATCTCAGACTGCCTCTGATGAATAGGCAGCTAAATATGCTCCTAATTATTGCAAAATCTTAAAAGGCTGACTAGATATCAATTTAACAGTTTTGAAGTATGAGTGGCCACCAAGATGCCAAATTAAATTAACAGATACTCATATAATTAACACCAAACATCAAAAATAAAAAGGCTACAATACAACTACGCAAGTAATCATGTACTAAAGGTGTCATCAAATAATATCAAGATCAAGAGTAATAAATAATAGATGAGCAGGTTGTTAAGTCGATTCAATTTTGCACTCATAACATTGTCTTTGCACATCCTCAATCTGTGAACATTGAACATAAAAAATCACACGGCATGCAAGTGGATTGTGAAATCTATTGGCAAGCCAGAAAAGTATAAGAAACAACATATGAACATTAATTCCAAGGTGACTCATTTAGATGACAAGGAAGTGATGTAGAAACACAAATCAAGGTCAAAACAAGCATAGAAACTTTACCATTTGACCCACTGCAGTTGTTACAACTGCAGGCATATTGTTGTACATCAAACCCGGTGCTTCAAGAACTCCTGACTGCTCAAGAACCTGAAGTAATTTAAAGGGAAGAGATGATCATGGGACACAATAAACTTAGATGATCAGGAAACACAATAAACTTCTGTAACAAATAAGACATTAAATGAACAACTTTAAAGGAAAGCTATCTTCTTCAGTTCTCTGACACAAATTCCTTTTCCTGTTCCAGTGTTCTAGGAGATAATACATGCACACTCACACAGAGCAATTGAAGTAGTGTTATGCTCTGATAAATCAAATCACTTTAGAATCAAAAGGAAAGAAATATCACGAGCAATGTTATAGTATGAAGAAAGGGGAAATGGAGTCTAACAATCATCAATGACAGCTAAACCTCCTAAAACACAGAAAATATTCACACTAAGTTAAAGATCATAATACCCAACTACCATTAGCTAACAAGCTTTTATAAGCAAGCTTTCATAAATTAAGTAGAATAGACATGATAGCACCCTTAATGGAACTAAATCAACCACGCCACCTAAACATTCTTTTTTCATTGAACCCAATAGTATAGTATGGCAAAAGCAAAACAATCAAATATTCAGAAAACACACCTACTCTTGGTACCACCCACTCAATCCCGCTAATCCTCTTTTCCAACACAAAGGATAGGATGACGAATGCAACAAAATCCAGTTTCCACACACCAATTACAGTGCCACACTAATCCCATAACTTGAAGAAACCATAATGAAATGATGACATACCACACTTCCTTCAGCATCTTGTTCACTAGCAAGGTCTTGAAGAAACCATGTAGCACTCCCATTATCAGCAACATCAGGCTTTAATTCTAAAAGCTCAAAGATCAAGCTTTCGTCTCGGCTTGGGTCCGCAAACACCTCCTATATAGCATCAAGACCCAAAAATCAGCAAAAGGATTAAACAGAACATGGAATACAATCAAAGACAAAGCAGGACAAAACCTGATGATCAGGGACTTCTCGAATGTTACTGACATCCTACAAGAAATAACCAGAACCTTAATTTCAGCAAAAGTAAAGTGACAGTGTCTTCCAATGGTTTGTGCAAAGAACCAAAAAAAGGAAAATGCAAAAAAAAAAAATGACCTGGAATCTGTTGGGGAACGTGCTAGATATTTTGCCACCAAACAAAGGGTGTTGGTAAGCAATATCTTCTGGCATTTTTGGTCCAATAAAAAGAGCAGGGAACAGCACCACCACCCTAGTTTACATCAAAAGCGCAAAATCACCACCCATGTTAGCAATTCACATGAACCAACAAAACGGAACCCAAAAATCGATTCTTTTTTAAGATTCTTGTTTGGGGCAACGATAACGTACAAAGCTAAGCACAGTACTGGCTATGCTACCATTCATTCAAAAGTTTGCGAATTTTGAAGCTATGAAAAACATTATTGGGATACAAAATATCCCAAATGGGAAGTAAGAATACCTGGGAGGAATCGAAGTACGTGAGAGCAACCAGCAAACGAAAAAGCTCTAGTTTGTTCTGCTACTACCACCTTGTCGTTTCTGACAACACTGCTTGGAATGTAAGCTTTCTCCTTTTCTTCCTTTTGTTTAGAACGGTGCACTGAATTACATTATAACATTATAGGAGTGTAATTTTGGTAGCGTAAAATATTTTTACACGGTAAAAATCATTTTAGGTATGATTGTTAAAATAATTATTATAAAAGACGGTAATCTTTATTTGCATGATAATTCATATTTAAATAACAATTTAGAAATCTTTTACAATTTCATTGTATATTAGTTAAATTTTAGTTTTAATCATTGAAAAATTATTAATTGAGATTATGAAGTGTAATATATAATAAATTAGATTTTATATTTGTGTAATGTATGAGTGTGTATTTTTCTATTCTTATGGTTTTAATTTTAAAGTTTCATTACTTATGATGTGAATTAAATTAATTTGTCTGAAACCATACTATCTTTTATGGAAAGTAATTTTATTTAAGTTGGGAATATCCACATTATGATGAAGTTAATTTTTGTAAATAAGATTTTTTTTTTTCATACTCAAGATTCAAACCTAAAATTTTGCACAAGAAAAATTAAACATTTACTACTTGAATAACCGTTCATTAGTGATTAAACTGATATTATGTATTATTTTATATTTCAAAAATTAGATTCATATAATTTATTTAGGAAAAACTCAATAAGTCTCCAAATTTATCTAGCATTTCAAACAGAGGGGTTATTCTATTTTGTTATTGCAGAGATAGGATAGTTTGTTCACTTCGTTGTATGGCAGGAACACAAGAAAACTTGGGAAGGAAGTTTTAGGGGTGAACTACAAGGACAGGTTGTGTGTTCATGTTAAATTATCGTTATTATTAAAAGTAGTGAGTTTAACTTGTTTTCTTGTTATTTTTTCAGCTTGGTGAAAAATGTGGATCTCTTCAATTATATAAAAACGATGGAAAGGACCCAAAGGATATTGTATTGCTGAAACAAAGGAGGAGAACTATGTGTCAGCTTAGACCAAGAAATTAAGGATGTGTTTGGTAAAGAAAAAGGAAATTGAGGGAAAGAAGTGAAAAAAGAAAACAAGAGAAATACGTAAAAAATAGAATAGAAGTTAAGATTGTTTGGTTAAAAAAAATAGAAAAAAAATAGAGAAAAAATTAACTTTTGAGATTATTTTTTATTTTAATTATTATTATTATTTATTTTTATTATTAATATTATTATTATATAATAAAGCAAGTAAATCGATTTACAGTTTACTTGTCTTCACAAAAGAAGAGTGGACAACGGCAAGTATTTTTGCATATTTCTTCATTGTTTTGTGAATAAATTTTTTATTATGGGTCTCACATGTTTTTTAAAAAAAGTTTCGTACTTTTATCTACCAAACAACCTACTTCCTCTTACTTCCACTGTTCTCCTTCCTCTCCTCCTCTATTTCTTCTCTATTAAATGAAGCATAAAGAATCAGGATTTTAAATTGTAATTTAATGTTGAACTTAGTTGTTAAAGACAGTAGCAAACCAGTTTCAATTGTTATGCACTAAGTTTAAAAAATAGGAGGTTATTAAATATTCATGAGTCACAACGTATTTAGAGGGTATTGTAATGAGAGGTAATTGAAATTTTATGAAATAAAAATAGGGAGTCATTACAGATTTTATTTAAAATAAAGAAAAAATTAGAAAATCCTTTATTTTGGAAAACTAATGTGGGAAAATGAGTTTAAAATTAGGAGTCTAATTATGTATAGAGAATGATGGAAACTGATTAATGTTGCGCCTCTAATACACCCATTAAAAGATAATTATCTTATAATTAACTGTGCAATTATTAATAACTTTAAAAATATTTGTTTCAAACACCAAAATAAGATTAAAAAAATCAAATAAAGCCCAGGAAATTATTAATCATAAAAAATTATAAAATTTATTTTTTAACTTGACAAGGAATTTCCCTTCTCTTAAAGTATCTATCGGTGAAATAAGTAACTCAAAATTACATCGTTCTTCAAAAAGAAATGATAGTTAGAGATTTGAAATTCTTATAAGAAAGTTGAGTAATTGTATTACGTAAAGGTGATAGTAAATTTTAAGATGTGATTTACCAAGTTATCTCAATTAAAACGACCCCCTTTAAGAAAAAGTTAACAAGTCATCTAAGTTAAATTTACTCTTTAATTTAGATTGAATGATAATAAATATAATTTTATTTTGTTCCCTTAAAAAGGGGGGGAATTGACAAGTAGTCTAAGCTAAATCAACTTCATAATTCAAATTAAGGAATAAATATAATAAAATATAAATTTTATTTTATAAAAAAAATGGTTCACCAAAATGTCCCATCTAAAGTAGACTATTTTTTAAAACGGGAATTATCAAATTATCTCAACTAAATCAATTCTTTTGTATGAATTCTTTAAACAAAATATTTATTTAATCATTGATTTGATGGTGGTTAAATGAGACAGTAACATATGTACAACATATACAAGTAATATTCTCACCAATATATACATATATATATATATATATTAGGTCAAGATCTATTGACATTAGGTGTCAAAATTAGTCAAATTACACATTCAATAACTTTTTTATAAAATACAAATTTAACCAATTCAACCGTTGAATTTGATGTTCTTATTAATTAAATTAAATATACAAAATTTCATACAAATCCAAAATTATCTAATAGTTCATCTTATCACTTTATTTTAACGTACAATATAATATTAAAATATATATATATATAAATATTCATCGCTAGATAACATATCTAAAAAAGTCTAAATAATGTAAAATTTGCTATACATGATCATAAAGATAAAAGCACATAATTCAATGGTTGAATTAATTAAATTTGTATTTTACAAAAAGTTATTAAAGTTGCAATTTAATTAACTTTGAAAATTAGTATCAATGGATCCTCACCCTATTATATATATATATAAAGAAAAAGCATGAGTTAAAAAAATGGACATGGTTATATAATCACTAAAGGAACATGAATATACAAAAATGGAAAAGGTTAATGAATTTTATTTTCCTATTTTTATTATTTATTTAATATTATTATTAATTTTATATTTTCATATTTTATTTTATTTCTAATATTTACCCATATTTATTTGAGTTAATGAATATACACTATCATTGTCAGTGTAAAAGTTTTTACATTATCAACCAATTAATTATAAATCATCTTTGATATAATTTTTAAGGTAATTATTATCAAAGTCAATAAACTTACCATACATTATGGTTTGTGATTGGATGATAATGTTAAAAAAAACTTTATAATATCAATGCATATCCTATTTTTTCTTTTTGTATTATGATATTATATTACTATCACCCCAAAATAAAACAGGGCCAGACAAGTTTAGTGTTAGGAACCTAAAGAACAACCCAAAAGCAAGTGCCCAAAAATAAAAAAATAAATCAAAATTGTCCCAAAACCCACATGGCCCAATCCTACAAAGCATTCCACCATTTTTGTGAATGAGTTGACCCAATCCCACAAAACCATCATGGTCTAACATCAAGCATCGACCCAAATCAGATTGCTCTAACACCTAACCCATGGCCTATGTTACACTTACAAGCCCAAACTGGATCAAAATATACTACTGACCTACCTATATTGCTAGCTTTCCTATTATCAATTCAAAAGCGAAAATAAAATATCAAATATGCATACATCATCGCAATTTGTGGCCTTCCTAACCAGCCATTGGTTTTGCACAACTTGAACACACACAAAACCAGACACCAGATGCACAGAAACAACCAATAGATTCAAAACGACATCCAAACCAACCTTGTACACAAGGAAAACAAATCTCTTACAAATGCACCCTAAAACAATCTTAAGTGCACAACCACCACACTGCATAGATATGTTCAAAATAGATCAACAAGATCATTTATTACACAGCTAGAGACATAAAACTGAGACATAGGAAAGAAGATGCAGGTAGATCTATCCCCCCAAGCAACCTAGGGGTGAAGGAGAAAAAGGGACCAATTAGAGAGAAACTCGTCAGTGTAGAAGATCTCTCCAACCCCTTTCCATATCGGAAAGAAAAACTCCCTTGAATAAATGACAAAAAGCTAATGCTAGAACCAGCTAAGTATCACACCAACAATTTACCCATTGTCCAAAATTGATTCAGAAAATACCACGACAAAAAAAATCAGAGCAACAAAATACTTGGAAATCTGAAAATTAAGTGACTACATACATAAAAGAGGGTGCTTATTTATAAAGCTCCTACACTACTCTTAACTGACACCCTCCTGATGTGGGAATTCCACAACATATAAAAGAACTAACTAAAAGTAATACATAAGTAATGCACGCCTTTATTTGAAACAAGAAATATAACAAATAAAAACTAAAAAACCATTTATTGTTATGACTTTCTACTTTGCCTTGCTCTATCAGTCTTTTCCATAAATTCCTGGACTAGTTGTTCTCATGGGAAGGGGAACAAAGAGAAACCACCAGAACAATGTCATCTCAAATTCGAAGAGATGGATGTATCTGTTAAAATGCAGACTTTGCACTCCAACCAAATTCATTATCCACAATGATTGAAGCTTCTTCCTCCAGTAACTGCTATTATAACTTACAAGTTCTTAACCCTACCCCTTGTGAGTAATAGGTACCTTTTAACTGCAAGGATAAGCACCCAAGTAGTAGCAGAGATCTTTTCCTTGATCATTAAGAGCAGTGCTGAGCTCAAAACAGTTTTTAAGATCTGAGCATGCAATCCTTTAAAAAATCCCAGTATGCCCTCCCTTTTCCATATGCCATAGAGAACTCTAGACACTGTTTTCTGCGATCTCTTTGTTTTGGAGGTTGCTTCATCTGATGCTGCAGCTTGAATGATAACTTTGCACCTACAAGCAGAAAGAGATCTTAGAAGGGCCCTAGAAACTTCAGTCACAAATCAAAATCAGTTGGAAGAAACAATTAAATACCTAATAGCTGGATATGTTAGACAGGTAGCAATGCTCTTTGAAATTGCACCTAAAAGAAAGGCCATAAATGCAGAAAGGGATGCTGGAGATGTTCCTTTATCAGCGTTGTTTTGCTTATTCATCAGGGCTCGATGTTTCAGCTGATCAAACACTGTATACTGTAGCACATAGTAGTTCCAAATTAAGCTGAGGTCTCAGATCAAGTGTTCTAAATATAATTTAACAGAAAGCACACAAACATGATATGGAGTTCCAGATGATACAAACTGCAGCTTGACCAACCTGAATTGCAGGGTTTGAGGTCAGCAGCAAGGAAATACCGAGGCCGTCAAATGCATCACTCCAGGTTCCTTCCGTAAGGGTTTTCAGCAGCCCTTTAGACTTTCCAAAGTCACTTGTCTGCATCCTTGAAGAGGCTGTATCCAGGGGCTACACAGTCATAAACGAGATACGCTTTGTATTAAACTTACAAAGTTTGATATGATACCTTGTCTCTCATACACAACTTAACAAAGAACAAACAGGAAATATGTTTATAGGTAGATAGTAACATAGAATAGACACCTATGATCTATTAGCAGATTCATCATGGACAGTGGATGATTAACCAAAAATCATAGTAGATTATGCATAAAAACTTAACAGTTTTTTATGTATAATGTGGTCAAACATATTTTATTCCAGATATGCACTAGATCCTCTCTTGTTGGTTCCACATTCAAACCATGAATCACCAAAAATAGCATCAAACCACAAAGCATGACCATAAAAGACTTTAATCACAATTTTATGAATTGAAGATAGCAGTACAAAGATAATGAAAATTCGATATTAATGTGTCCTGCTCCAAAACCATAAAAGAAACGTTTTAATTTTTTAACTGCACAGTTTAAACTAGGGATAGCTAAGGCTGCCTCACCTGAGTCACAATGGCAGTGCAGGCCCCAGCAGCAGCAGCAATAACCAAGTTTGCTTTTGTTCCAATGGATTTATAACCACTTTTTTCTAGATACAGTCTTTTAAAATAGCTGTATCCATAAAAGTAGACAAATTGCGAAAAGAAGGCTTGCAGATTCTTTGTTCCAAGGCCCTGGTAAAGTGAAACCACCTGACGGGTAGATATTGCCTCCAACAATACATCAGTGAGATTCCTGCAAAAGTAAAAACAATTAGAATGAAATTAAGTATGCATACCCAAGAGCATTTTGTTGGCTAATTTTGATACCCAACGGCCAATAAGTAAGATCAATCAACCATTCAACCCGCATTCTCAGCCCAAAAAATTCTGATACTACAAAATGATACTTTGATACAATTTGGCACACCACATGCAGAATAATTTTATCATTTGGAAAATATGAATCGTGAATGTATCACATTCCCTGTTTAATTCATTTAAAGAAACATAAAATGTAACAGCCATCAAAGTAAAAATTAAACTATCAAGACAACTAAACCATTAAATAGGTCCTTATAAGACTTAGTTTTCCTCAACTTGGTCCCTCTACTTCTAATATTCATAATTGAATGCTTACAACTTGATGGTTTTGCACATTCTAGAAGCTTTAAACATAAAACAGAAGACTACTCCGACAACCAAAAACAATTTTAAATTACATATCAGAAAAAAAAAATCCCCAAAAAACCATCTCATCTCCAATTCTCTACAGTGCTCCCAATAAATCACCATTGTTGAGTGATCTGGCAAATTTATTTATTTATTCCTAATTATTAAGAAATGCAATCTGACAGAGAAAACTATAACTAAAATAAACCCAAGCTCTAAAAAAATTACATCTTTCAAGATCAACAACAAAATATCTCAGACCACAAACTCCCCAGAGAGGCAGCATGAGAAAGAGGAAAAGGGGTACTTATATTACATAGCATCTCCTCAACATGTGACTATAACACAAAGTCTCGATCCAAAACACCCAATTCTCGGAAGAGCACACAGAAACCAATTTTGATCACCGTCAACAACAGGAACAAATTGAAACTCAAGGATGAATCAACAATAACAAGGGAATTCAGAATGATGGGTAAGGATCAAAGAGATGGGGGAAAAAAAAAGTGAGGAAGGAACCTGTATTTTCTGTGACCATGGGAACGAGCCTCGGCCTGGTACTTGGTCTTGCACGTGTCAAGCGGGTACAGAAGAGTGGTGCTGAGCAATGATCCTATGGCTCCAGAAGTGGCCTCTGCCAATGATTCCAGATCCACGTTCATCTTCTTCTTCTTCCTCTGGAATCGAAGATTGGTGTGCAGGGTGGTAGGTTTGGAGGGTGTGATATTAAATTTTATAATAATGATAATATAAAATTGATTAGACAGATGGATATATATATATATATATATATATATATGAGTATAGGAAAAAGAAAAAATGGATACAGCAGTCACACAAGGAAAAGGAAAAGATGGATTGGAAAAACGCACCGAGACAAAGAAGGGTCAATAGTTCATAAATCATGGAACGGCACCACGTAACGTTGTCTATTGGAGACAACGATATATGGTTCCACGAAACAAAGAAAGAAAACGTGAGTGGCGTGCTATCTGCCCGAGCCCGAAGAAAGTCCGTGTACTCCGTGTGCGTGCTACTATACAAATTACATTGCATTACAATGTATTTAAATTTTTTTTAGGTTATATTAAAATTTAGATAAACGTTAGTACTACATTTTTTAACATACTTTTTTGAATACACTGTTTATTATTAGCAAAAGTTTATTAAAATTTACAAATTTTTGTACATGTCACATTTTATTTAATAAGTCTCTTTCATATTTTTGTAATTTTCAATAAATTTTAATCAAAAGAATGTGTGGTTATTACTTCTCTAAAATTTTATTCTCCACAACTTTTTTTTTTTCATTTTTTTACTTGTATAAAAAAATTTATATTTTAGTTTCTAAGGAAAAATAAATTAACTTTTATCTATCTATTTATTCAATACATATTTGTAAACTAGACTTCAGACCATGTATTAAATGTAACATTTAGTACTATTAATATAGTATTTATATAGATATATAAATAAGGGTTAAATATATTGTTGGTCCTCCAAAAATTGACCCGTTTCGATTTTAGTCCTCAGAAAAAAATTTCCTTGAATAAAGTGTCTCAAATATTAAAAATATCCTAATTAGATCTCCGTACTAAACTTTATTTAACTTTTCTATTAAAAGATGGTCACATCAGCATTATAGTCACCATTAATTTGCTAATGTGGTTATCCATATCAACTATTATGTCCAAGTCAAATTAGTAACATATTTTTTGAATAAAATTATTACATGTTTAACTCTAAACTATAGATTTTTTTTAACCATAAAGCAAAAGTAATTACTCAATTTTTTATTAAAAGTTATCACTGGGCACTTTAGGTAATAAAATTCTTTACTTGAAAGTTGATATGACCATCATTTAATAGAAAAGTTAAGTAAAGTTTAGCACAAGGATCTAATTAGGGTTTTTTTAATATTTGAGAGACTTTATTCAAGGAAAAAAAATTGAGAACTAAAATCAAAATAGGTCAATTTTTTTAGGACTAAAAACATATTTAACCCTATAAATAAACAAATTGTTTTTATATTGTGTTAACTATTATATTTATTAAAAATAAATTATAATTAACTACAATAATATAATTAAATATTATATTTATTGAATATATAATATTTATTAAGTTTAATAAATGCATGACTTTTCATATAATTTATATATATATATATACCCCATACATGCATGAGATAGAAATGATACTTAATAGTTTTATAAAATTTCATTTTACAATTTATTACTTTAAGTAATTATATAATAAAATTAGTAAGAATATAAAAAAATGAAATATATAAACTATTTATTACAATGCATGGAGAATATAAAAACAAATGTGATTATTTAATTTGATTTTTTATGTAATTAATTATAAATTAATTAAGCTTGAATTACAAAATTATTTATCTAAACATTTTACTTTTAATCTCGTGTATAAAAATTCAAGCCAAGTAAGGTTCTAATATTTCAAAATAATAATAATTTTATTTAAAATGTATATAATGTTCTAGTAAATATTTTCTTATCATATTAAATGAATAATTTGAATTAAAAAAACTCTTTTAAAAAGAAATACATAAAAGATTAAAACAAAAAGTTATTTATGTATTTATGTTATAAATAATTCATAATAGTTTACATAAAATTCTAAAATATTTAAGTTAATCTTTTGTCCATAAAAAAAGGTGAAAAATTATAAACATGCCTCTAAATATATTTATATATTAAATAAACTGATTGTGTGTATTTGATACATTTTGAAAACAAAAATTATGGAAGTTCTTTTAGCCAAAAGCCTACACATTATTATTTTTTCGTAAAACAATAAAGTAAAATTGCTTTTGATTGACTTTTCCATGTCAAAATTTATTTGATCAATTTTATTTATATTTTAAATAATTTAAATGATTAATTATTTTCCAAATAATTTAAATGAAGATTTTTCTTAGATGTCACTGGTGCAAAAAAATTGCATTATGCAATTATATGCTACCCAATATTTATATATATAATAAGTAAATATAATAAAAAATAGCTTATACATATATGACTCTATTGTTATCTCCAGTAACATATCCCTACAAATTAGCAAAATTGATTGATAACAACTTGCCATATTTCAATTATATATTGATAATTGACTGATTTAATCCATTTTATTGATTATATTTTGTTTCCTGTATTCAATTTAGATGCTTATTATTATGTGTTACTCTCCCACCTAGATCTCTAGGAAAATGATTATTTTGTAAAATATATATAATTTATAATCTATAACATATAATCCATTTATAATTTATCCATAATATATACAAAAGATAAAATTTTAAAGTTAAATAATAGATTGTAGATTATAAATCATTTAATAATTTATTATTTATTAAATGTATATTATTTAATAATATAATAATTACATTTAATTAAAAAAATTATAAATTATATATAATAATTAAAATTAATTACCTTAATTATATATTTAGTAATTACATTAATTACTTTAATTATATATTTTAAAATAATATATTTTCCTTAATTTAAATTAATCTTAGTTTCCTTTTTTAAAAATATATATCTCATCATTACGTTAATTAATTAAAATTATAGTTTCAATATTGTGATCGTGTTTTTTTTAAATATATATATATAATTACAGTTTCAATATATCCCATAATTACCTTTATTAGTTCAAGAGTTGTCTCACATACATTTCGATAGAAAAAATAATTATATATAATTAAGGCAATTATCTTAAATATATATAATTGATAATTACATTAATTATCATAATCAAACATAAATATCATAAATAATATAATTATGTAATTTTATCAATAAAAAAATATAATATTTCTAGTGACATTTAATAATTATATTTAATAAAAAATAAATTATACGTAATAGTTACGGATAATTTCCTCAATTATATATTTTTAATAATTACATTAATAAATAATTCAAACAACATATAATATTTAAATTTAATAAAAATTAAATTATATATAATAATTACAGGTATTATCTTAATTATATATATTTAATAATTAATAATTACATTAATTACTTTAATCACATTAATAAAAAAATTTCTAGTAACATATAATATTTGCATTTAGTAAAAAATAAATGGTATACAATATTTATAGGTAATTATCTTAATTTTATTTATTTAATAATTACATTAATCACTTTAATTATGGATTTAAAATAATATATTTATCTTATTCAAATTAACATTACTTTCCTCTTAGTAAAAATTATATATCTCGTAATTACCTTTATTAATTTAAGTATTGTCTCACACACATCTCAGTAAAAAAATATATGGCTTAAATATGTTTTAAGTCCTTGCAAATATAACTCTGTCTAGTTTTAGTTCTCGCAAAAAAATTTGTTATATTTAGATCCTTAACATTTTCTTAGTATTTTTTTCGGTCCTTATCATTAACTATAGTTAATTTAGTGTTGATATGACTAACAAAATTAAGAATATTAATTAAGATAAGTAAGGTAATGAAGAATATTTCAAATTAATATAATTAGATTATTTTTAGGTGTATAATTCAATTGAGTAATGTATTTTTTTATTTTATATAAATAAGGTAATTACATATAATTCAATTTTATAATTTATATTTAAATTTTAATATATTATGAATAGTGATTTTTATTACTTTTAGTATTGTTCTTACTTTTCATAATTCATTTTTAACATTGTAATTTTATAATTTAATTAAACATTTATAATTTAATTAATCTAAACTAATTGTAATATAATTTTTTTAAAATATATTACAAGCAGTGATTTTGTCTTTGAAGATAAAAGTAATATAGTAGAAATAAATTATAAATGTCTAAGTAAATTATAATTTTTTTTAAAAAGGTACAATGTTAAAAGTAAATTAGTGAATTAAAAAGTTAGAACAATATTAAAAATTATAAATAAATTATAAAAGTAAATTATGTGTAATTACTTTATTTATATAAAATAGTAAATACATTACTTAATTTAATTACACACCTAAAAATAATTTATTTATCTTAATTTAAAATATTCTTCATTACCTTAATTATCTTAATTAATATGCTTTATTTTGTTAGCTATATCAACACTAAATTAACTAGAGTTAATGATAAGGACTAAAAAAAACACTAAAAAAATGTCAGGGAATTAAAACTAACAAAAAAATTTGCAAGGACTAAAATTAGAAAGAACTACATTTGCAGGTAAGGGTGTTCATAAACTGATCCAATCCAATGAAAATCAAAAAATCGAGCACCGAAAACTGAAAAAATCGAAAATGGAAAAAACTGAAATTTTTATTGGATTGGATCGGATTTCGAATTTGATTTTGAAAACCAATCCAAACCAAATTTATATATGCATATATATTTTCACTTATAATTTTCTAATATCACTCATGTTTATGTTTTTATTTCTTATATATTTGTAAAATTATCACATAAATTATACTTGTTTATAAAAATATAGTTAAAGATAGTTTTTAGTAACTATTTGAGTAAAGATACATAAACATAATTATCAAGTGGTGTAAATTTATTTTTAATAATATATATTTGAAGAGTTATACTAGTATTAGTTATATAATGACTCATTAATGAAATATTTGATATTTTAAATTATTTTTTAATATATTTATTATATATCATATTATTTATTTAATACTTGTTTTAAAAAATAATAATAATATTAAAACCAAAAACTGATCCAATCCATACCGTTTTAAATTGGATCGAATCGGATTGAATTTAAATTTTAAACTAAACCTATTGAATGATGAATTAACAAAACCGAAGTGATTTGATCGGATGGTTTTTCTCTTCAAAACCGATCCAATCCAATCTGCGAACACCCCTATTTGCAAGGGCTTAAAACATATTTAAGCCAAAAAATAATTATATAATAATTATTTTTTCTATAAAAAAAATTCCAGTGAATAATAGTGTGATTACATTTATTCCCCACTATTCGTTTGTTACAAAACTTCATAAAAAAAACAATATTCGACCAAAGAAAAAATTTAAATAATAAGCTTTCCTATGATTTGTTTTGACAATATTTAACTTACAGGACATACATTGCTTTACATTATCTAATCACTTAAATATCATATGTTAATATAATCATTTAATCTTTCACCTAAATGCAACTAATTTTTTTTTATTGATAAAAATACATAATTATATTAATTAAGGTAATCACGACCAACATTTATTTTGATTTGATTTAATTAACCTAATTATGACCAGAATATACACACACACACACACATACACATATACATACATACATACATATACACACACACACACACTATATATATATATGTATGTATGTAATGTATATGTGTCTCTATGTGTGTGTGTATTAATGTAGCAAAGATTATTTTAAATTAACGTAATTAAATTTACTTGAAAATACATAATTAAAATAATTAATGTATTTATTATTATATTTAAATTAAGGTAATAAATATTATTTAAAATTAAGATAATTTTAAAGTAAATAATTAAAATAATTAATATTTATTATTATATATAAATAAGTAATTAGCTACAATTATTATTATATATAATATATAATTAAAGTAGTTAAAATAATTAGACTATAGATATTGATTTAGTTATCATGAAAGATAATAAAATAAAAACATATTAAAACCATGTGATATTATTATAATATTTTTTTGTAATATGATATTTGAATATTCAATCTTTTGACTTTTAAAAAAATTTAATTGTTAACATAAATAATTTAGTCAATGAATTTCAAACCATAGTCTCGAATTCCCACTTCATTTGGATTATTCTTCAATATCGTTTTTGTACTTGTAGAATATGAGAACATCATCATTTTTCAATACTGGGCATAAAGTCAAGCCTTCGAAGAGCCTAATAAAAAAAAAACTTTACAAACTAAAAATATTTAGATGCAACAACATATTTCCTTTCTAAAAGCCAAAATCACCTTTCATGCCCACCACCTACAACCAAAGACCAAAGGATAAACAACAAGAAAAAAAAGGAGGAGGAATAATAAAAACAAAGAAAGAGGAAATAGTGAAAATGTAAAATAAAAAACAACCGCAGCATTGTCAAACCACCTTTGTGCCTTTATTATCAATGCCACTCAAAACTATAATCACCATCTCTGTATCGTGTGCTCCTGTTTCATATTTTTTCAAATCATGAAATAATCCTTTAAACATCAAGGAAATCATCCAAAAAAAATATAGTGATCAAACTTAGAAAATCTCATTTGATATAAAACTACTAAACTTGGTAAATTAACCAACCAATCCATACAAAAAAGGTAAGAACTGCAAAGATTTAAAAAAAAGAATTCTAAAATCAAGAATAACTAAACCCCATTAAAGAAATCAAAAGAACAAAAAAAAGATTCCAAAACTCATTAACAATAAAAAAAAAAGAAAAGAGAAGTATAATATTTATTTATAAGAGTAGCAACGAAGCACTAGTAAAATTTACAAATGGAAGAAGAAAAAGACATGAATGAATAAAGAATTACTATGCAATGGAAGTGAATGTAAAAAGAAAAATAGAAAGATAGAAGAATAATAGTAGAAGTGAAATGTTGAATAAATATAAATATCTAATACTAATTAATACAATTTATTAAAATCACCCTTAATTGGCTCCAACACCTCCCACTAGTTAATACAATTTATTAAATTAAATTAAATTAGTTAAATAAAAAAAATATCTACAAAGCCCTGATTTTGAGCCAAAAAAAATGCATCAAAACTTTCTTACTTTATTATGTATTATTATTATATAAAATATAAAGATGAAGATATAGAGTTTTATCATTACAAAACTTATGCTCAAAGAATTAATTAGCAAATGGTGCATTAATCTCACTTTAATTCGTTTTTAAATTTAATTTCCAAAATCCACTCACTGGAAAAAGATTTTATATAAATTTAATATTAATTAAATGCAAAGTTTGAGAGGCACCAGAAACTCAAATTTAATTTCTAAATTTGTGCTCGATAATCGTGCAATTTTTAGTTCTCCAAAAAATTGTGCTTGATAATCAAACTCTCTCTCTCTCAAAATCAATAATTGATTTAATGAGTAGTATTTTTATATTTATTTGATTTAATATATTAATATATAATATGGAATTTATTACCAAAATAACTTATATTAATGAGTTGGATTTTCATATTTCATTCATTTAATATATTAATATAAAATTTATCATGAAAATAAATTATATTAATGGATAGTATTTTCATATTTAATTGATTTAATATTTTAATATAGAATTTATTGTGAAAATAAATTAATATAAAATTTATACTGGAAATTATTTATCAAAATAACTTAATATGAAATCATTGATTGATTGAAATCAATAGAAGATAATTTCCTATTTGAAGTTGCTAAAATCCTAAGGAATCCTATTTAAAGCTTTTAAAATCCTAATGTCGTCAATTAATGCCTTAGAAATTCTACAAAACTTTTCTTAGTTAATAATATTAAATTTGTACTAAAATGTATTGATTAGAATCAACCAATTATTTAATTTCAAAATATAATTTCAAATTTCAAATAATTGTAAAATAATAGATTGTTTGAATTTGAAATTATCTCTCTCTCTCAATCAAATTAAGTTTTAATGAACAACATCTTTATTTATTTATTTATTCAAATTCAAATTTGATTTGAATTCATTTAAATTTATTTATTCAATTCTAATTAGCTAATAATGTAGACATTTGTTTATTATATCATTCAATAATTTCAAATAATTATAAATAATTATTATATCCGTTTAAATTTATATATTCTACTTAGGATTTATCAATTAGACTCAGCCAATTATTCAATTTCAAATTATAATTTCAAATCTTTATAAATAAAATCATTGTAAAAATTCTCACCAAATACTTAATGTCGCTCATTAATGTACCAAAAACCCCAATGTCCCTCATTAACGCTTCAGAAACCCAGCAAAACCTTACTTATATATATATATTTAATAAGTTTGTATTAAATATTTCAAAAAAATAAAAAATTTATTAAATATATAACTTTTCATATTAATATATATATATTTTATTCTTTTTTTTTACCACTTACTGTTCCTTATTACCATATCCTTTTCTCCTTTCCCGTATTGTAGACTTTTACAAAACTCACATTTATAATGGGTCTTAATATAAATAAAAAATAATATTTAAATAAAAATTATAATTATAATTTTATTTAAGTTATTATTTTTTATTGATAATGTAATTCTATTTTATTTACACTTATAATGTTAATATAAGACGCATCTCCCTCTCTCTCTCTTTATGTGTGTATAGAAAAGAAATTTACTTATTCTAAAAATAAATTTTAGACACTTTTTGTGACACTCCAATTCTTTTAATTCTATGTTCTTTGTAATTAAATGGAAAGAATCTATGATTATAAAATCCTAACAGGATTTTAAAGGTTTTTTATAGAATTTTTGACTGAGAAAGAAATTTAAGATAAATACAATTTACTCCTTTAGGTTCTTAATAATTGAGAAACTATTTTGTAAAACCATAATTCTATTGGATATATGTGATAATTACACAGTAGGATTTGGAAGAATAATAGCTTGAAAATTTTACATGAATGAATATTATGATGTATATCCAATAAATAATTATCACACAGTATAATAATATTAATGTTTTTCTTAAGATCTAACTACAACTGAAGAAAACCAGAAAGGAGAGTGAAGTGTGTGACTTTGAAGTTGTAATATTTTTTTCTTACTCCATTACATGTCTTATTTCTCTACTTGTTTCCTCTTCTCTTTCATGTTGTTGTATAGAAACACTACTAGAATTTATCATATTATATGGGAATTTTCCTACAGATTCAATTCCCCGGGTAATTCCTTCCTAGATAACAAGTTTTTTGCAAATTCAAAATCCGCAAAAACTTTCTTGCGAAAAAATTTGCAAGAAAATTTCTTGTGGATTTAAATCCACAGGTAACTTTCTTGCAGATATTTTAATTCACAGGTAACTTTCCTGCCAATTTTGTATTTGCAGGAAAATCTATAGGTAATTTTCCTACGAATTTAAAAAATATATATATAACCAATTTTTAAATAATTTTTAAATTTCCAAAATGTTCATATTAATTTATTTTGTGATATCTTGACATTTTTATTTAATTTGTAAAATTTTAATAAAATTATAAATTATAATATTATGTATATCAATATAATAATATAATAAAAATATTATCTTTCCAATTTGGTTTTCTCCAATTCAACTAAAGAGCGAGAGAGACACCACAATATTTATTAGATATAATATAATATAATATTATATATACAAAAAGAAAAAAGAAGCATCTCGTTAAAATATTTGATCCACAGAGACATAATAATAATAATAAGGCAATTATTATACACCATATATGTCCGAGACGATAGCATAACTTGGGTCTTGGGTTGGAAATGATTACATTACAGGTCAGGGTGCTTCCAAATCCACTCAAATAATATAATTATTTTTTAATCTTTTTTGTAGAGAAACAATCTTCAAGTTTAATGAGGAGAAGAGGTGGCAAGAAAGCCTTGACGTGGCAGTAAAGTTCCTGTGTAAGCGACTTTGCCTGATTTAAATTCTGAGAGCACCCAATCTCTTTCTGCTTGACTTTTGTCTCCATGAATTGAAAGTGCATGGAGTTGCCTAGCGATCTTATCATATCCTTTTTTGGTATCCATGAATATCAATATTCGGCTGCCATCCATGATGTCCTCTGGCAACTTCACCAATCTGACGAATAGGAAGACCCCATTAGGTGACCCTATGTACGAGAATGAAAATAAGGTATAACACATCCTACTTATCATATCTCTGCTTTTCCAAAACAATGCATGTCAACGTATTGCCATATCGCATGGTTAGCTTTTAAATTTGGAGAGCCTATACTTATAGTTCTCACAAAACGATCCTATACATGACAGGTCATAAACAGAAGCTGTCACATAAACAGTACTAGAATGGTTAATAAAAACATAAAAGTTTAATGTGCTGACAGCAAGTATCAAATCTATGTTCTCTTATCTCATCCTCAGAAAACTGCCCTCACAATGCCGATTATCTTTCAAGCAGCAATATAACAACCGAGAAAGGATGTATCAAAACTGCTTTTAACTTAAAACAATCACCATCCAACAAAAAATAGTGAAAGCAAACGCGTTCTAATCCATCGAAAAAACTAAACCAAGTCGATCAATCCTACACAGAACAAAGAGAATAACGAAAAGTACCTTCATGCCACAGCAAAGTTTGCAGCTTCATTTCTCGAAACGTATCCGAGGCTCAGAACTGGCAAGAAAGAACACTATAATCTTGGAACCCAGAGCAGAAAAGTTCTAGGTTGAAGAAATCAAAAGCCACCCTCTTTCGTATTGAAAACGGAACCTTTATAAAACTGCCCACAACACATTAAAAACCAAAACTGTCCACTAACTCCAATGTTAGTGGCTATATTTTTTGGAGAGAATCAAGGAAAAAGATATTGACTCGTTCAAAATGCAACGGTTACAAAACGAGGGGTTTCAGATAAGCTTATTCAAAATTAAAAAAATAAAAAATAAATAAAACCAAAGCTAAAAATATTTTGAGGCCTATGATTGCACACGCATGGGGAGAGGGGGGAAAACAGCAAATTTGCACTACAATAGACCCACAAGATCTATTCTTATGTGTGCAAGCCTCCTCCACTTTGCTAGCTACTTTGAGATCAAATATCATATTTTGATATATAAACACTAGATGGAAACCCAAACTAGGCAATGTGGGACATGAGACTTTTGAAATATCTATAACATACAACACATGCCACCACAGCAAAGTTTTGCAGCTTATCACAGTGAGGAGCAGGCAAATTCCTATTCCAACTCTGTCTCTGAATCTTTACTTGACAATACGGCCGAAGCATATTCCTATAATCCTTTATGACACTCTCCTCAATAGCAGCACGACCATCACTGCCCTGAGAATAATTCACATCAAGCGCTTGCGATATCACAAAGAACTGAACTGCTCCGTCGTCTTGGGAATCTGGTACGAGTAATGCTTGTGCAAGGAATACTCAGGCTTCACAGACATCGGCTTTCTGTAGCAAAAGGAAAGCCAAGTGCATTAGGTACAATACTAATTTTATAAAAAGAGATTTAAATGTAAGGTAATAAAAATTTGGACCAAAGAAGCAGTAACACCATTTACAGCTTCTTAACCTCATGTTTGTTGGGAAAAGTGAATCCTATCATGTATATACCTACAGTCAGAAAATGAATTTAATTAACAAAAGTGGAACAAAATGTTATGAAGAGAAGAATATAAAAAACCAGAAAATCTTCAATCCAAATTTTAATTGATTGAAGATAATAATAATAATAATAAAGGCTGGCAGTGTTTTCTGTTCTGTTCATACACAGTTGTATCTAAAATGACATGGTCAATGTAAAATCTATCAAGCAAAATCCAAATAAATTATTTCAACTTATTGGAACATTTCCTGTATTTACTCACAACAGCCAAAGAATTTGACTAGTTCATTACATAATTGTCTTTTGAGTTCAAACTTGTGAACTAACAGCTATTTAATGTTACCTTTCTTGAGCCGTTGAAGACCAATAACGATAGTTTTGCAAGAAATTCCTGTAGAAACAATTCGCAGGAATACCATGATTTTCTAGTAGTGAAAATATAAAATGGATAGGCTGCTTTGTAAATTGAAATTTTGTAGTTTGGACTCTTGTGTTGGGACAGAGGCAAAACTTAAGTTAGATGTTGGAAAGAATGAAATTTGCGTATGGGTTTCAGTGTTGAATAATTAATAACTACAAGGTGGCACTGGGATGGGAATAAAAAACTCAAAGTAAAAATGTTAAGAAACGAAGCAAAAATATAATAAAAATAAACAAAAGCGTCAGGATGGCCGAGTGGTCTAAGGCGCCAGACTCAAGTTCTGGTCCTCGGGAGAGGGCGTGGGTTCAAATCCCACTTCTGACACTTATTTTTATGTTTTTGAAAACTTTTCTCTCAAAAGGTTTAGGGCTATATTGGATTGTGGCCCATTCCACATCCACTCTCCCGCTGGGCCCAGTTGAGGTCCGACTCAAGCTGGCGGTTGCCCCACTGTTAAGGTTGTAATAACCATCCTTGAGAAATAATCAGAGCATATTGTTCAGCCCAAAAGTAATAAAATAAATAAAGAAATTATAGGAAGATATTCATATAGAAATTTTAAATAATTAGATAAAAATAATAATATCAGGATTTTAAATAAAATAAATCAGTAAAAGACTAAATTTATTTAATTTTCAAAAATAATATAAGGGTTTAATTAGCTTAAAAATAATTTAAAAACTAAAATTACACATAGTTTAAATTAAAAGGATAAAAATATGTAATTAATCTTTTTTTTATTTGCCTGCCTATCTTTATAACTATAATTTCAATGTATGTTTGCAAGGTTTAATTTTTTATTTACCTTCGACGACGCAAATATTTTTGGCCACTTCTTATATTTTCTCCTATAAAATAGGTCAAACGTAGTTGGGATAATTACATTTACTTTGTATGTTAGTTGAAAACACACTTATACTCTCCTTGATTCAAAAATTATAGTCAATTCTCTTCGTCCATTGCTTTATTATTTTTTACTGTATTATTTGTATGTTTTGTACATAAAAATAAGAGAGCTATGAGTAATTTTTTAATGAGTGTCAATATGTAAAAATAATATTTAAAATAAGGGAGATAAATGTAATTTTCAAATTAAGAAATGTCTAGATATATTTACTGTTGACCTCAAGAGATTGAGGTCACTATATATATCCCAACATATTTTATTATGTTATTGAGAATAATTTCAAAAAAAGAATATAAAATGTATTAATTCCCTAATTTAAATTAATATAACGTACAAATGATTTTATTAATATATATACCGAGATTTCCTTTCTCAATTACGTTTTTCCTATTCACAAAACTCGAATCTTAGACCTTGCTTAAGAGATATGAGTTTAATGCCACTCGAACCAACGACATGTTGGTACATATGAATAAATCTAAAATAAAGTTTGTAATTCTTAATCCATATTTCATGTCGGTCACTCAAAAGGCATAAAATAAAGAAATTAAATGGATAGAAACTAATATTATGTTTTTGTTAAAGGGAGGAAGGAAATAAGAGAATTTTAACAAGGGGGAAAGAAAAGGGAAATGTCCCTTATTTAGTTTGGTCCAAAGGAAGGGGAAGGTCTTTTTATTTAGTTTACGTACGAAGGGCAGGAAAGAAAACAAAGTAATTAATATATTATCACACTCTTATAAATATTAATGGAAGGGTGAGAGTTTTAAAATAAAATCTTAAAATAATTTAATCAATATAATTCAAAAATTATAAAATCATTTTCCCTTTTTTTTTCCCTACTGTTATATCCTTATAAATATTAATGAAGAGGAGAGAGAGAGAGTTAAATAAAATTTGAGGATAATTTAGTCAATACAATTTAATAAATATAAATCACTTATTCTTCTCTCCTACTCTCCTAAATATTGAAGGGCAAACATAATCACTTATCCTTCTATCCTAATCCCCTAAATATCAGAGGGAAAACAAAAATTTGAGAGGGGAGGAATTTGAGCTCCCTTACTTCTCCTTTTTATCCCGCCATTTCCTTCAGACTAAACATTATACACTATATAAAAAACTAATCTATAAAATGCCAATTCACGCGAATAATTAACTTGATATATTGAATGAAATTGAAATTTGATCTAAGTGATTAAGATGTGAAACTCATCCTGCATTCTAATTTGTTATATATTATATAAATAAATATATTAAACTTATCTAAATAAGTTTACAACTCATAGGAACATGAATGTTATGTCCCCTTTTAATTTAGACCTATTAAAAAGAGAGGTTGATGTTGCAGAAGTAATGGACACATGCATGTGGCAGAAAAAAACATGAGATGAAGTGAGAAAGGAAAGAGAAATTTATCTTCTTTTTAAGTTTTTTTATTAAAATTAATTTATTAAAGCAACCTTACTAATTAACTTATTTAAGTAAAATCTAGTAAACTTTTTGTCTAAATATTTTAATGCATATTACTAGTATAAATAAATTAAAAATTGGGTTGACTCATGTTAGTTTGTGTGTATATATATATAAAAGGATTTAGGTCTGCTTCAAAACTTATGTATATAATGGTGGGATTTACAGGATGAGAAAGAAGAGCATGAAAAAGGAAATAATAGAACCGACAAGAGGATGAAGGTAGCTAGACATCTATCTGAATTCCATGACGACAATCAAGGACTCCATAATCCAGAACATTCCTTTACATTACATTTACAGGCATGTTCTTTAGTTTGTCGTATTGGCAACATTTTAATCTCCAATTGAGCTGTAACCATTTTCTCTTCTGGCCCAAGAGCTACATCCAAGTTTCAGTCTAGTCATCTTATTCTGCAACTGCATATAACTGTAAGAAAATGATAACATGAACAGCATGGAAGTGACACAAAAGGAACTGGTCCCCAAAGTTGTTATTTTCATTTGGGACCCTTCACGAGGTCGAGGAGTGCATCCGTTGAAGAAAAATAAAACATGTTTTATTGAAAAAAAAAAAAAAAAACAGCACTTCGTTCTGATGGTCTAAATCCCAACTTTGCTGACAATGTGCCATGTGTGCATCACGTGGTTGGTTGAAATTTCACCATGCAGTTGCAACAAGTGTATAGTGCACGTCATTAACAGTTTTTGAAATCTGGCATAGATAGAAGTGCATTTATATCCAATGAAAAAAATGTGTAGTTATTGTCATGCACCAAATGTCATTGATATTTTTACTTTCTGTTATTCACTAATAGGATTAATCATAAGCCACAATAACAATATCCGGAACAATGCCATAGTAACCAGTTGCAGCCACTAACTAGTAACGTCAGCTATAACATTAAAAAGTATCAATCAGCACAAAGAATGTCCTATAGTTTTTGACAATTATTAGTGTCACATTGATTCTTTCATGGTTTGCATGAGGGAAGTTAGATATTTTATCTTAGAGGAAAAGGGCTAATAAAGTTTAGAATCGACAAATTTTTTATTTTTTGTGATGAATGATTAAACATTTATTAAAAACGAATAGTTTTAAGAAAAATTGCTTGTTAGGGTCATGGCAACCGCCAGCCAAGTACCCTCCACCACTGGGTTGCCCTATTTGTCAAGAGCATGTTTGAACAAAGGCCACATTGAGTGGGATGGGTAGTGATTTTATGATCACATGCAAATGCAGTGTAGTGACATCTTGTCCACATTAGTTAGGGAAGCTTCAAGGGGTTGGAGAGAGGCTCAGTGATAATCAAGGTCGCTTTCTAGTGGTTCATCACAGATAAGGAGCAAGCATATTTCAACAAGAGAACAAAGAATGTAAATTAGCTATAGGAATTATGGTGATGGAATCAACTATGGATTTTTCTCCCAACATTATTTGTCCGTTGTGCCCCCCTTGTCTGCCTTATTTTCAACGGGTAGCATATGACAACCTTCTCTTTGTGTGCCAAGAATTAGTAAATGTCAATGACATAAAAGAATACTCACACTGGCAGATCACTAATAGAGTTGGAAACATATATACCAAGTTTCCTGTAAAATCTTCAGGTTGACCTTAATGGTCCAGTGAAGATTCTCTGGTGACTGTGTTCTATTGCAAATGTTCCCTAAGTATTTCACTTTTGGAGACGAATATATCTCTTTTAAATTGATGGGATGCCTTAGTCATGGACAAATTATTAGATGGCTTGGGATCATTATGGTTCCAACTAATTTTCACATAACACATAGTCAAGTGTTATTAATTGCTTCTTGCAAACCAAAAAACTTGAGTACATATTACGTATAGATTGGCCAAGGCCATAGACACATAATGAGATTCCGAACTATCTAATAATTTCTCTTAGTCATGACTATACCAAAGGTTTTTCAAAACTTTTGGAGTAGGTAAGATAAGAGCTCTGTAATTTGAATATCAAAAAATTAATGTGGTATGTGACATTATATATATAATTGTTTATACTTTTTACTGATTTGTTTTTTATCTTTTTCATATACATGCATCTCAAAAATAACCCTAAAATAAAAGGAAACAATATTTTGTTGTACATTTTTATTGTTCATAAAACATTTTACATAAGATAAATATAGTTGATTACTTGAAAAAAAAAAAAAAAAAACTCTCCCAAAATTGTTGTGAATGTGAAAAATTGACAAATAAAAACTTTGATATTATTATATTTTGTTCTTTTGGATTTTCATTGATCAATAGTTTATCTATTCTAACAAATATATTTTTTGCTCCATCCTTGGCCTTGGTGGTTTATTGCAATTGCAACCTCCTTTGGAAAGTAGCATCAACTGGTGGAGATTCTGACAGGGGAGCAATGAGATTAAGCTTGTGGATGCTTAATTTAGCATCCACAGAGAGCCACTCTTGCACGAAGTGCCATCCTGCTTTATGTGCAGCACGTTATGTCTTGATACCTTGTCTCACAGAGGCACAAAAAGAAGGTTTTTTCAAAAGCAAGAGGCATTAGGATCGGAGGCTCCCTACCTCTAGCCTCTAGGAAAAAACATTGAGAGAGGGAAAGAAATATTACTCAAGAAAGAGAATATTTCATTAGCCACAACTCGGTATTTTATGTTGATAATTTAAGTTGTTAAGGATATGGATTCTCTGTCAAATTCTTGTCATGGTTCACACTTCACAAATTGGACATCTTGTTTTCTCTTGGCAGAGATGCAAGAAATATCAAGTTCAATGCTGAGGGTAACCTTGATCTAAAATAAAATTTTATTGACATTCTTAATAAATGAAAAAGAGGGAAGGAGATGAAATTTGGTCATGTAAAATATAAATAAAACATACATAGTTTGTGATACTAATTATTATCTGTACAAAATCAAGGAGCAATAGGATCCAACATTTCCTTAAATTTGATATTTTAAATCCCATAGTTGGTATCTACCAAAACACACTGCTTGTTTTAGCAGAGAAATATAAGTAACATTTAAGAGAGAACAAGAGAGAAACTAGACCAAGAAAAAATTAGAACGCTCAATCAGCCACCATAGTTTCTAGGAGCTCTCCACTTCCTTCTTATACAATTCACTTCTCCTTACCCGAGGAAGGATCATCTTCCTGAAATGAAAAAGAGAGGGAATTTAATTTTTTTAGTTGTATATATGTATAAATACACACACACGTACTAAAATAGAAATAAGATATATAAAATAAACTAAAAGCATGACTATACCTATTGATCTTTTGCAGTGAAGAACTGCTTCATAAATTGAGTTCTCATGATCATGCAAATCACCAATAGGATGCGCAGTAATTGGTTTTGGTGACCCTTTCTGTGAACTGCTCATGCATTTAACTTGCCAATCTGTCTTATCAATATCATCAACTCTGATGCTCTTCCTTGAGCGCCCTACTTTCTGCCTCAATTGGTTGACATACCTAAAGAAGTCTACTAAGGTTCTCCTTGTTGACTTTCTCCACCTTGTGAGCAATCCAAGATGAATTTCCATAGTTCTTGGAGAAAAAGTTCTAGAAGAAAAGGAAGAACTAATCTTGGTTTGAGTGGGATCTGGGGTATTGCAAAACTCTACTTTGGAAGGGTCAACAAACATAGGCCTTAGAAGGCCATCAGAGAAAATCTCATCAGCAGGAACAAGAACAAGAGGTGAGTGAGGGACAGAAATATCAAAATTGAAGTTTTGGCATTCTGCCAATAAATCATCAGAGTTTTTCACACTGGTGTTGAATTCTGCTGAGGTGCCTTCATAGGAACTATAAATAGATTCTCTAAAAGGCTCCTCAGGGCCATCAGCAGGGGACTTACAGTTTGATAACCAGCTGTATGAAAAACTCTCACTGGCTAGAGGCACTGAGGGTTCCATTTTGCAAGGACTAAAGCAAATAATGATGAATAAAAAAAGACCTATATACTCCTAAGGACAAACTGATGTTATTGATATCTTATAGTGACAAAACAATGGTGACCACAAGGGGAAAGTTTGTCTATTCTATCAAGGTCAAGTAGGGAACAATTGGAACAACATAAATGCAAACTTGTATCCACTTTAAGTAGTAAGTTTAGCTTGCTTTCGCATCTATATAGTTATGGTAGTCTGCAATTTCTAATGGACAGAAAGACATACGATAAACAAATCAAAGTTTGGCTTGCTTTCTGTCTTCATATCTTGCAAGAAAATGTTGTAACTTAATTTGCTTGATAGCCTTTATTATTTCAAGTATCTATCACACCAAATAATAATAATAATAATAAGGAGCGTGATGATTGCCTTGTTTTATGATGAAAATGGGGTTTTAGAATTTTGACGTTATGAACAGCATGATAAATGCCATAAAGTATGGTATGAAAAGTATTTGAATGATAGGAAAGAAATTTTTAATTGAATACGTCTTGTAAATATTTACGCGTAATAATTTTGAAGAGATGATCTAATTATTAAGCTGCGGGTAACCTAATTTGGTATTAAAATTTCAAGAGGAGCATGTGGAAGTTGTATTTACGAAAAGGGAATGGATTACACTACCCTGCTATATCTCCCCCAAATTTTGATTTAAAGAATAAAACACTTGGCAAATACTAATTAGTATCAGACAGGATACTAGTCTTGTAATAAGCACTATAATTAGGACTTTTGGCTTCTTGATAGGACAGACACTAAAGTATTTCTACAAGTTTCGACCCTTTAGGCCGGTTAATGAACTAATTCTCAATCTGGAGTTTAGTTATACTTAAAGCTCTTCATCTCTCTCCAAAGATGAACTCTGTGAGAATCAAACTCAGGTCTTGTCCTATAAGCTCAACGTGTGTTGTCAACTAAATCACACTCATTGGGTGGAAAGGATACTAGTTAAGAAAACAAAATTAAAAAATTATTAAAAAATATTTATTGTATCTAAAATAAAAAAATCATTTAACACTTATTTATATTTTTAAATAATTAAAAATATTTAATAAAGTGAATTTGATGTACTTTAATTAGTGCCTATAGAACATTCGACTCTAAAATCTTTCCTTTACTCATGTCTATTTCATTACACACTGATAAGGGAATCTAAAAATTTTATGCCTAAAGTTTGAAATAGTCATCACAAAAATTGAAAGATGTACTTATAATAGAAATAAGGTCGGCCTTTGCCGAAGCATCAACCTGTTCATCCATGAAGGCCTAATTTCCCCCACAAAAAAGAAAGGATAACGGAAGCAGAATAGAAACATACCCCACAACATTTAATATAATGTCAATCAAACATAATAGAATTATAGAAGCATAAAGCAACGGAAACAGCCAGAAAAAGGTTAGTGGCTATGTCTCACCAACCAGCTGAAACTTAGCTTTCTGCTGAAATACAAATAAAGGCTACAATCTTGGTTCACACTTAATAGATCAATGCCTTTTCCACATACACACACATATATTTTTACAATAAGAAAAGTATAAAAGCTTCTAACTCATATGGTTTGCAAAACATTTGCTTTAAAACTTTTCACTTGCAAAAGCTTAGTCAAATCAAACTCTGTTCATCCTCTTAACCGTCGCTTTTTGTTTAAACAACAGAACAAGTGGATGATAATACCAACAACAACCATAAGCCTATCAAGATACATCCTAACTAAAACTAAGGGGGCCAAAATAATAACATTATAGTTGACAGGTAAAAGCCAAAGTTGTGGATGATTTTTTAGAGAGCTGCTTGAACATGTATTGATAAATATCTTTATACCAGATTAAAAAAAGAAGGAAAGTAAGTACTAATCAATCCAAATAATAGGTCTATCATTTTAATTAAGAAGTGACATTGAAACAATTGTTTGTCATTTCTCGGTGTCAAGTTACGACATATCAAGATTTTGTTGATAACAGATAATTTCTTGGATTTAAACCTAATTATTTTCACTATCTCTAAGGACAACAATGCTAAGATTCCATGCACCACGTTCAGCTGGTAAACTAGAAAATGAAAACAGAATAGGACGAATGAGGCACTGTGCTAAGTTATTTTCTTTAATAGAAAGTGAAAAGTATAGTTGGTAGTATTTCAAGCTGATGCATTGGATGGACAATGGTATAAAAAATTTTCATTTGAAGGCTCCCTTTTGAAGTTATTTCACTTTCTGAAAGCAAAAATTGACAAAGACAGCCACCAACATGAAGATTGATCACAATTCACAACACTCGTTTCTACTTGATTTTTTCTCTTTTATAAACTGAGAATACAAGGAAAGTTAGCCTCTTCCATTTGATCTTTGTCTTTGTTCACTTCTAGCTCCTGATACATTGGGATGGGAAGATAAACAAGTGAACAATGTGAAAATTAAATTTCAAAGCGAGACACTCTTTTGTGTTTTTCTGTCGTAAAGCGAACAATTACAAATTGTTATTCTGTGTTCCTAGTATATCGAACTATTCTCAAGTCTCAAAGGCAGAAGACAGTGTTAGAAATTTAATTAGCACTAAACTAGAGCAAATAAATTATGAGAGAAACAAATTAGGCTTACTTTTTACCTATATTTAATAAGCTTGTGTACGAACTGCAAGTCTGCAACCGTGATTTGGCCCACATGAATTTATTCCATTGTACAAAATCTTATTTTTGTGGGTTGACCCAAAATAGATTAGTCCAAAATGAACCTTTTATTTTTAACTTTAAAATGATTAAATTTTTTTAATTAAAAATATTTCTTTTCCTTTTTATGCGGGTAACTAGGTTAGTTTGTGTGATTTGTAGACTAAAACTGGTTTAATCCACGAGTGTTGCGGATCAATATGCATAAACCTACAACTGAATAGAGCAAACTTTGTGTGGGTATGTATATGACAGTGTTTCAAAAGGTCTAAGTCCCACATTATTTAGTTTTAGGTGTTTTTAAATGTTTATATATCAACCTTTGTTTAAAGTTTTCAAACAAAATAGTAGAAATGTGTGCGCGAGGTATGAAATTGGGTTGAGTTGGTATTAATCCCCTCTGCCTTGACCTTCTTATTGAAAATAGGATTGATCACAGATTCGAGCAGCATCATATGATTTCATAAAACCGTAATAAAGCCAGGTTTTCAGTTGAAAAGAAAGATTTGGTTGGTTGGTTTGGTTTAATAACAGATTAGAAGGAAATAGGAAGAAAATATTATCTTATTGAATTCGTAAAATGAATGAAGGAAAACATAGATAATATACCATACTTTTAAACGTTAAAAATTCTTATCTTTCTCAACATTTCAGTGGAACCAACACACGTTGGTGGAAAGCAGTAAAATTAAAGGTCGAACTAGTTGAACACCAAAATGGAGAGCGTTTCTGTCCAAGAGGGGTAGACTAGGAGGTGATCCGGAGAAAATTATCAAAAGAAGATGGACAAAAGTAAAGTCAAAAACATGACATGGGAATGCTGGGTAGCTACTACTGCATGGTTTGACTAGCATGCAACCTTTTCTATTCATGAAAAATTCAATAAGCATGAAATCAACACATGACGAAATAGCAACTCTTACTCTTTCATGTCTCAAATATAAACATAAAAAAATCATATATATTGATCTTAAATATAAATAAACTTCAACTAATTTTACTCTAGTTAATAACATCATTTTTAAAATACCTTTCGTTTAATTGAGATTGTATTTTGTAATGACTTTTTTTTATTTTTGATATCAAGTTTCAATAAAGGATAGTTTAAGAAAATAGTCTATTTTTAAATAAAATTAGTGAAATTAAATTATACTAACTAACTTTTTTAATTAAAGTGAATTTTTTTTTACACTTATATTCTAGACCAGAAAGAATAGTTGTTTATATTGATTCTTTTTTTTGTTGTTGCTGTTGAAGTAGTTTATATTAGTTCTTAAAATTAAGTAACTTGAAAATACCATTTAAGTAAATAATTTTTTATAGAGTTCTTATAAAAACCTTATATAAGTAATTACAAAAAATGTTTCTTAACTATTAACAAATTAATTTTTCAAGTTAAAATGAGGTTCTTGTGTAAGTGGAGAGACTCACTAAAAATAAATTAAGAACTCAAGTGAAGTTTTATAATTACAGTAAAAATTAATGAATATTTTTAAATTTTATGTTAAAAAAATTAAAAACCCAAATTAATCTTGGATATGCTCTATCACTATCATCGTCACGGTGCCACCATGTCACATATGCAGATGGTTGTGTTTGTGTTTCAACTTAATGAGCAGCCTTTTTATTTTTTAATTCTTAGTTATTGTTTATTTTTTTAGGTTAAACTCGTCACATTCAAATAGGGCTTTGTTGATTTAGGCCAAGATTGTCATGGGCAAAGAGATAGGAGATTGCTATTCTCACACCCTTTTGCACTTTTTTCACCCATTTCTTAAAAATTAGTAATTTTACTTAAATACCACTACCCTTCCCCCACTTATAAAACTTCCCACCCCCCTCCCCACTCGAAGCTTTTCCCCTCCCCTCCCCACCCCCCCTCTCATTTCCCTATTTCCCTATGCTTCCTCAGCCCCCATCCCCACCATTGTTCTCACCGGAACGCCAACCTTTGCCATCCTTGCTAATAAGTCTTCTTTTTTTTTTAAGTTTTAGATTTAACAAAATCGCGACTCCATTATATATACATTGATATACAACGAAATCGCGTATTGATACACAACAGAATCGCGATTCTATTGTGTATCTAACCAGGATAGATAATAAAATCATGATTTCATTATGTATTTTTTACTTTTAATTTTTTTATCCTTTAATTATTTATTTGATTGAAATTATGGTTATAATTATTTTTTGTCTTTTAAAGTATTTATGTAATATGTAATTTATTTTTTGTCTTTTAATAATTTATTAATTTTAAGTAATATTTTTTTAGAATAATTCTATAATGATATTGATTATATTTGATTATTCATTATTTCCTAATTGTTAAATTATTATTATTGTTTCAGATTCATTATGCCATGCATGAGGTTAAGTACCCATCGTCTTAGACGAGGCCCTTTGCCGGTTGATGCGCCAAGCAATTCTAAGTGCCTACGGTTGACTACACCAACACGTTGGGCTACATAGGCTAAAGCATCTAGGCAACAATAGCAACAATAACAACAGGAGGAGGTACATGCAGACGTACTTGAGGTGGAGGTTGACGTACCAAAAGTAGAGGTGCCTCTGGTTGAATTGGCCGAGCGCATTATTGGACCTCCATTTGCAGGTGGTCTTGCAAACTTGTCCTTGCTCAGGTCCTATGAGGACCATGTTGTTGGACATATATGGCTGGGACAACCCCGTCCTAAGCAGAGGTTAATTAGCCATGGGGGTAAGATGTTGTCAATGCCTCTACACTTACAAGTTGCAAAAATTGTACAGGGTTCAGGGCTCGCCCCTTTTATACAAGCATAGTATACTGTTGCCAACAAGGTCGTTAAATGTGCCTTTGTTGAGTGGTGACATAAGGACACTAGCCCCTTCCACTTGCCATTAAGGGAGATAACCATCACCTTAGATGATGTGTCATCTCTCCTACATTTGCATATTACAGGCAAGGCTTGCAAGCACACATATTATACACATGAGGATGCCGTGGGGTTGCTGATAAGCGATCAAGGTGTGACCTTTGTTGACGCATCAATTGTGATTGCGAGAGCAACTCGTGTGACCTTATCGTGGTTGAAGGAGTCATACATTGCACACCAGGTAGCTGGGTAGACCATATTTGCTGCGCGAGCCTATTTATTACATTTTGTCGGCTGTACAATATTCACCAATAAGAGCTCAACTCATATGTAGGTTTTCTACCTGGATCTCTTCCATGACCTTCAAGCCTGCGGCAAATACTCTTGGGGTTCTGCTGCATTAACGTTCCTATACGATTAGCTTGGCGTTGCCAGCCTCAGGTCTACAGGGTAGTTTGGAGGATACAAGAGCTTGGTTATGGTACGATTTTTTATTTTTTGTAGATATGTGTTTATGGTTTATTTTGTTTATGTAATTTAATATATTAATTGCCAATTACAAGCTTGGATCTATGAGCAATTCCCCACCCTGGAGCGAGAACCGACCATTGGTTATTTAGAACAACTTCCTCGTCTCTATTGATGAATGCCCACAAAGGGCACAAGCTTTGCGCTAGGAACCAGGCAGAAGTTGGACCAGCTACAATTGGACGACGTCATTTGGTGCCATATGATGTACACCAGGTCATTCGACTGTTGGAGGCGATATCATTCTACTTCGGCTTCATACGTTGTTGTACCTATATGCGCCCCCATCTATTAGAGAGGTTGTTCAGGTAGTTTTGGTATATCTAGGAGATCCCTCACCTCCCCCTTCCCCCCTCCCCGCTTGTTTAGTTCCCGTCATTTACCAACCAATTTAATGATTGGGAGGGTTAGCAAGCATCGTTTACCCATCACACAAGGCCCCATAGACATCTTCTGATGGTTACTTGGAGTTGTTCCACCATGTTTCTCATCCTTTTCTAATTCCTCCAGTAGAGGGAGATCCTCCACAAGGCCCTTCGTGAGTTCTTGTGTCGCAGCAGCCTATGCATGATCAGCCTACAACAGAGTCTTCATCCAGCGATCCCTATTTATGTGAGGTAAGTATCCATATCTTTATATTGTGTTTTTTTATGACAATGATACATTTTTTTAGTAAAAGTTTGCTTTTCTTTTTTTGTAGGCATAGTGGGAGAAAGTTGTTGGCATTATAGAGTGTATGTTATGACTAAAGGTGGTACCTGAGGGCACAGATGATGATAGCATGCTGCGGGAGACATTGACCATTGCTCAGTCAAGCATGGCATCCATGTGCACCTATCAGAGGAGGAGGCAAAGAAAGATGACCACTTCTAATGATTAACTTCTTATTTTTGTTTATTATTGTTTGATATTTTTTTAGTATTTTATATCGTATGTATAGATCTTATGGTATATACTTTTAGATTTTGTAGACGTTCATGATTTTATATATGTTACACTTATTGCATTGTTGGTATTACGTTGTTACAATTATAGCATGCGATACAAATAAAAACAAACAAATGCAACGTAAATAATATTATTTGATAAAATAAAGCCACTTCTACATAGATTCAATACAAATACAAATAATAGTAAGCAAGGTGCATCGTCATGGTTCACTCAAACTAATGGTTGCTTGGTTGTTGGAGCTAGTTGACGCCTTAGGTTCATACAAGCATGCAATGATCTCTTCGGCAGTTTGTGATTGACGCAAATGGGCAATGATCTCTTTGGGAGATCTACCTAACATAATGTACAACTCAATCAACACAAGTCTAGGAAATTGGGCAAAGATAGACAACATCCTTATCACATCCTTGTTGTGTTTAATGTCCATAGACCCATAATAAACACAACAATCACCTAAAGATATAGGTAGATGGTAATGAACATCAAGTATTTTTCTGCTACTTCCGTTCGTATCATGAATTTTTTTCTTTAGAGCAGCAACCATCATGTCCTCAGTGATCCTAAGAAAAGCAGGACCATAAGGGTATTGAAATAAGATCCTTTTAGATGTTGTCATGTGACCATCATAATACACCTTAGCAAGGAATCTGTCCATCTTCTAAGGAGAAGAAATAATATGGAATGAAGATGGCTGTTAACAAAGGCAATGGTAAGTACTTCAAAGCACACATCTCTTTTATACTAATACAAATATTGTTCATAATCATTAAAGGCTTTGTCCCGTGCATCAGAAAAAAAATGCTTCAGATTGCACCAACTAAACCAAAGGTCCAAATGGCACCAATTCAAATGTGTGTCCTGTTAACGCGTCAGAGAATCATTCAATGCGATGTCTTGTGCGTTAGAAAAAGAAACAGTCTAGATTGCACCGACTGAATTGAGGGTTTAGATCGCACTGATTCAAATGCATGCCCTATTCATTCATTAAAGAATCGTTAAATGCGATGTCTTGTGCTTCAAAAAAAGAAACGATCCAAATTACACACAATAAATCAAGGGTCTAGATCATATCGATTCAAACGTGAGTCCTGCTCACGCGTCAGTGAACCATTAGAAGTTGCGCCTCAAAAACATAAATGAATTTAATAAATAAGAATTATTAATTTCCAAATACATAACAGAAGCATATTTTCTGTTATGTATCCTAGGCGCACCCCTCATACATAACGGAAACATGTTTCTGTTATGGACAATACATAACAAAAACGTGTTTCTGTTGAAGGGTAAAAAATACAAACAAAAGTTGGGGTGAAAAGAGCAAACAGTAGGGTGGGAATAGTAGCATCTAAAGAGATATCTTTTTTTGGTTTTTTTTTTTTTTTGCAACCCCTTCTTTTCTCTTCATAATTCATACTTCTTGTTTTCTCTCTTTTTTAAAAAAAATAAAATACTCAAAATATCTTTCTCCTCCCCCCTTCCTTCTCCCTTCTCCTCCTCAGTGGCACCCCCTTCTTCTTTCCCTTTCACTGGCACTCCCTTGCCTCTTCATCTCTTTTTGTTTTTTCTCTAACATTTCCTCTTTCATCTCCTTCTCCCCTTCTCACAACCTTCTTTTTTACTGACATTTCCTTCACTCAAATTGTCTTCTTCAATGAATTTCATCGTTTTTTTGCAAGTCACAAACATTACAGAAGCTAATGTCCATAATATAATTATGCTTTACATAAACTAGTTTTCATAATTTATTAAAACATAACTACATTATGAAAACTAATTTCTGTAATGTTGAAACAGTGCTAAGTAATAACTTTCCAAAAATACCTTCTAGAAACTGATTTTAGAGAAGAGTGTTTTTGTAAAAAAAAAAAAAAAGTTAGACGACAGGTGCAAATAGAATCCCCTTTTTATAATGTATTGTTTGTGTTGCATTAGTTTATATATATATATATATATATAAAATAAAATAAAATAAAATAAAACAGCTTGAAATCAATTAGTGACTTCAAGGGAATTAAGTAATTAGTATTGGGGTAAATTTCTAAGTGTGTCTAATTTTGTTTGGGGCTAATTTTATCTTCAAGCAAGTGAAAAATAATTAAAAAAAAGACAAAAATTGGTAGCTCTCTTGATTAATTTTATTTTTCTTTTTAATTTTGTGACTGGCAATGTAATAAGGCGCTTTCCTCGTTACTTTATTTCCTAATCATTGATTTTGTATTATTTAAATTTAGAAGATGAAAATATTATTTTGTTTCAATAAAAAGAGATTAGTTTATCCATAATTGCTCGTTAATCTTATCCTTTATTTTAGGATACTTGAATCAAGACAAGTGCTAAAAAGGAAGTTATAGAAAATCAATTTATTCTAATAAAAAAATAAAGTAGATATGACATATTATTAATTTTGCATTTTATTTTAGGTTACCTAATTGCGATAACTTGTAATCTAAAATTCTAATTTTTTAAGAACTAAATTTTTTAAGTTAAAATCAATTAACCAATAATAATTTTTTAAATAATAATTAGACTTTAAGTTTCTCGTTACATTAGAAAATATTTTGCCAATGGAATATTTCTGTCAAATTAAAACTAAAATTATTATATTTTTTACAATCTAGTCTTCTTTGTAAGTAATTTTGTTTATTTTAATTCATTTTATATTATCCAATTTTTATTTGTAATTTTTTTATGGACAAAATAAATATTTTTAAAGTTATTGATAATTATACAATTAATTATGAAGTAATTATTTTTTAAAACGAACGTATTAAGGGTGCAATAAGATTTAAGTTTTCACCCTTCTTTGTGTATGATTAAACTCCTAAATTCAATCTTTCTTCAAAAATTAATTTTCAAAATAAAAAATTCTAATTTTTTAATTCAAATAAAATTAATGACAATTTTTTTAATTTGTTTTTAATGAACGTCCAATTATCTCTCATCAGAGAGTCCTCCAAACACATTGAAACATACGTGACATCAATTAAATACCTTAAAAATGAAAAGTGATATTAAAATCTTTTTTTCATAAGTAAATAATGAGAAGGATTTATTTGACGTTATTTTCTATTATTAAGATATAAATTTGACATAATATTTTTAAAGGAAAAAATTGTTCTCAGTTTGTAACCAAAAAATTGTTCTCAGTCTCCATCTCTCATGGACTGAGTTGATGTCCAATCGTTTTGTAGACCGATTGGATGTTTATAAGAATATTTATAAGCTGATTTAAATCAATGTGATTTGCAAAAACAAAAATAAAAAGATAAATTAATTTTAAAAAATGTTTTAATTTAAACTGAACCATACACACACCTGCGTGCACACACACACACACACACATATGGAGCGACTCCTGTGAGAATACTTGTTTATGTGAGAACAACTAATAACAACCGTTAGATCAAGATTAAAAATAATAAATCACTAAGAGCAACTTTAATGGTAACAGGTTAAGAACTCACTTTAGGTTTCTTAAATGGGTCTCATAGCTCCACGTCAATTTTAAGCAACTCTTAAGCAATCTATACAATTTTTGCTCCAATACATATAATTTTAAACAACTATTGAGCAACTCACACTTTTATAATTTTAATCCAATAACTTTTTTTTTTCTGCCTCCTAGAAGCTTCCAACAACTCAATTCTCTCAACTTCTCCCAAATCTCAAGACCCCCCCCCCCCACCCCCACGCCTATGGTCTTTTCCTCTGGCCCCAACTCCCCAAGCATCTCCTTCCCCACCCTTCTCCTCCTCTCCCTCCAAGCTTCTATTCTGTTCCTCCCCCCCCCTCCCCGCTCCCGAGTTTCCTTCTCCACCCGTCTCCTCCTCTCTCCCCACCCTCAACCTCCATGCAAATCATCTTCCCCACCCCCAACCCCCATGCGAATCAGCTCCCTCCACCTTATCCCACATGCGTCTCCTCTGCCCCCACCCCCAACCCTGTCTCGTTGATCTACCCCCACACCCCAACCACATCGTGCTTTTCTCCCCCCACCCCCAAAGTTGTCGCATCTCCTCTTCGCCTACCCCTAACCCCGTCGCTATCCTCTCCTTCCACCTCCTCCATCCTTTCACCTCAACCTGTCCCTCTCAACCCAACATCCCTCACTGTCCGTTTTGAAGCTCTTTGCCTCTCAACAACTACTGGCTCGCATCCACCCCCCCCCCGGTCGGGGCCCACCGTCGCGCCTTCAACGACCCCCCCTCGCCTCCGATCTACCACCATTGTGACTTGCCGTCGAAGCCTCTCGTTGCCAGCTTATAGCTTGATTGTTGTTTCTTAAATTTTGTCATTTTTTTTCTTAACCGAGATTTGTTCTTCCATTTGGTTTAGCACTGAAATTGGTTATGTAATTTTGTTGTCAGGTCTTTATTTTTGGTTCTGGAATTTATTTCTTTTCTTCATTGTTCTTTGTTTCGTCTTCTTCTTCGTCTGTCTTCATACTTTTTTTTCCGTCTTTTTCTCACAAATATTAAGATAGTTGTTAATTGAAAAAAAAAATTTTAATTATAAGAATCATTGCCTATACAAGATATGTTGCTTCAATTTAAGTAACTCTTGCTGCCACGTCAATTCTCTCCAACGCTCCAAAAAATTTAAGAAATGGTTTCTTAATTTTAAGCAACCGAGAAGGAACTGCGGTAAAGTTGCTCTAAGATTAAAACCCTATTAAAAACACTTTTTATGATATTATCAATGTTGTTGCCACCATCGTCACCACCCCCACTACCATCGCCCCGTTGTCGTTGCACTTCCACCACTGTCACAACCATCGCGTGGTGATGATGGTGGGGGCGGTGACAATGGCAGCAACAATATTGGTAGTCTCATAATAAGGCGTGTTTTTAATCTAGTTTTAATGTCAACAATCTATTATTTTTATTTTTAACCTAAGGATTGTTATTAATTATTCTCATAGTCTCATATAAACAAGTATTCTCACAAGAGTCGCTCCCTATAGATAACTCGTACTTAATTCTTTTAATACAAAAGATGTATTGTAGAGAAAAAAAATAGAGTTATTACTATGATAATTTATTAAGAATTTTAAAAGAATTAAGAGTATATTTGGTAAGACAAATAAGGTAGTTTTTTGTTTATTTAACTAACTTAAAAGCTTACTTGACTAAAATAGAATTGTTGGGTAGAAGAGTTTATTTTATTAACTTATAACATATTTCAAAACATTATTTCCTATAACATTTGAATTTATGTGCTCCTAATTTTTTAATTTTTTTTTTGTTCTTTTTTTTTCTCACTATATTGTTAAAATTCCTCATTTACATTTCTTGTATTAAAAAATTTATAACACTTACGTCCCTCTTACTTTGACCAAATATAATGTCTTTACTACATAAAATCATTAAAATTATATCCATTTATATTATTTTATTTCATTTAATAAAAAAATTAAAATGAGAATAAAATTAAAAAATTTATTATTCTATTTTTTAATATGATTTTTTTAAATAAATACCAAGAGTGATAATTATTTGAAACAACAATGCTATATATTACGAAAAGTGTTTGCACAAACAAACACAATACAAATAAAGCTGTTGAGCATTATTGATTAAATATTAAATCAAAAAATAAAAAATAAGGCCTTTGACAAAAATCAAAGATTATTGCCTAGAAGATTTACGAATTTGTAAAGATTAGTATTTTCATATTTGAAATTACATGTAGTTAACAAATTTAACTTACGATAAAATACTTAAATATATTATTTTGTTATTTATATTTATTAGTTAGTTTAATAATTAATTTTATCAAATATTTTTAATTCAATTAACTATTCTTATCAATTTGATCTATATAGGCCTGATTCCTATAAATTCACAAATAAATGGGCCAAATTGGGTTAGTTGGTGAAAGAGCTTTTGATAATTACACCTCCCTAATTAAAAAGTATACTCCCTTCTTTTTTAAAATAATTTTTATTACGAAAATAACCTTTTATATAAAATCAATATTAACCTATTTTTATATCCTATCTTCATTATTGTTTATTTTGCACCTCCATCTTGATTATTCTTAAAACCTAAATTTTGCACTCCTATCTTCATCATTCTTTAACCTTATTTTTGCACCACCCTCATCATCATTCTTTAAATCCTTCACTTTTACTTTCATTCCTTATCTTTTTTTTAATCAAAAATAATATTTTTTTCCATAATTTGTGTGATACGTGATAGGTGGTGTGTTATCATCGTTTGTATTAAGCGGTGCATTTTGGTGACTGCGTTTCAGGTAAATCAAATGTTGTTTTTGAAAATCGTTGTATTTTTATCATTTTCGTCAGTATTTTGGTTATGTTTCATAATTTCAAAAATTACTTTTCAAAATAAACAATTACTTATTCCGAAAAGTAATTTCCAAAAGTGTTTTATTTTTATTTTTTTGGTTACTATTCTTTTAATTTTAAATTTATTTTTGTCATTACTATTTTTTTAATTTTATTTTTTATTTGTATATAGACATGGAATACCATGTTAGTAAAATGTCCAAGGGGTGAGTGGCAGAGCAGAGAAAGGAAGCAAGGGGTGAGTGGAAGAAGCGAGTGACAAGGTAAGCAATTATGGAAAGAAAGTCTCGTATACAAAAAGGGGGTGAGTCGTATTCGTAGAGAAAGGAGATGAGTAAGAAGGGGGTGAGTTGTAGAAGTGAGGAAGGGGTGCGCATTCTAGAAAGAAAAGCCTCTAATTTGAAATTAGGGAATGAATTAAAAGGGTATTTAGGAAAAAAAATATTAAAAAAAATGGGAAAGAGGGTCATATTTATCAATTTGGGGAGGTAGAAATATCATTTGCCATAAATGAGTCAGCATAATGGTTGGTTCCCATTGGCCAATGAATTGGTGAGCTAGCTCGTGAGCCTAAAAAATATAAAAAAAGCTTAAAATCTAAAATTATATAAAAACTATAAACAAAATATAAAAAAAAATTAACAAACATAAAATGATCTCAAATCCCAACTAAATAACCACCAAATATAAAATATAAATCTTGCAATTAATTTATAAATAAATAATTAGTTTATCTTTTTTAAAAATGTATATTATATGGGTTAAGCGGGTTGGCCAGCAGACCAATTCGTTTAATCAACGAGCTAAATGGATCAACTTATATAGACCTGCATTTATATGGTCTAGCTCTCATCAAGTTCAGGCTTGTGCAGACCACAAATTAAACAGGTCAATTTGTGAAACATAACTACATACCCACCCCTAATTGTTGAAGTTGGAAGAGTTATGAATTTGTAAAGATTAACATTTTCATATTTGAAATTACATATAATTAACAAATTTCAACTTATGATGAAATACTTAAATACTATTTTACCATCGAGTGCGTAGATCAATTGACTCGGGATTGTTTCAATTTAACCACTAGTTTGGAATTTGACTCTTGAGTATGCAGTTACATTAAATACTTGAAAAGAGAACTTACCTATAATGGTTATATTTGACTCAAGCAGAATTGTTTCCCGTAAAAGATACATACAGTTTATACTTAAACACTATCCTTTTGTTATTTTATACTTATCAACTAGTTTAATAATTAGTTTTATCACCTAATTTTAATTCAATTAACTAGTTTATTAACTTTTAACTTCAACTTTCCACTAGTTTTTAGTTAATTTTTCAACTTTCAAATAACGTACTTGCTGGTTTTAGCAAACACCCTCTAAATGTTAACAACAGTACATTGACATTAAATAATCTTTTCTGCAAGCAGCATTACTCATTTAAGACAGAAAGGAGATAAATTCGGAATTAGCATGCTCCGCAAATGACGATAGGAGCCTCAAGTGTCATGTGAGGTGGGCCGAGTGTGAAGAGGATCATTGATTCACGTTGAATAGTATTCGGCCACTGGATCTGCAGTAGAGACACTTTTCCATACAGGAGGTTCATCAGGCTGTCCCGTACCAAGTACAGCACGTTTCTTTGAATTTAATAGGTGTTATTAGCACCCATTGTTTGATAATTCTCCCCCTTCTCTTTTTTCGGATTTTATTATTATATATGTGTTGCGAATATGTCCCCTTGTAAGAAATCTGAACCTCACCAGCTGTTATTTATTACTTAATGACCTAACCAAACCTTCAATTTGTGGTTGACCCTTAGTCATATTCTATATTAAAAGGAAAGGACCCCGTTAAGCAAGATCCAAAAGTCTAGGAGCATCCCCCATCCACGCCAATTTACCTTTTTTCTTTTTTTTTATGTATATTTTTCTTTCCTTTTGTTTTTCGTAGGCCTCAGTACCATACTTCATTTTCCTAATCACATATCACATATAATGTCTAATTGGTAGGCTCTTTTGAGGACAGTAAATAAAACACGAACATAATGAATGACTTTATTATTTTTAAAATAAAAAACCTATGCGCGTTTTTAATCCAAAACAAAACAAAACTATGTGTTTGTGTCATGATCTAATATACTTACCAAGAAACCATTTCAGAAAAACACTTTTGAATTTGGAGTTTCTATTTGCATTCTTAAATCTCTGTCTTTGATGGGCATATTATTCCACAGTTTGAAAATGATCATTAATGCAAAACATAAACAGATGATCAGCGCATCATGCAAGGATGGAAATCACTAACCCTTGCAGCTGGCTGGTGCTGTAGTATTATTGTAGTTAAAATCTACTTGATCATCAATAAAAAAAAATAAAAATATATAAAATAAACAGAGCTCCTATTTTATTTCGCATTTCTATTCATTTTTTACAGCTAAAAGGAATATTTTAATAACTTACATCTTAAATGTATTTTAAGAAAATGAAAGTTATACTTTGTTATATATATATACATATATACATATATATATGGGACAAGATCCGTTGACACTATGTGTAAGAGTTAGTCAAATTACACTTTTAATAACTTTTTGTATAATGCAAATTTAACCAATCAAACCGTTGAATTTGATGTTCTTATTAATTAGATTAAGTATGCAAATGTTCATACAATTATAAAATTATTTAATAGTTCATTAAAACACTTTATTTTAACGTACAATATAATATTAAAATATATGTAAATATTCAATACTAGAAAACATATTTAGAAAAGTCCAAATGATGTGAAATTTGATATACATAATTATAAAGATAATATCATCAAATTCAACGGTTGGATTGGTTGAATTTCTATTATACAAAAAGTTATTGAATGTGTAATTTGACTAACTATTACACTTGGTGTCAACGGATCCTGCCCCATATATATATATATATATATATATAGGAACAGGATCACTTGACACTAGGTGTAAGTCTATAGACTTACACTAAATCCAAGCCATTAATACCAATTAATCATAGGGTTTATAATATATTTATATATATAGTAACTTCAATATATTTTAGACAATCAATTAGTTAATTTTAATCAATTAATTAAATCATTTGATTTGATTTAATTCATTGTTTGATTGATTTAACTTTCTTCTTTAATTATTTATGAAAATTATGAATCAGTTAATTTTTTATAATATTTTTTCATAATAAATAATAAAAATATATAATTATATTAATATATATAGTTTGTTTTTTAAATTATAATATATAATTATATATGTAATATATAATTAACGTAAGATATAATTTAAATTGTAATATACAGATTATATATTGTACTGTAATATATAATTTAAATTGCATTATAATTAACGCTATTAACATAATATACAGATTAAATTGTAATATATAACTATAAAATAAATTATTAAAAAATTAATTTATTTTTACAAATCTTTTTATTAATAAATAATAAAAATGTAGTTAACTATGCTAATTTTTGACATATTTTATATTAATCAATCAGTTAATTTTTTAATTTTAACCAATCAATTAAATTATTTGAGTTAATTTCTTGTTAGATTGATTATATTTTTTTTTGTGTTAATTATTTATAGAAATTATTAACTGATTTGTTTTTTTTTTCACAGTTTTTTCAGTAAAAAATAGCAAATAATTATTACAATTTGTTTTATGTAAATTATAAATAATTATTACAAATTAATCTGTAAATAATTTATGAAAAAAAATTAATCACTAAAATAATTAAATAACTCAAATTATTTAATTACTTAATTTAAGTAAAAAATAATAATTAAATAAATTATTAAAAAATTAACATAATTATATTTTTTTTTACTATTTTATTAAAAATAATTATTAAAAAATTAATTAGTTAATAATTTTCATAAATAATTAAAGTGGATAGGTAAATCAATCAAACAATCAATTAAATCAAATCAAATGATTTAATTGATTGGTTAAAGTTAATTAATTATAACAAAATATGTTTTAGACTTACACCTGGTGTCAATGAATCCTATCCCATATATATATATATATATATATATATATATATATATATATATATATATATATATATATATATATATATAACAAACTAGTAAATATAATGTACCATTGAACGCATAGATTAGCTAACATGGGATTTTTCTAATTTAATCAGTGATTTTAAGTTTGAGTCTTATTTATATAATTGCGTTAAATAGTCGGAGAGAAAATTTTGTTGCTATGGTGATCCAAACTATTGGGTCAAGCAAAATTATCTCCTATAAAGGATCAATGTGATTTTAAACCAAAAAAGTAGTACATAAAAGATAAAAGTATTAAAAGTAAATGTCATTTTCGATTACTCCCAATTTCATATAATAAACACACAAGGATTGGTTAAGAGTATATTCCTTCATGAAAAAGCATTAGTGTGACTTAGTTCTCGAGAATAAAAATATGATGATGGTACTGTTATGGAAAGGAATATGAGCTCCTAATTACTTTCCAAAGCTATTAATGTATTGATGATGAACATCAAATGGAGTATGGATCCTTATGTGTCATATTATAACTTAGGTCAAGCCCTAAAAACCCTTGCATATAAATATTAGTTGATTGTTTTGTTGTGACTTATGTGCGTAAGTTAATCTTGCAAATTCATTTGTGATTCGTGATTTAAGAATTAAATCACCTTACTCCTTCTATCTTTTCTTTTTCTTTGTATGTATGTGGTATGTTGTTACAATTAGCAACTGATAGTGATGGAGGACATTCCTGTGATGGGGAAGCTTTCCTTACAATTCAGTAACTATGGTTACTAGGTTTACAATGACTTCTTTGAGGAGGACACCTTTAGAGGGCTAGTGACCTTTTGATTCTTGTCCTTAGACCCTTATACAAGGATCTAGCTTACTATACTCACCATCTTGCTTGTGTTGACTTTACCACCCGCTCCTAGCTACTATAGAGCGGACTCTTCACACTCTTCTTTAGACTCAACACCTGCTGACCCTTCTGATGACAATTAAGTAGTCACAGTGGTCAATCTATATGATTAGAATAGATTTCACAATACTTCGCCTCCATATGTTCCAAACTTTGGGCATTACCTATCCAATGGACATCTTGATGATGAGGAGTATGATGTAGAGGACAAGGATTCAAATCCTAAGGAGGACTTCTTAGATTGACTGGTGACTACCTAGTTATCTAATGTATAGTTTGTAGGAGGGTGGGTAGTTGTATATAGTTGAGTGCTCTGACGTAGGTATCCTTTTTTCTTTGTATTTATATATAGAGGGGTAGTGTGGGATCATTTGCATGTATATATGTCTCTGATGTTAGCTTGTAAGGATGTTCTTTTTGAAAAACTATTTCTGTTGACGGGCTATACTTTATGACTCATTTATGACTGTATAATACTTTTGGATGTTGTATGACTCACTTGTGCGTGTGTGTGTGTGTGTGATGTTTTCTTAAAAATTAGCATTGGTTTGATTTTATATTGATATGGTGTAAATTTGATTATGAGTTCTTTTCTTTAATGTTAGGGCATGTGATTTATAACTAAGTATAAAAAAAGAAAAGGTTTACTAAATTTCATCTAAAATAAAATACAAATTAATTTAATTGCATGATAATTATTATTTTAATGCGCGATAGTGATTAGTCTAGTCAATGTGATAATAGGTGTCACATGACATGCACATTTAAAGGATAGAAGATAAAGAATATTAAGAATGTTTAATTAAGAAAGTAATTAAGAATAATGTCACTTTTTAATTGTATATTTTAATTTATAATATAAAAATAAATTATTACTAACTAGGGAAAAGAGAGACACTTCGTGCCTCTCTTCATTTCTTAAAAAATAAAAATAAAATAAAAGAGAAAGAAGATGTAGTGGGTAGTTCAAAAAGTAGTTAAAAGATAAAGTAGTAGATAATTCAGAGAGTAATTAAAGGATATAATACTCTAATAAAAAGTAAAGACCAAAAGAGGATATCCTCTTTATTATAGACTAGGAAAATTTCATTTTTTTAAAATAAAAATAAAATAAAAAAAGGGAGTGAGGGTATAGTAGATAGTTTAAAAAGTAGTTAAATAATAAAATAGTAGATAATTTAGAAAATAATTAAAGGATAAAGTGGTGGATAATTTAGAGAATAATTAAAAAATATAGTAGTTTAATAAAAATAAAAACCAAAAGAAAGCATCTTCTTTATTATAGTTATATATAGATTATAGATTATACATATTTATGAATATTTACTCTATCTAAAATTTGGCCTCCATAATTTAATAATTAGATAAGGAAACTTTATATCCAACAATTGACTTGATAAAATTATATGATCGATTCCTTAAGTGAGAATACCCAAGATTTTGCTTTTCTTTGTTTTTTAGGATTTAAATTTGAATTCTCTAATCAAGTTATTAACTCGTCATCCCTTGATATATGCATTTAGTAGTAACATCTTTCTTTACCATTAGTTAAAGGTTTTAACACGAGCAATACACAGGATAAATATTTATTTTTACGTAACTAAAATTTATAATAAATAAATATTTTTTAATATATAAATTATATTATAATTAAAATTTGTAATAAATAAACATTTTAGAACATATGAATTATATTTTAGATTTATAATAAATAATTTATATTATGATACAAAGTTATTTTTAACTATTTGATAATTTTTTTTAAAATATTGAAATTTAATTTAGAAATAAAGATAAAAATAATAGATTAAAAGAGATAAACAATTAAAAATTATATAAATAAAGATAAAATGAAGTGGTTTAAGATAGTTGAGAAAGAAATTTTTTGAGCTATTTGTTAAATCAAATTAAATTTGAAATTAAAATTAATAAATATTTTTGAAAGAATAAAAATTTCAAAAATTAAATTAAATACTTACTATATGAGATTAGGATAAGACATGTGTTTCAATGAAAGTGATAATAAGTTGACAACTCTTAAAAACGTTTTTGCTTGAGAAAAACTTCTAAAAATATTTTCATTAAATAATAATTCTTAAAAATTTTATCGTTTAAAATATCTATTTTAATTTATATATAAAGAGGATTAAAGGTTTGGCTCATCAAAGAGTGTATTTTAAAGGGGCGAAAAAATAGCACAATTATAATTATTCACTAAAAATATTTTTTTAATATTTTATTTTTGTGGTTACAATAATGTTATAATTTACAAGATATATTATCTTAATCTTATTAATTATTAATTTTAATCATTAATTACAATTTCATACTTTTCAATATACTCTTATAACCAATATAAATTTGAATCTTCACCTTTGAATGAAAGCATTTTTAAAGTTATTTTCACTCTCATTAAGTCATATCACTTATCCTATCCAATATATTTAACATTTAATTTTATTTATTTTAATTTTTATTTCTTTCAAATATATTTCTTAATTTTAATTTTAAATCTTAATATATTGTTCCTAATTGAAGATATTTTTTTTGCAATAAAAATTATAATACCATGAAAGAGAAAATAGTTTAAGCACTAACAGTGTAAAGCACTAACAGTGTAACGCAGTTTTACACTGTCATCCAATGACAACCCACCATGTATGGTAAGTTTGTTGACTTTGATAATAATCACCCTAAAAGTCACACTAAAACTGATTTTCGATTAGTTTATAGTGTAAAGTTTTTACACTGACAGTACATAGCAATTAAACTCATCTCTCCTCTTTCAATTAAACACTCTCAATATTCTTTCTTTTATCTTCTTTGGATATGCATTTCATATACTACTCCCACAATTAACCAAAAAAAAAACTATCTCAATTATCTCAAACCATCATCACTTTATCTTTATATATATACTTAATTTTATTAATCATTTATCTCTTTCAATCTAAATACTTTTATCTATATTTCTAAATTAAATTTAATCGTTTCTCTTTAAAGAAGTTGTGAACATATTTTTTTAAAGTCAAGTTGTCAATATAATTAAAAATAAATTTATATTACAATTTAAATTAGAGAAAATATGCTATGCACTAACAATGTAAAATAGTTTTATATTGTCATTCAATTACAATCCATCATGTGTGATAAGTTTGTTGACTTTGGTAATAACTACCCTAAAAGTCACACTAAGGTTGATTTTCGATTGGTTAACAGTGTAAAAGTTTTTACATTGACAGCGCATAGCAATTAAACTCTTTAAATTATTCATTGTAAATCCAAAATATTTATTTCTATACTATAAATTAGAATGATAGAATCCTTAATTTGGAGACTGAAGTTCTCACTCTCCCAGACTCTCACAATTAGAAATTCTTAGCAATCTTCTCTTTTTGGAAGGTGCATTTCACACAATATTCCTGTAACTAGCCTAAAGATATACCTTACAATCATCTTAAACTACCACCATTTTATCTTTATTTGTATACTTAATTTTCTTAAATGTTTATCCATTTTAATTTAAAAATAATTTTATGTCACAATTTAAATTATTTATTATAAATAAAAAATATAATTTATATATTTAAAAATATTTATTTATTATGAATTATAATTATAAGTATAATATATATAAATAAATATTTATTTTGTATAATGCACAAATTAAAATACTAGTAACTTATATATTTTAAAATAATTATTTATTTGAATTTTAATTATAATATAATTTATATATTAAAATATTTATTTTAATTATATAAAATTAAACATTTATCTTATTTGCTTTGCATGCTAAAATACTATTGTAGACCAACATTGTGTTGGTTCAAGTAAAATTTGGCACAAATTCTTTAAGTAAAGTATCAGGTTCGAGCCTTGTTGATAAAAAAACATGGTTAGAGACCTCATTAAAGATGGTTAGCCACGTTTTCAAATAGAAAGTAATTATTGACAAAACCAGTAAATACTTCATAACTAGGACTGTTCATAGATCGGATTTTTGAAAAAACCAACAGAACTAATCCACTTTATAAAAACAGCTTGATAACCATTTTTATGAAATGGACCTGTTTGATTTTTTCAAAATGGTTCGGTTCGGTTCAGTGTGATTATCCATTTCACGCTCATATATGTTTCAGTGTTTTTTAAAAAACTGAATCAAATCAAGTCACTTTATAAAAATGGTTCGGTTTGGTTTTTTCTCTCAAAAACGGGTTGATTTTTAAAATTCGGTTTGGTTCCATTTTGAATCAATTCGATTCGGTCCTCTCTTTTTTTTGGCACCCCTATTCACAACTATGGTTAAAAAAAAAGGCTACTGTAGTTAAAATTACACTAATTACTGAATCCTCATTTTCTCTAAAAGGAATCAAATTTAGCAATTAACAAATTAGTCTGTCATTTTGCTGGCACGGTAATGAATCGAAGTTACCATCCCCACCCTCACCCCATGTGAACCCAAATCGCGTTCGCGGTTTTCCAAAAATATCTTTTCTATTGTCCCACCAATTCGTAAACTGCAACGAAACCCACTCCGCAAGAGCCGTTGAGAGAAGAGGACCACGAAATCCAGCGAAGCAAAATGTTGGGCCCCACACACATCATAGCCCCACTTGCTGCATTTCAACGTGTCCCACTTCGACGTTACAGCCACACCTTTTTTGAATGCTTAACGAGGTGGTTTTGCTCCACTTAACAATTAATTCTTTTTTATTTTATTTTATATTATACCTGAACAGCTAAACTAAACCTTTCTTTTGTGCGCTGTATCGTACGTTGATGCTCCTTAAAACATTCAGACTCTCTTGGCACAATAAAACAACGACAAAACACAAGTAAAACTATAGAGAGAGAAAGGGTAAAAGCCTAAAAGGGTATTAGATCCCTCGGCCAGATCAAATCGAAATCCCTGTTCAAGGGGTTGTTTTCATGAACGAAAATAACAAACCCATTGCAGTAAAAGGGGATTCCTTGGTTTAGATGTGCTTGCACTGCGGAACCAGATACCCCATTATCATTAGTGCATCCATCTATCTTCTATCTTCTTCTTTTTGTTCTCGTTGTGTTTGATTTGTGTTTTTGTTGCCCCAGCACAAGCATGGAGGGTGAGAAAAAGAAGTACATCACCACTGAGGAGCTGAAGGGTCACAACAAGGAGGGAGATTTATGGATCTCCATTCAAGGAAAGGTGTACAATGTGTCAGATTGGGTCAAAGACCACCCTGGTGGAGACGTTCCCATTTTGAGCCTTGCAGGCCAGGATGTCACAGATGCATTCATAGCCTACCATCCTGGCACGGCATGGTCACACCTTGACAGATTCTTCACTGGCTACCACCTCAGTGATTTCAAGGTCTCTGAGGTGTCCAGGGACTACAGGAGGCTTGCATCTGAGTTGTCAAAGATGGGTCTATTTGACACCAAGGGCCATGTCACTTCCCTCACCCTTGCATCTGTGGCTGCCATGTTCCTCATTGTGCTCTATGGTGTGCTGAGGTGCACCAGTGTGTGGGCTCATTTGGGCTCAGGCATGCTGCTGGGCCTGCTGTGGATGCAAAGTACCTATGTGGGCCATGACTCGGGCCACTATGTGGTCATGACAAGCCGTGGCTTCAACAAGTTTGCACAGATCCTCTCTGGGAACTGCCTGACTGGGATAAGCATTGCTTGGTGGAAGTGGACTCACAATGCTCACCACATTGCCTGCAACAGCCTTGACCATGACCCTGATCTGCAGCACATGCCAGTGTTTGCTGTTTCCTCAAGGTTCTTCAGCTCAATCACATCACACTTCTATGGGAGGAAGTTGAAGTTTGATGCCTTGGCCAGGTTCTTGATCTGTTACCAGCACTTTACATATTACCCGATTATGTGCGTTGCAAGGGTGAACCTGTTTGTGCAGACAATTCTGCTTTTGTTTTCAAGGCGTAGAGTGAAGGATAGAGCTTTGAACATAATGGGGATCCTTGTGTTTTGGACTTGGTTCCCTCTTTTGGTGTCTTGCTTGCCAAATTGGGGTGAGAGGGTTATGTTTGTGCTTGCTAGCTTTGCTGTTTGTTCCCTTCAGCACATTCAGTTCTGCTTGAATCACTTTGCTGCAAATGTGTACGTGGGGCTACCAACTGGCAATGACTGGTTTGAGAAGCAGACAAGTGGGACATTGGATATCTCTTGCTCCTCTTGGGTGGATTGGTTCTTTGGTGGCTTGCAGTTCCAGCTTGAGCATCATTTGTTCCCAAGGCTACCTAGGTGCCAATTGAGGAAGATTTCACCTTTGGTTAGTGACCTTTGCAAGAAGCATAACTTGCCTTATAGGAGCTTGTCATTTTGGGAGGCCAATCAATGGACAATTAGGACCCTCAGGACTGCTGCCCTCCAGGCCAGGGACTTGACCAACCCTGCCCCAAGAATTTGTTGTGGGAAGCTGTTAATACCCATGGCTGAGGCATTTGGAGTTTTTAGAGATTAGGATATTGTCAAGGTCTTTTCTTTTTTCCTTCTCTTGAAAAAGGAAAAAAATTCTTATTGTGATTTTGTTAGCCCCTACTTTTCCAGATTGGGCTTTGAGTTTAACTTTTTGTTAGGTGTGGTGTAGAAATGGATGATCCAGATGTTGCTAAAGTTCATGTGCTTTGCATCAATACAAAATTCATATCCTATATGCCTTTTTGCCTTTTCATTTCCTTTTTCTTACATTGGCATAGGTTGTTAAGTGTCTGAAAGTTATACCATGGTTTATCTTAATAAAAGATAGAAAGATTCCATCAACTTGTGCATTTATGTATGTATTTTTCTATTCATCAGTTGTTGAGCACAATATTTCTTCTTTCATTCTGGTTTTGTTGGAGAGAGAGGATGGAATTATGGCAATATGGCTTATTGATTTTCAAGCCATTTTGTTTGTGCCTGAAAAACAAAAGGAAAATGAAGGAGCTCTGTTATGATATCAATGTTATGCCTCAACCCTTGTATTCCAAGTGAAGGCTTATGAGTAATTTGTTGGCAGCGTGGCCATCAAAATGAATTTGGCTTTTGCTAAGAGAATGATTCATGTTGGAAGAAAGTAATCTTGTGGCATCAGCAAGGTAAAAAAATGTTGATTCTCAGCAACACCTAGATAAATTCCATAGTGAGCAATATTTGATAAGGGAAAATAATGGTGATTAAGTAAAGCTAGAATGGAACAATTAATGTATTTAAAGCCATCAGAGTGAATTTGAATTTGCTTAAGGTAGTTAATATTAATCTGGCATAACGCATAAGCAATTGTAATGGTGATTTTCACTAAGCTAGAATGGATGAATTAATCTGTGTGATGCCATCAGAATGAATTTGCATCTGGCTTCTGCTAGTAGAATGCTTTATGTAGGAGGAAGCTATTTGAAATGGAAACAGATCATCTGCAGTATGGAATTTAAGTCCTAATCCAACAGTTGAAAATTCTTAAGCTAGTATTTTTTTTTTAATTATTTTATCATAAAAAATAAATAAATTTAAGGGTTGCTATCTCTACAGTTGAAAAGCAACTGTAGAGGATCGTGATTGGAAATTAATCTTGTGGTGCCAGCAAGAGAAAATAGTTGTGGTTCACAGCAAGCTAGAATGATAGAAAATTAATCTTGCGGTGTCAGCAAGAGAAAAATAGTGGTGATTCACAGCCAGCTAGAATAATTGATGCATTCTTTTAATGATTGATGTATTCCATTTTTCCTAACTATTAATTACAATCTTTAACCTTTTTTGAGCTAGTTGTTTGTTAACAAGTAAAAAATAGGAATGTAATATAGAATGAAATGAGAAGAACATCAAACGATAAATTCATTTTAAACTTTTATATTTCTACATTGAGCTAGCAAGCTCTGATTTAACGCACTCAGTGATTTTGAAATGTAAAATTTATCTTGAAAAATAGAAAATTGTAGTTAACTAATGATTATTCAGATGTTTTAAATTTTTACAAATAACAAGTCGTTCTTTTAAGTGATTTTCTAAAATTTTCCATTTTCATGTTAATCTATTTTCTTTCTTTTTTGGGTGAACACAAGCTTGTTAAGGTTAAATGTAATGAATCTCCCTTTTTCAATTTAAAATGCCATGAAACTTGGAAGAACTATGCTATATATGTCTTATTGAGATGAGGTTACCACTTTAGATGTGCAGTAGTATAAATGTTAACTGTCAATAACTATATGAGTAGTTGGTAACAAAAAAAAAAGTACCAAAGAGAAAGCTTCTCCCTTTTTCAAGCTGAAGTGCCATGAAACTTGGAAGAACTATACTATGTATTTCTTATTGAATGGTGAAGATTTGATAATTTTGCTTAATCTTCCTTAAATATAGCAGTCTATTAGTTTTGAAAGCAATAGACAACTGTATTTGTTTTGATTTTTTGTGATGTGTTTCTTTCTTTTCCACAAAAAATATAATTTAATTGCATAAAATTATATTGTTTAAAATTATTTTTTTAACATTTGAATAATTGTTAACAATATTATTTTAAAACAAAAAAATTAATTATTTTCTTTATAGTTTTAAATTTTTATCAACTTTTTGTTTAGGGACCAAATATTTTAATTAAAATTAAAAAAGACAATGCAATAATTAATGAGTGAAAAAAGAGTAAAAGAAAAAGGATTTCAAGTAAATTAGTTAGGATAAAAATTGAAAAAGAAAATAAAAAGCTAGTAAGCTAGTTGAATAAGCTTATAAAAATAAGTTAGAAGCTACTAAAATAAACTTGTATGTCAAACAAGCTTATTTTAGTTAAATAATTTATAAATTAAAATCAACTTATAACTTACTAAAGTGACTTACCAAATACATTCTTAGAATTACTCTTTATATGTTAAATACGTTGCATAAAAGTTATATGCCTAGAATTTTTACTGAAAGGGTCTTTACTAAAAGCGCACATTAGCTAATTTTGTTTTAATACAAACTATTAAATATTTTAAGCATTTAAAAAAGTATGTATTAAATGTTTTAATATAATAAATAAATTCTTTAATATAAAAAGTTATATGTTCAAGCAAGATAAACTTCTTTATAAGCACATGTAAGAAAATAAAATAAAAAAGTAAAATAAAATAAGTTTATCCTATAAGTTGAAATTAGCTTATGCATAGGTTAAAACTAGTTTTTGGAGAAGCAAATATGAGATAACTTCTACTGATTAGCTTATGCATAAGTATTTATGGAGAATTTTATTTTAGCTTATGAGAGAAACTTATTTCATTTTTCTTTTTTTCTCTTATAAGTATTTATGGAGAGTTTTATCCAAACAAAACCTCAGTATCTTTACTAAAAGCTCATATTAGGTTTTTTTTTTAATACAAACTATTAAATGTTTTTAAGTATTTATAAAATATGTATTAAATATATTTAATATGAATTCTTTAATATAATAAATGATTTTCTTTTCATTAAACTATTTTTATTTTAAGATAAAAAAATCATTTTTTATATTAAATACTTTATATTTTTTTATTTTTAACTATTGTACTGAGCACATTCGTTGGTAGGGATGATAATTGAACAAAAATTCAATGAATATCTACAAAAGTTATTCACAATGAATAGAGTTATTAACCACCAAATGAGTTCAGTTCTTAATTTCTTTGTATATATTAGTACAATTGTGTAAAAAAAAATAAAAATACTTGCTACAATTTACTAAATGTTTTCAAGTATTTCAAAAAAGTATTAAGAACTTTTTTTTTTACAAGTATTCTTTTTTACAGATAATCCTATTTGAGGTACAATCGATCACTAAATATGAGCATCTCTCCTAGCAGGGATTCTAACCTTAATTTGTTATATTGTGAGAGATTAACCCTTTTGCTTGACCCAACCCTTGTCAATAGTATTAAGAACTTTTAATATAATAAATAAACTTCTTTTAACAATACATAATTTTTTTATTAAACAATTTTTGCATTTTAATATAACAACAAAATTATTATTATTTTATTTTTTTAAAACTAGTGGTATATTTTTTTGATACAAACTACAAGTATCCTCCACTAGAGGCAATCTTGCTCAAGCCGAGTAAAATCGCTATGGGTGGCAAAGCTTTCCCTCCGATCAAGTATTTAAAGCTTCTACATACTCAAGACTTGAACTTGAGACCACTGGTCAAGCTAGAACAACCCCGCACCAGTTAATCCACGCGCTCGATAGCAAACTAGTGGTCTAAGGATATTCGTTAGTATAGACAACAATTAAATTTAGCCTGTGTAATACACAAGATAAATTTTTATTTTTATATAACTAAAATTTATAATAAATAATATTTTTAAATATATGAATTATATTTTGAATTTATGTTAAATAATTTATATTGTGATATAAGATTATTGTTAACTATTGATTATTTTATTTAAAAATATTAAATTTTAATTTAAAAATAAAGATAAAAAGGATAAATTGAAGGACAAAAGCGGTTAAGAAAATCAAGTATACACACAAAGATAAAAGAATAGTGGTTTGAGATAGTCGAGAAAGAAAATTTTGAGCTAGTGGTTAAATCAAATTAAATTTGAAATTAAAATTAAGAAATGTATTTGAAAGAAATAAAAAACTAAATGCTCAATATATGATATTAAGATAAGACATGTGCCATATTTTTTCATGAGAATAAAAAAAGTTATAAAGGGGTGATCCATAGATTGATCCACTAAATAAATATAAAAATAAAAATTGAAAAATTACCATAATAATCAATAATTAATTAATTAATCAAAACATCCAAATATTTGAATTATCATATACATCCACCAATGAGACAATGACCTTAAAAAAAATAAAAAAATCCAAAGGGTTGACCCACCCAATTTTACCTATCTCAAATCCGTTTTATAAGTTAGTTACATGGGACAAGTTATAATAGAACAATGGGTTGAGTAACTCAACCCAGCCTATCCCGTTTAATGGATTAAGCGAGCCAATTCTGTAGATTGAACTCATATTGTTATCTCTATTTTCTAATATACTTTTTTTTCTTCATGAATTATGTGACTTTTACATTAAATATCTTACATTTTATTTTTATTTAATTTTTTATTCCTCTCAAATATCATTACCCAATTTAATCAATCCCAATTTGTTTCTGAATTTTAATACTCTATATAAAATTAATAGATACAAATATAGTGTTTCTAGATTTACATTTTTTTTAATAATTAGTAAGTTTTTTGAACATTGTAAGGGTGTTTTAAAATTTAAATAAAAATAAAAATATATGGAAGATAAAAATATTGGACTGTTAAATCACATATTTTAAGAAAAAATAAATTCAGTGTAATAAGATGTTTTCATTGCCAACAACAAGAATTATACGTTAACAAAATTCACACCTTCAATGAATTATTATATTCTATTTGAAGTCTTCAAAAACCCCAAGTGAAATAAGTTTTAATGTTTTATAAACATTGAGGCATATCCCAACTTTAATAAACTTTCAACATCTAATTTATCCAAACTTAAAAAAAAAAAAAGATTAAGAAGAATGATAATGATTTTTCTAACTCATGCGAAAATGTAAAGTATACATGTAAATATCATTTCTCAAATCACTATTCCCCAAACCGAAATCAGACATTTTGTAAACTTTAATCACTTTCTGATCTGTTGATCCCTTTGCAAATGTATTAAGAAAGGCAGATAACGAGTCTGAAGATAACATGCCAAAGATTCCATGCCTAAATCTGTTGGAATGTTATGACTCAGCTTTAGCAAATCATCGTCAACTTCTTTAGCCTTTTCTCTTTCCTAACTGAAATAAGTTTTGTATTGACAATTACAAACTACTATGTATAATATGTTTATTAATTTTTATAATAATTATTTTAAAAGTCATAACAACAATTATTTATAATTAGTTGATAGTGTAAAATTTTTTACGTAGTACATAACCATTAAACCTTTATTATTAATACATTACAAACTGTACTTTATTTTAATCACATTAACAAATCCTAATTATATCTTAATTTACCCCGGTCTCGTTACAGAAGTTATTTAGAAACCATTTCCTTACGATAACATGTTTTTATAGCGAGTAACCCTAATTGTTGTTTAGTTTATTTATTTTAAAATACATGATTACTAGTATTTTAGCCTGTGTATTGCACAGAATAAATGTTTATTTATATAATTAAAATTTATAATAAATAAATACTTTTAAATATATAAATTATATTATAATTAAAATTTGTAATAAATAAATATTTTAGAATATATAAATTATATTTTATATTTATGATAAATATTTTATATTGTGATACAATATTATTTTTAATTATTGATAATTTATTTTAAAAAAAATATTGAAATTCAAGATAAAACTAAAGATATTGAAAATAATAGATTGAAAGATATAAGAGGTTAAGAAAAATTTCTAAAAAATGTTCTCGTTGAAAAATGATAACTAAAAGCATTTTCTTTTAAGATAATTATTCTAATTTATATATATAAACGGATATCATATACATGTTAAGAGTGTATTTAAATTTTGAAGATAAAATATATATATTCAAAATTGATTTTTGATATGCAATTACAGAACCATTTAGTTGATATTAGGAGCGTATTTGAAATTTGAAAATAAAAATATATATATATATATATATATATATATATATATATATATTTGAAATTGATTTTTGATATTCAATTATAACTTATTAAAATCATAAGAGGATATATCATATGCGTGTTAGAAAAGTAAAGTTCATCTTTTCATGAAAAAAAAAATTCAAATGAAAATAAATATGAAAAAGAATGAGAAGAGCGAAGGCATGAAGAAGTGGATAATTTTACATGTTTTATAGATATAATGAGATTTTTTTGTTTATTTATTCGTTATTCCTGGCTGTTCAACCTATAAGAGACCCGCTGAAAATGTTCAACCGCGAAGCGTTACAATAAAACCTTTCGCAGAGCCTCATTGTTGATCAAACAGCTTCTCCACATAGAACTCCGAAAAAACTAGAGACTCCTTGTAATCAATCCCATCCAATTATTCTGAAGCTTTGTTTTTCACTCAACAACTTCAATACCCTCGTAATCATTCATCACCTTCACCATTTTTTCTGCATTTTTTTTTATAAAAAAATCCATTTTTTGTTCATATTGATTTCTGGAGGGGGTTTTGGAATTTGGGTTGGGAGAAAGTTGTGTTTTTGGGCTGTGGGTACTTAAGTTTTTGTTAGAAGGAGAAAATGAGTAACCAGAAAAGGTGGAATTTTCAGATAGAAGCGTTCAAGCACAAGGTAGGCATTGATCCCAAATATGCCGACAAGACATGGAACTTTCTGGAACACGCAATTCATGAGATATACAACCACAATGCTAGTGGTCTCAGTTTTGAAGAGCTTTACAGGTACCCCTTCATTCTTTCTCGTGATTCTTACTATGTGTTGTTGCTTGTTGGAAAACTTTGTCTTCACGTGACATCATTCTGTTTGATCTTGATGACCACTGTGCAATTATTTGGCTTGTTTAGGAAGATGCATACGTGTAATGGTCATAGGATTTGGGGTCTTTGAATGTTCAAGTGGGTGCCTAAAAAGCACATGTGACATGGTTATTGAGTCTCTGATGGTGCTGTTATGGTTTTGGGGATCAACTACTATGATGTTGCATTTCTTGATTGTTGGACTAGTTCATTACTTGTTTGTAACTCATAGCTCGAGTGTCTTCATTTGTTTCGTACTCTTCACCCTTTTGATCTAATGTGCTATTTTCTGTCGTCCTTGTAATTAGATTCCTCTCCTTTGCTCTCTCTCTCTCTCTCTTTTCTTTTACTTCTTTGTTAATATTCATAGAATTATGATTTGTGAGAATTAGCCATTATACTGAACAATGTCACATGATGATTAGCCGGAATTCATGTTGGATAAGTGGACTCTTATTAGGATATGATGAGGCGTGTGATATAGATCCTAGACAATCAGTCACTATGTGTTTATGATACGTATCTTGTTGATGTTTGGCATTGTATCATATGTTAAAAGTACCCAGTCACTTGGTTTGGTTGCAGTTATTATCCCTTTTGTAGCAAGCCACAAGGCTAAATAATGTTAACAGACCCTTGCGTGAAGGCTGCAGGCTACCAAAAGGGATAATAACTGCTGTCACTATGTAATCTTTATAAAAAATTTCAAGCTAGAGGTCATCCTGCTATGTGCTATCTCACTGTAGTATTTTTGGGGGCCAGTTGCTCCCTGCTGCTATCTAAGATTGATAACTATGTTTTCATTGTGTAGTTGCAAACAAGGGTAGGACCATGGAAATAATCTTGTGGAATTCATAGTTATTGACAGTTCTTACATGCAATTTAAGTTCTTCTAATGCTAATTTTAAGCATATAATTAGATAGTGCATACACAAGCTGTAGTTGGAACTGTTGGAGTTTATGGACCTCTTTATTTATTATTCTCTCCTCCTTAATTTATTAGTTTATGTTGGAACATATGTAATTAATGTCTAGGTTCATTGTATGTAGGTTAACTGTAATCATGTAATTACAGTAATTAGGGTACTTATGATCTTTGTATTTATGAATTTTCTATATATTTTTCCTCCACTGTGTGGGTGAACACACGGATGTTACCATGTGCCTCACTTTTATCTCTCTCTCAACAGTTTATACCATCCAAACTAATGAATTGTTTTGGCATATAAGATGAATTTGTTATGCAAATTTTCCTTTGGACATAAGCCCATGAAAAAGACATTGTATTTTTATTTTTTTTTATCACGAGGACAAAGGATTTCATGTTTCTAATATTTTTTTCCCTTCGTTATTATGTGGATTTAGGAATGCATACAATATGGTCCTTCACAAATTTGGTGAGAAGCTATACTCAGGGCTGGTTTCCACCATGACTGCTCATCTCAAAGAGATAGCTAGATCTATTGAAGCCACTCCAGGAGGTTTCTTTCTGGAAGAAATGAACAGGAAATGGAATGATCATAGTGAGGCATTACAAATGATTAGAGACATTCTTATGTACATGGATAGGACTTACATCCCAAAAGCCAGGGAAACTCCTGTTCGTGAACTTGGCCTGAACCTGTGGAGAGAAAATGTTATATATTCAAAACAGATAAGGACCCAACTGTTGAATACACTTGTGGAATTGGTGTGCAGGGAACGTGATGGTGAAGTTATTAATAGAGGACTGTTTAGAAATATAACGAAGATGCTAATGGAATTAGGTCCTTCCATTTATGGGCAAGAATTTGAGACTCATTTTCTTCAAGTTTCAGTTGAGTTCTACCGGGCAGAATCACAGAAGTTTACTGAGTGCTGTGCTTGTGGGGATTATCTGAAGAAAGCTGAGAGGTGTCTGAATGAGGAAATAGATAGAGTGAGTCATTACTTGGATCCCAGGACTGAAAAGAAGATTATTAATGTGGTAGAGAAGGAGATGATTGAAAATCACATGCTTATATTAATACATATGGAGAATTCCGGGTTAATAAGCATGCTTTGTGGTAATAAATATGAAGATTTGGGTAGAATGTATAACTTGTTCTGTCGTGTTACTGAAGGTCTCTCAAAAATATGCGAAGTGATGACTTCACACATTAGAGAGTCTGGTAAGCAGCTTGTCATGGATCCTGAAAGGTTGAAGGATCCTGTTGAATTTGTGCAGAGGCTCCTAGATGAGAAAGATAAGTATGACAAGATTATAAATGTGTCATTTAATAACGATAAGTTGTTCCAGAAGGCTTTGAATTCCTCATTTGAATACTTCATTTACTTGAATCCCCGTTCTCCAGAGTTCATTTCACTCTTTTTAGATGACAAGCTTCGTAAAGGTCTCAAGGGAGTCAGTGAGGAGGATGTAGAGATTACTCTTGACCAGGTGATGATGTTATTCCAGTACTTGCAAGAAAAAGACGTGTTTGAGAAGTATTACAAACAGCATCTGGCAAAACGGCTTTTGTCTGGAAAAACAGTTTCTGATGATGCAGAAAGAAGTCTCATAGTTAAGCTCAAGACCGAATGCGGTTATCAGTTCACCTCCAAGTTAGAGGGCATGCTTACAGACATGAAAACATCTCTAGATACAATGCAGGGCTTTTATGCCAACCACCCCGAGTTAAGCGACAGTCCTACACTTACTGTGCAGGTTTTGACAACAGGGTCTTGGCCTACTCAGTCTACTGTTACATGTAACTTACCAGCTGAAATGTCTGCACTTTGTGAGAAATTTCGATCATATTACCTCAGCACGCATACTGGCAGGAGATTGTCCTGGCAAACTAATATGGGCACAGCAGACTTAAAAGCCACATTTGGTAAAGGTCAGAAGCATGAGTTGAATGTCTCCACTTATCAAATGTGTGTCCTCATGCTGTTTAACAATGCTGATAGACTAAGCTACAAGGAAATTGAGCAAGCAACTGAGATTCCGGCATCGGATCTGAAGAGGTGCCTCCAATCATTGGCTTTAGTTAAGGGAAGAAATGTACTTAGGAAGGAGCCTACGAGTAAAGATGTAGGTGAGGATGATGTTTTCTTTGTTAATGACAAGTTTAGTAGCAAACTATACAAGGTGAAAATAGGTACTGTAGCTGCACAAAGGGAATCAGAACCTGAGAAACTGGAAACCCGACACCGAGTGGAGGAGGACCGGAAGCCCCAGATTGAGGCTGCCATAGTGAGGATGATGAAATCAAGGAAGCAACTTGATCATACCAATCTCATAGCTGAGGTCACAAACCAGTTGCAGTTGCGGTTCCTCGCAAATCCAAGAGAGGTAAAGAAACGGATTGAGTCTCTCATTGAGCGGGATTTTTTGGAAAGAGATGATAGTGACAGAAAGCTATATCGATATCTTACCTAGAAGTGTTGAGCTTGTTTATTTCAGTGAAATTACAATGATACAAATGTTGTGTCATGTGAACAATTACCTTTGTATAGATCCATTGATTCTTTGTATATAAATTTGTTCTTCCGGTCAGGCTGTTTTATCTTATTATCTGCATCACGTAACACACTAATATGTCTTTGCCTCCACCACACTCCTTTCCACTAATGTAGTTTAATCCGTGGGAGTTTCTAATAGTGACAATGTTGTTGCTTCCAGCTGCAAGGTTTTAACTAAAATCTCATTGTATTCAAACGAAGCGTGCTGTTCTTCTATAATCCTGTTAAATATGATGGCTAAAATAAGTTAATTGAATGTCATGATTAAGCAATCGGCTAGATGAGTCTCTTGTGAAATTACTGGGTCTGGTAACAATAATTTTCAGCACAATTTGTCCAGGAAAAATTCTAAGGTATTCTTAGAGCAATACCCCCAAAGGTTGATATTTTATTAGAAGTTTTAAGCAATAAGTTAAATTTAACTAAGTGGCCTGTATAGTTATGCCATCCACGTGTTGTATTTTTATTAGATTATATGTAGTACTTATTGTTGTGTGGTCAAGCACAAGGAAGAAGAAGAGCAACTCTGGTAAACTCTAACGGTGGTGGCGAGAGCCTCCGGTGGTGGCAAGAGCCTCCGGTGGAGGCACCTGCAAATATTTTGATGCTTAAATTAATAAGAGCATAAGAAGGAGGTGAGAATGAGAGAGCTATGTGTAGCTAGTGTGTGTGGCACCTTGCACTGAAAAGCATTTAGGGTGGTTGAGATGCCATGTGACAGTACATATTTGGGTGCCATATTAAGCGTTTTCCTTATTATGACCGAGATGGTCACAATGGTTAGAGATTGATGTAATCAGAATAGGCAAGATAACCAATCTTGATAAACTTTAATTGTCAATGTCGCTGTCAATTGTCAAGTGGTCCCTAAGTCGAATGCTAAGGTGGACCGGCTTAAGGATTTGACAGTTGAGATAACTTCCAGAACAATTGTTCTCAAACAGGTATTGCTTGAAAGAAGCAGTATCGGCTTAAGAACTTGGGAGGTTGAGGCAACCTTCAAAACACTTATACATAAAAATTTCTCATTGTCAAGGGGGTTTAAACCTTGGATTAGGATCCTCTCGTATTAGTTTTTATCATATTATGAGAGACATATATAAAATAATTATAATATGACCCTTATTTATATAAGTTCTATCAATTTCACTTTTATATTATTCCCACTCATAAATAGCATTTTCATCTTACTGACATAAGAGGATTCGTGACCCCCTTCTGTGTGAATTTTCTCGTGATTTATGAGAATATAAAAAGAAAATTGAATACCGTCACTGAGGCATGGATAATAGGTTTGCCGCCGTCATCTTCATTGTTCTGATCAATTCACAATGTGCGAGTAGGGCATAAAGAGGCAGTTTAGCTTTCCCAGTAACCAATGATACACAAATCGTGGACTCCTACTTATTATATTCATATATAATTATAAAAATGACACTTGATTTTTATTTTATTTATTTTAAAAAATTATTCAAAATGGTGAAATGAACAAATAAAATAATTTTTTTTATCAATAGGAAAATAAAAAATTAAAATAATATTTTTTTAAAACAGGATTCGATCTATTTGATTTGAAAAATCGTTTTGTTTTGACAAATAAATTGTTTTTACCATTTTCTATATTGATATTTGAAAATATACAACATAATAAAAAAGTAATAATTTAGAAACCTCTATATATCTATATAATAACTATAATAAAGAGGATACTCTCTTTTGGTCTCCACCTCTTATTAGATTATTATACCCTTTAATTAATCTATTATCTACTGTTTTATTTTTTAACTACTCTCTAAATTACCCATTATATCCTTCTCTCTTTTATTTTATTTTTATTTTTTAAAAAATAAAGAGAGACATGAAGTGTCTCTCTTTCCCCTAGTATAAATTAGAATAACTATTTTGAATGAGAGTATTTTTAGAAATCATTTTTCAAAGCGAGCGTTTTTAGCCTCTCTTTTTCAACGAGTATTTTTAGAGATTTTTTTTAAATCTTTTATCTCTTTTAATCTATCATTTTTATTTTTATTTTTAAATTAAATTTTAATATTTGTAAAAAAAATTATCAATAATTAAAAATAATCTTGTATCACAATATAAATTATTTATCATAAATCTAAAATATAATTTATATTATCAAAAAAAATTATTTATTATAAATTTCAATTTTAATATAATCATCTATATCCTCTTTCTATATAAATTAAAATAGCTATATTTAACAATAGTGTTTTTAATTGTTATTCTTTAACGAGAATGTTTTTAGTTGTCATTCTTTAGAGATTTTTTTAACTGCTTATCTATTTTAATCCATCATTATTAATATCTTTAGTTCTAAATTGAATTTTAATATTTTTTAAAAAAATTATCAAAAATTAAAAATTAACATTGTATTTCAATAATTGTTTTAAAATAAGAAAAATGCCAACCAGTGTCCTAAAGACACTGGTTAGGGAATCAAAAATAAAAAATTTTAATTGAAAAGTGTAGCAGTACACTCTCCCATGATTTCCAATGCAACACTTTTAATAAAAACTTTTATTTATTGATTCTTTAACTAGCAAGACCCTTAAAATAAAATCTATATGTTGAAATTTTTTTATTTATTACAAATTTTAATTATGATATAATTTATATATTCAAAAATATTTATTTATTATAAATTTAAGTTATATAATACAAATATTTATTTTGAACAATGCACAAGTTAAAATACTAACTTATATATTCAAAAGTATTTATTTATTATAAATTTTTGTTATATAAAGTAAAAGTTATCTAGGTTAAAATACTAGTTATTAATAAAAACAGAACATTTTTTCAAATTAATCAGATTCAGACCCTTATCTTCTACCCGTTCTTTTTGGTGCACTTCTCTTTGGATTCTGTGCATATGTATCCTTTCAATTTGTAAGCTGATGAAAAATAAAACCTCACAAAAAATGTTTGCATGGATATCGTAGATCACAGACCTCACGAAAACAAAACGACTGTTCATGGTGTGCAAAAAGGTGAGAGAGAGAAATAAATGATGATGAGAATTTGAGATATGTGAGGAGCTTCATTGGCGTAAATAACAAATTGGTACTATAATTATCAAAATACACCAGAAAGTAATAAGTTCCTATATGAAAAGGGAACTATTTTGTGGCAAAATCAAGTTCTCACCATGGAAGTTGATAAAATGCAACTTTCTGCCTCTGCGATACAGTGGAATGATGCTATAACTATTATTTTCAATAGCCAGCGAAACTTAACAGAAGCAGTGGACAAAAGAGAAAAGACATGGGGTATGTCAAAAGACACTTGGATGGACAATTCGAAGTTGAAGAGGTGGTGGATATATGGTTTCTCTCCTCAATGTTCAGCTATTTCTGTGGCTTTTTAGAAGCCTTAAAAACACGGTTTCTAGTCATAATCTATTGAAAGGAATTGCGTAGGAGTTGCTTTACTTTGTTATTTGTAGGTCCAAAGTATTTAGGTGAAAATCAGAAACCTGTATATTTTTCTCATTACACCCTTACCTTTCACAATGGATGGTATGTTAATGTTTACAGTCATTGACAATAGATATGCGGTACATCTAGAGGATAAAATCCTGTTACCTTTGTCACGGATATCATCATTTTTGGTTGCAACATATTATTTACCAAATCTTGGCAACCAAGTTCATCACATCAATGTTTTTGCATTATGCATAAAAAATTGAGGATGATAACGTTACTCATCCACCTAATTAAGTGCTAGCTATCAGTATGAACAAATCAGAGCTACAAACCACATCAAGTGTCACGCCCCTGAATTGAGGATGCGGATTTGTATATCAGAGAACGTCTTCACATCAATACCCCATAACCTGCTTTGACAGATCAATTAAAAACATTGGACATAAAAATAAAATTAAAATCCAACAATTCAACGAAAAAGAATATCATGGTTCATGGAATGATCAGTCAGACATGTATGTCAATATAAACAAGCGATGCTCACTTCAGACAAGAAGCTCTTACCAGCAATCAATCCCCACAGCATTGGCCCCCATTTTATCTGCCTTTTGATCATCTCCAATGTGTAAGGCTTTGCAAGCCTCTACATTTACTTGATCTAGGAAACCGAAAACATTGGCAACGAGAGTCAGTCAACTTAAGCACCACTGTCACAACAAAGGGTAGCTTGAACAGTGCCATTTTCTCCGCTCTAATTCCATTAGAAAAACATAGTTTGCTGCATTCTTATAGAAATGATATTTTCTAATATTTTGTTTACGGCCAAATGAGGTGAAAAGATATTAAAGTCACATCCATAAACAGTTAATTTATGTGTGATCCATTTATTGTACTACTGTTTTTACAAGACCCACTTAAGCGTGGTGGTTGTTGTTTACTTGTAGTTTCTTACATACTCTAGCAGTCGTATACTACAGATATCTCTTCAGAAAAGAATAAAAACATGCTGTTTGGTTTTGACTGTAAACTTTTCACGTAGTATCTCTAACTATCGGATACATAGGAGGCATTAGATATTAAAGGATGCAAAATGAAGCAAAACAAAAGCCTGATAAAAAAAGGTATTTTAATTGACAACACAAGGGAAATATCTACCGTATTCCACAAGAAAGCCAAGAGCAGATTAGAAAGATGAAAGATACTAAGCATTGTAAACAAGTTATTGTTCTTTCATTTATGCTGAGGATAGTGAGTAATGCCAGGGAGAAAAGGGGCGGGGGGGTGGTGTAATGTAAGAATCAATTTTTTTAAGCGAAAAATATACTATTTAACATATTTTGCAAATTAAGTCTACAGGAGAGTAACTAATAATCATATATACCTAGAGCAGCTTGGAATATTCTTGGATCTGGTTTTTCATATCCAACCTCTGATGATATAATGACAGCGTCAAACCTGAGGTGAAAACCAGAAAACAATGCATTAAAAGTTATGTATACATCAGACTTTGTGAAATTTCTTCAAATTAAGGTTCAACAATCTTAGACGAACACCTCCCCAAAGATGCCAATAAAATGTTCAAAATTGCTATATAGGTAAGTAACAGCACATTGAAGGAATGACTGATACTCACAGATTTAAAACATTAAGATCCTTCAAAAGCTTCCTTAAGCGGTAGTCAAAATTGGATACAACAGCCATCTTAACTGTGTCACTGCTTGTCATGTTAGTAAAAACAAACTTCAAATGATAGAGTTAACAGTGTTAGTTGTTCAAGATAAAAAGAAATAATGTTACCTCCAGCATCCTTGAGAACAGTTATTGTTTCAAAAGCTCTATCTGGAAGATGCCACGCATCACCTTTTGCATAGTACTGACACAAAGAACACTTGAATTTCAGCCACAAATGTGCCTCATATTATTAATTTGAACACAAATGCCAGTAACTTTTAAAACACTCTCCTGTGGCTGCCAGTCTATTTTTCCTGGGTAAGCAATAAAATCTAGAACCAACAAGAAGAAAGACCAGAAACTACAATGTCAAAACGTATAGATCATAATATGGTTATATTTCAAAGGATCTGGGGAAAAGCAAATGGATTGCAATTTTCTTTAAATCCTTTTAATAGGTCTAAATTGATTGTTTTTCAAAAAGATTAAATCATTCTACAGATAAATTAGCTTTGGTTGATAGAATTGTCATAAATTAGAAATGAGGGAATGACAAACAGAACAGTCTGCTGCTAAGAAAGTCTACCTCATAAACTTCCTCAAAATAATCTTCATCTCCACAACCAGTGGCTTCAGAAACTACAAGTTTCCAAAATGGCCTCCCATCTCCCTGTAGTGAATAAAAATTAAAGAGCGCATATTACTGCCATTCCATTTGCCATTAGATGGTTTTCTGTTTGCATATCTTGTTGAAAGAAATTAAATATGTTGTCAGGTTTCATGTTAAAAATATGTAAATAGATGGAAAACCACAGCGACATCAATATCCTGTAATCACTACAACACAAAGTTGGCTTCAAAGTGACACCGTAGTTGAGCATGTATGCCAATCCTGTAGACTTTATTTATCCAACATTTTTCTCTTTCTTTCCCATATAGATAATAGCAAGCTTGTGCGTACAGTTCATAGTATTAACCACACTTTCTGTGTACCATCATATACACCATGTTTCTAGAGTTCTGATGCAATAGCTCAATGACAAAGAGTGATTAACAGAACGACATCCAAACTTAGTGGGCGATCATGCAAAACATTACAAGAAAAATGATCAAAGGTACAGCATAAACCTGGTAACGTAGCTTTTCCGGCCACGGAGCAGCAAATGCTCTTTTAAATCCTTGCTTTATCGCAGCTGGATCCACAGTCACACCTGAAGACAGACATAGCAAACACATATATCCAGAATGATAAATATCTTATAAATAGAAGGAAAATGTTGATAGAATTAATGGAGAACCTTGTAACAAGAGTAATATAATATATATTAGAAGCAAACATCTAATTGGGTCCTCCAAAAAAAAACACTAGTGTCATTCCAATAGAGATTAGAGTACCATATTTGGATCCAATAGCGGCATAAGTCTCCTCAACTGGCTTTGACAATTGCAAAAGGGTGCCCCCAGCATCCAACAGCAATGCATCATATGTCTTCTCACAAGTACCTGTTGTGTTGTCAACCACACAGCTCAATTCAACATCACCAAATAATAATAATAATAATATTAATAAGTAAGCTTAAATATATTTTTAGTTTTTCAAATTTGAAGTAAGTTTATTTTATTTTTTTTCCAAATGTAAAATTAACATTTTTAATCCCTATAATATGAAAAAAAAACATATTTTAATTTCTTTGTTCAAACGTCTTTAGTAAATTTGCTACACAAAACCTATTTATTAGTGTTTCTGTTAATAAAAATATTACACCAAACTCAACTAATGTTATATAACTGACCCCGGTTAATGAGCGGCATATGGTCTCGATAAACTAAAGCAGGGGTTTTTTTTTTTTTAAATTATAGGATTAAAAAAATTAATTTTAAATATAAAAAATAAAAAACAAACTTATCCTAAGCTACTAAAAATATATTTAAATCTAATAAATAACATTACCAAAAACATGTTACATAATTTTTGGGAAAGGAAAAGGAAGTGGGGAATCAATCAGTGTAAAAGGAGGAGGTTACTTACCTTTGTTGATGGGCATTGAAGAAAGTGGCAGCGAATTGCAGGGTTTGGGTTTGAGAGCTCTGAAGAGAATGTTGGCGTGGGAGCATCTCATCAGGGTAGTGCCCATCGTCTCATTTCTCTTCCCCGTCGTTAAGCACTAAGCTATATTTGTAAAAGTGAATTAAACCCACTGAACCCAACCCAAAGTACCATTCACGAACCACTTCAGCAAACCGAGCTGTTTTCCGCTTCAAATTCGGCGAGCCACCAAGAGAACCGAACTGTTTCTTGGTTTTAAGCAGGAGTGTTCGTGGGATGGGTTGACGCGGATCTCTATCAGTTCGAAAGTTTGATAGAATCAATTTTTTGAACCAGAACTTGCTGATTAAGACGTGACAAGATATAGGACGAGATCGAATCAATTTAACTTTGTAATAATATATTAATCTTATTATTATATATAATTAAATCATAAAATTAAAGTAAATATTTAATTACAATTAAAGAATATTTTACGATATATATTTTAAGATAAATAATATCAATATCAATATAATATTATTTTAGATAAAAAAATTTTATTAAATTAAAAAAATTTATTATTAATACATAATTATTTAGAAAATTAAACTTTTTTTAAAAGAATACATAACATTGGATTGGGTTAGGATAGCCCGAAATATAACATGAACATGTCTCAAAAATACATTGAGTCTAATTTCTCAAATCCAAACACATCAAAAGTTCTTTCGGCTCTGGTTGACTTAATGAAACGAGTCAAGTCATGAATACCCCTAATTTTAAGGAGTCAAGGAAAATTTTATTTTGAAAATAAAATAATATCGTATTTTATTGTTTGAGTTGATTAAAGAGAACAAACGTAATAGAACCAATAAAATCTATAATTTAATTTTATATATTGTAAATCTAAAGATTTTTATATAACTATAATTTTATGTAATATTAGTATAAAAGATTTACACTATAGAGTTTCAACCAATTACAAATAATTGTTGGTTTGATTTTTAAAATAGTTATTATAAAAGTCAATAAATTTATTATACATGTCAGTTTCTAGTTGGATAACAGTCTAAAAATTGTCTTTGTGTGTAAATAAGATCATCAATTGACATCAGGTGTCAAATTTTTGCACTTACACCACTTAATAATTTTTTGCACAATGAAAAATTAATTAATTCAACCATTAAATCATTTGATATTATTTTTCAAATTGTGTATATTAAATTTTACATAAATTGAAGATTTGTTAATATATTATTTAACAATAGACATTTACTTATATTTTAAATAACATATTATCTATCAAAATAAAGTAGTGCATGAAAAATTAGTTTTTGATTTAAATTAAATTTTATAAACCTCATTTACTTTGTAAGAACTTTCAATTCAACCATTAAATTAATTAATTTCGTATTGTACAAAAACTTATTAAGTGGTGTAAATGTAAAAGTTTGACACATGACATCCATTTATTTTGTCTTTCTCTCTCTCTCTCTCTCTCTCACACACACACACACACACACTTCAACCCATTTGATACTATTTTTTAGATTGTGTATATTAAATTTTACATAAATTAGACATTTGTTGATTTTCTATTTAATAATAAACATTTACTTATATTTTAAATAGCATATTATTAATCAAAATAAAGCAATGCATGAAGTAAGAATTAGTTTGTTTGTTTTTTTTTACAAGCAAGTAAGAATTAGTTTTTGATGTAAATTAAATTTTATAAACCTCATTTATATGCGTGCGTGCACACACACACACTGTTATGCCCATTTTTGTACAAAGTGATTTGAATAATTAAAAGTGATAATTAAATTTATTTTAGTTGTTTAAGATTTAATTAAATGTTTTGGATGAGATGTTTGTGTGTTTAGGAGTGTGAAGGGAGTGTTTAGTGAGCCTTAAAAAAGGTTTATGAGGTTGAGTGTGTTTTGTGAAGAAGGTTTCCTTAAATGGGCTAGGGCCATTAGCCTTTTAACCTAAGTTTAACCTAAAAAGGTAAGAAAAGGTGACAAAAACCCCTTCCTTTTTCCAATTAGCAGTCGTCGCCCTTCCTCTCCCCTACCTCCCTTATTTTTCCTTTTGTGGATCTTGAAGAACCCTAGCTTTTAGGTTTAGGGTGAAATTTCTTCTTTCTTCCCCAATCTTGCTTAGGAGACCAAGTAAGGGAGCTTACACTTAGCTTTGATTCTGTGTTTCTAATTATTGTATATAACTGTGATTGTATTGATTGAATCTGTGTATGAGGACTATACCATGTGATAATATTGATGATGTATATGTACTCCCAATCACTTTCCAGGTTCTGTTGAGAACTATTGTCCACTAATGAAAAGTATGAATCCATACCTAATCAAGGATAGTACAACATAGAAAAAACTTTAGGTTCCTCTCTATTGTCAACTGTGTTTTATCTGTATTTTATGGTAGAATTTCTACCATACATGTCAAAGTGATTTTAGAACAAATTACCTCACTCCATTACTTTTCTTTTATGCATGATTGATCGCGGTTAATGAAGACTCGGTTGTTGATGAGAACCTATGGGCCTAGTCTGATGACTTGTTATTTTATAGGATAAGATAGACAGGCACTGCTCTGACTAAGATTTTTTTTATATACTGGGAATAAGTAGTAACTATTTTGATGTATATTTTGATCACCTTGTATTTTAATTTTTTTTCTAATTATGGAACCATGATGTACAGTTCTACAATGAATATATGCAAATTTTATTTTTTTTACTACCATTTTCAAATTCTGTTAAACTTAGAATTTTTCTATTATAAAAATCGAAAAAAAATTACCTGTATTTCATCAATTTAAACTTAATTACTAATTAATATGAATTATGTTCAATGTGAACGGATGTCACATTTAGTGGTATCAGAGCAGTTTTTTCTTGTCAAAGTCTAGGGTATGGCCTTAACCTCCTTTGTGCTATTTGTTCTTTCATTTACTATTGATAAAACAAGAATGCAAGATGAATTGTTTGTTCTTATATCCTCTGTTGAAAGATAAAAATATAAGATAAGTTCAAATTATGTAGTACTACTGAAGATAGAAGCAAATGTCTAGAACAACTCGCAATAGAAATATAAATGTACACCTATTATTGTTAAGAAATATTATTGTGTATTGTTGAAACTTAATTTTGTGTGTACTTTAAATGTTAAAAGCCTATAAAATTATGTTTTATTTAGTTTTTAGTGTTATAAAGTTATGATATTATGTTTTTTAATATTATTTTATGTATTATTTAATTATTATTATTATTATTATTATTTTATTAATATCGATTCAATCATGGCTAAACCATTGAACCTTAAAGTAATGTTTTGACTGGTTCAACGATTGGTCCAGTTTTAAACATACACACTATAACACCTTATTTTTCCTAATGCATGATTTAATGTTTTGATAGTTAAAAAGTGGAATTTAGATATGTAATCTAGGTGATTAAAAGAAATAAATGAATTGTCGTTATGTATGGTACGTGGTATGTGGTGATAGTTGTGTATTGTATGTTTGAAATTCTAGCTTGAATTTAGGAAACTTGAGATATGTGCTTGAGCCAATGTAGGTATGTTATGAGTATGATTTTGGGCTTTTGAGGGAAAATAATTAAGTTAGACTCATTATGGGTTATGGAGAGTAGTTTGATGAGTCATGAGCATCAGTTAGTCCAAAGTTCATGTGAGAGCTCTACGAGGCCGAGATATAAAAGGAAAAGAGGGGGAAGAGTTTCCCCATTCTCACATTCTTTTTCTCTATCATCTCTTCCTTTTCTCTCTATCTCTCTCTAAAACTTCTCAAGCTTGTGAGGTTGTAAAAGAGTTTTAAGCCGAGTTAAGTGTTTGTGACAAGAAAAAGTGCAAATTTGTGGAAGATTTGGCTCAAGACACCGAATTCTCAAGGAACCTAAATCTGGATTTGGAAGCTTTTAGAGGTAAGGGAAACTTACTCTTGGTTGATTTTGTGGTTGTGGATATTGATATGTCGATTTAATGTTTTGGAATCAGTTGATTTCTGTGAATAATTGTGTGTATGTGGTTCTTAAAAAAAAAAGGGTTTGGAAAAGGGGTTATGAGATTTATGGATAAAATTATTATGTAATTGGTTAGAAAGGTATTAGAAGTAGTTAAAATTGTTTTGTGATGCTTGTTGTCGATTGATTTGGTCAAAAATGGGTGTTGGTGATTGATTTGCGAAGAAAACGATCAAAAATTGCACCCAGCGATGGATAGCTCTCTTAGTGACGGAAATTGTCACTTAGTGACAGATTTTGAGGTCGCTAGAAGTTTGTCCTTGCTCAGCAATGGAAATGCTCGCTCAATAATGGTCGCATAGTGACGGATGCTGATGGCTCCTTGAAGTCATTCGCTTAGCGACGGAAAAGCTCGCTTAGCGATGGAATTCGCCTCAACGAGAGAAAAACAAAATTTTCTTTACTTTCTTATTATTTTTTTTGGTTGTTGATGACTTTATTGACTCCTATGGATGTCAAATGTATGTTTTAAGATAATTGGATGTTCAAACAGTTTTCTAAACTAGTTTTTGGTTTTTCTTTATTATTGTTGTGGATTTTGTTTGATAAATTGTTGGAAAGTGGTATTTGGGTAGAAGGTTATGTAGGTAGAACTTTCACTAGTTATGTTGTGTTATTGTGGTGAGACATCTCACGAGGTATATGCGGCTTAGATAGAGCCTTACTTGTTAACCATGCATAGGTTTGGATTGGACCTGCATGGAGTTGGTAGTTTTTGTTGGGCCACATGAGGTAGCTGACAATGGACCTCATGCCGTGGTGCAGATAGGCGGCTGAGGTAGCTAACAATGGACCTTATGCCGTGGTGCAAGTAGGCACGTAAGTTGGATGGTTGATAAGAACTTTAGCTTAGATGGGCCTCCAACTATGGGTTGGTTGGTTGACAGGAGCTGTGGCTTAGATGGGCCTCCAACCTAATGCCTCCGGAATGTAGTAAATCTCTCAAGAGTCGTGTCATTTTTTCATTAACATGTAGGGGTTGAGAGCGTGGTATGTTGTGTTGTGATGTATGTAAACCCATTTCTTGGTATATTGGATTCCAAATGAGCATGTTAATGGTTTGATGATATGAGTTGTATATATATATATATATGTTGGTTTTTGATTTGTAAGCTTACCCTTGCCTTGCTATTTTGTTTTGTTATGATTGTTGTGGTTGCTGTCGTTGTTGTATGTTGCTGTGATTGTGATGATCATGTCATTTTGGCATGGGAGTAGAAGGAGAGACTCCAGCAGATCTTTTATCTCACAATGGATAATGGATGTCCCAATAGGAAAGGTTGAAGGCCCTTCTTGGATGGAGCTTTTCTGGAAGCTCATTTCTCTTTGGGTTTTGATGTATGTATTGTATAGTTGACCAGCTGTGGGAAACTTTGTTTTTGTACCTCTCGTGGTTTTGTATTTTTGGGCTTGTATATCATATTATTTTATATCTTATACATATATTTTATATAGCATGTTAATTTTCTTATTATTGAATATCTTAATAATGTATAGAATTGTATGGAGTACTATAACAACAGAGGGTCGTTATACACACACACATACGTATATTAAATTTTAAGGCTGGAACATTAAGTAAAGACGAATCAATCGAAGTAACCATTATGATGGAACAAAAAAGGTAGGTTGAGCAATGGAAACTAAAAGTTCCTTAGTGATAAAACCTGACCAACTATAAAATTTTATTAAGAATAATGAATAAAGAAAATGAGCAATAGTGATAGTGATTAAGTGATACTTAAGTTTCATAAAGTTTATAAATTATTGAGAAGTCTATCATCAGACATAAAAGGTACATTAATTTGATAAAATCAAGTACAAAAACAATCCAATACATTTAGCTATTTTCCTTAAACAAGACATTAATTGATATAAAAGACAGATAAATTGATATTTTTCCATCATCTTGTTGGAAATACTAAAAGAGATTTACTGCTTAAAAGAGTACCAAAATCGGAGTTTAGACATCCAACCCATCATTACCAATAAAAGTATAAAAGCTTAAGAAGGGAGAATGTTATCAGATGCAAGGCACTAATTAATATATTTAGAGCCTAGAAGATACTATTTGTAGTCTGTTCAATATTACAAAAAGAACTCCTTCTATATATAACTGATGGTATTACCCTACAAAATATTTCTTTGTTTTGAATTTTTCCTTCTCATCCAGTCTCCTTTGCAACAACCACTTAAACAAATCAAAATGAAATTAAACAAATTTTACTGAACAATATTGGTTGAGAACACAAAGTATATGCAATATACCACTTGCAAGCACCCTATACTATTTGAATATTGTAGATAAAAAGAAACTGTTTCTTGTGTAGTTCACAAAAATGAAGTTTTTTAAACATAACTCTATACAAGAGTGAACATTTTTATTAAAAGAAAAAATTCGGTTAGGTTTGTTTTGTGGACTGTTTTGCCAAGCTCATACAATAATTTCTTAAGCTTTTCATATGTTGGTCATCAATATTTTTCACTTGCATTTTTCATTTGGCTCTAATAACTTATTAGTGTCGTCATTAATATTATTTGCAAGCATATTCACTAACATATGAAAGGAACATAAGAAAAATAAAAAGAAATAATTGGACAAAGAATTTATGAAAAATAAAAAATAGATGTTACTCATCGATTAAGATTTATTTATTTCAATCATGCATGAGTATTATTTCTCCTAACAATCTTTTTCTTGAACATTTTTATAACAAATTATTACTTGTTCTGGCACTCTTGCATGCAAGAATCCACCATGTTGGCCGCAAGATCACGAGCATCTAACATGTAAAGTCCATTACAAAAACATGTAAAAAAAACACAATTAACTCAATTACAAGGAATAATTATAAAACCTTAAAGGGACATAAATGTTGTAAGAGAATGAATACCAATGTTGACGTCAATAAACTTAGTTGAACCACAACCAGTAATACAATTGTGGACAACATCGATGGGCTTTTGATGACATTTTGCAATACACACACGAACACATGTTGAATACCCAATTGGATTTGGTGCAAAAGGCGTACATTCTAGGGCACATTTGGTTTCACAAGACAAACCGCTTGGCCCAATTTGCACAAATGGGGGATTGTAATTAGCTTGTGAGAAGTTCAACATAATCATGATCATAATCACAACTCCAGTAGTTTTCATCTCATTCCTTGTCATTGCTCTTCTCTAAATTTACACAATCTATCTTAGAATTTTGTTAAGATGTTAAATTTAAACAAGCTTGTTGTAATTTTTCAATGGGAAAAAATCAATTTATAAGCACAAAGTAATGCTTGTTAAATATATTATATTTCATAAATATAATATTTAATAATATTATTAAATTTAGGCTAAAATATGTTTATGGTCTCTTATCTTTTTACTAAAATTCATTTTGGTCCTTTATATTTTAAAAGATTCATTTTGATACTTTAACTCTTACGAGTAACTGGAAAATAATTTGATATTAGATTTTTTTTTCAGTTTTCTAGTTGCTTGTGAGACTAACTTTTCACGTAATTTTCACTATGTTTATAGTCCTTTTTGGTTCCAACTTTAGTTGGGTTCTATAGTTTTCATGTAGGTGAATTTAATGGGAAAAGTTTCACATCTTGAATAAGTCAAAAAAAAGTTCAAAATTGTGCTCTAAAATAAAAAAAGTTCACTCTTTGGGAAGGACGACATTAACTCAAATTTGAGAGTTAAAGGACCAAGATGAGTCTTTTAAAAGATAAAGACCAAAATAAATTTTAATAAAAAGATACAGGACCAAAAATATATTTCAGTCTTAAATTTAAATATATATTATGTGTAATAAATATAATATGAATACTACATTAAATACTTTATTAAATACTACATTAAATACTTTATTAAATACTACATTAAATATAATATATTATATAATTACTACACTTCTTGCTGAGGTGGGACCAGGTTGTCATCGTTATTCATAGCCCAAATTGCAATCGCCAAGGTGCATGCAATCACGGACAATGCTCTACGCTTCATTGTTAGATTTTTCATGTCAATGTTAATATGGCCACAACACAAACATAACAATCACACTAGCAACACCAGTAGGTATAATCCATTCATTAATGAGATATTTTCGTGGACAGATTAATTTTGACACATAAGATGTTATATTATTAATTAATTAAAAAATATTTTAAAATTATTTTTAATTATTTATTATAGAAAATAATTTTGGATTATATATTAATTTATAATTCATAAATAGTGTAAAAATGTATTTAAATTATTTTTTTGTTAATTATAAGAATATTTATGAGATATTTTCTAGTCTTTTTTACTTTGTTTGGAACTAGTTATCCTACCCGGTGATGTCCAGTATTTTTTTGTCTTTTATTAATATAAACAAAAATTCATGACAAACTAAATATTATACTTAAAAAAGTAAATAAATATATACATTTAATAACACTTTGTTATATATATGATATGATTTTAGTAGATAAACAAATTTATTCTTCATCACACGAAATTAAATATTTAAAAACTTCATTTTTTGAGATAATGTGAAATCATACATATAACTAACACATTAATCATTAAGGGCACATTTGGGGTGGTTTTTAGTTGTAAGTTTCGAAAATTTAAAAAGCTGCAACTAGTTTTTACTTTTTAAAAATTATTTTTTGTTTTTTCTCAAATTTTTGGTTTCAAAATAAACTCATTTTGAAAAATTTTTATTTTGTTAAAATTAGTTTAAGGGTATATTTGTGTGGTGGCGACAAAGGTGGCAGTAGTGGTGGTGGTAATGACGATAGTGACTGTGGCGACGATGTTGATAATCATGGCGGTGATAGTGGTAGTAGTGGCGGCGGCAGCGATGGTGACGGTGTTAGTGGTGGTGGTGAGAAGAGCTATTGTCAAAGGTAGTGATGTGTACTTTTTTAAAAACTAAAAACTAGATTCACAAAACCTTTTTTTTTGGTTTTGAAAATGAATGTAAAAGTGTTTTAAAATTGAGTTAAAAACCATGTCAACTCCATTTTAGCCAAACACATTTTGTTTTGAAAATTAGATTCGAAAATCAAAAACCAAAAACTCACAACCACCCAAAACGGGCCTTAAGTTTGTTTCTTTCATATTACAAATACGAACAACATCTATTATAAAAAAATAAATACAGCATCTACTATTTGGATTTAGATGTAAATAGAAATGATAGTAACACATTTAAATTACACCTAAACATTACAACCAAATTATATTTTTTGAAATACTTCTCTATATATAATATTTTTAGTGATTGACACCCTTTAATTTTGTTGCAAAATTAGCTGCTTTATTTATATCATCAATAACTTCTTTATCGTCAGCTAGCAATCCTAATGCATTGCACGTATCACAAAAACTTTCATGTTATTTTCATTTATAGTCTTCAAATCATCACGAAGTGCACTTAGTCTGAACATTGAGCAATAACCTTTTTTAGTATAACTTGCTAGATCTAGGAGCAAAATAGCTTAATCTTCCAATAGCGAACCCCTTAGCGAATCCCTTCTTGCTTTTATAACTTAGATATTATTGTCCTTTCTAGTAAATTTTTCATTCCTATGTAATGTAGGTAATTTAGTTCTAAACCTTAATATATTTGTGTAAAATTTTCATCTTTGTGTAAAAGATATTTGTTTCTTTTGATTTCTATATTAATATTTTTTATTAAATGTCTATTTTCATGAGATATAAATATTCACTATTGGTTGAAATTTATGCCATTATAAGAAAAGTCAAACTTCTATGGAAAATTAATAAAAATTACAATTATAATTAAAATATAACTTATATAAAAATCCTTTCAGTTATTTATATTACATTGAATACTAACTATTAGGACATATCTATAGTATGATATCCTATGCTGAACTAAGTATATATATTTAAAATAAATAAATTTTATATAAAAAATTTATATGGGGTAATTTCTATTATAATATTCTTCTATAATAATTTAGGTATTAATGTTATTTTAAGTAAAATATTTAATCTTATAATATATTTTTACTTTGTAATTTAAATATTAATAGACTCTCATGTAAACATTAATATGCTTTCATGTAAAAAATGATAGATATTTACTGATATAAATATTATTAATAAATTACTTAAAAAACACCCATGGAACGTATATAGTCTTTCGTAAACTAATATACTAATACTTTTAATCTAGAAAATAGTCTTTCTTGAATGAAACATACCAAACCTAATCTAATAATAATAGATATATAAAGATGTTTTATTTTGAAAATCCAACTGAACACTAATAATCTTTTTTTAAAAATTGCATAAAGTAATTTTTTAATAATATAAATACAAAAATTAAAAAACTATTTAAAAAGTTATGCTGAAAACTTATATTAAATTTATATATAAAAAATTATATATAAATTAAAAGTTTATTAAATTTACATGCAAATTATTTTCTGCCTTAGGTATTAGGTAATATAATATCATATTTTTGCATTAAATTTAAAGTGGTAAAAAGTTTCATTGGTAATTGGTAATATAATACCATATTTATTTATCAAATTTATGTAAGATTTTTCATGACATTTGCAGCTCTAATAATCTCTATCATTACATTCAAGAGATACTTATATGTCCTATTAATTATCTGTTAAAGAATAAAATACAAAGATTTATCACCTGAAGGATGGAATTTTTATCATTGGCAGTATTATGCCAGAAGAAACAGCAATGTATAATTTCCAATGAATTGATGGATAACTCCCTTCATTTCTCCATATTTATACTTTGGAAGAAAAAGGCTAAATATTATTTAGGTTGAATTCGTCATGATTTATGTACTAATTTCATTCTAATTCAGCATTAAAAAACTACATGGATTGTAATATTGATCAATATTGGATATCCCCTATAATGTTTGTACTCTTTTTAGAGTTTAATTAAGAAAAACTATGGTACTGAATATAAATTTTCTTGCTGCTCTGCTCCCTAAAATATGCAAGGAAAAAGAATGTATACATTACATTATAAACGATACATGCTAAATCAACTTTAGCCTTTTTGCATGCACATTTTTATTCTAGTTTCATTAATTACTTCAAGCACAATACATGCTACACCACTCTTACCAAGTAGCTGCAAATGATATTCTAATTCATATAATTTATTAAGGATATAAAAACATTAAACTAATAAAAAAAATAACTTAAATCAAAATAAAAATCTAATTTTATCACTTTCTTTCCACAGATTATTCAATTTCTACTCCTAAAGCTAATATTCATGGAACAAAACAAAGCCATTACCTACTTTTGTCTCATGTGAACAAATATCATACGATAACTTCAAGAATATGTGGCATGTCTAATTAATGGGGTTCTTTATAGCAATCTCTTTGATATTGCACTATTTTTGAGTTAGACCCATAATCATCAATTTGTATAAAGATTTGGATCGGATAAAAGACCAACTTGAAACTACCTTTCTTGTTAAATCACCATGGAAAACACATAGTCTCCTTGGGAAAAGCAATCTTTCAATTCTTGTCGTGCAACATAAGCTTCATTAATCCAAATGATGCTGGTTAAAATTTCAGGTGATACAAAATAATTGATTTAGGAGAGAACCAAGGTATTGCATCTTTTCGATGGTGTAAAAAGAGGATATGTTGTTGCAGGTCACTTGATGGATCCATCCACAAACTCATATTTGTTCTTCATTTCAAGTGACATAGTCATAGCTCGAGCCCAACTATGATAATTTGTGCCATGAAGAATAGGAGATACAAGAACCAACAAAGGGTTCTCATTAGGATGAATATAGTAGGGATTTGAATAATCAAGAATGAAAAGGAAGCCTTGATAGGCGAAAGGAGAATATTACTGTGGAAGAGTATGAGAGAAAAAAAAAAGGAAAAAGTGAAGTGGTTCATAGAGTCACTAAAAAGAGGGGTTAAATAGTGACCCTGGATAGTTTATGGCCCTTTTCTACACAATAAAAATAATCTTTTGATATTATATGTTCAAGGTGCTACTTGACAATCAAGTTGGTTAAGAGTAAGGATAAACTTTTCACATTTAACTATAGAATTTGAAATATAAACTTAACAAAAATGTGAAAGTGTTATAAAGTTGCTTCTCAACATAACAAAATTTAATTTGATTCCACTAGAACCTTTTTATCTAAATGCAGTAATTAGTGCTTCAAAAATATGATATTAAAAACAGTTTAGAAGAATTAGATAATAAGCTACTAAAAATGAAAGACAAAGGGGAAGGATACTACACACAATAAATTTATACTGGTTCACCCTTCAACATGGACTACTGTCCTTACATATAATAGGTTTTCCACTAAAGAAGCATAACCAACTATAGTATGTATTCTTTGAACTCAAGCCTCTGTATGCTACACCAAACTAGTATTCTAACCTCTATAGGTCTACATTGAGTATTCTCACCTCTCTAGGCCAGTATTTTCACCTCTGTAGGTTTACTTAAAGTATTCTCATCTCTTAAGGTCTACACTGAATATTCTCACCTCTCCAGGTCATTATTCTCATCTCTGTAGGTCTTCTCTTAGTATTCTCACATCTTTAAGTCTATACTTAAGTATTCTTACCTCTTCAGGCTAGTATTCTCACCTCTGCAGGTTCTGAACTGAGTATTCTTACCTCTCGAGGTCTTCTCAACCCAAATATTATTTCACAAGCCTTTCTAGGCTTCAACCCACAGCAACTTTACTGTTGACACACACAACTGACTCAGTTGTACTTACAAACACCCTCCAAGAGTACTAGTCCCCTGACTGATCTTTTGAGTTCTCCTTACAGTTTCTGTTTGAACAATCTATATTTCCTACATTCTCAACACTTAACACATGAGATTTACAAGAGATGAGGCTTACATACACTCTTTAAGATGGACTCTATGGTTGACACAAAGACCAGAGTGTTTCGACTAAGGAGGGCTCTTTTCTCAAAAGTTGATCTCTTTTAAATTCTAAACTTTACCTTACTCTTTTGCTTTCCTTCCTTGCAATGAGCTCCTTTGAATGAGGGTCCTTCTATAGGCTTCAAAGTAGTTGTTTATAACTATTGGAGGGATTTCAAAAATAGTCAAATACTGCATGAGTTGTCCCTTTCATACAGCTATCTTTATAACTGTTATTTTTGTACTTTCTATAACTTTTGGAGTCCTTTCCAACTGTTTTAAGCTTCCTTATTTCAAGGAGAATTAGCACAAATTCAAATTTTGAATTTATGACTGTTGGTGTTGGTTGGCTTTTTAATGGCTCATTCCTTAACTGCTTCTTAACTTCTATCAAGAATGCTACTTCTAAAGATTGATGTCTGCAAGATCCTTCTCATGATTGCTTTTGGTAATTGTCAGTACTTGTGTGGTAGTCTTCAATGCTTCTGATTGCTTTGACTTTGTCAAAACTTGATGATCTATGCATGTTCTTGCTTTTGAATTCCTGCTAATTTGATTCTGGACATGCTCTTTTAGGTACAGGTGCTTTTGAACAATGCAAATATTTGTATCTTATTCTTTATTCAGTCTTGCATCTTCTAGTGACTCTTCTTGTCATGTGTAGCTTCTTGTCTTGTTACGCCTTGACTTGATCCACCTTCTAATCGTGCTTTTGATTATACATAGCTTCTGATCTTGTCGCATTTTGATCTTTTAAATAGCGTAATCAGCCTTGTATGCTTTTAATCAGCTTTCCTTCTGGTAGGGCTGCTTTTGAATTGCAAAACCTATTTCTAGAGGTTGGCATACTTCAGGTTTATGTTTTCCACCTTCTTCCATGCTTCTTAATCAAGTCATGTTTTTATAAGCCATATCTCAAAGCAAACCATTAGTAATATTAAGTCTAGAAGATTTAAAATTTGCTTCTTAATAGTTTGTTATCATTGAAACTTCATCTTATGAGAGGTTTGACATTAATAGAAAGAATGTCAACTGATACCATGTGATAATATTGAGAAGGAAAAAAAATCTGATTCTATTCATTAGTGAGTGAAGAATTTATACACAAGATATGAGCTGTGAATAAAAGCTCAAAACAAACAAAATAATAAAAAAGATAAAGTTGCTAACAGAAATAACCAACAATAACAGTAAGTAAAACTAACTAACTGTAAATTGATTAAAATCAAACTAATTTTATATCTGTCAACAGTTGCTAAGCATTTCTCTACGAACTACGTAAGCTTGGGATTGATTACTCTGTAAATAACTTATGACTTTTCTGTGAGGGACAAAGTTGAGAAGCATTTCTCTACAAATTCACATATTCCCACAACATAATTTATTTCCCTGCATGATGACCAGCTGTGCAAAAGATACCAAAATTCCTAACTATTTGCTTGAAAGTAAAGGAGTTTATGACCCATCCTGTCTCACCAACTCAACCGACTTGAAAAGGATTTTTGATAGGTTCATGTTTAAAAAATTAGACCCAGTGTATTTTAGGGATGAGTTTGGGATATACCTCGAGTCATTCCAATATAGTCTAATGTCATCTATTCTTTTAAAAAGTATAATTTTTTAAACAATTATGTATTGATAATATAATTTCTTCACTTAGCAAATAATGTTTTGTCTAACATGATATTGTATTTATATTGATATTATTTATCTTAAAAAATATATTGTAAAATATATAATAATTGTAATTTATACTTCTTTAATTTTACGATTTCACTATATATGATGTTAAGATTAATATACTGTGCCAACAAGTAGAGTTGACCTGGTCTTAACCCAGGTCTTTATTAGGTCAAGATTGGGTTCACAAAATTGACTTTATCAAAATTTCGGGCTAAATAAAGACATAGGTAAACCTGTCCCATGAACACCCCTACTTGAAAGAAAGGTCGGGGTACTTAGATTGGAAGAAATAATGAGAGGTATCAAAGGGCAAAAGCACAAAGAACATAAAGATATTAGATAAAGCTACACAATCTAAAAGATATGAGAACAATAAGTTTCCACTAAAACAATATTATTGTTAACAAAATACAGGCAAGCTTAACTATGAATGAAATGATAAAGCCACATGTAGAGGAACTTTATCAAAGGTGTACTTTGAAAATATAGGTCAATGTTGGAATTACACCGTTACTTGTTAGCTAAATTTTAAACATACATTTACATTGCTTCTATTTTGTTTGACCTATTTTTTCAATAATGCATGCTTTGAAGATTTTCTTTGGCATGTAGTGTACTTCTCGTGAATTTTTATGGCTTTAACTAAATCCTTAGAGGTTGATAGTAGATTTTCCTTCTTGCTAGGGCAAATTTAATATTTTGGAGCTGTGCTTTAAACATTCCAATGCTTCATTCTTATGTATTTCCAGAGATGCAATGCTCATGACAATTGTGTTCTAGAAGTTGATCTAAGTAAAACTCATGGCTTGTATAAATAACTTACATGACCCAAATGAACTTCCACTTTTTGTTTGCTTAATCAACAGCTAATGCCAAAAATTCTTTAAAGAGGTCAAATATGTGTAAACCAACAGCACCGAAGATTACTACTTTACATTTTTTTATGTTTTCATAGGATGCAAACCAACAACATTAGAATGTTGAAAGTGAATGAAACAAATTAACAAAAATAATCATGCATACCATATAGTGCTCGTCAAAAAAGATCAAATAAGGTTGATTAGGCAAAACAGTGACTCTAGAAGAAACATATGCACTGTACTAGTTTATAACAGTATGAAAAAGATTAGCATACTTAAAACATGTCATAAAAAGTATTGGTTCCTCAATCCACTACAAGTACCCCCTTTTGTCAAAAGCACATAAAAGCAAGTTATACAAAGAAAGATAACAATAAGACTACAGTAAATTATGTCTATAGGAGAAAGTAGTCATGAAAATTAAAAGTTAAAACAAAGAAAGAAAGCATAAGGGAATGAAAAGGTTTTATCAATTGAATATCTTATACACAATTATTATAGAAGAAAATGGTTGAATCTCTAAGGATGTCTCTTAGCCCCCAAACTTGATATAAAATAAAGCTTTGTTTATGGTCACTCTTTGGTGTTCTGTTCATGCTTTTTTTAGGGGAATTGTTGTCTTTAATAAGTAGAGAGGTTTTGTTAAGTTTTCCTATTTTGGAGGATTTCACATAAAATAATTATTTCCTATCAAAATAAATTATTTCCCTTTCCTATCAAATAACTGATCTCACCCAACCATTGCATTAAACCCCCAGTGGATCAGGAAATAAACAAACACATTTATCTCCATCCCAAAAGTGAACCTAATTTAATGAACTTTCAGGCTCAACCAAGATAATAAATTAATAATGAATCAGCATAACAAAAGTCAAAAGATATAAGCCCAAATGTGAATGATTGAAAGACAGTAGACCAAAAAGGCTACAAACCTTGTCATGGTCCTTGACGAATTTAGCTTCTAGATAAGAATTTGCTTCATACTCCATCCACAATTAAAACAAAGACCTAAACACAGACATGAAGATAAAGACCACAACTAAACCTTTTATAGGGATGGATACTCAAGGCCATGTTGTAAAGACATTTTTGGCACCAATATTCAAAATTCAAAACACTGTCAAGGTGTTTTGACATCTTAATGGTTTCTAGACCAAAAATCAGTGAATGAATCTGCATATAGCCAACTTGGGACCTACTTACGTATAAACATTAAAAGAACTCTTTATGCTAAGAAAACTTTTCAGTCGATTAAATGTGAATTAAAAACATAAAACATGTCCAAAACATAATTCAAATCAAAATCGAAATCACAATTTATAAACAACTAAATCAAAGTTCTAATAACTTTAATGTGATGGTAGTACTGCAACTTACACTAAAACTGAGTAGTCAGACCAACAAACTTTCTTTTAATCACCTATCAACTATTAGGTATACAACATATAAATCCTAGACAAGTATCCACCATCATGCACATCTCTTTGCAAATGACCATCGTTAATATTACCATTGTTGATCCCTCCTATATTCCCTCTATTGTTATATATGGCAAACTGATTGTATGGCAAACATCTTTCAGTTTATCAAACATTCCAACAATTCAAAGATAAAATCAATTAACGAAAAACTCAGTCAATATCAAGAACACTGAAGTAGATATGGATAAAATGACATGTGTCCCTTTTATAGAAATGAAGACTCAAATAAATCAATATCATAAGAAAAGTTTGGCTCCAATAATCAAATTTCAAAAAACAATGACAAAGATTGACATATTAATGGTTTAAACATTGAGCAACATATACTAAATAAGAGTAAATCAAAATAAGGACGTAGGTACAATGAAACATTAAATGAATATCTTAGACTATGAAAATTGGCCCCTTAAATAAACATGAATTAAATCTATAATATGCAAAAAAAACTAAAAATAGTTGAATCTTATAGCAACAAAATCAACATTTTATCAGTGTTTAAACAACTAAAATGAGATAACATGATTAGGCAAACAAATAAAACATATCAAATAAATTGTACTTGATGTGATTGAAGTACTTATATCTGACACTGATTCATATTTGCCAACTAACAAACTTTCTTTTACTTTACAGCTCCTAAATACTTCAACGAATATTCTTCCACATCTGCATATCTTCTTATCCACTTCGTCCAAGATCTATATGCAAATGAAATTTGGTTGACAAGTAGAACCCTTACAATATATGGGCACATTTAGTTTACAAGCCATGAAAGTAAGACCTTAAAAAAGTAAAAAACAAGCCTGTAATGAAAAAAGGGTCGTTATTGGAAATGCACTGTTAATTGAACTATAAAATGTCCTTGCTAACACTCTATGAAATGTTAAGTTATGGATTTAATTAGTTCATTCAGGATCGATAGACATCAATTCATGTGCTTCAAACTTCAAAGTGTGTGGTGCTAACTGTTTAAGCAAAACAAAATGTTCTTATTTGCAATCAATTTTTCTTTTAAAATAAAAGTTATCTGCACATTCCTAATACTGAGCTAATAAATGTTTTTTCATTGAATCTTGATTATTTAATTTTGAAATTTGAATGATTGTCATACCCCTAAGCTAGTTCTTTTCTTTGTTGAAATTTTAATATACATATATGTTGTTGGCAGGTGCACCGTGTGATTTTTATTCTCTATGAATTTGTAAATTATACGGAGGTAACACAGTTAACTACTTATTATCCCTTATAGAAAGAGAAGGATAATCCCAAACTATATGCTAATAATGTTAGAAGGTTGATGGCTAATGAGGTGTGTAACTCCCTTAATAATTAAAATATATTATGAAAAAGTACATCCTGACAAGTTTTTACCATAACTAGTTAAGCATGATATGTGTTTTATTCTATAGATGGAATTAGCCTTTATGTAAAAGAGAATGCATGTATGTGTGTGTGAGAGAGAGAGAAAGAGAGATAAAAGCTTGGATTTCTTTAAGGGAGTATGGAGATTAACTCCTTATAGTAGAGGAAGACCTATGTAATTCCCCAAAACAAAAGTAAAATGATAACAGAAATGAAAACAAAAGATGGATATGGTAGACATTACATATTCCTCGAGGGGTCTTGTGTCCTCCCTACCCAAAGGCCCTAATTCCTTTCTCGTTGACTATCTGACTTCCTTCACCCTCTCTCAGTTTATAATCATTTTTTCTAACAAAATACACACCTTCCTCACTCTTTTCTCCCTTGTTGCCATGTGTTAAGGCAATTGAAAGAAAATCCCCTAATTATATTCCCTTGTACCTCACATCTCTAGTTCACATGACTCATTCAATCACCATTGATTCAACACGCAGACTTATGTAAAGGGTATCTATCACTGTGTGTAAGTTACTAACACTATTGTAGAAAAGGCTTTTTAAATCGATTTTACAACCGATTTAGATACAAGCGGTATAGAAAGTATAATCATTTTAAATTATAATTTGAACTGAGTTAAAAACACTTTTTAACTCAGTTCAGGAATTGAGGTAAAAAGTCTTACTTGTTAACTCAGTTAATGCACAATCAAGTTAAAAAATCAATTTTTTTAAATACTTTGTTTGTTTTCTCATACATCCATCCCTATAATATACAAATAGATGCCACACAAATAGGCAGTATATATAAATAGTAACAATTATAACCTACTTTATCAGACATCATGTCATTATAAGCTTTCAAAGACATTAAAATTAAAAACTATTATTATTGTACCTAAAAACTTTCTAAAGAAACTATTTATTACTAATTTGAAGGAAGAATGTTGTCCAACATCGACGAATGTTTAAGATATGCTCTTCTGGCAATGGTTCCTTATTGATGAATATCTGCAAGATAAAATAACATAAGATAAATTCATTAGCCAATCAACTATAAAAACTTTAAGTATTGTAACTTGTTGAAAATTATATTATCTTATCCCATGAATCAATAATATCTATTGAAACTATAGTAAACATGTGTTTCATTACATAATATCCACACTGATAGCCCCCTACTTGTTTATTACCTACCAATGACAATTATTTTTAAATACAATGAGTTGTAGAAACTATTAAAAATTGTAATTGAATATCAAGCTCTAAATTACTTACATAGGGAAAAAACTAAGTAAGCTTCTTTCTATTTGACATGTGCCCACTCGCCAATGTTTGAAATCCATTCATAGCTCTATGATTAAAAAAAATACATACAAAGTACATTATAGGTTTCAGACTTATAATACAAACCACAAAGCAAATGTATTAAAAATAAAAACTTATAATTCTACTAGTTGTTTCATTTCTTTGTTCGGCTTCTTGTGCAACGAACACAGCATGACCACAACATTGTCCCTAGGACAAATAATTAGCAATTACTAATGTGAGCTACATTGGGAAACAATTAGTGATTGGATTCACATATCATTTAAAATCAATTAATGACTAATAACTTGTACTTACGAATGCAAGTAAGGTGTTAGGTAATACCGTTTTCCTCCTTCATACATCCATCTCTGAATGTAAGCCTAAGGATTTTCATCCGTATTTCTTATCTTTTGAATAAGGAAAGGGTCAATAAATCCATATATATTTTTCCACCCCTTTGAGAGACAAAGGCGATACATATACCTAAAATATGACTAAATGAATGTTAATTATAATAATGAGATACTTATTTAAGAGATTTACAAATAAAATTTACCTACAACAACAATAATTGTAGAAATGAGATGTTTAGCTTCTCATTGACCAGACATACTTCCAAAACATCCTTCTGAAAGATCCAAGGTTCAACATTATTGGGCCTGCCAAGGAAAGTGGGTTCCCAATCTATTTTCACAAGATCCACCCCAATAGTTATAGCCATCTGCCACAAGCGTGCAAACGAATCAACTTGAGGTGTAGATTTTTTTAGTGAAACATCTTTCTTAGATGCATGAATATCCTAAAAAACAAATATAAAACAATGCATGAATATCCTAAAAAATATATAAAATAATGCTATAAAACATAATCAAATTATTTCAATTTGTAATTAAAAAAAACTTAAGAATTTGTTTTGAATATACCTTGGCTGATGCAACCTTTATAAATCGTCTTAGCCATTGAGTGAATTGTTTGGGGGCCTACCTTACAGTCTGAACCTCTTCAGTGGGCATAGGGACTCAATCATATGCATCCCAAATCTGTTCAACCACCACCCTTGCCATATCATCCTTAATGGTCCTATGGTGTATGGTTGACCCCAAATTATATACTCTCCCAAAGACCACTAAACAGAGAGGATCCCTATCAACATATAACTCATACTGGTCTAGGATATCAATGTGAGTCTTTTCCTTAGAAGGATCAGTAGCAACATAACTCCCCTTCATGCTCAAACGTACAGGAGTATAATATTGTTCTGGCTACACATTTGTATGTTGTTGTGAAAGACCCAGAGATGTTAGCTCTTCTCTAATCTCTTTTCTCAATTGCTCTTTTAGCTCATCTTTAATCTCTTGTCTAATACGCTCCATCTCTTTCCTAATGACCATTCCCATGGTAGGCCTATAACATGAAGGTGGTCCTTAGTAATCTCAAATGCCCACACCTCGTCTAACAGCACGAACCCGACCAGGGTGTTCGGGTTTCCCAATAGCAGCAGTCAATATATCTTCATGTCCATGAGAAACAAATGTTTCTTGTGAGCTCTACTCAACCAAAGAATCTTATAACATCTAATTCAAAAAATGCGTAAGACAATATATAACATGTTACAATTACAATTAGAAGTCAAAAATTACTTTCAATCTTTTCAGCAACAAGGCATGTCTCCTCAAATGTATATCCACCTGATTGTAACATGTGAGCCATTTTCCATTTCTCATAGCATGGCGGTGGTGATGGAGGTGCTAATTCAATTGCCATTTCTCGATCATTCGAGGGTTTTTTTTTGTTTACAATGTTTTTGTGCGCAGAAAAGCATCAATGTTATTCAATATGTACAAGTGTGCTTGCAATACTTCCTTCTGACACATTGGTTTAACGTTTACACCTCAAGTACCCTTATCTGAACATTTTCCCTCATGACGAGATTTAGGAAGCCCTACAGCTTTCTCTTGTGACTAGTATTCTATACAAAACTCAATGGCTTCTTCTGCAATGTTTCTTTCAACAATAAATGCTTTTGGATGATATGGATTCTTCATGTACCTTTTCAAGATCGTCATGTATCGTTCAATAAGGTACATCCACCTTAAATAAACAGGACCACACATTCTAATCTCCCTCACTAGATGCACTATTAAGTGAACCATGATGTCAAAAAATGAAGGAGGAAAATACATCTCCAATTGGCATAATATAATAGCAGCTTCATTTTCTAATTCATCCAACTTTAGAGGGTCAATGAATTTACTACATATAGCATTGAAGAATAAGCACCATCGCATTATGGCATGTCTAACATTTTTAGATAATATGTCACAAATAGTCACTAGTAGGAGTTGTTGCATTAAGATGTGGCAATCACAAGACTTTAAGCCAACTAATTTGAGATCTTTTATTGACACAAGGCTCTTGATATTTGAAGAGTATCCTTGTGGCACTTTCACGCCCTGTAGACACTCACAAAAACTTGTTTTCTTTTTTCTTGACAAGGTATGACATGTTGGAGGCAAATATGTTCGCTTACCTACTGACTGCGAATTTAACTAAAGGAGTATACCCATATCAACCAGATATTGACGAGCATTCAAATCATCCTTTGTCTTGCCTTTAATGTTCAGAAACGTGTCGATTACACTATTACATACATTTTTCTTAACATGCATGATATATATACAATATCTAATATCTAGAACACACCAGTATGGAAAATCAAAGAATATCAATCTCTTCTTCCACATGTTTTTCTCAATAGCCTTCTTTTATTTCTTTCCAAATTCAACATTAATGTTTTTCACCCATTCATAAACTTGCTCACCAATTAAGGTAGGTGGCGCAATACCATCCTCTTGATATCCATTAAAAGTTTTTTTCAGTCTATGATATGGATGATTAGGCCTAAGAAAATTTTGATGCCCAGTGTAAACTGTCTTCTTTCCATGTCTCGGTTGTAGGTAGCAGGTGTCTTCTTCACAATAGGGCATGCATTATGCCCCTTAACACTATACCCACTCAAGTTCCTATATGCTGGAAAGTCAATAATGGTGCAGAAAACATTGCATGCAACATGAAATTTTCATGGCGATACCTGTCATACACATTAATACCTTCATCCTACAGCATTCTCAAATCTTTAATCAAGGGATGTAGGTAAACATCTATATCATTTCTTGGTTGTCTTGGGCCAAAAATAATCATAGAAAACATAACATAATTTCACTTTATGCACAACCAAGGAAGCAGATTGTAAATTACTAGGAGAACAAACCATGAATTGTGCTTACTAGATAAGTTACCATAAGGATTTGGGACACACTTGACATGTCTAACATTTCACCATGCTATGTCCATGTTGCATGACTCTTGCAAAACCCATCAAAGAAAATGCTCCCATATTTGCTCAACTTGTAGTCGTCTTTCATTCAAACAATTAAAACAAGGACAATAGAAGAACCCATCACTATCAGAAAGATTTCTTTTAGCAAATTCAATAAACTCTTCCTTTCTATTCTCATACTCATTAGTTATGTGTTAGAATTAATCCAACTACGATCCATAACTTCTTTCTGTGATCCACAAAACATATCTTAATGCATGTAAATCTCACTTTTTTATACAAGATGTGACCCTAAACTTGATTAATACATACAAGTTTAGTCTTATATATTAAATTTGACAAAATATCGACAACATTTCACATTGGTCTCCAAGTACACGAAATGAAAGTGGTGGCATCAAATTCACCACAATCAAGTATGCACCTAGAGACACAGCACGAAATGCACTAAACCGAAATTTCATCAAATTTAATGAGACTTAACCACTACATATTAATCAAGTATAAAAAAATAAATCTTTTCAAACTATCCAACCAGACAATTCAAGATTCAATACAATAATTAGTACTTTAATCATTGTATTGAATCTCAAACGAAAAACTAAGGTTCACTCATAATGCATAAATTGAATAAAAAAACAACATAATTAAACACACAAGCTAATGCATACAATTCCTACAAAAATTTTGGTAGAATTCTCTCTATATTTTGGTACTTTTCCAGATACCTTTCGTAGGATCCCAACCAATCTCATTCACCATCTCAGCAAACATCTCCTTAGCACCACCAACACCCCTTTCCCCCTCCCATCCCTCCATCAAAATCACACAACTATCAGCATCAACAGAAAATAGTTAGTGTAAGGAAATAACACAAAGTACCCAGCTTCACATAATAGTCAAAAATAAAAAATTAATCAAATCAAAGGATCACACAAACCACAAAAATTACAACTAGGCCAACAGTAAAAAGGGTATTCCAATTAGATAGAAACCCTTTAAATTCTTCCCACAAATTCAGCATCCACAAACGAATTCAACAAAGCCCCAAACGTTCATCTCACACAGTCCAAAAATTCAACAAAATCTTTAGCCAAAGGTAATGCACTTCATGAAGATAACAATCAATTCACAAACTAATACAATAAGGGGAAGGAAAAAAAAAGAAGGAAATCACAAACCAATTCAGTAACCCTTCTTTGTTCATGGACTTAATAGTGTCCCACATGGCATTGAAAAACAGTTCCTACCTAAGAAGTCAACAACATGGACTCTCAATTAAGTAAATAAATGACTAATTTAATTAACTTCTGTTCATCCTTTTTAACCTTTACCATTCTATTTGAAAAAGAATTGTTACTAATACAACAATTTATACAATTTGTTCTACATATAGTTATAAAAATAAAATTATTATTTTTTGGATAACCTTTGATTATTGACTCCTTACTAACCACAGGGACTTAAGATAACTGAAATATTGAACCTTGATGATAAACTTTGTTATTGGGTTGAGCTGAAGGTGATTCTATTTGCAATGAGCTTTCCAAATGTTTAACTACCATTAAGCCTTCGAAGTTTCAACGACTTGAGCTCCCGAATCACTTCCATCATATTGTTATGAGAAGACCCACCAACCTGTATAGCCTTCTTTGTCGCATCACTAACACTAAGAGCTTTGGCTCTCACTCTCGTCCCTTCAGCTTCCTCTCCACCGTCCATCACCACAGCAAAATATCCTCCCTCGTCACCACCTCACTTCCAAACTCATTCTAATTCCTCCACTCTTTCGCCCCCACCGGCACCCAAATCTTTAGCACATCAACCACCAACTTCTCATTGAACAAATGCTCCGCAACCAAAGGCCATGTCACCATTGTCAACCCTACATTCATGCTCTCAACCATCGTGTTCCAACCACAATGTGTCACCATCCCCCAATAGCGTGGTTCTCCAACATCAACAACTGAGGAACCCAACCCTTATCGCTTAGCCTCACTCTCTCCTCAAACTCCTCCATAAAACCACGCTCACCCTTATCATTTGTTCTTCCTTACCACCCAAACAAAACCATGACCACAACCTTCAAGTGCATGAGCTATCTCAACAAGCTAAGAATAAGGAAACCTATTCAAGCTCCCAAAACTAATATACAAAACAGATCCCTCTTCCTTGGAGTTAAGCCATTCAAGCCACCCTTCTCCTTCTTCTTCCATTTTTGCATGTCCCCTTTCTACCTTATCCAAACCATCTTGGTTCACCCACATAGAAATCGGTTCCAAGCTCCAACACTTAGTTCCATACACTCTATTGTAATGCTCCTCATAATCATCCTCCAACTCATAAAAGCTACTGAGCATAGCCCCGTAACTCTTCCTAATGGAATCATTAACCACCTTCATCAAATATCCATACGGATTCGGCTTTCTCATCCAATCCGGTAACCTCAACCTCGTCATCTCCAACTCATGCGGCAACCCCAACAATGTGAATCTCTCAGTGTCGGACCCCACATTGGTGTGAACCTCGTGCTGCTCCAACGAGTGTATAGCGGAGCGAGAGAGAACGCTTGCTGCGTAGAAAATGATTCTTCGGGTGCCTAATTTTTTTGGGGTTTCCACAGCCCAAGATTTTATTGAGTAGATCAAGTCTACAAAATTTTATAAATTTTGAAAATTATTTGATATTTTATTAAATAAATTTAAATTAACATGTAATATATATTTTTAAATTATAAGTAAATGTCAACTGTAAAATTAATTAGTTATAAATATTTGATTTACCTAAAATTAAGTGTGCATGGTCATTGATATAATATCAAATGTTCAACGGTTGAATCGTTAAAATTTAATATACATCAAGAATTATTGAGTGGAGTAACTATCAAGAGTTATTCTTAGAATAACTTGATTCCCACCATATATATATATATACTAACCTTGACATGTAAATTTAAAACAAATTATTAATTGAAATATTAAAATTAAATAATTATTATTCAAATATTTTTTAAGAAAAATATTTGAATAATAATTTTAATTAAAAAAAATATTGTATATATTTTTATAATTTTAAGAAAAGCAATCACAAAAATAAAAAAAATAATTTTGTATAATTTAGTTAAAATTATAATTTTTGTAATTTGAAAAATTAAATTATAAGTTACATTTTAGAAAATTATATGTAATTTTAACAGAAGAGTAATTTTGTCATTTGAACATAATTTATATCCTATCTTGTCATTATTTGGTTCATCTCAAATACAGGACATGATAACACTATATTGTTATATCATTTGTTATTTGATGTGCACCAAATATTTGATATGATTAAAACTTATCTTGTTCTTATCTTATCATGTTATTCTCTTGCTCTCATATCCTATCATATATCTTGACCTCAAATAAGCTCTTAATGTTTTTAAAATTCTTTGAGATAACATGGCTATCCTAAACTATAATTTGATAATATTATGATTGGATAATAAATAATGGAGCAAATTATATTGGCATTTTCTAAATTTTTTTAAGATTGCATACGATATTTCTATTTTTTAACCCTTACAGCAAATTCTCTCAATTGTTTGAAATATGTTACACTAAATAATATGGAATGTTAGTGCAAACATTAGGCAGGAGTATGATGTACAATTTCAAAAAATCACAATAAGTGTCAATGTAATTTGCTCTAAAGAATATGATAGTATTTATGGTCAAGAAAAATATAAATTATTAAAATAATTGTAAAATGATATTTTGTTATCTATTTAAATTTATCTATATAAAATAATAACATTCTTTTTTATTATTCTATCTACAACCAAACTGTTATTATTATATATTAACATAATGTTGAATCACATGTCATAAATCAATTCAATTATAAAAATGAGTATAATGAATGTATACTGTTAGTGTAAAAGATTTTACATTGCTAATCCAATGGAAATCAGTTTTTGTATGATTTTTATGGTGATTATTATCAAAATCAACAAATTTATCCTATATGGTGATTTGTAATTAGATAACTATATAAAAAAACTTTACACTCTAGATGTATATCCTTTTTTTCTCTATAAAAATAGGTAACCATGCTTTATTTTCTCAAACAAGTAGCATCTTAAAGAGGAATGCATGTGTATTTGTTGACCTCAAAAAAAAGAAAAAAAAGAGTATAGAGGAATGCATATATATTTTTGATCAGATATCATAAGATTTTGAGAAATGCATGTAGAGGAATGCATATATATGTATTGCATATATACGATATCACATGATTTTAAAACTTTTAAAAGAATAATTTTACGTCTCAAATATTCGAAGGATAAAATTAACGAGTAGTAAATATTCACAAGATTAAATAAGTGCTTTACTCCTTTTTTAAATAAATCACAACACTGTATACATTGAAATATACAATATTTTGAAAAAGATTGATTTAATCAAATATCAATCAATATCAAAGTAATTGAAAAGTGGATAAAAGATACATATATTTTAGGCTTAAATATATTTTAAGTCTCAGCAAATATAGCTCTATCTAATTTTAGTCCTTACAAATTTTTTGTTAGTTTTAGGTCCCTGGCATTTTTTAAGTGTTCTTTTTTAGTTCTTACCATTAACTATAGTTAATTTAGTGCTGATATAACTAACAAAATAAAGAATATTAATTAAGATAATTAAAGTAATGAAAAATATTTTAAATTAAAATAATTAGATTATTTTTAAGTGCATAATTCAATTAAGTAATGTATTTATTATTTTATTTAAATAATTTAATTACATATAAATTACTTTTATAATTTATTTTTAATTTGTAATATATTATGAACATTAATTTTTATTTTTTAATTCACTAATTTATTTTTAACATTATATATTTTTTAAAAATTTATTATTTACTTATATGCTTATAATTTCTTTTAATACATTAGAAATTATAATTATATTTACTATTCATAGTAATATATTAAAAGTAAATTATAAGTGTATAAGTAAATTAATTTTAAAAAAATTATAATGTTAAAAGTAAATTAGTGAATTGAAAAGTAAGAATAATATTAAAAAAATAAAAATCACTGTTTATAATATATTAAAAATTGAAAATAAATTATAAAAGTAAATTAAATGTAATTGACTTATTTATATAAAATAATAAATACATTACTTAATTGATTTATACACTTAAAAATAATTTAATTATCTTAATTTAAAATATTTTTCGTTACCTTAATTATCTTAATTAATATTTTGTATTTTGTTAGTTACATAAGTACTAAATTAATCATAGTTAATGGTAAAGATTAAAAAAGAACACTAAAAAAAGTTAAGAATTTAAAACTAACAAATTTGTTTGGAATAACTAAAATTAGACAGAATTATATTTGCAAGGATAATTAAGTCTATATTTTATTACATAAAATGAAAATTACGTAAAAGTTTTCCCACCATGAATGATTTCGGAAGCAGAGGGCGCCAAACAGAACTTTTCCCGGCCCCGCGCGCGCGCGAGCGAATATTCAAATGGCGAGATCAATCTATTTCCATTACACGATCTCTTCAAAATGCAAACGCGAAATCGGAGTTAGCGTCGTGTTTGGGATCCAAAGCCTAAAATGGACGTTTCGGAGCTAGCCAAGAAGCTCAGCCTCTCCGACTCCAAACTCGTCGTCCGAAAAGCCGCGGAGCTCCGTCGCCTCTGCGATGTCCAGTTCGATTCCTCCGTCATTGGAGTCGTAAGTCTTTTTCCCTTCCCTTTCCCTGCTCTTCCATTCAATTCCATTCTGAAACTCTTTGTTTGGTGCTCTCAGGGCGAGGTTGCGAAATCTCTCATATGCTTGGAAATCGCGGCCACGAGGCTCGGCGTTCTCTTCGACCGATCCTCTGCGGTGAGGCTCAGCGGAATGTCCGAAAGAGCTTACATCAGATCCTACAATTCGCTCCATAACGGCCTTGGCGTCAAGTTCGTTTCCCTTTCCTTTCTATTCTCTCAACTCTTCTTTAATTTTTTTTTTCTTTTTTCTGTTAACGAAGTGTTTGTTTGATGTTTTCAGGATGAAGATAGATGTGAGGGAATTGGCGATTCAGTTCGGCTGCGTTCGCATCATCCCTCTCGTTCGCGACGGTCTCAAACTGTGAGTCATCCGCCACCTGTTTGATAAAACGCCGTCGTTACTTCACGTGTTTCTGACGTTTCTACTATTTTATGTGCAGATATAAGGATCGGTTTCTTTCGTCGTTGCCGGCTTCTCGCCGTGCAAGTGCTGATTTCACGCGTCCAGTGTTCACCGCTGTCGCATTTTATTTATGTGCTAAAAAGCACAAGGTACCTTGAATTGAACTGATTGGGATATCATATACATGATTGTTGTATAATGCTGAATATATTAAAATTGGTTGTATAGGAATTATAAATTTATTCAATAAAAACGATTCGCAACTGCAATTGTGACTGCAGTGTTATGGTGTTTAGGTTGTTGTGACGGTATTGTGGCCACAATTGCAGCTGCATTGACTGTATTTGTCTGCAATTTTCCACTATATGAAGGATTGTGAGAAAATTGTGACTGTGATTTAAAGCCTTGAGTGTGACAAGCTTAAGTTGAAGTTGTGTTTGTTTTGCAGCTCAAAGTGGACAAGATTAAGCTAATTGAGCTCTGTGGTACATCTGAATCTGAGTTTTCTAGTGTACGTGCTGTATGTTTGGTGAATGTTGAATGTGTCATGATTTTATTGGTTTTGTGATTAGTGTTGGTGATTTTAAATGGGTTGTGAATGGCTCTGCCGTAGGTTTATGCTACTATGAAGGATTTGTGCCATGATGTTTTTGGGGTTGCGAAGGAAAAGAAGGATCCTAGGGAAGTGCAGTCAAATCGAGGTATATACCTTTACCCATTTGATTGCTGATCATAATGCATCCGTGGATTGCTTAAAGTGGACTATTCTATTCATTTTAATATCTACTTTTGTATTGAGCAGTTTCTTTTTGTTTCTTTCCCTCTTTGTGCAGATTTGCTTGATGTTTTACCAAGTAAAAGGAAAGCTGAGGAAGGTGGGTATTCGTCCGATGATGGTCCAGAGGTACTAATATCTAGCTTCTTTTTGTAACATATTAGCATTTTTGTTTCCTTGGAAAAATGTTTTTCCCCTAAAGGATTTTAGGAAGCTGTTCCTCAAAATAAATTCAAGTAGGCATTGCATAAATATATTGTTCCTTTTGGAGTTAATTTGTTGTTCTTAGATTATGTATAAAAATTCAGGGATGTGCTTTCTATACAGTTTTTTCATATGTAACTCAACCCTATTTTTTTTTTCACCACTCATTGTTTTGAACCCCAGCTTGTCTTGGTTTTATCCAAGATTGACGTAACACATTCATCATAGCTCTCTATAGATTATTTTGTAACAACGTCTTCTGTACTGCATTGCTGGGTTTTAGTAGTGAGGAGTAAGAATCTGTCTATAAAATCTACTTGATCCATTAGTTTCTCTTTTTGCTTCAATAGTGTAACCATTAACTATCATTTCCAAACATAGATGCAGAGTCCTATTTTGGATAGCTTTATTATATAGTTAATTGTTAACAAGGTCCTTTTGTAATTTCAATCCAACATATATTAGAGGCTTGCTTTCTTTAGTTCTTTCTTCACTTGCTGTGGGATAGTGGATGCATAATGAACTACGTTAGACTAACCGGGGAATTAAGTCAGGTGTGTCTGACATGGAGGATATGATATCAGGGTAGAGCTAAATTATTCACTTAAATATTATAAAAGCCACCAAAGTTTTGCCTTAACTTTCACTTTTCACGTTCTTCTGGTTTTCTTATGATACGAGTCTAGCTGGCTCTCCGCAACCTAAATAAGGACAATGTCTCCTCGCCTTTTAGATTATACTCAGTATTTCTGAGCATTTGCTTATTGTATGGTGTCCTCTCTGTTTAGCAAAGGGTCATTCTTAGTTGATTCCACCAAATTATAATAATTTCAATTTGGAAGAACTTGTTATTGCATAATTATGGTTTTAAATGTATACACCAGGAAGTACGGTTGAATTCTTTCCGTTCTCCAAAATAGATTCACGACAATCTAGCCTCCATCTTGTATTTTGTTTAAAAAGTGATGATAGTCGCAGTTAAATGCAAGATCATCATACCATGCCTTTTGATCCCTCTATTGCTCTATTTACTCTCATCAAACCATTATGTTCTGACGGTGTATATTTGTTTTAGTATTTTGGACGGATATTTGCTGTAAAATGGTTTTTCCAATTTTTATGAATAATGAAGTCTTCATTTTTATGTAGCTATAATTTTGACTATGGAATTCAACCAACATTTGTTGTGTATCCAGCTTTCAAGTTATAAAAAAGCCAAAAAAAGGGAAAAACGTGATTATGACAAGTGGAAATCTTCTGTGCTTGCATCCAATCAACAAAACAAGACAGAAGGTATTGAGACAATTCTTGCATTTTCTCCTTATTCCCCAACAGAGCCAAAGACATTATTTGACCCCTTTTTTTTCTTTTTCTTTTTATAGCGCCTTGCAAGCGAACCAAACAGACTCGTCTCAACTTTCTCAAAGAATCTTCCGATAATCAGAAGTTAGAGGCCATGTGAGATGGTATTGCTATGTTTTATGATGAAAAATGATTTTGGTGGAAGTTCAGCACAGTATAAAAAAAAGGATGAAGAAAGATGACATTAACTAATATTGTCGTAGAATAGAGCTCAATTTTTTTAAAAGTTGTCTTTTGTGAAATTTCCAAAGCATTAGTTTACAGCAAGAACTCTGTACAGACTGGCATTACTTTTTAACTTTCATTGGTATTTAGCTTCATAACGGGTCATGAATAGTTATACATTTACATATGCGAAGATAGTTCATGTATATGTACATTTTTATTCTTATGTATTCAGCATTTTTAACTTGACATAACGATCTGACTTTAAATTATTAAGTTCAGTGTTTGAATTTTAAATGGATATAGCTGGAGGCATGCAGGATAATGTTGATAACAACGCTGGAAACGTGATTATTACATTATTTGTTATACAAATGATACAAAATAAAAGAACTTTAGCTACACGTAAAATAGTTGAAGTTTGATATGTATAGTTGGGAGTATTTATGATTAATGTATAAAAATAAATATTATGAGGGACGAAAGTCTTTCATGTGCAATAGGCATTAGCTTATTGGGTTAACAAATTTCAAAAATGGGCGGTTATAGTCAAAGTTTTCCAAAATCTGAAGAAGCCGCCTTCCGACGTTTTAGACAGTTTGATGGATTTGACCCCTCGATCACCTTAAACTTGTTCCATTTGTTCAAAATATTCATTTTTTTTTTTGGTTCAAAATATTCTGTTGTCAATTATGAGCCCCCGGTAAAACAAACAACTATGGGCGTCTCAGTTTTTAGATTTCTAGAAGTTATGTTTTGTGGTTGTATCTCTTTCTAATAACCTGTTATTTAAATTTACATATCTACCTATTTATATTATCATAAGGCAATTCTGCATTCAAATATTCAATCTTTATTTTCTTTATATAAAACTATCAATTAGTCATTAAAAATCCTCAATTAAATATAAAAATGATAATAATCATTTATATATTGTTTTGGTAAGTTACTCATTTATAGATTAAGATAAATAAATCACCAAAAAAAAATTAAGATAAATATAAAAAATAATATTATTTTTTATCCATTATATGTTTTATTGTTGTATATAAAAAGAAATTATAAATACTAAATATTTGCTAATTATAATGTTCAAAATGCTTTTCAATTTTTTATTTTATAATTATAATTATAATTTGACAAACACAGGTAATTCATTTTAACAGTTTTCTTAACTAACAAGGAGTTGAGTCTAAAAAAAAGGGTAATTTATATAATGTGAGAAATTATAATTATAATTTTTCTTGAAATACAGTTACATTTCGTGTCCAATCGCATTTTAAAAAATATTACCTTTTACGAAAAATATAGACGGGTACATTCTTAGCATGCACATTAAGAACATGATATAACTTTTTTTATTCTTTGTTAAATCTATAATTAAATCTATAAGAATATATATAAAGGCAACAACAACAACTTGTAGTGTACATATTTTTTGACCCATTTTATTCTTCAACTGATATTGATATATTGTAATTACATCCTTTCTATTTTCAATTTCTTTTTAAAATAGTGTTACACGATAAATTAATTATTTTCATTCTCTTCATCTTGTGAAAAAAAATAAAATTGCAGACAGACAAGAATGATGGTGTCTATCTGCAAATGTATTAACTAACAGAAAAACAGAAATTTTAAATTTTAAAATAACAAATAACTTTAAAATTTTAAACAAATGTACAAAATATGTATATTTAACTAGATTTAAATATGTTTTTGGTCCCTATAAAATACCATTTTTTTATTTTGGTTCTTGTAAATTTTTTTTTTTAAATGGTCCTTGTATTTTTTTTTGTTTTGGTCTTCTTATTTTGTCCTATCCTTTTAATATATCTATTGCTTTGTTTTAGTCCCCATAAAATTTTGTTCATTTTGAATTAGTCCTTTTGAAAAAAAATTGATGGGAACTAAAAATAAATTATTTACATATTACAAAGACAAAAACAAAAAAAATAAACATATTACAAAAACTAAAACAAAATAATAGAGACCAAAATCAAAAAATAAAATTTTACAAAGACTATTTTAAAAAAATAATTTTATACGGACTAAAACTAAAAAAATAATATATTACAGAACCAAAAATATATTTAAGTGATTTAACTATTTATATGTTTTTCTTAATTTGGAAATATGTTTTAACTTTGAAAAATTATATATGCAGAAATTAAAAAGAAGCATCCGATCCGATTCACTTATCCTTCGCCATTTGTCGCGTATAACTGACTGACTCTGTGTCAACTCAAACGGCCACACATTCAAAACAGGGCACCCAGCTTAACCGGTCAAACTCGGCGTCGTTTCGATAATCCCATAATTCCCCGCGGCTCCAATCCTCTGCGGACGAAACCACATAAACTCTCCACCTCTCAACCAATCACAACCATTTCTACGTCGCTGCCACACCCACTTTACGACACGCGATAGGGAACCACGATAACCTCGTACGCCACCGCGCACGTGATTGCATGATATTTTCCCAAAGCGTGAAGAGTCACGAACCTGCAAGCAATTTCAACATTCCTCTCTCTTCTCTCTCTTTGGAATCTTCCTTCTGCGTGGGAACCCTAACTCTGATTACGTACCTATCCATTATTTAATTGGTTCGTTTTTTTAATTGGGGTTGCCGGCTGAACCAGTCAATCATTTGGGGTTGGAGGAACAAGAGGAGTGAGGGGTTCAATTTTTCGGTTTTTAATTAGGGTTTTGTCATTTGGTACCGATCCTCTTGCTGCTTGGGGCTCTGAAATTTTTGCCAAATTTGGGATTGGTGGGTGGTTGCTGAGTCAAATCAACGAAAAAAAAATTGATTTTTTCTTCTGGGGTGGTGGGAAATGGATTTGGGGGTTTCTGATGAGATGTTAGGCACTTTTGTGCCAATAGTAGTTTACTGGATTTATTCTGGGATTTACGTTGTTCTGGGGTTGTTTGCTGAGAATTATCGGTTACATTCGAAGCAGGAAGAGGATGAAAAGAATTTGGTGTCTAAGGGTGCTGTGGTTAAAGGTGTTCTCCTCCAACAGCTAGTTCAGGCTGTGGTTGCAACCCTCTTGTTTGCGGTAAGTTTTGAGGTGATAAGTTTCTAGTTTTTTCATTTTTTATTTGTGAATGATTCTTGATGAGAAGATGCATTAATTAAGTCAATTTTGCATTGCCAAAACAGCTTTTAAGAGGTTTAATTTCCCAACACGTAACCCTTAGACACTAGACGCCTAACAAAATGTTTTCATTATTTTTGGTTTGGTTGTGTTTATTATGTCACAAGTAACCCTCATTTGCAAATGCTATGTGTGCTTTGCCTAGTTTGGTGTGTAATAATGGTATTTTGCCGTTGTTGATTATGATAAGGTTTTGTTGCTATTTGGTATATGTGACTTTAGTGTTCAAAGCTCTATTAGGGGTTGAAAATTTAATGCGTGTATGTGATTGAATTGTTGTTTGGTCTATATGTTTATCATAGGTTTCTTCATAAGGGAGAGTTTGTAGCTGTAGATACTTTACTGGGTTATACGTTTTTCCTTAGTGGTAGCAAATATGATGAACCCAAAATAGGTTTCTTACCTTAAAAAAGGTGACGTGTACCAAACTCCAGTCCAGAAAGTTGCTTTTTAGTGTCCTCTTCCCCTGATTAAAGAGGACATTTGGACTCTTGATTTTATATAAATTTTTTGGGTGCAAGGGGATGTTGAAAAGTATGATTGTGGTGTATATCCTAATAGTATTCTGTTCCCCTGATAAAAAAAAATGCTATCCTAGTGGATTGTCTGCGTTATTTGCTGTTTGAGTGGAGTGTTGTGTTGACTTTCAAAACCAATGAACTAACCTTGACTCTTCACTGAGCGGGGAAAGAAAATAAATTAAAGAACAATAATCCAGTTTTGATGATACTGTGAAATTGTTGCTTTATACGTCTTAATTTCATGGAAAACAAAGGGAGCTGACTATTTAAACTGACATAATAATATTGCATAGTTACAGTTAACTCTCTTTTTGTTTATTTTTTTATTTTTTGATAGAATAAATTCATTTAGGCAGAAAATTACAAAGTGATGGGAGAAAAAGGAATCCTCCAGATAACAAGAGCATGATACAAAACAATGATGAAAAAGGAGATAATCATTGGAGCAACCCAATTACTCAATATACTGTTAGGGAGACCTGTCAAAAAGGCCATGGGTTTTACACCAAAGAGCCAAATGCCTAATTTTATACCAAATCTAATGATATACCATTGATACCTCCTTAAAAATGTGATATTTGCATTCATAAGAGACAAAAAATAATGTGAATAAGGATTTGGTTTGGTACTCTAAAGGTTACTACAGGTTGTTCTTCCTTTTTAAAAATAAAAATAAAATAGTGAATTGTTGCTAACGTTGACTGACTGTGCAAACATTTGAACCAATTTAAAGGCTTGCATTTACTAACTATGGAGTGTTGTCTTGCTAAATCTTGTGTAACATTTTGTTGTGGAATTAGTTGATCCACTTGTACCTTTTGTGTTTAATATGTTGAATTATAGCAAAATTATGATTGGTTCTGAATAACAAAATTGTAATTGGGTCTTTGTTATTATGTAGCTGACAGGAAGTGATAGCCAAAATACTACCAGCCAGAATACTTCTCTACTTGTTTTAGCAAGACAATTTGTTACTGGTATGCTTGTAATGGATGCATGGCAATACTTTATGCACAGATACATGCATCACAACAAATTCCTATACAAACATATCCACTCTCTACATCACAGACTCATTGTACCCTATTCGTATGGAGCTCTGTACAATCACCCTGTCGAGGGGCTTCTGAATGACACTATTGGTGGGGCTATATCTTTCCTAGTCTCCGGGATGAGTCCTCGAGCCTCCATCTTCTTCTTCTCTTTTGCCACCATTAAAACAGTGGATGATCACTGTGGGTTACTGCTCCCGGGGAACCTTTTCCATATATTTTTCAAAAACAACTCGGCCTACCATGATGTGCACCATCAGCTCTATGGCAACAAGTACAACTTCTCGCAACCATTCTTCATCATGTGGGACAAAATCTTGGGTACCTATATGCCATACACATTGGAGGAGAGGGCAGGTGGCGGTTTTGAAACTAGACCTTGCAAAGATTACAAGGATGATTAACTTTTTTGCTTGATGAGCATTCTTTATCTGTACTAGTATCGTTTTTACTTGTTATGAGCTGCACTGCCTAAGTGATCATGCCTGTATATACATATGATGTGTCCTGTTTTATATTTTTGTTTCCCTTATGTCCATACTAGATAGACATAATAAAGGAAATTAAGGAGCCACCTATTACCGTTTGATTTTCACCCTTGTATTGCTTGCTGCTACGCTCATATACCTTTTGTACCCCTGGTGTCTTAACTTGTTTAACTTGCTTACGCATGCAATCTTTGATATGCAAATACTTTATATGTTTTGCCGATTTTGTATATCTGGTTCTATTTTCTGGTAGGGTCAATTTATGTCCTAACTACGGTTATTTAATGACTGTTGTATCTGTAAGTGGACCTGTATCTAATCATGTACAGGGTGGAGCCCTTAACTATTTATGATTGAATGAGATAGATGTATGTATCCACTAACCATTTGTATTCTAGTGTACTCTTAATTGTTTGTGGGGAAGATGTGTATTATGATGAGAAAAAATGCCAAAATTGCTTAGGGTTCTCCGTTCTCAAGTAATGGAGCTGTCTAACCCTATAGGCACAAAATTGAACAAAAAATTGATGGGTTTTGTTTCCTTTCTTCTTTTTGGTTAAAGAGATCTCATAACAGACACTCTTTTCAAAACAATATTTAGAAGATTCTCTGCGCATATCATAAAAAGGCATTATAGAGCAAATGTGGAAAATAAGAAAAAGGCATTCATTTGAGACTTTTTGTTTTTATGAGGATCCCGGCTTAAATAGGAAAAATATTATTGTATATTTTCATTAAGTGAGACAAGGCTAAAGATTGGCAATTAATGAATGGTGTTGGTATTATCACGCAAAGTAAGGTACTAATTTATCCAGAATAAAAAAAAAAAGTAAGGTACCAAATAAACTTCCGTAGAAAAATGTTCTCTTCAAAGGAAAGCTGAAAAATGTAGTTATATAATTATAATCACCAGCATCTTTTCAACAAAAATTCAATGAAAGAATGTCATGGTTAAGGAAACTGGAAAGTAAAGTAAAATTTCCAAAATTGTCTACTGATTTTTTTTTAATTATAGAATAATTAAAAGACAACTGCTGTTATCTTCTGTATAGTGGTTATTTTATTTCTACATTCTTTCAAACAAAGTGTAATACTTCGTTTGGTATGTAGGAAATAGAGGGAAGTAAGGAAGAGAAGAGAAGTAGGAAATTGGTAGTTGTTTAATGTAGTAGAAAAAAGTGAAAATTTTTGGTAAAAATGGTGAACCCCACACATTAAACTTTTCACACCAAAATAAGGAGATTTGTGGAAAAGTGAGTAAAATTTCATTTCTCACCATCCTCTCTTTTTCCCTCCTTTTTGTTAACCAGAGCAAACACTGCGAAGAACCTTTCCTTGCTTCTCTCATTCATGGAGCTTCAAAGGCACCAAGATCAGAGCCTCCCCTAGCGGAAGGGCTAGAAGCCATAGCTCAACGAGGAACAGGATGAGGGGCGGTTCCAACAAAATCGGTTTTGTGTCAAGCTAAGTGCATGTTTGGTTTCATGTTTGATTCTCCAAAATCACGTTGAAGTACCAGTTAACGTGATTTTAAATAAATATTTACATGTTTGGTTTTACATTGAAAATTGATTTTAACTCTATAATTAATTTTAGGTTGAAGCAACTTTACATAGCTTTTGCGTTAGATCAAAAAATTTATACTGAATTTGACTATTAACTTGTTTTTAGAGTAAAAACATCCAAACATAAATCACATCACTTCAAAATCAATTTTAAACGAAATTAATTTTACAAAATCAATTTTATTCAGAATCAATTTTATCAACGCTCACCCAAACACACACTAAATCGATTTGATCATAAATGAAGAACCACGAGATGCTCTATGGAGGTTCCACAAAATCGATTCATGCAGTCCCAAAATTGATTTTAACGTATGCTCTCTAGACCTCCAACAAAACCGATTTTGTTGGAGGGCAAATCGATTATGGTGGTTGTATTTTTTCTTTTGTGCACTTTGAGGTCCCATTTAATCGATTTATTTGACACCAAAATCGATTATACGAAAAAGAAAAAATGTGAAAACATATATTCAGGTTATAAAGATAAAATGGTATTTTTCTAACAATCTAATTTTTTTTCTTTATTTTTTTCTCAAACCAAGACGACTGCTTCAGTGGACCAGCTTTGAACATGGTCTACCATGAACCATTTTTTTGGACTGGGTATCATAGGTTCGTTCCTTTTTCTTTTTTAACACGTCAGCCATTATTTTTTTTTTAAAATTAGTAAATGACATTTATACCCTTCCAAAAAGTAATTGAAGACATTGAATGACGTTTATGGTGGTATTGAAGACTGGAGTTATGTTGGGACGTCCTTTACGCTATCAGTTCATTATCAAGGAGTTGATTTTGCAGCATAGTTCTGCCTATTGCTTTACTGAATGAGTTTCTTCTTTCATTTTAATCTTCAAAAACCAAAACAATCACAGCACAACACAATGGTTATCAATGAACATCGAACAACAATCGGAAGAAAAAGAAACCAAAAGAAAAAAAAATGGTCTCTGAATCGAGTTTTCCTGACACTTTTGGATGGAAATATTCTCTGCCTATTCCTGGAACCAAAAAAGAAACCCCTCCTTGTTGTTCTTAGTAGCGGGAGAGTGAGCGACCCTAATCGAACACATGATGCGTGGTTACAAATCAAACGAAATGGGGAGGGGCCGCTCCGAAAATCGTCTAGGCAGCAGAGTGTGTAAATTATATTTAAATTTTTAAAAAATAAATTAATAAATAATAACTGTCTCAAAAGGTACGAAATAGCTGATCAACACCTTTGAATATTTAAACAATAAATCCAACAGTCAAACCACATGCTATCCTGGCTCACCGTAGCCCAAGTCTCAAATGAAACAGCATGACAAATTTATTTTAATTTTATTTTTCTTCAACTAAATAATATTTATTTCCACTTTATTTAGTGTCTATTTCTATTCTATTTTTTTTTCATCTATTTACTTTCACTCTTTCTATTTTCATCTTTTTTACCAAATACGGCTTTAAGTCTTATAAGCAAAGTTTACACTTAATAAAAAAACAAATGGAGTCATGTGTACGAAGATATAGTTGCCACTATACAGTATGGAAAAAAAAAAAGTTAATTACATTTTAAAAAAAGTTATTTGCCTATTGCTATGTAAACAAACTTTTTGAGATTTCTTACTTTTCTCTCTAAAATAAATCACTTATTATGGAGGAGTTAGATCCTTCCAAAAAAAAAAAAAGAGACATTATACAAGGGTTTTTGATCAGTAGACATTGTACAAAGTTTAAATTTATCCCTAAGCTTGAATATCTATTGATCATTCTTTTCATATTTTATGATAGCATGAAATTAAGGTTTTTATTTTATTCTTTGATAAGTAAATGAAAAGATAAATAGATTAATGAACGATAAGTTAATTCTATCTAATTGCTAAACTAGGGACGGGGGAATTCAAATACATTTTATTTTAACTTATTTAAACAATTTAAACTATTACAACTAATATCATTTTGTTTTATTTGACTCCATTATATCCCTATATCAACCTTAACATGGGTAACGCAACAATTTTAACCGAAGTTTTGTGAATAAATTCTTTATAAACTTGGTTTACACATGGATATATATTAAGTTAATAAAGTAGTAGCATATAATCGTTATCTAATAATTTTTTATGTAAATAAATGGTTTTTAAAGAGCACTAATATTAATGATTTATCTTCTTTTTTTTAATTTATATACATTATGTCTAGAAGAAATTTTCAAGCAAAGGAAGTGGAGTATTAACCCACTTTTTTTTTATTATAGACAGAATACATATTGTTCAACTCTTTGTAATGATATGGCCCTAATTGAGGTTGGGTGATGATGATGAAGGTGTTTGTTGTCTTTGGGTTAGAGTAGTGCATAGAGGTGGTGGTCACCTGCAAAGACTTTGACGCCTAAGTTAGGAACCGATAGAGTAATAATGCAAACATATGGAGAAAATGTACCTAAGAATGAAGGGGTGTTGGTGTATATATAGATATCTTGGAGGTGGTGTGTTATGTGATTCACATGTGTTAGTAAATGCGTGCTGTTAGAGAGCCCATGTTGTGGGTTAGAGGTTGGTGAATGGCTCATGCTATGTCCATGCTTGTGCTTGACAAACACTCGAGTGGTTTGAGTCTAGGGTGTGTGGTTGGAAGCCAATCTTGTTCGTGGTCCGAGTTGGAATGTTAGTACCAAGGTGGTGGGCAGTCAAGTTAGAGATTGGGTTCTAGCTAAACTCAAGCTAATACAACCAAGCGTAGGCTATTCCAGAATACGCCATATACATTAAATAACATCTAATAAAAATTCTCCTATTAGTAGTATTTATAAATTAATTAACAACCAAGGGAATTATTTTTTGTATAGAGTGAATGACACTGACAGCCCTTGAGGTTTTTTTAGATTGTACATAATTTCCCTGTTTTTTTAACGTTTACAACAACCTTTCTTATAGGGGTACACAATATAATGTTTTTCAAATAATTAAAGGGGTTAGTTGTTGTGTGGTGAACACGAGAGAAGATCTCCAGTGACCTTCCATGACGGTTGTTGGAGTCTCCAGTGGTGGCATTTGCAAGGACTCCAATGCTTAAGTCAGTAAGGATGCAAGTGCAAGTGAGAATGAGAGAGAGCATATGTATTTGGTGAGTGTGGAGTCTTTTATATAGTGTGTTTTGGAGGAAAATTCTATTAGAACTAGGTGCCACGTGGCAGTGTGTTTGAGTGCCTTCTTACACGCTTTCCTTGCCATTTGGTGTTTCCTATGTTGTGCCGAGACAAAAAGTAAAGTCGGACCGGGATAGCAGGAAATGCTATCCGAGGTATTCGTGGTTATGCCAGCCAAGGTAGGCGACATGTAGGGTGACTTAGAGCTGCATGTTCGAGTAACCTCTAGAACAGTTGCCCTCAAGCTGGTGATGCTTAGAAAAGGCATCATCGGCTTAAGAGACTAAGTCGACCCCAGAACAGTTGCCCCTAAGCTGGTGATGCTTGTAACAGGCATCGTCGACTTAAAAGTTTGAAATGGGGTTCGGGATGATGTTGCCCCCAAGCTGGTAAGGCTTTTTGGCAGAAAAATTTGCTGGCTTAGAGTTTTCTGGAGTCGAAAGGTCCAGTTTGTGCCTTTCATCTTGTCAAACAGCGGCGTTGTATGTTTGGGGCAACCGAGGCTCATTAAATGTGTAATGATTTAATATCTTAAAGTTCACGATGTTTCGAACTCCAAGAGATTTGACGATTACATGTATTTGGACAATCTTTTCAAAATGATGGGTTTGGGCTTGACCTTGATATGGGCCCATATAATATATGCTTTAGTTTTGACTATTTTACTACGCTTATTCGCATTTCATTACTGTGGCCTTCTTTATGCTTTGCGAGCTCCTTTCTGTCTGCTGCAACTTCCTTCTTCGTTGAGAGGTATGACGTTGCCTATTAGCACCGTTCACCGTCTGGTCACTGCTCATTTTTCATACTAAGGTAATGCTTTTGTACTGTATTGTGTGCTTTTGTTTCCTGTACTATGTGTTCTTTATATTGTGTTCTTTTTTGTATTGTATTGTGTGCCTTTGTTTCGTCGAAGATGGACCTACGCAGTCGCAACACTACATCTTTTGTACGCGACGGTTGGGGCAATCGTCCGGCGAGTTTTGTCGCTAGTTGGTTGTATCAATCTCCGTCTCACCCCACTGGCCAACAAAGGTTTTTGAAAGGTAGTGAGGACGCTATTGGCCACACCGGTTCTTCAGCTATTCCTGCAGCTACTCGTGAGGGGGGGTAGCCGTCTAGGGTAGGGAGGGTAGATAAAGGACCACAAGGAGAATTGATGAGCGTCCTTTAACAGCCAACCCCAAGGAACCCCCTCCACCTGAAATTGTTATTTGCCTTGAAGTTCTAGAAAAATGTTAAAGCCACCTGATAGCCATAGGGATGCCATACGGCCTGGACGAGGTGTTGGAATATGCTAAAGCCTGGGGGCAGTATCTGGATTTGATGAAGATTCCTTCTGGGCCAGGGAATACTTTTAGGGTAGCTACGTCGGCGAGAATTAACACCAAGGTTATACCGTAGTTAAAGCCTCAATCAACTGATTTTGACCCTTCTTCCAATATTTTTGATAGGGAGATGGGAAAACCTGTTAGAAATGTGGGGACTGCTTCAGAGGACTACCATGACACGACAAATCTAAATGTTAATTGGGTAGATAAGGAGGTGGCTAGGACTCAGTCATGCTGCAATCAAGCAGTATTAGACGCATTGGTGGGTTGCCTGGAGTTGAGCCGAGATGCTATAGATATGTCCTTTGACGTAGTGGCCCCTGGGGATGATGGTCGGATCTGCTCGCAAGGTCGGAAAGACAATATGAGGACCTCGCTGAATGAGGTTAAGGCGGCAGCAGCTGGGTATTTATTCCCTGATTTTCTACCCATGTATTTAACGTTCTTTGAACATCTTGGAGTTAGGGTACCACTCATCGACTTCCAAGTGTCTATATTGAATTTTCTTAACGTCGCCCATTCGCAACTCCATCCAAATAGTTGGGCATTCATGGTGGCATTCGAAAATTTGTGCCACCGGGAAGGGGTCGTATGTACCCGGAATTTGTTTTTATATATTTTACTCGCATCCGGAAGACGTATGACAACAAATTCTCTTCCATGTCCCTCTGAAGCGTCCAGGGCCGGGCCCTACTAAAGCCTTTTTAGGATTCCTACAAGGAATACAAAGATAAATTTTTCTTCCTTCACCCCCGTGCAGAGAGCTGGGAGGTTTTTTTCATTGTACATGATGCTGGGGAAAATGTAACCGAGCCTCAGTTTCCATTATATTGGTCATACAACCATTATTGCTTAGATTCCGGTCGATATTTGGTCCGGGACGGTGTACCTGACCCCGGAGGAGATCTAGCCCCAAAATCATTTTTCTAGGATGATAAAGACTTTACAAGACTGGATTCTGTGTCAATGGTTGATTGGCACTACTCCTTCTGAATATCGGCAAAATTTTGGTGTGTTTGTGTTAAGATTCTACTAATTTAACTTCTGTTGTTGTTCCTGTTTTATGCATTACTTAACCAAGCTCGTATATTTTGTTGCAGAGGAAATGGTGAAATCAAAGATGGTCAACTTTGCATTGGCCTTTCAATAAGAGAAGGTGTCGAAGCCAAAGGAGCTGAGGAAGGCTAAAGGGAAACAAAAAGCTGTTGTTGTTGAGAAGCCTAAGGTTCCTACTCCGCCAACCTGCGTCGTGACAAAAGGCATTGTGATTCAGGAGGTTGAGGCTAGGCCCTTGCCGATTTCGGCAGAGTCGACTATCGCCGAGGTGGCTCCCTCCTGTGTCAACGAGCAGGCTATCGGGGTTTCTGAAGTTGTTCTCACCAATATACCACAAGTTGCCCGAGCTGCGAAAAAAGGCCTATAAGCGGCGATACATGAAGGAAGGAGCCGCCGCTAAAAAGGCATCAGGATGACCAGCCCTTTCTTTTTGCTATTGAAAAGGCTGACAGGTAAATCTTAGCCGGAAACACGACTATTTTTGAAGACAGTATTATGGGCGAGGTGAACGCCATGCAGTGTGAGCTGAACGCCATGCAAGGTGAGGTCAAGGGCTTAGCCTCCCTTTTCAGCCACACGTTTTGTGGGTATACCTAATACGTGCTGATAAGGGAGGCTTTCGGCGATATAAATCCCCTGGATATCCTGGCTGAGAAAGATGCTATTATTACTTGGCTAAAACAAGCCGAGGAAGGGGAGCGCAAAGCCAAGGAGGAATCTAGCCTTCGCATCGCTTAAGTGGAGGAGGATCTTTAAAGGAGCAGCTGGCAGAAGAGAAATTCGAGAAGATGCGGTTGGAAAGGGCAAAAACCGACCTCCAAAAGTGAAGTGTCTGCTGTCAACACGAAATATGTTTAGCTAGATTTAGGTCTTTCTACCAAACTCAAAGCTTCTGAAAATAAATTTAAGATCTTGAAGCTGGGGTGCGGGAGTTGGAAGTTGGTGTGGTAACTTCTCAGGAGGAATCTCAACTAATGCACCACCGTTGGATAGAGTTCGTCCAACTCTCCTTCGAAACACGATGGAACAAGTGCGCTACCTCCTCCAGCGAAATATGGATAAAGGATGTGCCTGGCCTGACTGTGAAGTTATTGACGGCGTTTGGCGTGCAAATGTGAATGGTGAGATGATGCCAGTAGATCCCACTATCCCCGTCGTTGATTTCGACATTGACGATGATATCGAGGAAGAGGTTGAAGTCGATTTGGAGCATCAGGGGACCGGGGTCAATTCTGGATCTCACACTAACAAGCAAGATGTCGAAGGGCAATTTGCAGGCAATTTCATATCGACCGCATGGGTGACACCGATCGTCCCTGCCTCAAACAAGGTTGAGGTTTTAGGTGATGATCTTGCCCTTGGAGACGTCGATGTTTCTCACCACGGAAATGTCGATGAAAGTGTTGCCAACATCGGAAATTGAAGGGCCGAGATGCCGGTTTTTCCTATAACTTGTCATTTATGTTTCTGCAAAACTTGTATACAATCTGAATAGTTTAAATATAAAGTGTATACTTTAATGCCTTCATTTATTGTTTCTTTTTGTCTCAACTAGAGAACATCGGATCTTGTTTCCACTTTAATGCCTCATAATACATTGCCGCTATTGCTTCGCACTTTACCTTTGCGTTCTTTATTTTAATCTTTCTCACTTTACCTTGATTTTGTTTTTAGTCTTTACACACTTCTTCATTCCCCGTCTTTATCGAATCCACCCTAGCTAGAGCAAATCCATGTACATGGGGTAGTTACCTTCCTACCTTGGCTGGAGCGAAAAAACGTATGCTAAGTGGAAGTTTTTCTATCTTGGCTGAAGTGAATCCACGTTCACGGGGATTGAGATTTTCCTACCCCGGCTGGAACGAATACACGTACACAGGGTAGGTCCCTTTTTCACGGGATTGGGATTTTCCTACCCAGGCTAAAGCGAATCCACGTACACAGGGTAGTTTCCTTTTCCTTTTTCATTGACCTTTTCTTCTGTGTGTTTTGTTTGATATCATGCGTTTAACTTTCTAAGCTAGAAAAACTCTTGTTTTATTAATCACGTGAGGCTTCTCTTATGGCAGCAACTTCCCTCCTTTCTTCTGCTACATCTAACTCTGTTCGCAGCAGTCCGTCATTATCTTTAAGTCTTAGGTTAGCCATTCTCCACGTCGACTCTTCAATTTCTGCCAGGATCATTGCCTCCATGCCGTAAGTAAGGCAGAAATGAGACTCTCCAGTGGAAGAATGGGGGTTGTGTGGTATGCCCATAGGACATGTGGTAGTTGCTTAACCCAACATCCTTTTACTTTGTTCAAATTCCTTTTGAGTCCTCTAAGGATAAATCGATTTGCCGTTTTTGCCTGCCTGTTCGTTTAGGGATGTTCGACCGACGTAAAGTGCTGCTTGATCTTTAACCCGACCAAGAATTCTTGGAAACTTCTATCTATGAATTATGTGCCATTGTTTGATACTAGAACATTCAGTATTCCGAATCTACAAATAATCTGCTGAAATACAAAGTTCTCAATGTTCCTTGCCGTGATAGTGGCTAATGCCTTTGCTTCAATCCAATTGGTAAAGTAGTCAATCGCTACCACCAAGTATCTTACTTGACCGGGCACCTTTGCAAAAGGGCCGAGTATGTTAATCCCCCACCAGATGAAAGGCCACAGGGAAGTGATTGTACTCAGATCTTCCGGGGGTGCGAAATGAATGTCGGAGCATTTTTGGCACCTATCACACTTTTTGGTGAAGTTCATGGCATTGCTTTCTAGTGTCGGCCAGTAATAGCCTGCTTTAAGTATCTTTTTGGCTAGTGCTCTGCCCCCCGAGTGTTAGCCACAACATCCTTCATGTATCTTTGCCATCACATATTCAAACTAGGGTTAGGAGAAACCACACTGATATAGTTTGTCATTAATAATACAAAAATGAGCTGCCGACCTCTCTAGCCTCCTTACTTCCTTCTTGTCTTTCGGGGTGATATTTTCTTTTAGATAGTCAATAATAGGGGACATCCAACTTTGCTCCGATTCTACCTCCATCGTGAGGTTAGGTTCATGAATTGTTTGTTGAATGACCATCTTATTATTATCGAAAGACTTTGTACTAGCCAACTTGGATAAAATATCTACCCTAACATTCTTCTCCCAAGGAATGTAGACGAAGTCTATATTATCAAACTTTGCGAGGAAAGTCTTGACTTTTGCCAGACTCTTGCCTAGATATTTTTGCAATATTGGCTCTTTAGCTTGGTACGCCCTATTAATATGTGAAATCATCAACTAAGAATCGCTGCATACATGCAACGACATGACACCAATGTCAACTTCCATAATGAGTTTGGCTATACACGCATCAGATTCTGCTTGGTTATTAGAAGTGGGGTACGTAAAAGTCAAAAACTGTTCCAGTACAACGCCATCTGCTGATTCCAACATTATGCTAGCTCCGCTTCCTTTTTCATTGGACAACCCATCAACAGAAAGAGTCCAGGTCGAAATTTTGGATGAAGATTCTGCCGAAGTCAATTCTGCAATGAAGTCGGATAGCGCTTGGGCTTTTAGTGCTTGCCTTGGTTCATATTGAATCCCATATTCTGACAACTTTGTGGCCCAAGTCGTCATCCTCCCTGCTAGTTTAGGCCTAGGCAAAATGAGCCGGATTGGTTGATCCATTCTTACTATGATTTGATGTGACTGAAAGTATGGTCTCAATCGCCTTGCTGCCATCACTAAAGTGAATACAACCTTCTCCATTTTGGGATATCTCAGTTCAGCTCCTTGGAGAGCCTACTTACAAAGTAGATCGGCTTTTGCCCTTCTAACATCTCCCGTATTAATGCGGCACTTATAACTTCATCGGCCACAACTAAATACAAGTACAAGACCTCACCCAACTCGGGTTTGGTGAGTAGAGGAGGGAATGATAAAGTCTCCTTCAATCTTCTGAATGCAGCTTCACAATCTTCAGACCATTCGAAGGGTTTGCCTTTCCTTAAAAGCAGGAAAAAAAGGAAGAGCATTCTGTGCTGATTTTGCTATGATCCTTGTTAATGCAGCTAACTGCCCCGTCAATTTCTAAACCTCCTTTACGCTTTAAGGACTCTTCATTTCTAATATGGCCTAGCATTTCTTTGGATTTAGCTCGATCCCTCTCTCGGATAGCATATACCCCAAAAATTTTCTCGCCAAGACACCAAACACACATTTATTGGGGTTCAGTCTCATGTTGTATTTTGTCAACTAGGCAAAAGTTTCTTCTAAATCCTGGAGGCGTGTCTCAGGAATGACACTCTACACAATCATGTCGTCCACGTATACTTCTACGTTCCGGCCTATCTGTTCCTCGAACACTTTATTCATCATCCGCTGGTACGTGGCTCCGACATTCTTTAAACTGAAAAACATGACTTTATAACAGTAATTGGCCTTTTAGTCATGAAAGTCGTCTTCTCTTGATCACTAGGATGTAAAGGTATTTGATTGTAGCCGAAATAAGCATCCATGAAGGATAGATAGCGAAATCCGGATGAACCATCTACCAACTTGTCAATGTCAGGGAGAGGGTATGAATCTTTCGGGCAGTACTTGTTAAGATCGATATAATCAATGCACATTCTGCACTTATTGTTTTCTTTCTTTACAAGCACCACGTTGGCTAGCCAGGTAGTATACTTCACCTCTCAGATGAACCCTGCTTTCAACAATTCCTCAACTTGCATGTCAATCTCCTCCAAGTGTTCAGGGGCCATCTTCCTCCTTCTCTGAGACACTCGTTTCACTGAGGGATCCACTTCTAGTCGATGACAAAAAAGATTAGGCTCTATCCCAAGCATATCTGCCAATTTCTACGTGAATAAGCTGGCGTTACTTTTCATTAGTGCTGAAAGATCCTCCTTCATCTTTTCATCCAAGTCGGCACCAATTCTAACTACCTGATTACTTTCTTTCCCAAGCTGAATCGAGGTGCACTCTCCTTCAGGCTCTGGATGGGATATCCAAGTATCTCGTTTTATCTCATCTCGGTAATCTAACTCTGTTAAAAGCACTTCGCCTTCTCCAAGACTAGGCTTGTAATCCATCTCTGGATTTGAGCTGACTTTCAGGGACTCCTTGTAACATTCCCTCGCTTTTCTCTGATCTCCTCGGAGGGTGACTACCTCCATATTATCACCGACAAATTTCATAGTTAGATGTAAGACCGAGATAATGGCTCTCAAAGCATTTAACGACAATCTACCCAAAATAGCATTATAAGAGGACTTAGCTTCCACTACTATGAATAATGTAATTACGGTCTTTGTATAAGGCGGTTTTCCAAAGGTCACAGGTAATTTTATATAACCCATCGACGTAATGTGGTGTCCAGAGAATCCAATTAGATCTTCATTATAAGCCATCAACTCAGACTCCGGAATTCGCAGCTTCTTGAAAAGTTTGTAGAACATAACGTCGGCAGAACTACCAATGTCCACCAACAGCTTGTGGACCTCTTTATTTTCCATAAGAGCATTCACCACTAGGGGGTCATCGTGGTTTGGCACAACGTCAGTATAGTCGGAGTCGTCAAAGATTACAGGCGACGCCCCTCTTCTTCGTAGGGTTATCAACGGCACGAACCCCAAAAGAGGTTGCCAATATTTTCTCTGGCATGCCTCTTTCTTGCATTGTTTGATGGACCTCCCCCTAAAAAACTGATGGCTATAACATATATAATCTCATGGCTCCTGATGGGAGAATGAGTTGAGGATCTTGTAGGACGCAAGGATGATGATCGTTGTGGTGATTGACCATGAATGGCATGTACTTTGGCTTCATCCAGTAAGGGTTGAGGGGGACAACGACTTTTCGTGGGACTATGTCAGCGTGGCGATTTCTCCCTCCGGGGTGGGGACCGCCCCCTCCTGAGGCTTCTTGTTCTCTCCCTCCTTGGCGATGAGGGACGTCGTCCCTTACTGCAATCACCTCTGTTTTGCTTTACGAAACAGTCAAGTCTTCCTCGCCTAATCAATAGTTCAATGGCATCCTTCAACTGATAACACTCATCAGTATCATGTCCTTGCGTCCTGTGATACTGACAGTATTTAGATTGATCTCTTCCTTCCTTGTTCCTTACTGGCCTCAAGGGTTTTATCCTTTCTTCGACAAACTCTACATTATATACCTCATTCAAAATTCTCGCTCTCGAGGAATTTAAAGGTGTATAATCTTCGAACCTCGGTCCTCCTTTATATAAACCCTGATCCTCGTGACGCGGTGGTTTGTCAACCTTTGATGGTAGATTCTTCTTTTGTGTTGCATTCTTAGTCGCCCTCACTTTCTCAGCCTCCAACACATTCTCATAGTTAATGTATTTCTCTGCCTTCTGCAGGAACTCCTCCATTGAAGTCGGAGGTGTTTTAGCGATTGACATGAAGAAAGGCAATCTTTCCTTTACCCCGTCCTTAGCCAACATCAGAACCACTTCGGGCTATAAATTTTCAGCCGCCCTTGCCTCCTGATTAAACCTGCCAATATAATCCCTCAATGGTTCCTCCGCACCCTGGCAGATCCTCCTTAGATTGGCCTCGGTCTTAGGCCTAGCCTTGCTGGTTGTGAAGGCAGTCTTGAACTTCTCTCTTAACATCATCCATGAATCAATGGACCTTGGTTCCAAAGATTGGAACCATTTCAGTGCCACTCCCTTCAACGAAAGTGGGAATGGCCTGCATGTCAATGAGGCTGAAGCTCCCTTACAGGACATTGCCGATTCAAACACTAAGAGGTGGTCATTTGGATCAGCAGATCCATCATAAAACTCCAACGAAGGCAATTATTGCAGCTGCTTCGAACTTGTAGATTTAGAATTCTCATGGAGAAAGAAAGGTTGACTGGGACCATCTCATCGTCCTCATCCATCCTCGTCGCCATATGCACGTCATGCACCTCTGGCGCAACATAACCTGGTCTCAAAGCGGATGCAGATCTCTTAATATAATCATATGTGTTCTCCATAACTTTCTTACTCTCTCTTTCCGCTCGAAGCTCAGCGATAATTTTCTCCTGCTCCTTCAACGCCTCTCTCTATTGTTGCAATAGCATAGCAAGATATGCCATGATGACCGATGGTGCTGGAACACCGTTCGCGTCAGGAGCCACTTCGGGTGTGACGAAAGCGACCTCACCATCCTTGGGCAACGCTGGTGGAAGCTTCGGTGGTGAAGGTGCCATGACGGACTTACGATTCCTCATGCTGACCATCACGAACAAGTCTCCAAATAATGAAGAAAATGAAGAGAATCAGAAAACATTCCCACAGACGGTACCACTGTTGTGTGGTGAACACGAGAGAAGATCTCCAGTGAGCTCCCATGACGGTTGTTGGCATCTCCGGTGGTGGCACCTGCAAGGATTCCGATACTTAAGTCAGTAAGGGTGCAAGTGCAAGTGAGAATGAGAGAGAGCGTATGTACCTGGTGAGTGTGGAGTCCTTTATATAGTGTGTTTTTGAGGAAAATTATGTTAGAGCTAGGTGCCATGTGGCAGTGCGTTTGAGTGCATTATTACACGCTTTCCTTGCCGTTAGGTGTTTCCTATGTTGTGCCGAGATAGAAAGTAAAGTCAGACCGAGATAGCAGGAAATGCTATCCGAGGTATCCGTGGTTATGCCAGCCGGGGTAAGCAACATGTAGGCCGACTTAGAGCTACATATCCGAGTCATCTCCAGAACATTAGTGTAGGAATAGAAAAAAAAGGGAGATTGTATGCAATCTGAAAAAATCTTAGGGGATATCAATGTAATTTACTTTTTTGTATATAATAAAAGGAATTTCATTTTGTATGATGTAATTATTGTGTTTTGCAAATAAAAGGTTTGATAGTATTGTACTATGAACTAAATCAGGCTTAAGCCCTACAAAACCATGCTTTTTTAGTCATTTTATATACAATATGGCGTTAAAAAATGAAAAAGAATGATTAGTTTTTTTAGTTGTAAAGTTGGAGTAAAAATTGAAGATTGTGTAAAGTCTGTAATTAACAATTACTATTTTGAAGGATTAAAATGGAGATTGACTCCATAACAAGTACAACCCTAATCATTTAACCTTTGAACAGCACACAAAGCAGAACCATGAATTTGTTGAGTATCTCAAGTCCTCTTATGCATTGTGATTTCCTAAGACAGGACTGCTGGTTTTATCCTTTCTTTGTCGTTAGACATAAGAACCAAATATGTTTTGCAATCCATCTAAATCAAACTAACTAAAACCCTTGAATGTGTAGAGATATGTGGTTAGAATGATAAATCAACAATGTTAGGTCGTATTCATCATCTAACTACGAATAGGTATACCTTACACTCTTGGCTCATGAGATATCGGACACAAGATGACTAGGATGTGACCTCCAGACATAATTTTTCATGGCATTTTTCAAGTTTAGAGGCTCTTTTTAGCTCCACGTGAAGGCTAGTGGGGCCCAGTCAGAGAGCTTAAATGCCATCATGTCTTTCGTGGCCCATGACAATCACACATGGCCACCATGATCATCTTTAGTCAGTGATACATTAAAAATAATGCATAGACATTAAAAATGACAACTGCTTAATATTCTGGTTTATTGATTGGAGTGGACCATTAATCTCTTAATTTGCACCACATACAAGGTTGCTCAAGCAATAAAGTTTGCAGGATAACATTATACTTTGCATATAGATCTTCTCTTTTTGCAGCATTAATATCTTATCTGCTTCTGCCTTTTCAATAATAAATAGCTTATTGACCACAGTATCACATGGCTGCATGCTTGGTCATTGTGTATAGTGGCCTATGTGGAAAAACTTCATTAATTGCCGAATTAAAAAGTTTCAAATTGTTGCATTTTAGAGGGAATGGAGCTTCCTTCTAGCTAAGAAAAACTTAATCAGATACCATATGTGCTTGCATTTGAGACATGAAACAAATTTCATTTGATTGAATCAAAGCATTGATTTCAGCAGAATGCCAGAATTGAATTGCAAGGGGCTTCTAGCAAGTTAAACTAGCTGTAATCTCTCTGTGTATGGATTTCTGGATAATTGGCATGACAAAAGAAAGATGACTAACTTGATGGACCACTTTATTTATGAGGTAGTTTTAGAATTAAAAGCAGCTAGCTTCATTCCTTGGTGATTGTGTTAAGGTGTCGCTTTTGCCAGTTGAATGTTGCTGTAAGGACATTCTCTCCAATTGAGGTTTGAAAGTTATCTGTTGGACACTTAAACTTTGTCTGATAAGAAGCTCATTGGTAACACCTTTTGTCTTTATTATGGATATAAGCTCTTATTATCACATGATTAAAAAGTGCTCATGGCATGAATATTTCATCCATTGCACAACAAAAAGGTGAAATGATTAGAACATAATTGCCTATGATTACCCCCTCATTACAGGATGATTAGATTTACAATTGTTTTTTTTTCTCTCCTCTATGTTGGTTGGATGCAGTTATAGAAGATACATCTCACTTTTTCTTTTCCCTTTTCTTTTACTTGTGGTCCTATAAGAAAAGTATCATGAAAAGTGAAAAGGGAAAAGTTCTGAAAATCTATGCTAAGTCATTCTTCCGAACAGCTATGGTCCTCGGGATCAGATGCAACAATGCATAAAAACAAAAAGCTATGCAACAAGCAGGCTCTTTGATAGGAGAAAGCATTTAAAGAGGCGGTTTCTATTGGATTGACAATACGAGGTCACCTTTCACATTTCATCTTTGTTTATATGAGATCAAATGCATGAATACAAGGCATCCATTCTCATCATCAAGATTTTTCTACCAGAAGCTGCAAAAACTTAATGAAAGTGTACATGGCAAATGGAAGAATACATGAAGATCAGCAAGAGGGAGACACAAGACACTTCCCATTTGAGATGGGGACTTTGGACTAAAAGCTTGTCTACTTCTGCTACCATTATTGTTGGATAACACATCAATCACACAAATTCAAGACTCAAGAAACATAATTGAACAAAGAGTAAACCCTCACTTTAGTCTCTTGTATTGTATATGTCAGTCATTTTAGTATTTATTAAAATTCACATTAGTCCTTAACTTTAATAAATGTCATTCACGTTGTTTTTCAATTCTTTTCACCAATGTTAAGGATTAAAGTGAATGACATTTTTCAAAGTTAACGACTAATGTAAAATTTTAACAAAGACTAAAAATGATGATGCATACAGATTAGGTGAGGGTTTACTCATTGAACAAATTACAAATACACACACATGTATTCAAGCAGCACCTAAATGTACAAGAGTTGTGAAGGATGTGGTGAGATTGATCGCTGAAGTGGGGGTGTGGCATAAGCATGTTGCTTATGTCTTGCACCAAAACTTCCCTCCTTTGTCTGTGTCTTAAACTCTGTCACATGAGGGAAGGTGTCTGACCTGCGAGGAGTAAGCGTGTTAGAACTTGCTTTCTCATATGCTGTGAAGGCATCTACAGCAACTCCTACAGCTTTCTGGCTCTTGCAACCTAACATCATGCTAGGACGCCGCCTATGCATCTCTTTGGTGACTTTTGGTTTGTCATTTGAGGAAACTAAGGATGTCCTAATTGGACTCCTTGTGGTTGCTATTGACCTCTGATCATCATAATCTGACATGGCTGAGTACTCTAAGGCACTGGCAGTGACCACACTCCATTCTATGCTTGCCTCACTTGGTGCATAACAAGTTGTGGGGCTGGCACAGGTGGAAACAACATTGGATGTTGATCTAGCAAGGAAGGAGTTGGATTTGCCTGTGAGGCTTTCAATCTCAAATAAGTCTGAACTTGCATCACTCTCAGCATCATTGTAGTTTCCACCAGAATTTGCTGAGAAGTCAGTTTCTTCAATTTTAGGAGGAGCATCCCAAGATGTCTTTGCCAACCTTTTATCAAAGCTCAAGGACTTGCTCCTGCTATCCAATATTGGGGAGCCAAACACTTCCAATGAGTTCCTTGGCTTCTCTACTTGTTGAAGTTGCATTTTGACCAGTTGATTTCCTGAGCTAGGATTCACAGCTGAGAATGCTAAACTGTTTTCTCTGCTCAATCCCACCCCTAACTTCTCTGGCCTTTGGAAGTAGACACCTTTGTTGATCAAGAGTTCTGCATGAGGCTTAGTCATTTTGCCTGAATGATTAGCATCTGGATCAGCATTGAAGATACTTCTTGAAGATGTTTTTCCATGAGTAGCATTTTTGTTAAAACTGATTTCACCTGCATGGTCACTAATATCAACAGAATTCTTGTCAGAACAATAGCATTTGCAACCAAGACCGGCTAGAAAACTCTTTCTCTGCAGTTTGTTTTTCATGTTCCTTGAGGAATTCCTCACAGCACCTTGTAACAGTGCATTTTGGCTGTTCAAACTTGACTCAGACCGAACGCTTGGAGTTCCATACTGGACTTTGTACTTACTAGTTACTAGTGCTGTTTGTTCATCCTTCTGGTGCTGTTGCTGGTGCTTGTTTGCATCATTGTTAGCAACTCTTGGGGGGCTTTCCGTCTCTTCTCCGTTGAAGTACTTTTCAGCTTCAAACACTCCAATTTCTCCATCATCTTCCTTCTTTACTCCCAGAGGCTCCTTTCTGTTGCTGATAAAGCCATGGCCTGATTCAGCCAGGATCTCTTCTTTGTTGTTCAAGTATGAAGAGAAGGAAGCATCGCGGAGGTGGTAGTTGTTATTCGGAGAGTGGAAAGTTTGCAACTGATGGATGTTGTTGGAAGTGGCTGCTAAGATAACCATAGTGATAAGTATCAAAGTACCCACAGAAAATGGCCCAACAGAACCTGTTTGTACAGAGGCTGATAGAAGAAAAACACAAAAAGAACAAAAATGAGATTGAAAAAAAAAAAAAAAAGTGGTATAGACAAAGATACTAAAACACTTAGAAGTAAAAGAACTAAAAATATGACAAGTTTTGAGTGCTAAAAGGCCATAAGATCAAGGAAAAGTAGCAAGGTTGAAAGGGAAACTTAGTAATGTGAAGGGAAGGCTAAAACTAGATAGAGGGAAGGAAATGGATGTAGAAGAGAATTTAAAATGAATAGCTGATAACTGTTGCCTGGCACATTTAAGAGTAGCTCTATAAGTAGGCTAATGGAATTTGCAAAATGTCAAATAGGTAGGGCCATGTGCTTGTGGCCTAATTGACACTTCATCAATAGTTTTAACGGTGATGAAATTTCTTTCAATTCTGATGGATAAAGAGTTACATTAACAGTCTGCCTAATAACATGTATTAGCACGGATTCTTCCATAAACATGGAGAAAGTTTAGCCGCCTATGTTAACAATGGTATGTTCGTTATATTGGAAGCCCCTATGATTTGTCTCCTTCCAGGAGATAGGGTGATAACTACTAGAGAGAAACATGTTTTTATCCATTTTGATTATATAATATATATGTAGTCCCATCATTGTAAAAGTATTGCCCTTTTTTCCTTTTCACAAGTGGATCTAACCCAGTGTATAGTCTATTCTAGTTTAATACACCTTTAACTTAATCAATGTTGAATAATCAAACGAGCTAGTGAGATTTAATTGTGACAAACACTAAAGAGAAGGGTCATCCCAGATATGACTTTTGCGATAATACCAATACAAACTCTGACAAATGCTGAAGACTTAATTGGTCATTTGATACACTTGTATAAAGGTTTTTACACGACTGACTAATTAGAAATCATTCCAAATGTAACTTTTAAAGTATTTATTTCAAAAATTAATAATCTTATCATATGATAATCCATAATTTGATAAATATATAAAAAGCCTTTTCATGTCACTGCTGTTTGGGATAGAATGATGCTTAGGAGATACTCATTCCTTGGTTACATTTTGGAAAGGATCAATCTTATATCCTCCTGCAAATCTTTCTACTACTTTATAAAAAAAGTATTAAATGAAAAATAAAAATATTTAGTGTCTTGAAAATATAAAACGCATTCAATACTTACCATACAAAGAAAATAGGAGGATTAATAGGATGATGCTATAGAAAAATTTAAAATTATTCCTTAGAAAGAGTAATGTTATATCCTCTTAAAAATCTTCCTAATACTTTATAAAGAAAATATTAAATAAAAAAATAAATGTATTCAATGTGTTGAAAATATAAAAAACATTTAATGTTTACCTACAAAACAAATAAGAGGATTAGTAGGAGAATGTTATAGGAAGATTTAAAATTACCACTTGGAATGCCAAAACCACAAAAAACCATTCCTGGCTAGCTTGGAGAATAACCAACCAGCAAAAATTGTCTGTTTGATTCAGAGATATGCTGTCCACACAAAATAGACAGTAATAACAAAGCAAGTATATATTTCTTACCGGTAGCAATAATTAGCCTACCGTATCAACCATATATATCCAAACCAAACATAAAATATTGACAAGATTTCACAATGCTATTATACACCACACTTTAAGCTTAAACCAAACAAAACAAATAGTTTCCGCGGACCCCGTTCACATTGGCTTTAATATAGACAACCAAGGTGACCCTCTAGTATCGTGAAGCCATATTTGAACGAGTAATGCTAATCTTATCACAAATTATTACAACAATTTCTATACAAGCGAAAGAGGGGAAGAGAAGAGAGAAAAAAATGAAATACCATAAGTGATGCGACACATAGATGAAGAAAAATTAGTGTGTAAAAATAATTGTACAAATATGATGTAAGCATAACATTATTCAATTTATCAAAGCTAAGGAGCTAGTCTCCCACATTTAATGTTCGACAACAGTTCGAACAAAATTGAGGATAGTTTTTTTTTTTTTTTTGAAGAAGCAAACGAAGTTAAATTTATGGATAACAGAGGGTATAGGTCGTGCACAAGACGTACCCACACCCCCACCCACCATGGCAGATTCTTATATAACGTGGGGGGGGAGGGGGAATGACATCATTCAATTTGAACCAATTAATAACTGGCATTTAATCAAGTTATGTACGTGGTTAACCATTCATCACTTAAATGACATTTTCGTTTTGTACAATAAGGACATTCTCGGATTAGACTGTGTCACTTAGGATTAGCTGTGTCTTTTGTTTAGCCTAAATTATAGGAAATAATCTTCTTTATATAATTCAAAAGTTCCTTTTTCTTTGTCTTTAGCCGTGTATTCTTCTTACGTAGCTGTAAGACTAACTCTTTTTTTAGTAATTAAGGCCTTCTCTAAGGTGGTTACTCCTGTATTCAAACTCCTGAAGTTTGCTTGGTTTCACACCCACTTCCAATGTGACCAAGAAAAGTGCAATCAACACTCCCTCTAACACTTTTTTTTTTAACATTATCTCTACTATTGACTAAAATTTATTGAAAATTATAAATTTTAATAAGTTTTACTTCTCATTTAACGAGTCTTTCTTCTGATTTATAAGTGGAACCTATCAAAATTTATAATTTTCAATAAATTTCAGTCAATAGTAAAGAGGGTGTTATAGAGTGTTGTTAGCATTCCCCATGTGACCAATTACTATCATGCTAATTAAAATTCTCTTTAAAAAATTGTTAAAAAAATAGATATTTTTTTCTTAAAAAAATTAACTCTACCTGTCTCCTTTATTATTGGGCCAAACCCCTTGGGCTCTTTCCTGCTCTATCTGATTCACCTGTTTTGTCCCCGTCCAACATCATAACTTATCTTACGTTCAGGAATTTCGTTGCAATTAATTTCACACCAACCTTCCATGTTAGTCCTATTGTGTTATGTAGCATAAACTTGCAAGCAAACAGGGACCCACCCACACTAGCATAGCTTGTCTTGGACTCACAGCACTGTATATTGTCTTGAATTGACAGGTGAGCTATATTGTCCAATGTCCACCGAGGTAAATATCATTCTAGGAGGCTTCACCGTGACGTGCAATTACAAGTTAGAACCAAGATGGGTATTGGAATGTTTCAGAACAATCTAGTCTTGTCTTGGGGTTGTGGCTACAGGGCTATGATCCCACCACTGAGTTGGCAATTTAGCACATATGTTTTATCTTTAACTCCTATGGCAACATATCTGACATTTCACTGGCACCTAATTTGGTATGTTATGCACATCCACATTTGTGGTTTTTTGACTACTTTCATCTCATAGCTTAGAAAAGAGCAACAAAGACTGGTGCACCAACTATGCAGAATGGAGCCTGTCGCTCTCAAAATAAGATTAGCTAAAATTTATGCTGCTTGGTCACCCTCTGTAGAATTGTGGGACATTTCTATGTTATAATTGTAAAGAAAAGGTGGGTGTAAAAATGCTCGTCACCATGTACAATCCCCTCCTCCACCCCCCCCAAAGCCTAAATTATGGTTGTATGTCAAAATGGCTATAGTAATAGCATTCATTTTTCTTGGCACTAAAATTTTCATAATCACTTTTAATCAAAGTATAGGTATAAGCAATAACGGTTCTGTTAATGGTCGATTATTAATCTCGGAAAAAATAATTGATACTTTAAAAAAAAAAAAAAAAAAAACTTTCGTACACAACTGAAGTTGATACCGTGAACAATTGAATTTAATCTATGAGGGAATTTTAGCTAGGAAGAAGAACCATACACTATTGTTGGTTACAAAACGTAGACAATTAATCACCAGTACAGTGGACCAATAGAGAGGCTAACTATTGGAAAAAGTCGGTCTTAGCTTGACTTTTGAATGTAACATCGTATAATAAAATTAAATTGATAAAAAAAAAAGCCTAATGCCTTAGACCTTGAGCTAAGTGACACAGTTGTGATGTTTTTGTTAAGCCAAGTATCCACCCTCCCTGTGCCACGGTTGAGATGATTAGTTAAGCCAAAATGCTCATGCAAAGCCATACGAACTCTGCAAGGATAGTGTATATAGAAAGGTAATGGCAGTACAAGGCCAAGCCTTTCAACATGTTTTCAGTGATTATTGTGTAGATGTGGCATTTGTAACCCAATACTGCTTGACAGCAATTAGTATCTTCTCAGGAACAAGTGGACCATCCTCATGGTCAACCATTTTGGTATCCCATCTCATTCCTTCAACTAATTTCTTTACCTTAATTAAGACATCGACTTCATCACGGAATATTACAGCACCTTCTGGGCGTAAAATCCGGTCCATCTCCAAAAGAATGTCTTCTATATTACATCTGCATTTAATTACACATGATTTGAGGCCCAAGAATGAACACAACTTCTGATAAAAGGAAACTAAGGACTTAAAACAAGTGGTTCTAGTGATATTTGTTAGATAAATCAACATGAACATTTTATAAGCTTCAAACTCGGCTATGGCTCTTCAAGAGGCTTGTTTAGACATCCACAGATATAAAAATTGACTGCTGAATAAGATTCAGTGAAACAAAACAACTGTACAAGCTGTTATAGCAATCTCACTGCAAGGTATAACTACAAGCTGATTCCCCATGGAGAATCACAAAAAGACCAACAAGTCATGGAACAATGAGCCAGGCATTCATGACAACATACAATTTGAATCTAAGCGTAACATGTACACTTTCAATTTTTCATACAATGATCACAGCTAAAATTACACATATTAAAGGACAGGTAATCATGTTCTTAACCATATAGGATGTACAGGCCCACATTAGACTCAACAAATGTCCTCAACAAACATGACCACTGCAGATTCCATTGCAACTCTTGAGGGAAGTTGCTTATTACCCATAAAACATTTTCATAGCAACTAAACTATAATTGCATGCTAAGCAAGCCCAAAAGTATTGATTATGAATTGATATTGGATAATTTAAAAATAACAGGAAGAAAAATTGAATAACTATTTAACCAAAGGAATACTTACTTGTCATTATACAAACTAAAGAGACCATGGCTATGAATGAGGTCGTATGTCCTTGGGTATGTGGAGAAGGCTTCACACCTGGATCAGAAATGCACACATAAATAAATAAGGAAAAACATGTGAGGAAGAAGCTGATTAAAAAAAAATTGTATACCTAGTCACATCACAATTCAATACAAGATATCATAATAATTGGCAGACCACATGTCTATGTCAAATTATTTTTTTGCAAATTTGAAATTTTATTAGTACAAGGTTAGGATAGCTACTACCAAGTCTTTAAATACATAAGATCCAGACATGCCATGAATAAAATAGGAGGCAGAAGTTAGAAAACCATACCAATCATGATAGATGCCAATAAGTCCTCGCTCATATATGACACCTAGTGTACTTTTCTCGGCTGTAGTAGGCACAACATTCATGACCCATAACTTGGTTGATTGAATAGCAGCAGCAAAACTACCCAATCCAGCATTCATATCCATAATGTTGCGATACCTACCAGAATCCAGGAGTCTGTTAATTTTCTTATAAGCATTTACATGCTTTTTCCACTTTTTGTTATCATCTTGGTATGTCTCAACTGAAACCCCAGGAACCGAACCACCAGCAATTCTAGGAGGGATGGCATATAGCCTATCTGGAAATGGCTTAACATCACCAGAAACTTTAGGACTCGGAGTAATGCAGACCTCCATTTTCTTATACCTGTAGCCACAAAACAAGGCCATTCCAAATCAGTACACCACTTACTTCTGAACACAAGCATTGCTCAAATTTTCAGGATATATAAAATTCAAACAGAGACACCCTTGTGTGAAATTAAAGAATCATTTTGTTAATATTTCATATGATATATAAAACAAGAAATTGGAATCATCAAACATTTTCATAGTTACATGTGCAAACATCAAAGAAGCAGCAACAGTAATTACATATTTTGCTTCTATAGGTACTGGAAGGGGGAGGACGGCCTCTCCGCAACCATATGGAGCTTGGTACTTGATTACTGATTTTCTTTTAATAGAATAACCTTCTTCTTTTTTCATTTTTCTATACAACTTTTCTCCTAGCTTTATGCACTCATGTATGTTTGCGCTTATGGTTAGTAGAAAGAAATATAAGGAATATTAATAACAGGATGTTAAAATATACAAATTGTTTATCACTAAATGAAGGGTCATACCAGACATCATTAGCATCTGTCGATTCACAGAATTTTACACTAGAATCTTCTTGTCTGCTACGACATGATTCAGAGTCTACAGTTTTTTGCCAAATGGCAATTTCAGACTTCTCAGACTTCTTCTCCCAGCAAAGGAGCTTAGCAATCTCTTCAATCTTTCTTTGTTCTTCTTCAAGATCCTCCTTAGGTCTCTGCCAGGCTTTGTAGTTAACCTTCCAATTGATTGGAGGACCCGAAAGCACCCAATAACCACCAGGCCTTAGAACTCGGTCAACTTCCATCATATACATTCCATCTGCACATAAACAACCCAAAATGCATTTGTAATTGTAAATAGTGGCTATCACAAGTTATGCAAGGTGCAAAATCTAAGAGAACAAGAATGAGCAAATAATCATATAGTGCTTTCTTATAATTTACAGCAAGTACTTCATAGAGAAAATTATACTTAATAATGCAAATATATCTCACCATTAGCTCCCCAAGGAATCAAGCAGCGAGAGCAATGTGCCATGTCAAAGGCTGCAGATGGATAAGGCAATTTTATGGTTCCCAGAACACCAATGACAGCAGGTACACCTCTTTCAAGAGCAAACTGTACTTGTGCTTCATGAGAGTCCCTTGGTGCAAAGGACATGGCAATAACATTTCTGCTCCAGAGATATGCACCCCAACTGGCAACCTGAGCAAAACAATCTTATATTAAGGATACAAACCTAAAACAAATTAATTATTTTATTAATCAAATTAACATGTACAAGAATGAAAAAAGACATTAGATATAAGTCCTAAGGAATTTGCAATGATAGACATACCCCGCAACCAGTGTCCAGTGCTGTCCTAACTGTCCCATCCTTTATAGGTATCACAGAAGCAAGCTGGTCAATATATTTGTCTGCACCTTGCGGAAATTGGGTTCCACCACCAGGGAATCTAAACACATTTCCCTCATATTGGATCCAGTTCTGAATAGCCTTCTCAACCGTAAGACTCTTGTACGGTGCATTTGCATATGGAACATAATCACGGCTCTTCGGCCATGGAAATGGAGTTACATACCCCTTGGGTGCTGGGATCAAACAGTGTAACTTTTCTTCCTCAGGGGGGCAATGCCTCTCGCGATAATTCATATTTTCTCTAGGAAAAGTCATGGCACGCCGTTGATCTTGGCAGGGAGTGTAGTCGATGTAACGAGCATCGCAAGGTTCAAACACTTTGGGTTTTGACTCAAATTCATCAATTTTGCTAACTTCTCCACCATGGTGAGAGTCAAAACTCAAATTGGGAACTACATTACAGCCTGCATCTTTCTTAGTAATCTCCAATGCGATGCTATCTCCCTTTCCAAAACCACTTCTCTGCCATGCACCCAATATATAGAAGAAACAGCACAGACCAACTACTATAAAGATCTGCACATGGCTTCTAGTCCTACCATCAGCTGAACTTGGTTTTGCCATCTAGAACATGAGAAATACCAGGTCCTAGTTCTTATTAAGAATTACATAAATGATAACTCATATGATCAACAAAGCAAGATCCAGGACAAAAATCTTAAATCAAAGCAAGATAATTGATTCCAATAAATAAATTGACAACAACCAGCAAATTCCAATGGACAAAATTAAGCTCCAATAATGAATCATGTCAGTTTACTTTCAATCAACGTCATGAAACAATTATCCATCTATAACATATTGCAAAATTTTATTTTATTTTTTGGGGAAAGGGGGGGAAGGGGTTGCAAAGGGAACTTCCGATCTTCTCAACAGCATGGAATTTAAGCTCCATTTGTAGCACATGTTTCTCTCGGCAACCATCAAGGTCAATTTATGCATTTATGAACAACCCACAATAACACAAACATTAAAAGACAAAACAAAACAAAAACATGAAACACACTAATGAACTAACCACATACTAGGTGGATCATACGGGATCTAGCTTTAGGTAAATGCGATGCAAGATGCACACACAAGCGAATTCAGAGTTATCAATGAAAACGACCCACGAAACCTTACTTGGGGCCACAATATGGATATTAAAAAACTAAACTTTGGAAATACCCAGAAGGAAAAATAACAAAAATATAAGCAAGAAAAATAAGAAAACAGAAAAAAGAAGAAAATTAAAATGAGGAAAATATCTTACCAATCATATGAAGCTACGGGGAGCAATGGGTGGGAAGATCTGAGGTTTTCTTAAGCGGAATGAGTTAAGAGAGAGAATCTGAGAGGATTTTATAAAATTTGTGGGGAACCAAAGAATGATTTCGCTTGGTGCATGGGCAGTGAGACGGGGCAATAAAAAATCTATTTCTAAACCCTATTACGAGCTTCTATCAGCATCAATCATGTTCACATGAATGAACAGCAGCAGAAAAGGGAAAAGGAAAAGGGGAAAGAAAATAAAAGGGAGATGGAAAAATCTATCAACCATGCGTCGCGCTGAGACGTGTGTGTGTTACGTCGTGTTTATTGGTTCTTTTATTCGCTATACAGTGAGAGAAAATTTGAGGTGACTGGTGTATTAATTTGAAAGGGCATGGCATGCCTAGACTACTAACGTGTTTGGATTCGTCTAATTAGATGATATAGGGTGTGTTTTAATTACCGTTACAAAGTACATTGAACGCGAATTCAACAATTTTTCTTGGTCACGTTAGAGTGTAACGAATGGCATATGAGCAACTATTCAAACACACCCATAGAATTATATTAAAATATCAATTAACGTAATTTTATGTAAATGTTTAATTAGTTAATTTCAATTGAGAAATTAATTTTGATCCCAATTAATTTTTAGTTGAAGTAATTTTAAGTAATTTTAATATTGAATAAAAAATTTTTTATTAACTTTTATTATAATTTACTTTCAAAATAAAAACATTCAAACATAAATCACATTATTTCAAAATCATTTTTAACAAAAATCAATTTTATAAAATTTATTTCATTCAAAATTATTTTCAAAAACACTCACACAAACACTTAAATAGACTCCTCCACACATGCCTCTCTAATTTTTTTTCTCTCTAGAAAAAACAATTTGATATTTTTCTCGGTACTTCAATTTTTTTCTCTCTTTATTATTATATATGCATTTTATATATTTGGTATGTTTTAAAAGTAATTGAATATTATATATGCATTATTATTAAAATTAAAAAATAAGGGGTATAATTGATATATATATATATAGAGAGAGAGAGAGAGAGATTAAGGATTATTTTTATATAAAAATGAGAAGAACAAAGTTTAATCATATAATTGTAATGTGTTTAGCTCCTTGCACTCATTTAAATAAATAAAGGCTAAATCTCACTTTTTACTCTCAAAATTTTATAATCCTACAAATTTTGTTTCTAAATATTTTTTGGCCTGAATTTTGCTCCTCAATTTACAAAATATTGCGAATTTTGCCTTCATATAAAAAATTGTGGTGGTCTAAAGAAAAATCACCACAAAATTGTCATAATTGTGACAAATTTTTTTGCATGGAGGCAAAATTCACCATATTTTGTAAATTTGGAGCAAAATTTGCAAAAAAAATATATATATTTAGGAATAAAATTCATGATATTGTGAAATTTTGAAGGCAAAAAATACAACTAAGCTATAAATAAAGTTTGCTTATGAAAACATATAATGATATATAAGTAATTAAAATTAATTCATTTAAAAATTTTATAACTTTATATTTTAAGATTAATTATTTGTATTAAATTTAATAAATGTGTGTTTAATTAAGTTTATTTTTAAATAATTAATATTCTTTTATTGAATTTTAGAAAAATTTATATCTTCGAAAATAAAATTGAGCATCCACTACTCTAATCTCGAACTCTTTTTATACCCATATAAGCAATTTCTTGTTTAATATATTTTATAGATGAAATTGGATTAATTTATTTTATTCATTCATATTTAAAAAAAATATATAAATTCAAAGTTTAATCATTCAATTTTATAGCATTATTATTTCGAGAATAATATATATTGAATTTTAGATAAATTAAACACGTATGTATAAAAAATTTTACTTGATATTTATTTATATTTTAAAAAATATATTATATGTTAAAATAAATTTAATTCACGAAATTTTAGATAATTTTTAAATTGTATAAAATTTTGTTAAATTAATTTATTTAATAAAAAATAATAATCTAATAATTAGATTGATTAAACTTAAAGTTTATAAAAGATTGTTAATACTTATTTTTTATTTTTTGAATAAAAAATATATGTTGACAGTGTAAACTTTTTTTATACTGGCTTGTATAATATGTACATAAAAATTCGTATCAAGAATTATTTATGATTAATTAAGAGTATAAAAAATTTTATATTGAAAGTAAATGTCAATGTTCTTTTTATCTCGTTATGTGATTTTTTATATTTTTTAATATATTTAATATTCAAAAAAAGATTTCCAAACTCTGCGTTTGCGTTGATTCCAAAATGGCGAGTGAGGTGCAGGTGGGAGGCACGATTGGCGGTGAACAGAAGGGTCCCACGCGCCGGTAAAAGTCGTTTCATTACAGGTATATCATCATCATTCATTCATCAAGATTGTGACCAAGCCAAACTATACATCGTGGTGCGTGGATCCCACGTCCACGCCCACAGGCTACCATAGTCATCGATCAATAATGCTTCCGACTTCATAACCACACCAGCTATCATTCTAGTTAAGAATGATTAACACATTTTTCGTATTTTTAAAACATTATATTATTTGATAAAATTTTGTGTTAATCTCATAAAACAATTTAGCTTACTTTTTATTAAAGTAATATTATTTTTGTAACAGATTTTATAATAATTTTTACATATTTACCTTTTTTATCTCTCTATTATATTACTTATTTTATCACACTTATTTTTTTCCTCTTTTCTTCTTATTCTCTTGTGTACAAATTGTTGTGAATTTGTTTATATAAATAGTATTTCTCCTTTTATTAGGAAAGACAATATGAAATTTTATTCAATAATAAAAAAATATAAAAACAACTTTTTTTTTGTTAACCCCCTTGTGTATCCTTTACTTCAATTTTTACGGTTTCTGCTCGGAGAAAATATTGACAAAATATTACCTCTTATCTTTGCTTCGTTTATGCGATATCCTTCTCTAATAAGAAAGAGTAGCTTATAAATTCTCGTGTTGTAACATCCTTACATAAAAGGACTACTAAGTTAAATGGATTGTATGGTCATTTCCCTCCTTCGGCTAAATATCTTAACCATTCTTTTCATTTTTTGGTTTTTACTATGGCTTTTGTTTGAACCAAATGAAGACCACTCCAATTCAAGATCAAGAAATCGGTGTCGTTCTGTGTTTTGCCACTGTTTTATGGTATCATTCAAAAATGGATTTGGTGAAATGGTCACATACATTTTTTCTTTCTTTTTTGAAAATTGAAATGGTTATATATATTTTGATACTTCAAGAAATAAAATAAAAGAAAGGCAATGAAAACAATGGATATTGGATATGACTGTTAAAACAAAAGTTTCGTTGAAACAATGATCCCTTACAAAAAGAAATGTAAAGGCAGCAAGTAAAATGACCAAGAGTTTTTCCTCCATCAGAACACAAGCACAAATTATATAGTGTATGTTTAGTAATTGCATAATTTAAAAAATAATTATTTTTTATCATTTTTAAAAAATTAAAAAAAATATTTTTAAAAATGACAATTTAAAGAATTTCATAATATTGCCTATATAAAGAATTTATTGATAACACTATTTTGTCGGTGTCCATTGGCAATACACCGTGATTCAATATATTCTATATGTAATACAATAACGATGATGAAATTTAAAATTATAATCTCGTATAAATTATTTTCTATCATCAATTTAATTTTAGTAACATTATACATTCTGATTTAAAGAACAAGTCGTTCATCTGCATATGAGCTCATATTTAATAAAGAGTATTTTCCAAAATAATAAAATATTTAGTTTGAAAGAGTGAGGATTATTAATTGATAGTCATTTCCGTATTTATTTCTTATTTTTGTATGTTAATAAATGTTAATTGTATTTTAGCTTGATACTAAAACAAAGTACATCGATAACATATATCCATAAATAACCCTCAAAATATCCCCTATCTGAATAGGCCACCGACAGAACAGGAACATGGTGCCGCAAGCAATTAAGTTTTAAATTAAACTAATCTTTTTAGCTAACATCTCAAAGAAAGGACCAAACAAAGGTTCAAAGTTAGATGAAGCTTTTGCTTTCATGTGCACAAATGACATTGACCATTACAAAATAAGGAACACAGATTTTTTGTGGTGCCCATACCTAGCCATGCCGTCCCGTCTTTTCATCCATCTAGTTAGGGAAATTTTACGGTGGACTATCAAATAGGTAATTCATCGATAGACCATTAATTTAAATTATTAGATATATAAATTAAAAAAATTAATAATTAAGATTTGTTGATTTAAATATAATGTTAATCGTTAATTTTTTTTATTCATATAATTAACAGTTTAAATTAGTAATCTACCGATAGACCACTAATTTAATAATCTATCGTAGAATCCACCATCTATTTAATGTCATTATTTTCGCAAATGTCACTCACAACTTTGCGTAATATAAAAGTGGATTTTTTTATTTTTTTTTTGGATGTGTGTGTGGATAAAAGTGCTTTTAATACGTGTCATTTCCATCAGTTGGGTGATGTTAGATTTCAAGATTTAGATCCAATCAAGGTCACATATCTTCAATATGATAATTAATTTGACCAAGTCAATAACGTTAGATTTCCAATTCCTTACCAAGAAAAAAAAAAAGAAACAAGTGGAAAAGATCTAGAATGAGTGTTTGAGTATCTAATGTAATAAAATAGAATTTTAACTAACATCGTATAATGAAATTGCAGGCTAGCCTAATTCAGAGCAAGCTCAACCATAGTGATGCAAATGGAACCGTATTTGATACTGTACAGCATTAGTCAATGAAATAATAAGACAAGAATCTGAAAAAATTAAATTACAATTATTATCACGATCATTCAAGATTTCTCCCAACACTATTTCCACCAAACACGCCTGAGAACGAAATCTGCTTACTTTTTCTCCAAAACATTCTTCGTAATTAGTGCCAAAAATAATTTACGTTAAATAAAATTTAAAACAGACAAAATCTAAATAAACAAAATTCATGAAAACATATTGGACGGTGCAAATTGGGTTATATAGTTCGTCACTTTCATCGCGCGGCTTATAATACATATTGATTGAATAATTAATTGTTTTTACGATTTGAGCCCAAAAATTAATACTTTAACTGTTGAACATGTGATTTTAACCTGAAATTTTGAAAGAGGCATAAGAACCATTATAAATCACTTATACCCGTTTTTCTAGGCGCGTAATCAGTAGAAAACACATAACTTTTAGCTTGTGTCTTTTTGAAAAGGAAAAAGTGTATTTTTAAGTGTTGGAGTAAAAATTATGCTATAAAATGACTGAAATTTTTCATTAAAATACACCAATAGCGTAAAGATTTTTTACACTTAGGAGATGTTTGGTAGGAGGATTTTTTTTAAGTTTTTCAGGAATCTTAGGTTGGGAATGTTAAATTCTTATGTTTGGCATAAGGATTTTAAAAATCATTCTCAAAAATCTAACATTTCTAGGAATTGTTTTTAATTAAGTTTTTTCACTAAAACTTTTTCATGGGAGGGAGTGTAAATCCAAGATTCCCATGAAGGAAGAAAGTTTATTTATAATTATGTCTCTCATTTTTAAGAATATTTTAGACACATCAAACATATTTGTGACATTCCAAGAATACATAATTCCCAAGAAATACAATTCCTAAGAAATATGATTCTCAATGATGAAAAAATATTCCATATACCAAACGTCCCCTTAGAGATAATGATGAGATAGGATGGTTACGGGTAATAGCTCCTCGTTATTTATCTCGCAAAAAAAAAAATTGTCTTGTACTTGTCCCCATATCAATGCGGGTATCTATTGAGCAGATACCCATAGATTTTATTAATACTAGTGTAATAACCCGTGTCATGCATGGGTATTAAATTTATAATTTATAATTTTTATATTATTATAATTATTTAATATATTTCTTAATTATTTTTTAATTTATAAAAATATCTGCTAGTGAACATATATATATATATATATATATATATATATATATATATATATATTTATGGATATTAATATAAATTCAAATAATTTTATATTCACACACATCACACATTATTTTAATTTATAAAAATGTGTGTTTTAAAAAATATTATCTTTATTAATATATTCTCATTTGTATATAACTTCAATTTATATAAAATTTTAATAAGAGATATTAATATTAAAAAAAAATTAAAGTAAACTTTGTAATTATTAGTTTTTCCTTTAAAAATGAGTTTAATAGGCATTCAATGTCAATGTAAAAGTTTTGCATAGTTAATCATTATTATTATAAATACACACACACACACACACACACACAGACATATATATATATATATATATATATATATATATATATATATATATATATATATATATATATATATTATATTAATTTTAGTCACCCAATTAGAATTTTTTTTATGACAATGAATATTTGTTTTGTTATTTTTTGTTCTACATCAAAACTATTCCTTTAAATTAAATGACACTAATACTTAATTTCAAAGAAATATATAATGTGTCATAGTTCTGACATTGATTTTTGGAATATTTTGAAGTAGTCATTCCTATCTTTATTTATTATATGATACCAAGTATGAGGTACTACTTATATTGCTTTAGATCTTAAATGTTACATTTTGTCTGAATTTTTTAATAAATATGTATGAATATAGATTAGACTTATGTATATTCATATATATTAATCTTATCTTAATACTTATACGAATAAAATTATATGTAATTATATTTTTTGATAATTGATTTATCATGTAAATGTCAGCTTCTATTGAATAACAAAAATAAGAGAAAAAGATAACATCATTAAAATGAAAGACCAATTAAATTTATAAGTACTTGAATAAATTATTGATGTTTATGTATATGTTTTATTTTTGTTTTTGTTTCATATGTACAGTAATTATTTATTATGGATATCATTTTAAAATTTTAAACCAATTAAAAGATTTGATAGCATTATGTAATATCTTGTTCCAAACATAATATTCATGATATACAGATTCTTGTTTTATTAAAGCATTCTTTTATTAATCATTGAAAAGATAATAAAATGAAAATTACATGTAGAGGGGAAAAAATGAGTATGGTAGTGGTGTGTGTGTGTGTGTGTATGAGAATTGAAAAAAAAAATATAATACATAATAAATTATTATTGATATCATTATTATTATTTTAGATTATTTTATTTATTTTGATTAAATATTAATTACAATATACTGGATGATTTATCCATGATTTTTTTTTGTTAATTTTATAACAAATTACTTTTTTGTGTAAGGATTATAATTAATTTGATCGTGATATTTTTGACATAAATCATGTTGATTTTCAGCATAAATTTGAATATATTGAGTACAAAATTATAAGCATACATTGTCTATAATTTAATGTAATTAATACCATGTAAAAATATTATTTTTTAATAATATAAAAATGTTATTTATATTTTACACTTTGATGAAAAGTGATATATATCATAATACATTATGTAGTTATATGTTGAAATAAATTAGTGTTGAAACCAAAGACGTATGAAGTGTCTAGTTCCTCAAATTTTGAAGATAACAAACTTATTAAGTTTTAAGTTTCTGTTGTAAAAATGTTTCTCTACAGCATCCACGTGTCTAACATCAAGGCGTCCAATGCGCCAGTTTTAATAAGCGTCAAATAAACTCGTATATGATGACTGTTCAGAAGAAAGTCTCTCTCTAAACGACTAAGTGTCTAAAGCTTGTCTGGTCTATGCACTTCTTACATGAATATTTTGAGACTAATGCTTTAACTATTAAAGTGATCTAACGTTCAACTATCTAAGCATTAAATGAAAGACAGAAACATGTTAGTGTATGAGCGCAGTGTTGCAAAAAAAGGAAGTCAACTTATCAAGCTGCCAAGCTAAATAAAGAATGATCGGAAAAGCAGCCTTCCAATGTACTCACTGTCTCTAAGCCAAGTCTAAAGCTAAATCCTTAACAACTACTTCAAAAAGGCTATATATCTCAACTCAAGAGAAAAACCAAGATATAGAGCAATACTGAGAAGAGAACGACTACATTTCTTACGTTTACTAGATGATATTGAAATATTTCTTTTAAACTTTTTGTAAATTATCACACTTAAACTTTCATATTCTCATGTTGTAAGTAAACTTGTTTTTAACAACAGTTTATGTTGTGAAAGCCTAGAGAGGCTTAGTGAAAAAGAATACTTGGGTGGTTAAGCAATCTGGGTCGATTACATTGTAAAGCTTGAAGAGACTGTGAAGAATATTTGTGTGTAACCTAATATTGGTTAGTGAACACATTCAGGACGAAAGGACTGCACATAGCTCAAGTTTGAGTAAACCAGTGTAAAAACTTCCTGTGCCTTTGTTCTTCCCTTATCCTTATTTCAAACTGTTTTTGAACTCGTTGTTATTTAAGTTAAAAGAAGTTTTTAAAAATACACAATTCAACCCCCCCTTCTTGTACGATCTTCTTCTTTCAATTAGTTTTAATTTGAAATAATTTTTTGTCCCATATAAGTTAAAATAAATTTAAATTTGATTTAAATTAATTTAAAAATATATATTTTTCACAACTTATTTGTTATTTTTTGTGTAGAGATCATATATATTCTTTATTGGAGATAATCCTGTTCGAACTAGATGGGACCACAATGAGTGACAATTATTGTAAAATAGCTTAGTTGTTATTTTCAATTTATTAATTGATTTTTTTACTTTATTTATAGAGTTTAATGGTCATGCACTGTTAGTATAAAAAAATTTACACTGTCAACTAATTAAAAATCACCATTGATATGGCTTTTAAAGTATTTATTATAAAAGTCAACAAACTTACAATAAATGGTGGTTTGTGATTTGATGAAATTGTAAACTAATTTACACTGTCAGTGCATGGCCTATTTTCTCTTATTTATATTAGATTTATAATTTGAGTGTGATGTTTTGACTATAAATTAATGTAAGAGTTTAATGGTCATGCACTGTCAGTGTAAAAATTTTACACTGTCAACTAATCAAAAATCACCGTTAATATGACTTTTAAAGTATTTATTATAAAAGTCAACAAACTTATAATAAATGTGAAAGAATAGAGAACACATAAGAAGGGAGGGTTGAATTGTACATTCTAAAACTGTTTAACCAAATAAAAACTAAGTTAATAAAGCAATTAATTTAGGCATATATATGAATAAGGGAAGGAAAGCATAGAAAGAATTTATACTGGTTCACTCAATAAGCTACGTCTAGTCCCTTTGTCTTGAAGGTTTTCTACTAGTCAATTTGTTGGTTACAAGCAAGTATTTTTCTCTGTCTCTCCAGGCCTTACAAAATGACTGTAGACCACAAAGTTAACACAAGAAGGAGGGTTGAATTGTGTTAAAGCAAATTTTAGCAATTCTTTTACTAAACAACGTATTGACTGAAATAAAATTTGAAAGATTTTCAAAACGTTTTAAAAGGCAGACGAAAGCTAAAAGACCAAAACCGAAAGGTATATAGATTTTATACTGGTTCGTCTCATCCTAGAGACAACGTCCAATTCTTGGTAACAACCAAGTTTCATTAACTTTTTAAGTTACAAGTATTCTTTCCACAAGCCTTTTTAGGTTCAACCTAAGTAGTCTTTCACTTACCTCTCCAAGCAAACACCCAAGTATTCTTTGAAACAAAGCCTCTTCAGGCTTCAACCATTCTCGTAAAGAAAGAGGTTTATGTGTGAGTTTACCTCACTGAGTTTAACATCTTATCAGACAAATATACAATGAAGTAAAAAATAAGATTTTCAAACCAAGTTTACAATAGCTTTTTCTTTTCTTAAAGCAGTTATGAATTTTTAGATTTAGCAGCAATTATATCAACAACAATTATGATTACAACAACTGCTCGAAGGAGGTCTTTTCTTCTATTTATAGGCTTATCCAAAAGTATCCGTTGAGTGTTTTGCAGGAGACGACCTTCATTTGATGAAGAGAGTCGTTGGAGCATTTAATGCTTTTTACCAACTTGTCATATGATAAGATAAAGTAGTCTGCTTATCTTTTCTATTCTTGTACTCAATCTTGTAGCAGTTGTCATGTCCACTTTCCCATTCTAACATTGGCACACATATTCCTTCTTTTTCGCTGACTTTCCTCAAGAGTAGGTATATAGGCTTTATACATTTTGAGGTAGCTTACATTCTAATTGATATGCAAATCATTTTAGAACGTTGTCATCATCTGTAAGATTTGTTAGTTACAAAGTTTATCCAATCAAAGATAAGATGATATTCATTTAAAAACGTCAGACGATATTATGCGAACGAGAGATCGGATGATTATGTGAGGACATATATAATTTTAACTGTTTGTTATTATCAAAAATATTTAAGGGTTATAAATTCATTCTTTGTCTTAACAATGACTAACCTAGATCACTTCACCACCCAAGCATTCTTTAATCACTAAGCCTTTCCAGGCTTTCACAACGTGAAATAGTTGTAAAAAAAATGAAATCAACTCACAATATGAGAGTATGAAAGTTTAAGAGCAATACAAGAACTTTTCTACACAAAAAAATGAATTTGATAATCTCAGAGTTGTCTAGGCAACACAAGGTTCGTCTCAGTTCACACACTTGCTTCTCTTCTGAATTGATATATGTAGCTTTTGAGTAGATAGCCGTAGAGGTTTCAGGCTTCTGTCTTCAAGAGAGAGAGTTCCAACTTTTCTTTTGCATGTATGCACGTATATTGAGTTTGTAGCAAAGACACAAAAGTAACTTTTGTTTTGCACTAGAATAGAAGGTGTAGTTCTGCATTTCAGAGCTGTTTTTCTGAACATTCCTTATTTGGTTTGACAGCTTAACAAGTTGACTTCCTTTTTCTGCAAGGTTCTGCTTATATGTAGAAACATCTTGTCTCTCATTAAATGCTTAGACATTTGAACGTTAGATCATTTTAAGAGACAAAACACTAGTCTAAATGTATTTGTAAATATGTAGAGTTAAAGCATTTTTAAGACTTAGTTGTTAGAGAAAACTTATCACATGGATGAGTATTATACAACTAGTGCGTTGGACGTCAAATATTATAAACGTGATGGACGCTTGAAAAGCCTTTTTCAACAGGATATTAAGAAAACTTAAAATTTAAGAAGTTATTGTTATCTTCAAAAATTAAGTGACTAGACGCTTCATACGTCTTTGGTTCTAACCAAATGGTGGTTTGTGATTAAATGACAGTGTAAAACTACTTTACAATATCAGTGCATAACCTGTTTTCTCTTAATGTAATAGAATTTAATTTTATCTAAACCAAAAATATTATTACTTAACTTTTATTAATTTGTTGTTATGAATTAAAATGATAAAAATTAATTAAAAACAATATTTTTAGATGGAAAAGAATTATTATGATGATAATATGTGACATATAGGATTTAATAAATAGAAAAATTCTTTAAATGTTTTCAAATTTTAAAAAAATTAAAATAATAAAGAGACTATCATATAAAAATTATTAATACATTTAGCAATACATATTTCTTTGGCATATGATGTGTGAAATATTAAAGGGAAGGAGTAAGGTTATTCTTGCTTCGCTATAAGATTCTTAAAAAAAAAAAGCTTTGTAACCTTTTTAAGTCTTTTAGTCCTATCCATCTTAATAATTGAAATAGTAAAATTTATCAAATAATGTTAGCAACTTAGGATGCAAACTAATTCAAATACTAAATATTATATTTTTTAAAATATTTTAAAAAAATAAAGTAGATAGAAGATTAACTTAATTAAATAAGAAAGATAAAAAAAGATGAACTATAAAACAAAAAATAAACGAATTCAATAATAAAAAAATAAAAAATAAAAAATGAAACAAATAAAGTTAAAAAAATGAAAGCTCTATAGTTTGAAGATTACACAAATAAATAATCATGAACAATAATGTTTACAATGTGATCAAAATTGAAAGACACGTTACAATAGAAAAAGGAGTTCTCACAAAGTTAGATGTTCATTTAATAAATTATTTATAATAATAATTAAATATTTTACCTTAATTTGTAACTTAATTAAAAAATACACAAATCATAATTATCTTAATTAATTCATATCATAATAGAATTATGTATTTTAACATATAAAAATAGTATTTTTTAGCAATATTTAAAAATTATATTTCATAAAAATAAATTATATATGAAAACTACATATAATTATTTTAATTATATATATTTAATAATTATATTAACCAATTTAATCACATCAACAAAAATTTCTAACAATATAATAATACATTAAATAAAAAACTAAATTATATATAACATGTATCATGTGATGCCAAGAATTTTCACATTAAATCAGATCAAATTAACATTAACTTTTTCTTAATTATTATTCAAATAAAGGAGAATTCTAATTTCTATCCAAATATTTAATTTTCTTCTATCAATATTAAATATAATTAAATATTTATAAATTAATTAATTTAATTATAGTTACGGGTAATTACCTTAATTATATACATTTATTAGTTACATTAATTACTTTAATTATATACTGTAAATAATATGTTTATCTTAAATTAAAATAACCTTACAATATTTTTTAATATATGTGTGTGTGTGTGTCATAATTATGTTATTTTATTCAAATTAGAATATATACTGATTGTAATTACCTTAATTATTATAATTATTCAAATAGACAGGGATGTTAATTTCATTTGAGTTTGAAGTAAAAATAAATTTATTTCCATTTAAAATGATATTTATAACGAAAAGTTAATAGAAAATTTTGTTTCATTACTATTTTAATAAATGAACAATGCATATTTAGGTCAAACAATCAAACTAATTGTTAATTATAAATTAATTGTCCATTTTAAACTTTGGTCCATCAAAATGCTATTAAATTTTTTTGAATCAATGTGTAATAAATAAATAAATACATAAATAGTGTGATAATAAATGAACAATTTAATATGAAAATAATCTAAATAAAAATTCTATATTTAGGTCAAAATTAATGATCCTTTTTAAATTAACTGTCCTTTTGAAATTTAAAATTATATTAATATTGATTAATTTAATTTTTTAATTTAAAATAATCTAATTATCTTTGTTTAAAATAATTTTCATTACCCTAATTAAAGTACATATTGTTGCAACCAGGGTCACGATGAGACGGTAAAAATGATATTAAAAACAGAGGAGCCGCCACCATAGTTTATTAAGGGAAAACATATGGAAAAACCCTTGGGAAAATGTGGTCTGTGAAACCAAATATAGGTTCGGGAGTCAGTTACTTGTAGGGAAGGTGTTAGCACCCTACGACGTCCGTCGTAAAGACGGTTACCCCTAATTAAATGTGAAAAATGGATAGCTTCTAAAATATTTATTTTACCCTTAAAGAAAAGAAAATATGTTTACAAATGTTATTATTTTTATCAAAAGAATTTTAATTAAGAAAATAATATTTTATTTTTGGAAAGACATTAAATTTTTATTTTTGAGATCGACAAGAGTGGGCCCCTGCTCCTACGTATCCTTAGGTGCAATGAGGAATCAGACTCACGTAGTTCTTTGATGAAAATGTCTTGTTGGTTGATTGTTTCTTTTTTATATATTTTTATTTTATATTTTGAATATTTTTAAAAGGCTTACTCAATAACCAAATAAGAAGTGCATCCAAAGTGATTATCAATATAACCTTTGTTAAAATACATTTTATAATAATAATAATTATTATTATTATTATCATTATTTACATATTTTAAAAAAAGAAAAAAAAGAATGATAACCAAATAAGAAGTGCATCTTAAATAATTGTCATTAACATAAAAGAAATTTAATAATGTCCAAATAGGAAGTGCATCCTAAGTGGCTATTATTAAATTTAATTATTTACAAATTACTTTACTTATTTATCTAGTCATTTATTCATTAAAGAAAGCTAATTATACTTATTATAAAAAGAAATCAAAAGTATTATATAAAAAACATAACCTACGAATCCTAATTTAGACATCCAAACTCGTTATTATTATTATTATTATTATTATTATTATTATTATTATTATACCTAACATTATACTCCTTACATGAACAAGCATTTATACTAACCAAGCAACCGTCTATGCTACTTGGATTTTATTTTACATTTTAATGAATAAGATTCAGCAGCAGTAAAACGTACAAGACTTATTCTAATATCCACATATCAATAAAACAAACGAAAACAGAAAGAAAGCCGATGGGCCAAGCCCACTATCCAAAAGAAATAATCCGAAAGGGGTACATCCTGGCGCAGCAACATTTTTGCTACCCCCAAACGAGAGCTGCAGCGGATGAGGAGTGAAGACGGTGACTTCGACTAAGGCGTGTGCGGATCAGATCGGCGATATAGTGGTGCAGACGGTTGGCAGCGAACCACATTGCGGCGACGCGGTGTCGTTGCAGGGATCAACGGGTTTGATGGTTTTGAGTCGTGGACCCATGGTAGCAGATGTGTCGTTCTCCGGTATTGATGCGATGGTCCATGGCGGCAATGAAGTAAGGGCGCAAGGGTTGGCAGAAATGGTGAAATTACGGATCTGTTTCCCGGAGGTGACGAGAAGTGAAAGAAAGCGTGAAGAACGTGGGCTCCATTTCACATCACGGAAGCAATGAATTTGAACGCTATTTTACTTATTATTTCATTTATTGCTTTTGATTTATAGTTGTCCGTGCATTCAAAACTTATTTTCCAAAGTTTTGAATGAAAACATGATTATGAGTTTATATGAAATTGTATATCTCTGTATGGTGCCTGTTGTTTCGTATATAAGTGAAGAAGAAATTCAATATTAAGGAAGTATTGTTATGCGAAACTAAATGCATGTATTAGTGTAAGAATTTTGCAACGAGTGTAGTGAATATAAAAGAAATCAGAGCATAACATTCAGACAGAACAAAGCATTCAACTAACAGATAATAGGATAACAATATTTCAATCAAATAGATCTGTGATTATAACAATGAAATGAACCAGTGATAAGATATATCAGAACAAGTAGGAATAGAGGAGGATACCTTCAAGTTTGCTAACGAAGAGAGTGATAAGTAGTGATGCGAGAATGACAGTATGAACAAAGTGAAAGCAGTGGCCTCTCCTCCGATTTGTTTGAATGCGTCGCCTCTTCTATTTGTTTTTCAGCTTTTCTCTTGTTCTCGGTCTCCAGACTTTTCCTCACATTTTTTAGCTTTTTCTTTTCCTTCCCTCTCTCAACGTGACCTCCCCCCTCCCCTTCTGTTTTTTTCTTTATTTATAAGCCCAAAATCTAATACCAATTTGAAACAGTTTTCCCCATTCCCTTCATCTTCCTTTTCTCTATTTATGACCCCATCTTCAATAAGAATTTTGTAACCGTCTTGACTCTTTCTTTCATTATTATTATTTATTTTCTATAATGATGATGAACTCTTGAAGAATTGAAGTATCATTATGCATGAATATGCATAGTCATGGGCTTAAAACTTTTAATTTAACAAGAAATTTAGTTACAGACTAGCCCAACAAGAGTAAAAGATAAACATACTTAGCCCAATTATTTATTTATTTTAAGTTACAATTACTCGGATAAAATTGGGTGTTCACACATATTAATCATAATTACCTTTATTAATTCATATCACAATATTTATCAGTCATAATTACCATGATTAACAAAATTATGTATTTCAACATATAAAAATAGTATATTTTAAAAATATTTAATAATTATATTTCATAAAAAATAAATTATGTGACAATTACATGTTATTATCTTAATTACAAAAATTTAATAATTACATTAATTATTTTAATTATACGTTAAAAATTTCCATCAAATTTAATAGTACATTAAATAAAAAAACTAAAATATATATAACTTGTGTCGTGTGACTCTTGTCTTAATATATATGTCATGAATTTCCACATAAAATCAATCAAATCGACAATATTTTTTCTTAATTTATTATTCAAATAAAGGAAATTTTCACTTTTTATTCAAATGTTTAAGTTTCTTCAATCGATATTAAAAATAATTAAATATTTATAAATTAATTAATTTAATTATAGTTATGGGCCATTACCTAATTAGACATATTTATTAATTACATTAATTACTTTAATTATACATTATAAATAATATGTCTACCTTAATTTAAAATAATATTATTATCTTTCTTAAAAATATATATGTCATAATTGTGTTAACTTATTCAAATTAGAATATATGCCAATTGTAATTAACCAAATTATTATAATTATTCAAATGGACAAGGACATTAATTTCATGTGAATTTGAAGCAAAAGTTAATTTATTTCCTTTTAAAAATGTTATTTAAAATAAAAAGTCAATAGAAAAATTTGTTTGATTTCTATTTAAATAAATGAACGTTGTATATTTAGGTCAAATTAATTGTCAATTTTAAATTAATCGTCCATTTTAAACTTTGGTCCATCAAAATACTATTTAATTATTTAGAATTGACATATGTAATAAATAAATAAATAGTTCAATAATAAATGGATAATTTAATATGAAAATAATTTAAATAAAAATTTCATATTTAGGTCAAAATGAATGGTCCTTTTAAATTTATCATCTATTTTAATTTTAAAATTGTAATAGTCAATTTAATTATGTAATTTAAATAATCTAACTACCATTGTTTGAAACTATTTTCATTACCATAATTAAAATATATACTAATCATAATTACCTTAATTAATATCACAATATAATAAGTCATAAATACCATAATTAATAGAATTATGTATTTTAACATATAAAAATAATATTATTTTTAGCAATATTTAATAAGTGTTTTTCATTAAAAAAAATAAGGTATATATAACAATTACATGTAATTATCTTAATTATATACATATATATTTAATAATTACATTAATTACTTTAATTAGTTCAATAAAAATTTCCAACAATTTTAATAATACATTAAATAAAAAATAATATATATATATATGTATATATATATATATATATATGGGTGTGTGTGTGTGTGTGTCATGTGTCTCTCATTTTATCATATGCGTCATAAATTTTTACATTAAATCAAAATCAAATCAAAATTAGTTTTTTCTTAATTTATTATTCAAATAAAAGGATTTATACTTTTGTATTCAAATGTTTATGTTTCTTCAATCAGTATTAAATATAATTAAATATTTATAAATTAGCTAATTTCTAATTACAGACAATTACCTTAATTATATATATTTAGTAATTACATTAATTATACATTTTAACATAATATATTTACCTTAATTTAAAATAATCTTACCTTCCTTTTTTAAAAAAATATCTATGTCACAATTATCTTAATTAATTCAAATTAGAATATAAACAGGTTGAAATTACGTTAATTATTATAATTATTTAAATGGATAGGGATGTTAATTTTGGTGAATTTGAAGGAATAATTAATTTCTTTCTATTTAAAATGCTATTTATAAAGAAAAGTGAATGAAATTTTTTTGGTATATTTCCATAAAAATAAATGAATATTGCGTATTTCTTTTGGTGATTTGAATATTTGTAATTAATTGAATATTGCATATTTAAGTCAAATTAATCGTCCATTTTAAATTTTTGTCCATTAAAATGCTATTAAATTATTTTGAATTGGCAACATTTGTAATATATAAATAAATATTGTGCTAATAAATGAACAATTTAATATGGATATAATTTAAATGGACATTCCAAATATATAAATTATATATAACTATTACATGTAATGATTTTAATTTTAATTATATATAATTAATAATAGGTTAACACCAAATCAAACGACTCCCAATTGATGACGCAAAATTTAGTTTATTGAGTAAAATCATACGAAAATGATCACATTTGCTTTAAAGCCTAGTTTAGAATATCCTCTTCATCCATATTCTTATTTCTCTCATGAATTATTTTGAATCTGTACATACAAAAAGAATAAAAATCTTAGTAGATCAAATTTAAAGCAATAAAGAAACAAAATAATAAAAACTTAAATAAAGAGGAAGTTAATAGCAAGCTGTGACCTTGAGCACCATCTTCACCTCCATCCTGAATGACATTATACTAACCATCTATTCTAGACTATATACTAAGCAAAAACAATATAAACAAACAAACAAACAAAAAGGGAACAATAAAACATAAAAGTGAAAAAAAAAATAGAAGTTTCTCAAATGGAGAAAATGCAAAAATCAAAAGAAAAAAAAAAAGAAAAATTACCTAACATATATGCATCTCAATTTGATAATATATTTTCTCACCTTAACAAAGACATGGAGAAGACAAAAATAATAGACAAAATCAACGCAATGGGAGTGATTGTTCAAAATATGTAACAAAAAAAATATTGTCATTGGAGAAATGAGAAGAAAGTTTGAGTCTCTTTTGAATATGCTTCCCATTTTCATTTATTCTTTCCTTGATTACCTTTTATTCTTTATTGTTGTTTGAATTGCAAAATAGAAACATTAGGTACTAATAATTCCTGTAATTGTGTATAAGGGGTGATTGTGAAATTGTGCTCCATTAGAATATACAATAAAAATTAATTCTCTAATTTTGCTTGTCATAATTTTTCATAAATTATTTTGTGTGCAAATAATTGTGTAACATAATTATCCATAAATTAACTTGTGTGAAATGAATGTGAGGCCGACATGTAAGCAAAAAATAGAGGGAAACGTTTTGGTGTTGTCAAGTGGGATAAGATTCTATGTGAAATTGCTTCAAAGATTGACACGTGGAACTTTCCTATTTAATATGGATATAATTTAAATGGACATTCCCATTACATAAAGAGAAAATAAGTTATGCACTAACAGTATAAAACATTTTTACATTGTCATTCATTCTCAAACCACCATATATGGTAAGTTTATTAACTTTTATAATAAATACCTTAAAAGCCATACTAACGGTAATTTTTGATTGCTTGATAGTGTAAAGGTTTTTACACTGACATTGTATGACTATTAAACTCTTATATAAATTATATATAACAATTATATGTACTGATTTAATTTTAATTATATATATTTAATAATACATTAACACTGAATCAAAGGGGCTCCAATTGATGAAGCAAAATTTAGTTTTTTGAGTAAAATCATACGAAAATTATCACATTTGCTTTAAAGCCTAGTTTAGAATATCCTCTTCATCTATACTCTTAAAATATATAGTAATAATTATACACAAGTATCTTCCCAAATTATACTTAAAATATATAAAAATAATTATTTAGGACAAAATTAGGTGAATGTAAGTAAAAAATTATTGATTAACTTTATAATTTTTTATGAAATAAAAAATACTCGTTAGTTTATCGTTGATTTTGAAAATAATTAAGGAAACTATATATATTATTCTCATTAGTTATTAACAAATAATTAAGTCAAATGATCAATAGAATTTTTAATTATAATTAAGGTAGTTATTTAAAAGGTAGGTATTTAATAGAATTTTCAAATTCAAAATTCAAATATAGCTATTTAAAACTCATTAATGTAATAATTATGGTCTATAAACGAACCAAATATTTATGAAATACCATATAACGACACGTGTCATCCAAACCTTGAAAGTTATTCTTGATTCGCCACGTGTAATCTAAACCTATGAATGAATTCTCAAATTTATTTATAATGATATGTTGATATATGGAGAAGTGTAGATATCCATAGATATTTACTAAAAAAATAAAAATAAAAAGCTTAAAAATAGTTTAAAAAATATTTTAATCATTATTTTTAATTATTCTCACAGTTTTTTTAAAACATAGTTTAAAGGCCAAAAATTTTTTTTAAAAAAAGAAAACTTTTGTTAATTAATAATGGACTAAATTACTATTGTAGTTATTATTTTTTTAAGAAATTCTATTTTTGTTCTTTATCTTTTAAAAGTTGCATTTTGATCCTTTATGTTTGAATAAAGGCTCAAAATTGTCTTTTTGTCAGTATAAAACAGTTAATAATTTAAAGATAATGGCGGTTAAAAATTGCCACAAAACAATCTCTTTTTTTCCCCTCTTCCTTCGTTACTCTCTCAGTTTTCCTCCCCTTCTCTCTTGTGTCTCTCTCCTCTGTTTCACCTTTCCAACAACTCGTCTCTACCCTTCACTTCTGCCATTGCAACGACGTCACCCACCACAAACTCAACTAGCAAAACCTCTTTTTGGATGACGCAGCCTCAAGCTATCCAACATTAGCCTCTTTGTGTTGCTGGAGTGCCTAAAAATATCTCCACGTTGCATACAACATGCTGATGTATACTGCACCGTAAATCTTCCATTGGAGTGGCACCCTTCATCGTCAACTGTCAACCATGGAGCTTGTGAGTGCTGAAATTTTATGTTAAGATCACGTTATCTTTTGTTTGAATTTTGAAATTGATTGCTATTGTTATTCTTTGTTTTTGGATCAATGGTTCTGATTCCAAATACATGATTTTTGGAAGCTTTTTTCTTGTATTTTTCCCTTGATTCATTGGTTTTTTTTATTTTCATGAAACTGAACCTGTTTGTTAGTTTGAGCTTTTTTTTAATCAGTAAGACTGAATGCCTGAATTAATTTTAGCTGATGAGTTATAAGCCATGGTTGATTTCATTTACACATTTCTATAGTTGACATTTCTGGTAATAATTATCCCTTTATTTTCTAATACAAAAATGTGAAAAGAGTTAGATTTGTGTTTTTTTTTGTGGGAGGGGGGGGGGGGTGGTTCCAATCAAAATATGGGAAAGTTGTCATTGATCCAGATAGGTTACCATGCAACCCATATACCTCCACATCCTCTTTAACATGAACTATGCTACATGAAAACTAGTCACCTCTAAATGATTCTGATTTCAAGAGTTGTTAGTGAAGTGGTTTCGCTAGAGTGAGAAAAACAAAATGAGGAGAGAGACAAGATAGAGAGGTGGGAAGAGGAAAGAAAAAAAAATTGTTTTGTGATGGTTTTTAACTATCATTATCTTTAAATTATTAATGGTGTTAGTTTTAGATTGACAGAAGGTCAATTTTGAGCCTTTTCTAAAATATAAAGGACCAAAATAGAATTTCTTAAAAAGATAAGAGACTAAAGTAGTAATTTAGCCATTAATAATTCTAGCAACACTCTATCTGACACTTTCTCTACTATTGGCTAAAATTTGTTGAAAATCACAAAGTTTGATAGAACTCACTTCTAAATCAAGAGAGATAATTATAAACAAGTATTGGGACCCACTAAATGTGTGATTTTCAATAAATTGTAGTTAATAGTAGAGCAAGTGTTAGAAAGAAAACGTAAAAGAGAATATTGCTAACACTCCTCTTACTTAAAAAGTCATATTTAGGTCCTATTTGAATAAGTACTTACATGAGAAAAAGATAATAGCATAAAAGGCATTGAACTTTTTCATAAACTAAAATCAACTTATACACATTAGTTTTAAGAGAAGTTAATTGTAAGGATATTTTATAAAAGTTAGGTGCATAAGTTGATTTTAACTTATGCGAGAAACTCAATTCATTTTGCCTTCTTATTTTCTTTTCTTATAAGTGTTTATAGAGAAATTTATCCAAACATGACTTTAGAATAATTTCTAATTGGTTGATAGTGTAAAAATTTTTACACGAAAGATACATAAAAATTAAATTCATAATTAAAATACAAAAATGAATAGTATATTGACAAGCTAATTTATAAGATAAAAAGTTTGATCAAGTAAAATCACTAATAGATTAGTTAAAATATCAGGAAAAAATAGATTAAGTCAAAACTTATCTCATAAAAATTTTAAATAAAATAAATTTTCTAAATTAAAAAATATTTTCATTATTCTTCATTTATATAATGTGAGATTTATTCTTATTAAAACTTTTGAAATGTTTATAAAATATCCAACAATCTTCCACGTATTTCAAATTTTTAAATAAATATTTGAGAAAATTTAAAGATTTTTTTCCTGAATTAATATCATGGGTTCAAATACATCGAATCTAGTTTATCCTTTTTTTTTTGTTTTTTTTTTAAACTATAGAACAAACCCTTGATGGATAAAACATAACATAAGTTGGTGAAGTAAACTTCTATGAACCAGAAACACTAATTGATATATATTAGACTATTAGAGATCTATTAATTACATTATCCCTCCACAATTTCTGCTTTTGATGCTATTTTGGGCTAATAAGTCATGTGTGTGCCTGATAATTTCCGAGTTTCACAGATATTACGGTACAATTTCATATATTCATCCCCACTTATTGACATTAAGTAATAAAGGACGTGAGAATCATTAAAAACCTCAAACTCAGCCTCCTATTAAGTGCAATCTAACACTTCTTATATCGTAGCAAGAGACAAAATTAATAGTGTTAATAGAACTAATAAGTGACTTATTATTAATTGTATGCGAACCTTCTTTATATAATTTTCAATCACAAAAGTTAGGTTACCATTACTATTATAATTATCAAATTAGCCCAAGTCTTATACCCTCAATGTTTTACTCACTAGCTTTTTTTTTTTTTGTGAGAAACCCGGTTAAATTAATTTTGACCTCACAAAATTTAGGGATGCAATCCTCACATTTAGTAGTTACTTTACAAAATTGTTAAACATTCATATACTTCTTTGTTTTGCATTATAAACTTTATTTGCTTTCACTATTGCCATTTGACAATCACAACGTATAGATAGGAAAGGCACATATTTCTTTCCATAAAAATTATTTTTTGTAAAGTTTTCTTAGTTAATCATGCCAAGTCAAGAGTAATAAACTTGAACTCTATGTCGTAGATCGGGTTATACAATTTATTTGAATGACTTTCAAGCAATAGTATTTCTTCTGAGGATAGAATAGATTCACTTGTTAATTTAATCTTGTATGAATCAAATTTAGTTAACATCACTTTATCATTTTAATATAGCGGGAACCCCATTATACATAATACCATATTTTTTAGTATCTCTAAAGTATTTCACGAGCACAAATTTTGTAGTGATTTTGACTAGTTTATAAGACAAAAAATTTGATCAAGTAAATCAATAGATTAAGTCAAAATATTTTTAAAAAAGAGACATTAGACAAAGTCAAAACTTATCACATTACAATTTTAGACAAAATAAAATTTCTAAATTAAAAATAAAATTGTTTTCATTACTCATAGTTTTTTAAATTGAATAAATTACATTTAAACACCCTGTGTTTTTCTCGAATTATGCTTGATACCCCTCCAAATTTTGAACCTACAAAAAACTCCTTAATTATTTGCTCTCGTTTACACTGTGTACCCCTCCTCTCCAAATGTCGTTTAAGACGTTAAAAGAACTTTGCACGTGAGGAGCACATGTGCCTTTAATGAAAATTTATTCCAATTTTGACTCTTCTGCTTCATATAAGAACATCTCCAATGCCTGTTCTTGTTCAGTTCTTAAAGTTAAGAACCTATTTATTACTTGTTTTTCCCATTAGAGCACTTCTACGTGAAAAGTCAGTTGTAAGCAACTCTAAACACCATTGCTTATATAAGCAACGGTTGATTAACATTAAAAAACAATTTTTGGTAGTCCCAACAGTGTAAAAGTAACATAATAGAGAAAGAAAATAATAGAAATGAGATTAATTGTATGACCCACTAAAATAAATTAAGAACTCTGTCAAAAACTTTAGCATTGGAATAAAATTTTGTTAAAGCTCTTAAATCTAATGTGGCATTGTAGGGTCCACAAAAATCAGTTTAAGAACTCATTTATTATGCACTCTAGCATTGGAGATGCCCTAACCCACGCGACTGGAACACTTCAATAAAGTAGGCAAAAATTGTTTGCTCCCATCTCCAGCAGCTCGTGGCTGGTTCGCTGAAGCGAAAAACGGAGGCTTAGATGCGTGGGTTTTGTTAATCGAAGTTATTGGGTGGTTCAAATAGCAAAGGCAACCCATTCATTACGTTTCTTGCGAGCTTGTATCCAAGAACAGGGACATGTTGCTTCCTTGGTTTCACTACTGAAGAAATTATTGAATCAAGAGGTATGGATTTTGATTTGTTTGTAGGAAAAAAAAAGTGAATGCAACAAGTTCAGTTTGCAGCTAAACATGTGCAGGTGTAGACTGGTGCATGTGCAGAGGAATACTTGTGAAGATGAATTATTGTGCAGATGAATGCAATGTGCAAATGAATTACAGTGCAGAAGAATGTATGTGAAGATGAATTGCACTGCAGTAGAATGCAATGTGCAAATGAATTACAGTGCAGAAAAATGCATGTGAAGATGACAACATATGTGCAAAAGAATGCATGTGAAGATGACAGTATATGTGGAGAAGAATGCAAAAGGAACATGCATTATTATGCAGAAGAATGCATATCAGTCGAATGCATTTCTCATAAAAGAATGTATTTGCATACAAATTTTATACAAACAAGTTATGGTTATAAAAGTTTAGGGTATAGACTGCATAAAAAGAATGCAGAAGAATGCTTATGCATAAAAAAGTTTAGGTGCATGAAAAGAATGCAAAAGTCACATTCAGTTTATGCAAATAAGTTATGGTGACAGACACATATACCTGCACATATCATATACACACACAGAGTCCAATGACCAATATCTCAGAAACAGTTGGAGGTAAACACAGTCCATAACTAACACATACACACAGACTTGCAAATTTCAGTCCGTACCCCCCTACTCTCACACACACAGTCCACTAACACATAGTCCCACAGTCCAAAGACATCACACACACACACACAGTCCACTGACAGACAGTCCCACAGTCCAAAGACATTACACACACACACACACAAACACATTACACATACACACAGTCCCATAGTCCAAAGACACACTCATAGAGTCCAAACACATTACACATACACACACACCCCTGCACATATCAGTGTTATTCACACACACACACACACACACAGCATTTTAGCTTGCTCGCACACCTACACACACACACAGAGTCCAATTACTGACACACTCACAGTCCAATTACACACACACACACACACACTCACTCACAATCCAATCACTCATACACACTCACAGTCCAATTACACACACACACACACACTCTCATAGACCAATTACACACAGCTTACTCACAGACCTACACACACACATACAGTCCAATTACACACACACTCACCGACCAATTGCACACACACACTCACAGAGCTGCACACACACACACAATCCTATCACACACTCACACAGTCCAATTACTCACACACACAGCATTTTAGCTTACTTGCAGACCTGCACATTCCAGACACAAATTACACACACACAAAGTCCAACGACCAATGACACTCAAACCTGCACATATCAGTGTTACACACACACACACACACACACACAACTTGCATTTTAGCTTGCTCACAAAATGCACATACCAGACACTTATCCCTACACACGCATAGAAAGACCAATAACTCCCACACACACCTGCACATATCAAACATACTCACACAAGCACACAGGTTCAGTTTCAAACAAATTATTTGGCAAATAGCAACTACCATCGAACAAGTCTCTATCGCAATTGCTTCTCAAGCTCAATTCAAAACGAAATTTCATACCCTAGCACCGCTCAATGTCTTTCACCCATTTCTCCAAAGCCCAAAACCTATGACAGCGTTCTCCCCTCAATTCTTTCGACAAAATTCAATTCCTCCATTTAGTAAAAGGGCAAAATTGGGTTCACAATAAAAAAGAGGGTTTTTTTAGTCATTTCAATTTTGGCAATAACAGAGACTTCACCAATCTCGTTAACGCTGTGTTTGATAGGGAGGAGAGAAATAGAGGGAGAGAAAGTAGGTAGAAGAGAAGAGAAGAGAAGAGAAAAGAAATAGGTAAGAAATAGAGTAGAAATAGAAGTTGTTTGATTAAAAAGAAATAGAGAAGAAATAGAGGGAATGTTTGCTTTTTGACTTTTGAGGATTTGGAGTGAAAGAATAAAATTACATATATAACTTTTATAATTCGGAATGATATAGAGAAAATATATTCGAATATGTGATTGCATATTCGAATATGACATATCCATATTCGAATATGTGATATGCATATTTGAATATTTCATACACTGCTTGTCCAATTTTTTGATAATATTTTTTCAATTTTTTGAAAAAAAATATAGATATATGCAGTGCAGTACATGCAAGCTATTATTTTACTTCAAATTACCATACCCAACTGTAATCACTCACGATATTTAACACCAACTTTCATAAAAATTATAAATTTTCAACCAATAATATACAGAGTAACAAAAAATAACAAAAGGTAGAAGGTAATATATATATATATATATATTAATTAGTAAATATTTATATATTAGTAATTGTTTATATATTTATTTAATTTTAAAAATCAAAATTTTAATTTTAATATGTAAAACAAATATTCAAATGCGTTCTACATATTCGAATATGTATACACATATTCGAATATTGTGTTCACATATTCGAATATGTGAACACAATATTCGAATATGTGTTTTATATATTCGAATATGTAAAACACATATTCGAATATATGTTTAATTATACACAGTCTTTGCAAAAGAGCGAGGGTATTATCGACAGCTTGTAATCAGCGTTGCATTTTTTCGCACTTTCGCGCATATTTGCGACGATTACTTTTAGCGTGGGACCCACCTAAAATTTAAAAACTTCCACGCTATTTTGCTTGCACCAAACGAACGGAAGTCGATCATTTCTACACACTTCCGCGCTCTTCTCTTCCTCTCTTCGCCATTTCGTCGCCACCAAACACAGCGTAAAGGACGTAATTAAACAGAGAGATATCAGGCAAATATCGCAAAAACACAGGGTTCTGATTGTAATTTACTTTATTAAATTTATAAAAAAATAGTCCATATATTAATAGTGTAAAAGGACACTGTCATCCAATCATTAATATATATGATTAATTTATTGGCTTTTTATAATAATTATCTTAAAAATTATACTTAATATGATTTCTAATTAATTGCTGGTATAAAATTTTACAATGTCTTGAAAATTACACTCTAAATTTATTCTCATTTAACATATTTGAAATACTCAAAAAACAATCAACAGTGTTAGCAACTCAGCATTCTCAAGCGAACTTAAGATGGTGATATCAATGATTGTTACTTCATCATCACCCCGTGTCCCTTTCCATTCCTCCCAAGCTGTGTTGGTCAAAAATATTATCCAACCAAGCCCTGCATTTCTTCTCACTGCCATACAAGCTTGTGAATTCTGTTTCTGAAGGAGGTCTTTATTCACTTTGCTTAAACTCTGAAGATAACTCTCAAGCCAAGGTTCAGGACAAGGCGCTAGCCTTTTCAACTACCTTCTACTTCCTTTTGTTCTTCTTGTTGTCACCTTAAGGGAAAAGGAAAAACAGAAAGAAAAATGGGCCCAGTTAATTTATGTGGAAATTTTTACATTTATTTTATTTTCTTTTATTTTCTATTTATGGTAAAATGGGTTGCAGAATATCACTTTCTGAATGTCGTTGTTTTCTTTTATTCTTTTTCGAGTCGGTAGAGGGTGTTGTTTGTTGGCCTTGAATTTGCATGGCTGTTGAACAAAGATTTCTATGTGACATGTGACAAGCATTTTTCCCTTTTTTTTTTTTTTAATTTATAATGTAGGTATGTGGTTGTGTTGATGGTTAATCCAACTTATATGATTCCATTTGCATGAGTTAGTTGTTTGGGGTGCACTTAGTGACACGTAGAGGTCTTCCTAGTGTTTACTTTTTTTTCCCCACCAAGACTTACATGAAGATAGCGTGTCATAGACATGTTAGAACGAAATGAAACATAGTATATGAGTTTTGTTGAATGTTTGGTGCATTTTAAGAATAAAACAGAACAAGAAATGGGTTTAAAAGAAGAACATAATATAAATATAATGTTCCAGTCTATTCTGAATTCAACTAAAAAGAGATTATAAAACTCATTTATGTTATTCTCTTTTCTCAGGAATTTGGATTGGAATGGCTTGTTCTCCAGCGATGGGAAGTGCCTTGGCAATGGCAAACAGTTTCGTTAACCTCTCTCTTGTGGATTGGGGTGCATTTTTAATAGCTATCATGATTTCATTTCTAACATCAAATAATGCAAATCTACTTATAGGAACATGTCACATAGAAAAATAAAACTTATGACCTATGGCTGTAAAATAGTTTGTATTTAGTTATTTTTGACATTCTTGCAAGTGTTTGTTTGTGTTGAACTTTTTGAGCCATTAATGTTTTTTCCCAGATAGTTTTTGTGCTTACAGGTTTAGTTGAGACAACAGCTGGGCCATATCTAGTGATTCTTCACGATGAGCTAAGTTTCGATGAGAAGGTATATACTCTTTGTGGATCAGAGTTTGTTTAGGCATTTACTCTCCTGTGCTTCTGCAAGTTGTAAGGGGGGACTGCTTTAAGTATGTTGGGCTTGTAGTTCAAATACGTAGGGAAGTTGCTGAAATAGGTCCACAGATCAGAACGAGGTGAATTGGTAATAGAAATATAGATGAGAAGAAAATACCAACATGTGACTCATAATCTCCAAAAAAATCACAATACTGAATATTAATATAGATGTAATAAGTTTTATATATATCAAGTATTTGGATCTCCAATTGTGGGAAAGTTATTGCTGTTTTGGTTTATAATGATTTAAAGCTCATCGATTTTGAACAGTTCTAAAAACGGTATTATGATATGCTCAATTATGTAAAAATTAACTAATAGATCTGTTAGAGGCTTAGGGCCATTTTTGTTCAAATTTTAGGTTCAGGACTTCACCTCCCCTCCTTCTTTTTAATATGAAAAATATGTGTTAGTAAATATATATTATGTGTGAAAATTTTAAGATTTAGCTAGCCAGAGGTACTTGCTTGATTTCAGTTATTCTATAATGTTTTATGAACTGTCGATCGTTATTGGTACACATTCTCTTATGCTTTCTTAATCTCACTGCAGGTTTCCAAGCCATAGCTATCATCATTAGTGCTGCTGGTTTGCTCTTGCTCACCTCACTCCTGGAATATTTCCACATAAAAACAAGATAACAAGATGGCAATGGAAGATTTTCTTTCTTGAACATTTGTTGGGTACATGAAGATTACAGAAATTTTATTTTAGATTTTTTGGATTTATATTAGAGTAAGAAAAAGACTGAAAAAAAGAACTTATTTTTCTTTTGAAACTATCAATTGTTCCTCCATCCAGTTGCTCTGAAGAACATAACAGAAATTTGTGACATCTCTAGGGACTGTTTTGGGGATTTCATATGCTCAAACTCACAGCCTTCTCACTCCCATTAAATCTTGGGCCTTTCTCTACGGAAGATGGAAGTCCAGTATCCAACACTAATACATTTTAAGCGGACCTTGATCTAGTACAAGTTTTCTTAACCGGCTGTTCAAATTATCGTGCCAAGATAAAACTAAGACACAGAGCATCTGAATTTGTATGTTACGTGTAGTTGTGTATATCATCACAACACTTGTATGTAACTTGGTTGGCAAGTGGCAGCTTGCTTGTTGCTTCCTCGCGCGCCATTAGAGGATAAAATATATTGAATAATGAGTATCAAAATTGACTAACTGGTCTTGTCCCGAAAGCTAGCTGCTTCATGTTTGTTCCTTGATTCAATAAATCTAACTGAAAATGTGTCGAACCTTGCTGTGCCTGATATATCTTGGTTCCATTAATCGAATATAAAAAAAAAATGATCTTATATGATTATATCTCACTTTTGTTTTTAGCTTTTATTATATATATAAGCGTGTTAAAAATGTATCCTAAAATTAAAACCGACAACTTTTTATTTCTTAATTTTGTGTTCACAAAATATTTTTTTGATAAATTCTTGACTGTTTTAATTCAAGATCAAATTACACTTAAAAGCAGTGTTAATAAGCTGTATGGTAATTTTATGTAGAGATTAATCTTTTTATCCAAGTTTGAGATTTTATTTGCTAAAAGCTTTGGATTATCCTATTTCTCTTGATTGTCATTGTATTTGTTATATGCATAGTTTTGAAAATCAGATCGGACTAGCCTAATTGATTGGTCTGGTTGAGAATCAGTTGTTAACTCAAAAAAAAAAAAAAAACCGACCGGTACTATAATACTTATACCTGCACCCATCTCCATTAAAATTTGCGGGTAAATACTCGCCCCCAAATCCATCTCCAATAAGCGAGTATTTACCCTACTCATTTATGGATATTTTTGCAGGTGTCCATAAGATCTAGATACACTTTGTCATCCCTAAACCCAAGTCAGCCTTAAGAATTGCACCATATGAAAGGTTGCTTTGCAAGCGGTGAAAAAATAATGCCGGCATTGTATTTTAAAAAAAAAAATGCTGGCAGAGCCAATTTTGTAAATTTGGGAAACATTTTTCAAAATATGTTGAGTGCAGTTTTACATTAAAGGAGATGAATAATTCTTTAATTTAGTTGTTTAGAAATTATAAATATTGGTCAATTTACTCCTAAATATTATAAACAAAAAGTTTCTAATTTTCATAAACATCATTTAATTTAGTTCCTGAAATCAACATTATCAGTTAATTTGATCTTTAACATTATAAAACCAATCAATTTAGTCTTTGTTTATTAAGTATCAATTTGGTTTATAAATTTGATAATCGTTAGTCGATTTGATCGTTGGTGTTAAGGATCAAATTGACTGATGCATACCATAGTGAGAGATCACAATGATTGATAATTATTAAAGTCAAACATCAAATTGACCAATCTTTAATATTAAGGATTAAAATGACTTATAGTTTTCAATTCTAAAGACTAAAATTTCTTTTTATAATTTTAAAAATTAAATGACTAGTAACTATAATTTCTAATGATTTACCCAAAAGAATTTTAAATGCTTTGTAAAAGAAAATATTCCTTCCACTATATTATTAAATTTAAATTACCTTAGTCTTTTTTTTTATTTGACTCATTCTATTTAAACTTGAGTCTAGTAAGATCATTATATAATATAGAATTTATTCTTAAACCCATGGATGAATCCATTTCACCCACGTAGAATAACTTTAGTTTTTTGTTAGCCCATTTAATGAGGGGGTTTAAAAGCTCTCTACTTACACAACCCCCAAATAAAAAAGGGTTGGGGGGAGGGTGGGGGGTGAGGGAGTTGTTATTCTCACATTTTTTTTTAATTTCACCCCATATTTTGTTTGGTTATTTTTTTGTCCAAAAATACCTCTGACTAAAACATGTTTTTGTTGTACAAAATACACAATGAAAACGTGTTTTCGTTATGTATGGAGGTCTCACCCCCTTAACACAACAGAAACATGTTTTCATTGTGTATGAATCCAAAATATATAATAGAAATGTGTTTCCATTGTGTATAAAGGAATTTCGTTGTGTATTTCTAATTTAATAGTTTATATATTTAAAATCCAATTCAATGGGCAACTTTTTTTTGACACATAAGACAAAACTTTTAATGATTCACTAACACGTGAATAGGGCACACGTTTGAATCGGTGTGATCTAGACCCTTGATTTCCTGTGTGCAATCTTGATTGTTATTTTTTTTTCTGATGCACAAGACAAAGCTTTTAATCAGTTAATGACGCGTGAACATGACACGTATTTGAATTGGTGCATTTTGGACCCTTGATTTTCTGTGTGCGATCTTGACTATGTATATATGTGGGCTTTATAGTCCTATGGGCCTTTTAAGTTTTAACCCTAGCTCACATGAACAAGAGTTGAATAAGATAGAGCTGACTCATTTGACAACTCTAACTATAAGTGATGAATTTCTTTTTTTAAGTTTTAATGTAATTATATTTTAAGGACTCAAATTTGAGATTATTGATTAACTTAGAATAATTTTATGCTAATTAATTTACATTGTTGATGATACTATTACAAATTATGTCCTTCACTTTAATTATATTTATAATGTTATAATTAACACAAAATTGCTTATATAATTAAAGTGAAGCACTTACCTTATTTGAAAGATTGAGAGCATCTCAAAATTTCTTCCGACAGGAATGTCCTTTCTATCTTTCCAATAGAGGGGTATAGGGGAAAATCAAAATTGAGCAATGTGTTTCGATTGGAGTTAGTAAACTTAGATTCAGAAGACTTTAATTTTACAAACTTAATTTTTGGTAGAAAAATGAATTTGAAGTAAAGTGATTCGAAAACTCATATGCAAAAATATTTTGACAATATGAGTATAGCTTAGATAAAATTAATTAAAACTATTTTTGAAAGAATAATCATCTGAAGGATATATATTTTATAAAAAAATTATTAGATATGCAAAACGTTAAACATGCTAAACGAATTATCATAGGAAAGTAAACCAAAAAAAAAAAAAAACTGTTGCAGAAACAACAAATTCTTGCTTTTCACTCAATTCCCTTAATTTGGGGACAAAATCATGGTCAATTGCCATAAACCAAAAAAATAAAATAAAATGCCAAACATTTATATTTGTCAACAAAACATGTTTGGGATAACAATCCTTCTATTGCACACGATAAATGATTGAATGGTCACCATAAATTTGTCACTGCCGTACTAGTGAGCTCCTAATACTGCTAGTCCATAGAAGTATGATGCCAAACCGACTTAGCACTTGTATACAGAAATGTCATTTCAATGATCACACAAACTTTTTATTTTTTCTAGTGTCAATTTGACGAAGTACAAAATTAAGCATGAAATTAGAATTTAAACTTGAAATTTAATTGTGACATTTTTTTTTATAATTGAAATCACATTAAGCTCAATTCCATGGAATTAAATTACAACTGAAACTATTCCCAATTCTTATTTTCGACCCTCTTAACTACAACTTCTAACCTTACATTTACATTATGTTGCACAATTGTTTTCTTTCCCCCTTGTTTTGATACTCCCACAATGATTGTTATTGTCATCACCATCACCACTACATTCAATGTCATTGTCACTATCACCATCGTTACCACAACTATCGCCACTCTCACTTCCTAGCAGATTGTCATCATCAATATCACTATTCTCACTACTATTATTAGTATCGCCACCACTATCATTGTCTTTCAACACTCCTCCACCAACATTGCTATATAGCCACCACTAAATCACTATCCCTATCAACATTTTTATTGTCATCACCATCATTACAAGAAAATCAGCTAATATTGGTACACAACCCCCTTTCTCTTCTTTATTCTCTCATCTTTTCGTTTTTTTCTTTTTATTTTTTCTTTGTTGTCGAATAAAGTGTTTATGTATAATTAAATAATTAAAAAAATCGTGGTTAACTAGAAGGAAAGACTCCACTAAAAGTAGCCATTCAGATTTTTTGACGAAGATTAATTATTGGCAAAATTGATGACTACTTCACACCAATAATGTGACCCAAATAAAAATAACTAGAAAAAAAAAGTTTTTTATTCCCGGGTGACAAGCATACACTTGATGGCTTACTGTTTTCCATTTTTGTCCACTGATAAAAATTGAGTGAAGTTTTCTCGAGAAAGTAATGAAACACAAAACAAATGAATTTATTACTATAAGGTGTATATATTTTTGTATAACTTTTAAGTGAGGCCACAAGTCATCATGCCCATGAGGCAACTCGGCATTAATTTGCTGTTGTTTTTCATAAAACTTTACTAATTGGACTTTGCCCCCTTTATTGAGAGTGTTGGCAACTTGGCAGTGCGCTACACACGTAGAAAGAGGTATAGATGTTAGGGTTTTGAGAGTTTGACTCAGTTTTAAACTTTGGTTACACGCTTGGGAAGCAAACCCTAGGTCAAGGAACAGACAAAAATGGTTCCAACCGAGGGCTAGACTTTGGGGAGCTTCACTGAATTTGGAGTCCCAAGTTTGCCATTTGACTCGGTGAAAAATTTTCATTAATTAGTGGTACGGTATTTGCCGTCCACCCGAAAGACATATTTGGCAAAGCCAAGTGCACGTGTGGGGTTTTAAAGAAAATTTAAGACCCTTTTTAAGGTCCATTGCTAAAACCTATTTGGTTTTACTAAAAGCAAGAAATTGAGAAATCCCATAGTTCCTAATTTCCTATTCCCAAAGTCTACAAAAATAGAGGATTAATTTGCCTCTCACAAGTTCTATCGCCACCAACCCCGCAACAGCACTTTTTCACTACTCGGTGAGGAAAGCTCAAAGAAAAACAAGGTCAAATATACGTGAAGCACAAGTCGCAGTTATATATATTTAGCTAACTGTGGTGTTAGATACCTTGGAAGTCATAAACAAATGGTTTTAGTTAAGTTAATAATTTAATACATAATGTTTCTATAAGGGCAAAGCGGTCCCCTCAACCACATTAGACTTTGATCACACGCCCGCTTGTTGTCATTTGAAATTTGACATTAACCTTAAAATTCTTCTTATTATTATTTAACGGATTCAACCTGGCAAAATCAGTGGAATAGAAGCTCTGGGAATGGAATAGAAACGGGATTTTTGGATTCTGAGAAACCTTAAATAATATAATACTTGGTGGGTCTGACTGGAATTTGCTGTTGAATTATACATTTGAGCTCTGTTTCGGAATCTGGTTCAGGTCCACGTTTCCAAATGGTATTTCAAAGTTTCAAATACTATATTAAATAAATATCATTGATTACATGGAACTTTGATCCGATGTCTTGGCTTGTAGCGGATAGACCAAAACTTTCATGACATCAAGTGTTTAAAGGGTAATTAAATATGTAAGATTATAATCCCCCCGAAGCTGCAAATTAGGCGGTTTATTGAGATTCTACCATTAAGGTCATAGTCTCAGAGACAATTTCGTACATACATTAAAAAAAAAAAATGAGAGTTAAAGTTTATTTTAATAGTCTTTTCATCTTCAAAAAGAATTAATAATCTGATAAACGAATTAATGAAAGAAATTTTTTCTTTAATCAAGTTACAGGTAAGAAATAATAGTATTTGGTTGATTTAATTCTCTTTTAATGTCAAGTACAATAATATAATTAGAATTTAATTAGAATACACTAATAATATAAAATATATTTGACACTATTATCATATAAGTTTAATGACTATACATAGTTAGTGTAAAAAGTTTTATACTGTCAACTAATCACAAATTACCGTTGTTATGGCTTTTAAGGTAATTATTATAAAAGTTAACAAACTTACCATATATTATAACTTGTGATTGAATGACAATATAAAATAGCTTTACACTATTAGTGCATAGCCTATTTTCTCTTATCATATATGATAATTTTGTATTTAGATAATAGAGTAAAAAATCTTTTACATTTTTGGACTATATATTATTTATTCTCATTATATTAAAAAGAGAAACACATAATTTTTTATTAAATATAATTAGTGTTTTTTCGAAGACAAATATAATTAGTGATATTATTTGTAAAAACATATTTTCTATTCAATATGAGGGTACCTTGTTATATGGTAAAACCCTAGTGTATTGACTTAAATGCTTAATGGCTTTAATTTCTTTCTCGGTAGTTGTTCTGTATTAAGAGCTTTGTCCTTTGCTTGTTTTCATGAATCAAACCTAAGCGATCCTCGCAAAACACACACAACTCCTTTGAAAGTCACCAGAAAAGACGGCTGATCCTTCGGAGGCAGACCCCTTCTCAGGGAGCATATAATCACTTCAAATTAACTACATGTATACTTCACTCTCACTCTCACTCTCATCTTAGCTTCCTCTTCTTTGTCTTTCAATTTTCAATATATACTTCTCATCATATTACCACCTCATGCACTTCTTTTAGGGTTGTTTTTTTAGGCCACCTCTTTGAAAGCACCTTCCACTTTTCTAGTTGTGTGTTGTTGGTTGAAAAATCTTGAGGAGACAACAAAGGATCTCTCTCTTTCTTTTTCCATATTAAGAGGGTTAGAAGAAAATAGGTTGAGATATGGAAGAGAGAAATGATACTGAGAAACTTGATGAAGTTATGCTACCAGGGTTCAGGTTTCATCCAACTGATGAGGAGCTTGTTGGGTTTTATCTCAAGAGAAAGATTCAGCAACGCCCTTTGATTATTGAGCTCATCAAGCAGCTTGATATCTACAAACATGACCCTTGGGATCTTCCAAGTAAGACACATGTATCTCTCTTGGTTCATATATATATATAACTTCTTACGCTGATCTTACCTTGGCTATGTATATATTTCAGCCTATTTTTTCTTTTGTTATTAATTAAAGGTCTCCAAAGGTATATATTATCTAACAGTTTTTGTGATTCTAATGTATGCAGAGTTGGCCACCACAGGAGAGAAAGAGTGGTATTTCTACTGTCCCAGAGACAGAAAATACAGAAACAGTGCAAGGCCTAATAGGGTAACTGGAGCTGGGTTCTGGAAAGCTACTGGGACTGATAGGCCTATCTACTCCTCAGAAGGTTCCAGGTGTATTGGCCTGAAGAAATCCCTAGTCTTTTACAAAGGTCGAGCTGCCAAAGGAGTCAAAACTGACTGGATGATGCATGAGTTCAGGCTACCTTCTCTCACAGACTCACTATCCTCAAAGTACATAGACAGGACCATTCCTGCTAATGTAAGTAACAAAACTTACCCAAACTTAATGTACTTTCTTATTAAAGTTACTTACCAGTTTTAAGTGTTTGGGATTGTGAATATCATCATTTATGGACAGCTTTAACTTGTTTTTGAACTTGCAGGAATCTTGGGCTATCTGCAGGATATTCAAGAAAACCAATTCTACAGCTCAAAGAGCTTTATCTCACTCTTGGGTCTCTTTCCCACCTGAAACAAGAACCTCTGATATCCTAACCAAAGATCAAGACAGCATCCAGTTTTGTTCAGACAACATGCCATTGACAAAGAAAACTAGCTCAGCCAGCCAGTTCTGTACTAACAATTACAATGATGCACAGCCTTTAACCACTAATAGTAGTACTACTCTTTGTCCTTTAGATGTTGCCTCATATAAATCCATTATTAACCCATTGCTTTACAAAGCCTTTGATCATTTACCCATTTCAAATGGAGACCTTAGCACTAGCTTGCTATTCTCATCTCCTTTTGAAACATCAGATACTAATGCCAAATCTACAATGGACGTTTCTTCCATGTTGTTGAACATGTCTTCATCAGTGTTTGGAGATTTTAGTAAGACTTCAGAAGATGCAAATACAAATGCAACTACAAACTTTGGTGGGTTGCAAGAGCACTGTAGTGGCTACCCAATACCATTTCTACGTGAGATGCAAACCACTTTTGGTAACCAACAATATGATAATACTAATGCATTGGTAAAGGTTCCTAATGTGAATGTGCCTCGTGTTGATGACCAAGAGTTGGAGTTGGAGACAGTACGACCCATTGGGTTTCCATTCAGTAGCATGCCTTTCAACATTGGCGATGCATGGAAGTCAAATCTGCTTTGGGATACTTCCTCTTTTCCTTGTGATGTGCCATCTAGTTATTCCAAAACCAAGTGCTATAGTTAGTCCCATTATTTTATTTTAGACAAATTAGAAGCCGTTGTTTTTGTAGCTTCTAGTAGGCAGTAACTACTGAGTCTGACTTTTTTAGCTTAGATTTCTGTTCAATTTACATTAGCACCTTATTATTAATTATTGCTTTGAAACTTTTTGTAACTTGAGGCTATATGCGAACTCAAATGTCAATGGAATAGAAATTTGTCGGCAGTGCGCCAATGCGGGAGTTTCAAAACAAGAATGAAAAGAATTAAGCAAATAAGGCCAAATAGGCAAATACCAGGCAACGTACTAGCAGAGACATGTACACATGATGACCCTAACAGGCCATTTTAATTAGAGTATTATGCGCAGTTTTCACCATCAACGTGCGAATATCTAATTGCTTACTATACACTCTAAGATATAGGTAATGAAAATGATGTAAATAATTATTAATTAACGTGAGATTAGGAATCTTTCAAAATTGGCCACGTCGTATACTAACTACCCAAACTACCCAAAATGAGGTTTGAGTCTATTACCACATTAAAACTACTCAAACTGCTCACCATTAATCCAAAGGTAGTGACTTAATATTCATTTTTGTGACTAATCGTACATAGTAATTTTCATGACTTCCTGATATGTGTTTTTTACTTTTTTCTTTTTTTGAGCTACTAATGTCAGTTCGTTTATTACTACTAAAAAGGCACATGAAGAATTTCACAGGAGTTAGACAGTCTAATAAAAAGGCCTTTAGTAAATACATTCAAGGTAAAATAAAAAAATTTATATTTTAAATTAGAAAAAAAAAAGATTTCGTATAGTTTTATCATAAAGGGATAATAATTGGAGGGAGGGGAGCTCTTTACGTTCAAAACTTGTTTCAGAAAAATTATGTTAATAGGAATATTGCTTCAATTATAGAAATTTTACGATTTCGTACTCGTGAATTTATTTCATTACTGAAAAAGCATTTTAGTGAAACTTCAACATCATGAGAGGATTCACCAAATCTTTTATTGTTAAGAAAGATAAGGGTATTATGTATTTTTTTTTTGATATGTAGGAGTATTATGTATAAGAAAGAAACAATTATACAAAAAATAAAGTGCAAATTATAAGCCGAAATTTATATCCTGCACTGTCAACTAAGACATCATTGGGCCGACATCAAGTAAGAAGTTTAAGAATTGATCAACGGCAAATTAACAAAGCAAATTATGCTATAAGTGAAGGTAGATTCCACACACACTATGACATCAACTAAGACATCATTGGGCCGACATCAAGTAAGAAGTTTAAGAATTGATCAACGGCAAATTAACAAAGCAAATTATGCTATAAGTGAAGGTAGATTCCATACACACTAGTGATTTTATATTTATGGGTGATCATGAACATAGAATGGTAAAATAAACTTTAACTTGTCTGCTTGAATTTATGAAGAAAATATTCAGAATTTTCTCATGAAGTTATTATGATAAGATTAGGAAAAATACTACAAGAATTCATGTTATTATCAACCATTACCATTCGCAACATTGACAATAAATGTGAGTTATATCGTCGTGGGCGCCTTAGTAAGGTGTAGGTGACCAGTTTTTTTTTTTTTTTTTTTTAAATTTAGTCGACAATAAAATTCTAAAATTTTCACGAAGTTATGAAAAGATTAGGAAAAATACTACAAAAATTCATGTTATTATCAACCAACTATTACCATCAGTCACAACATTAACAATAAATGTGAGAGTTATATCGTTGGCTAAGGCCTTAGTGATGTGTGTAAGTGACTAGTTTTTCTCTTTTATTTAGTCGATAATAAATTCAAATATTTCCCGCTGGCAATAGTCGGTGGTATTTTTATTTTTTTTTTCAATTTAATGTTGACTAAGCCATCGATATACATTTATTGAATATATATATACTATTAGCTGTCGATATGCTTGACCACAATCATCACATTTATTATGTTCAGTTGGTTACATTCGGCCAAGATAAGTCATCGTTTACATTATTGTTAGCCAAATCAGCGGTAATCTAAACACCCAACAACACATATATTATGGTGAATGTTGATGTGGTTACCTTCGGCTTGATCTGTGGTAAATCATCACTCCCAATATTGTGAAACTTTTTTAGTCTTTTTTCTATTTTCATCTTTCTCACTTAGCCAACTCTTTACTTCTTCTCCCTCTTCTCTTTGGCTCACCACTACCATCAGCTTGACCTATGATAAATCAGTAATTAAATTGAGTTAGTTTTTAAAAGACTTATATTCTGTTTGAAAAAACTTTTTTATTATAGGAGAAGAAAATAAGAAAGTAAAATCATTGAGTTTCTTTATAAGCTAAAATCAACTTATGTACCTTAGCTTTTAGAGAAGTTAAATGAAAAAAGCTTATATAAAATTTTAACTTGTGTAAGAAGTTTAATTAATTTTATCTTCTTATTTTCTTCTTCTATAAATGTTTATGAAGAAATTTATTCAAACAAGATCTCAATTGCTAAACTAAGTTAGCTTTAAAAAACAAAAAATTGAAATTTTGCTTCCTAATGGGGTGGTTTTTGGTTGAGTTTTGAAAATTTTAAAAATTACAACTAGTTTTTAGTTTTTAAAAATTAGTTTTAGTTTTTTGTCTAATTTTTGGTTTCAAAATAAACTCACTTTGAAATTTCTTATTTTGTTAAAATTAGTTTAAGAGTATGTTAATGCGGTGACAACGGTAGTAGTGGTGATGACAATAATGATGGTGGTGGTGATGCTGACGGTAATGGTTGTGGCGGTACCGATGATGATCGTGGCAGTGCCAGTGGTGATGGTGGTGGTAGAGTCAGTGGTAGTGGTGACATTGCCTGTGATGGTGGCAGCAGCGCTGCTGGTAGTGGTGGTGGCGGTGACAATGGTAGTGGTGATGAAGCTTGTGGTGGTGGAGGCGATACTAGTGGTCGTGGTAGTTGTGACAGCAGTGATGGGTGGTAGTTGTGGTAGTGGTGATGGTAGTGACGATGCCGGTGATCATGGTAGTTGTGGCAGCAGTAATGGTGGTGGCGGTGCCGGTGGTCATGGTGGAGATGGCGGCAGCAGTAGTGATGGTGGTTGTGGAGATGGCGGCAGCAGTAGTGATGGTGGTGACAGTGATGGTGATAATGATGGTGGTTGTGGTGGTGGTGGTGCCAAGAAAGGCTATTGTCAAATATAATAATGTGTATTTTTTTAAAAAACCAAAAACCAAATTCATAAATCCTTTTTTCTTGGTTTTGAAAATGAATGTAAAAGTGTTTTGAAATTGAGTTAAAAACCATTTCAGCTCTATTTTAGCCAAACGCGTTTTGTTTCGAAAATTGCATTTGAAAACCAAAAACCAAAAACTCGCAACCACCCCAAACAAGACCTAAATAAACATTTTCTATGTGGTGATCGGAATTGCAGTAGAGAGACAAATAAAAACAAAAATTATTTTACATGATTGTGACTTTGGAATTACAGTCAGAATTTATTAAATTGAAAAAAAATTGAAAAACCCTTTTGATAAAAAAAAAATGATATGTGAAAATTAAGTTAAGTTTGGGAGTTGGTTATCCATAAGAATGGGATGGAAATTGAACCTTATTGCACCCATAATACATCCATTAAAATGATTACCTTATAATTAATTGTGTAATTATTTGTAACTTCTAGAATATTTGTTTAACCTTAAAAATAAAATAAGAAATTAAATAGATAAATAAAAGGAAATAAAAATGTTTTTGAATTTTATTTTAACTCGGCATAAGGTTTTCTTGCTCCTACACATTCCTAGGTATAATAAGAAAATTAAAATTACTAAATTCTAAAAAGCAAGCCGCAAGTTAAACCAATACAAAAAACACGTAGACTTAAGATCACCAATTAGGTGTCCTAAATTAAATTAAGGAATTAGTAAGGTGTCAATGTACCAAAAAAAAAAGTAAGGTGTCACACCTAAATCACTCCTATTTATCAAAAATGTATTAATGGTAAATAAATAATAAGTAAATAAATGAATGAATAATAGTAAATAGATAAAATAGGTTAGAGATCACTAAATTGTCATAACTCAAATGTCTCAAATTATGGGGTTAATAAGATATTACATTTAAATAACTCATTTTTGTTGTAAAATAAATTAATTAAATAAACATAAATAAATAACATAAACATGTTTCAAATCATCAAGTTATCACAACTCAAGTGTCTAGACATCACACCTAAATCACCACATTTTATGTTAAATAAATTAGTTGTAGGAAAATAAATAAATGAATAAAAAATTAATAAATAGATAAATGAAATAATAATAAGTTCGGGAACACTAAACTATCACAACTCATGTGTCTCAAACTAAAATACAAGATTAATAAGACATCATGCGTAAATTACCCCATTTTACGTAAAACAAATTAGTTGTAAATATATTTTTTGACCAATAAATAAATGAATAAAAAATTAATAAGTAGATAAATGAAATAAAATGAGTATCAAATCACCAAATTAACACAATTCAAGTGTCTCAAATTAAGAACGCAAGATTAACAAGGCTTTACACCTAAATCAATTTTTTTAAAAATAATTTAATTGTAAATAAATATTTAAATAAAAATTAACAAATAAATAAAGTTTGAAATCATCAAGTTGTCACAATTCAAATGTCTCAAACTAAATTACGAGATTAATAAGGTGTCATGCCTAAATCACCCTTTTTGCATAAAATATATAATTTAAAATAAGTAAATAAAATAAGTTTAAAATCACTTAGTAGTTACAATTTAATGTCTCAAATTAAAACACAGGATTAACAAAACCTCACACTTAAATTACTTGTTTTTGTGAAAAATAGAATAATTTAATGGTAAAAAGATAATAATAAATAAATCAATAAATAAAATAAATTTAGGATCAATACTTAATGATTTATTTCTAGAAAGGAAATTAAATGAGATAGTAGTAGACCCATAAAACAAAGCATAAGTTCAAGTCATGTAATGAGTAATGACTAAGTAAACAAATAAATGAACTAGAAATTAAATATGCATATAAATTGTTTATTATTTATTTTTATTGTATTACCTTTTTTTTGCCATTTTTTTGTATTTTAATTCTTATTATTTCTGTTTTATTATCTCAAAATTAGGCCCTTCTGAACCTCAATTTATTCCTCGCCAATTAGCCCAGTCCAACCTGATAATTGACTCAAATAAGTGCAACCTGATAAACCCAATCGTTTTTTGACCCAAATCTGAAGTGATGGAGACAACCTTGAGGTCCCATGATGCATTCAACTGAGTAGCCCAAGTTGCTAAGTCTTTGAGACTCGGTATTACTGGGCTCCACGAATTCAAAACACACTTTAGCCCAAATAATAGAAATAACAAAAACCCAACGCACGGGCTTCAATCGCTTATTCAGGAACCCAACACTGGACATTTTCCATTCCGTCAAACACTCAACAACCCAACGAAATAACAATTAAACAAATAAATAATATATATATTGATAATATAAGTTATTTTATTACAAATTATCATATATGATAAATTTATTGTTTTTTAAAATAATTATCTTAAAAGTCATACAATTTTTGTTTTTGAATTTTGATTGATTAACAATGTAAAACTTTTTAGACTAACAATACATATCTATTAAAACATAAACAATCCTAAGAAAACAAAGACGGGGGGCACAACCCCTACGAAAGACATGAGGGGGTATAAAGACTGGTTCGGTTGGTGCATACCACACTGGTTTGAACTTTTTATTTTAATTTCGTTTGTTTATTTAATTTGTTTGATTTACAATTTTTTTTTTGTTAGATCAGGAGGTATCTAGGACTTATTTTTTGCACCCAAACTAATCTCCCATCCCACCGGGTCAGTCCCTCTGGGGGTAAAATGGTACCTCTGATTGCGACTTCATGCCCAAGCCGGGAATCGAGCCCCGAACCTTGGTTAAAGAACTCAAGCGTTAAACCACTTGAGCTAGCAACCTTCGGTACAATAATTTTTTTTACTTTCATTTTTCGTTACATGATTATAATGTAAAGAAAGTGCTTGGAGCAGGGAATGCACTCACAGAGAAAGGAACGAGACTAAGAGTTAACACTACAATCATAACAAACAGGAATCCAAAGCAACATAATAGGTTAAGGAAAAGAACTTACCTAGCCGATTTGTCTTGTTACTATTGCTGAGTGAGGAAGAAATGAGAATGGGAAGAAGTAATGGTGGAGTGTGTGAGGAATAGGGGTGACAAAGCGGCCCGTCCTGCCCTGCCGCTAGCCCGTCAAAAACTAGCTAAGGTAGGCTGGCTTGCTTATTGACAAAGGGTTGAATTTTTGGACTCCCCTGTTTAGGAGTGGGCTGGCAGGCTGACCGGTCAAAAATAGAAAAAAAAAATGAAAAATAAAAATTTAATAGTTCATTAATCCTTCAACAACACAAAGTCACAAAATACCAAATTATTAATAGTTCTTCAACAATAAAAAAAATACTAATAATCTTTCAAGACAAAGTCCTTCAACACAATAGTCAATAGAAAGTAATAATAGTCCATTAATTCTTTAACAATACAAAACCACTAATTACCAATAATATTTCAACAATAGAAAATACTAATAATTGTTTAAAACCACAACACAAAGTCACAAAGCATATGGTAATATGATAACAATAATATAGTTCCGTGAAGATACTTAGGAGTAATGCACTCATTTCGTTGGTAATATGGTAGAAAGAATATGGTAACAGTAGATATAGCTTGGTAACAATAGATATATAATAGTAATTGTTAGCACTTAGGAGTAATATAGTAATATGGTAATAGTAGATATATAATATTATTAGATTATAGTTTAGAAAGCACTCACATGCACTCATTTCAAACAATCTATGAAATCTATAATAAGAACGTGGTAGTACATATATCCTAAAACTAAAAGCAACATATAATTTAAAAAAAAAAAGACCCAACGGGCCAATTCGTCCCTTCCTGCCGGGTTGGTGGGGTGGATCGGGCAGGGAACGAGGCGTTGGGCTACTAAATTATATAACCCATCTCACCATCTTTAATTAGAGAAAGCATTGTTATCCATAATTTAAAAGATCTCACAATTGCAATATATCCTTAGTTCTTGAGTATCACCCATTATGCTGCTTACCTTCATTTCTAATCTCCAATCCAAAATTTCAACTGTAATTATGGATGTAAGATTATCCATGAATGGTCAATTCATAGAAGCATAAAGAATAAAAGCAAGCAATCAATAGAAGGATGAACTTGAATTAAGAAAAAAAAGTCTACAATTACAAGTAGTTTAGGTTGAGATTTTCCATCCCCTAACAAGAGAATTCAGCACCTCAAAGCAGTGTTATAAAACTCGGACCGGTCATCGACTCGGTTAGGGCACTAGGTCATTGGGTCAATGGTTGAACCGGAGGGTCACTAATTGAACCGCATGACTCGGTCTCTATTAAAAAATTTGAAAGTATTCATGACATGTAAATTTCATACCTATAAAATTTATTAAATTAAATTTTAATGGTCATGTGTAACTCATAAATAAATAAACAATCAACAATTATATTTAAGATGAGGGTAAAAGGACTAGAGGTTACGCATTGAGGGCAAACAAACAAAAACAAGTGAATGAAGGTTATGCGTTCATGTTAATACAAGAGACATTTATGTCATACGCATACCTACATTTATGATTTTGGTGATTATTATTATTAGTAAATAAATATTTTAAAATATGTAAATTATATTATAAGTCAAAATTTTTATTTTTTTTTCAATATTTATAGTTAAAACGACGTCGTTTAACACTTTAAAAAAAAATAATTATTTTGAATTGGTACAGATCAACTGACCGGTTCAACCGCTGGTTCACTGGTTCGACCGGCCGGTTTACCGGTTCGACCGGTTGACCTACCGAGTCAAATCGGGTTGATAGCGTATCCGGTCCAATCACTGGCTCGGACCGGTTGTACATCTGGTTTCCGGTCGGACCGGCCGGTCCGAGCCGGTTTTTATAACATTGCCTCAAAGTATATAAAAATGAAAATAATAATAATAAAAATAAATGAAGTCGCGTCCGTGGTGATGAATTGAGGTTCCACAACATTGTTTCTACAACCTTAGGTCTCCAAGAGAGAGAATCATTTCTCCTCTATGTTCTCAGCCGGTCAGCCCCAAAAGTAAGTTAAAACATTTGAAAATAATGGATTTTGGGCATATAAATATGCACGGGACAAAAATTACGTAATAAGTAATTTTATCAAACATAGTTACAGTTTTTGGCTGAATTTTGCTAGGAATCGAGACATCAATATCCTATTTTGTTAATCTTTTCCTTCAAACACCAAGCCCATTAATTGGAGATGCAATAATGATATGTTTTTCTCATAATTTTCATATATTTCTAATACTAATGAATTTATGCTTTTTATCATTTTTTTCCCTAATCAATTACTAGTTAGTTACAGAATGTGATGAAAATACCCTTAAAAGTCCACAAAATGTGGACTTACAAGTCATATATGTAAAATATGATTTATATAAATATTTAATTATTAAAATTATATGTGATATTTTCCTAAACATGTTATATTTTTTAAATTAAAAAGACGTAAGTTGTGTATGATACATAACCTACATATTAGAACGCTCCATTGACATTAAAACACTCAAACGTTGCTTAATTAGAAATAAACTCTTCTGTTGTCACAAGTCGAGTTACTACTTGTGATCATTCCCCTTTATAACTAAAGAAAAGAAAAGATGGATGCTGCATTTTTTCAAACTGACTTATTAATTGCCAAGAATTTTGGGAGGAACAGTGGGAATTAATTGTCAAGGAGCTTGTCGATTCTTTTTCAATAATTAAAGGAGTTGGTATTTTTGGGAACCAATGAGATGAGAATCCCTTAGCGTGACTAAAAATCTTTGCCCTGTTCTTAGTACGTGACAGTAACACCATTGACATGCCAGCTGGGTTTTGTGTATGTGGTAGTGTGACCCGTTTTATATCTAACCTTGCTACCTTCTTGCCCAATTTATGGAATGCCAAGTAGAATAAATGATGTTTTTTTTTTTTTTTTTTTTAATATGAGAACACATGTATCTTTACGGGAGTTAATCTTGTTGAAATTGATAAATAGTATTTATTGCAGCTTCATGCTAAAGATCACTCACGCCTTTTCATTTTCCTAATATACCTTAAAATATTTTAATTTAAAAATGAGAAATGTTACCATAACAATACATTCTCTAATACATTTTTGTTGAATATATTCTTTATTATTAACCAAAATTTATTAGAAAAATATTATTTGTACAATAATTCATATAATAATTTGTATCACAATATTTTTTTGTGTCTATTTCTTTCGTGCATATCATTTATTACATCTCATAATGATGGAAAGAGATAAACACAAAAAGTATTGTTGTACAAACAATTGTATGAATTGTTGTATTTATACCATATCTCAATTTATTATAAATTACAAAATTTGATAGGTTTCATTTATTATTTAATGAATTGTACTCATAATTTTGTAATTTTCAATAACTAGTAATAAAATGTTTATTAAAATAAGTATGTTAGAAAATAGTTTACTAACCGTGATTAAAAAAAAAAAATGTAAGCGAAAGGTTTAAAAAACTCAACTTACGTACTTTTAATTTTAAAAACATGTAATTATTTACAAAACATGCAGTGATTACCCTACTGATGCAAGCAACATTTTTTTTTCAATTAAAAAGAAAATTTTCATCTGTAGTAGAATTTCAAATTTACCTTTAATCTACAAACAAAACAGCTTAATATAATTAATTGAAATATTAATATAAAGTGGTGGATGGAGATTTAGACTTTAGTTTTAATTTTCAAATATGTTTATAAAATAAAAGAATTCAACATCTCGTGTTCGATATATATCTAAATAATAAATATGTATTATTAGTAAAATTTAATTAAAATGCATTGATAATGTGAGTTTTTTTTTTTTGATATTAACATCCAATTATAAATTATTATGTATAGTAAAATTATTGAGTTTTATAATAATTATTTGAAAAATAATGTTTAGACTGATTTCTAATTGGTTAGTTATATAAAATTTTTTATACTAATAATATATTGATATTAAACTCATTATTAATAATAATTTAAAATATATATGTATTAAACAAATTAATGTAATTTTTATGTGAAAGGGATAAAATAAACATTAACCATATAATTATACAAGATTTACAAATTAGAGCAACACATTCACATTAAAATAACACCAAATTTTGAACGTTTCTGTAGAAATGAACTTTTGCTCCCACATAATTATTATTTGACTAGTCCCCTTTACAACTAACTAAATAAAGAAGGATATGTCACATTTTTTCAATAAAAATAATTTGTTGATACTTAAGGGTATGTTTAGTTTAAAAAAGAAAGTGAAATAAAAAAAATGAAAATAAAGAAAAGAAGATGAAGGAAATTTATTAAGGATATTTATGTCATTTTGTATATATACATTTTTAGGTTATTTAGTAAGAAAGAAAATGAAAGGAAAGAAAGATAAATTTTTTCTTTTCTTTTGTTTGGTTATGTAGAAAGTAAAAAAAAGAAAATGTATATATACAAAATGACATAAATATTCTTAATAAAAAGATATATGAAAATGGGTCCTATTAACCAGTATCCTAAGGACATTAATTAAGAAATTAATAAATAATTTTTTTATTGAATATTACTTTAGGATTGCATTAAAAATCATAGTGAAGGATAAGTTTTCACTTTTCACTTTTGATTTTTTATATAAGGATAAGTTAGTAATTACAATGCACAAGATTATCTTTATGCTTCTTTCCATCCAAAATGAAAGGAATAGAATAATGCTAGCTTCACTTACTTTTTCATGGTTCTTTTCTTTTGAAAGTATAATTGAGAAGGATTCATTTTTTGTACTATTTTCTTTCTTTCCAAAATATTTCCACTTGGTTTGCTTTGCTTCAGACACATGTAAATTTATTTGATACTTAATAAGAGAAAAATAAAATAAAAGAAAGATAAATATAAATATAATGAGCCATAATTTTTAGACAATCCAAAAATACAAACACTTTATTAACATTCCTCATTTTTCTTTATCGATCTTTTCTTATTACATTACATCACTTATTATATCAATCATTTATCTTTTATTTTTTTTCCATCTCTTTAAGTATAGACATCTCTTGAGTGTCCAAGTATATTTTTTCAAGTATAATAATGATAGATAAAAAGAAAAAAATAAATATTAATAAATTAAGTGTTTAAAATTGAAAAATATTCACATATCATTATTCTTTTTTCAATTTTGGAAAGAAATGCTGGAAGCCAATTGTCAAAGGAGCTTGTCCCTTCTCCAGACAAATTGTCATACAAGCAACGGTAGATTTCTAAACTAATTAATGAGATGAGTACCTTGACGTGACTAAATACCTTTGCTCTGTGAACAAGACGTATCAGTAACGCCTTTGACATGGAGTGCATTGTAACATGAACATCTTTTATTAAGTTTCAAGTTCAATCTTTTGCTCGAAAACCTGAAATTAAAATGCCACAATAGGCAACTTAAAAATTCTTTAAATTAAAACCAAAATAAAGTAAATAAACTCAATTGATAAATTCATGTCATTTTAAAAAAAAAATTATAGCATTTTAAAGAACAATCAATCTTAAAAGATAGATATAAAGTGATTAGATTCTATTAAAAGACAGGGAAAAAAAATAGATACTTTGTAGGATTATCAGTTTTAAAAAAATTTGACTTGTCAAGTATTTAATACGCTTAATAATTATTTGTCTCTGTATATTGGTTCTTTTGAATATTAATTTTCTTATTAACTTGATGGTGACTTGTTGAGTATTTATTGTTTAAATTCCTTTTAAAAGAATAATATATGTTATTTTTATTTTTAACTTTCATATTAAAATTTTCATTTAATTGTTTAATTAGAAATTCAGCTTTTAATTTAATTATAAAATATTATTTTATTTTTATTTTTAATATTATACTAAGGATTTGATTTTCTTTTACTCAGATTAATACATTTAATAATCATAAAAAGAGTGAACATCAACAAAAATTCTTTAAACGTGAGAAAAATATGAAAGAACACCTCATTTTTGGGTGGGGAGCACGAGTGGAATGAAGAGATAAATAGAGAGAAAAAAAATAAAAGAGAAAGAATACAATAAATATAATAGATGATATGATGAAAAATAAAGAGAGAGATGAAAAAAATGAGAAAAAAAGTAACAGTGGGTGTATAATAGCAATAAGTCTTAAAAGTGCACCCTTCAATTAATCATAGATAGTATCAATTTTTGTGAATAAAGTTTACACGCTTAATCAATCTTTCACTTACAAAAATTAGTATGGTAAGTATTAGATGCATTTTATATACTATTGTTTGTGTGAATTAACTGGTGTAGAATTATTTTAACTTAATCAAATGTCTTGAGTTTAAGTTTTAGAATTACAGTTGTGTCATTATTTACCAAAAAATGAGTTTTACATTTTTAAATCAAGACATTCAATGCTTTATTATTTTTATTTAATATATTTTTTTTATAAAGTCATAGGAGGATTTGTATGAAAATTAGTAGAAGAATATAACATTACTTATAAAATCTAATTTAAGTTGAAACTCAAAATTATTAATTATTGCTAGATTTCACCGTAAGTTATCATTGACGTTTGTGTAATGGAAACAATTTCCGACTCTAGATCAGGACATCAGGGGCAGTTCGATAAAAAACAGACTGCATATACTACTGCTCCTATCTAATGATTAAAAATTTCAACGTCATGTTTACATTTAACTTTTTTTTTATTTTTAAAATGATTATTGTACATCCCAAACATATTTGACATTTGGTGAGATAAAGTGAAAGAAAAGAAATACAGATATAATAAGTAATATAATAAGATAGGAAAATATAAATAAAAATGATAGATTGTAATGAGGTGTTTATAATGGAGTGTAATTCATATATTATTATTTTCTTCTTCTTTTCTTCTTTTTTATTATGAAACAAAATACCATGCATGTTTTCTCGGCATGGATAGATCATATATGATATTTTCTGTCTTTCTTCATTATTGTGTATTGATAAATTAAAGACTAAGATGTTGCAAGACATTGGTCGGAGAGGATCCAAATTCTATGTTTCCTTTAGTAAGACAATTTTCTCTGCCATAATTTATGATCCAAAATTTTGTCTTGTCTTCTCACTACTCACTTTCTTCCTATCTTTTTCTCTCCTTTTCCCCGTCTTTATTTGTTTGATCATTCCATGAAAAATTGGAAAATATCTTACATCTCTCTCAACCTTCTCTTAGTATGACACTGTATATTACCCTTTCGGTTTGAGGTTTCTTCACAAGTGATCTCTCTCACTGATATTGCTGCGTCCATCTACTACTCAAGATTAGCTACGGCCACCATGATAAAGACAACATCCTCGTCCCTTATTCACGAATGGGCTTACGACGTTTTTATTAGTTTTCGAGGCGAGGATACCCGTACGGGTTTCACCGGAAACCTTTACAATGCCTTGTGTGCAAAAGGAATCAACGCGTTCATAGACGATCAAGAGCTTAAGAAAGGAGAGGAGATCACACCAGCTTTGATGAGGGCAATTCAAAAATCTAGGATTGCAATTGTGATATTCTCGAAAAACTATGCATCATCAACATTTTGTTTGGAAGAGCTTGTGAAGATCATGGAGTGCTTAAAACACAAGGGAAGGTTGGTTTGGCCAGTTTTCTATCAAGTGGATCCATGTGATGTGCGGCACCAAAAAGGGAGTTATGGAGAGGCACTAGCCAAGCATGAAAGAAGAATGAATGACAAGGAGAAGGTGAAGAGGTGGAGGTTTGCTTTGCAGAAAGCAGCTAATCTATCCGGTTGGCATTTCCAACATGGGTGAGTAACTCTAACTCACCACTACTCTATTACCATTTTTACTAGTTTTTGGAAAAATTAGTTGATTGGTCTTCTGACTTTATTTAGTTTTTGCATTTGACCTTTGATTTTTTTTTGTTTCTTCTACCTTTAACTTTTTGAATGTCCACGTTTACCTTTCCATTATCATAATAAAATAGACGAAATTAATTGAAAGGATAAACATGTTATTCTGGTATAAAGTGAAATGAGTAAATTACAAAAAGTTAGATGAATAAAGTCAAAATAATAAAAAAATTATTATAAAATTGTGAATACCCAATTTTATGTCTAACTTTTTTTTTTAATTTCATTTTATCACATTTTTAATGTAATTTATTTTTTTCAAAAAAAAAAGAGAGCAAGAAAAGCACAAAAATATGTAAAAGAAGAAGAAGAAGAAGAAGTCTGCAGCATCTTACTGTTTGGAGTAATGGATCCAATTCCTTTCCGCAGTATCCAAGCCCCACACGCTCTGTTAATCCTCTTTTCTTCACAATGTCCTACTCTTTGTTTTTTTCTAATTGCTATTTTGTCTTGAGTTGCTTTTTGTTAATTATTTTCTCTTTTCTCCGTTTCTCACTTTTGGGCCGCTAGATTTTGTTAATCTGGGATTTAGCCCAATACACTTTGAGATTGGATCCGTTCTGGTACATTTTAGCCCAAGGAATCATGCCCTTTGTTCCCATCAGCCCATGTTATTTTGACTCTCCTTTTTTTCTCTTCCCACTCTTTACCTTTTTCTTTTGTTTTTTTTTATTTACAAAAATATTCTTGATGGAAATTTCCATTCTATAAATTTTTTGAAAAATTTAATAACTGTTTCGTTAATTTTTTTGTAAAAAATTTTAACAACGAAAACATATTTTTGTTATATTAATTTTTTTTGTAAAATCTTTAACACAATGGAAATAAGTTTTCATTGTGTTATTTTTAAATGAATCAACGAGAACCAAAAATAAAATAAAATGAAAAGGTATAATGAGAGTGGAGAGTGGGTGAGGAAAAGAGGCACGATGAGGGTGGGAGAAGAAAAGAAGAGGCAAAGGAAGGTGGTGTCTTGTGTGGAAGAAGAGAGTAAGGGAAGGAGAGAAGAGAAAAAAGTTAAAAGAGAGGAAGATGGGGCGTAAAGAAAGGGGTAGAATAGGAAATGCAAAAAACAAATTGGGGAGTGAGAATAGAAAAAAGGGAGTGCGAATGACAAAGCCCCATGTTTTGTTATTATTTTGTCTTGGGTTGCGTTTCTTTGAGGATACATTTATTTAGACCTAGGTGACTTGGGTGTGATAATGCTTTGGGTTTCTGTTGGAAGCTGAGTTCCATGTCTGTTTCTCTTCTTCTTCTTTCTTTCTCTTTATGAATGTTATTTCCTCTTATTATACATATATATAATTCTTTTTAAATAATTAACTCATTTTCTAATTACTTTTTGATAATTTTCCTGTTGACTAAGGCTATGGTAGATTACCTTTGTATGTGGTCATGGACTATTTTTATTTACTGTTGGATTCATCTAATTCTCATGGTTATATTGTACATCCTCCACATTGGATCCCTCCTTAACTTCCCTTATTTTAGCACCATTGACTTGAAACGACAACTTGCCATCGCCGTCTCCACCCTTCCACACCTTATTTCCGTCACACCTTCCAAATTGACGACCACCATTGCACTTCCTACAACTATTCTAACAGAACATAGATCCACAACCTCGTTAAGTTCCTCCACACCCACACCCACACCAACACCAGCATTGGTACTTTCAATTTTTAGATTTCGCAGACAAAGTTGTGTGCCTTTTAGGTTTCTTAATAATGGGTGTTCAACAGTGCAAACAAAGTTGAATTCAAATAATAGGCACCACAGTCTCCTTCACGTTTACAATTGGATGCAAATCCCTCATTGAGAGTTGGGTTAATAATGAAGGCGTAAACGATGGTGGTGTAAGTGTGGGAGCTTCCATAGGCGAGGGTTCTGAGCTTGATTTGTGCAATGTTGACCAGGGCAAGCATAAGGAAGTTGCATCCAGTGACAGTGCCGTAGCTGGCATTGGAGAAGAGCATGCCAACGCTAAGGGTAGTGTTGTTGATGCACTCGATGAGGAAGATGAGGGTGGTGAGGTAGTGGAAGGAAGAGGAGGATGGGGTGTGGGAGAGGCGAATGGCGTGTTTGAGAGCGACGATGATGAGGCTGGTGAAGAGGTGCCAGCAGTGGCCATTGGGATAGGGAGGGACGTCGTCGTGAAGGTGGTGGTGTTGGTGTATCCTACAAAGTAGGGGAAGGGGCTGTGGAGGGAGTTGAGGGAGGGATCCGATAAGGAGGATGTGCAGTATAATCGTGAGGATTAGATGAATCCAATGGTAGATAAAAGTGGTCTACCATAGATCACATGTGAAGGTAGTCCACCGTAGCCTTAGTCAATTTTCCTAATTATCATTTTTTATATTTTATAAATCTTATCATTTTTCTTTTATTATTTTTATTTACGTATTAGATCTACATTTAAAATTGTATGTCTTTAATATTAAAGGTTTCACAAAATATCTTAATTATCTGCAAATGTTTATTTAATCATAAAATTCTTCTTTTTTTTTTTTCACTTTGGTCCTTTTTTTTGTTCCAATTTGATACTCTAACTTTATATCATCCAACAAGTTATTTTTTCTGATAACATGTAATAAACGGAATTAACAGAAGGGATGAATTTATGGGATGGTACAAAATTAGAAGACTGAATTGAAATAATTTTTTTTTTGGAAGATCAATGCAAAAAATTAAATAAAGTTAGAGCATTAAAATATTAATGTTGTTTATTTTCTTATTATAGATAAATTATTTCATACAACATTTATTAATATGATTTTAGAATTTTTAGTGAGTGAAACTAGACATGATTTGATCGAATTGATTTGATTTTAGACTTAAATTTGTTTTTGCACAGGTATGAATATGAGTTTATTGGGAAGATCATTGAAGGGGTCTCTAAAAAAATCAATCGCATTCCTTTATATGTTGCTAATTACGCAGTTGGGTTAGAGTCTCAAGTGCAAAAAGTAAACTCACTCCTAGATATTGAATCAAATGATGGGATTCAAGTGATAGGGATTTATGGAATCGGCGGGATTGGCAAAACAACACTTGCATGCGCAGTTTACAATTTAATTGCTGATCAATTTGAGAGTCTTTGTTTTCTTGCTGATATTAGAAAAAATTCAATGAAGCATGGGTTGGTACAACTTCAGGAAACACTTCTTTCTGATTTAGTTGGAGAAAAAGACATCAAGTTGGGGAATGTAAATAAAGGAATTCCGATAGTTAAAAGGAGGCTCTTTCAAAAGAAAATTCTTTTGATTTTGGATGATGTTGATAAATTGGAGCAAATAAAAGCACTTGCCGGTGGGCTTGATTGGTTTGGTTCTGGCTGCAAAATTATCATAACAACAAGGGATAAGCATTTGCTACATGTTTGTGGTGTTGAAAGAACCTATGAAGTTGAAGGATTGAATCATAAAGAAGCCTTTGAATTGTTTAGTTGGAATGCTTTTAAAAGAAAACTAATTAAGCCTACTTATTTGGACATTTCAAAGAGAGCAATACTTTATTCTGATGGCCTTCCATTGTCTTTGGAAATAATAGGTTTTGACTTATATGGCAAAACAAAGTTAGAATGGAAATCTGCATTAGATTCTTATGAGAAAATTCCTCATAAAAATATTCTTGACATCCTAAGAGTAAGTTATGATGGCTTAAAGGAATTTGAGAAGGAAATATTTTTGGACATGGCTTGCTTCTTTAAAGGGTACTACATAAGTGATGTCATAAACATACTATGTAGTGGTCGTGGCTCTGCCCCAGAGTATGGAATCCAAGTGTTGATTGATAAATGTCTCATAAAAATTGATCAACATCGTGTGAGAATGCATGATTTGATTGAGGATATGGGTAGAGAAATTGTACGGTTGGAATCACCCTCAAAACCAGGTGAACGTAGTAGATTATGGTTCCCTAAAGATATTCTACATGTTTTCAAAAAGAACAAGGTATGTGCAGGGTTGGTTTGTTGGACCATTGATTTTTTTTTTTTAGACAAATACATAGTGGAAGACATGATTAATAACTCTCTATATTTCAATTTTCTGTTGACAAATTTTATGGGTGCTTAAATAAATTGCTTTATAATTTAGAAATTTGTTTTAATTTAACGCTTTTTTGTTTGAAGGGATCTGATAAAATTGAGATCATAATGCTACATCTTCTTAAAGATAAACAAGTGCAATGGGATGGAAATGCATTGATGAAGATGGAAAACCTCAAAATATTGATCATAGAAAATGTTCGCTTTTCCAGAGGACCTAATCATCTCCCAAAAAGTTTAAGAGTGCTAAAATGGCGTGAATACCCTGAACCATTGTTGCCTTCTAATTTTGATCCAAAGAAACTTGTCATACTTGATTTGCCTATGAGTTCCATTATGTTGGACAATCATGTGATCATGGTATGTATTAGTGCTATAGTTTGTAACTCTCGATATTTTTTTTTGGTCTTGAATATTAATAAGCTCCACTAAAAAATATTCATAATGTAATTACTCATATTTATTGTTTGCATTTTGCAGAAATTTAAGTCTTTGACTGAAATGAAGTTAAGTGGTTGCTTATCATTAAAACGTGTACCTGACATGTCTAGTGCACCAAATTTGAAGAAACTACATCTTGATTTTTGCAAGAATTTAGTTGCACTTCATGATTCCATTGGATTCCTTGACAAACTTGTAGATTTGAATCTTACCCATTGTCGCAGTCTAAGGGATCTTCCACGTGGCATCAACTTAACTTCTCTTAAAACCATGTCCCTCGGGTATTGTGTAAGTCTCAAGAATTTTCCAGAAATTTTAGGGAAGATGGAAAACATAAGCTACCTATGTTTGAGTGGTACAGCCATAAGAGAATTGCCCTTTTCAATTGGAAATCTTGTTGGGCTCACAATCCTGTCAGTGGATGATTGTAAAAGACTACTTGAACTACCGGGTAGTATTTTTATGTTGCCAAAACTAAACACTTTTTTAGCCACTTCTTGTAAGATGCTTGCAAAAATAAAGAGCCAAGGTCAAGAGCAAGAAATAGTGTCTTCAAATGTGAGGAATGTCACTCTTTGTTCGGTTGGAAGAGATTGCAATTGCTGTTTGGTTGATGAATTTCTTGCTACACTTCTTCCTTGCGTGCACCTTGTGACATGTTTATTCCTTAATCATACCAATATCACAATACTTCCAGCTTGCATCAATGCTTGTCGCTCTTTGACCAAACTTTATTTGGATGAATGCAAGGAGCTTCGAGAAATTAGGGGGTTGCCGCCCAATATAAAATATCTTTCAGCAGTGAATTGCACATCGTTGACTTCCCAGTCTAAGGAAATGCTACTGACTCAGGTATCATATCTTCATTTCTGAAATTTGTTCAGTCTTTCAGGTAATTATAAAACAAAATAAAAAAACTCTATCTCCTTGGATCAATTCAATTACTTAAGCTATGTGGCATGAACTGTGAGTGTGTGGTTCAAACCCGGCAATGCTCTATAGTTGATAGAGGTCTCACATTGATTAGGATTATTAAACCACTTGTATATGTTTAATCCTTGGCATGAGGAGAGTATATTGAAGATCTTAGATTGATTTGTAATATGACCAAAATAGTATATATAAGCAGGAGACGACCCCTTCACTCCATAAGTTAGCTTCCTCTCCCTCTTTTTCTTGGAAGGTTAATTTATCATAAGTCTCTCTTAAACAAAAAAGAATAATAATAAACACTATTCTTATAATTACAATTTATTTTGATTCACAATTCTTAATTATATGTGACTAACAGGCATTGTACAAGACTAGGGGCACATATTTTTGTTTTCCAGGGTCTACTATCCAAAGTTCGTTCAATCACTGTTGCAGGGGACCATCCTTGTCTTTCTGGTTTCGTAACAAATTCCCAGCAATTAAACTCTGTGTTGTTGGAGTTTCAGGTGGTTTTCTTGGCTATGAGTTTGATTTGATCATTAATAGTAGTCAACGGTTCCCGAATTTTCTCCATGTTAGGTTCGCAAGTTTATTTCAGGCAAATCATATAATTCTGTTCGATCTACGACTTGAATTTGGCAAAGGTAATTCTGAAAAGTTATACATTGGGAATGGATGGAACCATGCTGAGATTTTGTTAGTGAATAGTGGAGGTAGAACAAATATGAAATGGATGGGAGTTCACGTGCAAGAACAGAAAACAAGCATGCCAGATATTCGATTTACACTTAGGATCAATGTTTTAAGTTGCGAAAAATCGTGGACAAAATTGCGGTGGCAATGTGGTTAGGAAAACTTTCAAAACTGTGATATTTTGACTGAAATTGAAAAATAGTGACAAGGTTCTTATTTTTTTGGGGGGAAGTCATAAGTTTTGGTTACGTTTGGCTCTAGCTATACCGTGCTTTCATCAAAGGAATGACAATCCTTACTTTAAATAATTAATAAAGATAGGTGAATAGGAAGAAACTTGTGAAAGCTGATAATGCTTTTTATTATATGTTACATGTACTTTTAAAAAGTCAATATATAATTTTCTCTCGTATTTATCTATTTATAAGGGATCAAGAAATCTATAAAAGGAGGATTGAATTTTTTTTCTTTTGTAATTATTTAAATATTTAATTTTTAACAAATAATGACTTTCACAAAAATATTTATTATTTTACATATAAAACTAAAGCTAATTTTTATTTTAAACGATAAAATATGAAAACGTAATAAAAATTTCTATCACCAATTTTTTTTTTTTTTATTTCAAATGATAGAAATTTCTATAATTTATAGGATATCAATAATTTCAAAAAAAAATTAAAGACATGTAATAATTATTTCTTAAAAAAGATGTTGACTAGTATAATAACTGTCTAGTATAATTTACTCGATTGTTGAGTAGTTTGTATAAATATCCAAGCATTAACATGTGCTACAACATATCTTATTTGTCTCTCTTTTGTTATTGGCACGAAAAAACTTGCCTTCAAAAAATTGTTGCTAAAAACTTCAAATATTATAACTTGCAATAATTTTTTTGTTCCAAGCTTTTAAAAAAACTCTTCGGTCTCATAGACACAACAATAATCAAATAAGTCTCATGATAATAATCCCACAATCCTGACCAGAATCATCAAATATAATAACTAAAAGTCATCAAATCCTATAACAATGATATATATGTGTGTGTATAATTAGTCCTGAGGGAGGGAGGGACAAATGTAGATTAAGAGTATAAGTTTTATTTTATTTTATTTTTGTTACCATCACATTAGTGCAAAATATTCACTGATTTTGTCAATGACTACTTTTCACTGAAAAACCTAACTAGCTACTTTTAATAGGGTTTTTTTCTCCCAACCACAATTTTTTCATCCAAAAGGCTCAAATCTAAGACATTGCTTAAGAAATTCGAGCCCAATTTCACTTAGACCAATGACATGTTGGTAGAGTACAAGTTTTATTTTTGGATGCATTTATGCACCATATTATTTTAAAAGTAAATAGTGTATACACTAATAGTATAAGAAATTTTTACATTGTTATCCAATCCTAAATCGCTATGAAATGATGAATTTATTGACTTTTATAATAATTATCTTAAAAGTAATACCAATAATGATTTTTGATTAATTAATAGTATACAATATTTTGCATTAATACAATGCATTAAAATTAAATTCTTAGACAAATATGTTCAATATATCCTAAAAGAAGAAATAGAAAACTAAAAATGTTTGTCTCTCTCTCTCTCTCTCTTTTCTTTTTTGATTATATGGAGGCCTAAAAGGCCACTAACAGCAGACAAAGCGGGGGAAACGCACCCCCATAATGTCATGCAATAGCAGACTATTACAAAGAGTGGGTAACACATGAAAAGCATGAGAACCCTGGGAAAGATCATGCCCATGATTTGCCAACCAATCTACAGACCTATTTGCTTCACGAAAGATATGTCTGATGACCACTTTCCAATCTCTTTGCATCAGCTCCTTGATCCAGCTAAGTAAGGTACCACAAGGGTGAGGCCCCCCTCATAATCTTGAATCAGCATCACTGCCACGCTAGAATCACACTCTACCCAAACTCTCCTCAGTTTCTCCTCCCAAGCCAACTACAAACACAGCAAAACCCCCATAGCTTTGCCTCGAGAATAGAACATGTTCCAATATTGCGAACAAATCCTTTAATAAAACGCCCAAACTCATCTCTTAATAAACCACCATCAAGTCGCCTACCTGAGTATCCCTCTTCCAAGAGCTAGCCATCTACATTACATTTGTACCAGGTCGGTTAAGGGGGTTTCCAACCTACCAGCAACTTCTGCCTACTCCTCCCAGTATTAGTCGCCAAAATTCCAGCCTGGTTATATTGGTCGTGGAGCAAGCCAACATTCTGGGCCACTTGCCTAGGGTTAAATTGCTTATTATCAAACACCAGAAGATTACGGTGGGTCCAGATCATGCAGAGTGCAGTGGCAAACCAAAGCACCCCTCGCCTGTTCGGTTTATCTTGCTGGTCTAGGTTAACCCGAATCCAATGTGTAAAGTTAAGATCATCATACATCTGGGAGTCTGCTTGGAGCCAATGCCAAACCTCTTGGACCATTAAACACTCCCTAAGGATGTGAGCAGTGGACTTTGCTTGAACGCCATAGATGGGGCACCCAGGATCTTAATTCCACTAACCCGCACTGCCACCTTTTCTCGTTGGTTTTAAGACCATCCTTCAGCACGAGCCACATGAAATGATGGATATGATGAGGTCCTTGAGCCTCCACAACTTCCTCTAAATCTCATCTCTTCGAGCCTCCGGAGTATCAATTAACATCTTATATGTTGAGGTAACCGTACACCTTTCATCCGAGGTTAGGGCCCAAATCGGTTCATCACTGCCATTGTCCATGGTAGCCGGTAAGTGAGCTGTAATCTAGTCGTAGGCCCAGTCGGGTAAAAGATTGTCAAACAACTCGAATCGCCATTCGCCCCCCTCATTTGTCATATCAGCCACCTGGAAAGATAGAAGCTCTGAGGGGATATCTAAATTTATGTTCTCCTGAAGGATAATGCCCGATGGGAGCCATTGGTTCTTCCAAAAAAAAATAAAATTGCCTCTCCCATCCCCTATAATCCATCTAACTCCCTCTTAACAGCTCTCCCAAACCTCTTTAATTCCCCTCCAAGCATTTGAAATGTCACGAGCTTTCCATCCCTTCCCCTCTCTGGATGATAAATCGCCATATTTCACAAGCAGAACTTTAACCCAAAGCTAGTTTGGGTTAGTCATAAATAATGCCCCAGGCAAGCTTCATTAGCATGGCTTTATTATGAGTATAAAGGTCATTAAACCCCAACCCCTCGTCTTCCCTAGGTTTTTTCATATCCTCCCAAGCCACCGTGTGCCAGCCTCTCGTCGAGGAACTCTTCCAGATGAAGGCTCTCATCATCTTTTCCAGTTGCATACATACACTTTTCGGAAGTAGTGTTGTTTGCATCATACAGGTTCGCAAGGCACTAATAACTGCCTTTGTGAGTATTGCTCTCCCAACCGAAGCTAGCTGTTTCGCCCTCCAAGATGACAACAACCTCTGTTGGGTCTTATCCAAAAGTTGTTGATAATGAGATGGGGTTTGGCGCCTATGAAGCAACGACACCCCTAGGTATTTACCCAAATCTTGGGTAAACTAGAAGCCAGAGATCGTACTCATCTCCTGCGCTCTACAGACATGCCTGTTTTCGAACACCAAGAGGTGAGTCTTCCCTATTCTCTCCTGAGGCTTCGCAAAATAAATTAAGGCACTTCATCACTACCTCCAACTGGTTCGTGGATGCTTCTAAAAACAAAAGAAGGTCATCCGCGAAGAACAAATGCGACAGCTTTGGGCCATGCCTAGATAACTGAATCAGCCTCCACTTCCCCTTGAAACAGTTTGGTTAATGAGATGAGCCAGCCTCTCCACTGCCAACACAAAGAGGAAGGGCGATAGAGGGTCCCCCTGGCGAATACCTTTCGTGGGCATAAAGGAATCTGATCTCTGACCATTGATCAAAACCTGTATGGAAATGAAAGAAAATAACAGTAAGAAAATGGTCAGTAAACCCCAAACTACGAAGTGTATCAATGAAAAAACTCCATCAGGGGCGGTCATACGCCTTCTCCAAATCCACCTTGATTGCCATAAAGCCTCTTTTACCCTTAGCTGTTCACATCGTATGAATCACCTCCCGGGCAATCACAATGTTATTCCAACTCTGCCTGCCACGAACAAAGCTGCATTGGGTGGGGCTAATAATACGCCACATCACCCTCTTCAATCGCTTCGCAGTGATCTTTGTTATAATCTTATATATAATATTGCACAAGCTTATTGGATGAAACTACAACAAGTAGGTGGGATTGTCACACTTCGGGATCAAAACCAACATAGTCTGATTAATATTGTCTCTAATACACTCAGGCTCCTGGAAGGCTCGTCCAATTTCAGAGCAAACTGATTTGCCAATAACCTCCCATTGAGAGTGATAGAAGATTAGGTACAGCCCATTCGACCTTAGCGCTTTCAACGAGCCCATATCAAAGACAGCCTGCTTGATCTCATCCTTCCCAGGAATAGCTTCAATATAATTAATGTCCTCATTAGATAGACTTGGAAAACAATGGCCCACCTCCCAATCAACCTGGTGATCTTCCTCCGTATGTAAGTCCTGAAAGAAAGTCACTGTCATCTCCTTCAAAGCATGAGGATCCATAATAACCTCCCATCTCGGTCCATGAGTGCATTAATGGAATTCCTCTTTTTTCTCACCAGAGTGGATAAGTGAAAAAAACGCTTATTCCTATCCCCTAAAGAAATCCAGTCAAGCCTGGCCCTTTGCTTCTAGAATAGCTCCTTCTGGTCTAGAATACACTGGTACTCCTTCCACATATTATTACGAAGTTTCACCAGGCCGTAATCATCATCTACTGCCATTTTCCTGTCAAGGCCCTCCATCCTTGCTAGCTTTCTCCTGAAAATAATAAACAACTTCCCCCCAACTCGAATAATTAGCCCACGCGTCCTTGACAACCTCCCTAAAAGACTCGTCCGCTTGCCAATTAGCCATGAATTGGAATTGGCTACTCCTATTCCCTCCAAAAATGTTTGTCTCTAATTTGAAGACAAATAAAATGATAAATCCTTTCAAACATACATTGTAATGATAGTCATTAATCATAAGAAGAGAAATAAAAGTTGATCCCTTGCAAATTCCAAGCATAAAAAAGGATGGAATTTCTATAGATTTAAATTACAATCAATGACGTTCTCTGACTCAATAAAAGGTGAAGTGCACATATATATTTCAGTTCTTAATCATCAATCTAATAGATATTCATCATGAAAATAACTATATTGATTATATATAATACACTTTATAATCTTATTTATAGAAGGCAACCCTCCCCTAAAGTTTGTTCTTGAAACTTAAACCGGAAGCATTGACCATGGATACCTGTAAAAAAAAAATAAAAAATCTTCGTATGCTACAAAATAAAGTGTGACTGATCTAGATTTTTATGTAAGGTTTGTCTATTATATATTTATAAGCATATAGTATAAAAGCATTAAATACACATTATGACAAGTTTTGAATAACGCAAAAGGAAAACGATTGAATGACTTTTAGTTTTTCATATAATAAATAAATACTTTCTTTTTTAATAAATTTTGAGGAGTGCTAAGAATATACACTTTTTAATACATTCTCTTTAATTGATTAAAATTTATTGAAAACTACAAAATTAGGAGAGAGAATCGTTAAACAAGATGTGAGACCTACAAAATTTTGTCATTTTCAAGAAATTTTAACTAATAAGAGAAAATGTGTTCAAAAGAGTGTGTTCTTAGTATTACTCACAAATCTCAATAAGAGAAAGTGGAAACATAATAAAAAATCTCTTATGTAATTTGGTTGTGTATTAGAACATGCTTATTCTGGATTACAAATAAAGAGTTGGGTTAAATTGCTCTTTTAGTCCTTTTTTTTTAATTTAAATTATTTAATTTGGTCTTTCTATTTTTAAATTTGGTCCTCTAATTTTTAAAAAATATTCAATGTTATCTTTTTGTCTAAATTGACACTAACAATGTTAAGAGAGGCTAATGTGGTACGTAACGTGTTAAAGTGTGAAAATAGTTGTGTCCAACCACATTAGTGCAATTACTATCAAACAGATAAAAGAGTAATATTAAATATTTTTTAAAAATTAGAAGATCAAATTGAACATTTTAAAAATATAGAAACCAAATTGCATAATTTAAATAAAAATAAAGACCAAAAGAGTAAGATAACCTAAAGGGTTGCTTTATTTTATTTTGGATTAAAAATGTGCAGTTGTGATTTGTTCGAAATTAATGTTTCTTCGCATGCTTAAATGGCAATACCTTTTTTCAAACGCCTATCTGCATCAGATATTCACTTTGCGCTGACAAACCAGATTGAGGCACTAAAATGTTATTCTACGTACCTGCAATTTCTTACCTCTCCAAACATGAAATTTGTATAGAATTTCAACCAAAAGATTGTAAAAATTGATGGGATTTTTTTTCCTAAAAGTTTACTAGAGTTTTGGGAAGAGATACAGATCACTCTGAATTGATGAGGCCAAACACCATAGAATTCAAAGAACAAAAGAGGACTACCATGGAAATATACCATTTTGTTGATATATTGATAAAAGATACAATTGAGAGGGAGTTTGAGCTCTACTTATTGAACTTATTAGAAATGTAATTAACCACTAACAAACATTCTTAACAATCTAACTAACTAAATAATTTTCAACAAACTAATATTCTATAACACCCCCTGCAAGCTAAAAAGTGGTATCACCACAATTAACTTGATTTACAAACAACAAGCTAAAAAAGATTTAGAAAATAGCCTCTCTCTCTCTTTTTAACACATAGATGATGTAACACTGTGATTTTCTTAATGCGTGATTAAGTGGTTTAGTAACTAAAAAGTAGAAATTTGATATGTAATCTAGGTGATTAAAAGAAATAAATGAATTGTTGTTATGTATGGTATGTTGTATGTGATGATGGTTGTGAGTTGTTGGTTTGAAATTTTGGTTTGAATTTAGGAAATTTGAGATATGTACTTGAGCCAATTTGGATATGTTGTGAGAGTGATTTTGGGCTTTTGAGAGAAAATAGTTAAGTTAGGCTAGTTTTGAGATAAAGGAAGTGGCTTAGTGAGGTTTGGGCCTCAGTTAGCCAAAAGTCCGTGTGAGAGCTCCGAGAAGGTTAGGTATATAAGGAAGGAAAGAGGGAATCCCCTTCATTCTCTCATTTCTTTCTCTTTCTACAATTCTTTCTCAATGTCTCTCTAGAATCTCTCAAGTTAGCAAGGGCAGTAGAGGATTTTGGGCCCGGCTTAGTGATTGTGGTAAGAGGAAGAATCAATCTATGGAAGATTTTGGCTCAAGAACATCGGATTCTCAAAAAACCTAAATTCAAATTTAGGAACTTTTAGAGGTAAGGGAAGCTTATAAATCGGTTATTTTGTGTTAATAACTGTTGCTATGTTGATTTCTTGCCTTATAATTGGTTGAATCTCTGTGGATGTTGCTATTTTGTTGGATTTGGGTGAAAATGGGTTTTGAAGGAGAAATTTTGAGATTTGGATGAGAAATTGATGATTTTGTGATGAAATGTTGAATTGATTGTATGATTTGATATGTATGAACTTGGTTGAGGTGGATTGAGGTTGTTGAAACACTATTAATTCGAAAATTTGTGTTATTGGGTTGAAAATTTTGAGTTTCTCTTTGAAAAATCGCGGTTTTTCTCAAAAATCTTCGCAGATAATCGATTACAGCATCTGATAATCGATTATCTGGAATTTCAGTAAGCTATCTTGTAATTGCTGTCAGAAATAATCGATTATCAGCATTCGATAATCGATTATGCATTGTTCTAGAAAACTGTTTTCGTGACTCGATTTTGGAAATAATCGATTATCTTGTAGGACAATCGATTATCTATTGTTCACAAAAAAAAAAAAAAAAGATTTTAAAGTTTTCATCTCAAAACGTGAAATTTTATGAATTTCAAGATTTGCTAATCTTCCAAATGGTTTTCAAAGAAGGTTTGGTTTTCAAACTTTAATTGATTTTTGGATTTGGTTGTAAAGTGGAAGGTTGCTTAGATAGGACTTTTACTTGTGGTGTATGATATTATTGTATGAGGTTTCTCATGAGGTGGGCTGCTTAGATAGGTCTTTACTTGTTGACCATGCAAAAGGTCGGTTTAGGCATGCATGGGGTTGATTTGTGGTCGATGGTGAATGTTGGACCACAGGTGGTGCTGAAAGGCCATGTGGTGATATGTTGATACACACACACACACACACACACACACACACACACACACACACACACACACACACACACACATATATATATATATATATATATTTGATATGATAATTGTTATGGTTGAGTTAATGGTTGTGATGATATGTTGCTACATATATATATGTGTGTGGGTGTGGATATTAATGAATGGTTGAATTGGTTGTTGTTGTGATACATGCATATGTGGTGTTGGCTGAGGTTGTGAGGGCCTCAAGCCGTGTATGGGTAGGCATGTAAGGTGGATGGTGACTAGAGTTGGTACTCAGATAGGCCTCCAACCTAGTGCCTGGATAAGAAGTGGGATCTTAAAGCTAGGCCTAGAGGATAAGCGAATGGGTAATCCCGCAGTGGGGTTAAGGCAGTGCAAGCCTTGTGTCGTAGTATACCACCACCCATATACACTTATCCTGACAACCATAAGCTTATCCAATAGATCAGAGTTTTGGCAATCCTTGAATGGTGCTAGATGGACATGGTAGGGGATAAGACCTGGCTGATCGCCCGAAATGTAGAAATCTCTCGAGAGTCGTGTCATCATGCATTGACATAGTTGTGACGGATTGGTGGTGATATGGAGTTCTGGATTGAGAACTCTTTGCCATGTAAATGAATGCTTTATATATGTACATCTATATGTAGATGTTGAGAACTCTGGATATATGATGGTGTGCCATATACTTGTGATGGAATATTGTGAATTGTTGATGGTTTCCACAATCATATATGATGTTGTGCGTGATATACTGTAATGTATATAGACCCATTTATTTGATGATTTGGTTTCCATATTAATGTGAATAATGATTTTGATTATGTTGGATTAAATATTATATGTTGATCCTTGTTTCGTAAGCTTACCTTTGCCTTGTATTGTTGTTGGTTGGATGTCTTGTTGCTGTTGTTGTGTTGCTGTGACTGTGATGATCACGTCATTTTGGCGTGGAAGCAGAGGGAGAGATGTCTACAGATCCAGCGTCTTAGAGCTGATGGAGGAGGTCTCAGATGGAGACTTTTGGAGGCCCTTTTTGGGTGGAGCTTTCTATAAGCTCTTTTTGTTTTTTTTTTTTTATGTGTTGTTTTGTATTATATTCTTTTGATGGGATTGTATAGAGTGACTAGTTATAGGGAGTGAGTTTTTGTATCCCTCTTCCCTGGTGATGTATATATTTTGATATTATTGATATGGGCTGGTGTTATCCCATAGTTGTGTATGCATGATGATGGCAGGTGAGATAGGTGGATCTCTCAGTTGATGTGCATGACTTATATACAGATATGTTATGTTTTGATTTTATTCACCTGATAAGGTGTATGTGGTGTATGTTTAGTATGGTTGTTTAGTAGCGACAGTTGGGTCATTACAGATGAGACAAAAAAATGATTGATGCCCACACACAAAAAAAAGCTATTGACTCCCACATAACAAAACAAAAAGCCTAAACAAATAAAGCCCAAAACTAGGTAGCAAAGTGGATAGGGCATAGTTAGGGAAAAAGAAAATCTCTCGCAAACACGTGAAGCTCTTCTCGCCTTCATTCACCCTGTTAAGTGATGGAAGATGTGTCCTGCTGAACTTTAAAAATGAAAAACAAAATGCATGAGGTGAGGCTATACGCGACAAATTAACATACACCAAAGGGAACCAAACGCGGGATATTTGGATGTCGATGGAGATAGACTGCACAGTAGGAAGAGGAAATCGCGATGGCACTACAATGGCAATTCGGATTCCGATTTCAATTTGGAGGAGGACGGGTTGGAACGGTCTGGTACAGATTTGGACTATTCAGACTCGTAATCGGAGAGCAAGGAATAGTAGAAGCAGAAGGAGAAGATGAAGTTGTGAAAGAGGAACAAAATTAGCAGCGAGAGCAACTTGTGCAAGCTTTCGGTGGAATTTGAAAATGGAGTCAACGGAGGCCTCAATGTCGTTGGAATATTGTTTCACAATCCATTCGTTGCTTGGATCAAAGATAGCAATGCTCATACTCGCATGGTCCATAAAGACGTTGATCTTCTGAAGTTGCAAATCATTCTTGAAATCTTGTGCAATTTCTCTCACCAAATTGTGAAATTGAAGCTTTCGAATTAACGACTCAACACTCTTCTGGTGCCTTTTGGTCTTTTTGTTAACCAAAGTCCTTGGCTTGAACTGTTGTGGCCTTTTCAAGCCTTCAGTTGTTGGATGTGATTTTCTGGTAGTGTTGGTAGCCAGTTGCTTCCTTAAAGTCTTCTTTCTGGTGTACTTGCATGTAATATGATTGGTTTATGCCTTTGCTAGAGCGAAGGTTTGTCTTGCAGTGAAATTGCTTGCAGAAATGACTAATTGAATGCTTGTGGCAAAGCAATTTGTTTGAGAAACAGTTGATTCAGTGACCACGAATTTTACTTCCATTTCTTTTTTGTTTTCTTTTGTAGCAAAGTCATCGCTCTCTCCATAAGAGAGCTCTGACACCATATTAGAATTTGGAGAAGAGGTACAGATCACTCTTAATTGATGAGACCAAACATCATAGTGTTCAAAGAACAAAAGAAGACTACCATGGAAATATCCCATTGTATTGATATATTGATAAAAGATACAATTGAGAGGGAGTTTGAGCTCTATTTATAGAACTTATTAGAAAGGTAATTAACCATTAACAAACATTCCTAACAATCTAACTAACTAACTAATTTTCAACAAACTAATATTCTGTAACAAAGTTTCGTTAAGATAGCTACAAAGTTTTGATCAAGAATGTGATTGTCCTCTTATCTTTAAAAATGTTATCTTGTCTTACAAGAAATAAAAAAATTGTGAAGATACATATATTTTCTTCTTAAATTCAACTCGCTGCTGCATGTCATCAAGAAAATGGCCTTAAGGCGGTGCAATTAACTGAATTCAATTTTCCTCTGGCTATTTCAAGCAGATTTGTACATATCTAGTATGTATCATTGATTCATTAGAATTACAACATCCCTTTCCATCTCAAGAATCTATAGCCAGCATGAGAAAGCCAACATCTTCATTCTCCTCTTCCTTTGCCTCTGAATGGGCTTAAGAAGTTTTCTTTCAGGTTTGGAGGTGAGGATAGTTGCATGAGTTTCATTGGAAACCTTTTTAAAAACAAAAAATTATTCTTTCTCATCGATTATCTTTTTTCTTACAACTTAAAAACTCAAATTGAATTGTCATAATTTTTATCTCACATGTTATTTTAGAATTTTTTTTTGCTTGTGTACAATGACAACAACAAGGTTAGAACTTAAGACTTTACGCATACTATCTAAACTTTCCATCACTAGACCAACCTTAGTGGTATATACATGTTATTTTAGAATGGTTATTGATGTAACATCTTACTTTATCACTAAATGTTGATAAGTGCTATTTAAAAAAACAAATTTAAGAGAATTAAAACCTAACAAAAAAAGAAATTATACAATTAAAACTAAAGTTACGTATCTATATTTTAGAAATATTTTTTTTAAAAAATTAATTAATACATCTTTGAAAACAAACCATCCACTGATTAATCATATGATATTTTTGTTAATAAAATTAACTAATTAATCGATCTTATATTGAGTTGAAATAAAATTTTCTTAATATAAACTCACCATAAACTATCAATGATGCGTGTAATTAATATAGCTTTATTAATGAATGAAAACAATTTTCGAATCCAGAGGACAGCTTTAGTTTTTCAAAATTGGTAAGCTGCAGATTGATTCTACTGTCCCTTTGTGTTTTCCCATGTCTTCCAAGTTACTGTTTTATATTTTGTTTCATGGGTGGGCATCAAGTTACTCCAAGAGTAACCCTTGGTAGAGTTATTTTACTCAATAATTCTTAATATGTATTAAAATTCAATGATCCAACTGTTGAATATCTTGATAATATGTCAATGATCATGTACACTAAAATTTAGGTAAATCAGACATTTGTAGCTAGCTAGTTAATCTTATAGTCAACATTTACTTATAATTTAGAAAAATATATTATATGTCAATTTGAATCTATTTAATGAACTATCAAATAGTTTTCAAACTTTATAGAAATTTATAGACTTGATATACTCAATATCATCTTTTAATTCAATGGTTGAATCGTTTAAATTTATTATATACCTAGAAATATTGAGTGAAGTAACTCTACCTAGAGTTACTTTTGGATTAACTTGATCCCCACCCTTGTTTCATATTTCAAAATGTTATTATCTCGATTTAATTAATTTAAAAAATCATTTTGAAATTAATTTAATATTTATCTAAAAATTAAATATTTTGTAAGTCTCTTGGTCGAGAAATTATTAGGTAGTCTTGGACCATCATTGTTCCCATTAATTTTCACTTGACATGTAATCAAGTGTTATTAATTTTTTTTTCGTAAATTGTAAAATTTGAATAAGTATTATATACACATTGGTTGAGACTAAGGACACTTGTAGTCATGGACTACCTAATAATTTCTCCTCTTGGTCTCGACTCATAACTTACTACTAGAAAAATGAACATTAGAGAGGGGCTAAATCCGTCACTGTATATATAAAATTCCATCACAAACAACATTAGTGACAGACACAATTTCCTCACAGAAATGGGCATCATAAACGATTTAGCGAGGAATTCCATACTCCGTCACAAATAGTGACGACATTTCTTCCATCACAACATGTATAAATTCCGTCACTGTATATTGAAAATAAATGAACACATTTCCGTCGATGTTTGTGACAGATTTTTTACCCTCGCAAAGTTGCAAGGGACGTAATCCATCACAAACAGGGAGGGATACTCTGTCCTTTGCTATTTGTGAGGGGCTACTTGCCTCACAAATTTACGAGGGATTAGTTAAGCCTCACAATGTTGTGATGGACTAAAATTCGTCACAAATTTGTAAGGTAATTGATATTTACCTGGTTAATTGTGACAACGAGTTTATCCATCTAAAATTATCAAAAGGGGATAGTTTTTTATCCAAATCTGTAAATAACTAAAATAAATCATAGTAAACTAAATATACTAAATAAAAATGCTAAATAACGTGAAAGTATCTAAATAACTATTTAAAGCCTCATAATCTTTTTACCAAAACAAAAAAAGTCTTATAATCTAAACAATGTATATCATCAATAACCATAATACATGACAAAACAGTACTACCTACAATAATTTCTAAACATCAACATTATCATCTAAGTCATTATAATCTTGCTGATTATCCTGGTCATCTACAGGAAGCTGTGGACCACGTTGAACTAATTGAGATGCATAACCCAGAGAAAAACTCTCCATAAATTGAGTCATTTGCTCATGAAACAAACGTGACTCTTCTTGTGATGCACGAATCATCTCTAAATGAGTTTGCAACTGCTCCTTTAGGTTCTTATTTTCTTCAGTCACTTTAGAAACTAGACTCCTCATTTGCTTATATTCAGACAATGAGATGCCATCAAGTGATATGGAAGAGGAAGAAGGTTTGTATTTTCCAGCCTCTGAACCTAGACCAAATATTCGTCCTTTGCTATTTATACCTCCAACAACATCATAGAAGATGTTGTTGTCAGACTGTTGAGTGGATACGTCATCATCCCCTAATATTTGTTGTGAGTCCCTTTCAAAAATTTGTCTTTCATACTCATTCTGCAAAATTACAAGTTTGAATTAGATTGACAAATCATTTATAATTAATGCAAATGGTTATATAACTATGTTAAGTCACAAAAATTTGAAACTTGAAACAGTCCATCATAATTCATATATATAGTCAATAATATATTCAAATCTCAAAACAGGTTCAGAACAAACAAAATAGAACATATGTAGCATTCAAGTTGAAAAATACCAAAAAGACATTTACATGGTCATATCATATGCAGCAATCAAGTATCTTTTTTTTTTTAAGAGAAACTGTAAAAGAATTTAGATTTACCTAAGTTGCGAAGCCACCAAAAACAAATATCACAAAAATAAAAAAACTAATGGCAACCCAAACAACAAAAGGAACATACAAACAATCCAATTACCTAGTCATACAAGTAGCTTAATAATTCATATTACAGTAAATAATGACAGGATCTATCTTCTTTGTGATACTTAGATTATAGTAAATAATAAGGCAAAAATTTTAGTTTATGCTTACTATAGTCTTTGTGATATGTCAATTTTCTTCAATTCCATTTGCAGACCAGCTTTTGAATTTATCTTCTTTGCACAAAAACTCTATTTGTGCCTTTGTTTCTGTTGTGGTTTTCTATATCATATATAGCGATCTAGTTGAAAAATTCTAGAAAGACTTTACATGGTCATATCATATGCGACAATCAAGTATTTTTTTTAAAAGAGAATCTCTAAAAGAATTCACATTTACCTAACTTGTGAAGCCACTAAGAACAAATATCACAAAAATCAAATAACTAGTGACAACCCAAACTTCAAAAGGAACATGCAAATAGCTATAATAATTAAGATATATGAAATAATGAAGGACCTGTCTTCTTTATGATACCCAAATTATAGTAAATAATGAGGCAAATAGTTCATATCTCAATTTTCTTCAATTCCATTTAGAGACTTATTTTGTTTGCATAGAAATTCTACTTGCATTTTTGTTTATGTTGTGGTTTTTGTTGGGAAATCAAGATAACATTGAGTGTTGTTGGTGATCTGGGTTTGCATTCTAATTCCTTATAGATAAGTAAATACTGATTGAGAACTTTATGAACCTTTTAAGGTTGAGGTACTCTTGTATTTTGGAAATCTCACTTTCTAGGAAAAAAATGTAGTAATAAACCATAATAACTTTTTTTTTGTATCTGAATGTTAGAATTAGAAGACTTTTTTTCTACCTATTTATTTATTCTTGGAATAAGTTCTACTTTATTATACTTTCTAATGTACTTTTTAGCTGTTCTTATTGATGGCTTGTAGATGCCCCCAATCAAGTTCTATTTATCCTTATTGATTGTAGTATACACCTTTTGTTTTTCTTAAGAAATTAGAAGTTCACCATCTTTGTACTTTTTTCTTATATCAATTTTCCAACATTGAATAGGAAATTAATTTTAGATAGAATCAAGAAAGCTTATGATAGAAATCCTAGTTTTGCAAACCTTGATGTGTATCTAGAATTTGCCAAGGAAATATAACGGGTAGACAATTTGAATGGAGGAGAGTTATGTCTTGCTATCAACTATGACATTAGCACCCCAAGCATGGCTACTTATCTTGCTTAGTTTGACACATACAAGAGGGAAAGGGTGCCAACTATAAAGTTCAAGCTTAGAGAGACTACCTTGGTGCTCATGCATATGAAGGATTGACATGGAGGGATCTTTCCATACTAAGTAGTTCAACTTTTCCAAACAGTCACGGAATTAGATTATTTCTATTCAAACTCATCACTACTCTTAATAAATGTATGTTCTTCATATATTACAATTCATAGTTGAAATTCGAAAGTACATGGCTCATACATCAATGAATAAGTTAGAGGCTAAAAGACAATTCCATGATCACAAATGTATACTCATCAATCATCAAATCCTAACATTTCTAAACTAGTACTTTATTTGTTGTTAAGCTCTCTCACAGTATTAGGCAAGGAATGAAACAAATTATAATTTATTTGGAGATTTCAAAAATTCAAGCATTGGACAAGGTTGGAAACAAGATGGCTACTGCCAAGGTAAAACAAATTTCAGCCTTTAATCTAGTTTTTCTATATAGTGATGTAGTTTGCATATTGAGTATTCTACGTAATTACAGTACTCATATTAACATCCCATCTTTGACACCATATCATAGCAATAAATCCTAACTTGGATTGTTAATGTTCTGTCTCTAATTAGAAATTTTCAAATAAAAAATCAAAGATTTAATAAACTCTGTCACCAATTTAAAAGGACTAAGGAAGCTAAATAGACGCTAGCTCATATAATTTTTTTTAAAACAAAGATTAGTAATTTTAACATCCTTCTAATTATCTTGCCTAAGTCTAGAAGGGTATATCCTAGCTGAAATTGACGTGGCAAAGCTTTTTTAAAAACAACATTTGAAAGGCATAACTTGAATATGGAACTTTTCCCATTTTGACTCTCCTAAGAAGGGTTAAAAAATAGAGTTTTAGATCTCCACATAAAAAAATTAAAAGAAACAATTATGTAATGTACAACAATCATCTCTGCCTTGGAGGACACCCATGCAGCACCCTTGGTAGTTTTATGGGTCTTTTGAAATAGCTCCCAACAAGTTGGCGTCATATTTGCTGATTTTTTTTTGAAAATAAAAAATGTAAATTAGTGTAATTTAAAACATATTTCCAAACAAATATGAAAGTAAATATAATTATTACTTACTAATCTCTTAAAATGTTCAGATGTAGGAATTGATCCTCCTGTATGTAATGAACGATCAGAGGAATGCCTATTGTTAGCATTAGTTTGTGCTTTTCCTTTCCAATTACTATCACTCCATTTTTGTTCTAATTCTTGACGCATTTGATTAGGAATCCACTTCCCTTGATCAATACCATGTCGTACCCTATACATTGCATTTGAGAACGCTTCAGAGGCTTTATGATCAAATGCCCTTTTCATTTGTGCTTCATGCTTAAGAAGCCACTTAAACTTTCTTTGCATTACAAAAATGTTAGAAAAGTGTTATATTATAAATGTACAATTTAATGTAAAGAAAACATAAATAACAAGTTACTAAAATATTTGTACTTTCTCTTTACCTAAAATTCTTCAAACCACATTTTTGCCATACTTCCACTGTTGCTCTTCACCTCTCCATAAGTTTCTCAAGACCCTTCAAATTTCCCTTTTATTATCTTTGAAACTTCACATGTGGGATGAATTGGAGGGTCAAACCTGTGAAAACAACATCAAACAAGTTATAACTCAAACATACATGTTACTATTGAACTTAAGGAAAATAAATACTTACGTGTTTTGTGGACTTGGACGAATCCATGTACGTCCATCAGGGTCTACACTCCCAATTTGAGGAGATGAATGAGTAGGGGATGATGATGCTACAAATGGACTGTCAGCAGATGCAGCATGTGATGGTGGTGTTTGAGGGATATGTGGGGTCTCTGTGAAAGAAACATAAGGGCTAGATGTAGACGGGGGGTAGTTGGTATTTAGGATGTGGAACGATGTATGCACTATCTGGCAGGATGTGTGGGTTGGGAAATAGGTTGTGGCAAAATGTTAGTACCTCTCCCTCTCCCTCGTCCCTTACCTATACTAATACCTCTACCAGTTCCTCTTCCTCTACCATTCATATTATCATTATTTGCCATCTATACACATAAAAATAATTAACTAATGTAGGTAAAAAACTAAAACAACAAATTAATTTTTTTAAAAACTCAATAGAAATTAAAAATGTCTCATTAATAAACATTTAATTAGCATACATAAAGTGGTCAAGAACAAGTACAAGAATAACATTTTTTAAGTCAATAACTTAGTTTGAATCTATCTCTTCACAATCTTCATCATCACCATCTTCCTCTGCTTGTTTTAGATGCTCTTCTTCTTCTATATCTTGGTCAAGAAGTTCTTCCTCTTCACTACTCGATATAAATTCTATGTCTTCTTCTTCTTCTTCATCTTCCAAATCAATTGGTACATCCTCTACTATTCCAACAGTGTCAATGAGACTTTGCTGAAAATCATCATTTGCAACAACCATAAGCATGTTTTGTACATCATCATCTTGGTATGCAAAATTTGTTTTAGGTTTATTATTCCCTAATGATTGAATTATATTGCGTGCCTTGGTTTTTATGACACCTAACCATCCTTGTTGCCCTTCAGGAAAGGATGTAAAGTACACTTGCTCTGCTTGTTGAGCTAGTATAAAAGGATCATAATTATGATATCTCCTAGATTTTTTTATTTCAACATTGCCATAGCTATCTATCCTTGTCCCCAGAGGACTAGAATCAAACCGGTCACATTTAAATAAAATCAACTTCTTGATAGGCCAACCAGTATACTCCAATTCAACAATATCAGTTAACACATCATAGTAATCATTTTCCATTGTATCATATTGTCCTCCCCGCACACAAACATGGTGATTTGTCGTACTCATCCTTCATTTTAAGATTTAGTCACAAACTTGTAGCCATTGATAACATATTTAGGCCATTTATAGACATTTCTAATAGGACCCCATGCCAAACTCCTTAAAATCACATCATCAATCGCATTGTTCGGGTCAAGCACCTACATTAGACATTTTGTTAATTCAATACAATAAAATAGGGTACCCTATTTGAACAAAGTTAATCATTTCACGTACATATGTTTTAAACCATATGGAAAAAGTCCTGGAAATTTGTTTGTCCAAGTCTGCTTCATTTATGTTAGGGTCTAATTCCCGTAACAAATTCGAGTACATACTGCATATACAAGATAGTAATTCAGCATGTTGCCACATTATATAAATGGGGAGCATTAATATATATATTGCAAATACTTACTTTAAGTAAGGCACCACCTCAGGACAATTTAAAAGAACATACAAATGTGTGGCTTCCATTTCCTTATCATCCAAGGAAGAAGTGATACATTTCCCAAAAGCACGGCTTGGATAACTGAAAATTGACAGTGGAGGATTGACAGAAGAGCATTGCCCTCCATCATCATTTCTTGGCACTCTTGTTCTCCTTGATGGAATATCAGAAGGATAATAATATGAAGCAAATGTATACATCTCCTCAAGTAAATATGCTTTACAAATTGAGCCATCCACATAAGCTTGGTTTGTAACCTTTTGTTTTAAGGATCGTATAAACCTATGGAATAAATGAAGATTAGATTTGGAGCAAAAGAAAATAAATATAGATACCAAAGAGATTAGATGTCTTGGAGAAGTAACCTTTCGAAGGGATACATCCATCTATATTGAACGGGGCCACCAACTCTTGCTTCATATGCTAAATGAATTGGAAGATGTTCCATTGTGTCAAAAAAGCTTGGAGGAAATATTTGTTCTAGTTTGCACATTATGATTCGGATGTTATCCTCCAAAACACGTAATTTATCTTCTCTTAACAATGATGAAGTAATTTTTCTAAAGAATTGACTAAACTTAGTAAGTGTGTTCCATATAGGCTTAGGCAGGACTTTAAATGCAAGTGGAAGCAAATGTTGCATGAATACATGGCAATCATAAACTTAGTAAGTGTGTTCCATAATCATTTAAAATGCTTAGCCCACAACACTTATTACAACACAAGATGCTAATTAACAACCAACAAACCTTTAAAAAAATTAAATTTTGATATCAACCCTCAAAAGGGATCAAACACACATGTACAAGAGAGAAGAGAGGTAATTACCTCCAACTTGTGATTCTAGCAACTAGCAACAACTTTGGCAATGTTAGGAAGAGATTAGAACTGAGAGTGACAAAAGGAATTAGAGTCATTGCTATAGATTATCAGGGAACTTGCTAGCATTTATACAATTTCATTTGACATATCACTTAACAATAAAAACAAGGACATTTTAAACAAGCACAAGACAAGTCATTCCAATAAGCATGGTGAAAGTAGACAAACTTTTTCAATATTTATAACATACCCATTTTATCAATTTGGTCCCTATAATTTTTTTTTTGTCTATTTTGATTGTAATAATTTTATCTTTTACCACTTTAGTCCATACAGTTAGAATGATTTTGTTAAGTGTTGAGGTGGCAAACAAAACGCCTCCTCTGTAGTCCATGTGGCAACCAAGCAAACCTTATATTTTAACATAAAATTTGCCTTGTCATTTCATTTAAAAAAATTAAATAGAACCCATCACCACTTCCCACCAATTACAAAGAGCTGCAACAGTGGCCATGGAATAGACATTAACTAGAGCATGTAGTTTGAATTATTTTTTCTTCATTTATGTAGTCTAGCATACTACCTTCCACATCATTTGCGGCACCAAAATTTGAGGGCTATGGCAGCTAGAGCCTGTGAATCTTCAAATTAATGACAAAAAAAGATAATCTTAGACCAAAAAAGATAATTCATCCCTAATCCTTTTCCTTTTAATCTTTGCATCGCCTCTGTATGTATCTACGTGGAAAAATTGTATGTGTGTGGAGAGGAAAAGATAAAAGGAGAGAGAACTAAAATATAGAAACAGAGAAGACTCACCGTCAGCCATTCTTCAAACAGATGGTTGAGCGAAGCACGTCGTTGTGACGGCAGGCGGCTTCTCCAAGCTCCCGTGCGAGATAGAGAAGTGAAATTAGGTTTTCAAAAGTAAAAGTGAAACTGTCAATTTCCAAAGTAAAAGCTATTAGAATAAAAGTAAGAAAAAAAAAGAAAAAAGAAAACGTAATTAAGTATATTAACTTATTAGTTAACGTCTGTCAAAAAATCCAAATAGTTAACATATTGAGCATATTATCTATTATATATTAAAGACTAAGAGTATATTAGTTAACTTAAAGACCAAAAGTACCGTTCAAGAAAAAAAAAGACTAAAAGTAAAAAAGAAAGGGTAATTAAGTATATTATCTATTTGTATATTTTTATTAGTTAACTTATTTATAGAAGTATATTAGTGTTATATTTTAAAATTAAAATATATTAGCTAACTTATTTTTAAAAGTATATTAGGTAATTTTTATTTTAATATTTTTAATAAAGTTAAGATAATATATAAAGATGATGTATTTTAAAATTTAAATATTTTTTTTAAAAAATAACTAAAATAAATAAGTTATTTATTGTTTACCTATTATAATTTGGAATAAAATAAAAAATAAAAATATAATATTAAGTAAGAAGAAATTCAAACTATTGTAATGTTAAAAAAAAATTAATTTCTTTGATATATTTTAAATAAAAATAAAATGAATAAGTAAAAATTATTATTAGTGAAAATTTTATTATATTTTCGTAATTTAAAATTTCTTGGATATATTTTCTTACTATTCTTTTTTAGTTCTTACCATTAACTATAGTTAATTTAGTACTAACATAACTAACAAAATAAAGAATATTAATTAAGATAATTAAGGTAATCAAGAATATTTTAAATTAAGATAATTATATTATTTTTAGGTGTGTAATTTAATTAACTAATATAATTATTATTTTATATTAATAAGATAATTACATATAATCTACTTTTGTAATTTATTTTTAATTTTTAATATATTATAAATAGTGATTTTTATTGCTTTTATTACCTTATTTTTCAAGTAACTAATTTACTTTTAACATTGTATTTAAAAAAAAAAATTTACTTAGATGCATGTAATTTACTTTTAATATATTACTTTTGTCTTTGGAGACAAAATCACTGCTTGTGATATATTAAAAAAACAAATTATATTACAACCAGTCAAAATTAATGAATTGAAATGTAAAAATAACATCAAAAGTAATATATTAAAAGTAAATTATAATTTTTTTTAAAAAATACAATGTTAAAAATAAATTAGTAAATTGAACAGTAAGAATAATAATAAAAACAATAAAAAACACTGTTCATAATATTTTAGAAATTAAAAATAAATTATGAAAGTAGATTATATGTAATTACCTTATTTATATAAAATAATAAATGCATTACTTAATTAAATTACATACCTAAAAATAATGTAATTATCTTAATTTAAAATATTCTTTAATACCTTAATTATCTTAATTAATATTCTTTATTTTGTTAGTCATGTTAGCACTAAATTAACTATAGTTAATGGTAAGGACTAAAAAAGAATAGTAAGAAAATGTTAGGGATTTAAAAATAACAATTTTTTGCAAGGACTAAAACCAAATAGAACTATATTTACAAAGACTTAATTCATATTTAAGCCTTTATTATTTATAAATTTTGTATTTATTTAATTTTTAATTATTATTTATAAATTTTTAGAAGATTTAAAATATTTTTTAATCTTTTGGACTCGATAAACCCTCAAACCAATTTAGAGTGGGTTGATTCGGTTCCAGTTCGATATGAGAAATGTGCAAACCCGATCCAACCCAAACTAAAGTATTATGATTGGTTTGGGTAACGAGTTTAACTAAACTTGACACAAATCAACCTATGTATACCCCTACTTATGTACCCTAACTATGTATAAAGAGTGGACCTAAATAAAAAATAGGCTAAATTGTACTTTTGGTCATTCTATAATTTTCAATCTGAGATCTTGGTGTCCCTATTTTTAATTTCATAATTATAGTCTTTCAATTTTTAAAAATTTGTGATTTTGGTTCCTCTATTTTTAATTTCGCGATTTTTTTAAGCATTAAAAGCAAAAAAAAGAAGAAGCTAAATCGTAAGAACAAAATATATATTTAAGCTAATTAATTATATATGGGTCTGGTTGGGTGACTCCAAAGTTTATCTAATCCAAACTCGATCTAACCCAAACTCAAACACTTGTAAATGTACAATTTTGTTACTCCTTTTAGTTTGTCGAGTTCGACCTAGACACAACACAAAGTCATCAAAGTGGGTTAAATTGATAGGCCAAACCAACTCTTTTTTATTTCTAACTTCAGCAAGCACATTATTATTGTTCTCCCTCACTTAATTTTTAGAAATATTAGCAACACACTCTTTTGAATATTTATTATTAAATTATAAATAATTTTTCAATTAATTATATTTTAAACTTTTAAATTTTAAATATTTCTAATTTTCCACTTATCATTTTTTAAGTTATAGTTCTATGTATTTTCTTATAAATATCTAATTACAATATTAACTTTTGATTACTATAATTTCTTAACTAAGGTTATGTTTACGCCATCTTTTTTTTTTTGGCTTAAAAGTTACTTTAAATTTAGAGCTCAAAATAAGAGATTTAAAATTAAAATTCCATGATTTCAGTATATATTAAAAGTTATTTAATGAGTAATCTGAAAAGTATTTAATAAATATATTATTGTAATTAAGAATTCAAAAACTTAACTATAAATTAAAAACTTTTAAAAAATATAGCATCTAAATTAAATTTAAAGAATAAAAATTGTAAATGTTTTAAAATATAAAAAAATTATTTAACTATATTATTTACTCATGTAATTAATTTCTTTTATTTCATGTAAAGAATATTTAAAAAGTTAAAAAAATAAATAATATTTAAAAATCTTTATATTATTGTTTAATAATATTTTTAGAAGATAAAATATAATTTTTTTAAACAAAATTCAATAATGTCAATATATTTTAAAAAGTATTTAATAAATAATCTAAAAAGTATTTAATAAATATATTGTTGTAATTAAGAATTCAAAAGTTAACTATAAATTATTTTTTTTTAAAAAATGGCATCTAGATTAAATTTAAAAAATAAAAATTATAAATATTTTAAAATATAAAAAATTATTTAACTATATTATTTACTCATGGTATTAATGTTCTTTTATTTTATGCAAAGAATATTTACAAAGTTAAAAAATAAATAATTTAAAAATAAATTAAAACCTTGCAATAAATTAACATAATTAAAAGAAAGTATTATTTAACGGGGAAGTCGGGGAAGCACTCAAATTGAAAAAAAAATGAAAAATTAAAAAAAGATGGTATTTTTGATCGTGTTGAGATTTGAAGAGGAGACTGCATGAATAAGCTCCCTATGAGCCAGAAAAAAGCTCACCTTACCAATTTAATTATAAGCTACTTTTTTTCAAATTTTGTTCTATAAAAATAAGTAGCTTATTTTTTTAAGAGCTTTTTATGATGTATTTGGCCCAGCTTCTCCTTTTAAGAAGAAAACAAGCTAAAAAAAGCCAAGCCAAACACACTCTGTTTCTTTTTTACTATCGTTTAATAATTTTATACACAAACTAAGAATTGTAATAAAATTTTTAATTTTCCATAAAAAAGTTTTGAAGTTTCCTATTATATCCTTTCTCATTTCTACTCCACAATAAATGCATACTAATTGTAAATATATAAATTAATTAAAAATTAGGTAAGAAGTAAGGGTATAATTGACAAAAGAAATAATTAATATTATCTTAAATTTTGAAAATGACAAATAAATAGAAACAAAAAATTTCTAAATAATTGACAAGTAAAAAAGGAACCAAGGGGAGTATTATTTATATTGATAAAAAAGGTTAATTAATATAATAATTAATATTCTTTATGAAATTTTAAGATGTAAAAACTTTTCAAATTTATAATTAGTGATAAATCTAAATAAAATGTTTTTTTTTTTAAATTGAATGTATCATCAACTAATCATTTAGAGAAGGGTTTATTCGTCACAAAGTTTGTCACTAAATTATTGGAAAATTTTATGATGAACTTTGTGACAGATATTTTTGTGAGAGACCCCAACCCTTCACAAACTTCCTAACTAAATATTTTGTATATATTTTATGACAAGCTTTGTGACGGAGTAGTTAGAGAGGAAATTATTCTGTCACAAAATACGTCTCTCAAAATACATTTATAAATTTAATGATGGAATTTGTGACGAATATTTTAGATAGGAAAAATAACTGTCACAAGATTTGTCACAAAGTGACATAAATTTATGTTCGTCACAGAATCTATAAATCCGTCACACACTTCGTGACTATTAGTGAGGAATTGTACTCCGTCACAAAACGTCGTTACACATTTTGATTTTTCTAGTAGTAGTTAGCTAAGATAGTTTTTGAAACCGAGTTCAGAAAGTTGTCACAGACTCTTTCTCACAACTTTCTCTTTCGACCATTAATTTAGTCCTTAAAGTATTACTATCTTTCTCCTAAATAGTCCTTAAACTAATAAAATTACATAAATAACCCCTAAAATATTGAATATTCATCAATTTAGGTATTGTTGAAGGACTAATTTGAAATTTTTTTCACAACTTAAGGGATTATGTAGCATGATTTCTAATACTTTAGGGACATTTATATAATTTTATTAGTTTAAGAATTATTTAGGAAAGAGAGAATAATACTTCAAGGACCAAATTGATGGTTTATTCTTCTCTTCCTCATTTTCTTTTGAGTTCTTGGTTTACAATAAAAAGAATCTTTCCAATTTTGTTACTCTAACCATTGTTGAGAAGAGGCAGTCATATCTTAAGAACTTGCATATCATATGGATAAGTTCTTAAAGACAATGTCACTACATGTCTTAGTAATATTGTTCGTGATTATTTGAGCTCGTGAGTATAAGAATCGGTCATGGTTCGTGATCAAAGCAAGTTCGTCATGATCATTCATGTTTGCTGGATCGTAGTTCAACTAAGGATCTTGATTATGGACAGTCAAGACTAACAGTTACTTCCCTTCTCTATCTTTTCTTTCCGCATTTCCATGTTTTCATTTGCCTAGGGGTGAAAATTATTCATTTCTAAAGTAGCACTAGGTTGTAAAAGGTTAATATAATGTGTGGCAATCATGTCACATGATGCACTACGTGCTTGACTGGATACCATATTTGTTCAAAGGCACATTTGGGAGGTACTTACTATGCAGAGAATGCTTAACGTATTTTGTTAATTAAGCCAGTTACAAACTCTACCTTGGGTCCCCAATTTGATAAAAAAAAATGTTTAATACGTCTGCTATCTATTCTTGTTTGATATTTTTGCTTGTCAATTTGTTCTAAAGCACTAGCTAATAAATCCTCACCCTAATTTCAAGATATAGCCTGCGTTATGTACATAATATCGATAGGCACAAGGCCACTTTTCTTTTTAAGTTTTCTCGTGACTGATATTCCCCACTGAATCCCTTAAAGGGTGCTTCACTCGTCTTCAAAAATTCTAATTTGAATTATAAGAAATAGAAAATTTGTAAACATTTATCAAGGAATTGCAATTTTGTGACTATATTTTTCCTCCGACTTAATTGTTACTAGTGCTGGGTCAAACATCTCAACTCACTGCTATGGCTACCATGGCTAAGCCAAACTGTTAGTTTTGTTAATTATGTGTTAGTCTTTTTCTTTTACGTTCTTTCCAAACTCTTAACCTTGTGTTTCTATGATTCCATTGATATTCTTCATTCCTTTCTTTCTCCAAATTACATTGTATTATCTGTGAAACATTTTCAATGGTCCTAAATTTTTGAGGGACATCAATGGTCAAACAAAATAGACGGTTGATTTATTGATAAACAATTTGGATGGCTGAGATTTGTGATTGAAAATTTGTGAAACAAGTTATGGGGCTTATTTCCAATTATTGAGGTCGAGACTCACCTCCATGTTGTCTCAACCAATACTACAACTTAAACCAATAATTGTTAAGAGGCCAAGAGATGTGTTAGCTCAATCAAAGAAATGAAGAGGATTGCCAGGTTAGACCAACTACAGCTGCAGAGTTAGTTAACTGAGGTGGCACTTGATTTGAGAACCAGGGGAGTGTGCAATAGTGTTAGCAAGGAACATGCTAACTAGGCATTGAAAGGCTTATGCTTGGGGGCATGGCAGGGATATAGGGAGCTAGATGAGCTAAGGGAAGTATCAATGAGTAGTCCATTTTGGTTCCCTCTCTGGGACTTTATTTAATTTCTCATTTTCTGAAATTCTTCTTGTCTTAGATCACATTTTAAGCTACTTTTACCTTTGCTGTCGGCTCTACATACTACATAGCCATCTTTTCCTTTACTTACACCAAGCAAAGTCTCGCTTTTAGGGTCCTACTGTCAGTTCCTCCGTTTCTGTCTTTTTTTTTTGTTCATTTTTGTTAGTTAAAAATGTATGGTAGTTTTATACATGGAATTGGTTAAATTATATTTTTGGTCCCATTATTTATTTTCAAAATTCAATTTGGTCCCACTATTTTTATAATGTTCAATTTGGTCCCTTAATTTTTAAAATCGATGCAATTTTGCCCTTTCTTTCAAATTGAAATGACGCTATTAGGGTTTATAATTAGCAACGGTTTTAAACCGTTGCTAAAAAATCGTCACTAATTAGTGACAGTTTTTAACCCCCCACTATTTCATAACTTTATATTTTTTTAAAGTTTAATAAATTAAAAATTAAATAGTGGCGGTTTAAACTACCAATAATTAGACACGGTTTTTTTGCGATGGTTTAAAACCGTCGCTAATCGTAAACCCTAACGGCGTCATTTCAATTTGAGAGAAAGGGAAAAATTGCATCGGTTTTAAAAATTAAGGGACCAAATTGAACATTTTAAAAATATTGGGACCAAATTGAATTTTAAAAATAAATAGTGGGACCAAAAATATAATTTAACCCATTGAATTCATAATTATCAAACTTGAGTGTTAACTTGTAAACTCGTCTGAGTTTATGTTCCCATGACGCCCTAACGAGCTAACTTAGATGCAAACTCGTTTTCAAGTGAACTCGTGCAAACTCACTCAAACGCTTGAGTTCGCAAGCGAGTTGGCGAGCTCATTAGGTTTTTTTGGTTCCAAACAACAGCTTTTTGTTGTGTAAAAACCCAAACTAGAAGGTTAGGGCTCCATTTGTCTATTCTCCAGCGAACTCAACGCAAAATTGGTGGTGATGCTTAATGTGATCTACTACGTGCAACGTCCGTTGACATTCTTCTCCGTGCAACTTTTGTCGATCTGCTCCCTAAGTTTGACTTTAAGTTCTCCACTTTGGTCTGCACTCTCCAAGCTTGACTTTGACTCTGCTTCTCGACTCTGTGTCTACACTCGCCAAGTTCGTCTGCACTTTGCTTCTCGACTCTGCATTTGCTTCTTTGGTTTCGACTCTAGTTTGCATCGCTTGTTTGATTTCAACTTTAGTTTGCATTTTGTCTCTGTTTTGTCTCTCTCGATATCCCTAACTGCAACTCTATTTTGCATTTCCATTTCGAGCATGTCATTCTCAGTGGTTGGACTTTGTTTTGTTTCTTGTATACTGATTATTGAAGTTTGTTTTGCTAATTATCAAAATGTCCAAATATTTTGTTGTTGAACACTATTTGAGTTTGAGCAATGAGGGAGCACTGCGTATTAATTGTATAAATTGATGTTGAACATTGTTTCATTTTTGCAATTTATTATTTTGCTTTATTATGAGATTGAAATGTTGAATTATTATGTTATCGACAAGTATTTTAATTTTTTTTAATAGTAAGTAAACTCTTACAAGTTTACGAGTCGAATTTATGGAGCTCCCACTAGTTTCTGTAAACTCTCGAGTTTGACATTCTTGATTGAATTGTTCATTTTGGATGTTTTGTGCGGGATGAGCCCATTTAGCTGAAATCTTGTAATAACATTTTATCACTCTAAAAATGTGGAATTGCTAGCCTTTAAATTGGAATCATGTAAGAAGCAAATTAAATGCGTAGTGATCCACTGTAGAATGTTTTTTTGCTGTTTGACTATTGAATTTGATGCTACTAACAAGTGGTGTCTAAACAGTTTATATAAGATGGAGTGTGTCTACCAAAAAAAAAAACAGAAGGATACAACAAGGTACTATCATTGCAGTCAGGGGTGTTGGTGAAAAGAAAACTATACTCACAAAAAAAGAGAAATATTAAAGGTACACCCCAAAAATAAGGTGTATGGGTGAGTATAATATAATTGGTTTGGTAGTATGAATGTACAATATTTAATAACTAGTTGATATGTTAATACGAAGAAACATTTGTATTTTAATTAAATTTTAAGTCACAAATAACAAATAAAAAGAATTAAGCACGTGTTATCAATATTAGAATTAATCAGCATAACGGAAAATTAAATGAAAATAAATGTTAACAGAGAAATAATGAAATAGACATTAAGAATCAAATATGAGCAATCTTTAACACTATCAAAGGCATGCAATGAACTAGACAAGGAAAAGCAATGGAATCAAACATGCATCAGACAAAGACATAAAACTAGAACATTGACCCAAATTAGAGCACCATAAAAGTCTTCCTCCCTTAGTAAAAACTCCAGAAAATGAAAAAAAAATGGAAACGTTGCTTAATTGCATGCCTTTACAAAAGTCTTTAGTCAACATGTAATTTATCTTGTAATTGTAATGCAAGCCCAAAGCATGCTTTTCACCGTCTATATTTTCTATGCTTATTATTTTCATTTTTATATTTCTATTTTTTTGGATAAGCAAATAAATTTTATTACTAATAGAAAAACTTAACCTTAGCTAAGACATGCCAAAGGTTAACAAAAAGGTCTACTACATTTATCCACAAAGATCAGCAAGAAAATCTGATACATGAAACCACAACTAGTAAAATGACTAAATTAAAGCTCCCCGAAACTGAAATCAGCAATCTTACACGGTTTGCACACACCCTGCAAAATGAGTTGGTCCTCAAATCCATAGAAAAGCTAACCAACCATCCTACGTCGATGACTAAGTTTCAGTACTCCTGGGGATCAACACTAGGCCAAAAAACAAAACAGTGATTTCAAGCAGAGGAAATGTCAAGCTTCGCAAACAGTATGTAATGAAAGTGACAACCTGCAAGAATTATGACCACATTCTCGAAATTATTTAATTTCGAGACTAAATTATATATCTATATTGTGGATATATATTTTTTTAAAAAATTTATTAATACATCTTTGAAAATAATTAATAAAAGTTAACCAAATAATTCAAGAAGTGTCAACCAATTATTGAACTGTAATGCCACCTTAACTTCCTACTATCCCTTTTGTGTTTCCGCGTCTTTCAAGTTAGTGCCTTCCATTTCCTCTGTCCCTTTTGTCTTCCCGCATCTTCCAAGTTACTTCCTTCTACTTTCTATGTATCTTTCTTTCTCCCATTTCCCTGTTTTCATTTGTTTGACCGATTAGAGGCAAAAATTCTTCACTCTTTGTAAAAGGTTAATATAATGTGCGGTAATCATGTCTCTGAACAAGGAAATGGCCTTAGGACATTTTAATCATAACGGGTTAGCTATAATCGATATTTTTTTTTCGGTGACTGTTTGGTGGCATGTGATATGCGGTGTCTATCCTACGAAGTATTGATAAATAAAGATATACATGGTCAGTACACTATTTCAATTTACAAATTAATACCAATATATTTTTTTATCTTGTTAAAAATTATAAATTACATATATGATATAAATATTAATATATATTATTTTAATTCTGCTGGCCTTTAATATTATTTAAAATTATTTAAATTGTTATAAAAAAATAAATCTTATAAATTGTTGAAGTAATTAATAATTACTAACGATTGAATTTAATATAGTTCATTTGTAATAATTTTTTTAATTTTATCGTTAATTTTATTTAAATATGTTAATTAATAGAATTTTTCGATTACAAGTTAATCAATACATTAATTCATTTTATAATTTTCTATAAAAATATAAGTTAACTTATTTTTATAAGTGATTTTATCATTTTTAAAATTAAAATATCAATTATCTGTATAAATGTAGCTCTTACAAAGAAAAGTGCTGCCCAGCTGCACAACACCATTCCCCAGCTACAACTCCTCGGTAAGAAAATTCCTTTCAGCTTCCATTGCCTAGCCACTGCCCTGCCTTACATCTGCACAACGCCTCACTGCCAATTCGTGGTTCTCTACCAAATTGAGCGAATTATGTTTCTATGATTGCAACTGTGTGACTTTATTTTTCTTCTGACTCAACTGTTGCTTCCTCAAACATCTCAGTGTACATTTTCTATTTTTAATTATTTATTTCTCTGAATCTTCTGTTCTCCCATTTCCCTGGTTTCATTTCTCTGTATCTTACTTCCACTTGCTACTTCTCCTGAGCTAAAATTCTTCATTTTGTTTGTAAAAGGTTCATATAATGTGTCTGGCAATCTTCCGGGAGGTACTTCATTAATTCTTCATTTCCCTGTTCACATGGTGCATTACGTACCGGATCAGAGACGCTTCCGGGAGGCACTTTCTATCCACTGCTGTGGCTACCATGCTTAATCCAACCTCCTCGTCGTCCGTATCCTGTACCTATGAATGGACTCATGATGTTTTCCTCAGTTTTCGGGGTAAGGATACCCGCCATGGTTTTACTGGAAACCTTTATCATGCTCTGTGTGAAAAGGGAGTCCACACCTTCATGGATGATCGAGAGCTGAGCAAGGGAGAAGAAATCACACCAGCTCTAATGAACGCAATTCAACAATCTAGGGTTGCCATTGTGATTTTTTCAGAAAACTATGCATCATCTACTTTTTGTTTAAAAGAACTTGTGCAGATCATGGAGTGCTTCAAACACAAGGGCTTGTTGGTTAGGCCTGTTTTTTATGATGTGAATCCATCTGCTGTGCGCAATCAGAAAGGAAGTTATGCAAAAGCACTAGCCAAGCATGAAACAAGAATCCATGACAAGGACAAGGTGAAAATATGGAGGTTAGCTTTGCACGAAGCTGCAAGTCTATCTGGTTGGCATTTCATAAAAGGGTCTAAGTAAATCCCCATTCTTTTCCTATAAATATTGTTATATTTTTTAGGATATTAGAATTTCAATGAGTGACATATTATTCAAATTTTTGCACTTGGCCAGGTACGAATATGAATTCATTGGAGAGATCATTCAGGAGGTCTCTAAAAGGATCAATCGTAGCCCTCTACATATTGCTAATTACCCAGTTGGCTTAGAGTCTCGCGTGCAGAAGGTAAAGTCACTTCTTGATGTTGAGTCAAATGATGGAGTCCACATGGTAGGGATTTATGGAATAGGTGGAATTGGAAAAAGTACACTTGCACGTGCATTATACAATTCCATTCAAGATCATTTTGAAGGCCTCTCTTTTCTTTCCGACATTAGAGAAGATTCAGTGAGGCATGGGCTGGTACATCTTCAAGAGAAACTTCTTTCTGATAGAGTTGGGGAGAAAGACATTAGGTTGGGGAATGTAATGGAAGGGATTCCAAAAATTCAAAGTAGGCTCTGCAAAAAGAAAATTCTTTTGATTTTGGATGATGTTGACTCGATCGAGCAATTACAAGCACTTGCAGGTGGACTGGATTGCTTTGGTTCAGGCAGCAGAATTATTATCACAACTAGAGATAGACATCTGCTACGTGTTTATGGTGTTGAAAGAACCTATGAAGTAGAAGGATTAAATCATGAAGAAGCCCTTGAATTGTTCAGCTGGAATGCTTTCGGAAGAAAACAAGTTAATCCTAGTTATCTGGACATTTCAGAGAGAGTAATACTGCATTCTGATGGCCTTCCATTATCTCTGGAAATAATAAGTTCTGCTTTGTTTGGTAAAACAGAGTTGGAATGGAGGTCAGCATTAGATGCTTATGAAAGAATTCCTCATAAAAATATTCAGAAAATCCTAAGAGAAAGCTATGATAGCTTAAATGAATTTGAAAAGGAAATATTTTTAGACATAGCTTGCTTCTTTAAAGGATACGAACTAAGGGATGTCATAAACATACTACATAGTGGTCGTGGCTTAGACCCAGACTATGCTATCCATGTGTTGATTGATAAGTGTTTGATAAAAACTGTTTGATGTCGTGTGAGAATGCATAATCTGATTGAGGATATGGGTAGAGAAATTGTGCGGCAGGAATCACCCTCAGAGCCCGGTGAACGTAGTAGATTATGGTTCTCTAAAGATATTCTTCGTGTTTTCAAAGAGAACAAGGTATGTGCACTGTGCAGTGCTTGTTTGTCTCTTTGATCCTTCATTTTTCCTTTTTAGACAAATGCATAGTGGAAGCTAGACCTAATTGTTAACCCTCTACATTTCAATTTTATGTTGACGAAATTGGACATTGCTGAGAAAATATGCTTAATAATTTGCAAACTTTATCCTAATTTAATTCTTTTGGCTTGAAGGGATCTGATAAAACTGATATCATCATGCTAGACTTGTCAAAAGACAAAGAGGTGCAATGGGATGGAAGTGCATTGAAGAAGATGAAAAAGCTTAAAATACTAGTGGTAGAAAATGCTCGCTTTTCTAGAGGACCTAGTGCTCTCCCAAAATGTTTAAGAGTTTTAAAATGGTGTGGATATCCTGAATCATCGCTGCCTGCTGATTTTGATCCAAAGAAACTTGTCATATTGGACTTGTCTCCCAGTTCCTTTACATTCAAGAATCCACTGAACATGGTATTATAGTAGCTAACTTATGTTGATGTTGATTTGGTCTTGAATATCAATAAGTCCATTTGAAAATTCATAAATTAGTTACTCAGTTATTTTTTGCATTTTGCAGAAATTTGAGTCTCTGGTGGAAATAAAGTTATGTAGGTGCAAATTACTAAAAGAAGTACCTGACATGTCTGGATCACCAAATTTGAAGATACTGCATCTTGATGATTGCAAAAATTTAGTTGAAGTTCACGATTCTGTTGGATTCCTTAAGAAACTTGAATATTTGTTTCTTAATGATTGCACCAGTCTTAGGGTTCTTCCTCGTTACATGAACTTAACTTCTCTTAAAACCATGTCTCTTAGGAATTGCACAAGTCTCGTGAGTTTTCCCGAAATTTTAGAGGAGATGGAAAACCTACGGCACCTTGATTTGGCTTTTAGTGCCATAAGTAACCTGCCTTCTTCAATTGGAAAGCTTGTTGGGCTCACGCACCTTACTCTGAATGGATGCAATGGGCTACTTGAACTACCGAGTAGTGTTTTTATGCTGCCAATACTTTGGAACTTGGAAGCTAACTGTTGTGAGCGGCTTGCACAAGTACAGAATGGGGAAGATCAAAATCAAGAAACAATGTCTTACAGTGTTGGGGATGCTAGTTTTAACTATTATCTGAAAGATAAATTTCTTGCTACACTTCTTCCTTGCTTGCGCAATGTGACATCTTTATCCCTTAATTACAGCAATATCACAATCCTTCCATCATCCATCAGTGCATGTCTCTCCTTGGCAAAACTTTCGTTGGATGAATGCAAGGAGCTTCGAGAAATCAGGGGTCTGCCACCAGACATAAAATATCTTTCTGCTATCAATTGCACATCGTTGACTCCCCGGTCTAAGGAAATGTTACTGAATCAGGTATCATACTTGTATTTTGAATCTTTTCTCATAATCTTTTAGCAAAAATAAAGAGAAAAAGACAATCTATTGTCATGGTAGTAACTTATTAAGGATGCTTAACTCCCATATTTTTAATTAAATGTGATTGACAGACACTATACGAGACTGGGGGTAAAGATTTCAGATTCCCAGGATCGGCTATCCCAAGTTGGTTGAATTGCAGTAGCAGGGGTCCGTCCCTGCGTCTCTGGTTTCGCAACAAGTTCCCAGCAGTTACTCTCTGTATTGTTGGAGTTTTTAACAGATTCCTTGTCCGTAAGATGGACCCGATCTTTACTGGCACCCTACAGGCCCCATGGTTTGGTCTATGCACCACTTCAAAATATTCAATTCAGACAAATCACACAGTTCTGTCCGACCTGCTGGTCGGATATGGGCCAAAGGGCAGTAATAATTATGAAGGAATACATGTTGGGAATGAATGGAACAGGTTTGAGATTTCATTTACGGATGATGATTGGGGAAGAAAACACATTGAATGGATCGGAGTACATGTATGGGAGCATAAAACAAACATGGCAGATATTCAATTTACAGCGCCCGAGTTTCCAACGGCAGAAAAACATTTCTGGATTCATTTTTCATAAAACAAACATGGCATGATAATATAGGTGCCAGCTTTCCTCCTTTGGTTGGTGTTTAGTGGGCTGTATGCTCTCTCCCAAAGCAAATATATATCGATTTTTCTATCCTGTGCAAACTTGCACAGGTTAAGGTATATTAATTATCCACTCAACAACTTTTAATTATTTAATAAATTATGAATCTTTGAAAAAAACAATTATCTTGCTCTTATTTAAAGAATGAATTTATTTCCTATAATCTCTCTCCTCTCACCAAAAACAAGGACTATTTAATTCCCCCTTTTTCAGTCATATGCACCTCCTAAACAATAGTACTATCTTCTTCTTCCTTTTTTTTTTTTTTTTGGTACATTTGGAAGAGAAAACAAGGTGAGACTATGAAAAACGACGATACGGACATAAGATCATGTGAAAAAAATAAAATAAAAAAAATTCAACTCGTGGTAGCTTGAAAAAACTCAAGGCAATTCATCTCACAAACTATGTTTATAATCCAGCAGCCACGCATGTTCCAATCCCTCCCGCAATGCCTTAAATTCAACCAAGAGATGATGTCCAGGGCCACAATCTAACACTATAAAGATAAAAAGAAATAAAAACATAACAATAGTGATAATAGTGGGTCAAACCCACTGTAATTAAATTTCACATTATTTATATACTGAAAATTTAATTAATAAACATTAATTAATAATTAAATTTTATCTATTTAAATTATATTATATGTATAATAATTATATAATATTTATTTAACTATTTAATTACAGTGGGCTAAGAGAGAGATTACACAAGTGAGTCTATAAAATAAATAAGAGTGAGGTAATTACTTTTTTCAAAGATTCATAATTAATTAGAGAATCAAAAGTAGTAGAGAGTGGATAATTAATACACCCTAACCTGTGTAAGTTTGCACAGGATAGAAAAATCCATAAAATAAATAAGAGTGAGGTAATTACTTTTTTCAAAGATTCATAATGAATTAGAGAATCAAAAGTAGTAGAGAGTGGATAATTAATACACCTTAACCTGTGTAAGTTTGCACAGGATAGAAAAATCCTATAGATATAAGGCTGTTTGGATTAATTTTTCCGTAAGTACTTATAGAAAAAAAAAATAAGAAAAAAAATGAAATAAGTTTTTTCATAAGCTAAGCATAAGTTAAACATTAGATTTTGGAGAAGCTAATATAATAAAACTTCTATAAATTAGCTTATGCATAAGTTAGTTCTAGCTTATGGAGAAACTAATTTTACTTTTTTGTTTTTTCTTTCTATAAGTGTTTATGGAAAAGTTTATCCAAATAGATTCATATATATTTTATTATTACATGTTGAGATCGTTTATGAATGTGTATATATTAACCATTTTGTATATATATTGATTGAAATATCGTTGAAATAAAATAAATTGAAGTTGAAAAAGATTGATTAAATAAAAAGAATTGTAATGCACTTGAGCTTGTGTCTTAAAAAAAATTAATTCTGTTTACTTAAAAGAATTGAGTTTAGCACAAAGAGTTATTCTTTCATAATATATGGAATCATAATTTGAGTCTTCAAAAAAAAAACAATGTTCAGTACTCGATTGTGTTTTAATGGAATTGTTTCGTGTAAAAGACTAAAAGTTATATGTGAGAAAACAAAAAGAAAAGAAAAGAAAAATCATCATCATCAAATTTAAATAATACTCAATAGTCTCAAGTTTGAGTTCTGGGTTTGTCATTCTATCCGTCTTGAGTAAGATTGTCTCACGTAAAACATGTCAAAAAAATATATTATTTTTAAAACTTTAATTTAGTTATTTCAAATTCAATATTGCATAACGTAAGTAAATGATTCTTACTCAACAGTTTTATCAAACCAAAGACAATCGTGTGTTAAATTTAATACAGTACTCACAAATAATTTATGCATTGCATAGATAATTTTAAACTTGAATAAAATTTTGGCTAAAATAGAATTTTGATTTTTCATTAGAATTTTTGTTTTAGTTTGATTTCTCAAGTTTAAAAAGTTTCATTTTGGTTTCTTAAAGTGTCTCTGTTAGAACAAGTTGGTCCTTTTGTCAGTTTTTCACACTAACTTAGTTAATTTGGTCACACGTGATAAATTGTGAGCGGTACCACATCAATCAAAATTAACACCGTTAGTGCAAAAAATTGACTGAATGATTATTTTGGTATAACAAAGAAACTTTATGAGACTAATGTAAAACTTTTTAAATTTAGGAGACTAACTGAAACAAAAAATTTCAGATGAAGAACCAAAATTCTATTTTAACCTAAAATTTAAGAAACAACGGAAAAGAAACATATCTAAAACAAAAATACCAGCATTATCAAATAAGGCTAAAATAGAATTTTGGTCCCTTATTTGTATTTTAGGTTTCAATTCAGTTTCTTAAGTTTAAAAAGTTTCACTTTGGTCTTTTATAGTATTTCTATTAGATCAAATTGGTCTTTCAGTCAGTTTTTGGCACTAACAGTGTCAATTTTGGCAAACGTGACACCTCTCACAGTTTGTCACGTGTCACTAAGTTGACCAAATTAATGTAATAAACTAACGGAAGGATAAATTTCGTGTAACGGAGAAACTTTAAGGGACGAAAGTAAAACTTTTTAAACATAAGGGACCAAATTGAAACCTAATATATATATAAGGGACCAAAATTCTATTTTAGCCATCAAATAATGATAAAATTACATATTTTAAAAAAGATGAATTATAATAGATGTGTTAATTATTAAAAAATATTTCTTTATATAAGAATAAATTAACTAAATAAAATTGTTGAAATTGAATAATAAATTTTGAAAATAAATTATGTTAATTAATTATTAAGTTAACATATTATATCAGAATTCAAATAAATTTCAAAATTATAAATCTGAAAAGTTTTAGGATTAACAATAGAATAAATCAAAATGATTTAAAATTAAATTATCATATTTTAAATAATAAATTGACAAAATACGAAATGTGTCATATAAAAGTATATAAGATCTTAAGAAAGATAATAAATTTAAATTAAGTTTTGACTCTTGAATCTCAAAATATAGTGCTCAATTTTAATATATAGCATAGATTAGAGGATTATCTAACGTTGGTTAAATTTCTCTTCTCAATATATATGACCCTTCAACCCAACTCCAACCACAATTTTTGGAAGACATCTCTAACGGTTTTTTATTGCAAAAAAATTTGTAGCAATTTTTAACCACAAAAAAAAATATAAAATCAACATTACACTTTACCACGTGATTGTCATGTTAGATTAGTAATTCATGTGGCTGCCAATGTGATTGTCACATCATTGCTTAATAATGACAGTTAATAAGAGGGACTAAAAATAATGACATAAAATTTTTCACGGAGTAAGACTTGTGAAACTTTTTTCGGACTAAAAATGAAAACTATGAAAAAAAGAGAAACTAAAAACATATTTTACCCTTTATAATAATATTGTTTTAGACTTAAATATGTTTTCTCGCAAATATCGCTTTGCTTGATTTTAGTCTTTACAATTTTTTTTAGTTATTTTTAGATCTTGACATTTTCTTAATATTATTTTTAGTCTTTACTATTAACTCTAATTAATTTAGTGCTGACATAACTAACAAAATAAAAAATATTAATTAAATAATAAAAAATATTTCAAATTAACATAATTAGATTATTTATAAGTACATAATTCAATTAAATAATATATTTATTATTTTATATAAACAGGCTTACATAAAGCAATCTCCATGACTACAACGGACTGTCATGTCAGTTACGTACAACCCCGGCTAACTAACAATATTTCAGTCAATTATCCTACTATTTAAATTAACTGAATCCAACGTTCAAATACGCGTATATCCTCATTCTTACACTCACCTCAATTATACACTGACTTGACTTGAGCCTCAGATTGCAGTAGCCACCACCGGAATTCCGCCGCTGATACCGCCGAGAAGTCCTCAGCTCCATCGTCTTGTGATCAAGTCACCATAACTGCATCCATTCACAGTTTCGCCACTGAACAAAGAGGTTCACAAGATCAAAGATTTGCTTCAACAATTCCAGGTATCCCATGTTTTTAAAGAAGTCAATCAAGTGGCTGATGGGTTAGCGAAATTCGGGCTCCCTTTATCTTGTAATTGCATGGTTTTTTCTTGTGCTCCTTATTTTCTTTTGATCCCTCGTATGGGCGACTCTATTTATACGGTTTACCTGCGTGGGTTTTAATCTTTCTGGTTGTGGGGCTTTAGCCCCCTTCCTTCCAATAAAAAAAATTAAGAATCAAATATGAACAATTTTTAACACCTTCACAGGCAGGCAAGTCAACTAGAGAAGGAAAAACAATGGAATCAAACATGCATTAGACAAAGACATTGACCCAAATTAGAGCACCATAAAAGTCTTCCCCCTTAGTAAAAATTCCACAAAATGACAAAATTGGAAACCTTGCTTAATTGCATCCCTCTACAAAAGTCTATACTATAGTCAGCATGTAAATTATCATATAATGCAAGTCCAAATCATGCTTTTCACCGTCTACATTTTCTATGCTTCTTATTTTTGTTTGGGCTACTTTTCTTTTGGATTTTTCTTCGTGACTGATATTCCCCACCTAATTATTTAGATCGTCCATAGAGCGTGTTTCTCTCATCTTAAAAAAAAATGCTTACTTGTAAGTTGAAATATATGAAACAGAAAATTTGTGAACATTTATAATTATTGTTTTTGTAGAAGCCGTCTCATTGGTATCAGCAAGGAAATTTCCTCAAGGCATTGCAGTTGTCTGATGTTATTTTTCCTTGACTCAATTGTTGCTGGATCAAACATCCCAAAGGCCAAAATCATTTCTATATCTACCATGGCTAAGCCAACATCCTCGTCCTCCTCTTCCTTTGCCTATCAATGGTCTTATGATGTTTTCCTTAGCTTTCGGGGTGAGGACACCCGCACCGGTTTTACGGGGAACCTTTATCATGCCTTGCATGAAAAAGGAGTCAACACCTTCATGGATGATCAAGAGTTGAGGAAGGGAGAAGAAATCACACCAACTCTAATGAAGGCAATTCAAGAATCTAGGATTGCCATTGTCATATTTTCAAAAAACTATGCATCATCAACTTTTTGTTTACAAGAACTTGTGAAGATCATGGAGTGCTTCAAACACAAAGGCAGGTTGATTTGGCCTGTTTTTTATCAAGTGGATCCATCTGATGTGCGCCATCAGAAAGGAAGTTATGCAGAAGCACTAGCCAAGCATGAAACAAGAATCAGTGACAAGGACATGGTAAAAAAATGGAGGTTAGCTTTGCAAGAAGCTGCAAGTCTATCTGGTTGGCATTTCAAACAAGGGTAAGTAAATTATTACTATTTGTAGGATATTAGAATTTCACTCAATGACATCATTCAAATTTTTGCACTTGGGCAGGTATGAATATGAATTCATTCGAGAGATCACTCAAGAGGTCTCTAAAGGATCAATCGTAGCCCTTTATATGTTGCTAATTACCCAGTTGGCTTAGAGCCTCGCATACAGAAGGTAAAGTCACTTCTTGATGTTGAGTCAAATGATGGAGTCCACATGGTAGGGATTTATGGAATAGGTGGAATTGGAAAGACAACACTTGCATGTGCAGTATACAATTTCATTGCTGATCAATTTGAAGGTCTCTCTTTTCTTTTTGATATTAGAGAAAATTCTGTGAAGTATGGGCTGGTACAACTTCAAGAGACACTTCTTTCTGATATAGTTGGGGAGAAAGACATTAGGTTGGGAATGTAAGGAAAGGAATACCAATAATTAAAAGTAGGCTTTGCAAAAAGAAAATTCTTTTGATTTTGGATGATGTTGACAAATTGGAGCAATTAAAAATACTTGCAGGTGGACTTGATTGGTATGGTTCTGGCAGCAGAATTATTATCACAACTAGAGATCAACATCTGCTACGTGTTTACAGTGTTGAAAGAACCTATGAAGTGAAAGGATTAAATCTTAAAGAAGCCCTTGAATTGTTCAGCTGGAATGCTTTCAAAAGAAAACAAGTTAATCCTAGTTTTCTAGACATTTCAAAGAGAGTAATACAGCATTCTAATGGCCTTCCATTATCATTGGAAATACTTGGTTCTGATTTATTTGGTAAAACGGTGATGGAATGGAAATCAACATTAGATGCTTATGAAATAATTCCTCATGAAAATATCCAGGAAATCTTGAGAGTAAGCTATGATGGCTTAAAGGAATTTGAGAAGGAAATATTTTTAGACATGGCTTGCTTCTTTAAAGGATACGAACTAAGTGATGTCATAAATATACTACATAGTGGTCGTGGCTTAGCCCCAGACTATGCTATCCAGGTGTTGATTGACAAGTGTTTGATAAAAGTTGTTCAATGTCGTGTGAGAATTCATAATCTGATTGAGAAAATGGGTAGAGAAATTGTGAGGCATGAATCACCCTCAAAGCCTGGTGATCGCAGTAGATTATGGTTCTATAAAGATATTCTTCATGTTCTTAAAGAGAAGAAGGTATGTGCATTGTGCAGCGCTTATTTGTTGCTTTGATCTTTCATTTTTTCCTTTTAAGACAAATGCATAGTGGAAGACCTAATTGTTATCTTTCTGTATTTCAATCTTATGTTGAAAAAAATTGTTAGTGCTAAGATAATATGCTTTATAAGTTTCAATCTTTGTCCTAATTTAATTCTTTTGGCTCGAAGGGATCTGATAAAACTGACATCATCATGCTAGACTTGCATAAAGATAAAGAGGTGCAATGGGATGGAAATGCATTGGTGAAGATGGAAAACCTTAAAATACTGGTAGTAAAAAATGCTCGCTTTTCTAGAGGACCTAGTGCTTTTCCAAAAAGTTTAAGAGTGCTACAATGGTGTGGATATCCTGAATCATTGCTACCTCCTCAGTTTGATCCAAAGAAACTTGTCATATTGGACTTGTCTCAGAGTTTCTTTACATTCAAGAATCAAATGAACATGGTATTATAGTAGCAAACTATCTTGATGATTATTTGGTCTTGAATATTGATAAGCCCATTTGGAAACTCATAAATTAGTTACTTAAATGTTTTGCATTTTGCAGAAATTTAAGTCTTTGGTGGAAATCAAGTCGAGTTGTTGCGAGTTACTAAAAGAAGTTCCTGACATGTCTGGAGCACCAAATTTGAAGGAACTGCATCTTGATTATTGCAAAAATTTAGTTGAAGTTCATGATTCAGTTGGATTCCATGATAAACTTGAATATTTGGATCTTAATAATTGCACTAGTCTTAGGATTCTTCTTGGTGGCATGAACTTAGTTTCTCTTAAAACCATGTCCCTTAGGAGTTGCACAAGTCTCACGAGTTTTCCAGAAATTTTAGGGAAGATGGAAAACCTATGGTACCTTGATTTGGCTAATAGTGGGATAAGTGAACTGCCTTTTTCAATTGGAAATCTTGTTGGGCTCACAGACCTGACTCTGAATAGATGCAATGGGCTACTTGAACTATCTAGTATTGTCTTTTTGCTGCCAAAACTTGCGATCTTGGAAGTTAACTATTGTGGACAGCTTGTGCAAGTTCGGAATGGGGAAACAATGTCTTCAAGTGTTTCGAGGGCTAGTTTTAACAATTGTTATCTGACAGATACATTTCTTGCTACACTTCTTCCTTGCTTGCGCAATGTGACAGATTTATCCCTTAATTACAGCAATATCACAATCCTTCCATCATCCATCAGTGCATGTCTCTGCTTGACAAGACTTTCATTGAATGAATGCAAGGAGCTTCGAGAAATCAGAGGCTTGCCACCAAACATAAAATATCTTTCTGCTATCAATTGCACATCCTTGACTTCCGAGTCTAAGGAAATGTTACTGAAACAGGTATCTTATCTATGTTTTGAATCTTTTCTTATATTCTTTCTACAAAAATAAAGATAAAAAGACAAATATATTGTCACGTTCTTAACTTATCTCACATTTTTTAATTAAATGTGATTGACAGGCACTTCATCGGAATGGGGATACACATTTCATATTCTCAGGATCAACTATCCCAAGTTGGTTGAATTACAGAAGATACAGTCGATCCCTGTATTTCTGGTTTCGTAAAAAGTTCCCAGCAATTACTCTATGTGCTATTGGAGTTTTCGGTAGGTTTGTTAATTGTAAGTTGAACTTGATCATTAATGGCATGCGAGATTTCCCAGCGATTACTCTATTTAGTGCTATAAATTATTCAGCTCAGATAAATCATACAGTGCTGTCTGATCTACTGCTCCAATTTGGCAGCTATAAATTTGAAAGATTAGATATTGAGAATGAGTGGAACTTTGCTGAGATTTCATTTGTGAATGATGGAGGAATAACAGATATAAAGTGGATGGGGGTACATGTACAGGAACAAAAAACAAACATGGCAGATATTCGATTTGGGTTTTCAATGGTAAACAATGAATCCATGATTCACTTTAGTGATGATGTTGAAAGTGATCACGAAGAAGATTTCCAACAAGTTCAGGTCCAAAATCCTCCAATGATGCAAAAGCAAGTGTTAAACATGACATCTGATGAAGTCAAAGTCAAAGCTAAAAGAGCTTTAATGAAGACAAGACCAAGCCAAAAGAGTTTAGATGAAGACAAAGCAAGAATAAAAAAGAATGAATAAAGACAAAGCTAAGACTAAAGCATCTGTAAAGACAATAAAGTCTTAGGCAATTGTGTAAGGCTTATCAATTCTAGCTAAGTCTAGCTCAAGGGGATACTTTGGGAAAACATAAAGTATTCATTAACTAAAAAGAAAAAGAATTTTCATTAAAAATCACATTCTAAGCTAACAACTGCTTGAGAATCAATTCTCCTGTTTAGAGTCGATTCCCATGAAAAGGAATTTAGTGGTATTTGAGAAGATCGATTTTTGAGTGGACATTTCCCCGCAAGGAATCAATTGCATCTAGGGAGGAATCAATTCTAACGCAAAGGAATCTATTACCCTTGGAAAGAATCAATTCCCAACGGTTAGATTCTAAAAATAGGAAAATATTTGATTTGTTTTTAGTTGATATCTTTTACTGTGTAATCTTATCAAAAGGGATTATGAAAATTAGTGGCTTCATCTTATAAATCCCTATATAAAGAATGTTTTCCATTAATCAAAGAGAAGAAAGATTAATTGAGCTTATTCTGCATGAGCAAGTCTTAGAGAGGATTGTGGGTCATAGAGCTTTCAATTTGTGATATCTCCACTTTAAGAGTGGTTAATAACTTTTTGTTTGCTTGTTTGCATAATCTAGACATAGTTTCCCTTGGTTTAGGAATAGGTGTTTCCTAGGTTTTGAGTGTTAGGTATCATTCAAGTTTGCAAGGCAAGTTTCCTAGTGGGCGATTAGAGTAATAAGGTGAGGAGTGTGCCAAGTGGGATTGTCAAGATAGGTGTTCTTGAGCATAAAAAACTTACCACATTGTAAACTCTAAATCATGAAAATCCCAAGTGTGGCTTGGGGAGTGGACAGTAGGTCGTAGTTGGTAATTGAACCAAGATAAATCTCATTTCACTTTTCTCTAACTTTACTCTCTTTGTTTTATTTGCTTACTTGCTTTGATTCATTGGGCTTTATACTTTCATAATTATTAATTGAATCAAGTTAGGATTTCTCTTTGTCTCTTTTCACAATTATGTTCACCATTAATTGGGAAAATTACTTTTGTGAAAAGTTTTTAATATTACTCAATTTAGCCCCCTCTTAAGCTATTCAAGTCACTTGAACTTGACTCTTGGGTCAAGCTTAACAACTTTAAAAGGAAATGACCTCTAATAACTCTTTTCCACATGAGGGTGACTTTATTAACTATGCTCCAACTTTCGATGGTGAAGGATATAACTATTGGAAAGAAAGGATGGAAATTTTCATAGAATTTATTGATATGAATCTATGGGAAACTTTGGAAAATGAGGTCACTATGCCTATCTATGTGGTTAATGGTAATATAGAAATTAAACCCAAAAGCCTTTGGACGGAGGATGAAAGAAAAAGGCTCTAGCATAATCTAAAAATTAAAAACATAATCACTACTGCTTTGTCTTATAATGAATTCAACAAGGTTTCTAAATGTAAAATTGCCAAAGAAATGTGGTATACCCTACAACTTATCCATGAGGATACATTGCACCAAAAATTATCATAGAAAGCCCTTATTTTTTGAATAGAAAGCGCTTTCTGTGTCCTCAGTTGTCTATTAATAGAGAGTGCTTCATAAAAAGCGCTTTCTATAAGCTAAACTATAAAGAGCACTTCTTTGAAGAAGCACTCTCTATAGATTAGACTACAGAGAGAGCTTCTTTGAAGAAGTGCTCTCTATAAGCTAGACTATAGAGAACATTTCTTCAAAGAGACGTCTCTACAATTCATTCTCATTTTTCAATTTGGTTTGATTCATTCTCATTTGTCAAGCCTGTTAACACAATGTAAAATGTATGTTCAGGATATTCAAACAAACACACTAATTTTACTGTAACAAGTTTTAGAAAAGGGGACAAGATGCATGCTCAAAAACACATGAAGAAACTACATCTATTATTTTGTTTGTTGAACTCTAAATGTTTTCATCAAGAAAACATGGTAATTACTAAGCAGTTATGAACATGATTCCTAGACAATTACACAGTTTCAGATTTCTAGGACAATGTTCTCAATCAGATCATACTTGAAGCAAGAAATGTGAGAAAAAAAGGAATATTATAATTCTGACAACAATCAATTCACTAAAAAAAAATAAATAGCATGTATGATCTCGTCATTACTACTTGCTCCAAGACATGTGGAACGGTTTATAGACATGCTTGTGACCGAAAGTATTCATAAGTTGTAGATGCATCCCGATCAAGTCTCAAAAGTGGGTTTCCAATATAATCAAGAACAAAAAAATCAAAAGGACATTATTATGACTTTTATCAATAATTTAGATAACTGAGACTAGTCCAATTGTAACACAAATACAAACTTATGAGAAAGTTAACTCCAAAAGATGTATCACATGAATGGGATCTTAAGCAACCCGTTAATATTGAATTTGAAACCAGTGAACGAGCAGTAGGATATAAAGGGTCCCAATTCAGTAAAAGCACCTCCTCCAATGGAGGAACATCCAGGACTTGAAAAAGAATGGAACTTGCTCTAAAATATCCGAATTACACCTAAACATGCCAACCTCAATTTTCCACACAGCTTACCATGTTATTACTAATATAATTAAAAAAATAAGGTCATATTTGAGCGCAACATTATAACCAAGGAACAAACTCTTATGCTTTATTTGGATAAATCAATTCAAATTTTTAAATTTTAAATTCTTAGTTTGGATATGACATTTTAATTTTTACCACATGCAAAATTTAATTTTTAAATATATATTTAAAAATTAAATTTTAATATTAAACTTTATCAAAAATAAAAATTAGCTAATTTTAAATATTTAATAATTCAAAAATAATTTTAATATTAGATAATATTTAATAATTCAAAGATATAAATATTTATACTTTTTACATCAATATTGATAGAGAGAAGAGAGAGAAGAAAGAGGGAGAGAATAGAAAGATGGGAGAGGGAGAAAAGAAAGGGGAGAGAGGAGAAAGGAAAGAGAGTGTAAGAGAGAAAGGCCATAGAGCAAGGGAGAACAAAGAGAGAGGGGAGAGAAAGAGAGAAGAGAGAGGTGAAAGAGAAAAGAGAGAGAAGAGAAAAAAGAGAGATAGAGGTGAAAGGAGAGAGAGAGAGAGAGAGAAAGTGAGCATACATAATTTAAAATTTTTACTTTTTAGGTGAAATTTAAAATTCTACAATATTAAGTAATTAAAATACCTTCACAAATTACTATAATTTCAATTTTATATTAAATCTTCTATTCAAACAACATATTTCACCATAAATAATTTTAAATTCCCTAAAAGAATAAATAACCCTCTAAAAATTTCTCATCCAAACACAAGATTAAGTAATTGTACTATCTTGTCTCCTGTGAACATGACCAAAATTTGAATTAGACACTTCACATAATTTTCCTTATTAGATTAGAGGACGGATTTTTCAATAATTCACGCGTAAAATAAAGAAGAAATGAACCCTGTTTAGTGTAAAATTTTCTGTATGTTATGTGATGGAGTGGCATACTGTCATGAAAGAAGAATCTCTATGTTAGATGATTTGATGTAGCCATTATAGGTTAGAAAGTATTCTATCTTGTAACCAAAAAAATATATTTATCTTTCCAAAAATGTTTCTGCCAAGGATGAATACAAAATTGTGGACAGAAGCCTATTTACAACACTCCACTCAAACCAATAACTAAACTAATACTAAGCTAGAAATAAACTGGGACAGGAATCGCCCTATGCAAACAAAGTTGTGACACGAAGAGCTTTTTCACTTGGAAGGCATAAATATAGAAAAGTTTTATAGGTCCACAACTAATATCTGATTAAAAAAATTGTGATTTTACAAAGCCCAAAATAATTTTTCTAAAGGCATTTGGTAGATGACAAAGCTGAAAGTCCAAAACCCAACTTAACCAATCTTTAAATTTGATTAGCTTATATATCGATAAAAGCACATGGGAGGATATTTTAAGATAGTATGAGAAACAAAACTTTGTCTTTTGTTATCATCTCCTGCCAGTGATATTCATAACCAAATATGTAATTAAAAGATAATGAGTGTATCAACTAATAGGTTTTACTTATGAGCAGAAAGGAAGCAAACTACCTCCCTTATTGTTTCATTTGGATGTGGAGCATATACTTCCCTATAAGAAACAACTTTAAAGCCTATGGGATGTTGTCTGGATGGAGTGCTATTGGAAAATTTGCATGTCCAATATATATAAATGAAAAAATCGAAAAGCTTTCCCACTGAAACATGGAAGAAAATGTCTTGGTTTGATTGTCATCGTCAATTTTTACCTCATAATCATGCTTTCAGGAGAAATAAGGATGCATTTTACAAAAATAGAATTGAGAAAAATGAGCCTTCTCCTTGGTTAAGTGGTGAACAAGTGCGGGCAATGGTTTCTAACACTCCTAAGTCAATTGAGGTGAGGATATGCAATGCTCCATGGTCATGGGAGTTTGGATAATTGGACAAAAAGAAGTTTATTTTGGGATTTGTCATATTAAAAACACAATTTATTGAGACACAATCTTGATGTTATGCATATAGAAAGAATGTCTTGAAAATGTGTTTCATATATACTATTATGGACAACAAAGAGAAAATTAAAGACAATAAAAAGGCACGATTGGACTTAGTAGAGCAATTGTCATGGAAAGGATTTATTGTTAAAAATAAATTCTAATGGGAACTTTATAAAGCCTAAAGCCAAAATTTTTCATTGAATTAATAAAAGAATGATGTGTGTGAATGGATGAAGGGGTTGAAAATACTCGATGGTTATGCTTCCAATATTGCTAGATGTGTAGATACAAAATTTGCAAGATTGTATGGGATAAAAAGTTATGATTGTCAAATTTTTATGGAAAATCTACTTCCAATATCTTTGAGTGCTCTTCCTAATCCAATATGGAAGACCTTAATTAAGCTTAGTTAATTGTTTAGAGACTTATGTTCAATGAAGTTACCGGAAGATCATTTATTACAAATGGAACAAAATATTCCTATAATATTATATAAGTTGGACTGTATGTTTTCATTTGCATTCTTGTGTACCATTCTAAGTTTTAACCCTAGGAGGTAAACTAGCTAAGTATCTTGTACCCTGATTAAGGACAAGTACTTGATGCCATAGTATTTTAAATTATGAGTTTTAGTATGAGAAATCTTTTAAAATAAGTCCTTTTATATTATATATGTCACTATAAGGATGTTAAAATAGAGTTTAACGGTAATGTACTATCAATATAAAACGTTTTACATTGTCAACTAATCAGAAATTACCATTGATTTGACTTTTAAAGTATTTATTATAAAAGTCAATAAACTTACAATAAATGATAGTTTGTGATTGGATTACACTACTTTACATTGTTAGTGCATGACCTGTTTTCTCCTTAAAATATGTTTTTCTAATAAGAAGCGCTTTGGTTATACATAAGAGTTCTTAAATGTAAACATATGTTGCTATAGCAATTGGTACACGAGTTTATGTGTATATATAAGCTTTTTAATATATTCAAATATCGCTATCGTAATTGTTTTGTGGGTTTAATTAGGTATAAAAGCTTTTTAATATAATTACGTATCATTATGGTAACTGATTTATGAGTTTAAAGTATAATGAAGCTCTTTAATAGATTTCTTAAATTTATCGGTATTATTAATTATGTTTTGATCAAATGAGCTACTATTTTATAATTAAGAGTTTTATATACACATATTATATGTTTTAATTGTAACTAGTTTCATAATATATGTCAAATGTTTTACTAAAACTCGCTTTGTTAAATTGCATGCATATATGTTTATGAACTCGAACCACATTATAGCATTAGTTAGTGTATTTATTCCCTAACTACTTGATGAGGAATCTGATATGTCTATATGTTCTAAAGGCTAATATAAAACCGATGCATACCCACAGATATAAAATAGTCACAATAAGATTAATTCATTAATCTCTGTAGAACCTTAAAAACCACCCAATTAAACCATATGTCAACCAGTATGAAATCAAGTTTTGGAATCGAAACCTAAACACCTATACTTAAACAAAATTAAGAATCCTAAACCACACTAAAGACACATAAACCCACCTCCAACTCCCTTTCCTTCTTTTATAACCTGAAACAAATCTCCTCCCTCTTCATTTTAACCCACGAGACCCCCAACCCTTCATAAATAAGGTTATGAACCCCCTAGTGCTTCTCGTGTAAGTTCTCCCTTTTCCCCATAAGTTTCACAAGCAACCCCTTTGTCTTCTTCATTCTTGGCCCCTTTTTCACTTGGGCTTCATTCATGTCGCTCTCCCTCTTGGCTTCCCTCCTCTCCCTCAATACCGCCACCTCCACATTTATTCCCCTTAGCGCCACCAACTTGTTGCGGGCCACCATGACCACCACTCGAGCCTATTGTGCCACCACCAAACCACCCCATCCTGCCACCACCTCGCACCCACCCACCACCACCATGGCCCTTGCATGCAACCCTCACCAACCCACGAGCTCACCTTCTAGCACCACAAACTAAATTGTGATCCACCCACCACCAAGGCAACCACCACCAAAATTGAGCCACCACCACCACTTGAGAGCTCATGCATGCGAGCATTCCCCTTTCCTCTCCCAAGACCAAGCTACTCTTTACCATGGGAAGTTCAAAGTCCTTGTAGTGTTAGATTTAGCCATCTAGTAAATTGCAATAAACAGTCACAAAACCCATCTTTTTTTCCTCCTTAGGCCTATGTCAATGGGTTTACACGTGGGCTCTGTGACAGATTGATTTCATATGCATCCCAGTTTCTATGTAGTACTCACCGCCTTCTTTGTTTTGACAGGTCCTGATCGTTGATCGGGCCATCAGTGAAAAAATGGCACTGATTGTAAGATTGGAGGTTGAGTAAGAGCGAAGTGCATAACGAACAACAATTTTCTCACACCTAAGGTAAAAGGGGTAGTGAGATGATCTATCTAAGATAGACGACAAAAGTCAGTTAGGAGCATATCGCTCCTAATGACTTATAGCTTTAAATTGGTAGTGAATAGTACTCCTTCCGATCCTTAATATAAGACACTTGTAACAGAATGACACATACCAATAAAAATAGTTAAATTAGTTAGTTTTATTGGTTTTTTTAAAAAATTGTAACGTACCATTTTAACTATTATTAATTTGTTATGGGTAATATGAAGACATTAAAGTCTGAAAGTATTATGCATCACTATCAAATACGGGCAAAGATACTCAAAGTCTTTAATAAGGGCAAATAATAATAAAAAAATTAAATGCATCATAGGAATTGTAAAATGCCTTATAAAAAGGACCGTCAATACCTTTTAAATAGTGCCTTATATTAAGGACCACTTGGAGTATTATATTTGCAGTTATTGAGTTAAGAATTCTAATTATGATATTCTCATGGTTGTGGATTGATTTCTGAAATTGTGTTATGATGTATGTGAGCTGAACCTTAGGAGTTTAAGAGGAATCCCTAAGTGTCTCAGAGCTATAAGATAGAGTAACTCTTTAAGTTACTCTATAGGCCACATTTAGAGCTAAGAAACTTAAGGTTTTATTTAATGTTATTGCTGAATTTGTGTCTGAATCTGTTTGGTTTTGAGAAATTTATGTGGATCGGTCTTGAGGAGTTGAGTCTTGATTTTTGGTGGAGTTGTAGTTTTAGATGCCTACTTTCAAACCCTTGTGGTTTTGTATTTTTCTAATGTCTATGGAATATTTGCCAAATATTTTGGCCAGGGAAAGTGTTGTGAAGGTATAGCATAGCTGCAGGTTTATGGACTATATAAGTCTGATTGAGTTGGCTAAGAAGCCAAATTAAGTGTAGAGATGTTCTTTGTGTGTCTATGTGTGAGAGGGTCTGAATGTGTCCCTAACAATGTGTCAGGCCTTATCTAAGGCTATGGGAAGTTATATGTTTCAAATGGTGTGATGGTGTGGATTGGAGCTATTGGACAATATATGTTCTGTCTTTCTTCAACTTATGTGAGTTGCATTGTGAGAGTTAAGTTAAACCCTTTGGTGGGCATGTAGCCCCATATGTCTTCTTTCCAACCTTTGTGATTAAGAAATTTTAGAGATTTGTAGAATATTCTGTGAATATTCTTGTGAGGCATGTAAATCTGTTCTTAGGCAAGATAGATTGAGTGTTGGTTGTGGTTCTTAACTAGTTGTGAAGTGTCGTGGTGAAGTCTGTGAATGGGAATCAGTTCCCTAGTTTCTTGCACCCTAAAGGTGGATGGAATTGACCTTGCCCAAATGTTAGTCCATGTGGGCATAGGACAAATGAAATAGCTGAGTGAGTCGCAAAGAGATTCCTATAATCTCGCTTTACATGAGGCTTGAGTTGTTAATAAAATTGACATTGATGTAAGAGGAGTTGGCCAAAACCAATTGGTAGGCTTATATGAGCATAGGACAAATGAAAGAGTTGAGTAAGTCGTGAAGAGATTCTTATAATCTCGCTTTACATGAGGCTTAAGTTGTTGATAAAACTAATATTGATGTAAGAGGAGTTGGCCAAAACCAATTCGTAGGCCTGTAGCCTAATGTGCTAGCTTTTCAATGAAAATAGTATTACCTTATTTAGAGGTTTGCGAGAGCTGTAGAGATTCTTTGATATTACGTGAGTTCCTTATTGGGTAGCTTGTGGTTGATGTTTATTTGTTTGCATGTGTGCTTAAATTACTCAGTGATGCCTAACTGTGATTTTATATGATAAGGATGATTGTAATGTAAATGTATGAGATTAAATGATGAGGTTACAAGATCTATTCTGTTTGCACTCCAATAAGGGAGGTGTATGTTGTATGGCATTACTAAGATATCTATGATGTATATGTTTAAAGGTGAGACATGATGAATGTTTTACTACAGCATGTGTATATGTGAAAATGAGTTGCTTGATGATGACGTATGGATACATAAGCATGCTATAGTTTCTTTCCATGTGGCAGTAATTTGTGAGAGACACCGTATTGTGTATGGGCCAATTGGTTTCATCCAAAGGCATAATATGAGAATAATGATGAGAAACACCCGAGGATGATAAGGGAGATGGTATGTTTTATGAGGTATAGACAAGATAGGTCTTTGAGTATGCAGAAATGCCAATTTTGGCTATATTTGAGATTTGAGTTTTATTGGAGGAGTTTTGAGTGAGAAAGCCTTTTTCTATGATGTTCATAATTGATGAGATGAGTTATATTTAAATGCTATCCTCACCTAACTGATTGTTTTGAAAATGTTTCTTCCCAATGATTTCTTTTGAAACCTACTAATCTTGGAGTTGTATTTTGTTTGAAAACACGGGACTAAAGAGGTTGATAGCTAGACTTGTGCACAACGTCTGGGCATCCCTTGTGTTACCTAATGCTTGAGTTTTATGATGACATTCTTTTGAAGGAGTTTTAAGTATTTGACTTTTCCTTGAGTCGCCCATAGCGACTAAATGAGTTATTAATGGTTTTTAAAAGCTTTTAAGAACAAGATGTATTTTAAAATGAGGATGGGATTTAGGGTTGAAAAAATGAGTTTTAAGGAGCTTATATGCTTTTTTCTTTAAAAATCCATCTCCGTTCCTCTCGTTCCAGCATAAATAAAGGAAAGGCATAATAACATTCATCATGCATCATGAATATATATGAGGTTGCTACCCTTTAGGGAGCATGAATCCTATATGGATTCCTAAAGCAATGAGGGCAAAATTCCTCATACTCAGGTGTTGTCCCACAGGGACCTATATTGAGGTAGTCTCATAATGAGTTGAGAAGAATATTACGGTAATCTCATAATGAGTTGAGACAAATTCGAGGAACACCCATAAGGTAGAAATGCTTTGTATGATGTATAAAATGCCTGGTACGGGGTTTATGGCGCCAGATTATGAGGTTACAGATACCCTCATGCATTATAAGCACTAATAAAAGAGTAGAGATGCTTAAGTAGTGGACATGCATAGCATGAATTGATTGACTAACCTATGGGGTTTGGGTATTTTGTGAGTATGCTTATGATGTGATATTGTGTTAGTTGATTACATGATGAGTATATGATTGATGACTATACATGTTGTACACTATGTTTATAATATAAGTTATATGATTGTTGTTTATGATGGAAAATTAAACTGTGAGACTATGTGGTGCTAGCATGTACCATATATTTGCTTATGCTAAATTTGTTGTAAATGGAGTGCTGCCTAAGTCATATTGTTTGATGTATAATTGTGAGTGGGTCGCCACCAATGAGGAGATATACCCTTGAGTTGATATGATGGTATATGTGTCTAGATGGTTCATTACCAATAAGATGGCATACCTTTGTTTTGTTATGGCTGTGAATATTTGTATGGGTCCCTACCAATGGGTGGCATACCCTTGAGCTTATATGCTATTCTATTGTGTTCTTTCTGTCTATTATCTTATCCCTTTTGCATTTGCTTTGTTTCTTGGTTGTGGCCCTACTTGTCACCAAGTAGTTGATAGATGAACGGAGCTATATGTGGATCACACTCGATGAAGGCAAATGGACTGAGTATGGTGAGCAACTAGATAGGTAAAACTACCAAAGTGTGTTCTTAGTATGAGTCACCTTCTTGTATAGGCATTTAGATAGTGCAGACCTTAGTTAGGACATTTTAGTAGTGTAAGATATGCACTTGTCCATGTCGGTTGACAAACAAATGTACCAGTTCAGGGTCCTTACTCCTTCCTTCTCCATTGCCATGGTAACTTCTAGCTCAAGGAAGCTAATGCCTCCAGAGTGGAGGAGAGTTGCGATAATCCCTGCGGTCTTGGTTGAGAGATAAAGAAAAGGCCACGATTAAGATGGGTAGCAGGTGTAACATTCCAGGCACTGACGAGGGAAGAGAGTGATTGCCCATGTAAAAAGAGATAAGACACGGATAGGGAGCGACTCCTAGCAGGCTTCCAACAAGAGGGGCACATGAATGAATTAAATACACACCAGAATGAGAGGATTTAGAGGCTATGTAGGTATCGGACTATACAGTTGAGGATAGCTTAAATGAATTAATAAGTGCTACCTATACTAATAAGATGCATCTACTTTTCGATAGGCTGTTACTTAAGAAATGGTAGTGGGGATGGTGAGGATTCCTCTAGTTACTCCTTAGATGATAGTGACTCTAGTCAATCATACCATGTTGGGTACGGTGGTTACACCCCCAGCCAGTAGGGTTAGTTTTGGGGAGAGTCTGTAGTGTCCTTGGGTCTTGTGAGTGGTTATGTGTAATTTGGGATTAGGAGTTTATTAATCTCATTTGGAAGACCATCCCTTACTTTATGAGTCTTTTATTTGGGTTGTAAACCTATACACTTTTTTATTTCTTCGATGTATGCATGGAACCTTTTATTTTGATATTTATGTTTTATGTTTTTCGAAATCCAATACCCCGTGTACAATTGCTATCCAGTACTGATGGACAAGAGCATTCTTTAAAGTTTTCATTTTGTGTCTTTAATTATAAGATTTGTATTTGCCTGCATGTTCAGGATAATTTATATTTTTCATGTAATTATATATATGAATTGTTTATTAGGTTCCTATAGACGCGTTCACTCTAAGTGACCATTTTCTTTTTATTTTTCTTATACGAGGGTATTGTGTGATAATTTACTGGAGGAAATGACTTCAATAGAAAGCCTGGGTTTAAATAGCAGATGTTCTAACGTAAAAAGAAGGTCCCCAACCAATTAATCAAATTTATCTTTTCCAACCATTTAATTTTTGCATTTTACAGTCTTTATTTATAGCTTTCCTTTATTGTTTTCATTTAATGTGCAACCATTTTATTACTTTCCTTTATCACATTCACCATAGGAGTAGTGTAGCATAAAAACCTTAGTCCCACAACAACTAGGAAGTAGAGCTGTCAAAGTGAGCCAACCTGGCTCACCCGGGTTGGCTCACCATGAGTTAAGGAAAAAATAAGCCAACCCAACCCGGCTCACTTTTTTGGCGAGCAAATAAATTGCCAACCCAGCTCAACCCACCACGAGTTGGTGGGTTATACGAGTTGGCTCACTTAATTTTAAAAAAATATTTTTTTAAAACAAATAATTTTTTTATTGAATAATTTGTGTAAATCAGATTATTATTTTTATGTTTTTTCTCATTCTACACACAGGATGACAGTAATTCCTGTAAATAATCCAAAATTAAGAAAGTCTATGAAGCCAGAGTGGAAACCGTAAATGTCTAAATGAGGGATGCACACCGTAAATGCTAAACCGACACACACATTTTCAAGTGGAAAAAATAGAAAGGTTTGGGACCATGTATGACAAAAGCAAACCTACCCACCTGGAATTTTCAAGTCTCACGTTAGCTAACTCTGATTCACTCGAGAAACTATTATAATAAAGTTCTTTTAATTTCTAATAACATTGTATTTAACTTTTGGTATTACAAGACTAACTATTTGATTTAAATTTACGTGACTTGAGTTTTTTTTTTTGATGAATTAGGCAATTTCTTCATTATTATCAATTATCAATTTAAAAAAGCTTTTGCTTCTGTTTAGTAGCCTCGTACCATATTGATTTAAATAGGATTTTTTGTATGGACTTACAAAAACAGTATTTAAACAATGTTGAAATCATGTTCAATACGAATCTATTAAAATTTTCCTTTCACATTTAGTTTATTAAAATGTATGTAACAAATTTTAAGCAAGCAAACATATACCCACTTCATAAATTTATAAAAATCATTGACTTATATTTTTCTTTTTTATTAATAATCATATGAAAACTGAAAAAATTGAAAGAAAATGTAGCCTCTAATTGAAATAAAAAAACATACATGTTACACAAGTTATATTTACTAATTACTATATCATACCAGGAAAAGCAGAATTATTATTTTGCCAGCCTTTCGGACAAAAGACTTGACAAGCTTCACAATGCTTGTCAACAAAAGGAAGCATATCAATTATAGTATTAAGATATATATAATTATTATATCCCAAAGGAAGAAGATATTGATCAAACTAAGAACATGTATTTTATAGGTTTCCCTCTGGAAGGTATTTTAAACATGTTAACTTGCCACTTGATTCACATTCAATATTGCCTCCCCTAACAAATCAACATTAATGATGCTATTATAGATAGTAAAGATGATTACATAGACATAAAAACATCCCAAAAAAGATAAAAGAAATGCTAATGTGGCAAAGCTACAATTCCAAACTAAATTGATATGCATAAATCCTTCTAAAAAGTAAAACTAAACCATGTGCTATATCAACATGCCACACCTAACATATACTAAACAAAGATAATTCTTAGCAACTTAGTGGTACACCACCAATATAAGTATATGACAAGTGCACCTTACATTAGACATCCTCAAAAAATAGATCAATTAAACAACCCTAAATCCATGCCTCCAAAAGTTCAAACTGAAACCAATGTTGTACCAAATTGGCAAATTGCCCACTATATCCTCATCCTGATTGCTCCCTGCATCTGTGTGCCACCCAGCTGATAACGTCTAACAGCAGCAACCTGTGTAAAAAAAAAAAATTACAGTAAAGAAAAAAATTATTGCAACAACCCATTAAAACAAAAAAAATTACAGCAGCCCCATTCCTTTGTAAATTAAAAGTTAAAACAAATACACATTAATTTCAATTTCTTAAAGCATGAAAATAAATAAAAGAAGACTTAAACCAAAAGAAATAACAAATAGGGAAATAAGTATGTCATTAATTACTTGGTCTAAGCTCATTAAAAGTCCCTGCAGCTGCAACATAGTGATCAAAAAATCAAAAGCTAATACTTTGGCTTAAATAAAATGAGATATGAAAGATGAAAGGAAATAGTCATCAACTGGTCTAAAGCTCATTGTCCTTGTTCATTAACAACATTTGAGTCTTGAACAGTCAAATCTATAACCACTTCCTCTCTTTCAACATCTTCATTATCTTCATCTACAATTAAAAAAAAGCATGTTAACATTGGATATTAACTATTAATTAGTATAATAAAAAAATGCTAATAAGTTGTAAAAATTACCAGATTTAACAAAACCATTCAACCAATTTCCAGTTAAAATGAGGGCTTGAACATTATTGGGAAGAAGTGAACTACAGTATTTGTTTAACACATGAGAACCGATGCTAAAAGCGGATTCACTAGCTACTGTAGTGATTGGAATACTCAACACATCACAAGCCATCTTGGAAAGGTTTGGATAACGGTCTCGGCGGTCCCTCCAATACACCAACACGTCTAACTTGTCAAAAACTTTGGATCGAGATTTCCTTCATCCAAATAAAGATCCAATTCAGACCTTCCAGTGTCACTAACATGTTGGCTTAAATAATCAACATATTCCTAAGACATTATACGAGAAATAAAATAAATAAATTAATTGTTCGTATTAAATAATATCAAAATAACAAAAGAAAAATAAATAGACTTCAAATAATATTTAACTTACATCAAATGCATCCATCACTTGCTCATCCTCTGTATAAGAAACTTGTTGCATCGGTGGAGGTGTGATTTGGGAATTTGAAGCAGTCGATTCACGTGACCTTACTTTCACATACTCTTCAAACAATTTGTATATCTTCACCTTTAATTGACTAATTTTTTCTTCACAAGTAGATGGATCAATCTTTGAATAACAAACCGAATTGCATCAAATTTCATCCTTGGATTAAGAACAACCCCAATTGCAAGATTTTCACTATACTCATGCCAATACTTGCTAAACTTGGTCATCATGTTTTGTGCCATATTTTAATGACCGGATCATCACTTTTAGCATTTTCAAGTAATAAACATTCAATTTTCCAAACTTGCATGAAGTATCTATTTGAAGTTGGATAAGAAGTGCCTGAAATCAAATTAGTTATAAGAAAAAATGGTCTCAAGAACTCACACATCTTCTCAGCCCTTTTCCATTCATCACTTGAGGGGCAATGATTGTAGTTTCTATCATGAATGGCCAAACTTCCAAAGGCACATCGATATCTAAGTGCACTTTCAAGCATGGCATAGGTGGAATTCCATCTAGTGGGCACATCCATTCTCAAACCTACCTTAGTATCAATACCCCTCACTAGAAGGACACATTCTTTAAAGGCTATCATTCTTGCCTTGGATGCTCTCACATACTTGATACTTTCTCTAATCTTATGCAAAGCACCACTAGCCACCTTTAAACCCTCTTGAACTATAAGATTCAATATATGGGCACTACACCTCACATGAAAATAATCATTGTCACACAACAAAATATTTTGCAATTTTAGTTGCTCACTCAAAATATTTTGCAACATGTCATTGGCACTAGCATTATCTAAAGTGATAGAAAAAATCTTCTGATCTATTCCCAATCAAGCAAGCAATCAAAAACTTTTTTTGCCAAATCATAACCAGTGTGTGGAGGCTCCATTTTACAAAAGGCAAGAATCTTGCTATTCAACTTCCAACTATTATCAACATAATGAGCAGTCAAACAAATATACCCTTCTTGAGTGATAGAAGTCCAACAGTCAGATGTCAAACAAATTTGACTTTGGCATTTATGCAATGCAAGTTTCAATTTCTCTTTTTGTTCAAGATGAAATTTCCAAATATCAGCCACAGCTATATTCCTACTCAAATGTTTTACATCTGGATTTAGCAATGAATGCAATTCTCTAATCCACTTATATTCAACAAAATTAAATGGCAGCCCATGCTTAATAATAGCCATTGAAATCACCTCACGCACACGTTTATGGTTAATTTCCCTAGACCTCAACTTCCTGGCATGATCAAGTATCATCCCCCCCACAATTTGGTATTTAGGTATTAGTTTACACCTTTTAACATGACGCAACAATGTTGAGGTCCCTATTTTTGTACCACTAATAACATACTCTTGTCCACAACCTTTGCACTTAGCCTTTTCTTTACCATCTTTGACACCAATTTTACTAAAATGATTCCAGACCTCAGACGTAGTTGTCTTAGGCCTCTTACTTGCTCTACGAACATCACCACTCTCATCCTCTATCTCTAACTCAATGTCCTTAAGCTTTGATGGTGCTGGCACAGTTTCATTGGTATTATTTAACCCTCCCTCAATATGGTTTACATTTGCACTTTGATGTATAGTTTCAGATTCCATTTTGCATGTATAATGAACAAAAAAATAAAAACTTATTTCAAATGAATAAAGATGCAAAAGCTTATTACTAATCATAAAAACAAACAAACAAAACACATGAATGATGAAAACCATATTCCAGTATTTCATTATTTCTATACCACATCAAACAGAACATGCAAACACGGTTACTCAACAAACAGAACATGGTTACTCAGCCAAAAGCCCAAAACCCCCTTTTTGTGATTCCAGTTTAACACTTTCACATCAAAAGCCAATCAAACATTAACATTTAACAATTGGTATCCAGAAACAAGAACATAAAAGAGAGGGAAATAACAAACTAATAGTGTTCAACTTCAAATAGCACAGTTTACACGGGTTATTGGTTACAGAACCGGTCCGCAGGTCAGGCAGTCAGCAACGACGGAACTAGAATGGCGGAACTCTAAAGTAGAACTAGCGTACGGCAGAACCAGAGCGCGTGACGGCACCGGGCGTTGTCGATGGTGGCAAGTCGATTGTGAAGCACGAGTTGTGAAGTGCGACTGTGAAGAGAAAAGAAGAGTTGAACTATGAAAAGGGGGCTGTGTAGCGCGATTTGTGTCTTCGCGAACCCTAAGAGGTGAGCAGTGGGCTGTCAAGAGGGAGAGAAAGAGGAACACAGACACGGTCACGAGTGGCTCAGGCCTTAGGGTGAGACGGTGAGTGGTCATGAGTTTAGGGTTAGACACCTAAAGTCTAAGTCTGTCTGAACTGAAGAGTGAAGACACTAGTCACACTACTAAGTGAAGATAGTGAAGTAAACTCAGTAACAGGACAGCAAGTCCGCAAGTTAGGCAGTCAGCAACGGTGCTGTCGGTGCAACCCTTTCCTTTGGCCCTTTTTCAGTTTTGCTCCACCACCAGTGGGCCAGTGCATGCTTAGGCCCATTAGCAGTAAGCATTTCGTCCAGCATTGGCCAGTGGCCACTCATTGTATCTAGCTGATTTTTTTATTTATTCTAATAACCCGTGAGCTAGCCTGGCTCACCATGGGTTCAACCCGGGTGAGCCGCGAGCTAAGTGAGCCGGGTTAGATTTCTTGTATAGTTGGTGTGAGCTAATTTTTTTTAACCCAACCCGACCCTAACCTGTGGTGGGCCGGGTTGGCTCATCGGGCCACGACTCACTTTGACAGCTTTACTAGGAAGCTCTTAAAAGTGGACTAGGAATCCAATTGAGGAACAAAATTCCTTCCTCAAGTCAATTGCCTTTAAAGGAATCATCCGTTGGTTATTAGTTATTTCCACGACTAACTAGGAGAAATTTCCACACCAACACATGTTACAATATCATAATGTTAAAGACGCAACTCACTTTCATTTAAGTCCCTATGAATCATCTAAGTTGTCCTCCTTATGTGAAAAGGGTATATGTTGCACTTAACTTGTTATTGTAAGTTTGTAACTTAATTTCTATTAATGAAAACCAAAATCACTAAATGGCTGCACTAATAAGAGTGAAGGATTAGGACCTTTTTTTGAATTTCTTCATTTATAGGGACTAAATGACATAATGTACCACAATTTTAGATATAAATATGGTAGTTTGCTCAACTATATTATTTAAAAAGAAAAGAATGCATAAAAAAGGTGAAATTAAATTATATATCTATATTTCAGACATTTTTTAAATATTAATACATCTTTGAAAATAATTAATAAAAAGTTAACCAATTAATTCAAGAAGTGTCAACCAATTAATCAGAGGATATTTTTGTTAATAAAATTAACTAATTAATCGATCTAATATTGAGTTGAAGAAAAAAAGGTTTTTTAATTGTTAAATGAACTATAATCTCATTGTAAATTCTTACTGTGCCTTTTGGTGTTTTCGTGTCTTCCAAGTTACTTTATTCTACTCTATATCTTTTTTTCTACTATTTCCTGTTTTCATTTTTCATTTGTTTGATCTCTTCCTTTGTGTATGAATGGTCTTATGATTTTTTTCACAGTTTTCAGGGTGAGAATACCCTTACTAGCTTCATTGGAATCCTTTTTCATGCTCTGTGTCAAAAGGAAGTCAACACTTTCATGGATGATCAAGAGCTGAGCAAGGGAGAAGAAATCACACCAACTCTAATGAAGGCAATTCAAGAATCTAAGATTGCCATTGTGATTTTTTCAAGAAATTATGCATCATCTACGTCTTATTTGCAAGAAATTATAAAGATCATAAAGTGCTTAAAACACAAGGGCAAGTTGGTTTGGCCTATTTTTTTTATCAAGTGGATCAATTAAATGTGCGCCATCAGAAAGGAAGTTATCCAGAAGCACTAGCTAAGCATGAAACAAGAATTCATGACAAGGATAAGGTGAAAAAATGGAGGTTAGTTTTGCAAAACAAGTCTATCTAGTTGGCATTTCAAACAAGGGTACGTAAATCATCATTCTTTTCCTATAAATATTATTTTCTTTTGTAGGATATTAGAAGTTCAATGAGTGAAATATCATTCAAATTTTGGCACTTGGGCAGGTATGAATAGTAATTTATCCGAGAAATCATTCAAGAGGTCTCTAAAAGGATTAATAGTACTATAACATCCCAAATTTCAGGTACTAGAAATAAACCACAAGATAGCTCTTAGTAGGACCCTTCTCATGTGTTATTAAATAAAAGATTCCTTAAGAGTTATTATTATATCTCTTATTATTATTGTTGTTCCTATTATTGTTATTATTATATTTATTGTTGTTGTTGTTATTGTTGTTGTTGTTGTTGTTATTATTATTATTATTATTATTATTGATATGCTAGTGTTAGAAATTAGTAGGAATGTTATTATAAAACCCAAAGAGCATCTAAGGCCCAATAGGGGACTAAAACCTACTAAGCCACATACGCACCCACGTGTTATAAGAAGGGAATAAACAAGGAGAGTTAGATTTAGCCATCACAAATAGAAGAAGAAAACAAGTTAGAGAGAATGAAGAGAAAAGGAAAAAGAAGAGGAATAGAAAGAAAAGGAATAAAAACTAGAGAAACCAAGCCCCAAAACTCAACTTTGCATGTCCCTAAAGGTAAGTGCTCTCCCTGTGTCCTTCCTTACCTTTTATGTTGTTCTTGTTTATCTATTTACCTTTTCCCCCTCTTTATGCCTATGTTAGGGATTTGATGGGTTTTGAGGCAATTGTGAGTGAGTGAAGAGTTTATATATTAGATTGATTAATTATCAAGGTATAAGAAGTGATTAAGAATTTAATTATTTATTTTGGAGCGTTTAGAAGCCAAAGACAATAGGAAAAAAAATTATAATATGGACCTCGATCCTGCCTAGTGGGATTGGAAACCCATTGGGTGACTTTTTTTTCAAAAACTAGACTTTGCGCTGGCACCGGACAATTGTATTGCCCACCAAGCACACAAACTCGCTTGGCAGGATGCACAACCTACTAGGCGTGTTGGGTCCTAGCATAACCGTCGAGTGGACCTTCTATCCCGCCGAGCATATACAACCTTGGCTATTCCGTTTTTGCACCTATGAACTTTTTTTTGCAGTTTTTAACTCATTGTTGCTTCTATTTTTATGCCTTGTTGAGTTTATATTGTGTGATTGTTATTTGTCTTGAGAAAACTGAGTGTGATATGAATTTGTGCCAATGTTTCATGATAAAAGCCTATGAAAACCTGTAAGCATTGTATATACCATGCATTATAACATTTGAGTCATGTGATGAAAGAAAGTATGTAAGAATCTAATTGGTGGAGGCTGTGATGGGTTGTCTAACCCTAGCCTCGAGGATGGTATTTGGTTGGAAAACTCCAATAGTCCATGTTGATCCCATGGAGCCAGAGCATACTGGCAAAACTGGGTAACCCTAACTAGTCACTAGAGAATATCAAACTAGTTAAGGGTGCAAAAACTGAGGGCATCAGTACCAATGATGCTTCTTATAGTTGTGCATTTACTCTTAGTCTACTTTCTAACAAGTTTATGTTGGTACCACATGTGCATGAGTAGAGATTTAGGAACATAGCATGCATATTGTTGGAACCAAAGACGTAGAAGCGTCTAAACCCTTAAAAGTTTTGAGGATAACAAACTTATTAATGTTCAAGTTTCTGCCTAAGGACTAACCTTGTCACAGTAAACAAGCTACTCTTATATGGACCGTCCAGTAAACGTGTCAAAGAAGATCGTCTAGAAGGCTTGCCAAAGAGGACCGTCTAGTGAACAAACTGAAGATGACCGTCCGAAGCAAAATCTCGTCTCTTTGAACAAATTCAAATATCAGATGCAAGCTTCCAACGACAAATCTTCAAATGGCTAAGTCTTATTATTTACTTGTGTTTTGTATTTCTCGAAACTAACATATTACCATCTTTGTGATCTAACGTTCAAATTGTTTTGAAGCATTAAATGTAATCAGAATTGCTCTAGTGCAAAAGCACAGCAAAACAGATAAAGCAAGTCAACTTATCAAGCTGGCAAGTCGAATGAAGAATGTTTAGAAAAGCATACCACTTGCATAGTCCTGCACTTTCCGTTTTAGTGCAAAACTAAAAGTTGCCATGCCTGATCTTTCTGAAAGAATGGTTTGCACGCCCCTTTGTGTATAATGAAGTCAAGTCTTCCATAACGGATCTTTCTCTTGAAGACTATATATATGCACCAAGGAAGAAGCGAAAATATAGAACTGCGATACGTGCTAACTTGTGAAAATCTTAGCGAGATATCAAAAGCTTTCTGTACTTTAACTAGAAGCATCCATTGGACGATAGTGAAAAATTCTTGTAAAAATATTTTGAGTGTTTGAGCTTTATCTTTCAAATCCTCACTACGTGAGTTGATACCTTTGTAAAAACACTTGCTTGTGTTGTGAAAGCCTGGAGAGGCTTAGTGTTAAAGAATACTTAGGTTGAACAATCTAGGGTGATTGCCTTGTAAAGCCTGAAGAGGCCGTGAACAATACTTGTAACCTAAGGTTGGTTAGTGAATACCTTCTGGGTGAAGGGACTGGACGTAGCTCAGGTTGAGTGAACCAGTATAAAAATTCTTTGTGTTATCCTTCTCTCTATCCCTTAGCTTGAAAACGTTTTCATAATTATTTATATTGTTTTAAAAAGTTTTAAAACACACAATTCAACCCCCCTTTCTTGTGCACTTTTTCTATTTCACATATGCATCCTGTTGTAGTATGATATGTAACTGTGTGAAGTCTATGTGACCTTGTTCATGAGCAATTGATGTAATGTGTACAAATGTGAAAATGAAATTGCGTCTTGTGATAAAGTGTTAGAGTTGTGGATATGTGATCATTTTATGCACATGTGTTGTTCTTGTTTGATAAAACAAAACGAGGTGTAAGTATAGTTACTAAACAAAGGATGTGAAATAAATGTATGCTTGTAATTAGGATTGTCTTTGCTACCTTAAGGACATGTGAGAGGCTAGACCCTAGGATAGTGTTATGAGAGTTCTAGTTGGATAATAATAGTTGTGAATGAGATAGAGAAATGTTGAATTCCCAAATGGTGTAATAGAAAGGTATAAGACAAGTAAGGGAGAACAAAATGAGAGTATTAAGGTAAGTGTTTAGGGAGTGCTAAGAGTATTTTAGAATGTCTATGGCCTTAGACTTGACCTGTAGAGGATAACTTTAATATCAAAAGGAAGAAGAGTAAAATCTAAACATGAAGGGTTTAAATACTAGAGAGGATTTTAGGTAACAAAGTATAAGTAATGAGGATGAATTCTTAGGTTGAGAATGAGATAGTAAAGTAATATAATAGTTGTGAGACTGAGAGAGGAGTTAACAGGAGTTACAACTAAAAGGTATGGATCCGACCATAGGTGTGGAGAATTATGAGAAACCTAGTGAGGCTAAAACCATGAGAGATAAATGATGAAGGTTGTCCCAGTAAAAGAGTCTAACCTAGCCATAGAGTCCTTAGAGCACTTCTGAGACATTATGTCTCACTCCTTTAGGTTTTCTCCTTTTCAGGATACAGGTAAAGACATGTGCAGATAGAGCTTGGAGTCATTTGCAAGAAGACGTAGCCTAGTTTACTTTGTACTTTTGTATTCTTCTTTGCATTTTGTATGACACCTTCAGGTGATAAATGAGTTCTATTAGGTGTGTATATATTTTTTATTATATTATTTGTATATAAAATCTAATTATATTTATGAGTAGTATTTGCATATTATTTCTACGTTTTTAAGTTTTTTTCATTCTTAAAAATCTAGGCTTAATGATGGTAATACCCCTTAGGGTGTTATGTGTACCCCTTTATATGTTGCCAGTTACCCATTTGACTTAGTGTCTTGAATGCAAAAGGTAAAGTCACTTCTTGATGTTGAGTCAAATAATGAGGTCCACATGGTTGGGATTTATGGGATAAGTGGAATTGGAAAGACAACACTTGCATGTGTAGTATACAGTTTCATTACTAATCAATTTGAAGGTCATTTTTTCCTTGCTGATATTAGAGAAAATCCAGTGAGGTATGAGCTAGTACTTCTTTAGGAGACACTTCCTTCTAATATAGTTGGGGAGAAAGACATTAAGTTTGGGAATGTAAAGAAAGGGATTCCAATAATTAAAAGTAGGCTTTATAAAAAAAATTTTTTTTTGATGTTGGATGATGTTGACGAATTGAAGCAATTGGAAGTACTTGTAGGTGAACTTTATTTGTTTGGTTTCAGCAACAAAATTATTATAACAACTAAAAATATCCATCTACTACATGTTTACGATGTTGAAAGAACCTATTAAGTGGAAAGATTAAATCGTAAAGAAGCCATTGAATAACGATATGCAACATTATCTTTTCAATGCCTCAGCCACAAGCCAATGAGTAGACCCTCAATGAGTATAATGGTTAAGACTCTAGAGCCACTCCAGAATTTTAATGATATTTGAATTGGAACATTGTTTACATTGTCGCACCAAGTAATGAAGTGCATAAAGATGCAAAGAATTATGAAGCACCTAAGAAGAAAGGAAATAATGGTCACCTTTGTAGGAATCACCATCTCTATAGTAATGATCACAGGCATCGTCCACTTAAATCCCCCAAGTCCTTAAAGCCATAATCGCAATCATAGACACATTCATTGAATGATCACAAACATAGAAATGGCAGAGGAAGTAGGTCAAACTCTTCTCCATCACATGTGAAAGGGTCAAGAATTATTGACTAATACAATACATAAATCATAACAATTGCTAGTAAGGATCCTAAGTGTGACACTCTTTCACATTGGACACAACCTATGTTTGTTTAATTAATTATTTAGTTATTTAATTTTTAGGTTAATGAAAATAAGAAGAAATTTTTCGCGTTCCAATTTACGTGTGATCGTCTTACGAAGCCTTCTTAAAATAAATAAAATGTAAGTAAAACATAATTTGGAAATGGAAGTAAAAGGTAAGGAAATAAGATATATTATATAATTGTCATCAGAACCAATTATATCTAGGTTTCTAAAGTACAAGAGGAGTTGAATACACTGTAAACTGAATACATCTAAAATCATAAAGATACAAGGAAATAAAAAAAAGTACATCAAAAGACATTGGCCATCCTAACTACATACAAAAAAAAAATAAAAATCCTAAATCAGAGTAGTGTTTATAGATCTATTCCTAGTCCTTGTATACAAAAAGTAATACCTTTGCACTGTCAGTCCTCATCTGTCCATGTGTCCTATGAATCATCAGAAGTTGGGTGGTGGACATATCTGTTAGGCACCTCAAGGGGTGACCTAGCACTAGAAGGAACTAATAATGATGAGGAGTGCTAGCCATTAGCCATGCCAACCTAATACTCAACCATTAGTGACTCCACAGGTGACTCGGCTAATACGACCTCCATCAGGGATCCCTCAAGGTCCTCTAGAATAGGCTGTGTAGCAAGCAGCATGTGTAGATGCAACTGCTCAGCGGGTGGAGCAAAATCTAAATAAGAGCCATAAAAGGCACTGCAAGGTCCTCTGGCAGCGATTACGGTGTCGGAGGGACGTACTCAAAATACTGTGCAGGTGAGGAAGATATTGAGAAAAGGAAGGTCCAAAACATAGAAGGCACGTGTACTCCTAGGATGGGGGACAGAAAAATGGTCGTAACGAGGCCCTAAAGGTTAGATAGTCATTTGCCTCATCATAAAACCACACCCCCATATTAGTGTAATCAATGTGCATGTTGAGTAGGATGAAGAGGGCTGCCATCTTCGAGTATTAACCACGAATAGTCATGCATAAAGAAAATAAATAAAGGAGTGAGGTGATTTCATTTTTAAAATCACTTTCACATAGATGGCAAGATATCCTACCATCACGCATAGATAAAACACAGCTGGCAATAGAGAAAAAGGGAACCTAGGGTTTGTTTAAGTTATACTAACTACCCTTGAAACTGTATGGATTCAAACTTCCCTTGATAAGTAATGATTCTCAACAAAACCAAGAAGTGACTGGGAGTACATATACCTTTCTCAATATCAATAACATGGTACAATCCTTATCATCATCGAGGAACAGAGCAATGGCTCAAGACATTCATTGTTCATCCGAGGTATACTCTTGCACCAATCCTGAAATACTGAACTAGTTATTAGGGTTATCAAGCCTAGTCAGGCAAATATCCTGACTCAAGAGCGCTAGCTTGGTCATTGGGACCTTCATCACTTAACAGCTTACCCTTAAGACCTTCGCAAGAAGGTCCCTTACCTTTCATTCCTCGATGTACCAACTGTAACTTCCCATGCAGAGTGTCACGCCACTACATGTCCCTCGCATCACTTGTACTGTATTTACTAATCACTGTCCTTAACACTCATAATTGGGGCAGAGGTTTGCCTAGTCTTAGTACATTTGAGCACTAGCACAATCTCTACTTAATATCTTTGCCTCTTAATGCAAAGGTCGAGTTTTATCACAGTATAACATATAGGGGTAAGAGCTAAGTATAATTTTAAGCAATCAAGAGAACAAACAGGAATTTAGCAATCTATTCGTCAATTATTGTTTTGTCTTAATCACTTTAAACACCTAATTTAAGGATTAAACTCACCTAGGGGAAATCCTAAATTAACTAGTAATAATTTAGAATTGATCATTTAAACCTTTAGCATAATTAGAAACTTAGGTACTTAATAAAGAATTCAACTAGTTAATTAAAATCTAGTGTATGATTAACCGTACATTTTAGGGATTGAATTGCCTAAGGTCTTAATGCCGTCATTAAGTTGTAAAATGAACTTTAGTAGTTAGCTATGATTCAAAAAAAGAATTTAGTTAGACTAAGTATATTGTAATTTAAACCAAGAAAATAATCTATGGGCACCCTTTCTTTTAATTGGATAAAACACAATGTCATATTTATTTTAATGAAAATATGTCCAATTTTTACTAAAAGAGCTCACCATTTAATTTTAAGCACTAAGGAAAATGGGATTTTGCAAACTAGAGAAATGTATTTTGGCTTAGAACAGACTTCTAGAGACAACTGGTTTAAGTCTTAATTTTGAATTTCAATTTGGATGGGCAAACAATTTTTGTTTAACATGATCCATATCTTGTTGGAAAGATATTTCTTTCTAGTTTCTAAATAATCAAGAATCATTTAAACAAAAATCACAAAAATAGATATGAAAATAACAATATAGGGAGGTCAAAATACCCTACTAGAGGACCAGTAGCTCTCTTGTTGTTTTTGCATCTTTTCTCAATCTTTCAGTTGCCAAGCCCATTTTTTTTCAAAAAGTAAATTAAAAATCCTTTTCAAAAAGTCCAATAACTCCAAAAATCAAAAGTGCATGACCTTCAGATTCAAAAATTTATTAAAAATAGTAAATGAAGATGAATATATCCATAAAAAGCTTAGTGAATCTAATTTGTTCTAGTAGTCTTGGTTAACACCCAATAGAACTTTAGAAAATTGCTTTTTTGTGCACACTGCCAGTTACCATTTTCGAAAAGAAGCTTCAAATTTTAGAAAGTGTAACATCATTGTTTCTCAGCTTTTTCAAACGCTTCTTGTATCTATTTTGAAGAGAATTTTGTCTAGTTTCTAACCAAAAAACAAGCATTTAAAAATATTGAGTGTATCTCAAAATATTACAAAAATAGTGACTAGTGTTTAGACAGGATTCGAAAACAACTTGCTAAAACTTAAGTACCTCTTCATAAAAATCACTTTTTTCACCGAGTTATGAACTTTAAATGGTCAAAACAAAATTTTAAGACTATTAGGTACATCAAAAGCTAAAGTAATCCTTTCACCCTACACCAAAACTGTGACTTATTAGGGAGCAAAAAATGCCATCACTTAGGGTCAATTGAGTTTGGTTCAGTTTTAAGAGTTCTTTCAAGTTCTTGTTGTTCTGGGGTCCTTTATTGGTGGATAAAGCTTCAAACTTGTCTTAAGAAAGTTACTATCTTTTGAGTTCCCTTTGGAAGGACTTAATCAAGGGTTCAAAGAGTGTCCAAGGTTTAGAAAAGTCTTCCCTTTTTCTACTTATTATTAAGTTGAGAAAAGTTTACAAGCTTTAAACTTTGGTTCATAGATTTTAGGGTTATTAACCAAACTTTTTCCATTTTATGACAAGGGAACAACAAACCAACATCAAAATGTTAATAGCAATATTTAACAAGCATTTCCAGCCACAAAAATGAAATAGGGCAACAGATTAAGAAATGAACAATAACACAAGTGAAGCTAACAACAACAAGGAAAAATAGGAATAAAAGAAGTAGGAAACAAAATGCTAAGGGTTTTGGGGGCGAAACCAACCCTAAACCCATCTATATGAAAGTAAATAAACTATGAACAACCTTACTCCCCCCTATAACTCATGTACTTGCCAAGGAGAAGAGGAGAAGATGTGCTCTTGAAGTCTTTAATAAGGTGGTGTGTGGTGGTGGCTTTGAAAGAGGGTTGAAGGAGGAGGAGGATGGTGACTTTGGGTGTTTTAAAATTTTTTGAATGTGCTTGAGGGAGAAAGGGGAACAGTTCAGCCAAACTAGGAGAAGGGAAAGTGAAGAAATTTTCCCCAAAGTAGTCCTTATATAGATAAGAAGGTAGGTTAGCTAGAAAGGAGACACAAAAGTAAGTTTACTTTTCTCTTTTTCTTTTTAGATTTCCTTGTAATGACAATTGAGAAATTATAGGGGTGGATCTGTAGAGTGAGAGGTTAAACGTGTCATATCTCTGCTTCCTAGGTCTTTGTGTTTTATTTTCTTTACAGGCAAATCGACTAGTTTCGATAAAAAGTCTTAAACTTTGATATTTTGATTTTTATAGCAAATGGATGAATTTTTTATGGAAATTTTGTGAGCACATTAATTATTGATTAGAAATAATTTCCAGAATTCAACATTAATTTTTAATAATTTAATTCAAATTTTAAGTATTTATTTGGTATTTTTGGGTTAAAAATTCAGTAGAAATTTCATTTAAACTCAAAAAATTTTAAATTTTTATGAAAATTATAAAATCAAATATCTAACTCAAAATGAACTGAAAATGTTCATTTTATCTCTCCTATATGTTAAGCCTATACTGACTATAGTTTTAGTAGATAATGGAGGGCAGTTTGGTCATTTTTCACAGGAATCTCAAAAAATTCCCAGAAAACTCTCAAAATTATATTTTAATACATATGACATATTTTTAAGCTCAAAATAACAATTTACAGTCATTTAGATCTTTTTCATATGTCAACTCTCAATGTAGAGAAATTAAGATTAATTACTAGTTTCCTAATTTCCTGGTTTATCAGAGACAATTTCACATATATTAAGACATTAAATATGGTACTAAAATGAGGGTGTTACACTAAGAAGGCTTATCAATTCATATGATTAGAGAATAAAAAAAATATCCTAAAATAGTCATGGTAGTAAAACTCTAAATCAAAATAAAAAACACAAATGAACAACCCTAGGACCAAATTTGAATCAATGACTATAGGAAGAAATGCAGAGATAATAGAGCGAGAGTAGGGATGGAAAAGTGTACCCAGATCCTACAACTAATCGCAAAAATATTTGCAAATGGGTAGGTCAATAGCGGTGAGTATTATCTTGCAATTTTTAATAGGGATGGGTGCGGGTATGGGTACCTTAGTACCCAACCTGCCCCATACACATATCTATTATATATATAATAATTTAATTAAAATATCTTATATATATAATTATATATTTTATTAATTATTAATTTAATTCTTAAAACGTAGTATTGATTATTGAAGACATGAATCAATTATGTGCTTATAAATTAATTATTGTGCTTAAAAATTGTCCTACATGCTACTAATTGTCTATATAGTAATTGTCCATAATATGCAAGTATTCATTATAGGCAATATAATTATAAGATAATTAGTTTCAATGTATCATTTTTTGGTAATTCTTGGAGAGTATCAGTACATGATGTCCAAGTTTCTAATGATTATGTTAAATGATTAGAATATTACATTTAAGAATCATGTTAGATGATTATGTTTCTAATATTGTGTGGTTATGACTTATGCTTGAATGATTCAAGGTTATGTTTGGATGCTTTTAATTTATGTTTGGATGATTTAAGGTTATGTTTAGATGCTTTTACTGTTATGTTTGAATGATTTAAGGTTATGTTTAGATGATATAAAAGTGAATTTTTGATTAAGTTGAAGTAATTTTTTAATTAATATTTTTTATTAATGTATTAACTTTACACACAAGTAAAGTGTTGATAACTAGTATAGGTATGGGTATATGGGTACTCAGCAGGTATAGGACGAGAATTAAAGTTGCTACATGTGCGGGTATAGGAAAGGGTATGGTTAATTTTTTCAAACGCGAATATGGGGACGAGTACTATAGTATCCTACCCAAACCCTGCCCATTGCCTTCCCTAAGCGAGAAAGACAAACTAGAGAGAATGAGTGAAAATGAGTGAGATTCAAGCTGAATGAATAAATGAGCTAGGGCAAGATTAGAGAGAAAAAATTATAAAATTCCTTGTTTTTACATGGAATTTACAAACGAGTTGGTTTAGGATGGGTTTTGCCGAACCCGATATCTGAACTGATTAAAATAGTTTGGGTTGGGTTGGATTTGTGTATTTTTTTCTATCAAAACCGAATCGAACCAACGCGGTCAATAACGAGTTGGATTGAGTTAGGTCTTCGAGTATAGAAAATTAAAAATCATTTTAAATTTTCTAAAAATTGTAATTTATCATTTTAATAAACAATTGTGGTAATAAAATTGAAAAAGAAATGTTACTTCCCTAAATATAATTACAATAAATATGGTTGTTCATAAATTCAAATAATTGTATATGACTTTTCTTTTTTCTTTCCAAGTCAATTTTTTTTCTTAGAATATGCATTTTGATATTTGTTCTTCAACTAAACAAATAACATCGTACACTTGAATTGTATACTTCGGTTATTTATTAAGGGATGACTCATTTGAGTAGTGTAAAATACCAATCTTGTAGTGCTTATGATTTAAAAAATGCTTGGTTGATATCAACATAACACACATAAATAAAGCAAGATATCTAATAAACAAAAAAATACAGTAAATAAAGTAAGATATCAATGGCTCATTTGTGTTTTCTCATTTTTTATTTTTTTATTATAAGATATTACCTAAGTCTAAGTGAAAAATATATATATAAATAAATTAAAAATTAAAATGCCATGAGATTGGGTTGCATTCGCAGGTTCAACAATAAAATTTATTACCCAATTCGAACAATAGGTTTGATCAAATTTGGTTCTACTTGAACATCCTAAAAACTGAACCACCGTGTTGGTGTTGAATTGAGTCTATTTAGGTTTGTGGGTACCCATACCCATAAATGCCCTTATTTATAATTCTAAAGTTTTAGTTAATTAAAATTACTTTTTAAAATTCTAAAATTTTAATTTTTGTATCCAAACAATTAATTTTAACGAAAAGAATTTTAAATACTCCAAAACATTAGTTTTCCTTTTTAAAATGCTTCATCCAAACAAACTCTTACATAATTTGGTTGTGTATTAGAACATCTATATTATGAAATCAACAAAAAAAAAATTACTTTTTTGGATTAGAAATAACGGGTTGCTTTATTTTATTTTGGATTTCATATAATGGCCTAATTACCTTTCAAAAATGTGCAGTCATGATTTGTTGAAAATTAATGTTTCTTTGCATCCTTAAATGGCAATATTCTTCCTTCAAACGCCTATTCGCATTATATAATCATATTCACTCTTCACTAACAAGGCAGGTTGAGGCAACCAAAAGTCATTCTACATACCTACAATTTCTTACCTTTCTAATCATGGAATTTGTAAAATGTTTCAACCAAAAGATTGTAAATATTTATAGGGATTTGTTTTTTAATTTTCATTAAAATAGTAGCCAAGTTTCGATCTAGAATGTGGTTGCTCCTCTTACCTTCAAAAATGATGTCTTGTAAGATACTTGCATGAGTTTCATTTGGAAACCTTTATAATGCTATATGTGAGAAAAGAGTCAACACCTTCATTAACAATGAATAGCTTAGGAAAGGAGAAGATACAACAAAAGCTCCAATCAAGGCAATCCAGGATGGCAATAATGATATTTTTGGAAAATTTTGCATCATCTACTATTTGTTTGGACCAACTTTACCTACCATGTTAAAAATTCTAATTCTAAAGTCACAAATCTAGAAAGGGTTTTTAGGATTACTTTTCTCATTTATACCTTTAAAAATGCCTAATCAAAAACTGAAGTTAATGCTAGAACAAAAATAAAACAATCAAAATCTTCCATGATATCTTACAAGATATTAGTTTGTAAGTTTTAATGAATTTATGCTAGGATTCTAGAAGGAAAAGAGTACTGTACACTAGAGAATTATACACTTGGCGTAAACCTAAATACATGCTTAGCTACATTTGTAAATAGAGTTAACCTTTTTTTTTTTCACAAATGGTTAAGAGTAAATGATTGTGATTACATACAATTATTAGTGTGTGGTTAATAATGTTAGTAATGTCTAATGATAGTTAACTTTTTCTCACAAGTGCTCAACTATCAAAAATAAAACCATTGAAATGTGTAAATACAGAACAAAAATAAAACTATCAAAATCTTTCGCAATAACTTACATGATACTAGTATGCTAAGATTCTAGAAGGGAAAAGAGTTATGTACACCTGGAGTTGTATACTTAGCATCCACCCAAATACGTGGTTAATTACATGTGTAAATATAGTTAATTTTCTTTCACAAATGGTTAAAAATAAATTAATATGATTGTATACAATTGTCAATATGTGGTTATTAATGTCATGAGGTTATTGAAATATCTAATGGTAGTTAAATTTATCTCACAAGTGGTTAATAGTGTTATGAGATTATTAACTGTCACACATGGTGAACAACATATATAAATATGGTTAAATTAATTAAGAATAAATAAACATGATTGTATACACTTAATTGTCGATATGTGGTTGACTGTATCATAAGGTTATTGAAATATTTAATAGTGATTTGTCTTGGAAATGGTTAATAGTGTCATGAAGTTATTAAAATATCTAGGCTAAATTATTATTTTGGTTCCTTATCTTTTTAAGAAATCCTATTTTGACCTTTCGTCTTTTAAAAAGTCTGTTTTTGTAGTTTATGTTTTTAAAATGACCTGTTTTCATCCTTTTGGTCAGTGGTGCACTAACAGATGTTAGTAGTGGTTGATGTGGCCATTAACTAATCCACCCTGGCCCTTTACTAATCTACCCTATCTTTAGACATGAATTTGTATTTCTTTTTAATTTATTTTAATTAAAATTTGAACATTGGAAGGATGCTGTTAGAACTTTCTGCTCATGCAATGTTAAAAGGGAGTCTTCTCCCCTAATTGAAAAACTAGGGTTCCTCTTTTGAAGTTGATTCAATGGATTCTGGTGTTTCTATTTACAGATGTAGGCCGAATTCATCAATACGCATGGATTCCCAAAGTTCGTCCATGAATGGTGCAGGTGAGTGGGCTCCTCTCTGCCACTATGGGTGAATGTGGTTTTGCTTATTGTTGGAATAGCTAGTGACCTAGGGCAAAGGTTTTGGGGATATAGATACTTTGTGGTAACTTGTTGTAAGGACCAAATTTCTTTATTTAAGAGTCACTAACAGTTCTCTGATTGGTAAACCTATTTTTGTTTGTAGAAAGGGAATGAAGAGAGTGGATGTGGTTTTTTCCATTGGTACTTTGATGAAATAGGGGAGGAATAAGACTAGGTCATTATGAGGCATAGGAGAAGGATCTTGGTTCTGCAAAACTTATTAGGCTGGAGTAGGAAATGGTTGAAGATCTTGACTATTTTTTGCATTTTGATGTTACGGTTAATTGTAACTCTGATTTTTAAGTTATTCCATTTACCTATTGTAGAGGGTTCTTCAAGTCACATGTATTTAAAGTAGTACTAGAAGCCATGTACATTTGACTAAAGTTGAATCAATAGCCATGACAAGGATTATGTCTATGTATTTGGTTATTAATTAATGAAAAGTAGTTTTAATTAGATACATTGTTGATTATTTTGTGTTCATGTGTTTTGGTCATTTTGTGTCACTAAATATAATTAGTAGGGATTGGATCGGTATTCAAACATCTGTTAAGGTGAAAACAAGAACAAATTAAAACTAAATTGATTGATATAATACCATACTTCATTAGCATTAAAACTTGCTGAATTACAACTATTAAGTGCATAGCAGCACATCACTATACAAAAAAAGATTATCACTTACACAAACCAAGACCAAAAAACAATTATCCAACAGCAACCACTAGACTAAAACAAGTGTAGCTATGCACTATCAAACACTATTGTATGTGTTACAAAAAACATCCTTAAAAAAAGCTAGCCAGTTAACTTCACTGCTTTGTTGGTCTATTTGGCCTTCTTGTTTGCAATTTTGGCCTTCTAAACTTGTTGGTGCAATGGGTTTGTTTAAGGCTTGTGTTAGTTAGGTTGGTGCTAGTTGGATTGGTGGAGTGGGTCAAGTTTGGGATGTTGCAATGGGTTGGGTTTAGGATATTATTGTTGGTTAGTTTTGGGTTGGTGTAGTGGATTGGGGTGGTTGTTTAGGATGGTGGGGGTAGCTAGGTTTGGGTTGGGGTCAGTTTAGATATTTTGGTTTGAGTTTGGGATGCTATTATTGTTTGGGTTTAAGTTAGTGTTTAAGAGTCTGTTTCGGGTTGGGTATCAATTGGTGTAGGAATTGGGCCCAATGGGTAAGTGCTTTTGTTGTGACCTTGTTGTCCACATCTCCTATTTACCCTTGTTCCACTACTACCATTCTCTCTAGGCTCCTTGTTTCTTGCTTTCTTGGGCCTCCCTTGCATTTTTTTGATTGGTGGTGGTTGCACATCAGTAGTCAGTTATGTTCCACAGATTCTATTCATTGGTAGGATAAATTATGGGTTAATAGCATGCTTTATACATCTTTGTTCTATAATACTTTGGTATGTAATCTTCAGGAATCAGATTCATATATCTCATGTAGGTAATAACATGTGTACATGGTATGCTTGTGAGCATCCACTTCCTGCCTATGCATTCTTTTGCTTGTAAATCGACTGTTAATATGTCTCTAGTTTGGGTAATGTTTCTAACCTTATACCAATGCTCCCTTGCCCACCTATGCACATGACAATTGGCAACCATTATTATAATTGCAATACATATTACCATGAGTCAGTACATATCACAATTATAAATACCTAGTTAGTCAATACTTCGTGGCTTTAGATTCTATGTCCAACCTCTTCTTGATCCTAAGTAAGATACTACCATCCCAGATAGCTACCTTTTGCTTGTTGGCTGCCCACCTCTCCATCAAATATACATAAATTTTCTCTAACATAATGATTATTGGCTTTTCTCTAGCCCTAAGAATAACATTGTTAAAAGCTTTAGACATGTTATTTAGTAAAACATTACACTTGGTGGTTGGTGTGAAATATGACTTGCTCCAGTATCTTGGTGGAATCTAAATTAGGTACTTAATTGTAGGAAATAGTCAGACAACACATTACCATGATGATCCAAATTACATAACAAAGTGAAAAAATTAATTAAGATAGGTAGGTACTTGTGAGTTGCTTTATTTCTTTCTTTATCTCTCTTATTTCTCTCTACCAGACTTGGTGGTATGTAGCTTTGGCAGCCCTTCTTTATAGATAACCCTCATCTTGGTTTTATCATTTTTAACAATTTTGATGTTCCTCCTAGAATGTACTGCCTAAGCCATGACTGCCTCCTTAAATTCCTCTTTACTTACAAAATAAGTACCTACCTCCCACTTATAATCAGTCATGTCACTTGGCAAAACAAACACAGGATACTTTGCATGTGGCTTGTGGTTTTAAACCCTTACCTTCATCTGAATCTTCCCCACTTTCTAACTCCTCTAATTGATAATCAGCATCTACAACTCCATAGTTCCACGACTCATTGCCCTGTGCATCCATTACATATATTTGACTATTTACTTCTTGTCTTTTTTTTTTGTCCTTATATCAACTTGCACAGTGTTAGGAAGCCCACCATCAAAGCCTCCAACATCATTAGTTTCCTCCTCTAAATCACTAAATCTTATACCTGTTATAGTACCTTTATCTTCACTGACAGGTTGTTCATCAACAACATAACTTAGATCCTTACTGTCTTGCTCATTTGTAGTAAAATGTGTCTTTTCCTTTTCATCATCATTATAATTAGCTTATCTTCAGGATCCACATATACTACATTAGGTCTACCTATATTTTTGCAATCAACCTCACATGTGTTGTACAGTTCATTCTCTTGGAAGAAAACACTATATTAGTAGGTTTTACAGATTTTGGTCTCCCATTTTTCTTGAATGGTCCAAATTTGGGTAGCTTAACTCCTTATGTAGCCTCACCTGTACATTCTAACCTAACATATAGTCATCCTCACCCTTATCTTGCTCCATATTCCTAACATTGTCGTGTATCCCATTGTCACCCATACATTGATCCATCACTACATTCTGACCCTCATCCTTATCAACCTTCTCACCCTCACCCTGCACTACATTCACATCTTGACCCTTCTCACCCTCAACCTTATCCACCTCGTCACCTTAACGCTACACTACATTCACATCATCACCCTTTTCACCCTCAACTTCAACTTGTGGTCTAAATTCTCCCTCTACATCATGTTGCCCTTTACCCTCACAACTTTGTGGAATTGGAAGTAATTTCACAACCTCAACCTATGAAACAGGGTGCTCAACATACAAATGTACCAGCCTTTGGCATTTTGTTATTGCCACCATTTTCAAAGCACCCTTATCATCTTTAAATTCCTTTAACCTAACTTCCAACTCCTTCCCTCCAATCTTGTACCACATTACCTCCATACATGGATAACCCATGTCTTTGAGGATGCTTACAACCTCAAAATATGACCACCTATCTGCAATATAATTCCATTCACCCTCAAACCCCACATGTTCCATTTTACCATGTCTAACAAATTTACCCCAATGATGCACCACAACATTAAACGTTTCATCCACTTAATCAACTCTACACCAACAAACTACAACACAAATAAAGAATGTAAAATAGTTTTAAAACAATTACACAAACAGAGTATTCATGGCTTGTTTCAACAAATAAATGCAAGCACTTAAAAAGTCACCCTCACAAAAAGAAAGATAGTTATATGAACACATACACCCAAACAATACATGTCACACAATTACTAAATATCCATGATACAAATAAGTAGAGGGTTCAATTACAAAATGCTCCCACTTTCCTCGGCCAAAACCCACACAAGTATGGAACCACAAAATGAGACAAAAATTTAACCCTAAATAACAACCAAATGTAAAACCCTTACTTTTCTTGAACAACATAAAACCCACCAATGTACAAAACAAACGAACCCCACCACAATTCAATGTCAGACAACCATAATATAGTGGAACACCCCAAATTTCAAGTACTAGAAATAAACCATGAGGTAGCTCTTAGTAGGACTCTTCCCATGTGTTATTAGACAAAAGACGCCTTAAGAGTTATTGTTATTAGATCACTTATTATTGTTCCTGTCATTATTATTATATTTATTGTTGTTGTTGTAACAATTATTATTATTATTATTATTGTGTTGTGTTGTTGTTATATTTATTATTATTATTAACAATTTAGTATTACAAATTAGTAGGAATGTTATCAAAGAACCCAAAAGAGCTTTTAGGGCCTAATAGGGACAAAAGCCCACTAAGCTACATACCCACCCACATGTTATAAGAAGGGAACAGGGAAGGAAAATTAGGTTTAGCCATCACAAAATAGAAGAAGAAAGAAGGTAGAGAGAATAAGGAGAAAAGAGAAGAGAGAAAGAGGAGGAATAGAAACTGAAGAACCCAAGCCCTACAACTCAGCTTTGCATGTCCCTAAAGGTGAGTGCTCTCTCCTGTGTCCTTCCTTGTTCTTTATGTTGTGATTTGTTATCTATTTACCTTTTTCCTCTCTTTATGCCTAAGTTAGGGATTTGATAGGGTTTTGAGGGAATTGTGAGTGAGTGAATAGTTTATAGATTAAATCAACTAATTATCAAGGTAGAAGAAGTGAGTGAGAATTTAATTATTTGATTTGAGCATTTAGAAACCAAAGACAATAGGAAAAATAAATTAAAACTCGTACCTCGGATCTACTTAGCCCGATTAGATAGCCGTTTGACGACTTTTTCTCGAAAACTGGATTTCGTGTTGGCGTCAAGCGCGTGGACCTGCTAGGTAGGTTGGGTCCTGACGTGGACCTGTTGGGAGGGGTGCAATACCCGCTGGGTGGGTTGGTTCCAGTGCAGACCCACTGAGCGGGTTCGCTAGACCGCCAGGCAAATACGACCTTTGCTATTCTGTTCTTTGTGCCTATGAACTCCTTTTTGTTGTTTCTTTTTTATGCCTTATTGAGTTTATATTGTGTGATTATTATTTACATTGAGAAAACTGAGTGTAATATGAAATTGTGCCAATGTTTCATGATGAAAGCCTATGAAAAGCTATAAGTATTGTATGTGACCATGCATCATAACATTTGAGCTATGTAATGAGGAAAGTATGTAAGAATCTGCTGGTGGAGGTCGTGATGGGTTGTCTAACCTTAGCCTTGGGGGTTATCCGGTTGAAAAAACTCTAATGGTCCATGCTCATCCTATAGTGCCCGGGTGTACTGACAAAACTGGGATAACCCTGACTAGTCATCGGGGGATATCATGCCTAGTTGAGGGTGTGAAAGCTGAAGGTATCAGTACCGATAACGCTTCTTATGGTCGTGCCTTTACTCCTAGTCTATTTTCGACAAGTTTAAGTTGGTACCACATGTGCATGAGTAGTGATTTAGGAACATAACATACATATGTATCCTATTATAATGTGATATTTTGCAGTGTGCTACATTGTAACTATATGAAATCTGTGTGACCTTATTCATGAGCGATTGATGTAATGTGTACACGTGTAAAATGTAATTGTGTTTTGTTATGAAGTGTCAAGATTATGTATATGTAATCATGTTATGCATGTATGTTATTCTTATTTGATGAAAGAAAACAAGGTGTATGTCTAGTTATTAGGCAAAGAATATGAAATAAATGTATACTTGTAATTAGGATTGTCTTTTTCTACCTTAAGGATATGTGAGAGGTTAAACCCTAGGATAGTGTTATGAGGGTTATAGTTGGATAATAACAGTTGTGATAGAGATAGAGAAAGGGTGAATTCCCATACAACGTAATAAAAAAGTATAAGACTAGTAAGAGAGAACAAAATGAGGGTATTAAGGTGAGTGTTAAAGGAGTTCAAAAGTATTTTAGAATGTCTGTAACCTTAGACGTGACCCCTAGAGGATAACTTTAAATACCAAAAGGAAGATTAAAATCTAAATATGAAGGGTTTAAATACTAGAGAGGGTTTTGGGTTAGAAAGAGTTCTTAGGTTAAAAATGAGATAGTAAGCTTGTATAATAATTGTGAGAATGAGGGAGGAGTTAACAGAAAGCATTGACTATTAAAAGGTGTAGACTCGGACATATATATAAATAATAATGAGAGACTAGTGAGGCTAAAGCCATGAGAGATAAGTGATGAAGGTTGTTCAAGTAGAAGAGTCTAACCCAGTCATATAGTCCTTAGAGCACTCACTAAGACATTATGTCTCACTCTTTTAGTTTTCCTTTTTTCAGGATATAGGTAAAGATATGTACAGATGGAGCTTGGAGTCATGTGCAAGAGGACGTAGTCTAGTTTATATTGTTTTTTATATTCCTCTTTATGTTTTGTATGACACCTTCGGGTTATAGATGAGATGTATAGGCATGTATGGTATTTTATAGTATTATTCTTATATGAATATAATTATATTTATGAGTCGCTTCAACGTGTTGTTTCTATGCTTTTAAGTCTTTCTTTATTGTTCTTAGAAATCTAGACTTAGTTACGGTAATACCCCTTAGGGTGTTACATATAGCACATATGCACCAAACGAAAAATACAACAAAACAGAATACAAAGACTGTAATGTACCTTCAGTAGAAATTGCACAAACCACTCCTTTCACCTCATTGTCTTCCTTCAACAATCAACGATCTTGAACCCTAAACCTTGAGAGCGAAGATGGTACCAATTTCCCTCCCTTTTCTAAGCGATGTTTCATTCTCTCATCAATCATCACACTCCAATTTCCTTAATTGACAAGAAAGTCATATGGAATTCAGGTAACATTGATAGGAAACGATGCCATTTGTAGCACCTCTACTTTTGTATATTAAATTATTCTATATTTATTTCTAAAAAATCGAATGGAAATCTCAAAAGTTTGATCCCTTTGTTTATGTTCATATTAGAAAGTAGTATTAGTTTATATTTTTAATAATTTTTAGGGAACGAAACCCAAAAATTGGTAAAATGACTGTCTCGTCCCTAAAAAGTTAGATAATATAATTAATAGAAAAAATAGATAAAAGTGTTTAAAATTTCTTTTTAAGTCATCAATATACTTAGAATAACTAATAATAATTTTAGAAATTTTTAGAAATTTATTGAAACAATTTTTCAAAAATGACAAAAATACCCCTTGTTGACTACAGAAACCAACTTAGAGACTTTTTGACCTTAATATATTTTAATAATTTTATACTAAGTATCTTCATTATAAAAATTTATTTTGAAAGAAAATACTGAAAATAATAATAATCCTATTTCAATTTTTTAATATTTGACAATGTAAATTTGAAAAACCAGGAAGAATTTCAAAATTCTAAGTCTATTCCTACCCTCTAGCTCACAATTTATTCAAGAGCTATTTAATTGTGATTTTTTATAATTTTTTGGCGAGTTGGAGTCCGAAAAGGTTAGAAAATGATGATTTTGCTCCTATTCCTCACATTAGGGCTAACATAAGAAAAAGATTCTATGACATTAAAATATCAATTTGAGCTCAAAATTATGACATATATATTAAAATATAATTTTAGAATTTTTTTGGGAATTTTTGTGCAAAATTCCAAATGTTCCTAAGTTTTTGGTATTTATTAATGAAAAATGGATTTTTTATGAATGAATTTTCTAGCTTAAAAAACAAAATAAATACATATAATTTGAAATAAATAAATAAAAATAAAAATTTATTATTAGAAATTTATTTTGATGAAAAATAATGTATTTGTCCATTTTTGCATTAAAATGTATTATTTTGATATTAACAGCTATTTTTTCAAAGTTTAGGTAATTTTATTGGTTCCAGCTAATCAATTACAATTAAAATTGATACTGGGAAGTTTTAGGAGAGCTCATCCAGCACTTTTTTAGCCTAAAAGGGGGTGATTCACCACCTAAAATGGATATGTGTCCCTAATTTTGCATATTTGTCTCTTAATTGAATTAAAAATAAATCAAAAACCTTGTTTATGACATATTGCATGACATCTTCAAGTGGACACCTAACCCCTTCTCCTCCTCTATAAATAGGCATGGTTTTGGACCATTTTTCAGCACCTCTCCCTTTCTCAAGCTACCAAATTCTTAGAGAGCTTATCTCCCTAGAAAAATTTTTCTTTTACTTTGTTTTTATGCTAAAATTTTACTAGTTTTCCAACAACTAGTAAAGTTCTCTTCCTCGGAGCTTTACATTAACAATTTCATCCTCTTCATCAACCACCTTAGAGGTAATGGGGGTAGTGGGGTTGGTTCTAAATTATTGTCACTTTGCATGTTGGTAGGAACAATCTTCCCTAAACCCGTTTAGGCTTAAGTTTTATTATTGTTATTATTGTTTGATGCTAAACTTTAATTTTTGCTAAGTTGTTACTCTGCTAAAATTTAGATTATTAAATTATAATTGCTAAGTTGTTACTTTGCTCAATTTTAGAAAATTAAAATGCACTTACTAAGCTGTTTCTCTACTCAATCTTAGAAAATTAAAATGCACTTGCTAAGCTGTTACTCTGCTCGAAGTTAGAAAATTAAAATATATTTATTTAGTTGTTATGTTGCTAGAATTTTAGTAATTAAATTATAATTATTATGTTGTTATTCTGCTAAAATTTTATATGATTACTAAATTGTTATGCTGTTAAAATTTTGGTATTGTGCAATTTCTGCAAAATAAGGTAGAAATATTGATTGTACTGGTGCTCAAATTAAATGAGACCAGGAAAGCCTCTATTTAAGAAGTTAGGAAGTGATAAATTAGTGAGTAATATAGAGCAAATGACATGCAAGTGGCATAACACCCTGCTAGAGAAGCTACAGTTTGGTACAATGCAAGATAAAAGGCAAAGACCCATGATTAGGTCTAAGGGTATGATATCGAGTAGTGAGCGTCCTAATGGCCAAGGTAGCATTCTTGAGCCGGGGCAATCACTTAACCGACTTGATAATCTGACAACTACTCAGTACATTAGGATTAGTGAGAGTATACCTCTATAAATGAATATCCTAAATTGTTATTTTGTTCCTCAATGATGATGAGGACTGTGCCATGTGATGATATTGAGAGAGGTATATATACTCCTAGTCACTTCCAAATTCTGTTGAAAACTATTACTCATTAATGGGAAGTATGAATCCATATTAAGTCAAGGGTAGTGTAGTATAACTTAGAATAAACTCTAGGTTCCCTTTGTTAATTTTGTTTTAATTCCTACCATACATGTGAAAGTGATTTTAGAACAAATCACCTCACTCTATTGTTTTTTTTCTTGTATGATTGATTGTAATTATTGAAGATGATGGCAATGTCTTATGATGCTGAGGACGAGTCAGACCATACTCCTCTAGATTTGTATACATAGTTTATAATATTTTCTTAATAATAAAATTAATATGAATTATATTTAAAATTAAAGAAGTGTTACATCATTCCACTAACAGTGCCACCTGGGATGTGATGCCACATCAGACTTCTTTGTTACACATTTAATGTCCTTGACGGAAAGGACCAAAATGGATTTTGTAAAAGATAAAAGATCAAAATAAAATTTCTTAAAAAGATAAGAGACTAAAATAGTAATTTAGCCAAATATTTAATAGCGATTAACCATTTGTCAAACAAAATTAACTATTAACACGTAGTTAACTTGCGTGGTGGAAGCATCTTGCTTTCAAATTTCTTGTGGTTTTACACCATCAATTTCAATTTTGTGGTAGTGTTAGAGAACCTAGAACTAACAAAGTTAATTAATTAGCAATTGATGGTAAGGACTAAAATATATATATAAAAAATGCTTGTATAGCGGTGGCATGAATATTGAAGCATTTGATGCAACAAGATTAAAACAATTAAAATGATGCAACAAGCATTTGAGGCAACAATAATAAAATGATGCAGCTAATAACCACCACTACAAGGAATGCCTAAACAAAATCCTACTTACAGGCTATCTCATATTGTCTAAGAAGTACATCTGAACTCTACAACCTCAAGATTCTCCAATTTAGGATTAGATGATGCAAGAAGATTTAAAACTAAAAGGCAAAACCTGCAAAATAAAAGAAAGAGGAAAGTGTTGGTAATTAAGGAAAAAGAAGAGAAGGAAACAAAAAGAGGACAGAGGAAGAAGAATGAGGAAGAAAAGATGCAAGAGGTATTGACAGGAACTAAAACATGAAAAAATTGTTCATATAAGAACTAAACATAGAGTTTTTAAATATATGAACCAAAATGTGAAAATAGTATACAAGTATGGGAACTAAAATGTCTAGCTCAGACATTTCTTCGTCGCGTCACCACACTGTTGATAACATTAGAGAGTCGACACCGTGTGTACAATTCTGGGATGTACTCATTCCTTAAGCCTCGACGAGTCAATATCTTATCTATTGGCAGTCTAAATTATATTATTTAAAAGAAAAAAGTATGCTTCCAAAGAATACGTGAGTGTCAACCAATACGACAATGTTTAATTATCTTTGTTAGTCATATATGAATATAGGATTTAGTTTCTAAAAGAAAATTTTGCTAGTCTTAATTTTTGAATAGCTATATTAAAAGAGAATTGTCTTCATTGCCAACGATATCATAAAAATCAAAAATTTCGGAGATTGAATTCTGGAAAGGTGTAAAATAACAATTTGTATGATAAAATAAAATTCATATGATAAAAGTATCAAAATGATCAATCACGCTTAATAAAAATAAAAAAAATTCTTTCTCACCGATTTTTACCGATTCTTTTTTTTTATGCCAAAGATATCATAAAATCAAAATTTTTCGGAGATTGAATTCCAGAAAAGTATAAAGTAAAAAAATTGTATGATAAAATAAAATTCATTTGATAAAACTATCAAAAATGAACAACCACACTTAATAAAAATAAAAATTTATTCTTTGTCAACGATTTTTTTCCCCCTATAACATAACAACTCAAATTGAATTGTTATAATCTCTATGTCAGATGTTATTTTAGAATAGTTCTTGACGTAACATGTTTACGTTATCACTAAATGTTGATAAGGGTTATTTTAAAAGAAAATAAATTTATAAAAATCAAAACCAATAAAAAATGGTTTATAAGATTAAAACTAAAATTATATATCTATACTTTAGATATTTTAAAAATAAAATAATTAGTTAATGCATCTTTGAAAACAGACCATCCACCGATTAATCATAGGATATTTTTGTTAATAAAACTAACTAATTAATCGATCTTATATTGAGTTGAAATAAAAAAAAGTTTCTTAATATAATCTCACCGTAAATCATCAATGTTGCGGGTAATATAGCTTTATTATAGAATGAAAACAATTTCCGAATCCAGAACAGGGGCAGTTGAATTTTTTCAAAATGGGTAGGCTGCACCATTCTACTGTCATTTTGTGTTTCCCCTTGTCTTCCAACGTCCAAGTTACTTCCCTCCACCTTCTCCGTGTCTTTTTTTCTCCCATTTCTGTGTTTTCATTTGTTTGACTGCTTAGGGGAGAAAATTATTCATTTTCTGAACTAGCAGTAGATCGTAAAAGGTTGATATAATGTGTGGCAATCATGTCACATGGTGCATTACGTACCTGATACATTTCTGTTCAGAGGCTCTTTCGGGAGGTATTTTCTATCCAGAGAATGCTTATTGTATTGTGTTAATTAAACTAAGCAAGTGACAAAATCTTCCTTGGGTCCCCATTTCGATAATAAATGTTTAATTTGTCTGCTATTTCTTTTTTCGTCAATATTTTTGTTAGTTATTTTGTTCTAAAGCAGCAACTCTATTACTTCATATGCTAATAGATCCTTGCCCTAATTTCATGATATAGCCTGCGTTATGCACACTATAACAGTTTACTAAACCAGGCAAAGCTCAACTTTTTTTCCTGATTGATATTCCCCACTGAATTCTTTAGACCGTGCTTCTCTCACCTTAAAAAAATTCTAATTTGTATTATAAGAAAATAGAAAATTTGAAAACACACACACACACATATAACTTTTAGAGTCAGCTAAGCCGACTCTAAGTTTAATTAATTTAATATTTTTTTCTCACTTAAAGCTGGCATAGTCGACTTTATCTTTATTTATTTTAATATTTTTTTCTTGTAGAGTCGGCTTAGCTGACTCTATTCTTAATTATTTTAATATTTTTTTCTATTTAGAGTCTGCTTAGCCGAATTTATTTTCTTTTATTTTAATATTTTTTTGCTTGTAGAGTCGACTTAGGCGACTCTATTTTTATTATTTTTAATTTTTTTTTCTTTTAGAGTCGATCTAGGCGACTCTATAGTTGTTTTTAATTTTTTTTATGTAGAAGTGACTTAGCTGACTCTAAGTTTTTCTTTTTTATAAAACAGTTTTTTAACCTACATTCTGCTGATAATTAAGTATTCAACTATACAATGCAATTTTAATTAATCAAGATAAATATCAATATAAGCACATGATTTATCCAACTACAGTCTTAATAAAGCATTTGATTGATGAACGTAAAAGATCACAAATATCATTAATATCTGTACATATCTAAGGAGTCTAGGGGCATGATTAAAATATCATAATCTAATAAGTAAAACTCTAGTATCAAAATGACGACTATCTAAAGTTCTACTATCATACCCTGATAATGTAGCCTGGCAGGTGCAACTTTGTGCACTCCATTTTGTGCTTCAAGTCTCCTTTTTGGCCCGTTCTTGTGCTTATAGGCTTCTTTTAAGCCCACTTGATAAGTATATTACTCCTCTATACCTGTGGACTGGATTTCTTTTCTTTGCTCAACTAACTTCCTACATAAAATTCAACAAAATTAAGGCAATTCATGTAATTTTAAATAAAAGGCTTAGAAACACATCACATGAAATCCTTCATTAATGGTCTATTTTCTCAAAAATTTTCAATGAGTTAATGCAAAAATCATGTGAACTTGCTTTATAAATCTACATAAATATAGATTTATCAGGTAGCTAGCAAATTTTTGTTCTGATTGCCATCTACTATCTCATTACTACTACAGGTAGGTGACATTTATGTTGGCTAAATTTATTTACAAATTTGTTTCTGTTGTTGTGAAATCTGGTAGGGGTCATTTATGTTGATATTCTTTTTGTAGTATGGAATGCAAAACCTTCTAATCTGTTGCAACCCATTCATACACTTGCAGGTCAAAAGAGTGTTAATGAGACAATGAAAACATATTGACGATGGGTTTTATCTTGCATATCATTTAGGTCATAAAAGAGAGTTAATGCTACAATTGAAGAAGTAACCAACTACAATAAATAGAGTGGGGTTGTGCCATTTTGCTCACACTCGTATCATGTCTGCTAACACCTTTCTCTAAGCTATTCTATCCTTGGTAAGTGTAGTTTGACCCTCTTTTTTTCTGTAATTTTTTTACTTTATACTACAATATGTGATAGGAATTGTAAATTACCTGTGTGAACAAACTGCAGGGGAACTGTTGAAAGTGTTTATTGGAGGAGCTGCTTGAGATTGAGAGTAAAGGTAATTTTAAAACAATTATGATGAGTTTTTTTTTTATTGATTCTATTTAGGTGGTAGTATTGTGTATGTTTGGTGCTTTTGCTGTATGTTTGGAAGTGATTTGTAGTAACATTAATTTATCTTTATTGTAGAATCATGAGCATAGATAGAGAAAAAGCTTGTTGGGATGTTAAAGCAACTAAATGCTTTATCATATCATGCTTGGAATAAGTGGCCAAGGAGAACGCTTTGGTACTAGTTTTACCAAGAAAAGGTGGATTGGTGTTGCATCCAAATTTAAGAAGTTAACTGGAAAACAATATGACAAGCCAAAGTTTAAGAATAGATGTGATAATCTTAGAAGGGAATGGAGGGTATGGTATAAATTATTTGGTAAAGAATCTGGCTTGGGATGGGACAATGTGAAGAACACCGTTGATGCATTGGATGAATGGTGGGAGAAAAAGCAATTGGTATGTGTTAAGTAAATGTGAATTGTTGTAAGTCTAAGATTTTATTTTAGTATATTTATGATACCATGAATTGTAAATGTGCAGGAAAACCCTCTATACAGAAAATTTAGGAATAAAGGGCTTCAATTTGCTTATGAATTGACTTCACTTTTTAAAGATGTAGTTGCTAATGGAGAGTTTGGATGGGCTCCCTCATTTGGTATTTTGCCTGCTACTGTCGAGATTGATGTTAATGATGGATATCGTCCAAGCCTAGAGGGTATTGGTTTGGATTTGGAGGAAGGCTCAGGTGATAATGAAGATGCAAGTGTTGGTGCAACAAATGCTTTTGAAGGCATTAACCTGAATTGTTCACAAGGAACTGTTAGCCAAGGTATTGGTAGCCAACGGAGCAGAGAAAAGAGAAAAAGAATTAATAATACTAAGAAGTTAGGTAAGAAAAAGGCAACAACCTTCTCAAGAATTGTTGATGCAGTTAATGTGCTTACTGAAGCATGTAAGTCATGCAATGAGGTTGTGGCTAATGTATCTATTGATGGAATGGTTACTGAACTTATGACATTGCCTGAGGTACAACTAGATGATGATTTCCATACACAGTGCTGTAACTTGATGTTGTTCAAGCCAGGGAGAGAGATGTTTGTTGCCTTGCGTTATGATGATAAGAGAAGGATGAATTAACTTAGAGATGCAGTTAAAAACCCCTTGTTGTTCAAAGTTACTAATTAGAATTGTGCATTTACAAATGTTATGATGTACTCATATTTCAATTTAGTTTTAGTTTAGAGTATAGATGCTATAGTAGGCAGTGGCTAGTGATCACTGAATTAGTATGCTTTTAAGTTAATGTTTCAACAAGATGTTTCATTTCAGTTTCAGTTAAAAACATGTGTTTGAGTGATGTTTGAATGTGGTCTGTATCTATAAGGAATGATGTTCGGCCTTTTATAAGTTCACTGCATGCCCTGTATATATTTTTGCTTAATACCTTTCCGAGCATATTGAGAGAACTAATAGATATTATGGACTAAATATATATAGATATTTCTGTTGGCTGCTATGTGCATATGCTTAATCTAGGAGATTTAATTAACATCAACATATCCACACACACAAACCATATTACACACTTGTTTACTAATTTTCCTCCTGTGGTTTTGCTTTATGCATATGCTTAATCTGAAGGCATTTTCATCAACGTTATAGACTTGTAAGAGATATTTAAGGAACAATAAAAGAATTAATTTTTTTCAATCCTTTCATTACATAAATGGATATAGCGTATATTAATAAGTGCAATTCACTGTCCCTAGAGTTAGAGATTAGTGTACATATATGTGGTAGAAACTAACTATATCATGGATTTATATACTAGGCTTCATCTTGTGGCGGTTCCTCTGTTTGCATCATACACAATCTTCAGTATATCGTCTTATGATGCTATCATGTACTGTTAGCATTGTAGTAATAACAGTTCACTTGTGTCACAGTATAGTAGGATACAGCTCTCCATAACATGCACTTTCAATGCCAAGGAAAATATTTGTCTAACTTTCTGAATGCTAACTTTCTCATCTTAGTCTATCAATAAAGTTAGAAGACCGAATGGCTTATAAGTTGTAGTGGTTTCAGTTCTTTTGAGTTGAAGTCATGACTTCAAGTCAATCATGTAGCAGTATTGGTCTTAAATTGCTTTCATCCAAAATATAAAATAACACTTACCTAGTTACCAAGATTCATTTGAAGTTACAATTTTGTATTTTCACTCATTGTGCATCTGAACGTGAAAATTATGAGATTTATGGCAAAATTAAACAAGGTACTAGAAAGTCATCTACTCATTATAAAATTATGTCATTCTTTATAATCTCTTTTCTTTTTGTTATTGAATATTACTGTTCAAGAATTTTTATAAAATTAAGGTTTTATAAATATTCATTTGACTACATTAGTTATTATCTGTATAAATATTCATTTTTATAAATATTACTATTCATTTGACTACATTAGTTATTATCTTCCTAAATATTCATTTATTTCACTCATTAAAAATATCAAATAAGATAAAGGCCAGTATTTGCCAAGGCTTTCTTAATCAGCTAACTCATGAACTCCTATTATGTTTCTTATTCAACTTCTGATGAATTGCATATTTTTATACAGGAGTATTTGGATAAAATGAGTGATTGGTTTGAATGGTTTAAACCTACCTCTAATGAAGATGATGAACTTATGGAAGAGGCATTATATATGGGTGTGCTAGTTGGTGAGTATACAATAAAACATTTATGTAAAGAGCCACATAGTACCAATGAACACACAGGTCATGCTTGGGTGCAAGAAATATTACAGGGTCATCTCATTCGTTGTTATGGGATTTTTCGTATGGAAAAACATATTTTTCAAAAGCTTTGCTCTATATTAGTTGACCATGGTTTGAAGCCCACTAATCACATGTGAGTTGAAGAAATGGTTACAATGTTTTTAAACATGGTTGGCCATGGGATAGGTAATAGGATGCTTCAAGAGAGGTTTTAACACTCTGGAGAGACTGTTAGTAGACATATCCATAAGGTATTAATTACTTGCCTTAAGTTGTCTGTTGAATATATTAGGCCATAGGATCCTATGTTTCGTGATAGTCATGCCAAAATTCAAAATGATCAAAGATATTGGCCATTTTTTAAGAATGCCATTGGAGCAATTGATGGCACGCATGTTCCATGTGTCGTGACTCCTAATGAACAGGCCAAATTTATTGGAAGAAAGGGTGTTCTGACACAGAATATAATGGCTGTGTGTGATTGGAACATGTGCTTTACTTTTGTATTAGCTGGATGGGAAGGTACTGCCTATGATGCTTAGATCTTCGATCATGCACTCATGTTTGCTAACATGAATTTTCCACATCCTCCTCTAGGTATTAATCATTAGTATGACTACAACTTAATTCCAATCTCATTTATTGTTTACTCAATGCTAACATTTTTTTCCTTTTACATTATGCAAATATTATTTGGTGGATGTTGACTACCCAACACCAGTGGGATACATTGGTCCTTATAGATGTGAACAGTACCACCTCTCTAATTTTAGGCGTAAATCTGGGTTTGCAAATAATAATGAAGTTGTCAATTTTTATCACTCAAGTTTAAGGTGCACAATTGAAAGAACTTTTGGGGTATGGAAGAATAGATTTGCCATTTTGTGACACATGCCTAAATACAAAATTGAAACACAAGTTCAAATAGTTTGTGCAACAATGGGTATACACAATTTTATTAGAAGGAATGCACAAACCGATATTGATTTTAGTCATTATGAAGATGAAAGCATAATTCTTGACTCAGATGATAATTATCATAATGAGGTTAGCTTGGACCAAACCTAAGTTCTAAATGTAATTTCTTCAGCCGAGATGGACCATGTTCGAGACTCAATAAGAGATCAAATTATTCAATTCAAGAAAAAAAATTAGTATTGTTGTTGTAGGACAAAATTGTGTTGTTCTATTAATTATATATCATTTTTTGTATCTTCTTTTAATTATTGCTACTCTGTATTTCAACATTATGCTAATTTAGTTTGTAAGTTTTTATTAAGGATATACATTTTATTTCACAAGCTAATATATTATAAAAACATCTTAATTATTAATTTTATTTTTAATTTGGTACATACCTACCTATTTATTTTTTAAATTAATAATGTACATATCATGATCAATATCAATACAACAACTAAAACCCCTTTTGGTAATTATACACTCAAAATGAACTTTGATAACAAGATTCCAAACAACATTGACTGTGAAAATCAATTTTAAAAACATCTGTATCCAAACAAAAATCACGTTACTTTAAAATCACGTTTACTTAAAATCAATTCTATAAAATCACGTTGATCTAAAATCAATTCTATCAATACCCATCCAAACACACACTAAATCTATTAATGCCTAATTCTGCATTTCTACTATTCCTCTATACTGGTCATATGCTAGTATCATCTGTCTAACCTGAGTGGTTACATTTGTAGTGTCTTATGTTACATTATTAAGTTTTGATATTCTTCTGGGTATGCTTGTCTCCAATTTTGAAAATATAATTTTGTAGTATGTCCTAAAAGATTTTCTATGTAATTTACCTTTTCTTGGTTATCACTAAACTGTAATTAAGAGCAATGTACAATAGTACTTGATTCCCACCCAGCTAATTCTTCTTCCCAAAGCTAGGGACTTCCTGCTAACTGTAATACTGATCCTGTCTGCGTATTTCCAGAAGGTAATTGTGTTATAGTATTTGGATTGTATATTCTAGGTCTACCTATCATTCTAAGAGGTCTAGCATTATAATAAGGCAGATTATTTACATTTTGTATTTAGTAAGTTACTAGGCTGAAAAGTAGGTGTTCCTACATAGCTACTTCCTGGGACTTCATAATTATTACCACTGTTTTTTGTTACAGCTATTATATCTATATTTTCTTTTGTATCTTTAGGATGATTATCCCATACTACTGAGTCTCCAGTTACTAATTCTTCATCCCATTTTGGGGATGTATCTATTTCAAAAATATGAAAATTCTCAAACTGGTCCACCACGCTTCACTCACACCCTTATGCAAAAGGGTTGGTGAATTCTTCATTTTCAGGTTCTGGTCTACTTATTCAGGGATAGTTATATTCATACTCGTACTGGATAAGTGAAGCACAATCATCATAATTTGGTATTTCTGTAAAATCTTATTTCCAATCATAATCTAGAAAATACTCATATAATTCTACTAATTTTTCTGATTCTAAATCTTCTATATTAGCTATTAAAGCTAGTTCTTCCTCTTCTTCTAGGTCTTGTGGTATTGTTACTTTATTATAGTCTAAAAACCTAAATGATACTGATTTATCTGCATTTTTCCAATATTCTACTGTAGTAGACTGTGCTACACTTTTATCTTCTAAACTAATATTCCATTCTCTTGTACTACTAGAGTTTTACTGCTGCTAGAAGCTATCTGAAAAATACAATTTTTTTTCAGTTGCAATTATTCTACTTAATTTATATGTGCCTACATTATCCTTACCTTTAATATGTTCTATCTTTACTTCTTGATAAATCTACATTTTATGTAGATTTATAGAGCAAGTTCACATGATTTTTGCATTAGTTCATAGGAAATTTGTGAGAAAATAGACCATTAATGAAGAATTTCTTGTGATATGCATTTCTAAGCTTTCTACTTAAAATCACATGGATTGCCTTGATTTTGTTGGATATTGTGAAAGGTAGTTAGGTGAGCAAAGAAAAGATATACAGTCCACAGGCATAGAGGAGTATTATGCTAGTCAAAGAGGTCTTAAAGGAAGCAAGAACTAAAGGGAGGATCAATCAAGAAGCCTACAAGCATAAGAATGCCAAAAAGGAGGTTAGAAGAGAAGAACGGAGTGCACAAAGTCGCACACACCCGGCATATTGGTAGGCCGCCCGACTGGACTCACTTTGGGTGTATCTCGCCTGGCAGGTGGCCCGCCCAGCACCAACATGGAGCAGATTTCTTTTGACAAAAACAGCCCAGCGGGTTTCTGAACTTGCTTGGTGGGTCTAAAGTCCAAATTCTAATTTTATTTTAATTCTCAATGGGCTTGAGTTGTGCGAGACAAATCGAGTTAAGCCTCTTTCTTTGAAATTCTGGAGATAAATTACATATAGAAGGGAGCTCAATTCCATTCGGAGGCTATTCCCTCTCTTTGATTTTGACAGAGGAAGGACTCCCCCATAACTTCAAAGGATTTGCCCTGCATCTTTAGTGAATAGAGACTGAAGGCCACCTTTTTTTGTTAAGGTTTACCTTTAGTTTCTAATGATATATATTATAATGGGTTACTTCTTTGTTGTTATGGAGAACTAATCTCTAAGCTAGGATTGTGGTGTAGCCATGTTTGAGATAACTGGAACCCTATTTTGATTGTTAATTTTATTTTCCATTTTCTTTCAATTGAATTGTCTTAGTGTTCTTCATTATATTGTTTGGGGTTGATCACTCCTTGCATGTCTTTAATAAGTTAATTAATCGGTGACCATACCGTAATTAATTGGTAGACCTCTAAGGTAATTAGGTTTAGGATGTTGCATGATCAAACTGCGAACTAAGCTCCCAATCGAATTCGTTCACCCTCTTTCCTAATCCTTTCCTAGATTAAAGTACTGCATGACCAATCAGGGGTTTAATACAGGAAAGAGTTTTTACAACCCATGACCAAAGGTTATGAAAGAACTCAGTAGAGAGATATTGGCAATTGAACTTGGAAATAAAATTACATTTTAACTTGGGGGTAAGGAAATTGAAGGCATAGATGAACCCATAATCTTAGGTTCTTAACTCATTGAAATCCAATTTAATTTTAATTATTCTTTTTTGCAACTCCTTGCATTTTAATTCTCTGAACTCAACCCATAAAACTTGAATAACCTAGACAATGTACATAGGAATTTCTCTGAAAGGTATTCCATATTAGTCCTTTGGGTATGATATTTGGACTTAAGTCCATTGTTACTACTGCGATAGGGTACGCTTGCCCTTAAGCACGTTCTAGATGCATCACTTCTACTCCAGTAATTCTTAAATAATCTATGAATTTCATCCATTTGTTTGTGCTAAGTCTTCTATTATTCATTTTATTGTAGAAATTAACTATAGCTTGATAGTCTGTTCTTAGTGTATATTCTTGTTTATCTAAAATAAAAATTTTAATTTTTCTAAACTAAAAATACAAGCTAAGATTTATGCATCTATTGTACTAACTGCTGTTTTATATTTTCCACTAGTGTATCTGCTAATCTTTCCTTCTGATATAGGGGACTTCTCCACTTTAAAATTCCTCCTCAACCTTCTAAACTACCACCTGTTTCTATGATTATATATGCATTTTTAGCGGGTATTTCTAAATCTGGCAATTTTGCTACTATTTCTTTTATCTTTCTTACCAATTTTTTATCTTGTTCATTAAATAGTAAACTTTTTATTAATTACTAATGGTTATATGGGTTGAGAAAAGATCAAAAATTGATTAAACACTTTTCAAGAATTTTCTTTTGGAAGGGTTGGTCCCGCTCGATGACACACCCCAACATTAAGCCAAATAGCAGCTCACAATTAACTACTTCTACCAACATTAAAAAGAATGCAATTAACATAAACCCACATAAAGAAAAACTCCAACTTTAACAGGTCCTAAAAGAAGAGAAAAAAATGACCCTCCATTGTTAATCTCATTTTTGCTGAGGAAGCCAAAGAAAGGGGCCCTGATTTACTTCTTCAAGCTTCCTCTATTTGAAGTACTCCTACAGCTCCTTAGCCTTCTATCTACAACAATGTTTCTAGTTGTACATACATGAAGAAGGAAATGAAATAGTTAAGCATCTTCTAATTCAAATTTCAGAGGCTATTGTAACTTGCTTTTTATTCAGCAATTGATCTTTTTCGTATTTAGCTACCCAACCTAGAATATATTAGAAGAGTTTTGATGTATACCATGTACTCTAGGATGGATATTCAAACAAATGATAACAATGCCCAAATATTCTTTAGCTGGAAATGGATTCCAGATTTGGTCCCTAGTAAATAGTAGCCAAAATAAAAACAAAAAGGAATAATGCAGGCTTGAAATTATATGTATGTGTGTACTAAGTACCATTATGATTTCAAAGTGAACAACAAAATGGGTTTTGTTGGGATGGCTATCGAGAAATAGAAATAGAAAGAGCAATGAAGGTATTAAAAATGAAAGAAGAGATGTTGAAACCTAGAACTTGATGGAAGGGGAAGAAATAACGGCAATTCCAGACGTGATTCCACACGAACCCCTGCGAGCGGTGGTCGAGCAAAATGGTGACGGTGTACAGTGAACAAGGAACAGGGAACGATGGTATGTGAAGCTTTACTCGTGAAGGAGGGAAGAAGGAAAGCATTGTCCACTTTTGCGTTTTAGGGTTCAGTAATGTTTAGAATACAAATTTTATTTTTTAATTATTATTATTATTATTATTTAAAGTCGGCCTTGGCTGACTCTAAGACTAAATATATTTCAAAAAAATAAAAAATAAAAAGTGACGGCTTCAGCTGACACTACAACAAAATATATTTTAAAAAAAAAAAAATAACTATGTAGTAACGGTTGGGGCCAACGCTGACAACAAAATTTATTTTTTTCATAAAAAGAATCACAAACATTTCCTTTCGAAAAAAAAATAATTTAAATAAGATAGTGTCAATTTAGAGTCGGCTAAGCCAACTCTATATGCGATGGTCATACCTCCGTTTCTTTACATCTAACGCTAAATTTGTATTTTCTTGTAGTGTCTAATGAAGACAATTCAAGAATCTAGGATTTTCATTGTCATATTTTCAAAAAACTATGCATCATCAACTTTTTGTTTGCAAGAACTTGTGAAGATCATGGAGTGCTTCAAACACAAGGGCAGATTGGTGTGGCCTATTTTTTATCAATCGAATCCATCTGATGTGCACCATCAGAATTGCAATTATGCGGAAGCACTAACCAAGAATGAAAGAAGAATTAGTGACAAGGACAAGGTGAAAAAATGGAGGTTAGCTTTTCAAGATGTGGCAAGTCTATCTGGCTGGCATTTCAAATAAGGGTATGTAGATTACCATTCTTTTCCTATAAATTTTATTATTTTTTGTAGGAAATTAGAATTTCAGTGAGTGACATTATTCAATTTTTTGCACTTGGGCAGGTACGAATATGACTTCATTCGAGAGATCATTCAAGAGGTCTCTAAAAGGATCAATTGTAGCCCTTTATATGTTGCTAAGTATGCAGTTGGCTTATAGTCTCGTGTGCAAAAGGTAAACACACTTCTTGATGTTGAGTCAAATGATGGAGTCCACATGATAGGGATTTATGGAATTGGTGGACTTGGAAAAACAACATTTGCATGTGAAGTATACAATTCCATTGCTAATCAATTTGAAGGCATCTGTTTTCTTGCCGACATTAGAGAAAATTCAGTGAAGCATCGGCTGGTACAACTTCAGGGGACACTTCTTTTTGATATAGTTGGGGAGAAAGACATTAAGTTGGGGAATGAAAGGAAAGGGATTCCAATAATTAAAAGTAGGCTCTGTAAAAAGAATTTCTTTTGATTTTGGATGATGTTAACAAATTGGAGCAATTGGAAAAACTTGCAGGTGAACCTGATTGGTTTGGTTCTAGCAGCAGAATTATTATAACCATTAGAGATATCCAACTGCTAGATGTTGAAAGAACCTATGAAGTAGAAGGATTAAATCATAAAGAAGCCCTTTAATTGCTCGGCTCGAATGCCTTCAAAAGAAAACAAGTTAATCCTATTTTTCTAGACATTTCAGAGAGAGTAATATTGCATTCTAATGGCCTTCCATTATCTCTGGAAATAATAGGTTCTGATTTATATGGTAACACAGTGTCGGAATGGAAGGCAGCATTAGTTAGTTATGAAAAATATCCTTAAGAAAATATTCTGGAAACCCTAAGAGTAAGCTATGTGGCTTAAAGGAATTTGAGAAGGAAATTTTTTTAGACATGGCTTGCTTCTTTAAAGGATACAAACTAAGTGATGTCATAAACATGCTACATAGTGGTCATGGCTTAGCCCTAGACTATGCTATTAAGGTGTTGATTGACAAGTGTCTGATAAAAGTTGTTGAATGTTGTGTGAGAATTCATAATCTAATTCGGAATATGGGTAGAGAAATTGTGCAGTAGGAATCACCCTCAAAGCCTGGAAAACACAGTAGATTATGGTTCTATAAAGATATTCTTCATGTTTTCAAAGAGAAGAAGGTATGTGTATTGTGCAGTGCTTGTTTGTCTCTTTAATCCTTCATTTTTCCTTTTTAATCAAATGCATAGTGGAAGACCTAATTGTTAACCCTCTACGTTTCAATTTAATGTTGACAAAATTTGTCATTGTTGAGATAATATGTTTTATAATTTGCAAACTTTATCCTAATTTAATTCTTTCGGCTTGAAGGGATCCGATAAAACTGAGATCATCATGCTAGACTTGCCTAAACATAAAGAGGTGCAATGGGATGGAAACACGTTGAAGAAGATGGAAAACCTTAAAATACTAGTGGTAAAAAATGCTCACTTTTCTAGAGGACCTAGTGCTTTCCCAAAAAGTTTAAGAATGCCAAAATGGTGTGGATATCCTGAATCATCACTCCCTGCTCAGTTTGATCCAAAGAAACTTGTCATATTGGACTTGTCTTAGAGTTTCTTTGCATTCAAGAATCAACTAAACATGGTATTATAGTAGCTAACTATCTTGATGTTTATTTGGTCTTGAATATTGATAAGTCCATTTGAAAATTCATAAATTAGTTACTCAGTCATTTTTGCATTTAGCAGAAATTTAGGTCTATGATGGAAATGAAGTTGAGTGGTTGTGAGTTGCTAAAAGCAGTTCCTGACATGTCTGGAGGACCAAATTTGAAGAAATTGCATCTTGATAATTGCAAAAATTTAGTTGAAGTTCATCATTCCATTGGATTCCTTGATAAACTTGAATTTTTGAATCTTAATTATTGCACCAGTCTTAGGGTTCTTCCTTGTGGCATGAACTTCTCTTAAAACCATGTCCCTTAGGAATTGCACAAGTCTCATGAGTTTTCCAAAAAATTTAGGGAAGATGGAAAACATAAGATACCTTGATTTCGCTGATAGTGCCATAAGTGGCTTGCCTTTTTCAATTGGAAAGCTTGTCGGGCTCACAATCCTGACTCTGAATGAATGCAATGGGCTTTTTGAACTACCGAATAGTATTTTTATGATGCCAAAACTTGTAAACGTTTCAGATAACCGTTGTGAGCGGCATACACTAGTACAGAATGGGGAAGGTCCAGATCAAGAAACAATGTCTTCAAGTGTTAGGGATTCTACTATTGATTACTGCTATCTGACAGATAAATTCCTTGCTACACTACTTCCTTTCTTGCACAATGTGACAGATTTATCCCTTAATTACAGCAATATCACAATCCTTCCATCATCCATCAGTGCCTGTCTCTTCTTGACAAATCTTGAGTTGAATGAGTGCAAGGAGCTTCGAGAAATCAGAGACCTGCCACCAAGATAAAATATCTTTATTCTATCAATTGCATATCGTTGACTTCCGAGTCTTAGGAAATGTTACTGAATCAGGTATATTATCTATGTTTTGAATCTTTTCTGATATTCCTTCAGCAAAAATAAAGATAAAAAGACAAATCTATTATCATGGTCCTATACCTAGGATGTTCAACTCACTTTTTTTTTTAATTAAATGTGATTGACAGGCATTACATAAGACTGGGGGCACACATTTCCAATTTCCAGGATTAGCTAGTTGGTTGAATCATAGTAGCAGGGATCCATCCCTGCATTTCTGGTTTCGTAAAAAGTTCCCAGCAATTACTCTGTGTTGTTGGAGTTTTTGGTAGTTGTCGTAACCTATGAAGCACCGACACCTCTCATGTTCAAAGTGTCGCAGTGTCAGACACGTTTCCGACACTGACACTTGTCCGACACATGTCGGACACTTCCAATTAGGTGTCCAATTAAAAAAATTGTTTTTTGTTGGCTTAGACACTTAAGCCGACACCTCTACATACCTTGGACACTTGAGCCGACACCTCCATATGAATGGACACACACTACTATTATTAAGAAAATAGCCATTTTTTAACTTTTATACAAGTTAGCTTAAAATATAAATAAAATATTAAAAAAATAGCATCTCTTACTTTTTTTGAGGCTTGTTATTATAGAAAAAACATAGAAGGTTGGTTTAAAAAGATAAATATATCATCAACTTGTATTTTTCGTTATGTTACTCATATTTCATTTCAATAGAGTCTTTTTCTTGTTGTGTGTATGTGGTGTCCCGGTGTCCTATATTTTAGACATTAGCTGTGTCGGGGGTGTCCGCGTCCGTGTCGTGTCCCGTGTCCGTGTCAAAGTCCGTGCTTCATAGGTTGTAACTGTAAGTTTGACCTGATTATTAATGGCGTGCTATATTTCCCGGCTATTACTCTATGTGCTGCTACAAATTATTCAGTTCAGACAAATCATACAATTCTGTCTGATCTGCTGCTCGAATCCTTCTGTAATAAATTTGAAAGATTGCATATTGAGAATGGATGGAACAGTGCTGAGATTTCATTTGTGAATAGTGGAATGCAAGACGTTGATTGGGTGGGTGTACATGTACAGGAAAAAAACAACAAACACGGCAGATATTCAATTTACAAATCCTGACTTTTCAGTGGCAGAAAAACAATTCCTGAATCAATTTAGTAGTGCCCGATAGAGAAAGAGCACGACCAAGTTCACTCAGTGGACACGTGAAACTAATGCAGTGTACAGTAAACCACCAAGTGCTTTTGAAGCACGCATTGCTTTGTTATATAAAAAACGAAAATGCAATTATGACATTCAATAGGCGACCTTGCGAACAGGTAACTATAAAAGTTTTGTTAATCACGTGTTAGTCTTTTTCTTTTACGTTCTTTCCAAACTCCTAACCTTGTGTTTCTATTATTCCATTGATCTTCTTCATTCCTTTCTTTCTCCAAATTACACTGTACTATCGGTGGAACATTTTCAATGGTCCTAAATTTTTGAGGGACATCAATGGTCAAACAGAACAGATCTTTGATTTAATGATAAACAGTTTGGATGGCTGAGATTTATGATTGAAAATTTGTAAAACAGGTTGCATGGCTTATTTCCAATTGTTGAGGTCAAGACTCACCTCCATGTTGCCTCCACCAGTACCACAACCTGATTTAGACGCAAAGTGATGGTCTGCTCAATCAGAGAAATGAAGAGGATTGTCAGGTCAGACCAACTACAGCTGCAAAGTTGGTTAACTGAGGTGGCACTTGATTTGAGAACCAGGGGAGTGTACAATAGTGCAAGGCACAGGCTAACTAGGCATTGAAAGGCTTAAGCTGGGGCATGGCAGGGATATAGGGAGCTAGATGAGGTGGGGTAGTACCAATGTGGAGTTCATTATGATTCTCTCCCGAACTCTCTTTTTTCCTTTTTTTGAAATTTTTCCCTGCTCAGATCACATTTTAAGCTGCTTCTATGCTTGCTACCAGCTTTACATACTGCATAGCCGCCCATTCCTTGTGTTAAATCCATCATTAATAATAAAAACTGCTGAAGAGTTTACTCGGTATTTCGGTACATAATTTTGTGACCCATGCTGAGTTGATTAGTTTCCTTTACCTGCACCAAGCCAAGTCTCACCTTGAGAGTTGTCAGATACTCCGTTTTCTGTTTAATGTTGTTGATGAAGCTAGCTTGGGGTGTCGGCCACACAACAGGAACGTCATAGCCATGGTGGAACTTCGTCACTAGCGGCCTCTAGACATGGGTGGAACTTGTGTCCCACTGGTCATGTGGTTCGGTAGAGGGTTGATATCAGAAAAAGAGGTGAAGTCAAAAATGAAAGTGAGAGGTTTCAGAGCACGTGCTCTTGGCCTAGCCTTTGTGGAGTGAGGTGAGAAAACAAATGCACCATCTTTGTCAACTAGTTAATTGATAGTATGGGTGAAAAATATTATTAATTTATAATATTTATGTAATCTTTGTTCAGTGCCTCAAAATTTCTCTATTTTTGATGAGAGATGACAGAGATGTAATGGTGGCACTTGAATAGTTGGGGCTCGGTTGCAGCAATGGTGAGTTACCATAATTGAAGACCCAGAGATAAAATGATGGGCTGATGCTCTTTTTATTGTTTTCTTTTTTTTTCATTTTTTATTCTTCTCTTCTTGTTTGCATCTCCAACATTGTCGACAACATCCTCTAGAAATCTTTCTCCAAAAGTGAAGATCAGAGATACATTAAAAATTAAAATATGATAATGTTAAGATGTAACTTACTTTCACATCTATGGTTGGACCATTTAGTTGTCTTCCACGTGTGAAAGAAATGTATCAAATAAACACAACGTGTCAGACACTTTCGTGAAAGAAAACAAAAGTCATTGTTAGACTGCGGTAACAAGTTATAATTTTAGGGTTTTTTTTTTATTTCGTTAATTTTAAGGACTAGCGTATCACAATTTCCGGAAACAATATGGTATCTTAGTCAATTATCAATTATATTATTTAAAAGGAAAAGAATGCATCCAAAGGAAAGGCGAGTGTCGACCAGTACAATGATATAATACACTTTATTTTAGGAATTATAACTCAAGAAGTATCAAGTTTTAAGAAAATTTTTAATTTTGAGATTAAATTATATATCTAGATTTTGAAAGTAGGTGGGGAGAGAGACATTAAGTTGGGGAATGAAAAGAAAGGAATTCCAATAATTAAAAGTGGGCTCTGTAAAAAGAGAACTCTTTTGATTTTGGATGATGTTGACAAATTGGAGCAATTAAAAGTACTTGCAGGTGGACTTGATTGGTTTGGTTCTGGCAGCAGAATTATTATAACAGCTAGAGATATACATCTGCTACATGTTTACGGTGTTGAAAGAACCTATGAAGTAGAAGAATTAAATCATGATGAAGCCCTTGAATTGTTCAGCTGGAATGCTTTCAAAAGAAAATAAGTTGATCCAAGTTATCTAGACATTACAAAGAGAGTAATACTGCATACTAATGGCCTTCCATTATCTCTGGAAATAATAGGTTCTGATTTATTTGGGAAAACAGAGTTGGAATGGGAGTCTGCATTAGATTCTTATGAAAGAATTCCTCATGAAAATATTCTAAAATTCCTAAGACTAAGCTATGATGGCTTAAAGGAATAAGAAAAGGAAATATTTTTAGACATGGCTTGCTTCTTTAATGGATACGAACTAAGTGATGTCATAAAAATAATATATAGTGGTCGTGGCTTAGCGTTAGGCTACGCTATCAAGGTGTTGACTGACAAGTGTCTGATAAAAATTGTTGAATGTCAAGTGAGAATTCATAACATTGTTGAGAATATGGGTAGAGAAATCGTGAGGCAGGAATCACCCTCAAAGCCTGGTGAACGCAGTAGATTATGGTTCTCTAAAGATATTCTTTGCGCTCTAAAACAGAACAAGGTATGTGTATCATCTCTTTGATCCTTCATTTTTACTTTTTGGACAAATGAAAAGTAGAAGACCTAATTGTGAAGCCACTACATTTCAATTTTATGTTGACGAAATTTGACATTTCTGAGATAATATGCTTAATAATTTGCAAATTTAATCCTAATTTAATTCTTTTGGCTTGAATGGATCTGATAAAACTGAGATCATCATGCTACACTTGCCCAAAGATAAAGAGGTGCAATGGGATGGAAATGCATTGAAGAAGATGGAAAACCTTAAAATACTGGTGGTAAAAAATGCTCGCTTTTGTAGAGTACCTAGTGCTCTCCCAAAAAGTTTAAGAGTGCTAAAATGGTGTGGATATCCTGAATCATCACTACCTGCTCAGTTTGATCCAAAGAAACTTGCCATATTGGACTTGTCTCAGAGTTCCTTTACATTCAAGAATCAACTGAACATGGTATTATAGTAGCTTACTATATTGATGTTTATTTGGTCTTGAATATTGATACGTCTGTTTGAAAATTCATAAATTAGTTACTCAGCCATTTTTTCATTTTGCAGAAATTTAAGTCTTTGATGGAAATTAAATTGAGTGGTTGCAAATTACTAAAAGAAGTACCTGACATGTCTGGAGCACCAAGTTTGAAGAAACTGCATCTTGATAATTGCATAATTTAAGTTGAAGTTCATCATTCCGTTGGATTCCTAAATGAACTTGGATGTTTGAACCTTAATGACTGCACCAGTCTTAGGGTTCTTCTTCCTCGTGGCACAAACTTAACTTCTCTTAAAATCATGTCCCTTAAGAACTGCATTAGTCTCATGAGTTTTCCAGATATTTTAGAGAAGATGGAAAAAATATAATCGCTTAGTTTGGATAATAGTGCCATAAGGTGCTTGCCTTCTTCATTTGGAAATCTTGTTGGGCTCGAAAACCTGAGTCTGTATAATTGCAATGGGCTGGTTGAACTGCTGAGTAGTGTTTTTATGCTGCCAAACCTTGTGAACTTGAAAGCTGACCATTGTAAGCGGCTTATGCAAGTACAGAATGGGGAAGGTCAAGATCAAGAAACAATGTCTTCAAGTGTTTGGGATGCTTTTTTTCATTGTTGTTATAGTCTGACAGATAAATTTCTTGCTACACTTCTTCCTTGCTTGCGTAGCATGGGCTATTTATTCCTTGATTACAGCAATATCACAATCCTTCCATCATCCATCAGTGCCTGGTCTGCTTGACAATTCTTTCATTGGATGAATGCAAGAAGCTTCAAGAAATCAGAGGCCTGCCACCAAACATAAAATTTCTTTCTGCTTTCCATTGCAAATCGTTGACTTCCGAGTCTAAGAGAATGTTACTGAATCAGGTATCTTATCAATGTTTTAAATCTTTTTTTCTTTTTTTTTTTCAGAAAAAATAAGAATAAAATGAAAAATCTATTGTCATAGTCATAACTCATAAGTTAACTAGGATGCTTAACATTTTTTAATTAAATGTGATTGACAGACCCTACACGAGACTGGGGGCACACGTTTCCTCTTTCCTGGATCAGCTACTCCAAGTTGGTTGAATTGCAGTAGCAGGGGTCCAACTCTGTGTTTCTGGTCTCGTAACAAGTTCCCAGCAGTTACTCTATGTCTTGTTAGAGTTTTCGACATTAACCGTAATAGGTGGAACATGATCATTAATGACATGCAAAAGTTCCCAGTGATTAGTCTATTTCATTGTAAGTTTTATTCAGACCAGACAAAACATACAATTCTGTCTGATCTGCTGTACGAATATCGCTTTTGTACACTTGAAGGATTACATATTAAGAATGGATGGAACAGTGCTGAGATTTCATTTGTGAATGCTAGATGAATAGCATACATAGAATGGATGGGTGTACTGTCCGGGAACAAGAAACAAACATGCAGATATTCAATTTACAAATCCTGACTAAGAAAGAGCGGGACAAAGTTTGATCCATGGAGACATGAAAGTGAACCACCCTGAAAGTGCCTTTGAAACCCACCCTGCTTTATTAAATAGCAAACGAAAACGCAATTACGATCTTCAATAGGCGACCTTGCAAAGAGGTAACTATAAAAGTTTTGTTAATTACGTGTTATTCTTTTTCTTTTACGTTCTTTCCAAACTCTCAACCTTGTGTTTCTATGATTCCATTGATCTTCTTCATTCCTTTCTTTCTCCAATTTACACTGTATTATCCGTGGAACATTTTCAATGGTTCTAAATTTTTGAGGGACATCAATGGTCAAATAAAACAGACGGTTGATTTATTGATAAACAATTTGGATGGCTGAGATTTGTGATTGAAAATTTGTGAAACAGGTTGCATGGCTTATTTCCAATTGTTGAGATCAAGACTCACCTCCATGTTGCCAGGTCAGACCAACTACAGCTGCAGAGTTAGTTAACTGAGGTGGCACTTGATTCAAGAACCAGGGGAGTGTGCAACAGTGCAAGGCACAGGCTAACCAGGCATTGAAAGGCTTAGGCTTGGGGCATGGTGGGGATATAGGGATCTAGATGAGGTGAGGGATGTATCAATGTGCAGTCGATTCTGATTCTCTCTCTGGGACTCTCTTTAATTTCTCCTTTTCTGAAATTCTGCCGTCTCAGATCACATTTTAAGCTGCTTCTGCATTTGCTGTCAGCTCTACAGACTGCATAGCCATCCCTTTCCTTTACTTACACCAAGCAAAGTCTCACTTTTAGAGTTCTGCTGTCAGTTCCTCCGTTTCTATCTCGTTTTTTCCATTGTTGTTGGTTAAATGCATGGTAGTTTTAATCATTGAATTGTTCTTTTTGTATGTTTTGTGTGGGATGAGCCCATTTAGCTGAAATCCTGTAATAACATCTTTATCACTCTTCGAAAGTATGGAAGTGCTAGCCTTTAAATTGGAATCCAGTAAGAAGCAAATTAAATGTGTAGTGATTCACTGTAAAATGCTGTTTTGCTATTTGCAGATGATGATGCTAACAAGTAGTGTCCAAACAGTTTATAATAAGATGGAATGTGTCTACAACATGAAAAGGATGCAAGCTACTGCAATCATTGCAGTCAGGGGTGTTGGTTAAAAGAAAACTATACTCACAAAAAATAATATATACATAGGTTAAATTGACCATGCATAATTGTTAAATTGTATAGAATTCATGCGAATAATTGTTAATTTATATAATGTTGTAAAAATAGGATATAATTTTTTGTCGGTGTAGTTATTTATAGGATTTCTCACTTCGTAACGTGATTTGAGATTATATCTATAACACATACATGTGACTAGATGAAAAACAAATGCAGAAATCAACTTGGTTCAAAATGTGAAACATTCTAAATATCAATTTTTCAAAAGCTAAAATGACCGATCTCAATATTATAATTTAAGGATTATGCACCGATAGTAAAACACTGTCATCTAATAACAAATTATCATATATAATAAGTTTGTTGACTTTTACAATAATTTCTTTAAAATCATATTAAGAATGATTTTTGATTGGTTGATAATGTAAAATTTTTTATACTGACATTGTATAGATTTTAAACTCTTCAAACAATAGTTTAATTATTATGTAATGTTGGTATAAAGAATTTTACATTATCAACAAATTATAAATGATCTTAGATAAGATTTTTAAATAAGTTATTACAAAAGTCAACAATTTTTACAAGTTTTTTTTTTTCAAAACATGGAAATATGAATAATAATAATCTTTTAAAATAAAATTGTTAATATCAAAGTTCATAACTATTCAGAATATATGATTTAACAAATCATATGTAATGTTTATAAATAAAGTTGAGAGATACAACATATTTCACATTCCTATATATTTTTTATATAAAATATGATCTTGACAACAACAACAGCAACATTAGGCATTGCTTTTGTTTCAGTTGATCATTTCTTGTAACTAAAAGAATAAACAAAATGATGATTTGATAAGACTTAGTGAAGTCACTCCCCAAGTACACACGCATATATACATTTGTACGTTCAAAGGCTTATTTACTCTCATATTAATTTTTCCATAACACTTATTTCATACATAATCTTAATTTATCTTAGTCAAACCTCTAAGTTCTCAATATAATTGGCAAAAAAAAATCCAAAACATCAATAAATCAAGTGCTGCTTATATACCATAATTGAATTTAATTAGAATGCACTCAAACAAAATTAGTTCCATCACATATGGGCTCACCATGTTTTCCTTAATTTTTGAGGTGGGGATGCTCGCATAGGTTTCACTGGATCATGCTCTGTATGTGCGAAAAAAGGATCAACACCTTTGTTGATGATCAAGAGCTTAAGAAAGGAGAAGAAATCACACCAACTCTAATGAAAGCAATCCAAGAAGGTAGGATTGCAATTGTGATATTTTCAAAAAGCTATGCATCATCTACTTTTTGTTTGGAAGATGTGAAGATCATGTGCATCAAACACAAGGGCAGGTTGGTTTGGCCAGTTTTTTTATCAAGTGGATCCATTTAAATTGAAAGGGAGTTTATGCAGAAGCACTAGCCTAGCATGACAAGGACAAGCAGCTAATCTATCTATCCGGTTCACATTTCAAACATGAGTGAGTAACTCGCCCACTCTATTACCTACAAATTTTCTTTACCATAAATAAATTACTTTATATTACGTTTATCAGTATCACGTTAGAATTTTAGTGAAACATGGCAAGATTTTGACTAAAACAATTTGACTTTAGACTTAAACTTTGTAATTGACCAGGTACAAATATGAATTCATTGGGAAGATCATTCAAGAGGTCTCTAAAAAGAAGAATCATGGCACTTTATAATTTGCTAATTTACCGGTTGGGTTAGAGTCTCGAGTGCACAAAGTAAACTCGCTTCTAGTATTATCATAATCACAAGGGATAAGCATTTGCTACATGCGTATGGTGTTGAACGAACCTATGAACTAAAGGGAATAAATGATAAAGAAGCCCTTGAATTGTTTAGCTGAAACTCATTCAGAAGAAAAGAAGTTAATCCTATTTATCTAGACATTTCAAAGAGAGTAATAATTTATTGCAATGGCCTATGGTTGTCTGTGGAAATCAGCATTAGGTGCATATGAAAGAATTCCTCATGAAAATATATACACATTAACTGTTTAGACAACTAGGCAAAGGGCCACTTCTCTTTTTGAATTTTCTTCCTGCTGATATTCCCCACTGAATTCTTTACAGTGTGCTCCTCTCATCTTAAAAAAATGCCAATTTGTAGTATAACAAAGAAAATTTATGAACATCTTAAAAAATGTTCTTAAGGAATTGCAATTGTGTGACTTTATTTTTCCTCTGACTCAACTGTTGCTTGCTCAAGCAGATCCTTATATGATATCTCCTCATTGATTCATTGGAACTGCTGTAACTCAAGAATCATTGTTGTGGTTACCATGGCTAAGCCAAAATCCTCGTCCTCCTCTTCCTTTGCATGGACTTACGATGTTTTCCTCAGTTTGCGAGGAGAGGATACCCACACCGGTTTTACCGGAAACCTTTATCATGCTGTGTGAAAAGGGAGTCAATACCTTCATGGATGATCAAGAGCTAAGGAAGGGAGAAGAAATCACACCAGCTCTAATGAAGGCAATTCAGGAATCTAGGATTGCAATTGTGATTTTTTCAGAAAATTATGCATCATCAAGTTTTTGTTTACAAGAACTTGTGAAGATCATGGAGTGCTTAAAACACAATGGCAGGCGGGTTTGGCCTGTTTTTTATCAAGTGGATCCATCTGATGTGCGTCATCAGAAAGGAAGTTATGCAGAAGCTCTGGCCAACCTGAAACAAGAATCCATGACAAGGACAGCGTGAAAAAATGAAGGTTCGCTTTGCAAGAAGCTGTAAGTCTATCTGGTTGGGATTTCCAACAAGAGTAAGTAAATTACTATTATTTGTAGGATATTAGAATTTCACTCAGCGACATCATTCAAATTTTTGCACTTGGGAAGGTACAAATATGAATTCATTAGAGATATCATTCAAGAGGTCACCTAAAGGATCAGTCGTAGCCCTTTACATGTTGCTAATTACCCAGTTGGCTTAGAGTCTCGTGTGCAGAAGGTAAAGTCACTTCTTGATGTTGAGTCAATTGATGGAGTCCACATGGTAGGGATTTATGGAATTGGTGGAATTGAAAAAACAACATTTGCATGTGCAGTGTACAATTCCACTGCTGATCAATTTGAAGGTCTCTCTTTTCTTTCTGACATTAGAGAAAATTCGGTGAAGCATGGACTAGTAAAACTTCAGGAGACACTTCTTTTTGATATAATTGGGGAGAAAGACATTAAGTTGGGGAATGTAAAGAAAGGAATTCCAATGATTAAAAGTAGGCTCTGTAAAAAGAGAATTCTTTTGATTTTGGATGATGTGGACAAATTGGATCAATTGAAAGTACTTGCAGGTTGACTAGATTAGTTTGGTTCTGGCAGCACAATCATTATAACAACTAGAGATATACATCTGCTACATGTTTTCGGTGTTGAAAGAACCTATGAAGTAGAAGGATTAGATCATAAAGAAGCCCTTGAATTGTTCAGCTGGAATGCTTTCAAAAGAAAACAAGTTAATCCTAGTTTTCTAGACATTTCAAGGAGGGTAATACTGCATTCTAATGGCCTTCCATTAGCACTGGAAATAATAGGTTCTGATTTATTTGGTAAAACAGTGCTGGAATGGAAGTCAGCATTAGATGCTTATGAAAGAATTCCTCATGAAAATATTCAGGAAATTCTAAGAGTAAGTTATGACAGCTTAAAGGAAACTGAGAAGGATATTTTTTTAGGCATGGCTTGCTTCTTTAAAGAATATCAACTGAGAGATGTCATAAATATAGTACATAGTGATCGTGGCTACACCCTAGACTATGTTATCTGGGTTTTGACTGATAAGTGTCTGTTAAAAATTGTTCGATGTCGTGTAAGAATGGATAATCTGATTGAGAATATGGGTACAGAAATTGTGCAGCAGGAATCACACTCAAAGCCTGGTGAACACAGTAGATTATGGTTCTCTGAAGATATTCTTGGTGTTTTCAAAAAGAACAAGGTATGTGCATTGTGCAACGCTTATTTGTCTTTCAGATCTCTCATTTTACCTTTTTATACAAATGCGCAGTGGAAGAATTCTAATTGTCCATCATCTACATTTCAATTTTATGTTGACAATATTTATTAGTGCCAAGATGATATGCTTTATAATTTACATACTTCATCTCAATTTAATTCTTTTGAATTAAATGGATGATCCCATAAAATTGAGATCATCATGCTACACTTGCTCCAAGAAAAAGAAGTGCAATCAGATGGAACCGTATTGAAGAAGATGGAAAACCTTAAAATACTGGGCGTAAAAAATGCTCACTTTTCTAGAGGACCTACTGCTCTCCTAGAAAGTTTAAGAGTGCTAAAATGGTGTGGATATCCTGAATCATCGCTGCCTGCTGATTTTGATGCAAAAGAACTTGTCATATTGGACTTGTCTCAGAGGTCCTTTGCATTCAAGAATCAACTGAACATGGTATTATAGTAGCTTACTATATTGATGTTTATTTGGTCTTGAATATTGATAAGTCTGTTTGAAAATTCATAAATTAGTTACTCAGCCATTTTTTCATTTTGCAGAAATTTAAGTCTTTGATGGAAATTAAATTGAGTGGTTGCAAATTACTAAAAGAAGTACCTGACATGTCTGGAGCACCAAGTTTGAAGAAACTGCATCTTGATAATTGCATAATTTAAGTTGAAGTTCATCATTCCGTTGGATTCCTAAATACACTTGAATATTTGAACCTTAATGACTGCACCAGTCTTAGGGTTCTTCCTGGTGGCATGAACATAACTACTCTTAAATTCATGTCCCTTAGGTATTGCACAAGTCTAGTGAGTTTTCCAGAAATTTTAGGGAAGATGGAAGACATAGGGGAACATGATTTGAGATAGTGGCATAAGTGGCTTGCATTTTTCAATTGGAAATCTTGTTGGGCTCAGAAACCTGACCCTGGATGGATGCAATGGGCTACTTGAACTACCGAGTAGTGTTTTTATGCTGCCAAAACTGGGGAGCTTGGGAGCTGACTATTGTGAGCGGCTTGCAAAAATACAGAATGGGGAAGGTCAAAATAAAGAAACATAGTCTTCAAGATTTTGGGAAGCTAGTTTTGACTTTTGTTATATGACAGATAAATTTCTTGCTACACTTTTCCCTGCTTGCGCAATGTGACATATTTATCCCTTAATTTCAGCAATATCACAATCCTTCCATCATCCATCAGTGCATGTCTCTCCTTGACGAGACTTTATTTGAATGAATGCAAGGAGCTTCGAGAAATCAGAGGCCTGCCACCAAACATAAAATATCTTTCTGCTATCAGTTGCACATCCTTGACTTCCGAATCTAAGGGAATGTTACTGAATCAGGTATCTTATCTCTGTTTTGATTTTTTTTTTATTCCAAAATAAAAATGAAAAGACCAATCTATTGTCGTGGTCATAACTAACATTTTTTTAGTTAAATGTGAGTGACAGACACTACACGAGACTGGGGGTACTCATTTCAATTTCCCAGGATCAGCTATCCCAAGTTGGTTGAATTGTAGTAGCAGGGGTCCGTCCCTGCGTTTCTGGTTTCGTAAAAAGTTCCGTGCAATTACTCTATGTCTTGTTGGAGTTTTTGGTATGATGCTTAAGTTGAAGTTAGACTCGATCTTTAATGCCAGACTAAAGTTCCCAGCTACTCAATATGCTACTATAATTTATCCAGTTCAGATAAATCATACAATTCTCTGATCTGCTGCTCAGATCTGTCAGTAATAAATTTGAAGGAATACATGTTGAGAATGAATAGAACAGGTTAGAGATTTCATTTGAGGATGATGGGGGAATAACAGACATTGGATGGATGGGAGTACATGTACAGGAACATAAAACAAACATGGCGGATATTCAATTTACAGCGCCCAAGTTTTCAGCCCTAGAAAAACGTTTCTGGATTGAATATACTACATATTGATGCACTACAAATTGATACTTTCCCCACCTCCTCTAGCGTAGTCTTTGAGGAAACTTATGAAATTCTTTTTCAATGCCAGTATCGTAGTTGGTGGCTAACAGTCCTGGATTGGAGATGATGAGCTCCCCCTTTCCAGCCTTTTCCCCATCATTGTCAACCTCAACGATGAACGCTTTCCCGGATGCCCATGTAACAGGAGCCTCAGATGCAATTTTTTGAGTTGTGAGCTGCTTCTTATCAGGAGAATCTAAAGCAGCAGGAAACATTGGCATTCGAGAAGTCTTATGTGTCATCGGCTCTTCTACAACAGAACAAAAGCTATTAGAAAATGTTGGGAAGGACAAAATTTAATGACTAAAGCACCCTTTTGGCCCCTGAATTTGTATAGATTATTTGTCCTGGATTTAAGAAAAGTAAAAAATAAATTAAAAACTCTCTGAAACTAAATTCCGTCATTCACGTTACTCCAAAAGTGGATGTGCATTATCTAACTGACTAACTCCATCAGCATCGCTGATATGGTACATTAAGTGCCATGTATTGTCTCAATTGTCTTTCCACGTGGCTTCCACACACAGACCAAAATGAACAATTAAGTTGTTTCTCTCCCTTCCCTTATTGTTCCTCTTACATTCTAGAGCACCACTGACTCCACCGCGAAGTCTGAAACCACCATGTTGTACTAGAAGCTCATGCCATCGTTTACCAAGCTCCATCACTTGAAATTCAGAGCCATAGAACATCCCATACCCCCACTGTCGCTACATGTCACCTCAGTCAAGCCACCACTGCACTACGCCAAGGTACTGCCCTCAGGAAGTGACTGCAACCCGCTAATGGTGTTAGTTGCAGACAAAATTGAAGGGAACAATATGAGTAGTTTGGAAAAAGCAAATAGAAAAGTGAAATGGGCCATTGCTTTGGTCAATTTCTTGGTACACAGTGAATTACAGTATTTGTGGTCTAGCTACTTTTTATCAACCATTTAGATATTTGTACAATGCGTTGAGGAAACATCGAGAGAGAGAGGACACGAAGGAAGGAAGATATTACCAATGTTGCTGTCTCAAGTTACATCATACGTGACTCATTCATGAGCTTTGAGTTTGAACTATCCAACTCTGATACATATAAGCAATTAAAGGTTAGCATGTGAGGGTATGTTATTCCAATGAGAGATATTGAACCATGTATATATAAAGATAAGTACGAGGGAGTATTGACCAATGGAGCTTGATAGAGGCAAGTGAAGCCTCCTCCTCCATTGAACTCCGAAAATTTTGAAGCTTGCTTGAAGCAATGGCATATGCAAGCGTGGGAGAACAACCCAGGTTAATATAAAAGCAAGCCATGTTAGTAATTTTAAATGTTGTCTTAATTCTTTTTTTTTAATTTAAAGCAACACAACTTTGAAGGTTTTTTTTTACCAAAATATTACAAAAAAAAAAAAAAAGAAACACTAATTCCCAAACTACTACACTGTCCACATTATTTTCCAAAATACCACAAAATACTGCTCACTGGAGGTTCCCCCTCCCCAAAACCTGACTTCCCTTCTTCAATTTTTTTTTTTTTTCATTTTTGCCCCATGTAATCCAGGTCCTAGCTACCTGACTTCTTAATGGGGTCTTTTTTTTTTTGCTTTCTAAATTAGTTAAATTGATTTAATTTAATGTTAATTATGGTGTAATTGATAAATCTACATTTTATATAGATTTATAGAACAAGTGCATATGATTTTTGCATAAGCTCATAGACAAATTTGTGAGAAAATAGACTATTAATGAAGGATTTCCTGTGATGTGTATTTCTACGCTTTCTATTTAAAATTATATAAATTGCTTTAATTTTATTAGATTTTGTGAAGGGTAATTAGATGAACAGAAAAGGGAAATATAGTCCATAGGCCCAAAGGAGAATTATGCTGGTCAGTAATTTTATGCCCCAAAAAAAATTGAAATTGTGGTTAAATAATACATTTAGTGGTTAATTAAAATAAGTACAATAAAGAAAAAAATTAATTAAGAAGATTTATATTATTTGTTGAATTTATAAAATTAATTTAATTTATTTTAAATTTTAATTATTATTTTAATTATGAGGTAATTTTATGAAAAAAATAATTGAAATTGTGGTTAAATAAGTGGTCAATTAAAAAAAGTACAATAAAGAAAAACATAATGCCTCTACTCGCAGAACCAACATATGACAAGTTACAAACCAATCGTAAAGCTTACATTTTAGGCTTGATCGAGGCTATTAATGCCTGACAAATTAGACAATAGAGTTCATCTCATGTATCTACCTTTATTAGTAGATCTTGATAATGCTAAACGATATAGCTAGGGTAAGCTTGTTTAGCAACTCTATATATAGAGAAATATGTAGGGCTATTCACTACTTCAGAAAACACTTTTTAAATCAGTTAAAAAAGGCTTTTTAAATCGGTTTTACAATTGATTTAGATACAGACGATATAGAAAATATTATCATTTTAAATTGTAAGTTGAACTGATTTAAAAAATATTTTTTAACTCGGTTCAGTAGGGAACCGTTACTTTTTAAATCGGTTGTAGCTACAACTGATTTAAAAAGTGTAATTTTAAATTAACATAAAAATTAATAACCATGTTCATACACTTGCTCCAAGGGCAGAATCACATTGTTATGTCAAAGAAAATCACAATAGATACAATCCAAAACAAACCATAATGAACCAAATCAAAAATCACTAACCCACGAGTGTGCTTCGAGCTACTCACAGAGTATAAGAAGTTAGCTTCCCCTTCCATAAGTGCGCGAGCTCCAACAATGATAATGACACCCTTCTTGTGCGAGTTACACGCTTGAAGAGAGTTTGAGAGCTACAAACAACCCAAGGGATATGGATGAGGAAGGACGAGCTTCAAACAACCAAATAATGAACCAAATCAAAAATCACTAACCCACAAGTGTGCTTCAAGCTGCTCATAAAGTACACGAAGTTAGCTTCTGGTTCCACGAGTGCGCAAGCTCCAACAGCGGCAATGACAGCCTTCTTGCATGAGTTACGAGCTTGGAGAGAGTTTGACAGCTACGAATAAGACAAGGGATATGGATGAGGAAGGACGAGCTTTGAACAATAGAAGTTTTTTGCGCGAGGAGCTTCAAATGGGGTAGAAAACAGTGGATGTGTTTCGAAAATAAGGTAGAAAATAGTGGAGGAGCTTCGACGATGGCCAAAGGATATGGGTGAGGAAGGAGGATTTCAAGTAAAATATGTTTGAACAGGCAGAAATGAAGGCGCGCATGAGTGTAAAATGTATAAGAAGCCACTTTTTAAATTTGTTCACAACTGAACCGATTTAAAAAGTTGACTTTTTAAATTGGTTCCTAGCCAAACCAATTTAAAAGGTCTCTTTTTAAATTGGTTCAATTGGAACTGATTTAAAAAGTGACTCATATTGTCTATTTTAAATTCAAAATATTGTCTTTAAACTGATTGAACCTGAACCAAGTTAAAAAAGTTTGATCAAATTTCAAAAATGCCACCGCGTTCTTATTTTAAACTGAGTTAAATTCATGCTTTTAAAATTGTTTTCTATAAAAGTGAACTTTTTAAACCGGTTGTGATATAATCGATTTAAAAAGCACTTTTTAAATCGGTTCAATCACAAACCGGTTTAAAATGAAGCTTTTTAAATTAGTTCTATCAGAACCAATTTAAATAGTCAATGCTTTTCAAATCGTGGAAAACTAGTTTAAAAAGTGAATAAAAAATTTTTAAAATTAACTTTTTAGCTCAGTTAAATGTGAACCGGTTTAAAAAAGTTTATTAAAATTGCAAAACTGTCATCGCATCTTAGTTTTAACTCGATTTATTAACAATTGAGTTAAAATCTTGCTCCAAAAAGCTTTTTTTGTAGTAGTGATTTATCCAAAATCCAAAACTATGAGTGGGTGTGCATCATTGTTGCAATCTTGGGCATGGTATTGCATGCCATTCATTGCACCACAAGTCAATCGTTAGCCAACATATCCATTTGTTGTCAAGTAAATCAAAAATCTAGACTAAAGTGTACCTACCTATCCACTAATTCTACTAACGTAAAATGTCTTCTACAAGATGGAGTGGCAAAAGACTATAGTTTACTAGAACTCCCCATGGTGATGTTATAACATCCTCACTTTTATTTAATTAATTATTTTTTTAATTTATTCTATATTTAATTCTGAAAAAACGGAAAAGAATCTAAAAATTCTAATTCCCATGGCTAAACTCAAAATATCAAAAACTATCAAATCGTGGTTTTTAATAATTTGTCCAAGTCAAAGCCGGAGAAATTAGAAAATGACAATTTTATCCTTAGTTCTCAATATTAAGGGTTGACATGAGAAAAAGATTTAATTGACATTAAAATATCAATTTAAGTTTAAAATCATGTTATATGTATTAAAATATAATTTAGAAAATTTTCTGGGAATTTTCTGAAATTATTGTGCAAAGTGATCAAAATACCCCTAATTGACAAATAAACCAAACCAGTATTGGTTTGACATCTAGAAATGGTGAAAATAATGTTTTTAGTACATTTCTAGGTAAAGTAGGAAATTTTAGAATTTTCATAAAAATTTGAGTATTTATTGAATTAAAATGGATTTAATATGAATTTTCTAAGCTTAAAATATATAGAATATATATATAATTCGAAAAAAAAAATTAGAAAATTTTTTTTGATTAAAAATAATACATTTGTTTAGATTTATATTTAAATTAATTATTTTGATATTAAAAGTTAATCTTTTCAAGTTTAAGCGATTTCCTCAATACCAACTAATCCAATAATAGATAAATTTTGCACTGGAAATTTTTGGGACAGTTGGTGTTACATATTTGAGCCTAGGGGACTGATTCACTACTCTACTTTTGTGCATGTGTTCCTAAATGGATTAAAAAGAAATATAAAATTTGAATTATTACATAATACATCCTGTAATCAATATGGACACCTAAGCTCATTTTTTTTTCTATAAATAGCCATGAACTTGAACTAAATTTCTCATTCCTCTTCTCTTAAAAACTGCCATGAGTCTCCATAGAGAGTTTCTCTCCCTCTAGAAAAAATTTCTTTTATTTTGTTTTTATGCTAAAATTCTACTAGTTTCCATCAAACTTTCACTCTAGGAGTTGTGCACCAACAATTTTCTCCTCTCTATCCTAGAGGTAATGGGGGGAGTGGGGTTGGTTCAAAATTTTAATAACTTTGCATGTTGGTAGGAAAGGTTTTCTCCTAAACCTTTTAATGTTTAAGTTTATTAAGTTTTATAAATGTTATAATGTTTAGTATTAAATTTAAACTTTTACTAAGTTGTTATGCTACTCAATTTTAGATAATTAAGATACACTTATTAAGTAGTTATGCTGCTCAAATTTAGACAACTATAGTATAATTATTAAGTTGTTATACTACTCAAATTCAAACAATTATAGGAAAATTACTAAGCTGTGATACTACCCAAATTTAAATAAAATTTTTTAGAAGTTAAATTATATAATTAAATTGTCATACTTCCAAATTTTAGTAAAACTTAAATAATCTAGCAAAAACAGTAAAAGGAATAAGTGAAATAGTTCATAACATAAAACTAAACAAAAAATTTATTTAATGAGCTATTTATGAATTTATTTTTAGAAAACTACTCTAGAAATTTCAATTTAAATTCTTATCATTCACATAAGGTCTAGACACACTAATAGACCATTTATAAAAATTTCATATATTTTAAAGCTTATTTAGTACTTCTAATTGTGTTCTATAAGTGTCTGTGGACACATTTTTCTTAAAAATACTAAATTTCAAAAATCTTCGAAAAACTTCTAAAAATTCATGATAAAATTCTAATTATTTTTCTTAGCTTAAAAATTATTTTTATGAAAAATTTTGACCATTCTATGATTTATTTCTTAATTATTAGTCTTTATTTTAATTTGTATGTCTTTATTTTTATTGAATTATTGATTATGTGCTTTAATTTGAATTATGAATTATGTGAATGATATGTATGGATCAAATCTCTGTAAGATAAGGCAAAGATATTAGTAGAAATTATATTGGTGCTCAAATTTTTGAGACCAGAGTGAACCTTTAAAAATTAATAGATTAGTGAGTAATGTAAAGTAAGGGACATGCAGTGGCATAACACCCTGTTAGGGAAGTTACAGTTTGGTACGCTGATGAATGAAAGGCAGGGACCAATTTGAGGAGGTATTGGGGGTAGGCATCGAGTGGTGAAAGTCCTAATGGCTAGGGAAGCACCTGTAAGCTGGGATATTCACCTGACCAAGCTTGATAATCTCGACAACTGCTCAGCATTCCAGGATTGATTTGAGAGCATACCTGTATAAATGGACGTCCTGACTGATATTTGTTCTTCATTAATGATGAGGACTGTACCATGTGATGATGTTGATGAAGTATATGTACTCTCAATCACTTCCTAGGTTATGTTGAGAATTATTACTCACTAATGGGAAGTATGGATTCATACTAACTCAAGGGTAGTGTATTATAACTTAAAATAAACCCTAGGTTACCTACGTTAATTGTATTTTAATTCCTACCATACATGTGAAAGTGATTTTAGAACAAATCACCTCACTCCATTAATTTTTTTTTTCTTATATGATTGATCGCAATTATTGAAGATGATGGCAATGCATGATGCTAAGGATGACTCAGAGGATACTTATCCATATTTGTATACATAGTTTATAATTTTTTTCTATAAGGATAAGGCAGATAAATACTGCTCTGTATAAGATCTTTTTGATGTATATATTGGGCTAGGTAGTATATTTTTTTTATGTACTTTTGTTTACTTTTTGACTGTTATGTATTACTCAAACCATGATGTACAATTATATATATATATATATATATATATATATATATATATATATATACAAGCAGTTTTTATCATTTCATTTCTATTTCCAAATTCTGTTAAATTTGGAATTTTTCTATTATAAAATTGAAAAAAAAATTACTCACATTTTCATCAACTTAACTTAATAATTAAATTAATATGAATTATATTAAAAATTAAAGGAGTGCTACAAATGTTACAAGGTACAGATAAAGAATCGATCACATGCAATTTGATTAGGTTATTATATATACTAAAGTATTTTTTGTCATACATATGTATTGCCAATTCAAGGATTCCAATTCCTATGAATGCGATACAGAGGGTGTAAGACATTTATGCCACCATATGCATTCAAGGATTCCAAAATGTGGAGCGCTTGTATCGTTTCAATTTGCTTTTCAGTCATAAAATGGCAACAAACGAACAGGATAAAGCTCCATTTTGGACTATGGCAAGATGTACCAGATTCATCTAATAATCTAAATCACCTCCACCAAATGGAGATGCGAGGAAACAACTACACAAACTGGACAAAAAAACATGTTGATAGGCTCACAATTTGGAAGGAACTACAGAACAACTTTTTAGTAGGGCAATCTATTTGGGGTTCTCTACTACAAATTCGTAACTATATGGAATGGTATCGTGAAAATTTGATACCTTTCCTATCTGTGCCACAATAATTGCAAGACCCACAAGTTGCATGTAACACAGATGTTGGCGACACAACATGTGCAACATAGCAAATGCCAACACAACAACGTACACGGTTGTAGAGTACACCTCCCCAAACTAGCCCTCCAATTGTTGAGACCATGCAAAATGAAGACCTGGAACCATCTTGTCATATATTGCATTTACTCCATCACAACAAGAGGCTAATGAAAATCTTAAGTATCGTTGACACTCACATCCAATGTAGGAGACTTTATGAGCAACTTGTTTGGTGCATACGTTCGAACCTTAGAATCATCTCACGCTTATATGCAGAGTATTGTTGTTCCATCGTTTCACCAACAGCTTGCTGGAAGTTCTTCAACACCATACGTCGACGATTATACAAATTATCAGTCATCGCCTCCGACAAATTTAAATCTAAACTTAGATGAGGCTATGCATCAAGATTTGAAATCCTCCATGTAGCGTATGACTTCCATTGTGTGGAACTGGACACTACTATGGAGATTAAGTACCTCGTCTGTTGTGATATTTATTTAATTTATTTTTGGTCAATTATTTTAATTACAGTTGTTAATATTATTTTTGTGTTAATTTACGTAAATTAACAGACATAATAAACATAGTAATTAATTTAATTGATTAAATAAATTTAATTAATATAAATCTTCTTAATTAATTTTTTCCTTTATTGTACTTATTTTAATTAACTACTAAATATATTATTTAACCACAATTTCAATTTTTTGGGGCCATAAAATTACAAAATAATTAAAATTAAATTAAATTAAACTAATTTAAAAGGCAAAAAAAAGGGCCCATTAAGAAGTCGAGTCCCTAGGACCGAAATTCTATGGGGGAAAAAACAAAAGCAAAAATAAAAATTGAAGAAAGGAAGTCCAGTTTTAGGGAAGAGGAACCTCAAGTGAACAATATTTTAAAGTACTTTAGGAAATAATGCAAAGACTGTTGTAGTTTGAGAATTTTATTTTTTTTAATATTTTGGTAAAAAAAAACAACTTTGAACATGCATGATAGATACTATAAAATTTTATTTGATTTTCTATCTTACCAATAAACCACTACTCATGCCATTTGTGCCATATCTTTTGTTGACGAGATGTGATATTCATATAACAATTTATACAACATTATTATTTATGTTTATCTCCCTCTCTCACATCATTTATTACATCTCAAAGTTCTCACTCTTTTCTCTCTTTCTCACTCTTAGTTGCACAAATTTTTGTACAATTTATTATACAAATAACATTTCTCTTTGTTGACTTGGTTGAGTTGGTTCCTTGTGCAATAATATCATAGGTAGAATTGTGACATGGAAACTCAATTTGAATGAAGAAGTTAAAAAAGAGACAAACTTCTTATTGTAAAGAAAATAACAATGTTAAGTGATAACACTATTGCGAAAAAGACATTTTAAATCGGTTAAAAATGACATTCTAAATCGGTTCATAAACCGTTTTAGATACAACCGATATAGAATGTGAAGGCTTTTTAAATCAAATTTTGAACCAATTTAAAAATAGTCTTTTTAACTTGGTTATTTGTGGAATCAAATTAAAACTAAAATGCAACTCACACTACACTTTTTCATCCTTAAATCAACCAAGAAAACAACATTAGAAAGCTCAACAACCAAAATCCTCGAGTGCCAACTAAATTTACAACTCAACCACACCTTGTTCTCCACTCTATGCACTCAAAATCATCTTCCACATCCTTGAATCTGATTCCATTCAATGCACCTGCTACCCGGTGTCGTCATTCCATGAGATCCACAAATACACCTCATTGGCATCACACGACGAGCCACTATCTGTTGTTTTGGTCAATTAGGGCAACTCCAGAGACCTCCACAAAGCGCTGAACCTCAGCCCCAACGCGCATGTCTTTGTTTTCGACAACCACTGCCCTTCCACCTCTGCAACCTCAGCGACCAAAATGACACCGTTGTGGTCCTCTTCACTAAAGACGATCAATAGCAATCTAATCTCACCTACAACTTCAACCTCACCCCCTCGCCAATGCCACAGCTGATGTGAGCAACTCCGATTCTGAATCCAGAGGAGGGAAGAATGGAAGAAGGGTGGGAAGATAGAAGGAAGCAGGAGGGTAAGAGGAGGGGAAGAGAAAAGAAGTTAAAGGGTGTGAGGGTCAGGGTTAAAGAGAAGGGGACCGAGAGGGAGAGAAGAAAAGGAGATACAGTGGAGATTCATTACAATTACATAATTCAGAAATGGCAAAGCACTTAATTCATAAGTGTTTACTTTAGGTTTGAAATTTTGAAATAACATATTAACTCGGTTACATAAGTAACCAATGTAAAAACTTATTTTTTAAATCGATTATTTGTGTAACCGATTTAAAAAAAAGTTTTTAAATCGGCTACACAAATAATTGATTTAAAAAATAAGTTTTTAAATCAATTTATGGGCACCTGATTTAAAATAGTTGCATATATTTACAAAAAAGCCACCATGCTCTTTATTTAGATCAAGTCACGGAAAAACAATTTAAAAGCCTGTTTTAAAAACTACCTTTTGTACTAGTGTAAAAGCTATTACTTAGTGAATAAGTTAAAGTTGTTGTAGAACAAATTGCCATTATAATCCAAGATAATAAAATAAGCAGTGAAGGAAACAATTTTTTTAGCTCATCATAGAAGATCAATAATTCAATACTTGATTAATTGTTAGTAGAAGAAAATAAAATGAGCAAGCAGTGAATCAAATTATTAACTTCATGAAGTATATATATCGCAAGATACATTCTTAACTAGCATCCATATCACTCTTCATTCCTAGTACTCTTTTTTCCTACCAATCAACTCACTTGGAAGTGTGTGTGTGTGTGTGTGTGTGTGTGTGTGTGTGTGTGTGTGTGTGTGTGTGTGTGTGTGTGTGTGTATATTTCTCTTTTGTAGATTAAAGGCTAGAAGAAAAGTATATATATCACAATTGTTTTCCAACCTCTTCATGTTATTATTGTTTTTAATTACTTAAAAATTAGGCTAAATTATATATTTGGTCCTTTATTTTTTTCACTAAAATTCGTTTTGATAATTTATCTATTAAAAAATTTATTTTGGTCCTTTATATTTTAAATATGAGTCAATGTCAACTTGAAACTAAAATCATTAATATTTTATATAATAATTAATTTTAATAAAGTAGCGGCTTTTAACCGCCACTATAATTTTATTTTATTAAAGAATAGGACAATTTATAAGAAGAAAGTGCTTATGGTCCTATCCCTCGAAGTAGATACACTTGTCAAGACTAGGTAAATCAAAAATCCAATTTATACTTTCTTCGTGGATTTAAACCATTTTGATGTATTTAGATCCCCCTTTGAAGACCACATGCACCAAGCACTCATGACCTCTTGGTCTGTCCAATTAAACTTCTTAACATTAGGAGGGAGGGTAGAGGCCTTCTAGTGGATCCTTCGTCTGCTCATTTTTGCCTTTAAACTATCAAGAAGATTTAAGAACTCGTCAAGATTTAAACTTGAGTAAGAGGAAGAGCTCAAAGGTAGAGAGCTTCGTCGTGCCGGGGCCACTTCATCTACAACCTCCCCCATTCAATACATCTTGTCACTGATAGTGGGGGCACTTTCCTTAGTGGGACAGTCCAAATGAGCTATTCAGCGAACTCAGGGATCGACTTTCATTACCTTGACTGCAAACCTCTATCCAACGACACAAGAGGTTCATCATCAATGATAACTCGTTCCTTCAAGAAAAAGAAAACCTTTTCTCTACCCATCCCTAAAGGAAAAGGTGGGAAAATGATTAGAATTTAAGAGAGATCCAAAAATCCTCCAAAGGTAAGCAACAACAACAAAATCTAGAAGGGAAGAAACAAGGAGGCACAAAATGGAGATGGAGCAGAAGAAGATGTAAACAGCATAAGAAAACTATAGGAGGGAATGGAAAAGGTTAAATAGCTACTAAAAATCGAAAGGCCTTTAAAACTTTTTGTTTCCACAGTCCACAGTTTAAAAATTTGGTATTGGGCTTAGAAAAATAAACAGTAGAAGAAGATGGGCATGAAAAAGTTCCATAAAAGTAAAAGTCAACGTCATCAAGTGATTTATTGTCTTAGGGGGCAAATGTTTCGAGCTAGCACTCGAAAAGGCCCAAAACCTTTGAAAAACGTTGGCCCAATCATATAGATGACCTAACGAGACATCAAGATCATGCACCCACAAAGCATTGTATATCAAAACCATTAAATATTAAGTAATGACCTCCGAAAATCACAAAAAGAGAGAAATGACGTATCATTTCATTACAACCACAGATAGTGTCATAAGGTATATACATCATTCTCCAGTTTTCTCACCTTTTGATTCACTTTCTTACTAACTTAAGTGTCAAAATCTTAACAGGTGACGTCATCCTAGTCAGAGTTTGAAGAGATAATGTAAGATTGATTTACTTCCAAGAGTAGTTAGCATGAAGTTTTGAGTTCCTTGGATTGATGTAGAGCAAGAACAAGTAGCATTTTTAATTATTGATGTAAATTTTTTAATTATTAATAAAACTCTCAACTTTTTAAATAAATTTATTTTTAAAGTGAACAAGGAAAAGTATATTAATTATCCTTAAAATTTAGTAAATTAATGCCAAAGTTCGCTTCAATTTATAATTTTCCTTGCATTTTAAAATAAAACAACTTAACACAAAGTGATGGAAAGAGATTTATGAAAGGTTTTAACTTTATTTTTCAAAAGACAAAAAGGTTCAAATTGAGCAACGATGTATATTATAATAGAATTATTACAATTAGGAGTCAATTATATATAGAGAAGGTGTTAAAACTCTATAACTTCCATTAAAAAATGGGTATTTCTAATTAATTTTGTAATTTATTCATAACTGTCAAATTATTTATTTATTTAATTTTTATAACTATAAAATTATTTATTTTACCCCAAAATATAATTGAGAATTAATTATGAGAAAAAAAAAAGCTTAGGAGGATTTTTATTTACTTAATCATTTATGCATTTACTTATTTTATTATAGTACATTCACAAAAATTAATTTACTTTTGGTAATAATTAAATATTTAGAAAGAAGAAAATTAGAGAAAATTTATTTTTGGGTTTGATAGGAATTATCTCCTACTCTTCAATATTCTTCAGGGCAATAAAATTTCAAAACTACGTAATTTTTTTAGAATATAATTATGGATTGATTAATTTAAATTTAGGACTACTATGTTGTCACATCTTAAATGCCTATCGAACCATTTTACCTAATTAAAAATGCATCACACCTAAATTAACCTTTTTTATGAGAAAAATTAACAATAATAACAAGAATTTATAATAATGGGGATTTATATTGTAAAAGAACTTCAAGAGCACCAAGATATCGCATTTCATGTGTGTTTAGGTTATTAAGACATCATGTTTAAATTAATTTATTTATTATTTTATTTTTAAAAAAATAATAACAACAATAACAATGTATTTATAAAAGAGAATTTAAGAGCATCAAGCTTTCGATCACAGAGAAATGGACGTATTTTATCTAAAATAAAATAAATTAAATATAATATAATTGGTTTGGTAGTATGAATGTACAATATTAATAACCAGTTGATATGTTAATACGAAGAAACATTAGTATTTTAATTAAATTTTAAGTCATAAATAACAAATAAAAAGAATTAAGCACATGTTATCAATATTACAATTAATCAGCATAACTAACAATTAAATGAAAATGAATGTTAACAGAGAAATAATGAAATAGACTTAATTAAGAATCAAATCTGACCAATCTTTAACACTATACAGGCATGCAATCAACTTGACAAGGAAAAGCAATGGAATCAAACATCAATCAGACAGAGACATATGATAAAACCAGAACATTGACCCAAAAAATATGCCTTTTGTGTTTCCACGTCTTCCAAGTTACTGCCTTCCACTTTCTCTGTCCCTTCTGCGTTCCGCGTCTTCCAAGTAAATAAATTCCTTCCACTTTCTAAGTATCTAATTCGCGGCTCTTTATTAAATTGAGCCATTTATGTTTCTATGATTGCAACTGAGTGACTTTATTTCTCCTCTGACTCAACTGTTGCTTGCTCAAGCATCACTATAATCACTGCTTAGGCTACCATGCCTAATCCAACATCCTCGTCCTCCACTTCCTTTACCTTTGAATGGTCTTATGATATTTTCCTCAGTTTTCGGGGTAAGGACACCCGCGCCGGTTTTACTGGAAACCTTTTTCATGCTCTCTGTGAAAAGGGAGTCAACACCTTCATGGATGATAAAGAGCTGAGGAAGGGAGAAGAAATCACACCAGCTCTAATGAAGGCAATTCAAGAATCTAGGATTGCCATTGTGATTTTCTCAGAAAACTATGCATCATCAACTTTTTGTTTACAAGAACTTATGAAGGTCATGGAGTGCTTCAAACACAAGGGCAGGTTGGTTTGGCCTGTTTTTTATAAATTGGATCCATCTAATTTGCGCCATCAGAAAGGAAGTTATGCAGAAGCACTGACCAAGCATGAAACAAGAATCCATGACAAGGACAAGGTGAAAAAATGGAGGTTAGCTTTGCAAGAAGCTGCAAGTCTATCTGGTTGGCATTTCAAACAAGGGAGGTAGATCACCATTCTTTTCCTATAAATTTTATTATTTTTTGTAGGATGCTAGAATTTCGATGACTGACATCATTCACTTTTTTGCACTTGGGCAGGTACGAATATGAATTCATTGGAGAGATCATTCAAGAGGTCTCTAAAAGGATCAATCGTAGCCCTTTATATGTTGCCAATTACGCAGTTGGCTTAGAGTCTCGCGTACAAAAGGTAAAGTCACTTCTTGATGTTGAGTCAAATGATGGAGTCCACATGATAGGGATTTATGGGATAGGTGGAATTGGAAAAACTACACTTGCATGTGCAGTATACAATTTCATCGCTGATCAATTTGAAGGCCTCTCTTTTCTTGCCGACATTAGAGAAAGTTCAGCTAAGCATGAGCTGGTACAACTTCAGGAGAGACTTCTTTGTGATATAGTTGGGGAGAAAGACATTAAGTTGGGGAATGTAAGGAAAGGAATTCCAATAATTAAAAATAGGCTCTGTAAAAAGAAAATTCTTTTGCTTTTGGATGATGTTGACAAATTGGAGCAATTGAAAGTACTTGCAGGTGGACTTGATTGGTTTGGTTCTGGCAGCAGAATTATTATAACAACTAGAGATAAACATCTTCTACATGTTTGTGGTGTTGAAAGAACCTATGAAGTAGAAGGATTAAATCATGAAGAAGCCCTTGAATTGTTCAGCTGGAATGCTTTCGAAGGAAAACAAGTTAATCCTAGTTATCTAGACATTTCAGGGAGAGTAATACAGCATTCTAATGGCCTTCCATTATCTCTGGAAATAATAGGTTCTGATTTACGTGGTAAAACAAAGTTACAATGGAAGTCAGCATTAGATACTTATGAAAGAATTCCTCATGAAAACATTCTGGCAAAACTAAGAGTAAGCTATGATGGCTTAAAGGAATTTGAGAAGCAAATTTTTTTAGACATGGCTTGCTTCTTTAAAGGATACGAACTAAGTGATGTCATAGAAATACTACATAGTGGCCGTGACTTAGCCCCAGACTATGCTATCGACGTGTTGAGTAACAAGTGTCTGATAAAAATTGTTGACTGTCGTGTGAGAATTCATAATATTATTGAGAATATGGGTAGAGAAATTGTGAGGCAGGAGTCCTCAAAGCCTGGTGAACGCAGTAGATTATGGTTCTCTAAAGATATTCTTTGCGTTTTAAAACAGAACAAGGTATGTTGATTGTCTCTTTGATCCTTCATTTTTTTTTCTTTTTAGACAAATGAAAAGTGGAAGACCTAATTGTGGCCCGCTACATTTCAATTTTATGTTGACGAAATTTGACATTGCTGAGATAATATGCTTAATAATTTGCAAACTTTTTCCTAATTTAATTCTTTTGGCTTGAAGGGATCTGATAAAACTGAGATCATCATGCTAGACTTGTCAAAAGACAAAGAGGTGCAATGGGATGGCAACGCATTGAAGAAGATGGAAAACCTTAAAATACTGGTGGTAAAAAATGCTCGCTTTTGTAGAGGTCCTAGTGCTCTCCCAAAAAGTTTAAGAGTGCTAAAATGGTGTGAATATCCTGAATCATCACTACCTGCTCAGTTTGATTCAAAGAAACTAGCCATATTGGACTTGTCTAAGAGTTCCTTTACATTCAAGAATCAACTGAACATGGTATTATAGTAGCTAACTATATTGATGCTTGTTTGGTCTTGATTATTGATAAGTCCGTTTGAAAATTCATAAATTAGTTACACAGTCAATTTTTCATTTTGCAGAAATTTAAGTCTTTGATGGAAATGAAGTTAAGTGGTTGTGAATTACTAAAAGAAGTACCTGACATGTCTGGAGCACCAAATTTGAAGAAACTGCATCTTGATAATTGCAAAAATTTAGTTGAAGTTCATGAATCCATTGGATTCCTTGATAAACTGGAATATTTGAATCTTAATTATTGCACCAGTCTTAGGGTTCTTCCTTGTGGCATGAACTTAACTTCTCTTAAAACCATGTCCCTTAGGAATTGCAGAAGTCTCCTAAGTTTTCCAGAAATTTTAGGGAAGATGGAAAACATAAGATACCTTGATCTGGTTGATAGTGGCGTAAGTGGCTTGCCTTTTTCAATTGGGAATCTTGTGGGGCTGACAATCCTGACTCTGGATGGATGCAATGGGCTATTGGAACTACCAAATAGTATTTTTATGATGCCAAAACTCGTGAACTTTTCAGCTAACAGTTGTGAGCGGCTTAAACTAGTACAGAATGGGGAAGGTCCAGATCAAGAAACAATGTCTTCAAGTGTTAGGGATGCTACTTTTAACTACTGCTATCTGACAGATACGTTTCTTGTTACACTTCTTCCTTGCTTGCGCAATGTGACAGATTTATCCCTTTGTTACAGCAATATCACAATACTTCCATCATCCCTCAGTGCCTGTCGCTCCTTGACAAAACTTTTTTTTAATGAATGCAAGAAGCTTCGAGAAATCAGAGGCCTGCCACCAAACATAAAATATCTTTCTGCTATCAATTGCACATCCTTGACTTCCGAGTCCAAGGAAATGTTACTGAATCAGGTATCTTATCTATGTTTTGAGTCTTTTCTCATATTCTTTCAGCAAAAGTAAAAATAAAGTGACAAATCTATTGTCATGGTCATAACTTACCTAGGATGCTTAACTCACATTTTTTAATTAAATGTGATTGACAGACACTACATGAGAATGGGGGTACACATTTCAAATTCCCTGGATCAGCTATCCCAAGTTGGTTGAATTACAGTAGCAGGGGTCCATCCCTGCATTTCTGGTTTCATAATAAGTTCCCAGCACTTACTCTATGTGTTGTTGGAATTATTGGTAGTTATTGGAAGTTTGACCTGATCATTAATGGCGTGCTATGTTTCCCAGCTATTACTCTATGTGCTGCTACAAAATATTCAGTTCAGACAAATCATACAATTCTGTCTGATCTGCTGCTCGAATCCTTCGGTAATAAATTTGAAAGATTGCATATTAAGAATGGATGGAACAGTGCAGAGATTTCATTTGTGAATAGTGGAATGCAAGACATTGATTGGATGGGATTACATGTACGGGAAGAAAGCAACAAACATGGCAGATATTCAATTTACAAATCCTGACTTTTCAGTGGCAGAAAAACAATTCCTGAATCAATTTAGTAGTGCCCGATAGAGAAAGATCACGACCAAGTTCGCTCAGTGGACCCGTGAAACTAATGCAGTGTACAGTGAACCACCCTAAAAGTGCTTTTGAAGCACGCATTGCTTTATTAAATAAAAAAAGAAAACGCAATTATGATCTTCAATAGGCGACCTTGTGAACAGGTAACTACAAAAGTTTTGTTAATCAAGTGTTAGTCTTTTTCTTTTATGTTCTTTCCAAATTCCTAACCTTGTGTTTCTATGATTCCATTGATCTTCTTTATTCCTTTTCTTCTCCAAATTGCACTGTATTATCTGTAGAACATTTTCAATGGTCCTAAATTTTTTAGGGACATCAATGGTCAAGCAAAACAGACCATTGATTTAATGATAAATCAATTTGGATGACTGAGATATGTGATTGAAAATTTGGAAAACAGGTTACATGACTTGTTTCCAATTGTTGCGGTCAAGAATCACCTCCGTGTTTCCTCAAGCAATACCACTACTTAAACGACTAATTGTTAAGAGGCCGAGTGATGTGTCTGCTCAATCAGAGAAATGAAGAGGATTGCCAAGTCAGACCAACTACAGCAGCAGAGTTAGTTATCTCAGGTGGCACTTGATTCAAGAACCAGGGAAGTGTGTAATAGTGCAAGGCACAGGCTAACTAGGCATTGAAAGGCTTACACCGGGGGCATGGCAGGAATATAGGGAGCTAGATGAGGTGAGGGAAGTACCAATGTGTAGTTCATTATGATTCTCTCCCGAACTCTCTTTTTACCTTTTCTGAAATTTTTCCCTGCTCAGATCACATTTTAAGCTGCTTCTGTGCTTGCTTCCGGGTTTACGTACTGCATAGCCGCCCATTCCTTGTGTTAAATCCTATGATGCACAGATACAGCACGTGTATACGATACGATACGTATCTGATACGGCAATACAATTATTCTAAAAATATATAAGATATGATACATGTAAGATATATATTTAAATATGTATAAAAAATCATAGAAAATAAGAAAAATGTAATTGCAATTTTGCAAATCCAAATTAAAAACATGCTTTTTGGACATCACTAGAAACAAAATATAAATTATAAATTATTTGTTGTCATAAATCCTTCCTATTGTCTACAAATAAGAATAATATTAATCTTTTTTGTTTCTTAAGATTATCCATAAAGAAAACAATTTCTATTTTTGATTCATTTGGGAACAATACTTTTACGTTTCTATACTATATATGCTTTTATATCTCATATGTAGCTATATTAAAATTTAATAACTTTTTTAAAAGCTTGGATAAAGTATTGGTGAAATATCCAAGAGTGTCGTATCAGATACAAATACGTGAAGCAAATTAGAGTATCGGTGCTTCATAGGTTAAATCCATCATTAGTAATAAAAACTGCAGAAGAGTTTACTTGGTATTTCGGTGCATAATTTTGTGACCCATGCTTAGTTGATTAGTTTCCTTTACTTGCACCAAGCCAAGTCTCACCTTGAGAGTTGTCAGATTCTCCGTTTTCTGTTTAATGTTGTTGATGAAGCTAGGTTGGGGTGTTGGCCGCACAACAGAAACGTCGTAGCCATGGTGGAACTTCATCACTAGCGGCCTCTAGACATGGGTGGAACTTGTGTCCCACTGGTCATGTGGTTCGGTAGAGGGTTGATATCAGAGAAAGAGGTGAAGTCAAAAATGGAAGTGAGTGAGAGGTTTTAGAGCATGTGCTCTTGGCCTAGCCTTTGTGGCTTGTGGTGAGAAAAAATATGAACGTCTTTGACAACCAGTTAATTGATAGTATGTGCGAAAAATATTATTGATTTATAATATTTATGTAATCTTTGTTCGGTGCCGCGAAATTTCTCCATTGTTGATGAGAGATGGCAGAAATGAATGGTGGCACTTGAATGGTTGGGGCTCAGTTGCAGCAATGGTGAGTTGCCATAATGGAAGACCCAGAGATAAAATGATGGGCTGATGCTTCTTTTTATTGTTTTTTCTTTTTTTCATTTTTTATTCTTTTCTTCTTGTTTGCATTGCATCTCCAACATTGTCGACGACATCCTCTAGAAATCTTCCTCCAAAAAAGTGAAGATCAGAGATACGTTAAAAATTAAAATATCATAATGTTAAGCTGTTGTCGTCCACGTGTGAAAGAAACGTACCAAATAAACACTTATCATGTCATGTAGACACTTTCGTTGAAAACAAAAGTCATTTGATGGTTAGATTAAGGTAACAAGTTATAATTTTAGGTTTTCGTTTTATTTCCTTAATTTTAATGACTAATGTATCACAATTTCCGGAACCAATATGGTATTTTAGTCAATTATCATATCTTAATCTTAATCTTAATATATATATGAAAGTATTATAGTTTTTCCCGTCTAAAATAAAGGTAATTAAGTACTTTTCATCTAACTATTAATTGTTTTATTGGTTTTATTGCTTTTGTCTCATTGTTTCACGTTGTTTAAAGGTTAAACTTGCTATTCATGCATAATTAATGATAGTTAATTTGAATTCCTTAAGCCTTAAACAACGCACCTACAAAATTTGAAAAATACGATATTTATTAAATATTTTCTAAATATTTTAAAACAGTATTTGAATAAAAAATATTTATTTAATATTTTAAAGATACTTATATAACATCTTTTATCAAATAATATTAAAATATTATATAAGTTTTTTACTATCTTTTACAAAAGAGCTAATATTTGTTTCAAAAAATACTGTATTAAATATTTGTTTGTATTAGACATGATTTTAAATTAATTTTTATATTAACTATTTTATTATTAATTTCAAAATATACTAATTAATATTAAAATTGAGTGTAAAAGCTGTTTATTTTTTTTGTTACATATATGTTAATATTATTTGATAGATATGTTTGATTCAAATGTTTTGTGTATAAAGGTATAGTTTTTGTGAATCGACCTTTTTTAAATATTTTAAGAATACTTGAACAAAATTATATGTTAAGAAATATTAAAAATACTTTTAAGTTGTTTTGTTTCTTTTACGTAAAGTTAAAAGTTTTAACAAAAAATAAACATTAACTTTGTTTTTCTGTAATATTACACTTTTTGAATGCATATATCTATTAAATATGTTATAATTACTTAAAATATTTCGGATATAAAAAAATAGAATTCCACATTATTAATTGTTTTATATTCGTTTTGCATATAAAAATATTTGAAATCAGTATCAGTTATTTAGGTTACTTTTTAATAGTTTTTGTAATTATACTATATAAATCTAATTAATTATTCAAGTAGGTGAGGATATAATTTACGTAACCATTTTTAAATACAATTTAATTATATTCCTCACATACATTTCACGCGTGGGGTTCGTAGACTAGTATTATTTAAAATGAAAAAAATGCATCCAAAAGAAAGACGAGTGTCAACCAATACAACGATATAATACACTTCATTTTAAGAATTATTACTCAAGAAGTATCAAGTTTTAAGAAATTATTCAATTTTGATATTAAATTATATATCTATATTTTGAACATATTTTTAATATGTGATGTGATCGATGAAAAAGGTAAAGAAATATAGAAGGAAATAAAAGATTGGGGTGGAAGAGCATTGTAAAAAAATAGACTATACAATATATATTTATAAAAGAAATGCAAACAACATTCTTTTTAACACTTTTTTTTAATACTCTTTTTTATTGGCTAGAATTTATTGAAAATTACAAATTTTGATAAATTCCACTTTTAAATTAGAGGAGGGACTCATTACATAGGAAGTAAGAGCCACAAAAATTTGTAATTTTTTATAAATTTTAACCAATAATAAAGAGAGTGCTAAAAAGAAAAATGTTAAAAAAAATGTTGCTATCATCCTCTATTTGTAATTACCCTTCACGTAATAAAAAAAAAAAAAAAAACCTGTAATTTCATGGAGAGTTCCTACTGTTTCTTTTGCGTCTTCACGTCTTCCAAGTTACTTCCTTTCACTTTCTTTGTTCCTTTATTCTCTCCCATTTCTTTAAACTAAAATTAATATACACATTAATGTATAATAACAGAAATTGTAACAATCAAATTTAGCACAATAAAAATGCAAACACATGCACAAGCTGGCAATGCCTGTGTTTCCGCTAATTTAAAAGAAAAGGAATGCATCCAAAGGAAAGGCGAGTGTCAACCAATACAACAATATAATACGCTTTATTTTAGGAATTATAACTCAAGAAGTATTAAGTTTTAAGAAATTATTTAATTTTAAGATTAAATTATATATCTATAAAAGGAAAAAAATAAAAAAAAATCGGACAGAAGTGAATTATAAGAAAAATGGAGTATATATTTATAACTACCCTTCGCGTAAAAAAAAAAAAGTAACCTGTAATCATCTCACGGTGAGTTCCTACTGGTCCTTTTGTGTTTACGGGTCTTCCAAGTTACTTCCTTCTTCTTCACTTTTTGTAAAAGGTAATGTGTGGCAATAATGTCACACGGTGCATTACGTACCTGATCAGAGGCTCTTCCGGGAGGTAATTTTGTCTCATTGATAATCTATTCCGTTAAGCCAGTGGCAAACTCTTCCTTGGGTCCCCATTTCCATAAAAACAATGTTTAACATGTCTGCAGTTTGTTCTTTTTTGATATTTTTGTTAGTTGTTTTTCTCAAGCAGCAGCTCTATTACTTGCATAACCAACAGAGTTGAGTCTAGTGGAAAAAGCTTACCTAACCGCAGGGATACATGTGAGAATAAATAAATAAATAAAAAGCTCTATTACTTCAATAGCTAATAAATCCTTGCCTCCGTGTTAACTAATGTCATGATATACCCTGCGTTATGTATAAGCTAACTATTTAGAAAAATAGGCAAAGGAGCATCTTATTTTTGTGTTTTCCTCATGACTAATTATATTCCCCACTGAATTCTTTAGCAAGGAAATGGCCTTAAGGCATTGCAATTGTCTGACTATATTTTTCCTCTGACTCAACAGTTGCTTGCTCAAACATGTTAAGAATCACTGCTGTGGCTACCATGCCTAATCCAACATTCTCGTCCTCCTCTTCCTTTGCCTATGAATGGACTTATGATGTTTTCCTCATTTTTCAGGGTGAGGATACCCACACCGGTTTTACTGGAAACCTTTTTCATGCTCTGTGTCAAAAGGGAGTCAACACCTTCATGGATGATCAAGAACTGAGGAAGGGAGAAGAAATCACACCAGCTCTAACGAAGGCAATTCAAGAATCTAGGAGTGCAATTGTGATTTTTTCAGAAAATTATGCATCATCAACTTTTTCTTTAAAAGAACTTATGAAGATCATGGACTGCTTAAAACGCAAGGGCAGGTTGGTTTGGCCTGTTTTCTATCAAGTGGATCCATCAAATGTCCACCATTAGAAAGGAAGTTATACAGAAGCACTAGCCAACCATGAAAGAAGAATCACTGACAAGGAAAAGGTGAAAAAATGGAGGTTAGCTTTGCGAGAAGCTACAAGTCTATCTGGTAGGCATTTCAAACAAGGGTACGTAAATCACCATTCTTTTCCTATAAATATTATTATTCTTTGTAGGATATTAGAATTTCCATGAGTGACATCATTCAAATTTTTGCACTTGGGTAGGTACGAATATGAATTCATTGGAGAGATCATTGAAGAGGTCTCTAAAAGGATCAATCGTGGCCCTTTATATGTTGCTAATTACCTAGTTGACTTGGAGTCTCGTATGCAGAAGGTAATGTCACTTCTTAATGTTGAGTCAAATAATGGAGGCCACATGGTAGGGATTTATGGAATTGGTGGAATTGGAAAAACTACACTTGCATGTGCAGTATACAATTTCATTGCTGATCAATTGAAGGTTGTTGGAATCAAAGATGTTGAAGTGTCTAGTCTCTCAAAGTTTTGAAGATAACAAACTTATTAAAGTTTAAGTCTCTATTCGATAATAACAAATTTACAGCATGGCATCCAATGTACCAATCTCAACGAGCGTCCAACACTCATATATGATGACTGTCCAAGAGTAAGTCTCTTTCCATGGACTGTGTCTTAAGCTCAAACACTAGTATTAGACTCATCCAAACGTAAGTTATTTAAATGACTAAGTTCTTAAATACTCTTCCAATCTATACGTCTTTTATGTATACAAACTTTGAGACTAATGCCTTACCATTTTGAGATCTAACGTTCAAATATTTCAAGCATTAAATGGTAAACAGAAACATTTTAGTGCAAAGCCACAACTATAATGAAAAAGGAAGTCAACTTATCAAACTGCCAAGCCAAATGAAGAATGTTCAGAAAAGAAGACCATCATCCCAGTCCTGCACTTTCCATTTCGGTACAAGATCAAAAGTCGCTTTTCAGACCTCTCTGAAAGCTCGATACAGTGTGTCTCTTTCTTGAAGACTGAAGCTAAGTCATCTTCAACTGCTCTTTTTCGCTGAAGACTATATATTCATCAAGAAAGAAGAAAAAAAAAACACGAACGAACGAACACAAAGAAACCAAGTGACACAAAAAGAGAAACTCAAGAACAATCATATTACTTTCTTGCGTCCACTGGACGATCTTTGTTCTCTCTGAAACAATTTTGTAATTGTGCTTAATCTTCTATATCCTCACTTTGTGAGTTGAATCTTATTGTAAAACAACTGTATCTGTTATGAAAGCTTAGAGAGGCTTAGTGAGAAAGAATACTTGAGTTGTTAAGTAATCTGGGTTGATTGCGTTGTAAAGCCTAAAGAGGCCGTAAAGAATACTTGTAACCTAAGGTTAGTTAGTGAATACCTTCTGGGTGAAGGGACTGGACGTAGCTCAAGGTTAAGTAAACCAGTATAAACTCTCTGTGTTCTTGTTCTTCTCTATCCTTTGCTTAAAAACGTTTACGAACTTGCTTTTAAATTGAAAAGTTTTTTTTTAAACGCACAATTCAACCCCCCTTCTTATGCGATTCTTGCTCTTTCAAAGGCCTCTCTTCTTGCCAATATTAGAGAATGTTCAGCTAAGCATGAGCTGGTACATATTCAGGAGATACTTCTTTGTGACATAGTTGGGGAGAAAGACATTAAGTTGGGGAATGTAAAGAGAGGAATTCCAATAATTAAAAGGAGGCTCTGTAAAAAGAAAATTCTACTGATTTTGGATGATGTTGACAAATTGGAGCAATTAAAAGTACTTGCAGGTGGACTTGATTGGTTTGGTTCTGGCAGCAGAATTATTATAAAAACTAGAGATATACATCTGCTACATGTTTGCGGTGTTGAAAGAACCTATGAAGTAGAAGGATTAGATCATGAAGAAGCCCTTCAACTTTTCAGCTGGAATGCTTTCAAAAGAAAGAAGTTAATCCTAGTTATCTAGTCATTTCACAGAGAGTAATACAGCATTCTAGTGGCCTTCCATTATCTCTGGAAATAATAGGTTCCAATTTATTTGGTAAATCAGTATTGGAATGGAAGTCAGCATTAGATGCTTATGAAAGAATTCCTCATGAAAATATTCCGGAAATACTAAGAGTAAGCTATGATGGTGTAAAGGGGTTTGAGAAGGAAATTTTTTTAGACATGGCTTGGTTCTTCAAAAGGATACGAACTAAGTGATGTCATAAAAATACTATATAGTGGTCATGGCTTAACCCCAGACTACGCTATCAAGGTGTTGACTGACAAGTGTCTGATAAAAAATGTTGAATGTTGTGTGAGAATTCATAATATTATTGAGAATATTGGTAGAGAAATTGTGAGGCAGGAATCACCCTCAAATCCTGATGAATGCAGTAGGTTATGGTTCTCTGAAGATATTGTTCGTGTTTTAAAACAGAACAAAGTATGTGTATTGTCTCTTCGATCCTTCATTTTTTCTTTTCAGACAAATGAAAAGTGGAAAGCCTAACTGTTTACATTTCAATTTTATGTTGACTAAATTTGTCATTGCTAAGATAACATGCTTTATAATTTTTGCAACCTTTTTCCTAATTTAATTCTTTGGGCTTGAAGGGATCTGATAAAACTGACATCATCATGCTGGATTTGCCCAAAAAGGTGCAACGGGATGGCAACACATTGAAGAAGATGGAAAACCTTAAAATACTGGTGGTAAAAAATGCTCGCTTTTCAGGAGGACCTAGTGCTGTCCCAAAAAGTTTAAGAGTACTAAAAAGGTGTGGATATCCTGAATCGTCACTACCTGCTCAGTTTGATCCAAAGAAACTAGCCATATTGGACTTGTCTAAGAGTTTCTTTACATTCGAGAATCAACTGAACATGGTATTATAGTAGCTTACTATAGTGATGTTTATTTGGTCTTGAATATTGATAAGTCCGTTTGAAAATTCATAAATTAGTTACTCAGTCATTTTTGCATTTTTGTAGAAATTTAAATCTTTGACGAAAATGAAGTTAAGTGGTTGCGAATTACTAAAAGAAGTACCTGACATGTCTAGAGCACCAAGTTTGAAGGAACTGTATCTTGATAGTTGCAAAAATTTAGCTGAAGTTCATGATTCAGTTGGATTCCTTGATAACCTTGAATATTTAAATCTCAATTATTGCACCAGTCTTAGGATTCTTCCTCGTGGCATGAACTTAACTTCTCTTGCAATCATTTCCATTAGGAGTTGCAGAAGTCCCATGAGTGTTCCAGAAATTTTAGGGAAGATGGAAAACAAAAGATGGATTGATTTGGAAGATAGTGGTGTAAGTGGCTTGTCTTTTTCAATTGGAAATCTTGTTGGGCTCAAATTCCTGATACTGAATAGATGCAATGGGCTACTTGAACTACCGAGTGGTATTTTTATGCTGCCAAAACTTGGGATCTTGGAAGCTAACTATTGTAGGCTCCTTGCACAAGTACAGAATGGGGAAGGTCAAGATCAAGAAACAATGTCTTCACCTTCTAGGGTTGTTAGTTTTTGCTGTTGTTATCTGACAGATAAATTTCTTTCTACACTTCTTCCTTGCTTGCGCAATGTGACATACTTATCCCTTCAAGACTGCAATATCACAATCCTTCCGTCGTCCATCAGTGCATGTCTCTCCTTGACAACACTTTTGTTGGATGAATACAAGGAGCTTCGAGAAATCAGAGGCCTGCCACCAAACATAAAATATCTTTATGCTATCAATTGCACATCCTTGACTTCCCAGTCTAAGGAAATGTTACTTAAGCAGGTATCATATCTATGTTTTGAATCGTTTCTCATATTCTTTCAGCAAAAATAAAGATAAAAGACAAATCTATTGTCATGGTCCTAACTTAACCAGGATGCTTAACTCACATTTTTTAATTAAATGTGATTGACAGACACTGCATGATACTGGGGGTAAAGATTTCAGATTCCGACGATCAACTATCCCAAGTTGGTTGAATTACATTAGTAGGGATCCGTCCCTGGGTTTCTAGTTTCGTAACAAGTTCCCAGCAATGATGTTATACAAACTTGGCCCGCTGGGCGGGGCCAATTAAAATGAGGCTTGCAAGAAATTTGGGCTGGGCCGACCCACTTTACATGCTTGGCATGGCTGGAACGGACCACACCGCCCATTTGACAGCTTAATTTTTATAAAACAAAACATGGCATGATAGTATAGCTGTCAGCTTCCCTCGTTTGGTTGGTGTTTTATATATATATATATGTGTGTGTGTGGGTGTGTGTGTGTAGGACGAAGTGGAACTTCGACACTTTGTCATTAGCGGCCTCTAGACATGGGTGGAACTTGTGAGTTGTGTCCTACTGGTCATGTGGTTCGGTCGAGGGTTGATATCAGAGAAAGAGGTGAAGTCAAGAATGGGAGTGAATGAGAGGTTTTAGATCATGTGCTCCTGGCCTACCTTTGGAGTGAGGTGAGAAAAAAATGCACCATCTTTAACAACTAGTTTAATTGGTAGTATGTGCGAAAAATATTATTGATTTATAATATTTATGTAATCTTCGTTTGATGTCTTGAAATTTCTCTATTTTTTATGAGAGATGACAAGAGATGTAATGGTGGCACTTGCACAGTTGAGGCTCGGTTATAGCAACTGTGCGTTGCCATAATGGAAGGGTGTATGAGTGAAAGTAAGAGAGAGAAAGAGAAAAAATAGAAAAAAAGAAAAAAAATTAATAGATGTGATAAATGATGTGATATAAAATAAAGAGGAAGATAAAAAAAGTGATGTGAAATTAAGATGGAAAAGAAATAAGTATATGAATATAATAAATTAATAATCCACTTAAAGACCAGATAATAGGTTGATGCTTTTTTATTTTATTTTTTTTAGTTCTTTTGTTATTTTTTAATTATTTTCTTATTGTATGCATCTCCGTTCCAACATTGTCGACAACATCTTGTGGAACTCTTCCTCCGAAAATGAAGATCTGACACACACGTTAAAATATCATAATGTTAAAGATGTAACTCACTTTCATTTAAGTCCCTGTGATTGGATCATCTAAGTTGTCCTCCTTGTGTGAAAGGGGTATGTGCTGCACTTGTTATTGTAAGTTTGTAACTCACTTTCCGTTGAAGAAAACCAAAATCACTTAATGGCTGCACTAATGAGAATGAAGGATTAGGACTTTTTTTGAATTTCTTCAATTATAAAGACTAAATGATAGTGTATCACAATTTCAGAGACTAACATAGGAATTTACTCAATTATATTTTTTAAAAGGAAAAGAATGCATAAAAAGAGGCGACATTAAATTATATATCCATATTTTGGCCATATTTTTTTTAAAAAAAATTATGAATACGTGTTTGAAAACAATTAATAAAATGTTAACCAATTAATGCAAAACAGTGGCAACCCAATTAATCAGAGGATATTTTTGTTAATAAAATTAAGGTTAAATTACTAATTTAGTCGTTTAATGTATTTATTTTATTCAATTAGGTATTTCTATTATTAAAATGTTTAATTAGATCTCAAAATTTTTAAAATGTTCTTATGTTATCCTTTTCTTCTAAAATAACGTCTTTTTTCTATCCAACGTTACACTAAATAGCATGAAAAACACAATAAAAAATAACGTTGTTTTGGACAAAAAGAATAATATTGAAGTGTTTTTAAAAATTATGAGACCTAATTAAACCTTTTAATAATACAGAGATTCAATTGAATAAAATAAATGACCAAATTAGTAATGTAGCCTAAAATTAACTAATTAATCCATCTTATATTGAGTTGAAATAAAAAAAGCTTTTAGTAATTAAGAGAACTATAATCTCACCGAACTTCCTAGCGTGCCTTTTTGTGTTTCCGCGTCTTCCAAGTTACTTCATTCCACTGTGTCTTTTTTCTCCCACATTTTCCTGTTTTCACTTTTCATTTGTTTGACCACTTTGGGGTAAAATTTCTTCATTTTTTGTAAAAGGTTAATATAATGATTAATGTGGGGCAATTGTGTCTGTTTGGTATGAACCAGGAAATGCCCTTAAGGCATTACAATTGTGTAACTTTATTTTTCCTGACTCAATTGTTGCTTCCTCAAACATCTCAAGAATCACTGCCGTGGCTACCATGCCTAATCCAACATCCTCTTCCTCTGCCTATCAATGGACTTGTGATGTTTTCCTCAATTTTCAGGGTGAGGATACCCGCACCGGTTTTACTGGAAATGTTTTTCATGCTCTGTGTCAAAAGGGAGTCAACACCTACATGGATGATCAAGAGCTGAGCAAGGGAGAAGAAATCACACCAGCTCTAATGAGAGCAATTCAACAATCTAGGATTGCCATTGTGATTTTTTCAGAAAGCTATGCATCATCTAATTTTTGTTTATAAGAACTTGTGAAGATCATGGAGTGCTTGAAAAACAAGGGAGGTTGGTTTGGCCGGTTTTTTATCAAGTGAATCCATCTGGTGTATGTAATCAGAAAGTTGAGTTATGCAGAAGTACTAGCAAGGCATGAAAGAAGAATCAGTGACAAGGACAAGGTGAAAAAATGGAGATTAGCTTTGCAAGAAGCTGCAAGTATATCTGGTTGGCATTTCGAGCAAGGGTACGTAAATCACCATTCTTTTTCTATAAATATTATTATTCTTTGGTAGGATATTAGAATTTCAATGCGTGACATCATTCAAATTTTTGATCTTCAGCAGGTACAAATATGAATTCATTCGAGAGATCACTCAAGAGGTCTCTAAAAGAATCAATCGTAGCCCTTTATATGTTGCTAATTACCCAATTGGCTTAAAGTCTCGCTTGCAGAAGGTAAAGTCACTTCTTGATGTTGAATCAAATGATGGAGTCCACATGGTAGGGATTTATGGAATAGGTGGAATTGGAAAAACAACGTTTGCATGTGCAGTATACAATTTCATTGCTGATCAATTTGAAGGTCTCTCTTTTCTTTCTGACATAAGAGAAAGTTCAGTGAAGCATGGACTGGTACAACTACAGGAAACACTTCTTTCTGACATAGTTGGGGGAAAGACAATAAGTTGGGGAATGTAAAAAAAGTAATTCCAATAATCAGAAGTAGACTCTGCAACAAGCAAATTCTTTCAATTTTGGATGATGTTGACAAATTGGAGCAATTAAAAGTACTCGCAGGCGGACTTGATTGGTTGGGTTTTGGCAGCAGAATTATTATCACAACTAGAGATAGACATCTGTTGTATGTTTGCGGCATTGAAAGAACCTATGAAGTACAAGGATTAAATCATAAAGAAACCCTTGAATTGTTCAGCTAGAATGCCTTCAGAAGAAAACAAGTTAATCCTAGTTATCTAGATATTTCAAAGAGAGTAATAATGCATTCTAATGGCCTTCCATTATCACTGGAAATAATAGGTTTTGATTTATTTGGTAAAACAGTGTTGGAATGGAAGTCAGCATTAGATGCTTATAAAAGAATTCCTCATGAAAATATTCAAGAAATCCTAAGAGTAGGCTATGATGGCTTAAAGAAATTTGAGAAAGAAATTTTTTTAGACATGACTTGCTCCTTTAATGGATGTGAACTAACAGATGTCATGAACATACTACATAATGGTCGTGGCTTTGCCCCAGACTATGTTATCCAGGTTTTGACTGATAAGTGTCTGATAAAAATTGTTCAATGTCATGTTAGAATGCATAATCTGATTGAGAATATGGGTAGAGAAATTGTGAGGCAGGAATCACCATCAAAGCCCCGTGAACGCAGGTGTTTATGGTTCTCTAGAGATATTCTTCGTGTGTTAAAAGAGAAAAAGGTATGTGCTTTGTGCAGCACTTATTTGTCGTTTTGATCCTTCATTTTTCCTTTTTAGACAAATTCAAAGTGGAAGACCTAATTATTAACCCTCTATATTACAATTTTATGTTGACAAAATTTGTCAGTGCTTAGAAAATATGCTTTAAAATTTGCAAACTTTATCTTAAAGGGATCCGATAAAACTGAGATCATCATGATACACTTGCACAAAGATAAAAAAAGTTCAATGGGATAGAAATGCATTGAAGAAGATGGAAAACCTTAAAATACTGGTGGTAAAAAATGCTCCCTTTTCTAGAGGACCTAGTGCTCTCCCAAAAAGATTAAGAGTGCTAAAATGGTGTGGATATCCTGAATCATCGCTGCCTACAGATTTTGATCCAAAGAAGCTTGCCATATTGGACTTGTCTATGAGTTTCTTTACATTCAAGAATCAACTGATCATGGCATTATAGTAGCCAACTATCTTAATTTACATTTGGTCTTGAATATTAATAAGTCCATTTGAAATATCGTAAATTAGTTACTCAGTAATTTTGCATTTTGCAGAAATTTAAGTCTTTGACAGAAAGGAAATTAAGTGGTTGCGAATTACTAAAACAAGTACCTGACATGTCTGGAGCACCAAATTTGAAGAAACTGCATCTTGGTAATTGTAAAAATTTGGTTGAAGTTCATGATTCCATTGGATTCCTTGATAAACTTGAATATTTGAACCTTAGTCATTGCACCAGTCTGAAGGTTCTTCCTCGTGGCATGAACTTAACTTCTCTTAAAACCATGTCCCTTAGGAAATGTACAAGTCTCATGAGATTTCCCGAAATTTTAGGAAAAATGGAAAACATAAGATACCTTGGTTTAAGTGATAGTGCCGTAAGTGGCTTGCCTTTTTCAATTGGAAATCTTGTTGGGCTCACAATCCTGACTCTAAATAGATGCAGTGGGCTACTTGAACTACCAAGTAGTATTTTTATGCTGCCAAAATTTAAGATCTTTGCAGCTAACTATTGTGAGCGGCTTGCACAAGTACAGAATGGGGAAGGTCAAGATCATGAAACAATGTCTTCAAGAGTTAGGGATGTTAGTTTTAACCATTTCTATCTGACAGATAAATTTCTTGCTACACTTCTTCCTTGCTTGCACTATGTGACAGATTTATCCCTTAATTACAGCAATATCACAATCCTTTCATCATCCATCAGTGCATGTCTCTCTTGACCAGACTTTCATTGAATGAATGCAAGGCCTGCCACCAAACATAAAATATCTTTATGCTATCAATTGCACATCCTTGACTTCCCAGTCTAAGGAAATGTTACTTAACCAGGTATCATATCTATGTTTTGAATCGTTTCTCATATTCTTTCAGCAAAAATAAAGATAAAAAGACAAATCTATTGTCATGGTCCTAACTTAACCAGGATGCTTAACTCACATTTTTTAATTAAATGTGATTGACAGACACTACATGAGACAGGGGGTATACATTTCCAATTTCAAGAATCAGCTATCCCATGTTGGTTGAATCACAATAGCAGGGGTCTGCCCCTGCGTTTCTGGTTTCGTAAAAAGTTCCCAGCAATTACTCTGTGCTGTTGGAGTTTTCGGTACGTTGGTTAACTGTGAGTTGAACCTGATCATCCATGGCATGCTATAGTTCCCAGCGATTACTCTATGCGCTGCTACAAGTTATTCAGTGCAGACAAATCATACAATTTTGTCTGATCCTCTGCTTGAATTTGGCGACAATAAATTTGAAAGATTACTTATGAAGAGTGGATGGAACGGTGCTGAGATTTCGTTTGAGGATGATGGAGGAATAACAAATATGGAGTGGATGGGAGTACATGTACAAGAACAAAAAACAAACATGGAAGATATTCAATTTACAAATCCCGACTTTCAGCGGCAGAAAAACATTTTACATGAAGCACGCATTGCTTTACAGAAAAACAATTTTCAGTGGCCCTCCCTAGCGTGCACCTACACCGAGGAGAAACTCTCTGCCATTGTTTCTTGGACTGGCATGGGGGCTCTGGTTTTAGCTGACAAAATGGGACTGTTTTCGAGCGTCAACAGTTTTGTCTGGGGTTCAATCTGGTTTGGTTTTTTTCTTTCCTCCTGTAACTAAAAAAAATATTAGAATTAATCAGTATCAGTATAATTAACAATTAAATGAAAATAAATGTTAACAGAGACATAATGAAATAGACTTAATTAAGAATCAAACCTGAGCAATCTTTAACACCATCACGGCACGGGCATGCAATCAACAAGACAAGGAAAAGCAATGGAATCAAACATGTATCGGACAAAGGCATAAAACCTCAACATTGGCCCAAATTGGGACAAAACCAGGTGTGGGTCCGTGCTTTGCATCCTGAGAAAAATTAAAAGAGAAAGAGAGAGGGTGGAAGGACCAAAAAAAAAAGAAAAGTCTGCACTACACGGAACAGCAACACGAGACGGAAGCTGGACAATTTTTATATTACTATAGATTACAAAGTTCAGTGAATTATTAGGATCGACCTGATAGGAGATTGGGTAGCTGTACATAAAGTTATTGATTTTAACCTTATTATTACCATTATATATAAAAAAGATTACAAAGTTCAATGTACAAAATAGGGGTGCTTACGAGTTGGATTGGTTTGGATTTAGGTAAAATTAAATCCTAAATCAATTATATTTAATTGGATTAGTTTGGTTCGGGTTTTGAAAATTTTTTTAGTCAATCGAACCGACTGATTATAATTGAGTTGGTTTAGTTCGGGTCATCGGGTTAGAATAAAAAAATAAATTATTATTTTTTTAAGCTTTTATTTTTATGTATTGTCTATGTTATATAATTATTTAATTTTATACTAAGGCAAGATAAAAATATTCCTTGTTTTTTAATAATTAATTATTTATTTTATCAAAAATATTTAATTTTTATATAATTATCACTTTACATATATCATTAATTTTTTTACCTAAAATATAATAAAAAATTTACATAATAAACATGATCAACTTAAAATATTTTATAACATTAGATAAGATCATAAGAAAATTAAAATAAATGAAAAGGAAAGAAAATACAAAAGTTGAAGCAAAATTTAAGTTCTAACTTTAAAATATATTATTTTAAAAGTTAAAACATAATTGATTAGATTGGTTCGGGTTAAAAAAGTTAAATCGATAACCGAACCAATTATGATTGGCTTGGTTCAAGTTTGAAGTGAAAAGAATCGATAACCGAAACCGATCCAACCAATTTAATTAGTTTGTTTTGGATTGTCGGGTTCATTAGATAAATCCGATCCGATGAACACCCCTAGTACAAAACTCAAATAAGAGCACCATAAAAGTCTTCCTCCCTTAGTAGAAATTCCACAAAATGACAAAAATGGAAACGTTGCTTAATTGCATGCCTCTATAAAAATCTTTAGTTAGCATGTAAATCATCTTGTAATGCAAGCTCAAAGCATACTTTTCATCATCTACATTTTCTATGCTTATTATTTTTATATTTTATTTATTTGATTTCTGGAAAATAAATAAACAAGAGTATAACATTGAGTGATTACACAAATTATAATATTTGCTATTGCAAAAGGTGTGTTTTAAATATCGTACTCACTTTCTCCCTCATGTCAACAAGAAATTATTAAGTAACACAAAATTATCATCTATTGATGGTTCCGAACAATATGTAAATAACATATATTTAAATTTTTTAATTTACAAAAAAAATTAAAAATACTTAATTATATGTCATATATAAATTAGTGTGGACCATACCATTTAATAATTTCTCCCTGTCAATACCACCCACTTCATCTTCTACCTCGACAAATCCAACACCAACCTCATTCGCCGACACCATTCCCACGTTTACCAGCTCGAACTCCACGCCCTGGACAACCAGTAGGAAATTAAACATCTCTTCTTTTGTTACAACAACAGCATCAAGGTCTTGGGTTCCTGCATCCGCCTCATTTGCATCTCCAACATTGAGAGACATTTCCCTAAATGTCGCACAACTTAATTTCAAGATTTTCAAAAGCAATCCCATCACTTGTCATTATGCTAAATAAACAAAGAAGAACGCAACTTGGGATATATCTACACAATTAAGCCTAAATTTATATATTCACATTAATAACTTTTTTTACTAATAAATTTACATAGAAATTAGGTTAAAATATTTCTTTGTCCCTCTTTGTTTATATTATTCAAGTTGGTTTCTCTATTTTTAAAATGTTCAATTTGGTCCTTTAATTTTCAAAAAATTGTCAATATTACCCTTCCGTTTAAATTGAACTAATGTTAGGGGATGCATCAACTGTGACCTTTTTACACTTTGTGGCATTATGAACTACTAGAAATCAATATACATATGGATGCAGTTCTAAACCGCCACTATATTATAATATTTAGTAGCTAAAATAAAATAATAATACATATAGCGACACTTTCAAATCATTACTATGATAATACTTTTTGTTTTTGGTATAATAAAGTTTGGATTAGGGGAAGGCATGTCCCCTTGCAAGGTTAAAGAATATCACCAACCTTAACAAGGATTATAGTAGAATTTACATATCGCCTACCAATAAGAAAAATCTGAGAACTGAATCCAAGTCACAGCTAGTATAAACAGAAGACTCGACCAAATATGTCAACTCCTGTTAGCACCACTATGATAATATTTAATAATTATAGTAATTATAATATTTAATAATTATAAAGAAACAATAATAATAATTAATAAATTATTTTCTTAAATTCAATTTTAAAAACGATAATAAAATTATAATAATTACAATAAAAATATCATAAATTATTTATTAAATTTATAAAATAATATTAAATTATATTATTTAATAATTATAATAAAATAATAGTAATTATTAAAATATTATACTATTAAATTGAAAAAATTATAAAAAATAATACTAATTTAATAAATTTTATTTATATAATATTATAATATTATTAATATTAATATTATAAATTTTACAAATTTTAAATTTATATTATTAAATTTTAAAAAAATAATAATGAAATTATAATTGATAGTATGTGCTCGGTCATGTGTGGTTCGGTCGAGGGTTGACATCAGAGACAGAGGTGAGGTCAAAAATGGAAAGTGAGTGAGAGGTTTTAGAGCATGTGCTCTTGGCCTACCCTTTGTGGAGTGAGGTGAGAAAAATATGCACCATCTTTGACAACTAGTTAATGATAGCATGTGCAAAAAATATTATTGATTTATAATATTTATGTAATCTTCGTTCGGTGTCTTGAAATTTCTCGATTTCTGATGAGAAATGACAGAGATGTAATGGTGGCACTTGCACAGATGAGGCTCGGTTTAGCAACGGTGAGTTGCCATAATGGATGGGGTTATTATATTTATAGAGTTACTTTTTCATCATTGTCGACAACACGTTAAAATATCATAATGATAAAGATGTAACTCGCTTTCATTTAAGTCCCTGTGATTGGATCATCCAAGCTGTCCTCCATGTGTGGAAAGGGGTATGTGCTGCACTTTACTTGTTATTGTAACTCACTTTCCGGCCGTTAAAGAAAACCAAAATCACTTAAAAGGCTGCATTAATGAGAGTGAAGGATTAGGACTTTTTTTTGAATTTCTTTAATTATAGGGACTAAATGACAGTGTATCACAATTTCAGAGACGAATATTTAGTTTACTCAATTATATTATTTAAAAGAAAAAGAATGCATAAAAAAAAAAAGGCGAGATTAAACTATGTATCTAAATTTTGGACATATTTTTTTACAAAAATTATGATACATCTTTGAAAACAATTAATAAAATGTTAGCCAATTAATTCAAAAAGTGTCAACCATTAATCAGAGGATATTTTTGTCAATAAAATTAACTAATTAATCGATCTTACATTGAGTTGAAATAAAGACAAAAAGGTTTCTTAGTTATCAAGTGGACTATATCTCACCGTAACCTCCTAGCATGCCTTTTTGTGTTTCCGCGTCTTCCAAGTTACTTCTTCTACTTTTTCTTTATCTCTTTTCTCCCATTTCCCTGTTTTCACTTTTCATTTGTTTGACCGCCCAGGGCCAAAATGTCTTCACATTTTGTAAAAGGTTAATATAATGATTAATGTGGGGCAATCTTGTCTCATTGGTATGTACAAGGAAATGGAGCATTGGAATTGTGTCACTATATTTTTCCTCTGACTCAACTGTTGCTTCCTTAAACATCTCAAGAATCACTGCTGTGGCTACCATGCCTAATCCAGCATCCTCGTCCTCCTCTTCCTTTGCCTTTGAATGGTCTTATGATGTTTTCCTCAGTTTTCGGGGTGAGGATACCCGCATCGGTTTTACTGGAAACCTTTTTCATGCTCTGTGTCAAAAGGGAGTCAACACCTTCATGGACGATCAAGAGCTGAGGAAGGGAGAAGAAATCGCACCAGCTCTAATGAAGGCAATTCAAGAATCTAGGATTGCCATTGTGATTTTCTCACAAAACTATGCATCATCTACTTTTTGCTTACAAGAACTTGTGAAGATCATGGAGTGCTTCAAACACAAGGGCAGGTTGGTTTGGCCTGTTTTCTATCAAGTGGATCCATCAGATGTGCGCCATCAGAAAGAAGTTATGTAGAAGCACTAGCCAACCATGAAAGAAGAATCACTGACAAGAACAAGGTTAAAAAATGGAGGTTAGCTTTGCGAGAAGCTGCAAGTCTATCTGGTTGGCATTTCAAACAAGGGTACGTAAATCACCATTTTTTTCCTATAAATATTATTATTTTTTGTAGGATATCAGAATTTCAATGAGTGACTTATCATTCAACATTTTGCACTCGTGCAGATACGAATATGAATTCATTGGAGAGATCATTCAAGAGGTCTCTAAAAGGATCAATCGCGGTCCTTTATATGTTGCCAATTACCCAGTTGGCTTAGAGTCCCGCGTGCAAAAGGTAAAGTCACTTCTTGATGTTGAGTCAAATGATGGAGTCCACATGGTAGGGATTTATGGAATAGGTGAAATTGGAAAAACGACACTTGCATGCGCAGTATACAATTTCATTGCTGATCAATTTGAAGGCCTCTCTTTTCTTGCCGACATTAGAGAAAGTTCAGTGAAGCATGAGCTGGTACATCTGCAGGAGACTCTTCTTTGTGATATAGTTGGGGAGAAAGACATTAAGTTGGGGAATGTAAAGAAAGGAATTCCAATAATTAAAAGTAGGCTCTGTAAAAAGAGAATTCTTTTGATTTTGGATGATTAATTGGAGCAATTAAAAGTACTTGCAGGTGGACTTGATTGGTTTGGTTCTGGCAGCAGAATTATTATAACAACTAGAGATGTACATCTGCTACATGCTTGCGGTATTGAAAGAACCTATGAAATAGAAGGATTAAATCATGAAGAAGCCCTTGAATTGTTCAGCTGGAATGCTTTCAGCGGAAAACAAGTTAATCCTAGTTATCTAGACATTTCACGGAGAGTAATACAGCATTCTAATGGCCTTCCATTATCTCTGGAAATAATAGGTTCTGATTTACGTGGTAAAACAGAGTTACAATGGAAGTCAGCTTTAGATACTTATGAAAGAATTTCTCATGAAAACATTCTAGCAAAACTAAGAGTAAGCTATGATGGCTTAAAGGAATTTGAGAAGCAAATTTTTTTAGACATGGCTTGCTTCTTTAAAGGATATGAACTAAGTGATGTCATAAAAATACTACATAGTGGTCGTGACTTAGCCCAGACTATGCTATTGAGGTGTTGACTGACAAGTGTCTGATAAAAATTGTTGAATGTCGTGTGAGAATTCATAATATTATTGAGAATATCGGTAAAGAAATTGTGAGGCAGGAATCACCCTCAAAGCCCGGTGAACGCAGTAGATTATGGTTCTCTAAAGATATTCTTCGCGTTTTAAAACAGAACAAGGTATGTGTATTGTCTCTTTGATCCTTCATTTTTCTTCTTTTTAGACAAACGAAAAGTGGAAGATCTAATTGTGGACCCGCTACATTTGAATTTTATGTTGACAAAATTTGACATTGCTGAGATAATATGCTTAATAATTTGCAAACATTATCCTAATTTAATTCTTTTGGTTTGAAGGGATCTGATCAAACTGAGATCATCATGCTAGACTTGTCAAAAGACAAAGAGGTGCAATGGGATGGCAATGCATTGAAAAAGATGGAAAACCTTAAAATACTGGTGGTAAAAAATGCTCGCTTTTCTAGAGGACCTAGTGCTTTCCCAAAAAGTTTAAGAGTGCTAAAATGGTGTGGATATCCTGAATCATCACTACCTGCTCAGTTTGATCCAAAGAAACTAGCCATATTGGACTTGTCTAAGAGTTCCTTTACATTCAAGAATCAACTGAACATGGTATTATAGTAGCTAACTATATTGATGTTTATTTGGTCATGAATATTGATAAGTCCGTTTGAAAGTTCATAAATTAGTTACTCAGTCATTTTTACATTTTGCAGAAATTTAAGTCTTTGATGGAAATGAAGTTGAGCGGTTGCAAATTGGTAAAAGAAGTACCTGACATGTCCGCAGCACCAAATTTGAAGCAACTGCAACTTGATAATTGCAACAATTTAGTTGAAGTTCATGATTCTGTCGGATCCCTTGATAAACTTGAATTTTTGAATCTTAATTATTGCACCAGTCTTAGGGTTCTTCCTCATGGCATGAACTTAACTTCTCTTAAAACCATGTCCCTTAGGAAATGCACAAGTCTCATGAGTTTTCCAGAAATTTTAGGGAAGATGGAAAACATAAGATACCTTGATTTAGTTGAGAGTTCCATAAGTGGCTTGCCTTTTTCAATTGGAAATCTTGTCGGGCTGACGATCCTGACTCTGAATAGATGCACTGGGCTACTTGAACTGCCGAGTAGCCTTTTTATGCTGCCAAAACTTGAGAGCTTGGAAGCTGAAAATTGTGAGCGGCTTGCACAAGTACAGAATGAGGAAGGTCCAGATCAGGAAACTATGTCTTCAAGTATTAGGGATGTTCGTTTTAACTATTGTTATCTGAAAGATAAATTTCTTGCTACATTTCTTCCTTGCTTGCGCAATGTGACATGTTTATCCCTTGATCACAGCAATATCACAATTCTTCCATCATCCATGAGTGCATGTCTCTCCTTGACAACACTTCATTTGAATATATGCAAGGAGCTTCGAGAAATCAGAGGCCTGCCACCAAACATAAAACATCTTTCTGCTATCAATTGCACATCGTTGACCTCCAAGTCTAAGGAAATGTTACTGAATCAGGTACCTTATCAATGTTTTGAATCTTTTTGCATTTTTTTTCCAGAAAAAATAAGAATAAAATGATAAATCTATTGTCATAGTCATAACTCATAACTTACCTAGGATGCTTAACATTTTTTAATTAAATGTGATTGACAGACCCTACACAAGACTGGGGGCACACATTTCCGCTTTCCTGGATCAGCTATTCCAAGTTGATTGAATTGCAGTAGCAGGGGTCCATCTGTACTTTTCTGGTTTCGTAACAAGTTCCCTGCAATTACTCTATGTCTTGCTAGACTTTTCGAATGGTCCGGCTCTCTTAAGTTGAACCTGACCATTAATGACATGCAACGGTTCCCACTGTCTAATTACGGAATAGTAACATTTATTCATACCAGACAAAGCATACAATTCTGTCTGACCTGCTGCACGAATTTTGCAGTACTAAGCATGGAAGATTAAATATTAAGAATGGATGGAACAGTGCTGAGATTTCCTTTAGAGGAATAGCAGACATAGAATGGATGGGTGTACATGTCCGGGAACAAGAAACAAACATGGCAGATATTCAATTTACAAATCCTGACGGAGAAAGAGTGGGACTAAGTTTGATCCATGGATACGTGAAAGTGAACCGCCCTGAAAGTGCCTTTGAAACACACACTGCTTTATTAAATAAAAAACGAAAACGCAACCTTGCGAAGAGGTAACTACAGAAGTTCTGTTAATTACGTGTTAGTCTTTTTCTTTTACGTTCTTTCCAAACTCCTAACCTTGTGGTTCTATGATTCCATTGATATTCTTCCTTCCTTTCTTTCTCCAAATTACACTGTATTATCCGTGGAACATTTTCAATGGTCCTAAATTTTTGAGGGACATCAATGGTCAAATAAAACAGACAGTTGATTTATTGATAAACAATTTGGATGGCTGAGATTTGTGATTGAAAATTTGTGAAACAAGTTGCATGGCTTATTTCCAATTGTTGAGGTCAAGACTCACCTCCGTGTTGCCAGGTCAGACCAACTACAGCTGCAGAGTTACTTAACTCAGGTGGCACTTAATTCGAGAACCAGGGGAGTGTGCAACAGTGCAAGGGACGGGCTAACCAGGCATTGAAAGGCTTACTGGGGATATAGGGAGCCAGATGAAGTGAGGGAAGTATCAATGTGCAGTCCATTCTGATTCTCTCTCTGGGACTCTCTTTAATTTCTCCTTTTCTGAAATTCTTCCCTGTCTCAGATCACATTTTAAGCTGCTTCTGCATTTGCTGTCGGCTCTACATACTGCATAGCCATCCCTTTCCTTTACTTATACCAAGCAAAGTCTCGCTTTTAGAGTTCTGCTGTCAGTTCCTCCGTTTCTGTCTAGTTTTTTCCATTGTTGTTGGTTAAATGCATGGTAGTTTTAATCATTGAATTGTTCTTTTTGGATGTTTTGTGCAGGATGAGCCCATTTAGCTGAAATCTGTAATAACATCTTTATCACTCTCTGAAAATGTGGACTTGCTAGCCTTTAAATTGGAATCATGTACGAAGCAAATTAAATGCGGAGTGATCCACTACAGAATGCTGTTTTGCTGTTTGACTATTGAATTTGATGCTGCTAACAAGTGGTGTCTACGAAAACAAGTTTCCGTTGTGTATAGTTCTAAGATACACAACAGAAACATGTTTTTTTTTTTGTATCAAATTTCGATACACAATGGAAATGCTTTTTCAGTAGGTTAATTTTTTCAAAAAAATTAATTAAAATATTAATTATGATATAATTTATCATTTTAATATTAATTAAATTAATTATGATAGAAATTACTATTTTTAATTAAAAATAAATTAATTATGATACAATTTACCTTTTTTAAAAGTAATCAAATTAATTATAATACAAATATTCTTTTTAATTGAAATTGAATTAATTACGACAATTTAATTACTATTAAAAAGGGTAATTTAAATCATAATTAATTCAATTATTATTAAAAATGTTAACTTGTATCATATATTTTTTAAAATTGTATTATAATTAATTTAATTACTATTAAAAAGAAAACTTATCCTAATTAATTCAATTTCAATTAAAAAAGAATATTTGTCTCATAATTAATTCTATTAAAAAGGGTAAATTATATCATAATTAATTTGAATTTAATTAAAAATAGTAAAATATATCATAATTAATATGATTAATATTAAAAAGGATAAATTATATTATAATTAATATTTCAATTATTTTTTTAAAAAAATAACACAACAGAAAGCATTTCCGTTATGTATCAAATTTGATATACAACAAAAACACATTTTTGTATGGAAATGCTTTTTTATTGTGTATTTTGTACAACATAAACACGTTTTCATCAAGGATATTTTCAAGGAAAAAAATAAAAACAAATCTTGGGGTGAGAATAGCAAAAAATTGAGTGGGTATAACGGCCCCCTTCGTTTTGGTTAATTTCGAGTTAACCCCAAACCTTGGGATTGGATTTGTTCTAGTATGTTTAGCCCAAGGAACCATGCCCTTTGTTCCCATGTTTTGTTATTATTTGTCTTGGGCTACGTTTTGTTTGAGGATACATTGTTTGCACCTGGGCCACTTGGGTCTGATAAGGACTTGAATCCTTTCCAGTCAACACTCTCTTTAGCTTCTTCAAGCTTCTTTGTTTCTCATTACTTTCTCTTCGTTTTTTTCATCATTTATTTTTTTCTTTGTTTCTAATTTTATTTTTTCGACTCGGGAGACAGGAGAGGATCCAATTTGGTCTGATAATGCTTTGGGTTGCTATAGGAAGTTGAGTCTCATGTCTTTTTTCCCCCTCTCTTTATGAATGTTATTTTCTCCTATTATAAATATATAATTCTTTTTAAATAATTAACTAATTTTCTAATTACTTTTTGATATTTTTTTCCTAGTTATCATTATTTATATTCATTTTTATTTATTATTTTTAATTCCGTATTAGATATACATTTATAATTGTATTTGTCTCTATTATTAAAGTTCTAATAAAATATCTCAATTATCTACAAATGTTTATTTAATCATAAAATTATTCTTTTATTCTTTTCACTTTGGTCCTTTTTTTGTTCCAATTTGATACTCTAACTTTACGTCATTCAACAAGATTATTTTTCTAATAACGTATAATAAACGAAATTAGCAGAAGGGATGAATTTATGGGACGATGCAAAATTAGAAGATTGAATTGAAATAAAAAAAATGGAAGATCAATGCAAAAATTTAAATAAAGTTAGGGCATTAAAATATTAATTTTTCCCTTTTTCTTATTATAGATAAATTATTTCATACAACATTTATTAATATGATTTTAGAATTTTTAGTGAGTGAAACTAGACATGATTTTGATTGAATTGATTCGATTTTAGACTTAAATTTGCTTTTGCGCAGGTATGAATATGAGTTTATTGGGAAGATCATTGAAGGGGTCTCTAAAAAAATCAACTACGTCCCTTTATACGTTGCTAATTACACAATTAGATTAGAGTCTCGAGTGCAAAAAGTAAAGTCACTCCTAGATGTTGAATCAAATGATGGGGCTCATGTGATAGGGATTTATGGAATCGGTGGGATTAGCAAAACAACACTTGCATGTGTAGTTTACAAATTATTGTTGATCAATTTGAGAGCCTTTCTTTTCTTGCTAATATTAGAAAAAACTCAATGAAGCACGAGTTGGTGCAACTTCAAGAAACACTTCTCTCTTATCTAGTTGGAGAGAAAGACATCAAGTTGGGGAATGTAAATAAAGGAATTCCAATAGTTAAAAGGAGGCTAATTCAAAGAAAATTCTTTTGATTTTGGATATGTTGATAAACTGAAGCAAATAAAAGCACTTATCGATGGGCTTGATTGGTTTGGTTTTGGCAGCAAAATTATCATAACAACAAGGGGTAAGCATTTGCTACATGTTTGTGGTGTTGAAAGAACCTATGAATTGTTTAGTTGGAATGCTTTTAAAAGAAAACAAGTTAAGCCTACTTATTTGGACATTTCAAAGAGAGGAATACTTTATTCTGATGGCCTTCCATTGTCTTTGGAAATAATAGGTTCTGACTTATATGGCAAAACAAAGTTGGAATGGAAATCTACATTAGATTCTTATGAGAAAATTCCTCATAAAAATATCCTTAACATCCTAAGAGTAAGTTGTGATGGCTTAGAGGAATTTGAGAAGGAAACTTTTTTAGACATGGCTTGCTTCTTTAAGGAATACTACTTAAGTGATGTCATAAACATACCATGTAGTGGTCATGGCTTTTCCCAAGAGTATGGAATCCAGGTGTTGATTGATAAATGTCTCATAAAAATTGATCAACATCGTGTGAGAATGCATGATTTAATCGAGGATATGGGTAGAGAAATTGTACGGCTGGAATCACCCTCAAAACTAGGTGAATGTAGTAGATTGTGTTTCAACAAAGATATTCTACATGTTTTTAAAGAGAATAAGGTATGTGTAGGGTTGGTTTGTTGGACCGTTGACTTCTTTTATTTTAGACAAATACATAGTGGAAGACATGATTTTTAACTCTCTATATTTCAATTCTATTGACAAATTTTTTTCGTGCTCAAATAAGTTGCTTTATGATTTGGAAATTTATTTTAACTTAAAGCCCTAAACCTTAACCACGACACAAAGTTGCGATCTTCTAGCCCCTTGTGGGATGACGCGCACCAAACATCCTCGAAGTCTCCTTGGCCTCCATTACAAGATTCACACCCCATCATAGGGTGTAGCTACTTTGAGACCTTGGGTTTGACAACAATGATATGACAATTGTTTGCCTTATTTGAGTTGATATCAATCAACTATTTCACTAGAGGGTCTCAACTTCCCTCAATACAAATTTTTGATTCGCCAATATCAGGCTTCATAACAAATCTTCTCAATCAGATGTTAAAATTCAACAATTTCACTCGATATCAACTCTAATGTAAAAGACTAATCATTGTGTACATAACAGTATGCTCAATATTCATTTAGTAAAATCAATCATAACAACAGTAAGTAGTTGAATTTAACTAAATGTACTTTACTCGTATATTCTTGTTTCTCCTGACTTTCACTCATCCCTTATGGATTAATAATTAATAATTGATTCACAAGTTTTATTAAATTTTATGACAAGAATTTATCCTAATTAAAATATTTTAAACTTTTAATCTCTTTTAAATTTTATGGAAAACCTCACCTTATGCTCTATTCCACTTATTTGTCTTATAAAGATTAACATTATCAATAATTATTATCATTAAGATTATTATTAGTAGTAGTAATAGTAACATTACCATTATTATTATTATCATCATTATTAAGGGTATTATTATTACTTTTATTTACATGTTTATTGAACTAAATAGTTATTTAAAATTTCCTTTTATCATTGTAGTTAGTTAGATTTCATTAAACCACACTTATAGTTAACGAACTGGGCCCATTCATTTAACTTCTCCTTTATTATTATTATTATTATTATTATTATTATTATTATTAGTTATGCACTTTATTATTATAACTCTTTTATTTTGTAGTGTACAATATGTACATACGTTTTATTAGGTCTCTATTATCATTAGAAATCTAACATTGGGTACCTGTAGACATGTGTTTGAGGTGCAGCCCATTACCTCACGGTGTGGGCTTTAGTTTTATTGTCATTATTAATTAATATTTTCAGTTTATTAATATTTTTTTTAATTAATTAAATAAAAATCATTATAGGTCTGACACTTAAGGTGTAGGTCGTTCATATTTGTTAGATTGTCATATTTCTGATGTCATTGTACATTATTTGTATTTGTTTACTTATTATTTATTTATTTATTTATTGATTAAGCTTCAGTGGATTATTTTTAGCCCAACCGAAATTGGGCTTATGTATAAATTTCGGTCCAATAAGGCTCCTGCACACAAAAAAAATTAGCTCCTTCTCTCTCTCACTAGTTCCTGCAGGTGTTGCTCATTACCTTTCTCTCATTTCTTTCCAATTCTTCACTCGCTCTCTCTCAATCACTTTGGGTTGTTGCTATCTCATTTCCTATTTACTGTTTGTTTTCTCTGTTGTACAACTAACAAAATGAGAATAGCTCCATCCTTTTTCTTTCTCGTTCCCAGTCCAACATGACAAGAAAAAAAAATTGCAGCTATTCCATAAACACCACCACACGCACACACACACACACACACACACAAAAACAAAGTCCGAAGAGAAGATTTCCAATGTTACCAACATAAGAGAAGGGAATGGAATTTCCCTAAAGTTTGAGAATCAATTAATCAGCACCATACTACAGAGAACAAAAATTTACAGTTTCTACACCGATTATCAAACAGAACAAGTGATTTCCCAACCAAGCAATTCTAACGCGACAAATTCTACAAGCAACGTTCAATCAAAACCAAATTATTTAACAAAAAAAATTACCGATTGAGGCCTAAACCTCTTCCCCCACACTGGATTTTTGAAAAAAAATAAAAAATGGACTGCAAAACCAGTCTCCTTCCCATGCTCAAGCTCTGTTCGCTGCGCCACCTCCACACCACAGCTCAACCGCTACACCCAGTTTTTCCGATGTCCGGCAATGGAGAAAAAGGGGAAAGAGATGAAACTCTGTTGAAGAAAATTTAGAGAAAGTAGAAAGGAAAAGAACCAAATTGATGGTTATTGGACATGAAAATGAGAGAATAGAATCCAAATACGATGCCTCCCTTCTCCGTAAGTCAACGTACTAGGTGAGAGAAAAGGCAGTCATTACTTTCTATGAACCGACGGCTAGAATTCTCCACAAAATTTTAACCGCAAGATTCTATTTAACCCATTAACATGTGTGGTATATTGGGCTGTCAGCCCATTGAAAGAAGAAGAGCTAGCAATCGGATATGGCTCAGTAGAGTACATGTGGCCCATAAAGAGGAAAAGGGGCAAAAGAAGCTGATAATACAATTTACAAAGATGGGTCATGTAGTTTTGGGTTAGGGGCAAAAAAGAAAAAAAATTGTAATACTTTATCCAATTAATCTTTTACTAACCCAATATAATCTACCAATAACTCACTCAATTAATTTAATTTAACATTCCTTTAATTTGCTTCAATTAATTATTTTCACAATACAATGATTTCCTGAATTTTTATTAAATAATATTTCAATACTTGAAACCTTTGAATTTACACACAGATTCTTAATTTATTCACAAACAATAATTCCTGAAATTTTTATTTTAACAATCCTTTTTAAGATTAAAACTTTCAAACTTTATTTTAAATTCCTACACATATATTTTTATTTTACCAAAAACCATAATATTTTCTCAAAAATAATTTAACATAATTTCTTTCTATTATTTTGACTTAAGTTAAAACATAATTTTACAACTAATTGCTAACACTAATATTAAAACTATAAACCAAAATAAGATTAACCAAGTCAAATACTAATTTGTTTATTTGTTTCACAATAAAGAAAATAGGAAACAAAAGATATTACATTAATATTAAATTTTACAAAAATCTTGAATCTTAGGTATAAGTTTCAATTGATTTGAGTTTATAATTTTTTTTTCTAAACCTAAATAAATAAAAGTTCCTTCAAAATTTTATTTTATCAAAGTATAATTTAAAAGAAACAATTGAAAATCCAATAATACTATTTATTATTAAAATAATGTTATATTTGCATATTAGAGAAATATGAAAAAGTCAGGAAGTTACAGGGACCATCCTTGTCTTTCTGGTTTGTAACAAATTCCTTGTAATTACTCTCTGTATTGTAGGAGTTCTTGGTGGTTTTCTTTACTATGAGTTTGACTTGATCATTAATAGTAGTCAACGGTTCCCAAATTTTCTCTGTTTCAGGTCTGCAAGTTTATTTCAGGAAAATCATATAATTCTGTTCGATTTACGACTTGAATTTGGCAAAGATAAATTTGGAAAGTTATACATTGAGAAAGGATAGAACCATGCTGAGATTTCATTAGTGAATCGTGGAGGTAGAACAAATATGAAATGGATGGGAGTTCATTAGGGATCAATGTTTTAAGTTGCGAAAAATAGTGGACAAAATTGCAGTTGCAATGTGGTTAGGAAAACTTTCAAAACGTTGATATTTTGACTAAAATTGAAAAATAGTCACAAGGCTTTATTTTTTGGCGGAAGTCACAAGTTTTGGTTACGTTTGGCTACCATGCTTTCATCAAATGTATACCTTTAAATAATTAATAAAGATATGCTTTTTATTGTATGTTATATGTACATTTAAAAAGCCAATAAATTTATTACTTTCTCCTCAGATTTCTATTCCTACACATTTTGTTCTAAACTCTACACAAACATATAGATAGTGTCTCTCCAATAAAATGATATAAGTAACTATTATGGCACTGAATGGTGGAATTTAAAAAAAAAAAAAAAAACCATATTTATGAACACCCACAAAGCATTGTATATCAAAACCATGAAATATCAAGTAATGACCTCCGAAAATCACAAAAGGAGAGAAATAACGTGTCATTTCATTGCAAGCAAAGATAGTGTCATAAAGGTATGAATCATTCTCCAATTTTCTCACCTTTCAATTCACTTACTAACTTGTGTGTCAAAATCTTTATAACTGACACCATCCTAGCCAAAGTTTGAAGAGACAATGTAAAATTGAATTACTTCCAAGAGTAGTAACATGAAGTTTTGAGTTCCTCAGATTGATATAGAACAAGTAACATTTTTAATTATTGATATAACATTTTTTAATTATTAATAAAACTTTCAACTTTTTAAATAAATTTATTTTTAAAGTGAACAAGGAAAAGCATATTAATTATCCTTAAAATTTAGTAAATTAGTATCATAGTTCACTTCAATTTATAATTTTCTTTGCATTTTCAAATAAACTAACTTAATACTGATGGACAAAGATTTGCAAAAAGTTTTAATTTTAATTTTTAAAAGACAGAAAGGTTCAAATTGAGCAACCATGTATACTGGAATAGAACTATTATAATAGGGAGTTAATTATGTGTGGAGAGTGTATTAGTACTCTATAATGTCCATTAAAAAATGGATATTTTTAATTAGTTTTGTAATTTATTTATAACTATAAATTTATTTATTTAATTATTTAATTTTCATAACTATAAAATTATTTATTTTACCACAAAATATAATTGAGAATTATTTATGAGAAAAAAATTAAACTTTGGAGGATTTTATTTACTTAATCATTTATGTATTTATTTATTTACTTATTTTAATATAATATATTCACAAAAATTGTTTTATTTTTAGTAATAATTAAATATTTAGAAAAGGAGAAAATTAGAGAAAACTTATTTTTGGGTTCCATAGGAATTATCTCCTACTCCGAAATATTCTTTGGTGTAATAAAAATTCAAAACTACCTAACTTTTTAGAAAATAATTGTGGGTTGATTAATTTAAATTTAGGATTACTATATTGTCACATCTTAAATGCCTCTCAAACCATTTTATCTAATTAAAAATGTGTCACACCTAAATTAACCTTTTTTATGAGAAAAATTAACAATAATAACAAGGGTTTATAATAATGGTGATTTGTATCGTAAAAGAAATTCAAGAGCATCAAGTTATCACAGCTCATGTGTGTCAAACCAAGTTATCACAAGTTTATTTTTTTTTTCACCAAAAAAAAGTTGTCATGCTTAAATTAATGTATTTATTTATTATTTTATTTAAAAAACAAACAATAACAACAACAGTAACAATTGTTTATAGAAGAGAATTTAAGAGCATCAAGTTTTTAGCTTATCTAAAATAAAATAACTTAAATTAAATATAATATAATTAATTTGGCAGTATGAATGTACAATATTTAATAACAAGTTGATATGTTAATACGAAGGAACATTTGTATTTTAATTAATTTTTAAGTCATAAATAACAAATAAAAAGAATTAAGCACATGTTATCAATATTAGAATTAATCAGCAAAATTAACAATTTTTTATCATAGCATAATTAACAATTAAATGAAAATAAATGTTAACAGAGAAATAATGAAATAGACTTAATTAAGAATCAAATCTGAGCAATCTTTAACACTATCACAGGCATGCAATCAACAAGACAAGGAAAAGCAATGGAATCAAACATGCATCAGAGTATCAGACAAAGACATTGACCCAAATTAGAGCACCATAAAAGTCTTCCTCCTTTAGTAAAAACTCCACAAAATGACAAAATTGGAAACGTTGCTTAATTGCATGCCTCTGCAAAAGTCTTTTGTCAACACGTAAATTATCTTGTAAGCCCAAAGCATGTTTTTTCACCGTCTATATTTTCTATGCTTATTATTTTTATTTTATTTATTATTTGGGCTCAGGAAAATAAATAAATAAACTAGGAGATAAAATTAGGTGTTTACACAAATTATAATTAAAAAGGAAAAGAATGCATCCAAGGAATAGGCTAGTGTCAACCAATACAACGATACAAAATACTTTATTTTAGGAATTATAACTCAAGAAGTATCAAGTTTTAAGAAACTATTTAATTTCGAGATTAAATTATTAAATATCTATATTTTGGACATTTTTTTGAAAAAATTATTAATACATCTTTGAAAACAATTAATAAAAAGCTAACCAACTAATTAAAAAAGTGTCAACGAATTATTAAGTGAACTATAATCTCACCTTAACTTTCTAATGTCCCTTTTGTGATTCCGCGTCTTCCAAGTTACTGCCTTCCACTTTCTCTGTCCCTTCTGCGTTTCCGCTTCTGCCAAGTAAATAACTTCCTTCCACTTTCTATGTATCTAATCCGCGACTCTTTATTAAATTGAGCCATTTATGTTTCTATGATTGCAACTGAGTGACTTTATTTCTCCTCTGACTCAACTGTTGCTTGCTCAAGCATCACTAGAATCACTGCTTAGGCTACCATGCCTAATCCAACATCCTCGTCCTCCACTTCCTTTACCTTTGAATGGTCTTATGATGTTTTCCTCAGTTTTCGGGGTAAGGACACCCGCTCCGGTTTTACTGGAAACCTTTTTCATGCTCTCTGTGAAAAGGGAGTCAACACCTTCATGGATGATAAAGAGCTGAGGAAGGGAGAAGAAATCACACCAGCTCTAATGAAGGCAATTCAAGAATCTAGGATTGCCATTGTGATTTTCTCAGAAAACTATGCATCATCAACTTTTTGTTTACAAGAACTTATGAAGGTCATGGAGTGCTTCAAACACAAGGGCAGGTTGGTTTGGCCTGTTTTTTATAAATTGGATCCATCTAATGTGCGCCATCAGAAAGGAAGTTATGCAGAAGCACTGACCAAGCATGAAACAAGAATCCATGACAAGGACAAGGTGAAAAAATGGAGGTTAGCTTTGCAAGAAGCTGCAAGTCTATCTGGTTGGCATTTCAAACAAGGGAGGTAGATCACCATTCTTTTCCTATAAATTTTATTATTTTTTGTAGGATGCTAGAATTTCGATGACTGACATCATTCACTTTTTTGCACTTGGGCAGGTACGAATATGAATTCATTGGAGAGATCATTCAAGAGGTCTCTAAAAGGATCAATCGTAACCCTTTATATGTTGCCAATTACGCAGTTGGCTTAGAGTCTCGCGTGCAAAAGGTAAAGTCACTTCTTGATATTGAGTCAAATGATGGAGTCCACATGATAGGGATTTATGGGATAGGTGGAATTGGAAAAACTACACTTGCATGTGCAGTATACAATTTCATTGCTGATCAATTTGAAGGCCTCTCTTTTCTTGCCGACATTAGAGAAAGTTCAGCTAAGCATGAGCTGGTACAACTTCAGGAGAGACTTCTTTGTGATATAGTTGGGGAGAAAGACATTAAGTTGGGGAATGTAAGGAAAGGAATTCCAATAATTAAAAATAGGCTCTGTAAAAAGAAAGTTCTTTTACTTTTGGATGATGTTGACAAATTGGAGCAATTGAACGTACTTGCAGGTGGACTTGATTGGTTTGGTCCTGGCAGCAGAATTATTATAACAACTAGAGATATACATCTGCTACATGTTTGCGGTGTTGAAAGAATCTATGAAGTGGAAGGATTAAATCATGAAGAAGCCCTTGAATTGTTCAGCTGGAACGCTTTCGGAGGAAAACAAGTTAATCCTAGTTATCTAGACATTTCACAAAGAGTAATTCAGCATTCTAATGGCCTTCCATTATCTCTGGAAATAATAGGTTCTGATTTACGTGGTAAAACAGAGTTACAATGGAAGTCAGCTTTAGATACTTATGAAAGAATTCCTCATGAAGATATTCTGGCAAAACTTAGAGTAAGCTATGATGGCTTAAAGGAATTTGAGAAACAAATTTTTTTAGACATGGCTTGCTTCTTTAAAGGATACAAACTAAGTGATGTCATAAAAATACTACATAGTGGTCGTGACTTAGCCCCGGACTATGCTATCCAGGTGTTGACTGACAAGTGTCTGATAAAAATTGGTAGATGTCGTGTGAGAATTCATAATATTATTGAGAATATGGGTAGAGAAATTGTGAGGCAGGAATCCTCAAAGCCCGGTGAACGCAGTAGATTATGGTTCTCTAAAGATATTCTTCGCGTTTTAAAACAAAACATGGTATGTTTATTGCCTCTTTGATCCTTCATTTTTTTTCTTTTTAGACAAATGAAAAGTGGAAGACCTAATTGTGAACCTGCTACATTTCAATTTTATGTTGACGAAATTTGACATTGCTGAGATAATATGCTTAATAATTTGCAAACTTTATCCTAATTTAATTTAATTCTTTTGGCTTGAAGGGGTCTGATAAAACTGAGATTATCAAGCTAGACTTGTCCAAAAATAAAGAGGTGCAATGGGATGGAGACGCATTGAAGAAGATGGAAAACCTTAAAATACTGGTGGTAAAAAATGCTCGCTTTTCTAAAGGACCTAGTGCTCTCCCAAAAAGTTTAAGGGTGCTAAAATGGTGTGGATATCCTGAATCATCACTACCTGCACAGTTTGATCCAAAGAAACTAGCCATATTGGACTTGTCTAAGAGTTCCTTTACATTCAAGAATCAACTGAACATGGTATTATAGTAGCTAACTATATCAATGCTTATTTGGTCTTGAATATTGATAAGTTCGTTTGAAAATTCATAAATTAGTTACTCAGTCATTTTTGCATTTTGCAGAAATTTAAGTCTTTGATGGAAATGAAGTTGAGTGGTTGCAAATTACTAAAAGAAGTACCTGTCATGTCTGGAGCACCAAATTTGAAGAAACTGCATCTTGATAACTGCAAAAATTTAGTCGAAGTTCATCATTCCGTTGGATTCCTTGATAAACTTGAATTTTTGAACCTTAATGACTGCACCAGTCTTAGGGTTCTTCTTCCTCGTGGCATGAACTTAACTTCTCTTAGAACCATGTCCCTTAGGAACTGCACTAGTCTCATGAGTTTTCCAGATATTTTGGGGAAGATGGAAAAAATAGATAAGCTTACTTTGGATAATAGTGCCATAAGGTGCTTGCCTTTTTCAATTGGAAATCTTGTTGGGCTCGGAACCCTGAGTCTGAGTAATTGCAATGGGCTACTTGAACTACCGAGTAGTGTTTTTATGCTGCCAAACCTTTTGAACTTGAAAGCTGACCATTGTAAACGGCTTGCACAAGTACAGAATGGGGAAGGTCAAGATCGAGAAACAATGTCTTCAAGTGTTTGGGATGCTTTTTTTTATTGTTGTCATAGTCTGGCAGATAAATTTCTTGCTACACTTCTTCCTTTCTTGCGCAACGTGCGGTATTTATCCCTTGATTGCAGCAATATCACAATCCTTCCATCATCCATCAGTGCCTGTCTCTCCTTGACCGTTCTTTCATTGAATGAATGCAAGAAGCTTCGAGAAATCAGAGGCCTGCCACCAAACATAAAACATCTTTCTGCTTTCCATTGCATATCGTTGACTTCCGAGTCTAAGAAACTGTTACTGATTACTAGCCTAGGATGCTTAACATTTTTTTAATTAAATGGATTTTCAGACCCTACACGAGACTGGGGGCACACGTTTCCTCTTTCCTGGATCAGCTATTCCAAGTTGGTTGAATTGCAGTAGCAAGGGCCCGTCTCTGTGTTTCTGGTTTCGTAACAAGTTCCCAGAAATTACTCTATGTCTTGTTGGAGTTTTTGATGGGTCCCATGACCGTCCTATGTTGAACCTGACTATTAATGACATGCAACCGTTCCCAGTGTTTTGTCTATCTTTTAGTGAAATTTATTCAGACCAGACAAAGCATACAATTCTGTCTGATCTGCTGTACCCATTTGGCAGTAGTGCTATTGAATTTGAAGGATTACATATTAAGAATGGATGAAACAGTGCTGTGATTTCATTTGTGGATCCTAGTGGAATAGCAGACATAGAATGGATGGGTGTACATGTCCGGGAACAAGAAACAAACATGGCAGATATTCAATTTACAAATCCTGACGGAGAAAGAGCGGGACAAAGTTTGATCCATGGAGACGTGAATGTGAACCACCCTGAAAGTGCCTTTGAAACACGTACTGCTTTATTAAATAAAAAACGAAAACGCAATGATGATCTTCAATAGGCGACCTTGCGAAGAGGTAACAATAAAAGTTTTGTTAATTACGTGTTAAGTCTTTTTCTTTTACATTCTTTCCAAACTCCTAACCTTGTGTTTCTATGATTCCATTGATCTTCTTCATTCCTTTCTTTCTCCAAATTACACTGTATTATCCGTGGAACATTTTCAATGGTCCTAAATTTTTTAGGGACATCAATGGTCAAACAAAACAGACGGTTGATTTATTGATAAACAATTTGGATGGCTGAGATTTGTGATTGAAAATTTGTGAAACAGGTTGCGGGGCCTATTTCCAATTATTGAGGTCGAGACTCACCTCCATGTTGTCTCAACCAATACCACAACTTAAACCACTAATTGTTAAGAGGCCAAGAGATGTGTCTGATCAATCAGAGAAATGAAGAGGATTGCCAGGTCAGACCAACTACATCTGCAGAGTTAGTTAATTCAGGTGGCACTTGTGATGCAAGAACCTGGGGAGGCTAACTAAGCATTAAAAGGCTTATGCGTGGAGCATGATGGGGATATAGAGAGCTAGATGAGGTGAGCGAAGTATCAATGTGTAGTTCATTCTGGTTCTCTCTCTGGGACTCTCTTTAATTTCTCCTTTTCTGAAATTCTTCCGCGTCTCAGATCACATTTTAAGCTGCTTCTATATTTGCTGTCGGCTCTACATACTGCATAGCCATCCCTTTCCAGCCAAGTCTCACTTTTAGAGTTCTGCTGTCAGTTCTTCCGTTTCTATCTAGTTTTTTCCATTGTTGTTAGTTAAATGCATGGTAGTTTTAATCATTGAATTGTTCGTTTTGGATGTTTTGTGCGGGATGAGCCCATTTAGCTGCAGAAATCCTGTAATAACATTTGATTACTCTCTGAAAGGTTGGAATTGCTAGCCTTTAAATTGGAATCATGTAAGAAGCAAATTAAATGCGTAGTGATCCACTGTAGAATGCTGTTTTGCTGTTTGACTATTGAATTTGATGCTGCTAACAAGTGGTGTCTAAATTAGTTTATATAAGATGGAGTGTGTCTACCCAAAAAAAAAGAAGGATACAGCAAGGGACTATCATTGCAGTCATGGGTGTTGGTGAAAAGAAAACTATACTCACAACAATAATCTATAACTTATACATTTGATGGTTTGCTTCAGTTGCCTTTTTTACTATTCATTCTCAATTTCAATTATTTTTTTTACTGCCTTGAGTTCATTCAAACACGATATCTGCAGTGAAGGAATTTAGCAACATGGTACATTCCTGTTACAGGCTACATTCCTGGTTGGCAGCATATAGTATACTATCTTATTCTTATCTCATGACATTCACATGCTACTGAGTCAAATGTAGTAGTTGAATGTAATTTTGTATTAAAAAACTGAATGCAAGTGAATGAAATGGTACAAAAAACTACCCCCTCACTTTCATGTAAGCTTCTGTTTTGTTCCCGCCACTTGCTAATTCCCACCTTATGTGAATGAAATTTGATCAGATTCAGTTTTCAATGTACTCCTTTGGTTTTTTAATATTTATTTTTATTTTTATTTGATTATTTAGAATCTACAAAAAAATCTTAATTGTCTTACGTTCAACTACTCATAATCGATGAGCTCTATAAAATCTCATTAATTTCCATTAGTTCTTTTCCACATGATTGTTTCATAGCTGTATTGTGTGTTTTGGTGTTGATAGAATGGCTGGTCTGTATGACAATATCAAGGATGTTAATGCATGTAAATAAACATGGAGGTCGAAGGTTAGGGTCATTAGAGTTTGGAATATGTGTCCTCTTAATGATCCTACCAAACCTTTTTCGGTTGAGATGGTTTTGATTGATGATGAGGAACATTTATTTTTTTAATGTCTCTGTTTATGTAGATATGTATAATGATATCAATATCAATTTAGTGATTTATTATTATTATTATTAACATGACTCTTTGTTCATGTATACACACCCTTTACTTAAAGGATACACTCTTTAACCCACTCCCTGGAATGCAGGATCCAAAATTTTTGCTGAGCTAGACATGGCTAAAAGTTCCTTCTAAAGTATCCTTTCTTTTCAGCAAACACAATGTCTGGAAATGCATAGGTAATCCACTGCAAGAGGAAAACAAGGTTAAGAACAAATAATCATGAGAAAATCCTTCATCACTATGCAGATAAAGTGGTTACGTTGCATATTCTTAGACTACATATTGTGGCAATTTTGGTTACGTTGCCTCTTGATGTTATTAAGATTAAATTCCACGTATTTTATGTTTTTGGTTTGCATCATTTTTTTCATTGTCATGTTATTCATACTCAAAATGACATGTTCAACTTGAATGTTGTGTTATTGGGTTTGCATTCTTTAATAGGTTCTGCAAATGATATTCCTATAATTACATCACTAATGGATTTTGTGTGCCCAAAAAGAGCTGCCAAGGGACGTTGGGTATTTTTGCATATGACGAACTTTAGAAATTTCAAATAAGCTTATTTGATTGTTCGATGTCATTATGTTTGCATTTCTGAGCATATGTGTGTGTCTATCTGTGCATGTGTGGAGATGAGAGCAGCTGCCTTTGTTCTGAGCAAGTCCCCCATAAATATCCTTACTCTGTTTTATCTATAACCGTTGTTGGTATCTTGCTTCCTTAATGTACATATGTGTGCAAAGATCGTTGTCTAACAAATATAATAAAATTTAGACTGTAGTGACTTATGCAATAACATTATTCTTCTCACAAAAACTACAAAAGAAAGGTGCTTAAAACTTAATGAGAAATATTTTTCTACATGAATTCAAGGGTAATCCACTACATGCTGAACTTCTTGCAGTGGGGGAGGGCTTGACATTTTTCTGGGAACATGGATTCAGAAGCGTTTAATGTGACTCAAATTGCTATACGGTCGTGGATATTTTGAATGAGTGGAGCACCGAATAGATATCTCGCCATGTTCATGTGGTACTTGATTCAGAATATAAAGACTCTGATGTACCAGACTCGGTCTTTGGTTCTCTCTCATGCCCATCGGGACACTAACAAGGCTGCTGATCTCCTTGCTAGCTGGGGTTCTAAGACCGCGGGAATGTCTCAGACATGGACAACACCCCGGATGGACTTTTTGAAATTTTACTCAAGGACTCTGGTCCTCTTTCATAGTTTGTTTCCTTTGCTACTTTTCTGTTTCATGTATTATATTTACACCAAAAAAACAAAAGAATTCAAGGGTATGGCCAATTTATTCGTTTTCTATTACTATGTTGTTAATCACGTTGAAATAATTCCCTTCTCATAATCCAATTGTAGTGTTCAAAAACAGTACTCTCCTAGGGTCATTAAAAAGATTTGTTTCAAACCAATTGGAGAGTAATATTGCATGCTCTAGCTTCTTGCTGATGTCATAGTAACTGCTAGAGATCCTAGAGGGGAGAAATCCACCCAAAATTGAATTTGGATCCTCTCCAGCCAATGTCCTGCAGCATCTCAGCCCTTAATTCATTAATACACAAAAATCAAGAAAGAGAAAGAATGTAATGTATGGTTTAGATTTTCGCTGGAGAGAAAATATTGCTGGAGAGGCTGGGATAACTTCCAAGTGAGACTTATGAACAAAAGGATTTTTGAATATGTGGATTTGTTTTATCTTTCCACGTGTTTAATGATTAATGATTAGATTGGCTAAAAAGTTTCGAACTAAAATCTAGTTTGAATTGATTGATTTCCTACTCAGAACATGTGATAAACCCGTTTAATGGGTAATTAATCATTAGGACTTGAACGCTTTAGCAATGTTGGGTATGGCTTAAATTGCACGTAAAAGTGTAAACCAAAGGGAAGGGACTGCTTATTGAAATGGTTAACTTATTTAAAATTTTATGAATCTTTTTTTTTTTTTTGATAATCATGTTATACATGTGAATTATTCACTAATTTTGTTGGTAACTAATTTTTGTCGAAGAACTTGACTGATCACCTTTAGTGTAATTTCTCCTCTTAACTACATTTTTTTTATTCACAAGGCTCGAACTCAAGACCTTGCTTAAGATATTTGAACCCAGTGTCACTCAAACCACCAACATGTTGGTGAATATTTATATCATATATAATTAATATGAAATTCAGGTGTATAATAATTTTTACTATATAATACAAAATATATAATATTTTTAATAATTCAAATAAATGAAAAATATTTATTTTATATAAATTTTTAAAAAATTTAACAAAGATTATTAAGTTTGTGTTCTACAACAATTATACATATGACATTGTATTATTATTTTCTTTAAAATATATAATTAACATAAATTAAAATATTTTATTTGACATTAATTCAATTTTATATTATTTTAATTTGAATATTCTTATGACATATAATATAAAATAATATCATTAGAAATCTTTAATGAAAAATTGATTAAATATTTGGATAATATATCATTTTTTTAAAGTATTTATTACAACTAAAATACTTTTTTATGATTAGCTAATATTACATGATTATGTTAAAAAGAAAAAAGTACTTACATTAGACAACTTAATAGTTAATACAATTTTCTTTTCTCACAAGTAGAAGATAATACTAAACATCTATGAAGACTCATCTTACATAAGTGTCAATGAAATATAAATTGTTTATTAGAGATTAAAATAATAATTTATCTTACATAATATTTGATTTCAATTGTTTGCATCTAATTTAATATTTATATTTTAAGTTATTCAAAATATTGTTTATAAACTTTAAATAGTATAAATTTAATAAAATTTATTTTTGATTATAATATAGTTATAAAATAATTGAATTATTTTATGATTTCACATTTCAAAATTACAAAAATATTAAAATTTAACATAATCTAAATATTTTTTGCAAGTTTATAACTAAATATATGTCTCGTGCATAGCACAGGTTAAATGCTGGAACTTATACAGTTGAGCGATTCTATTACTTGCCTTTTTCACTATTCATCTTCAATTTCTTTTTTATTTTTGATTATTTATATCAGCTCTTTCAAGTTGAATGAAGAAGGTAGATTTATTCCATACCTAAAAATATGAAATTGTCTTCTGTTATAATTCCGTATGGTGTTTCACGTGGTATGAAGTAAATCTTTTTAATGGTCAACATTTTGTATACTGCTGTCATATACCATTTCTGACAGACTTAGTTTATTTTGTCTGAATTTTAAGACTCAAATTGTACTCAGTGAAATGGAGTAGTTGGAAGTTTCTAAGGTGTATGTTGCGGATTGTAAAGATCTGCTTTGCAGATTGTAAAGATATATGTGGGAATGGTTAATAATTTTACGAAAATGCCACTATATAATAATTTGATGAAAATGTTATATTCATTAAAATTTTCATATGCCAAAGTCAATGTAATATACATTATGCTCTGACAGACAAAATTAAACAACAATAATCTATGCTTAAATGGGACGATATCTTGAATTAGAAAATGTAAATATGAACTTGGAACTAGATAGTTCGGACTTTCTTTTCTTGAAAATTTATTTGATTCTTTTAATTTAAAGTTTTTCAGTGTTGCAGTTTAACAAAAGAGTTTAATAGTCATGTACTGTCAATGTAAATAGTTTTACATTGTCAACTAATTGGAATTCACCGTTGGTATGACTTTTAAGGTTATTATTATAAAAGTCAATAAATTTACCATACATAATGGTTTGTGATTAGATAATAATGTAAAACTATTTTACACTGTCAGTATATGACCTTTTTTCTCTTAACAAAAATAGGAACATATAAGGCTGAAAGAGAATAAATTATATTTTGACATAAGGCTTTATGCAGAATTTCGGAAGTGCAGAAATTCTCTATTAAATACCGAATTAGATGTTGCCTCCAGTTGATTGGCCACGAAAAACTAATTTTTTTAATGGGCAACATTTTGAATATACTTTTATCATATCTTTTGTGACAGAATTACTTAATTTTTTTCTCAATTTTAAGACTAAAATTGTACTTAGTCAAGTAGAGTAGTTGTAAGTTTTTAAGGTAAGAAATTATATAGTACGTATGTTGTAAATTGGGAAGATCTGTGAATCTGTGAATCTGCATCTGTGAATCTGTGAATTTGGCATATTGTGCAGTGTACTACATTACTTTTCAAAATTGTACTTAGTCAAGTAGAGTAGTTGTAAGTTTTTAAGGTAAGAAATTATATAGTACGTATGTTGTAAATTGGGAAGATCTGTGAATCTGCATCTGTGAATCTGTGAATTTGGCATATTGTGCAGTGTACTACATTACTTTTCAAAATTGATTTTTCCAGGCTAAAATAGCTATTGTGTTTGGTCCAAGTACTCACTTATTCTCTATAAAATGGGAGTTGCATTGATAGTTGTTTTGCACACGATCAAGAGTGTTTGGAAGCTCTATTCTGTTGTTTGTGTATGAAAGAATGAATGGTGTTTAAATTATAATCTTAAAGATGTTAATGTATCAAAACAAATATGAAGATTGAAGGTTAGGGTCAATAGAGTTTGGAATATGTTCGATTTTTATTTTTTTGTTATTTATGTATTTTTCTTCATTAAATACAGATTCATATATGCTTAGTGTGTTGAAACATTTTGCTTATATTGCTAAAGTAGTATAAAGGTTTAATGAATATTAAGTAGTTAGATTTAACGCATAATAAAATTTATTGATAAATACTGGTTTTGCTATACATAAATAAAATAATGGTTACGAGTTATCAAATTTTTTAAATCGAAAAATTAGATGTATGATTAAATATTCATATTTTATAGAAGCTGACAAATCTTAAAAAAAAATATTTATAATTAGTAATTCGTATTCGGTTTAAAAATAATTTATCATTGTTGTAGTTTTTTTTTCATTATTATACAATATACAGATTTTTAATATTGTTTGGAACAATTATATGCATTTTTCACTTAAGGTAAATGGCCAATTTTGTCCTTTAAATTTTCACTCGCTACCATTTTAGTCTATTAATTAAATGAAATTTAAAAAAAAGTCCCTAAAATTGTAACTTTATGTTGATTTAGTCCCCTACATTATAACACAATATCGCTTTAGTATTGAAACCCTATTATAATTTGGTTCAAATTAAATAATTGTGAATTGAATATTTATATAATAAAGTAGATAATTAAATTAATAATATAAATAAGAGAACAACTATATTTAAGTCATATATTATCTTCCAACTTTAATCACTCTCATTATATTCTATTCAAAGCAAAAAAAAAGGTTGTCATTTACAATTTTTTTTAATATTTCCTTTACTTAAAGCAAATAAGCCCGTAATCTTTCTAATTAGTTAACTGACAATTTTTACATTTTACGTGTTTCTTTAATTATTTAGATAAAAAGCACAACACCATAAAATCTGTTTTTGGTAAATGCAAGTAATAAATGGTTTAAAAGAATAAAAAAATAAGAAATGATTGTTATATATATAAATATAACTTACTAAAGAAAATAATGTTGATTTTCATTAAATGCATAACATTAAGTATGAAATTGAATTTTGACCTTCAAATTTCGATGACGATGTTTAATCTTTAAGTATTTAAAATAAGAATCATAACATTCAATTTTATTGAATTGAATTGTAATTAAAATATAAAAAAATTAAGAATTTTACTTTTAAATTATGTTTTCTAACAGAAAATAACATTGATAAAAAGGTTTAAAATTTGACAATTAAATGGATAGACATCATACTCAAGTTGAGAAGCAATGTTAAATACCACTTTCTATAATATAATATTAAATATGTTGACAATATTAATATATTGTGTTATACTTTTATTTATTTATTAAAAAATGTAACATATATAAAATTAAAATAGAAAAACTCAAAGAAAATTAATATTAAGTATACTTTTATACTGTGTTGTTTTCAATATTTATACTGGAAAACAATGGCTATGAATCATTATTTTTTCTATAGTCTTTTTTTTTTATTTCATTTCATTATTTTTCTATGAATATAATTTAAAAATTGAAGATATTTTACATATTTTATGACATCATATTTAATTTTTTTCTAAAGGTATACGTGTTAATATTTATAAAGTAGTATAAAGGTTAAATGAATATTAAGTAGTAGATTTAAAGCATAATATAATTACTTGATAAATACTGGGTTGCTATATATATGTTTGTGTGTGTGTGTGTGTGTGTGTATATATATAAAGCATTATAATGGTTACGATTTATCATTTTTTCAAATTGGAAAAATAGATGTATGATTAAATATTCATATTTTATAGAAGTTGACAAATCTTTTTTTTTTTTTGTAATTAGTAATTCGTATTCTGTTTAAAAATAATTTATCATTGTTGTAGAAAAAAAAATTTAATTATTATGCAATATACAGATTTTTTAACATCATTTGGAACAATTATATACATTTTTCATTTAGAGTAAATGGTTAATTTAGTCCCTAAAATTTTCACTCATTGTTTTTTTTGTCCATTAATTTAACAAAATTTTAAAAAAAAATCTTGAGATTGAAATTCATCACTCATTATAATCCTTCCATTAAGGGAAGTTTACTTTCTTTAATGGAAGTGCTTACATGGCACATTTAATTCGACAAGGCATACACATGGATGCCACTTGGTACATACGTGGATGACAGGTTGTACACATGCACATGACACACGTCATATTGGTCCCACATGTCTTATGAGTGTAATATGATGTCATTTTAGTCCTTTAAATTGTAATAGGATGTCAATTTAGTCCATGAAATTGTAATTATATGTCACTTTTGCCCTTGAATTTATAACTTGATGTCACTTTGATTCCTTGATTTGTAACCTGATGTCACTTTAGTCCCTAAATCTTATTATATTTTTCTTTAAATTATGTAATTGTAAATTGAATATTTATATGATAAAGTAGATAATCAAGTTAATATACTAAATAGGACGACAAATATATCTAAATCATATATTATCTTTCCACTTTAATCACTTTCATTTTATTATATTTAAAGCAAAAGCTAGAATGGTTGTCATTTCTCTTATCAATTTTCACAATTTTATTTAATATTTTCCTTTTAGTTAAATCACATTCCACAGGAGAACATTGAGAAGATCTCACCAAGCTTTTGCTGCGTTATATTAATGTCGACTGTTGCCATCTAATGGGGTGCGAGAGGCACACAACAGATAACAAGTAAGAAGAAAAAGAAAACAACACACAAACAAAAAGGGAGTGAGGTTCTAAACAGAGGAAGAATGAAAGGAATATCCTATTGAGGTAATCATATTTGCTTCAAAAGATATGCTTTTCAAGCACTTGAGCCTGCTTGGATAACAACTAGACAAATAGAAGCGAGACGGTGGGCAATGTCACGAAATGTTCGCCGAGGTGGACAAATATAGGTATGCATATTTCCAAAAAAACTAGTTACAGTAAGACCTATTGAAACACGTATGGGTTCAGGAAAAGGATCTCCTGAATAGTGGGTGGCTGTAGCATCAATATGGTATTAAACATTCACAGGATCTAATCTAACATACAATCACAATAAAACATAATGAATTAGAAAATTCGTATTAAATCATAAACAATAATCAATCAAATGCAATGTATGAATGCATAAAAGCTAGCTCATGATTAGACATAATGGATGGGTATATAAGTACACTAACTCATTTTTATGAAGGACTATCCAATAACAGAGTAGCATGATCAGGAGCTCATACTCCACCAACCAAAACATGCCAAATCAATATCAATATTCACCTAATCTAGAATGAGAATAGCATTGGGTGATTCACCAACCAAAGCTAGAATGTGAATAGCCTTTGGTGATAACAGGTATGTGACAGTATTCTCCACTAATCGTGGATAAATTGTAGTGATTCGTGAGGAATGTTAGTGTACAAATTGCCTTAACCATGACACAAATTCGTGACCCTCTGGCTCCTCACAAGATGACACACATCGAACATCCTCAAAGACTCCTTGACCTGCACTACAAGATTCACACCCCATCATAGGGTGTAGCTACTTTGAGACCTTGAGTTTGACAACAATGATATGACAATTGTCTACCCTATTTGAGTTGATATCAATCAAGTATTTCGCTAGAGGGTCTCAACTTCCCTCAATACAAATTTTCAATTCACTAATATTAGGCTTCATAACAAATCCTCTCAATCAGAGGTTAAAATTTAACAATTTCACTTAGTATGTTCACTATTCATTTAGTAAAATCAATCACAACAACAGTAAGAGTTGAATTTAACTACATGTAACTTCACTCATATACTCTTTTGCCTCCTTACTTTCCTCATCCATTAAGAATTAATAATTAATAATTGATTCACAAGTTTGTTAATTTGTGGCAAGAATCTATCCTGATTAAAATATTTTAAACTTTTAATCTCTTTTAAATTTTGTGGAACACCTCACCTTACACTCTATTCCACTTATTTCCAATTGTTGTGGTCAAGACTCACCTCCTTGTTGCCTCAAGATACCACACTTAAACAACTAATTGTTAAGAGGCCAAGTGATGTGCCTGCTCGATCCGAGAAATAAAGAGGATTGCCAGGTCACCAACTACAGCAGCAGAGTTAGTTAACTCAGATGGCACTTGATTCGAGAACCAGGGGAGTGTGTAGTAGTGCAAGGCACAGGCCAACTAGGCGTTGAAAGGCTTACGCTTGAGCATGGCAGGGATATAGGGAGCTAGATGAGGTAGGGAAGTATCAATGTGTAGTTCATTGATTCTCTCTCGGACTATCTTTTTTCCTTTTCTGAAACTCTTCCCTGCTCAGATCACATTGTAAGCTGCTTCTATGCTTGCTACTGATACTGGTTTACATACTGCATAGCCGTCCATTCCTTGTGTTAAATCCCTCATTAGTAATAAAAACTGAAGAAAAGTTTACTCGGTATTTCTGTGCATAATTTTGTGACCCATGCTTAGTGGATTAGTTTCCTTTACTTGCACCAAGCCAAGTCTTGCCTTGAGAGTTCTGTCAGTTCCTCCATTTTTGTTTAATTTTTTCCATTGTTGTTAGTTGAATGAATGGTAGTTTTAATTATTGAATTGTATTTTGGATGTTTTGTGTGGTATGAGCCCAATAACATCTTTATCACTCTTTGAAATTGTGGAAGTGCTAGCCTTTAAATTGGAATCCTGTACGAAGCAAATTAAATGCACAGTGATCCACTGTAGAATGCTGTTTTGCTGTTTGATGATTGATACTGTGTCTACAAAATGAAAAGGATACAGCAAAGTACTATCATTGCAGTCAGTGCTAGTGCTATTAGTTAAAAGAAAACTATACTCACAAAAATATCATATACAGAAGGGTAAATTGACCACACATAATTGCTAAATTGTATATGAATTCATACTAATTTTATTAGTTTATATCTAGTTATAATATTGTAAAGATAGGATATAAAGAAGTTCAATGGGATGGAAATGCATTAAAGAAGATGGAAAACCATAAAATACTAACCTTAAAAAATGCTTACTATCTAGAGGACCTGGTCATCTTCCCTAAAGTTTCAATGTGACAGAACTTTGGGAGAACCACACCATATAAGTTGTTAGTTGTTGCAGTTGGAGAAGCAAAAGCCTTATAAATACCATATATGTGCATTTTCCCTTTGATTAGTTCCGAGCAAACACTACAATGTCAGCATCACCACCCATGCCACTTGTTTGCAGTTGAGAGACATGGTAGAAGGCTTTGATACCAATTGATAATAACCTTGGGAAAACCGCACCGCAAAAGCTAGCTGTTGTAGTTAGAAAGCTCAAGGCCTTATAAACCCCCATGCTAGAATCTCATACTTCCAATATAGAACTCAAGTCTCGTACCTTGCCATTGCATCCTAGCAGAGTGCTACAATGGTGTGGGTATGTATTATTGCTACCTATCATGAAATTTATTTGGTCTTGAATAGTATTAAGTTCCAGGTTAAAATTCATAAAATAAACACTCTTAGTTATTGTTTGCACTTTGCAGAAATTTTAATCTTTGAAGGCAATGAAGTTAAACTGTTGCCAATTAATAAAACAAGTACCTGATTTGTCTAGACTCTAAAGCACCAAATTTGAAGGACCTGTACCTTGATTACTGCAAGAATTTACATGAAGTTCATGATTCTGTTGGATTCCTTAATAAAGTGGAACATGTAGGTCTAGTCTCTTAAAAAACTGTCTTTATGGAAGAGTGTAACCCTCAAGATGTTTCCAGAAATTTTAGGGTAGATGGAAAATGTCACTAGCATTAATTTAAGTGGTAGTGCCATAAGAGAATTACCTTTTTCGATTGGAAATCTTTCTGGGTTTCATCAGTACCTATATCTGGATAGATGCAAAGGGCTACTTGAACTACTGAGTAGTATTTTAATGTTGCCAAAATTTGATGCGTTGAGAGCCGACTATTGTGAAGGGTATGGTTTTAAACTGTAGTTGCACCACTGTTCCGCTTCATGTATATATAAAAGAAAATGGTAGGCATCCAAAAATGAAAGAAAATTGCTGACAGACCCATTCAAAATTGAAATTGCATCACGGAAAACCTTTTAAGTTTTAAACTGAAATATCATCGAAACCATGGCAATTGCAGACCACGGTTTAAAATGGTGAGGAGTTTTCACGATTGAAAAAGAATAATGGTCAAGTGCAAGAAATAATGTCTTCAAATGTGAGAGATGCTAGTTTATGCAATCACTATGTGACAGATGAATTTCTTGCTACATTTCTTCATTTCTTGCACAATGTGACAGTTTCATTCCTTGATCAAAGCAATATCACAATCCTTCCATCAAACATCAATACATGACGCAACTTGCTTTGGATGAATGCAAGCAGCTGTGAGAATTGAGAGGATTGCTGCCAAACATAATATCTTTTTGTAAACTGTACCTTGTTGACTTCCTAGTCCAACGGAAAATTACTGAGTCGGGTATCTTTGTTTTTATCTTTTGTCATAGTCACAACTTGTATCGGATGCTTAATGCTAGTTTTTCTTGTTAAATGAAAGACAATCCTTCTTTTCAAGCTGATGATCTTTTTTGTATGTCTGAATACATTTGAAAAGTGAATGATTCTATGACTTGCTCCTCCTATTTTGAATTCTGTTATTACACATTCTGTTCTAAATTTCCATTTAAACGATCCAGAAAATGAATTGCCTATTTCACAGAGGCAATTTTCTTTATCCCCAAATGCTTATTTTGCCTCTCTCTTATTTTGGAAAACTCAGACATAGCAGGGATTTTAAAGAGGGTGTATTTGGATTTGTGGTTTTCTGAGTGCACTCTCTTCCTTGCAAATTCAACTTTGAAACTAGCATCATAATTAGGTTTCTTGAGCTGATTAGCCATCTCTCAGCTTAGTTTTACAGTCTTATCCACTCAACTTGTCCATAGCTACCTAGAAGCGAAGAAGGGGGGTTGCTCGCGTTGAAACTCAACCCAAGGGCCAAAACCGCTATCTAACGAGATAATTCAATTTTGCGGTCACTATTTATATCCTGACCTTAACAATGGGGCGGCCTTCGCCTGTCTAAACATTTTCCTTATTAAATTAAAAACAATAAAAAAAGAGCTTAATAGACATATACTGTCAGTGTAAAAAGTTTTACACTATTATTCAATCAGAAATCACTACTAATATAACTTTAAAGTATTTATTATAAAAATCAACATACCTATAATCAATGATGATTTGTGATTAGATGATAATATAAAACTACTTTATACTATATTAAACTCATAAAAAAAATACCTAGCAATATAGTCCATGTTTCATGGTTACAAATGCGAAGACAATGACAAAACTGCTTTATCCATAACTTTTCTATTTTTGGCCACTGAAAACCGTACGGAAGCCTGACTTTGGGGTATGGGGAGAGATTTACGAGATCTAAATTGAGTCACTTTTATAAATTATTTATCGAATTGGAGTTTTTTTAAAATGTATTACTAAAGTGAGATGGTCAATGTTAGAAAACAGCTAATCAAACTAAGCATTTTCAATTTCATGCTAGGTTTTTTTTTACTTTTTTTAATTTAACTACAGAAAAGGCCAGACATGGGATACCCCAGTGATAGTCACTTAGTATACAATTGGTAATATTGGTGGACATGTGTACAACATGTTAGTACTACTAGTGTTTTCACTTTTTTTAAAAAAAATAGAAGATGCTAGTTTTTAATTTTTTAACTTTTTATTTATTTTTAAAATTAAAAATGCTAGTATTATTAGTATTTTTAATTTTTTATTTGTTTTTTTTTTCAATGAAAAAATTATTATTGCTAGCATTTTTAATTTTAAAAAATAATAGCTATTTCCATTTTAAATTAAAAATAGCAAGCGACTACAAATTAAATATCAGGCAAGGTATTTTTTGTCAGAATCAATTACAACGTCCAAGTCAAGCAGGATGGACTAATCTTTATGTGGCAATTTGAATAATTAGCTATAGTATTTCCTCATTAATTAATTGACCAGTTGAATACATATTAGGGACGACAACTCTACCTAGATCTTATGGATATTCGCAAAAAATATCCGCAACGGGTAGAGTAAATATCCGCTCAACGGGGATGGAGCTGAGACTGGGGATTTACCCACAAAATTTAATGGGAATGATATGGGTACTATAGTACCCAACTCGCTTCATATCCACCTATATATATATATATTAAATATATATTAAAAGATAATTCTAGTGAGTATTACAATATTAAAAATCTTGATTTATTTATAAAAAAAAAAAAACATTACAAGAAATACAAACAAAATAAGAGTTTAATTTATATGCATTATTAGTGTAACACTTTTTACATATATACAAGGAATTCATCATACTATCGCATCATATTAATGAGCGGGATGATATATGAAATAATCAAATTTTATTAGACGATTGTGTAAAAAAAAATTGCACTGTCATTATATATAAATTAGATTCTAAAAATAATTTATACTTCATTAAAAATTAATTATATAAAAAGATTATATTCTTTTTCAAATGCATGTATTGTTTCTAAAATATTAGTGACAATACTTATTTATTGTTATTGTTGAAAGTAGGTTTTTTAAAATTAAATTTATTTAAATTTTATTTAATATTAACTATGTTCAAGGATAGATTAAATGAATTTACCTTTATATATTAAAAGTGAAATATTAGAAAAACTTAATTATAAAAATTTGATCAATAATTTCGTAATTGATAAAAAAAAAATGAGATTTGACAATCTATATTAAATTAAATTTTGAATATAAATTTTGCCTAAAGCCTCAAAAAAACAAAATCATAGCTCTACATTTAAGTAAAATGCAGGATGGCAGGTGCGGGTATAAGCATATAAGTATCCAACAAGTATGAAAATAGATATTAAAATTGCTATCCACACAAATATAAAACTAGGTACAGGAATTTTTTTCAAAAACAGATATGAAAACAAGACCCTACCCATTGTCATCTCTAATACGGACTAATCTTCAATTGTGCAGCAAAGAATTTTGACGTGCTATGCTAGTGGCCTGTGGTCGGTGCTTGTCATTTCTTATCACAAATTAGTCACCTCGGTTGCTGGTTCTTGGCTTTTCTACATGTTCTTTATGGACCTGCCACAAAGGTCAATCTGTTGTTGTATTTTTAGTAACATGTCAATCCATTTGTGGGGGGCAAGGTGGATCAGCACTAAACTATGGTGTCTAGTTTTGACACGGTCTTCTTGCTTTGGACTAGCTTTTGGAGAAATATTAGTCCCAATCCATTTTAAAATAAAAACCTTAGTAATAATAGCATTTTTTCATTTTAAAAAAAAAAAATAAACAAATAAAAAATTAAAAACACAAATAATACTAGCGTTTTTAATTTTAAAAATAAATAAATAATTAAAAACTAGAATTTTCTGTTTTTAAAAAAAAAAAAACAGCAAAAATGCTAGTAGTACTAGCTTGTTGCACACATATCCACCAATACTGCCAATTGTGTGTCAAACCACTCCACTTTAATTATATGTTTTAAAAGAGCTTCAATTCGATAAATAGTTTATAAAAGTGACATAATTTAGTCAATCAGCTGCAACATCATACTTGTCCCTACTCAACTTATTAACTGCCCGTTCAAAACAAACGGAAGTACTCTAAAGATGGAATCTATTTATGTCCATGTTAGTGTTTAGAACGAGACAAATTTGCCCAATCTTTTGCCTGCTCCTCATTTAGGTGCTTCCATTTTCTTCAGGTTGCACTAGGCAGTAGCCCTTTACGGCATAAACTACACAAATATATAAAGGAAGATTTCACAAACAAAAGCAAGTTATTCCTCCCTGCTCACAAAAAGGTTCCACTACCCTAACACAAAGGCGGGCCTATTTCTAGTCTGTAGCCTAGTCACTAGCCATTCTTAAGTTCATGGACAAGTTGAAAACCAGGGTCTCAAACTAATAATGCCAGATGAGATGATCCTATTCAGAGCGCCAACTCCGATTTTAGGCCAACTATTTTGATTAAAAAGTACACCATGACATTATTTGTTTTCTCCTTTTTAACATAAATGTATATATGTATCAGCTGTGAATATGTTTGATATATTAACAAACAATAATGTTGATTTTTTGCTAATGTTCAGATCATGCCTAGAATGATATTAGTGTTTGAAAAAAGGGATCACGGGCAATTCCATTTCTCCAACCAGTGTATGTTTGAGAACCGTTAGAATGCACTGTTTCTACAACAAAACGTAAGTTTCCGTCGAGGTAAACTGTGAAACAACCACAAGCTGAATGCCTCTGTTATAGTTAACATCGCCTCCTAGAGGCAAGTTAGTGGCCAACATTTGAAGACATAATCGTTCCCTCCATAGAAGTTTTATCTTTCTGTGATTTGCTCATTGCCGTGCATTAGCACTGTTTTCCATTTGGTTTACAAATATAGAAGTTGAAGAAACTTCGGTTCCGAATAAATTAATCCTTCCCCAACTAATTTTAAAAAATCTTTTCTCCAACTTTCCAAAAGAACTTTAAAAAACAATTACTCATTCTAAAAAAATATGCGCCACCAAAAATGTCCTAAACATATATACCGATTACTGAACGTCTTAAGGCACTGCTTCGTAAGCATGCAACTGCAATACCAACCTTCATCAGTAACCGAGAAGCAAAATTTAGTTTCTCTTGTTCACTGATTTAAAATTTGTCCAGAAGGTTCCCCAGGAAACACGAGGAAAATATTGTAGTTAGCCAAAAACAACCATTTTAATAGCAGAATGCCACCAGCAAAGCAGTGAGAATTAAGACATCCCAATTCAAGTGAAATTACAAAGTCCTATTAGGATATATAGAAACAAGATGATACCAATAAACCATCAAAAGAAAAAACAAGACAAACAAAACTGTATCACAATGGCATTGTCGACAAAGTAAACAATTGCTCTAGAATGAGAGAGTTCAAACAGGCCAAATAACAAAAGCACGATTAACATGAGATCAACTCTAATAAAATTTGTGATTTACTATAACCACTCAAACCTAACAGTCCTCCAAAAAGATGTGTTTCATTTTGTCGTCCAAATTCAACCCTTCAATGCCTGCTTTTCCTTCGCCTTCTGGATCTTCAAGACCTTCTTCACAATCTTTTGCTCTTCAACTAAGAAAGCTCGAATAATCCTATAGAACCAGAGACAAATATAAGCAAGTTATCCACTAACTCACACCATGAGTTATTACAAATATATAGCTGTTAAGTTGAGTAAAACAAACCTTTCCCTGACAGCACTTCCAGACAAAACTCCTCCATATGCACGGTTCACAGTCCTACGGTTTCTAGGTAGCCTTGACCTCTTATATTCTGCAGGCCTCAAGTGTGGAATCTGCCAGTGTCAAGCATAAATTACAGTAACCAGCTTAGAAGTTGAAACAGTTATACAATTTTATCCAAAAGCAGGAAACATGATATGCCTCAATTACAGCAAAAAGCATCTGGTAACCAAATGAAGCTTAGATATACTTAAATAGAACAATCACTAAGGAAAATCACACATCATACAAAAATATCTGTATCATATATTCATTTTATGCTGATGAATCAAGCAGAGACTGATCCACATCATTCCACAACTCATCAATCAATCAACATTAAATTTTGAAATCCAAATTATGAAAAAAAAAATATTAAGCACAAACTAGATACTAAGAGCATGTTTGTCTTAACTCATTCCAATTTTCCAATGCACATTCAAAGCCAATCTCTCTCCCACAGTGGATTGGTGTTGAAACATGACCAAACGGTGTTTCAAACACACCCTAAAACTTTCATCACCCTGTTCACAAGCTTGGAAGGTAAAACATATCAACTCAACTTTGATAACCATACCACTAGAACTAAAAAACCAAACAAATTTAAAGCAGGGACGGACGACCATAAATCCATCTGGTCACACATGGAATACCTATCACATAACATGAGGCTAAAAACGGCGCTAACGCATGCCAATTTATACAATAATCAAAACATAAGCTATGACCGTGTACAAGTTCCCACCTTCTCCCATTCGCAATAATGCTCCTTATTTTATTTTTTTATTTTTTTCTCACGCAGTTCCCATTATGCATAACTAGCTGGTTTTAATCTAATATCGTCCTTAACAATGTTCATATTTAGTCCAATGCAAAGTAACATATGGGAAGAAAAAAAATTCAAAAAAACACAATCAATAACAGAACTCTGAAAACTACACGAGGCAAAAAAGAAAAAAAAAATTTGAAAGTGCAATCAAATACGCACCCCCTGAATCCTCTTGCCAGTGACGGGGCACTTGGGTCCGCTAGCCCTCTTCTTGGTGCTCTGATAAACGAGCTTCCCCCCTGCATTATTACCACAACACCGAACAAAGGCCCATTAGAACCAGTTGAAATCGCAAATAAAATCGTTTCGCTAGGAAACACAATCAAAGAATGGGGGGTTCCGAAGAGGGGTTGATTACCAGGGGTCTTGACGACCCTGTGCTGGTTGGACTTTGGTGGCATAGCTGTGCCGCTTGCGATAGGTGAGACGCTGCACCATCTTCGATCACGCTCTGCGCCTGCGCCTCTGTTGTTAGGGTTTTCGGAGGAACCACAAGATCCGCCGCAGAGACCTATAAAAGGGGGATTGCAGGGTTTTGTTTTCATAGCCCTACATCTAACGGCTCTAGAGACACACTCATCCCTCGCCGTTAGATGGATATTCCTCTATCTTAAAACCGGAAATTTTTAATCTATAATAATATAATATATTATATAATATATAATAATAAAAAGGCTTAAATACACTTTTAATCTTTTATTTTTTTAAAAAAAGTCATTTTGAGCTTTTATCTTTTAAAAACGTCAATTTGGTTCTTTATCTTTTTAAAATACTCTATTTTGATTCTTTTCATCAACAACATTAATTTTGATAACAGGAAAGTCAAATTTTAAAAAAAACAGCAATTAAAAAAACTATGACAAAATATTCTCTTTTTCTTTTACTTTCCTCTTGCTCCCTTCCCTCTCTTCATCTTCCATCTTCCTCCCTTCTCTCTCTTCGTCTTCCCTTTTCCTCCATTCTCTTTCTTCGTCTTTCCTCTCCCTCTCTTCGTTCCCCTCACGGTGGCCGCGCATGGTGGCAGCTTCGCAGCAGGTTTCGTTGTTGGCTCAATGGTAGCAAAAGGATGTGATTTATGTAGCAACCACTGTGTTTTGTTTTCATTTTTTATTTGAAAATTTGCTTTTGAGATTGATTTTCGGGTTGGATTTGTTAAATTGATTTTGGGCGTTTTCATTTTTGAGATTGATTTGTCAAAGAAAAAGGGAGAAGACGAAGAAGAAGAACATGAGTTTTAAAACAATTAATTTTAACATAGTGGCGGTTTTAACTGCCAATATGTTAATTTTATTTATTAAATTTTAAAAACGCACAACCAATACTCCTAAAATTTTCTTGATACAAGAAAAGATTTGCTGCAAACTGAGAGCTTTTGATTGCCTCTAAGAGACACAAAAAAACCCTCAATCAATTTTTTAAAAAGTTGCTCCAATTGTAAGTAATTGAATTTGTAGAAGCTTAGGGTTCTTCAAAGTTCTACAAATAGTGGCCGTTAAAAATCACCACTATGTTTAAAATTAATTATTTTAAACATAAAATACTAACGGCATTAGTTTTAACCTGATGGAAGGATCAAAATAAAGCATTTTAAAAAGATAAAGAACCAAATTAATACTTTTAAAAGATAAAGAACTAAAATGAATTTTCTTAAAAAGATAAAGGGCCAAAAGTGTATTTAATCCTAATAAAAATAATAAAATATATTAATTAATGCATAATTAAAATAATAAAAAAGAATGTTAGCAACAAACTTTTTAATACACTCTCTAGTCTCTATTATTTATTAAAATTTATTAAAAACTATAAAATTATGGGGGGACTTATTAAATAAAAGATAAGACTCATAAAAATTTATGATTTCAAATAGATTTTAGTCAATAGTAAAAAGTATGGTTTAAATAATATGCTATTAGCATTTCTAAAAAAAATTAGGAAAATATTTGCAATTATCTACCTTAATTGTTAAAAATAGAATAAATATTTATTTGTGTAATAATATTAATTAGTTCACGTGCGCTCATTTATATTACTTTTATATAATAAAATAAAGTATTCACTCTAAATAAAATAAACACGCTTTTATAAGTAAAAGTAATTTAGATTTTATACAATCAAACACAATCTTTTCCCTCAAATCATGTTTTTGTCCTCCAAACTTTATTTTTCTTTTGAGATATATATTTTTAAATATATTTATAATACATACAATTCTATCCTCTTTTATAAAGAACCTTATATGATGTGTTTTAATCATACTTAACTAAGTTTAGGAGTGGCAAAGCAAGTCAACCCGCCCCACCATTAGCCAACCATAAAACGGGCCCAGATAGGCTAGCCCACTCAAGAAATGTGGGTCGAAAATGCTACCCACCCCCCGTTTATGGGTAGGCTAGCAGGTTGCCACACTAGCTTGCCAAATAAAAAAATAAAAAATATAATATACTAGAAGTAGTATATAATATATTAGAAATAGTATATAATATATTAAAAATTAAAAAACATAAATTGAAATATTATATGTGAAATAGTTTCTCATTATATAATTGATTAGGAAAGATTTCATGAAATAGTTCGTAATATATCTTTTCAAAATCATATTTGATTCATTTTAATATAGTAATTCTTATTTGAATATATTACACATTTAAATATAGTAATTCTTATTTAAATGTGACCTTAATTACATATGATCAAATAAATTATCTATATAAAATTTAAGCTGTAAATGAATCATGTCTTATTAGTATTTCATATTATATGAATATGTATTAATCAATAAAAATAAATAAATTAAAAGAGCCTGACAGGCAGGCCCACCCCTAGCCCATTATCAACCTTTTTTTAGGGAGCCAAAATGAAGCAAGCTAAATGAGCTAGCAAGTTGAGATCCCTAACTCAACTTGCCAAAATTAGCAGGCTAAAAAGGTTAGCCCAATGGGCCCAACTCATTTTTTTATCCTTAACTAATCCACATGTCTACTTTATAATTAAAGTTACTCACAATTTTAAAAAAGAATGTTAAAAAACACGTGTCTTCTCCACAAAGAGTTCTTCCAAGCATGCGTATACAAACAATTGCAATGTAATTGCACTTTCTCACAACTCCAAAGTTTCCAAATGACATCTATTATAATTCCAATATATAAGAATAATGTAACTACACTCTCTCACAATTCCAATGCTTATCTTGAACATCCATTATAATTCCAATGTGAGAGCATGACACTCATTAAATGTTGTAATTACACATCCAAATGGTTAGCCAAAATAGAATGCACTTTAGTTGGAATTTCTCAAATTATCAACATATATATACATCTTGATAAACCTGCAAAAAGAACTAAACATTACCACCATTTGCATACCAATTTCCATTCAAATAGTATTTTAGTAGTCCAATCCATATGATGGATTGTGTTTATGACTCAGTTGCAAGCATCACATTTGAGAAAGAATTGTGCAAATTTGTGTGAAGATAATAAGGATGTTATCCACATCAAGTTTCAACAATAGTGACTTACCATATTCTCTTGCAATGGTCTTGATTAATGATAAGGTTATGAATATTCTTTGATGTATTATAGATACTTAATACTTAATATTGTATTTTTTTGTCAAAGTTTCAAGATACATGTGTCTATACAGAAAACCTTAATCTATAAGTTTTAGGATATGTTAATAGAAGGAAGTGTCTATTACTTGAGTTTTTTCGAAGTTGGATCAAATGGTGAAAACTTTATTATAATTAAACATGAGTTCAAGCTAAATTTCTAGTATAATACAACAGTTGATGTGTTGTGAAGCTCATTCATTATGTGTTCACCATATGCTTTTGTTTCCTTTGTTACTATATTGGAAACAAATTATGATGCTTCTCGTTTAGTTGGTAGATGCTTGCTTTTTCTTTTTTTTCTTTAATTTTGTGATGATAAAAACATTGTTTATATGATAGAAGTATTATATTTTTATTTGTTTTGTATATATAATTAGAGTATTAACTTCAGCAGGAATTGAGAAAGAATATATCAAAGAATGAAGAAAATTAAAATGACTGTTATTAAACTAAAAAGTTAGGGATAAAGTCAAAATCTTATTTTTTTCATATTTCATGTTCATTAATTCTTATATATATGTTACTGATTAACATTCATCCTACTATTTGATGACAAAAGTATAAAGATAGATTGTGCTCTTTTTTATACTTGTATAGACAAATTGAATATATTTCTTAGCATTAATGAAGTAAGTGATTGTATTGTTGTTATACAATTTGTTAAAGTGAAAATATTTAAAGGTTTGATCCTCTCAACAAGTTATAATTTATTATTGCTACATAAGAAAAGAGAAATGTCTATGTTACACGAGATTGTGATTTTATGTGTTTTGCAAGAAAAATAAGACTACAAAATGTCATGCATGCTACCAAGTTGTTCAATGTAGATGATTTAGAGTCTACACCACTAAAATAGAAGTAATATTACTAATTACTAATCAATTGAAATTTACTCATGCTGTGAATGTAATTTTAGTTAAACTTACTTTGTACTATTGCATAATAAATGAAAGTAATGATATTATACCTTAAGTTCTTAGTCAATTTAATTATGCTCCCAAATACCATTTGACTCTTGATTTCCTTAACTCTACCCCAACAAAAATAATTGAAAATTGAAAGATTGTAAATAAGCATGTTCCACTAAATCAAAGACATTGGAATTGTATTTTTAAATCTTTCACCTTTTATTATAACATAAATAACATAAATTGTCCAAAATTATTAATGTTAAATGGATACTTGATTAGGATGGTTTCTATATTGTGTTGGCCACTATCAAAACATACAAGAATTTGATGATTGGTGATACACAACTTGCAAGTGTAAAAAGTTAGTGTACCCAAATTCAAAGATGTATTTTTGTAATAATTGTAATTGACATACTGTCAATGTTTTTACATGGTATCGAATCAAAGTTAGGGTCATTGATAAAATTAATTCTACAATATTTGATATCTTTGACCAAGAAGCATATTCTATGTTTAATATAAACTGTTCACATATGATAGAAAATATGCTAAGGTACATTTACAACTTTTTTTCGTGCAATCTCTTTTACCATTAAATGTATGAAACACTTAATAACCTATAATGTGTTATGTTTCAATTTGAATAAGATGTAAATACAAGTGTTGTACCTTGTAGAGATAAAAGCATTGGTTGACAAAAGCTTCCTCTTTAAACTTGTGATCAAACATATGGTGAACTCAAGGTTTCAACCTTTATACAGAGTAAAAATATTATGTGAAAATGAATTGATAATGGAAATTTTTCAGCAGCTCCATCCTCAAAATTGTTGAGTTTATGTCAACTACTTGTTATATTTTAAATTTAATACAAAAAGTAATATCATACTTTATTTGTGTATAGGGTATTCATTATTCTTTGTCCTTATTGACTATTGAGAAAAAGAATTAAGGATTATTCCACATTGGCTTTAATATCCAAGAAAGAAAAACTATTTTTTTTTATCAACTATTGTATACAAAGAATGTATGAACAAATCAATTTTCCTGCATTTTTAAATCAGGACTAATGACAAGATTTTCTAAACACTAGTGCTTATAGTCCCACAAACACAAGTGCTTATAAAGAACCCAAAATTGATAACAATAATGTTGATATTAAAAAGGATGGAATTTATCTAACTCTTGCAAAAAGAAGTAATGATGTTAGTTTTGACTAAAATCAACAAAGTACAACAACCAAGATTTTGAAGACCATTAAGAAAGAAAATGAATGAAACATTCTTTAGTTTTAATGTTTGTGATGATTAGAATTATTAGTAGCTTAGAATGTTTCATTCATTTCACAAATTATTAGTATGGTTTATTATGGGAAAGCACTTGGAGCAAAAATTAGTATCTTATTTTCAATCTTTTAATAAAATCTACTCAAGTGTTGTGATAAATAAACAATTGCTTTGCGATACCAATATGCTTTGTGAAGTAAAATTGTTAAACATGAGATAATAGAAACATCTGCCAATTGATATGGAAGATACTGTTAATATGATTAATATATGTTCTTATACATATAAGCTAAATTCCTATTTGATAAATGTGGTAACAAATGTTATTACTTAGGATAAATATATGTTCCTATAATAAAAAGTCAAAAAGCTTTATAAAGTAATTGTTGTTACCATATGTATTAAGTTAAATGACAATAGAGAATGTTTAAACTAATCAAAATCATAAAACAAGCCTTTAAAGCAATTTTAAACTATTGAGTTGTTCTAAGTATTTGTTAGATGAATAATTATAAAGTTAAACTATAATCTCATATGATATTAGAAATATTAAATAGAAAAGACTTTTATTGCGATATTAGAAATAAATTTTAAATGACGATGAAGAACATCTATTCAGTAATCACATTTTTTATTGAAACTTTTTTCATACAAGTCACTTGAATTGAAATCATTTTTCTCATCTTGCATCTTTCTTATATTTGGCCAAAAAAATATAGAAGTATTATGATTGTAAATTATATTTGTAAATATAACTTTCATTGGTAAGATGTATTTAACATACACAAAACACTTGTCATGCCACAAAAATTGAACAGATAAGGTAGTCTAAAATAGAGTAATCAAATCAACCAAGCAAGTTTGTCAATTCAATAATCTCTATGAACATTTCATGCTTAGTATATAATAAAGGCAATGAAAATGACCATTATCAATTTTATGTCAAGTGAAAAGTTAATAGTACATATCTAATTTTATCTATGAAAAAAGCAAAAAGAAGGAAAGAGAAAAACTCATAATACCAAATTATGCTTTTTAAATATCTAAAGAATGTGCATTTAGTAACAGTAAATTTAAAAACTTGATAACACAGTAAAATTACATGTCATTGCTAAAATCAAATTCATTGGTAATTAAGTTAATTGATCTTTTTTTGTAATTATTAATCAAATTGATCATTAGTTCAATTTTTTTATTTTGTAGATGATTTATTCTATTATTAAAACTGCTATTTATTATAAAGGATATTTTGTATGAATTACAAGAAAGAACACTTGTAATCTTTTAAATGAGCAACAATCAATTATTTGTATTTCACAAAAATCAAGGATAGTTATATATAAAAAAATCGACCAATTAAAACACTTTATTTCTTTTTGTATTATTGTTTTTTCGTGTAATTTAGCATTTTCCTTCTATTATATATTATGACATACCTATATTTTCAAAATAATTTGAATATAAACATATATTATTTACACCAAATATATATTATTAGTATTGGCTTTTAGGCACCAGTATTGATGCACATACATCTAGTAATCATTAGAAAAAAAAATGAAATAGAAAGTCATTGTCCAAGTATAATATATGCAACATTGATATAAGTGTGCTACTTCCATTATAACACACAAACACATTTTCCTTCTTCATTAGCCATAAACAACCAAGGACAAACAAATTGGTTGAATGTGTATCAACCAATTATGACAAGCATTCACAAAAAAAGAAAACAAATATCAACAAATAAAAAGATATTGAAGGAAACATAAGATGATTTTGGAATGAAGCACCAATATTGCATAAATATTGTTTTAAAGTATTAGATAGGACTCTTAAAGATCTAATGAGATTCACAAACCTAAAAGTTCGAAGCAACCATTTAGAGACAATGTGGTAGTCATTGGAAAAGACTTTAAGCAAAATCTTTCTGTTGTTAAAAAAGATTCTAAAAAAGGTATTTTCAAAGCTATTATCAATTCATCGTAACTGTGAAAATGTTGTAAAGTGTTAAAAATAACTAAGAATATGTGTTTGAGAAATGCTTTGCAAGATAAGTATGAACATTTTGCAAAATGAATATTAAAGATTGAAGATGAAATCATGACAACAAATCAAAATGAAACAAAAATTGAAATTTCACCTGATTTATTGATTTAAGAAAAGAAAAAAAAATCATTTTTTCATTTAGTTAATTTTGCATATCTTGATTTGTTTCAAAACATAAGCAACTTCAAATTATGTAAAATAGGTCAATTTTAGATCCAACTTAGAATTTGTTGAGAAAGTAAATAATTTTATTTTATCAATTATTCTAGGAGATGAAAAAGGAAACTTAAGTTCAAATTTAACATATTAATTAGATGAAGATACTGAGATTGAAGATAAGTGGTTCACAATAAAGTTTTTGAATGTTATTAAATATTTAAGAATTCCAAATCATAGATTAATTTTTAAAATTGAGGTACCAAAGATGCTTCGTCATAAATAGATCAAGTTGAAGGTCTGTATAATGGGACAAGACTTATAGTAAATGATTTGAGTATAAATATAATTGCAACAATAGTTATGATTGGAATGAAAATTGGACAAATAATTTACATTCCCAAAATGAAATTTGATACCTTCATATTTAGGATTACCTTTTAGGTTGCAAAAAAGGCATTTTCTATTGACATTGTGTTTTGCAATGACAATTAACAAAAGTCAAGGACAATCTTATCTCATGTTGGATTATTCTTTCCAAGACTAGTTTTTCACACATGGTTAATTTTATGTTGCTGTGTCACGAATAAAATCCAAAAAAATGATTAAAGATTCTTTTTTTAGATGAAGATGAAACATCATTGACTATGACAAACCATGCAGGATACGAAAAAGTGTTTGAGAGCATATAAAGTATTTGTTCTTATACAATATATGAAGTGTCTTACAAAATTTTTCATACATTTAATTTATTTATTTTTAATATATGTCATTTGTTTCTTAGATACTTATAATGCAAAAATTACTAGGTATCCTTGAGATTATATAATGTAGGCAAATAAATAATCTAGTTTTTTATATTTATGTCCATTTATAATGTACTTTTAATTATTGTATATATTTTTCTATTTTAGCTTTAAAATACTAATATATTATTAAATTATTAATGATTATTGATTAATATTAAAACAACTTGCCAAGTGTTGAATGTATAAATTTAACGTATCAAGTATTAAATACATTCGCATACAAAAACTTGTCGTCCTCCTTTTTTCAACAAACGTGCCTTGATTTTCTAAATAATAATTTTTTTGTTGGTTATTAATTTAAAATTTTTTTTATGGACACATACAATAATTTAAAAACTATAAGAGTAGTAGTTTATACTTAATCACTGTAAAGAATGACTTTGGATCTTATATACATTATTAGCTGTCATAAATATGTCGAAACACATTAAATAAATTCATATGAATGATAAATGATAGTGATAAACTTATTTAATTAATGGGATAAATTTTAACTATTAGTAAATATTTGTATCTCATAAAAGTAGAAACTATATAAAAATAAAAATGATGGATATATCCAATGAATGAAAATATAGGAAGTGTTTTATAAAATTTAATATTTCTTACATTTGTTCTCTTAATTTTAAACATATGTTATTTGGATGTTAGATATCTCAATTAGAGATGTCAACAAAATTCGTATTCGTAAATATTCACAAATAAAATATGCCCGGGTGGAAAACGAATGGCTTAAATAAGTACCCGCAAGTAACAGATACATATTTTTTCTCTACCAACTTGTTAACAGGGTGGGAGGCAAGTAGCATGATATCTATGCTCGGGGCTACTTGCTAATGTAGAATTAATAAATTACCCTTACATATATATAACCAACTTACCTTAAATGTTTTAGAGTTTCTTGTCTTTCTTCGAAGAATCTACGTTTTCTGCCTTACGTGAGTCACACATCCTCACCTCACCTCACCGACACCTCACCTCACTACCTTTTTGCCTTCCCACCTTAACAATTCATCACCATCAAAAAGTATGTCATGTTTCTCTTCTCTTTTATTTTGCATTTCTCTATAAAACAAAAAAAAAATGTGCATTTTATTGGTTTAAAAAGCACTGTACTGCTATGCATATTGTCATAACCAGGGTCACGATAGGACAATGAAAAAGAAAAGGTAAAAACAGAGGAGTCGCCACCATCATTTATTAAAGGAAAATGTATGGAAAAACTCGAAAGAAAATGGTCTCAAACCAAGAAAAATAGATTCGAGAGTCAGTTACGCGTAAGAAAAGTATTAGCACCCTACAATGTCCATCATAAAGACAGTTACCCTTAATTAAATGTGCAAAATTAAAATAGCTTTTAAATATTTATTTTATCCCTTAACAAATATTTTTATTTTATTTACAAGTTTTATTATTTTTATTTATCAAAAGAGTTTTAGAAAATATTTATTTTGAAAAGAATTAAATTTTTTATGTTTTGAGATCGACAGGAATGAGTCCTTGTTCCTACGTATCCTCTGGTGTGTAATGAAGAATTAGACTCACATAGTACTTTGGTAGAAAACAATTTGTGTGAGTTTAATTTTGATTTTTTTATTATTAAATTTGACATCACTAAGTTGTACAACTCAAATATATCAAATTTACTAAATAACCAAACAAAAAGTACTTCCAAAGTGGTCATATTTAAATTTTATTATTATTATATATATTATTTTTTAAAAAAAAATTAAAAGTTATAATAAAACGTCATTTTTTTTAAATAACATTTTGGGTATCAATTTTATTGTGCATAGTCAACGAGTCGAAGACAAAATGAAAAGGAATGTTAATTTCATATTTATTACCTTAATGTTTTACATTTACCGCACAAACTTTCTTTTTGGAATTGACCATTTTTAAACTAAAAAAAACAACAAAAGGACATGATAAAAAAAGTTTAATATTACTTATTCAATATTTTTTATTTTTGTTTTTTTATTTCCTTTTTTTCCTAGAGGTGCAAACACTCAATTATTATAAAAATATAAATATTCAATTGGCCTTCCTTCAAAATAACAAACTGAAGCTTATAGACGTGAACCTTAATGCAAAGCAACGTGGGCTCATGGAGGGGCCTAAACAATAAGCAACCACTTAAAAAAAAACAATAGGAGAACATGTCATATCCCAGCATAGTATCCGAAATCACAAAGGAAAAGGAAATGGCTCATGCTATTCTTTTTAAGATTATTTATATAATTATTTTTTATTATCATTTTTTATCATCATTTCTTTTTTTGTTTCTGAGGTAAACCTAAAATGAAAAGGCCTGGAAACAAAGAAAGGAGGCAAACAAAGAACGGAGGCCCATAGAGTGAAATCTAAATAGATGGGTTGGACTCATGATCAACCCAATAAATCAAAAAAGGAATAAATTAAAAAAAGGAAAAGAAGGAAGTTGGGTCTAATTCAACCCAATAACAAATCAACCTAGTCCCTAACATCACAAATGCTGCATCCTCTTCTTCATTATGCAAAAGGCGCCTTGCTTTAAGAGTAAGGGCTGTGAGGCACACTTCGCTACAACCAGACTCGACGACCAACATCGGAGAGAGTTCAGATGCGAACCCATGGAAGAAAGGGTGAAACAAATCAAGGACAAAGAGGTTCGCATAGAAGCCACCATTGCTTCGTTGATGTCGACGCCTTCGTCAGCTTGTTTTTTTGGTGTGGCATTGACTGCGTCATTGACTTTGGCATCCATGCGAAACTTATTGAAAACGACTTGAGTCGTATTTTCCTGGTCGTAAATCCACCGTTTGAGGTTGAGCGAAGGTGCAGGACATTATCGACGTTGGCTCATGTCACGATGATTATGAAACAAACACTGAAGGTGAGCGCTAGTTCTCATCATAGTGACAAAGAAATAAATGTTGGCTTGTTATTATTATTATTATTTTATTTTTGCTTGTGTTGATGTGTGAATTTGATTGTAATGGATAGGTAAAAAAATGCTGGAATGTAAATTAATGATTAGTATATATTTTATTTTGAGAAGAAAAAAATGAAATATTTTTGTGTGGGTGTGTTTTTTCGTTGTGATTTGTGGTTTTTGCGTTGATAAGTGTTGTATCTGAGAATGTGAGAGTGCAAATCAGTGTTGAATGTGATGTATGTGTATGTATATGACAATGAGAGTAATTGATTGTATGATGAAAGAAATGAATATGAGATGTGGAAGAGAAACAAAACCAAAATATAATAAAACAAAATAGCAAATTGTAAACAACAGAACCAATTAATTTAGAACTAAAATTATATAATCAATAAGATAAAGGCATAGAATAACTAGTGATTTCTCTACAAAAATAAGAGGACTACATAATATTAACAGGGAGAGGGAAGAGGTTATACCTTTGTAGCTTCTAAATAGAAGAAAAGAACCCACCAACTATATGTGCACAGTGAATAAGAGTTAAAAAAATGTCGTAGGTGTCAAAAACTCCCTCTAAAAAGCTATATATAACCATCCATTCATATTTTCCCTTAACACATTTTAAAATTTCCTCTAAAAGTTTCTTCCTCCACCTTTTCCTTCACGTTTCTACTACTTCTTTTCTTTATTATTATTTTTTGTTTTCTTTTATTAATAATGGGCCTAGCCCAATGTTATTCATTTCTTTTTTTTTTTCTTAGCTTTTTTGTTGAATGGGTCTTTAAATATGCAAGGCTCAAAACAAAGACTCTTTAAATTTTGTTCATTTTTTTAAATTTGATTTTCTTTTCTCTCTTTCTTATTATGGGCTTAAAGCATGTTAGTGCAACAAACAAAAACTTAATTACTTATTTTGCTTACCTTTTTATTATATTTTTATTTTATCTCTTTTTCTTCTTTTTTTATATATATATTTTTTATTACTAGAATAAAATTGAGTGTTCACACGTATAATCTTGACTTCGTTTTCCCTATTACTTGTCATTTATTTACAACCTCATCTTGCTTTGGTTCAAATTATCAATAAATCTTTTAAGTTGGCTATACCTTGATTTCTCCTATTGTAAACCCTTATATAAGGTGTTGACATACTACAAAATACTTGTATAACTCAATCTTCAACACATACATACTTGATAGGGTTTAAGGGATATAAGTATAATATGTTGAGTATATATTGTGATAGTTTAACAGAAGTAAATAGTAAAATAAATTGATTGTATCTTATTTATATTTTTCTAATAATTTTATATGGTACAATGTTACCTGTCAAGCTTGTGATTGAAACTTGTTTATACTTTTCTAATAATCACACTAAATAACGTGATTGAATGGTCTAGTTAGTGGTATGAATAATTGTATATGTCAAGTAGATTTAAATGTTGGAAGCAAAAGTAAATTAATCAATCTTTAATTCTTTTATGTCAAGTTCATTTTTATGAAAAATTTAAGCTAGTTCTATTACATGAGTGGTACTAGTATGCATCACTTTATTACTTGCCTTATAATTTACAACTTTTAATTTAGGCAATGGATGATATGCGTCATTTTACTCACTCTAATACTTGTATGTTATTATTTTATTAAATGAGTGGTATGCGTTGTAATTATAACCAACAATATGTCTACACATAATGAGCTTGCATCTAACTCTGGCCATTGGTGCTATTGGTGTGTTTTATTTAGAGGTTTGACATCCCAAAAATAATGTATATATGTTTTGTTTCTTGTTAATTGTCAGTCACTATTTATGAGAGAAACCTCATAAAGTATATATAAGTAGTAATGTTTATATATATGAGAGAAACCTCATAAGCCTAAAGGGTTTCTGAAAACAATTACTATCTGTGAGGATTTGCCTCACATCAAGTAGTACTGGATAACCTTAATAGGCTAATGGTATATTTTGGCATTCACTTAAGATGTAATATAGAATTGCGTAACTTTACTCATTATATAAGCTTTTGTATATCTTTTTTATTTTTGAATAATTTGTCTACTTGGTAGAATACTGAAGTTGCATATGTTATAATTTGTTCTTTAGATGAGTTTAGTATTTTAAGATTTCAACATAATGCCATTGTGGGGTGACACACTTGATCTAAGTTATGGAAAGGGATTGCATGGTTCATCAATATAATCTTGGTGAAAAAGAATAGTGGTCCAATGTGGATGCAAATTCAAGTTGGACGTGTGATTAATTTACATTTTTTAGGTTGCTATACTTAACCTAACATGTACATAATTTGCATGCATAATAATGCCCAAATTTGAAAGCTTGTTATCTTGTTTCATATTGACATGTGTTAGGGTCTGTTTGGGTAAACTTCTCCATAAGCACATATTGTAGAAGTTCTCTCATATTAGCTTCTCTAAAAGCTTATTTTTAACTTATGCACAAGTTAATTTTAACTTACGGAGAAGTTGTTTATTTTTTTCTTCTTATTTTCTTCTCCTATAAGTGCTTATTGAGAAGTTTACCTAAACAAGCCCTTAATCTTGTTTTTATATCTCACATTGACATGTATTATAAAATGTTTCTATATTTCTAAATTTCATGGTTATATGTATTAATCTTGTTTATATATTTCTAATTTTGTGTTACAACTTATTTCTATACTTTAAATATTTGTACTCGGCCAAAAAAATACTATAAATATTTTTCACAATTCGATATTTGCTATCTTAAGTATAAATTTGTGGTAATTAAATCTTGTTTCTTATTATTTGTAGGATGTCTACTAAACAAACTTATACTCTTATGGGTGATGGACAACAAGTGAAAATCATGTCACCTAATATAGGTGAATCAAATGCGGGTGAATCAAATGATGTTTCAATGAATGAAGTTGATGATTCAACTTAAGTTGAAACCGAAAGCTTAATTGAAACTTCAAGAAAGTTAACTTTAGATGTTTAGAATCACTTTAAGAGACAAAAAAATATATGGAAATTGAAAGCTATTTGCAATTATTGTGGCTCAAAACTTTTGGGCAATGCAAAGCAAGGGACATCACACTTGCATATTCATTTTAAGTCTTACAAACTTCGAATAACACAAGACATTAAGCATGCATTTCTCAAAATTCAGAAAGTAGGGAGTGAAGCAATAGTTGTTGACAATTATTTATTTAATTAATAAATTGCAAGGTGTGCGCTTTGTAAGATGATAATTCTCCGTGAGTATTTGATGTCAATGGTTGATTACATAGGCTTTAAAGAATTTTGTGGTGCTATGCAACCTTTGTTTAAGGAAAATTTTCAAAACACTATCAAAAGTAACATTATAAAGGCTTATAATGAAGCAAAAAAGAATACAATGAAGCTGCTGTCAAAGATTCAAAGTTGAATTGCAATTACTACTAATATGTGAACTACTAGTAATCAAAACTAAGGCTACAAGACAATCACAACTCATTTTATTGACGACTCATAAACCCTCCAAAGTCAACTTGTGAGGTAATAACCAATGTTTTTAAAACCGGACCGGTCATTGAACCGGTCAAGACATTGATTCAAGGTTCAATGGTTTAACCGGGGTTGAACCGTGGTCGAACCGATATTAATAAAATAATAATAATAATAATTAAATAATACATAAAAAATTAAAAAAATATAATATCACAACTTTATAATATTAAAAACTAAAAATAAAATATAATTTTATAGGTTCTTATCATATACAATACCTAAAAAAGTTCAAATTAAAAACGTCATAATACTTAAATCTCAGTTTTAATAATACACATCAATATTTATTAATAAAAACAAGTTTATATTTAGAATAAAAAAGAAAATGACAAATATTTTAGGTTGATTTTTATTTATTTAAAGAAAAAATATTAAAATAATATTTTATTAGACTTTTTATTGAACCGCTGCAAACTGGTTTTTGGCCAGCTTTGACCGGTTTTACCGGTTCATAAACTGGTTTTTTACCCAGCCGGTTTTTTGGTTTAATTGGACCGGACACAGAACTGATTCACCAGTTTTCCGGTTGAACCGGCCGGTCCGGTTCAGTTTTGATAACATATGTAATAACATTAAACTCTATTAACTGCAATTCTTATTAATTTTCAAAATATAGGGACGAAAATGATCACTTTTAAATTTAGAGAACGTAAACGAAACTAGGTCCAAATTTGTGGGATCAAAAATATATGTAAACCAATTTTAAAATATCTTGAAATCTTAATTTCACTTATTCTATATATGTTTGGGGTTGACATCAAATCAAAATAAGATTAAAAATAATGAAATGATATAATAAACTAATAAAATTTTGTTTGGAGGAATAATTGATATGCAATAACACATGAAATAATAACTATGATGTAGCAGGATGGTGTAACTCAATAAAACAACAATTAAATAATTGAGCAAAAATCATGTAAAAAACACAAAATTATCAAAACAAAAACAATAATGTCTTCCATGTAGCATCACTAAGCTAGAAAGAATAACATAAGCTAAAGGTTAATTTGTAATTTTACTCTAAAAACACATACTAACACTACTGCCAACTACTATATTTTTTTTAATAAAAATTTTTCTCTAAGTGTGCTTATACTATAAGCATTTTAACTCAACTTTGTCACCCTACAAAAGGCTTTTAATTTGCTATAAAGGGTTCAAACCCAACTTATGCGCATGCTCTCAATGTTTTACTTTTCTTAATCAAAGGCAGGGTCCATATGTCATATTTATGTCAAATTGGTGTACAATCTTCTCTTCCACACTAATCATTATCTATTGAGAAAAAAATTGAAAGCAAATACTATATAGTCAACAAATAAGTTTTTTAATTTGGAAAAGTATCAAGTTGTCATTTCTATCTTATTGATGCATATTTCTAGGCAAGAAATGACTTCATCTCTAGGGTCAGGGGGCATTGGGACGTGTTTAGCAATTGTCTTTAGTATTGCTTGAGCAAGTAGCTATGAAGAAGGTTGTTGTTAAAAGGGAATCCTCATCTTTTGGCGAACAAGTAACCCTAGATAGTTAAACATTGAGACCAAGGTTATGGTATGAACCCCAGTCCTCAACATGGCCATTAAGGATTTTAGATGGAACTTGACGATGAATGATAACAATGATGGGGTTAGGTATATCTTTATCGATTCCCTCTAGGGATGGCCAAACTTGGATGATAGAGGGGCCACTATAAAAGTTAAAGTTCATCCAACAAATATATATGAGTAAATTACACTGACATTCCCTGGTGTTTCTTCAAATTTTATCAATACATTTCTTTTTCTACCCTATACTAACTCCCTTAGCTGTTTAAAAAATATTACACTAAAATCCCTTAATTATTTAAAAAATACTATACTATGTACTCTTATAAGGGAGATTGCTATAAACATTAGAAAATTAGGGGGTTATGTGAAATCTTAAAAAACTTTAAGGGATATCAGTATAATTTACTCAATATATATGCATCAAATTATATGTAAAATATTCATAATATATGTCCCAAAACATTAATTACATTAATAATCTATCAAAACACAAAGTGTCTCTCTAACATGCCACAAAAATTATCTATAAATGAGTATACTCTAAACTTTTCAATAATTTTTGTTTCATTGTATACAAGCAGACAATCAATCTCGTCTTATTGCGAAATACAGTCTTAATTGAAAAAGATCATTTTGTAGTAATTGTAAAAATAAAAAGTGTGCAAATAAGAGTTACCACTTTATGCACAAGAGGATAAACTTATGTTTTTTTAGTTATTACCAATCAATGACATAGATAAAAAATAGTTTCCAATGCTCTAAAATTAGGAAGTTGTATCAAATTATTAATGTGCTCAAATTGAATCCTTAATTGTATCATTTAATATTCTACATAGTCTTGTGGATATAGTTTCATTACCAACTAAGAAATGTCATCATATCTAATAATAATGCTTTATTGTAATATAATATTGTTGATAGTAGATCGTTCCTCATCTTGTAATATACAAGCATTAAAATCTTGTAAGTGTATGTTAATTAATTAATAAAAAGATTTGACATTTGTAACCGATTCATTATATCCATCATCTCTCAACTTTTGAATGAACGACTTAGTAGATGAAGCCAAATGCATCACATTTATAGTATCTTAGGATTAGAGCTACAAAGCTTAAGAGAGCACATTAGAAATCTCCAAAACATTTCTTAAGACATGTAGAATGAAAACAAATTCAAAAGAAGTTAATACCTTAGAAGTTGCATCAACTTCACCTTGTTGAAAAACTATAGCTTTATCCTTGATAATATTCAATAAAACCTCACATGTCGCACTTAACATGTTCATCAAGCTAGAAATAAATTTCAAGTGAGAACTCCAACTCCTATCACCCACTATTAGTAAAGAACCAATTTGGTTACGTCATTTCCTACTTTTAAGCTCATCATTTTAAAGCAAATGAGCAACATTTGCAACATAGATGACTTTTAATTGATCATAACATTTGTATAATGCACCAACAATATTGACAATATAGTTCAACTTGATAAATTGGAACTTGACGACAAGTGATAACAATGATGAGGTTAGAAGTATCTTTATTAGGGATGTTTACGAATAGGTTTGGGTTGTGTTTCATCAAACTTGTTAACCGAACTGATCAAAATAGTTTAGGTTAGGTTGGATTTGTGTAATTTTTCTATCAAATCCAAACCAAACCAATCTGGTTAATAACGAGTTGGGTTGGGTCGGGCCTATGGGCATAGAAAATTAATAATTATTTTAGAATTTTTAAAAAATTATATTGTTTTCCTATAGTTCAAATACTTTTATAGGATCAATATTCAATAGGATTAAATAGTAGTTTAATTTTATCGGATCAATAGTTCAGTTCTAATTTTAAACAAATATTTTTACTAAGCTAAGAAACAAAAGATAAGTTGTTGAAAAAATCAAAACACCAAAATAGTAGTTTTATAGGATCAATAAGACAAAATCGGGAAGGTAGCAGGATTTTATTATTTAGATATTTTTCTTTTGCTCATAAAAAAATTGAATATGAAATCCAGTAAATATTACACAAAAAATCTTAATATTCTAATTGGACAAGTTTAAAAATGAGAAGCCTATTAAGAAGTAAAGAACCCTAAATAGGACAAGAAAGAAATAGAAGTAAATAACCCTATATAAGAAAAAGAAAGAGTGAGGCTAAAGTAGTGAAGTGAAATCGTGACTAGTATATTGACTCATAAGGCTTGTGTAATCGTGTTATGTGTGTGTGTGAATTCTTTTCAAATTTCTTATTTCTTTATAATATATATATAAATAATAACTTAAAATTTAAAATGTGCTATGTTAACGGGTTAGGTTGGGTTGGGTTCACTAGTTCAATACTAAAACTTGATATCCAACCTAAAGAACAGTAAATTTGATTGGGTTGGGTTAGGCTCTACCTGAACAATCCCAAAAACCAAACCAAAGTGTTTGAGTTAGATCAAGTCGGTTTAGGTTCATAGGTATCGTACTCGTAACCACCCCTAATCTTTATTGATTCCCATAGAGGCACCAAAATGATCAAGCTAAGTCCTTTAAAATCTTAGAAGCCTATTTGATCCAAGTTATGTTTGGCCCAACTTGTTTTGGACATAAAAGTTACTTTAAAGTTACATTTTAAAATAAGAACTTTAAAAATAAAGTACAAGTTGTTTAGTAATTTTATTTTTTGTTTTAAAGCTACTTTTAAGCTAAAAGTTGTTTGGTAAAAAAAATTTAAAATTTAAAATTTGAAATTGTCTCACTTAATAGAAGAATATATTGGTAAAAATAGAAAATATTATGTAAAATTAATTTAATTAACTTAAATATATTTTAATAACAACAAAGATATTAAAAAGTATTAAAATATATACATTTAAAATTTTTAATTTTAAAATGTCAAAAATTATTTTAATTTAAAAAAATTAATTTTAAAGATGATTTACAAATATTTTATTATATATAATATTACTTAAATAAATTTAATTATTAATTATAAAATATAAATTATTCTATATTATTTCTCAATAATAATTTAATAAAACAAAAAATAATTTATTTACATAAAATTTAATAATGTCAATACATATTAAAAAGAATTTAATAAATAATCCAAAAGTATTTAATAAATATATTTTTGTAGTTAAGAATTCAAAATTTAATTGCAAATTAAAATTTTTAAAATATATAATATCCAAATTAAATTTCAAGAATAAAAATTACAAATATTTTAAAGTATTAAAATTTTATTTAACTATATTATTTACTCATTTTAGTGACATTTTTTATTTCATCTAATTAACGCATTTAAAATTTTTAATTTTAGAAATATCAAAAATTATTTTAATTAATAAAAAAAATATTAAAATGATTTAAAAATATTTTATTATGTTAATATTAATTAAATAAATTTAATTATTAATTACAAAGAACAAAATAGTTAAAAAATTCTATATTATTGTTCAATAATATTTTTGAAAGATAAAAATATTTATTAAAATAAAATTCAATAATGCCAATATATATTAAAAAGTATTTAACATATATGTTGTTGTAATTAAGAATTAAAAAATTTAACACAAATTAAAATTTTGTAAAAATTTGACATCTAAATTAAATTTAAGGAATAAAATTATAAATATTTTAAAATATTGAAATTTTATTTAGCTATTTTGTTTAATCATTTGAGTAACATTCTTTTATTTCATGCAATGAAAATTAATTTTTTTTAAAAAAATATTTTTTATTTTCTAAAATAAATAATTTGAAAACAAATTAAGACCTCATAATAAATAAACATAAATTAAAATAAGTTAAAGTATGTGAGATTTATTTAATGGGTAAGTTGGTGAAGCATTTAAATTGGAAAATCAATGTAAAATAAAAAAGTGGTATTTTAGGTCTAGTTGGAATTCAAAGAGGAGACTGTAATAAGCTCTATGTAAGCTATAAAAAAAAGCTCATCCTATCAACTTAATTAAAAACTACTTTTTATCAAACTTTATTTTATAAAATTAAGTTGCTTTTTTTTTAAAGAGCTTTTTCTGAAAAGTATTTGGCCCAACTTCTTTAAGAATAAGCTCAAAAAAAGCTAGGCGAAGCAAAACTTTGAGTCAATAATGATGATCAAGAGACATGTCTAGTAAGGTGAAGTTGAGTACCTAAGAAGATACTCTAATTCCCAAGTCAATGTGTGAATCAATAGAGTAAGCAATGCATGCAAATCATGCATATAGTGACCTACTGGTGCCATATTTATAGGGCTCAAATGCAAGTAAGCCATACTCATGACATCCAAGCACAATCATAAATAATCCCTATAATATGTAGGTTCCTGTAATTGTTGAATAATCTAGAATCTCTAAAATAGAAGGTGTGAGTTAGTATTAGGAATCCTCTAGTAGGAGTGTTCATGATTTGTCCCATCTTGCTAACCTAACTTGATTCGAAGGAACTTTTGACAGGTTCCAGTTTGTTAAATTAGACCTAATGTATTTTGAGGATGAGTTCAGATTATATTTTGGGTTACGGGTCCAATGTCATATATTCTTTTAAAAAAATATAATTCTTCAAACAATTATGTATTAATAATACAACTTATTGACTTAATAAATAATATTTTGTCTAACATGATATTATATTTATGTTGACATTATTTATCTTAAAATATATATTATAAAATATACTTTAATTGCAGTTGCATATCTTTTTAATTCCATAATTTAACTATTTATAATATTAAAATTAATATATTATGTCAACAAGTTGGATTAGCTCAATTTTGTCTCATATATTATCTGGTTTTAACTAGGTCGAGTTTGAGTTAATAAAATTGACCTTGTCAAAATTTCAAGTTTGATAAAAACATAAGTAAACTTCTCTCAACCCGTTCAATAAACACACCTATCCTCTAGTTTAGGCGTATATAGCACCATGTGGTGCATGCTTGTTAACGTATGGGCCATTTGCCCAGAGCAATGTTGGACAGCTTGGACATTCTGAATGTATATTGGATTAGGCCTTAATAAGTCGATCTGAAACAACGTATATATGTTCATGAGATGAGAATAAAGCTGGTGAATTTAGATACGAGTTCTTATAATTTTGAGCAAGTTATATACGAAAATATAGTAGTATAAGTTCTAAGAAGAGATTCTACGAGACTTCTAGTGACTCCAATTTTTTAAGTTATTTCATTTAAGTAAAATACTATCCTTAAATTTGCTAGACTAAATGATAATTGAAATTTGTGCACTAATCACATCCTTAAATTAAGCTGTGACAAAATAAACATTGCAAGTTAATTTATAAATTAACAATACAAGTATCATCAAGTTTTTTAATTTGATTTGTTTTATTTAAAAAAAAATAAAAACTATCAATGTTTTGAGATCTATGTTTTTAGCATATAAATGCAAGCTAAAATAACTCAAATATAGGCTTGTGCATCTTTCATGAATGATTTGAGATGGCCCATAATATACTGCATAGAAATGTCAGAAACAAACTTATGACCAAAATTTGAGTAGAAAGTTTTAATGTTAAATGTGATATTTTAGGGCATAAAATAAATAAGAGTAAATTATATTGACACTCTTTGAAATTGTTTTAGATTACATATATTTTTCTTGCTTTTTTAACGTTTACAACAACATTCTTTATAGGAATACATGACGTAATATTTTTCAAATAATTAAGGAGGTTAATATAATATATAAGAGGTGTCAGTGTAATATTTTTCAAACAATTAAGAAGTTAGTATAGGGATAGAAAAATGAAAGATATTGTGTGTAATTTGAAAAAAAAAAAAACTGAAGAAGTGTTGGTGTAATTTGCTCAATAGATAAATTACTTGAGAGGATGACACATATATTGAACTGACCAAGCTTGGCATTTATTGTATAGCCATGATGTATAAGCAAAAAGCTTATATATAACTTATATATATACACTGAGAATTTTGTGACATGTGTCCCAATTTCTGTGTAAGCTAGGATATCATTTTCTGTGAAAAGGTATCCCTATCTCTATTCCTCTAGCATTTCTCTTCCTCTACAATTGAGAAGAAATTGACTGGAGTCAACATGGAAAAAGCAAGAAGGAAGGTTCCACCTGGACGATCTTCCTGCTCAAAAATTTGATTCGGTGTAACTTTTCATTACACCATATTAGCTGTTCTTTTCTCAATTTGGACATGTTCACCACCCTTGAAATCAATCTCAACCCCACCTGAGCAACCAATTGCTCATGATCAAGTTGATCTTCATGGTGCTTTTGGAACTTCTTCACTATGCAATTCCCGGTTCTCACTATGTCCTTGAGCTTCCTCTCCTTCTGCAACATGAAACCCAAGATTGTAAGCAATTGAGAGCATTTTGATTAAATCCTAACCTTGGAAAAAGTTAGGCTTATTTACTTTTGTTTTCATTTCCTATTTTAATTATAAAATCGTCATCTTGTTTTTAACCTCTTTTTTATTTTCAAAGATTTGTACAAAAATAATGAAAATAATTTTTTTTTGTTTTCTCTATTTCTTTTACAAATTTTTAAAAACAGTAAACAAATTAAAAATAAGGTGACAATTTTATAATTAAAAAATAAAAATAAAAAATGAAAATAGAAGTAAACAGGCCTTAGTTCTTAAGATTAATCTTTTTTCACTTTCTTTTCTATTAAGGTTAAGGACTAGCACTGATGATGTTATCTCAGCAACTAAAATAAAAATTGAATAAAGTTAAGGACTAAAATAACTAAAGTATATAGTGTTAAGGACTAAAATGAGGGTTAGTCACTAAAGAACGTACTTTCTGTAGTTGTGTTTTAATGTCCACCATAAGACCAGAAATCAGAGTGTCTTTAACATCAGTCCTGTGGTGCTGAGAAGCTTTAAGGATCACATTTCCATAACCTTTATCTGCTCGGACAAATTCCCAGAACACCCGCATTGATTCCTTGATGATCTCTGCTAACCTTCCACTTGCAATAACATCCTCCTCCTCATCTTCTTTATTATCATCTGCAAAACATTAATCACAACAAAAAATAAGCACCTCAGTAGAGGTGACAGTGTGTGAAAGAACTGAATTATGGTTCGTTTTGTTCACCTTTAATGCCTGGAACTTGGAGCAAGTTGCGAATCACACAGCGGTTCTTGACATAGTTCTGTAGCCTAGGGCCTTGAAATGGTTCATTCTCTATGAATCTCTGAACCAGGACTTGAAAAAGTTGAAACTCACCAGCAACATGGTTGTACCTATGAGACCCTTGTGAATCATGTTGTTGTAACTCAAGGGCTTTTTTGTGTTGCCAACACAGGATTTCCCAAGAGAGGCAAACCTGCCCAACATATACCAATTCCAAATCTCTATGCAGTTCATGAACAAACTTCATCAATGGGTCAGATGAGTTCTTTGATGCTTTGCGTGGCCACAAGTTCTGAGTGATCACAGGCTTTGCACCTGGGATGGTGGATTTTGGTAATGAAACTAATTTGAGAGGGTCTTTTAGTTGAAGAAGACCTGCAGTTGACGACAAAGAAAATGATTTAGTCATAAACAAACATAATCATTGCTAAATAAACAAGTTTTCTTTGCTTAGAGTATAATATTAGAAACCATTAATTAAACCGAAGTTTTAAACATTAAAAGTAATATGGAAGGTTCCTTTAACTTTATTGAATGCTTTGTACAATAGAACGAGGAGAGTCAATTTCATTCGCTGATATTTTAATGTATAAAACAGACCTATGGAAAGTAGGAAAAGATTGGTCGAGAATGAAATTGAAATTTATGATGCAGACTTGTCACTATCTTTGGCTTCATTATTGGAAAAATAAACAAGGCATGAATAGCTTTATGCGCACATAATTAGCAAAAGATGACGGGCGTAAGATATGTAATGGCCCACCGTGTCATGATCGTATCCAAGAGCGTTCTTAAAAAAAATTCCTCCAGTTGATTGAATATGACAAAATTCATCAAAAAAAAAAAAAGATTATAAATCATAAAAATATTATGAAATTAGACCCGGACTAACTTCAATCTGCAGCTTTAGAAATGTGAAAAATAGAACTTCTAATCGAGCATAAGGGATCGGTATGGTGAAGATCGCAGACTCAAGACTTTATGTTTTGATCTTTAAGCAACATGCTGAAAATTTTACCAAAAACATGAAATTGTTCAAGTCTGAAAGGTTCACAGCAAGAGTTTAACATAGAAGTTAATTTAATTCCAAAAAAAAACAACAGAAACATAGAAGTTAATTTAGTTCTCACCTAATGCATGCATGGTCTGGTAATTCAAGATATCAAGTTTCTTCATTTTCTCTGCATAGCTCTTGTAAACTTTTTCAATTTCATCAATTTGATCCTTGTATTCAAGCTTCTCTTCAATTTCCAGTGGCTTTTGATCCTCAACCGCTCTTGGGGACACTCTTTCCTTCTCCACCACCTCTTCCTCTGCCTCCTCCTCCTCCTCCTCCTCCTCTTCTAAAATTGTGGCAAGTCCTCCTTGCCTAGAATTTTTCAATTCCAATTTCAGCTGCTCCACCAAATCATCATGCTCCCATTCAAAGTCACCCTCATCAGATTCTGATTCACTCAATTCATCTTCCCACCTAGTTTCTTCTCTTTTCTCCAAGCCATTCCTGCAATCCTCTTCTCCATTTTGTAAACCTTCTTTTTGATCTTTTACCACAGCTTTTGCAGATTCTTTACCACCAAAGCCATGTGCATTGAAGTACTTCAAACCCTTCATGCAGGGTTCCATTTCCACATACCCATCTTCAGAAAAAATGCCATGAGCACTAAATTCTGAAACCTTTCCATCACATGAAGATTGCTTCTCCTCCACTTCTTCTGTTCTTTCCTCTCTCATCATCAGCTTTAGAATCTCGGATTCAAATCCTTCACCACCATTTTTACCACCCAAAAACTGGTATACAATTGAATCATCCATTTTGTTGCTGTTGCCCCAGATTAGACCACTTGAGCTAGATGACTCCGACTCTGAATCAGATGTCAGTGAGTTTTCATTGTAAAGAAAATAATCTTCATCAGATGAATCGGTTCCACCAAACACCTCACTCTCAAAGTATGGAATATGGGCAGAGGGGGTGAAACCTGTTCTGGAACAGAGTCCTCTGTTTGTGCTTGGGCTACAGGGTCTCTCTCTGAACCAAACTCTGAAAATTCCTTGTCGGCAATAATTTCAGTGCTGGCATATGCATTCTCAGAAACAGATGAAGCATCTGGACTCATGTAAAATTCTCGAAAACTGAACCTCAATGTTGTTGGTTCTTCCATGAACCCACTTATATCTTTTCCTGAAGAGTACTCACACTTACTTGTGGATGTTACAGAGTCAGTCTCCACAAAAACAGGCCCATCCGTTTCTTCTTCTTTTTCTTCTCTCTCCATGTCATCCATATGAACATTAGACCCTTCTTCATTGAAAATAAGGCCCTCATTTTCATCTATTTTCTCACCATCCTCATTCACAGTTTCACTAGACACATTCTCCATTAAAACACCACTCCCTGTTTCATTTTCATCAATTTTCTTAAATTCTTCACGACCAACATAGTCAATCTCTGCAGAAACAGGTTCTTCTATTTCCTCTTCTCTCTTCATCCCTTCATGATGGAGATCGGAGTCATTCTCTGTGAAAACAGAGCTCTCTGTTTCATCTTCATCAATTTTTTTACCATCTTGATGAACATCTGAGTCAGTCTCCATGAAAACAAACTCGTCTGTTTCTCTTATTGTTTCCTCATCATCTTCATGAATAACAGAGTTGTTAGAGTCACTCTTCATAAAAGCAGATCCATCTTCTTTTGTTCCTCTACTCATACAATCTTCATGAATATCAGACTCAATCTCTTTTGAAACAGAGCCCTCTGCGGGCATCTCTGTTTTCACCCCATCTTCCTGAACATCACAGTGGGTGTCCATAAAAACAGAGCACTCTGTTTCTCCATCTCTTTTCTCACTTTCAGAAGCAATCTCCATGAAAAAAGCAGGGCACTCTGTTTCTCCATCTCTTTTATCACTCTCAGGAGCAACCTCCATCAAAGAAACAGAGCTCTCTGTTTCTCTCTCTGTCTCTTCATGAAAATCTTCACTCCAAAACAGAAAGCTAGCCAGCTCCTCTTGGAACCCATCAATCTCAGAACCACAAACCCAGTTCCTCTCAACGTGTGGTAGTTTCTGAACAATGACCTCATCTTTTTCATCTCCTAAATGAAGAAACCTGAATCCAAAAAAAAAAAAAAAACTACTCATTCTCATGCACTCATATCATATAAACACTTCAAAGTCGCAACAAAAGTTAACCAAACCTTAAGATATATCTGAGCACCAATCCAAATGCATAGAGCACATAGTTGCAAACGAACACCCGCAGAGAACCAAAGGCCCACAACATGTTCGCACAAACAAGATCATTCACAACTCGTAGCTTGATGGAATCAACGTGTGTTTTAATCACAAAGAGGCTCTTACTAATAGTACCCATCCAATCCAAATCAACATTGGGAAATGAAAGGCCTTGTTTTCATGTCCACCAAAATTCCAAACCAAATTAGAAGGCAGAGAAGACTTTGGTCATGGAAATTTTTCCGTGTCAAACATTCATCGTGGGACAGTGGACTCTTCCCACTTGCGGGCAGCGAAATCAGTGGCAGAATGAGACCTGGGCATGATGATTTATTTTTGGACCAAAGAGCGAGATTGTGGGAGAAGATTGTGCACAACTGTACAACAAATCAACGTGCGAGTTTTTCGAATGCACTTGACTTGGGTTTCGTAGCATTAGCAGTTAAAGTAGTTTCCTTAACAGTTAGTTATGTGTTTTTTTTTTTTTTTTGTGGTGGTACGTGCTATTCTGCTTGACACGTGTGAGAGAGTTGAAGCGGACTCACCACTTGCCCTTAAGGCGATTTTTTTTCCGTATTTGTTCACTAACTTGGAATTAGTGGGTGGTGTTTGGATTCCGTGGGTCAGTGTCTTGCATGTTTAGCAACAATGAAAGTTTTTTCTCTTTGGGTTGGCAGGGATGAGAAGACTCAGGGTTTTTTTTTTTTATTTGTTTGTTTTAAATCTATGTACACAATCTGCTCCCACTGCCACTGATTTGTGGCCGAGAAACCAAACCCACCTGCTAGGAGAAAAAAAAGGAATGATGAATCAGTGTAAGAAGAAAGATCTTAATATTTGCACTATTAATACATATATTTATCTAAATGAAACGTAAACTTTTAAATTTGCTCATTGTTTAAAAATGATTTGATAAATGAATCCACAATGTGAATGCAAATAATATATTTGTGTTTAGGTGTGTATTTGTTAAGGGCAAAACATGAACGACTACAATGTACCATATTCATGATCATGAATTCAATGACTTTATAGTGTGTTTGGACTTTGGATTCTCATCAACAACACAGCTCTCACATAAAATTCACCTCAAAACAACAAAAGGACGTAGAAGCTGTTTTCATTAGCTTCACTCTGACGCATGTCATCTATCCTCTAACGTGTAACCAAACAGGCCGTAACTAGAATTCTGACAGTAGGAAGATTCAATGTCTAGCAGCGTGTCTACAAATGTAAACTTCGTCAACAAAGACGAGGGCATGTTGTTTTGTTTTTTATATAAACCAAGTTACCAAGATTTCAGAAAATAAGACATAGTAAGGGTATTTTTATTTTTAGGCGTATAAATGCAATACTTTTCTTATTTACTAAAGGGGAAAATCAGTTCCCTATGGTTAATTTTGGGCAAGTACATCTTTGTCAATTTCTTACCATTAACTGCAGGCAAAGGGCTATTTCGTTTTGAATGTGACTCTGCACTGGTTAATTAATAAGTAGTTGTTTGTGGCGTCACGAAGGAAGATGGCACACAACAACTTTCTGAAAAGCTTATACCACCTGCATGTAATATACACTTCAACTACGCTCTCTCTCTTTTTCTAATGTTTTATCGGGAAGGAAAACTTTAAATAAGGGGTTCTTAATTGTAGATTCTTCTTGATGTGAATACGGTGATAGAAACGGAGCCACTTGGAATTTTTTTAGGGTTATTTAGTCAATTTATGGCATAATTCATGCTAAGTGCAAGCCGACTTCCGTCATCTTCTCCTCTTTGGACGGTATTTTTTGGCAGGTGGTGCGTGTCATTTTCAGTACATCAAAACTACATAAGTGGCTTAAGAATCATTTAAGTTATGAAAAACATGAGTTAGTTGTAAGCAAGCATATTATGACAGAGGAAAATATCAAAGTACAAGGGGAAATGAATAAGCTAACTGATTTAGAATTTAAATTTAATTTGTTATTAGCAAAAACTTTTTTACTAACTTGAATTGTACGTTTCACATGCCCATTAAAATCCTTATCTACCAATTTAATCACTCCGTACTTTTTCTTACCTTATGATGAGAGTAGACTCCCATATATATTTTTTGTCAATAAACGTAAAATAACTTTGTTCAATAATCTCAAAAAGATTTTCATTTTCACGCCCAACCATCCACCTTAAGTAACCACCCCAGATCCCTATACCAATATAAAAAATTTAGAACACATCTTTGTTGATCTATTAAAATTGAATTTGTAATAAACTCGACTTTATTATTGTTCATAAAACATTATTCTTTGGTTCAAAGAGATGTAAGATTTTGAACTATCAAAACTGGCTAACTAATGCTGCCGACTCCACTCATAACCCTGGCCTAATAAACCGAGATCCCAACGTGTTTTTAGGGACGTTTCATGGCTCACATGAGACAAGAAGTCAATGGAAGAACTTTAGCTGCACTTCCATACAACGACAGGGTTTGGCTGAATACACTTTAAAAAGGAAAAATAGTTGCAATTAGATGACTTTTTCTTTTTCTTTTCACATGTCTTCTACAGCTTTAAATTGGAAAGAAAAAGGTTTCTCAACTCAGCAGGAATGGGTTGACATGTAAAGCACGCAGATAGCAATTCAATTCATGAGGTCTTGTTCTTAACACGCGTAAAGAAAAATAAAAGAGTAGCTTCAATTCAGGCAGATAGTTATTCACTTTAGTTTTTTTTTTTTTTTTTGAAATAAAGTAAAAGATAGAAAATAAATTTTTATATAATCACAGACTTAAGTGAAAATTTTATAAAGTTCAAAACTAAAAGTAGCTTAGGCTTATAAGTTATAATCTCACTAAATATAACAGGGTTTACTCAAAAACAAAGAAGACCCCTTGGTTCAAAGACTTCATATACGGAAACGGTGTGGTATATCTAAACAAAGATTAAGGAAGCATATGCTATGGGCCCAGAACCTCTTTATGGGCTAAACATAAAGCATGTCCAAAACGTTGAATTCCGAATCTGTTTAAACATAAGTATTAATGAGAGGAGTACTGTTTCAGGCTGACCCAAAAGTAAGAGTAACAGGTGATTTCGAATGGAGACATTCTCATATGGACAATAGTGTATGATTCTAATGTATCTTATACAAGCTGTTGGCTCAGTAATCAGTTTTACGGTGACCAAAACCAACAAGTGTGTATGTGTGGAAAGATAATCTTGCTTCCTACACATTCCAGTGAAGTGTGTGATCTCTGAGTTGCATGACTTTTATTTTAGTTTGCTGGTTGGGCTTGGGCTGTGTTGACCTGAAAGTCGGTACGGTTATTGTCAATGGCTGTTCTATTATGAAAGTGAAGCTGCAAGAATAGAAGGGCAATATGTAATAGAAAATGAATTAAGGAAAATGTTCTAATGTACACTCCATTTTTTGAGTGTATGAGTGGAAGAAAGAAAGAGATATAGAGAAAAAAAAAAGAGAAAAAAAACTGATAAATATAATAAATGATGTGATAAAAAAAATGAAAAGAGAAATAAAAAGAAAAATAAGATGGAAATAAAATAGAAGAGAAACTAAGTATATATTACTTCATTTTCATATCTTTAGATATTTAAGGTTAGTGCATATAGATTAAGAAATATTTAATAGAAGTAAAATATTATTACATTTGGACTAAAATGTCATTATTTAATACCTTAATCATTGATACTTGTACTACTAGTACTTGGAGTATTACATAAGGATAGAGAAAACAAAAACATTAATTAGATTCTAAAATTCTAAAACATCAATTGTTTTAAGATAAAAGAAGAAGGCTAAAACATCTAAAGATACTGGAAGGAAGTAGTAAATATAATCACTCATGAATTAAGGAGTTTAATTTCGAAACACTAATTTACACTCTTAACCAATTGGATGAATGTGCATGTCACCAGTACAAATATATTGAATCTTTGAAAAGGTTTTGAGTTGCATATAATTTTTTATCAACGATAAGGCTTTAAACGTAATGAGAGAATCACACTGTGTAAATGTGTAAGTTATAGGTTTTTTCTGCAGTAGTGTTTGTTTTTTAGGTCATCGTGTTATAGGTGTGAAGTATCTATCAACTTTGTCAATGATTAATTTTTGCTAAGGAACTTAATTGACCACCTTTAGTGGGTTTTTCCTTCCAACTACTTTTTTTTTCTATCTACAAGGTTCGAACTCGAAACCTTATTTAAGATATTCAAGCCCAGTTTTACTCAGACCAATGACATGTTGGTTTCTGCAGTAGTTTTATTATAATTTTTTCTAGCTAGACACCAAATAAATCAATTCAAACTCATTAGGGTCGATCTAGTGGTAGGAAATTTGGGTAGTTTACACAAGGTCTTAAGTTTAAACCTCGTTGTCGTTATTGTACACACACACAAAAATTGTAATTTGCATGTCTCAATAAGTGAGCATTTACTGTGTTATCACTTATTGATAAAAAATAATAAATTAATTCAAACATAATAAAAGAGTTTCATATCATTTGAGCTTGGTTAGAACCTTTACTGTTGCTTGCAACTCATTTTAGAAAGCAATTTTTATATTTAAAAAATATTTAATGGTTAATTAGAAATTTAAATAAGTGTGTAAGTGACAATAAACTATGTTTCACCAACTATTTAATAAAAGGTATTTTAGAGAAATAATAAAAATTACGCCATAAGAAAAGTGACAATAGACAAGAAAATTAACATTAAACAGTTTGAATTTATAAAAAATATGAAAAAGGGCAGAAAAATAAAATATTTTATTTTCTACAAATAAAGATCAGTTAAATTGAGAGGATGGAATAGTTATTGACAAAAGGCCCCGATAGTGTTTTGAATTGAGAGTTGAAGAAACACACGCACATATTCTTGTTTTAATAGTTTATTAAAAAATGCCTTGAAAAATTGAAATGAGAGTATATTTTATTTAATTAAAAGGTAGATATGCTGAGTTTGAATATTATTAAGCATGGATATTTTTTTTATGGTTACATTTATTCAAAACAGAAACATCTATTATTTTAGTAAAAAAATTTATACACAAATTTTGAATTCAATTTTTTCTTTAAAGGAGAATCAAACATGCATTAAGTAAACGAACTACTTGTAAGGTTTATGGGTATTAAAATTGTTATTAAATACTCATTAAAATTGTTAATTCTCATAACAATTTTAATATGAGTATTAAAATTATTATATACTCAAGTATGGGTTTCTCTTTACTTAAATTTGCCCATTGTCATCCCTAATAATATATAAAGAAAAAAAATTAAAGAATTAATGGTCATATCTAAGAAAGGGTCAGGATCAATTTTTATTTTTTTTGTGCATGGTAGGATTAAATCTAAATGTATGTGTGCTCGCTGTTTTGATTATTTTTCATGTGTTTAATTACTTTGGAATCTAAAATGCTTAAATCAAACAAACTGGACTAAATTAATAGAAGTAATAATTTGTTGGACAGTTCTTTACTCTAAACATTGTATTAATATTTATCATTTTTTTTATCTCTCTTTATATCACATCATTTCAGCATGTATCATACTTATATTTCTTTCTTTTCTCTCCCTTTCTCTCACTAGATGTTATTTAAAGTGGAGGTCACTAATCATTTTTGAATTAATATCCCTGTATTCTATATGTTTTTTAAAAGTTTGATACAACTAATAATCATTGAATGATTGCTCTTTAACAAAATAAAATGAATTAAATAATTGTCTTATTCCATGCCAGTTTCACGTTGGAAATAAGACAAATCACATTCTTAAACAAATTACAATTTGAAACACTAAGAATCATTTCATTTTATTTAATTTTATTCTTATTTCTACTTGCATTGTAATTAAAAAAAAAGTCCCGTTTGTACCTCCAGGAAACAGACTTTGCATTATTGCTTCACGAGGCCGGCCCACACAAATGATGTGCTCCTCATCTTCAAGCCAATCAATTTGTACTATGTATTAACATTGCACTATTCATACTATTTGAAAGAGATCATAGGACTAGGGATGTCAAAAATACCCGTACCCGTGGATATTTGCGGATAAAATCTGTCACGGATAGAAAATGGATACTTTAAATGGATACCCGCGGATATTCTAAACGGGTATACCCGCTACCCGTTTATTAACGGGGCAGGTACGGATATCATAGTATCCATACCCGCGGATACCCGCTACCCGCAATTATATATTTACTTAAATACCCTTACATATTAATATAGATAAAATTACATAAATTTATTCAAAATTTTCAAAAAAATTGTTAATTACGAGAGAAATCTTATACAATTATATTACAAGAGAAAAAGAACATAAATTTGTGAGCATTTAAACTATATTATTTTTAGAAAAATTGTTAGAATAATTAAAATTTATGTTTAAAGTGATTATTTTAAATTATAACTCTTTAATTTATAAATTTAAATTTATAAATTCAAAGTGAAATTTGCAACACTTTATAATTATCCACAACACATAAAATAAATTTGTTATTATTATTATTAATTTTTTTTTAAAAATACCTGCAGATATCCACGGATACCCGCGGATATTAAAAATATCCGCGGGTATCCGCTTAACGGATACCCGCGCGGGTAATGGGGCGGGTACGGGTATAAGTTTTAACAGGCAGGGCAGGTAGCGGGTAGCTACTACCCGTACCCATCCCGCCCCATTTACATCCCTACATAGGACTATGATTATTGAATCTCAATCGAAAATAAAATCTCCCTTTCTCCACATAAAAATTATTTTTGTTCCTCAGAACAACTAATTACTTAAATTCGCTAAAAGAGAGTGAATAGTTAAATATTTAATTATATAAAAAAGTAACAGATTAAAACACATGAAAAACTTGAATTTAAAGTTACCTATATATATATGGCCAAAATCTGAGAAGTTTACCAGCCAGAGTTCAAGCAGATATCTGGCACAAAATTTTTCAGTTCTCTTCCTTGCATGAGTGATCATGTGGACTGAACCGCAAAAATGTAAGAGTCTGCCAATTCCAAAACTCACCAGCTATACATAGGAATCTAGAGACTAAAAAAAAATCTTCAAGTGCGAAGGGGAAAAGTGTACTATAGAATAATGTGATGGCACCAACCGAGATCAAGAATCATTTAGCATCATGGCTTGTGTTTGAGGCATGAATGGGAATCATGAGATGATACTGATTCATCAGAGAAACTTGGAATACCATGAGTAAGGTGGGCTCTTCTGTGCTATTAAGTATTAGCCGAATGAGAGGTGTTTAAGTTGGAGCGGATTCTTGGATGTGGAGTTTGAAATGATTGCACATGGTATAGAAAGATAGAGTGGACCCCCATGGGAAGACCACGAGTGAAACGATGTAGTGTTGATTGTCTGAGTAAAAAAATAAAAATTTGTCATCGTAAATTGAACAAAAAAAACTGTAATATTTTTTTCACTCTAATGCAATTAGTTCATAAGTGAGTGCTTGGTCAAATTTCGTAACAAAAGAAAGGAAAAGGATTCATTAACTTTTGAATTTCTATTGACAAAAGGGATCAAATTAAAATAGACATTACTATTTTCTGTATGAATCTTCTTGGGTCGCAACTAGCGTCAATTAACATATCCATGAGCTTTTCACGAGTAAATGGACCCCTTGCCCAAATCCTGTACAAGCATTTATTGAGCAGCAAATTAGTGCAATGATTTTTGTTTATTTTTTTATTTTACAACCACAATGCTTTTATGACATTACATTGATCAAAAGGGTGTATTACTCTGTCGCGATCAAACGCCAACCCATCTATAAGGACTAAGTGCTTTTGCAACATATCCAGGCCATGATCTTGAATATAGGGTTGGATCGAGAAGGTAAACGTTAGCCTTTTGAAATGTGGTTCGATTGGGCCTATTAGGTTTCAGTTTAGTCTTGGGACCAGTGCTTTCAATGATCACTGGCCCAGAAAGAAGGTACCGATGTTGAAGCATTTAATGTTTTCTGTTGTAGTTGTTTTTTATTCTGTTAATGAATCTCTAGTTGATAGAATAATGTGTCGATGGGTATTAGTGGTTGAAGTATTCCACAACTGCTCACCACGTAAGGACATGTAAAATGTGGAGTTAGTATTGCACTGTTGTTTTTCAGTTCTTTGTAAAGGCTTGTATAAAATTGTATGTTTGTTATTCAATAAAGCGTGCTTCAATCTCCTAGAAATAAAGCGTGTTCAACTTGTGTTTTTAAGAAAAGTGACCTATGTTTTTAACAAAGTGATTGAGAGAGTTAGAAAACAGTAAAATTCTTACTAGAGAGAGAAAGACCTAGCAAAGCAACAGCTTTATTCAACTAGTAATTCCTAAGTTTGATAGTCATTATGATTGTTAGGCCGTGCTTATGGAAAATCTCCTCCGATATTGCAGTTTAGTGGAAAAAGGGATTCCTACAATAGTAGAAGGAGTAGAGCCAACTGAGTACAATAGAGGATCAGCAAAAAAAGTAGGCTAAAGGATTTAAAGGTGAAAAGATATCTATTTCAAGCAATAGATAGAACTATCATGAAGACCATTCTCAACAAGGAGACGACAAAAAACATATGGAACTCAGACAAAAATATCAAGGATCTTCTAAGGATAAACATGCTCAACTGCAAACTCTTCAAAGAGAGTTTGAGATCCTTAGAATGAAGAAAGGAGAAACTGTTGATGAGTATTTTGCAAGGACACTCATTGTTTCAAACAAGATAAAGGCACGTGGTTAGAAGATGGAGCAGATTGTGATTGTTGAAAAAATTCTAAGATCAATGACTCCAAGGTTCGATTGTGTAGTGTATTCAACTAAAGACTCGAATAATATAGCTACCTTAACTATTGATGAGACTCAGAGCAGTCTGCTGCTACACGAATAAAGAATGCAAGGAATAGAGAGGATGAACATACCTTGAAAGTCACTAATGTAGAAAGTAGAGAGGATTGAAGGATTGAAAAGGACGTGGAAGTTTCAAAGGAAGGAGATGTGACAAAGGCAAGCAACCTTTCAACTAAGCTCATGTGGAATGCTATAAGTGTCACAAATTAGGACATTTTAAATATGAATGCCCTAGTTGGGAAGAAAGGTGCTAATTAGCAAACATAGATAAGGAGGAATGGTCAATTTAACTTCAGCAATTATGCGTGGTCATCCCTAACTTAATTTGTGATTGGTTGACAGTGTAAAATTGTTTTACACTGTCGGTACATAGATTTTAAACTCTTTGTATATGAGAAAATGGTACATACATTGATAGTGTAAAGATTTTATGATGTCAACCAATCAAAGATTGCCATGCATGATCATCTTACTGACTTTACAATAACGAACTTAAAAGTCATCCCTAACATGATTTGTAATTGGTTGAAGTGTAAAAATTGTTTTACGTAATCGGTGCATAGATTTTAAACTTTTTGTATATATTATTTTTGTGAGTATAGTTTTCTTTTAACTTACACCCCTGACTGAAATGATAGCAGTACCTTGGCATCCTTTTCATTCTATCTTATTATAAACTGTTTAGACACCACTATTTAGCAGCATCAATCAGCAAAAGGCAAAACAACATTTTACAGTGAATCACTACACATTTAATTTGCTTCTTACTGGATTCCAATTTAAAGGCCAACACTTCCACACTTTCAAGGAGTGATAAAGATGTTATTGCAGGATTTTCAGCTAAATGGGCTCACCACACAAAACATAAAAATGAACAATTCAATGATTAAAACTACCATGCATTTAACTAACAACAATGGAAAAAATTAGACAGAAACAGAGGAACTGACAGAACTCCCATGGTGAGACTTGGCTTGGTGTAAGTAAAGGAAACAAATGGCTATGGAATATGTAGAGCCAACAGCAAATGTAGAAGCAGCTTAAAATGTGATCTGAGACAGGAAAAAATTTAGAACTACACATTGATACTTCCGTCACATCATGATCCATTCAAGGTTTTAACTTGCAGTCATGGTCATGATTTCATCACGATCCTTGACATTACAAGAAATTGCAGGTAAATGTGGTACATGCGGCTGCAATTGCAGTTGTGGTGTATTTGCAGAGAGCCTTAAAACCTTGTCGGTGTGGCCAAAATTGTGGTGGCAGACCATTTTTTAAAACCCTCCGGTCATAGTCTTCAAAGTGTGGTACCATGAAATAGTTTCAAAATTGTCTTTCATCGTCAGAAATAAAGTCAATCCATGCTTCATTGTCTACCATTTAAAACTCGGGCTCTGTAAATTGAATATCTGCCAAGTTTGTTTTATGTTCCTGTACATGCACTCCGATCCATTCAATGTCTGTTATTCCTCTACCATTTTCAAATGAAATCTCAGCACTGTGCCATTCATTCTCTATATATTTCAAATTTATTATCGCCAAATTCAAGCAGTAGGTCAGACAGAATTGTATGATTTGTCTGAATTGAATAATTAGCAGCAAATAGAGTAATCGTTGGGACCTGTTGTATGGCAGTTAAGTTCGCATCCAACTTACACTTAAGCAGCCTACCAAAAACTCCAATAACAGTTAGAGTAATAGCTGGGAACTTGTTACGAAACCAGAAACGTAGGGATGGACCCCTGCTACTGTAATTCAACCAACTTAGGATAGCTGATCCAGGGAGTTTGAACTGTGTACCCCCTGTCTTATGCAGTGTCTGTCAGTCACATTTAATTAAAAAATGTGAGTTAAGCATCGGTAAGTTATGACCATGACAATAGATTTGTCACTTTATTTTTACTTTTGCTGAAAGAATATGAGAAAAGATTCAAAACATAGATAAGATACCTGATTCAGTAACATTTCCTTAGACTTGAAAGTCAACGATGTGCAATTGATAGCAGAAAGATATTTTATGTTTGGTGGCAGGCCTGTGATTTCTCGAAGCTCCTTGCATTCATTCAACAAAATTTTTGTCAAGGAGAGACAGACAATGATGGATGATGGAAGGATTGTGATATTGCTGTAATCAAGGGACAAATCTGTCACATTGCACAAGCAAGGAAGAAGTGTAGCAAGATATTTATCTGTCACATAACAATAGTTAAAACTAGCATCCCTAACACTTGAAGACATTGTTTCTTGATCTTGACCTTCCTCATTCTGTACTTGTGCAAGCCGCTCACAATAGTTAGCTTCCAAGTTCCCAAGTTTTGGCCGCAAAAAAAGACTACCCAATAGTACACCTAGGCCATTGCATCCATTCTGATTCAGCATTCTGAGCCCAACAAGATTTCCAATTGACAAAGGCAAGCCACTTATGGAACTACCAATCAAATCAAGGTATATTATGTTTTCCATCTTCCCTAAATGTTCTGGAAAACTCATGAGACTTGCACATTTCCTAAGGAACATCCTTTCAAGAGAAGTTAAATTCATGCGACGAGGAAAAACCCTAAGACTGGTGCAATAATTAAGATTCAAACATTCAAGTTTATCGAGAAATCCAACAGAAGCATGAACTTCAACTAAATTTTTGCAATTATCAAGATGCAGTTTCTTCACATTGTGCTCCAGACAAGTCAGGCACTTATTTTAGTAATTTGCAACCACTTAACTTCATTTTCGTTAAAGATTTAAATTTCTGCAAAATGCAAAAATGACTGAGTAACTAATTTATGAATTTTCAAATGGACTTATCAGGATTCAAGACCAAATAAACATCAAGATAGTTAGCTACTATAATACCATGATCAGTTGACTCTTGAATGTAAAGAAACTCAGAGACAAGTCCAATATGACAAGTTTTTTTGCATCAAAATCAGCAGGCAGCGATGATTCAGGATATCCACACTATTTTAGAACTTTTAAACTTTTTGGTAGAGCATTAGGTCCTCTAGAAAAGTGAGCATTTTTTACCACCAGTATTTTAAGGTTTTTCGTCTTCTTCAATACATTTCCATCCCATTGCACTTCTTTATCTTTGGGCAAGTTTAGCATGATGATCTCAGTTTTATCGGATCCCTTTAAGCCAAAAGAATTAAATTAGGATAAAGTTTGTGAATTATAAAGCATATTATCTTATCACTAACAAATTTTATCAACATAAAATGCAAATGCAGAGGGTCAACAATCAGGTCTTCCACTATGCATTTGTCTAAAAAGGAAAAGTAAAGGATCAAAGAGACAAATAAGCACTCCACAATGCACATACCTTGTTCTCCTTGAAAACGCAAAGAATATCTTTAGAGAACCATAATCTACTGCGTTCACCGGGCATTTGATGGTGATTCCTGCCTCACAATTTCTCTACCCATATTGTCAATTAGATTATGCATTGTCACACGACATTGAACAATTTTTGTCAGACACTTATCAATCAACAACTGGATAACATAGTCTGGGGCAAAGCCACGACCACTATGTAGTATGTTTATGGCATCACTTAGTTCGTATCCTTTAAAGAAGCTGGCCATGTCTAAAAATATTACCTTCTCAAATTCCTTTAAGCCATCATAGCTTACTATTAGGATTTCCTGAATATTTTCATGAGCAATTCTTTCATAGGCAGCTAATGCTGACTTCCATTCCAACATCGTTGTACCAAATAAATCAGAACCTATTATTTCCAGAGATAATGGAAGGCCATTAGAATACAGTATTACTCTCTTTGAAATGTCCAGATAACTAGGATTAGCTTGTTTTCTTCTGAAATCATTCCAGCTGAACAATTCAAAGGCTTCTTTATGATTTAATCCTTCTACTTCATAGGTTCTTTCAACACCGTAAACATGCAGCAGATGTATATATCTAGTGTTTATAATAATTCTGCTGCCAGAACCAAACAAATCAAGTCCACCTGCAAGTACTTTTAATTGCTCCAATTTGTCAACATCATCCAAAATCAAAAGAATTTTCTTTTACAGAGCCTACTTTGAATTATTGGAATTCCTTTCTTTACGTTCCCCAACTAAATGTCTTTCTCCCCAACTATATCAGAAAGAAGTGTCACCTGAAGATGTACCAGCTGATGCTTCGCTGACTTTTCTCTAATGTCGGCAAGAAAAGAGAGACCTTCAAATTGATCAGCAATGAAATTGTATACTGCATATGCAAGTGTTGTTTTTCCAATTCCACCTATTCCATAAATCCTTACCATATGGACTCCATCATTTGACTCAACATCAAGAAGTGACATTACCGCCTGCACCTGACACTCTAAGCCAACAGGGTAATCAGCAACGTATAAAGGGCTACGATTGATCCTTTTAGAGACCTCTTGAATAATCTCTCGAATGAATTCATATTCATACCTGCCCAAGTGCAAGAAATTGAATGATGTCACTCATTGAATTATAATATCCTATATAAAAAAATAAAATAATATTCTAAAGTTTTTACATTCTCAATTAATCAAAAATTATCTTTCGTATGACTATTAAGATAGTTCCTATAAAAGTCAACAAATTTAACATATATGAGTAGATGACAGAGTAAAAGACCTTCACACTGTAAGTGTATGCATTATTGATTCTAAAATTTATAGGAAAAGAATGATAATCCACGTACCCTTGTTTGAAATGCCAACCAGATAGACTAGCAGCTTCTTGCAAAGGTAGCCTTCACCTTTTCAACTTGTGCTTGTCAATGATTTTCATTTCATGCTCATTTAGTGCATCAGCTTAACTTCGTTTTCGATGGCGTACATCAGATGGATCCACATGATAAAAAATAGGCCAAACCAACCTGCCCTTTTGTTTTAAGCACTCCATGATTTTCACAAGTTTTTGTAAACAAAAAGTTGATGATGCATAGTTTTCGAAAAATATCACAATGGCAATCCTAGATTCTTGAATTGTCTTCTCCCTTCCTCAGCTCTTGATCATCCATGAAGGTGTTGACTCCCTTTTGACATAGAGCATGATAAAGGTTTCCAGTAAAACCGATGCGGGTATCCTCACCCCAAAAACTGAGGAAAACATCATAAGTCCATTCATAGGCAAGGGAAGAGGAGGACGAGGGTGTTGGCTTAGCCATGGTAGGCACAGCAATGATTCTTGAGATGTTTGGGCAAGCAACAACAGGATATTTTATTTTGCCTAGTTTTCAAAGCAAGGGAGCGTAGCTTTTGAAGTAATAGAGCTGCTGGTTGAGAACAAATTAACTAACGAAAATATAAAAGAAGAACAAATAGCAAACATGTTAAACATTTTTTTATCAAAGTGCTTGTCCCTGGCTTAACAGAATATATTAGTCATTAACGAAACAAAGCATGCTCTGCATAGAGAGTACCTCCCTGAAAGAGCCTCTGATCAGGTACGTAATGCACCATGTGACATGACTACCACACAATTAACCTTTTAAAATCTACTGCTACTTGAAAAATCAATAATTTTTGCCCCTAAGAGCCAGTGGTCAAACAAATGAAAACAGGGAAATGGGAAGACAAGCGGAAACGCAAAGGGGAGACACGAAATGCTTCAACTTCTTCTGAATTTTATTTTTTTTCCGATAAACATGTTAAAAGTTAACAAGGTGCAAAAAATTTTAGTCACTGCATTGCTCGAATACTTTTTCAAACACTTTTTTTAACACTTTTTTTTTATCATTGAATACAATTTAAAAATTATAACTTTTGGTGAGTCTCACTTTTAAATTAGGAGAGAAATTTATTAAATGAAAAATGGAATCTACCAAAATTTATGAAAAAATTTTAACCAATTGTAGAGTATTAGAAAGAAAGTATTTGATAAATTATTACTAACATTTCCCTTATATAATAAAGCTAAGGAAAATACTAAACAAACATCCATCCAAAATGGGTGGATTGGGATGGAAGAAACAGATAAAATAAATAGAAAGAAAAACAAGTAAAGAGAAAGTAATACATATGACAAATAAATAATAGAGGTATTTATAATTTTATTTTATATATAAAAATATACTTTTGAATAATTATAATTATAATTTTTTAATTAAATTTAATTTTATATTTTTGTTTAAAAATCAATTATTCTAATTATACTCTTTGTTTCAATTAATTAATTTCTTCCACATTGTACATCATACTATTAATCATATAATATATTTTAAAATATTTCTAATTAAGTTTAAAATAAAATAAAATACTAAATAGATGTCATGTTTTTATTATGTTAATTAGTATGGTAATAAACTTTTAGATACTATTGTGTATTAGTATTGTCATATTAATCCATTACCAACACCTTGAAATATAATGTTAAAATAATAAAATAAATAACGTAAATAGTATAATAACCAAAATAAATAGTATAATATAAAAAATCTAAAATATAATAGTAAAATAAAATAAGGATAGTGTTCAGCTGATGAGTCACAATATCAGATATTTAGATTGGTGAAGGAAGAGAAACTAGAAAAGAAAAATAAAAATCTACCTTATGTAAAATAAAAGGTAAAAATAAATTTAATAAATGTTTTAAGGGTTAAAAAATAATAAAATATAAGAAGATAGAAGGTAAAAGTTAAAATGGTATTGAAGTTACGTCTCACAAAATACAAGCTGCAACACCCATATTATATAAGATTTTATTTATTTATAAAATTTTATTTAAATCATATTTAATAACTACACCGATTTATATCTTCATTCGGATACTAGGGGCCTGTTTGATGGTCAACATAAAATATGATATGATAGGATATGACAGCAGGATAAAAACATGATATGATAAGAGCAGAATAAGCTATAATCTTATATAATATTTGGTGCATACTAGATAACAAACTAGATAATGATAGGATAAAATATAAAACATGTTCAAATGACAAAATTATTATTTTGTTAAAATTACATATAATTTTATAGAAAGTAACTTTAATTTAATTTTAATTTAACGAAAAAAAATATAATTCTAACTAAAGTATATAAATTATTTTTTTATTATGTAGTTACTTTTCTTAAATTATAAAACTATATATAATTTTTAAAATTATAATTATTATTCAAATATTTTTCTTTAACATATTTAAATATTATTTATTTATTTTTAATATTTTAATTAATAATAAACTTTAATTTATATGTCAAATTATTATAAATATTATATATAACATATCCTATGTAGTAACTATATCTTAATTTATATAATATTACTATATATTATATATATTTTTGTTATTATATATATATATATATATATATATTATATAAATCTTATATCTATTTTTTCATAAAATAATATTATCTATGTTTATCTCTAATTATATACAATATTTGTTATCATATACCTATCTATCTATATCTATAATTATTTGTATAGTTAAAATATTATAACAAATATTGTATATAATTATATATAATAATATATTTGTATATATATAATATTCAACATATTACATAATATCTATGTTATCAAACCGGACCGGACGGCCGGTTCAACCGGGAAACCGGTGAACCGGTTCTGTGTCTTGGTCCAATTAAACCCAAAAACCGACTGGTTAAAAACCCGGTCTATGAACCGGTGAACCGGTCAAAACCGGTTTGCAGCGGTCAGTATAAAAAGTCCTTAATAAAACATTATTTTAATATTTGTTCTTTAAAGAAATAAAATCAACCTAAAATATTGTGGCATTTTCTTTTGTATTCTAAATATAACTTGTTTTATTAATAACTATTGATGTGGTTCATTAAAACTTAGAGTGAAGTATTAGGACATTTTTTAAGTTTGAATCTTTTTTAGGTATTGTATATGTTAAGAACCTAAAAATTAGAGTTTGATTTTGAGTTTTAATAGTCTATAAGTGTGATATTATATTGTTTTAATTTTATGTATTATTTAATTATTATTATTATTTATTTTATACTAGTTCGACTACGGTTCAACTCCGGTTGAACCATTAAACCTTGAATCAGTGTCTTGACCGGTCAATGACTGGTCCGGTTTTAAAAACATTGCATAATATACATAGAGAGAGAGAGAGAGAAAAAGAAAAGATCTTATCCTATCCTGTTGCTTCCTAACCTAGCTCCCTTTAGAATAAGAGATAGGATAGCATTATCATATCATTTAGCGCAACAAACAATAAATTATAATATGATAGAATATTATCATATACTGGCCACCAAAGTGGCCCTAATACTACTTCATAATTTGTAAATCTATATCATATAATTACTATTATACATCAACATTCAACTTGTTCCTTGTTTGTACGTTTCTCTCAAACACTATTCTAACTACACACACACATATTCTACTTTCATTATCCCTTTTATTAATCTAATTCATTAAGGAAAAACATCAACTATCAAACACTTTGCTACTAGTATCGTGCATAGCTCAACCCTTTATTTATGCACAATATGAAATGTAATGAAATAAACTTCTTTAACAATAATTATATATATATATATATATATATATATATATATATTCGAAATAAACCATTTATTTTATCTTAATTCATCATAATATATTATTACTAACCTTTTCAATAATAATTTTAATCATTATAATATTTAAAATTAAGATTTATCTCAATAATAAATTTAATTTATAATAACATAGTTCGATTAAACCATAAAAATTTAATTAGATAAGTACATAGTATTTTACTAATTATTTAGTTAAATAATTAATGTACCTTTTAGTAACTACCTGACTATTTAAGTTTAGTAATTACTTAATAAAATTTCAACTTAAATACCTAATAATTTTTGTTCGTTATTTAATTAAATAATTAATATAAAATTTAGTGATTACATATAACTATTTAAGCTTAGTAATTACGTAATAAATTTTTTTTAACCTAACTGCCTAATAATTTTTCGTTATTATTTAATTAAATATTTTATGTAAAATTTATCTCAAGAATTTAGCTATATAAATATTAGTCAATGTTAGAATTATATGAAACTATTCATTAATTAATAAAATTGGATGACAATATAAAAATAAATAACTAGAAATTAAAATTTATTTTTAAATAAGTATATCAATAGAGAATGAAATAAATAATAAAAAATAATAATTACTGAAAAGTAAAAATTAGAAATGGACCAGTATATTACCAGAGAATAAATTAAATGACAAAAATATAAATAATTGAAAATAAAAGTTAGAATGAACTAGTATAATACTGGAAATAAAATAAATAACAGAAATATAAATAATTGAAAATAAAAATTAAAGTGGACCAGTATGTCACTGGAAATAAAATAAATGACAGAAATATAAATAACTGAAAACAAACAGTGGAGTGGACTAGTATATTACGGAAAATAAAATAAATAACAGGAATATAAATAACTGAAAATAATGGTTAGAATGGAATAGTATATCACTGGAAATAAAATAAATGACAGAAATATAAATAACTAAACATAAAAGTTAGAGTGAACTAGTATATCATTGGAAATAAAATAAATAACAGAAATATAAATAACTGAAAATAAAAGTTATAGTGGATGAATATATCACTAGAATTAAAATAAATAACAGAAATATAAATAACTAAAAATAATAGTTAGAATGGGCCAGTATATTATTGGAAATAAAATAAATGACAAACATATAAATAATTGAAAATAAACATTAGAAATAGTAAAATATGGGGCTAGGGCCACTCAAAATAATTATATTTCTTCTTATTAAAGGATGATAAAACAACTATCTCCTTACCTTAGTTTGTTGAAAAGGTGATCCAAACTTTCACTTTGATCTTGAATAAATGATATATTAGTCTTCAATCTCTCTTTCTTTCCTTTTGTTCTCTCTCTCTCTCTCTTCACGTAAACTCCAGCAAAGAGGAAAGAAGTTTTTACTAAAGTGCAGATTATGTTACTAAGGGCGAGGTCTATTTGTAAGAAAACTTACGAAACCATGAAATTTTAAATTAATATTTAATCTTTATTTATTTATTTATTTTGAACAAAAGATAAAATTGGGAATTCAATTTTCGTTGGATTGAGTGTACGAACTAGCTTCCTGCAACATTTGATTCTCGTTGAATGATAGATTCGAGTGCTAAATTAAACGTTGGTTATCCTTTTTGGTTGTTTTTTGCTTCCTTCTTCCCTAGGTGGAATTGTAGGTTGGACACAACAGCAAGTGAAACATTAATGTTATTTAGACACAACATGTGAGGAAGTTGTGTATTTCATAGTTTTTAGAATGGCTTTAATATAAGAAAACACAGTCAAAAAATGCAGAGCATTATACAAGTAAGCAATCAGTAAGTTCTTTGACTTACATGCTCAGAAACACCACTTAGATGTTTTTCAAAAGCACATAGTGGCCTTTGGATCACCAAATACAAAATTGAAAATTTTGAAAAAGTAAAAAATAAGGAGAAAATTAAGGGAAAATAGACAGACCAATAGAGAAACAAAGTTGAGCACGATAAATGACATTGTTGTGAGGAACAACATCAATGATGCGGCTTGAATGGGATGGTAAGAATCTGCATAAAAAAACAAATTTAAGTTTTTGACCTCACACTCATTAGGACACATACTAGTCATGTTGTTCCAGCAAACTTAAAGATGAAAAACAGGAAAGAAGTGCATAAAGTTTTGTGTTTTAATATTGACTGTTAAATTAATCCAAGGATGTATAAATACAATGGAGAGGATTTTGTCCTCAAAAATTGGCAAATTGAATCTCAACCATTGGATTAATCCAATGATTTATACATGTGCTGGAGAGGGCTGGAGATAAAAAAGTCCAGGAGAGGATACTGTTCCACAGTGATATGAAATATATTATAATTACTAACTATAACTAACATGAATTTGTGCTGATCATAACTGCAGGTAGCGTGAATTGGTTGAAGGAAAAAGTCAAAGGATCTTAATTGCTACCTGATCTAATAATCATACCATTGTACTTTTCTCTCATCTATTAATTTTGTGACTCTAAACTTGTCAAACTGATGCAACCACCTTCGAAAGTTCCTGCACTTATCACATATAAATATATATATATTTTTACTTTACTTTACTTGTACAACCATACTATTTTTAGTAGGGTGCAATGGACGGGACGTAAAGAGTTTATTAATGAGTATATAAGTATTGTGTTAATAATACATCTTTATTATGTGAAAAATTGAAACAAATTTTGAATTGAATTTTAGTTTCTGTCATTTAATTAATTAAATATAAACTAATTACAAACAATAATTAAAAAGTTCTAAAATTATAATAAAACATAATTTCTTTTTAGTAATTCAAATTTTAAGGTGTTTTAAATTAAATTGTTCATCCTATGAGTTAAGTCTAAATTAAATTTCTCTTCATTAGTTTCAAGAAAAATATTCAACCCCATATGTTTATTTTTTTTTTCTTTTGGTAGAAACCACAGAGGGAGACAATGCAGCTTGAACTAAGTAGGACTCCCATGAGTGACAAAACTTTTTCTTTGGGTATTTAACACAATTGTATAGTCAAAGTTTAAACTCGAGACCATTGGCTAAATTAGAATAACTCTGTGCCAATTAATCTACACTCTCGGTTATGCTAGAACAATCTTGTTTGTTATTATTTATTCATACTTTTTATGTTAAGTATAAAATATGCAATAAATTATTTGAGTTGGAAAACAACAGGAAATAAAAAATACATTTAAATTAAAAATTATTATAATAACATATTAAAAAAGTATAATTTCATCATAATAATTTAGATATTAGTGTGACTTTAGGTATATTGCTCATTTTTGTGAATTAAGTAGAAATTTCCCCACTTGCTTTTATTGGAAAAAAAATTCCATCCCCATGTATTATATTTTATATATAATTTCTATTTTAATAAATTTACATATACATATCAATGTATAAAAGAAAATTAAAATTTGTTCAGGTAAAAAAAAATCTTGAATAATTTATTTAAGTGAGTAAATAAAAAATGAATAATGATTTTCCTAAAAATTGATTTTAGACATTAATTTTTCATGGAGAAGATAACAATGAATACATGGATTTAATTTGATTTGTTATGTAATTAAATATATATTAATAAGTTAACAAAAATTTTAATTTTGATTGGACTACAATCTTCAGTAAAAAAGTTTATCCCCATGAATTAAGTGTAAACTTTCCTACATGCTTTCACACACACAAAAAATTCATCCTCATGTGTTATATTTTATATTTAATTTTTATTTTAATAAATTTACATATACATATCAATGTATATAAAAAATTAAAATTTGTTAAGGTAAAAGAAAATTTTTAATAATTTATTTAAGTGAAAAAATAATAAATAAGAAATGAATAATGATTTGCCTAAAAATTGAATTTAAACATTAATTTTGCATGAAGAAAATGATAACAGTTACATGAATTTAATTTTATTTTTGTTACATAATTATATATAAATATATATAATATATATATATATATATATATATATATATATGTGTGTGTGTGTGTGTGTGTGTGTGTGTGTGTGTGTGTGTATTAATTAGGTAAAAGAAAATTTAATTTTGATTGGACAAAAATCTTTGGCAGAAAAGTTCATCCCCGTTAGTTATACTTTATATATAATTTTTAGTTCAATAAATTTACATATTCATATCAATGTATAAAAAAAAAAAAAAAATCCAGATGAAATAAAATACTGAATAATTTATTGAAGTGAGAAAAAATAAATAAAAAAGGAATAAAGATTTTCCCAAAAATTAATTTTATACATTCTAATAATATATCTAGTATTGCATTATTTTGGATTAGTCTGTATTACTATACAAATATATTAAAAAAAATTAAACTGTTAGTATACGTATTATAAGTATATAGAACAATTTCATATATTATGCTAATAAATAATTCTATTAATATAAAATATTGATATATATTATTATAACACATTATAATATTTGTGTAAACCTTTAAAGTTTATATTAATGTTTTAATTTTTATTGGATAAAAATTATACTAACAAAGGCTGATAAATTTAATTTGTTAGTGAACGACAATTTTTTTGTATTTTCTCTGTGCGTGTCTATTCACTTTTCTTTAAGGATAATTTAAAAAGTTGTAATAAAATGTATAATATGAATAAATAAACAGTGCTTATATGTAAAAGCTAGAGATGTAAACAAAAAAAATCCCGTCCATCATTATATATCTAAACTATAAAAAGATAATATTAACATTATATACTTAAATATAATTTCAACACATTATTAGTTTAAATATGTTTTTTAATATATTTTATCAAATCATTATAAAAATTTATTATGACAATCATTACCTAAATATATTTTTTAATATATTTTATCAAATCATTATAAAAATTTATTTGGACAATCATTCCCTGTCATGAGATCCAGATACAACAACTGATCCTGCAGGATTGAACTTCATGGTATATATAGCACTTTGGTGACCCAACAGTAACATGATCGGTGATTCCAAACTTGAAATTTGCTGCTTTCCAGTTGGCCCAGGAGCTTGAGAGGTATTATATGGAATAGTAGACCATTCCATTGGCCTTGGACCAACAACTGACAAAGCATTTTCACCTTCATTGGGAAAACTTGCATGTTGAACGTTGCTCATAATTGAAAAGCTTCAATTTCTATAAGCTCAAGTCTTCAACACTAAAACAAAATAAGAATTAAAAGTAAGATCTCAAAAAGACTACAGAGTCTATAGACATGGAATAAGAGGAATCACATAGATTGGTAGCATGTGTTTAATATGGCTAGACTATATTTAATGAGTAATTGAGGGAAGCAAGAAACTATGTTTCTTTATTCCAATCCGAGCTCCTTGTATTTGGCTTGTGGTCCATTTCTGCCAAAGTTCTTCAAAATAGAATTTGGTCATAATGTGTTTAGATGAGAGACACCAAGTGTTGTTGGCCAAAAACGAAAATGACATTCCACTATAATATAAAAGTGCACAAAAATATCACTTTGTGATCCCTTCCAATTTTGAGTTAGCATAACTCAAAATGCTAGCTGCATTCTGAACAAATTCTAAGCACATGACCCTTTGTGTAAATGGTTTTTCAAAGGCATTGTAGTACTCGTCCAATCAAAATAGCATAATAGGGTAATACTACCCATCCCATTAGACCCCTTTACACACAACCAAAAAGCATAAAACCCCCATAACCTTTTACGCAACAAAAACACCATGAATTCAATAACAAATAGAAAAATGCATAATACATAAAAACTTCATAATATATTACTATTACTATATAAAATCCCACCCAATCTCCCAAGAAAACAATAACAATTCAACTGCACAACAATACATTCAAGCTATACCATCTTACACCAAAGTTGAAACCACATACCTACTCTTAATCCTTCACAAAACCCAAATCATATTGCAACCACTTTAGAATAACAAATTGGAACAAAATTGAAGTGCTATGTTGGTGGCGAATAAGAATTGTCCCACTTACTTTTAACACTCTAATTTTTTTTTTGAATCAATTAGTCCATGGGACAAATAATTGACAATATTAGGAACACAACCCTAACCAACCATCTCACAGAATAGCCCATGGGTAGCTAAATTACAAGATATTCCAAGGCAGTTGATCATGACACTGTACATAAATGTGTTGGGAGAAAGGCCAACTTCTTGCATTCTTTCTTACATAGACATAACCACATCAAGAAATCCAACTCTTGCATGAATATCAATGAGTGTGCAGTAACACAATCAGACTCGCATCCCATCTCCTGCATCATCAATCACTTAATATGAACTAATATAATATATAATATTAAAAACAAAAAAAGCACAAATTAGTCCACAAAAAAAAGACTTCATTTGGGATTTGACCAAACATATAACTTGCAACCCACAAATCAATCCAGAACAAATAAAAAAGCACAATATCTTCCAAACAAAACTACAAAGACCCATATAAACCTCTTTAACAAATTTAATCCATTTGGAGAGATGAAAGAAGAGAAGGAAATAGAAGTGGCATCAGAAAACAGGAAGGTAATAGGAAATGAAAGGTAGAATGGAGAATGTGAGGATGAAAATGAAGGAGAGAAGAATGAGAAATAGCAGAGTGCATTCAAATTCAAAATTTGAAAATTAAGGCGAACAGAATGCTTTGTGCTAGCCATCATGCAACTCACCTCACAAAAACATTCATAGAACTCAGTTAAAATTGGAACACAGTATATATAGGGGTTTCAAAAACCCTAAAATAAAGAATAAAAAATTACAACACAAATTTACTTCAAATTCAAAATTCAAATCTACTTACATATATATAAGTCTGCATGCTTCTGATTTTAAAGGAATGGGATAGACAACTTCTTACTTCTTAAATTAGGAATTTTGTAAACTCTTCAAGCCCCATCCTTCTCCCCAATGTCTAAAAATTTTCCATTTTGGTGAACCTACGTGACCTCTCTTTATAGCACCTATGGAGGTATGCTTGTTCAGAAATCTTATTTCTCCATGCTTTCACAAAACCTCCAATTGTTTCCCCCTCTTTGTCTTTTATGCAAGCTTCTTATAAAGCATTTTTAGGGCCAAATTTCATGTGCATTCCATGTAAAGCACTTCAGCAAACAAAACAGCTCTGTGTTGTATTGTGGGCTTGGGCTTCACACATGTGTAGGGCCAATTTTGTTAAGCCCTTTTTTAAAAGCCTCGGATTTGAATGGAAGAACTAAAATAATAAAATAATGGAGTCATTCCTTAAATGGTTAAGTTTGGTGATGGTACTTTTTTGCATGAATGCTTGAGAAATTGATACCTAAAAAATCTTGCCATTTGTGTCCCTTCAATTGTATGTAGTATAGATTCCTTTTTGTATGTAGCAATATCTCATTATTTAATTGTCCTATTTTAATTAAATCGTGTAACAATAATTGTCTTATTAATTTTGAATTTCACTATTGTAAAACATAGAGATAACACAAGAAAGGGAGGTTGAATTGTGTTATAGCAAATTTTCGCAAAACCTTTGTGAAAGACGTATCTTCTAAAAGATATGATCAAGGAGTTTTTCAAAAATGTTTTATAAGACAGGAGAAAACATAACTACAGACTAGAAAGCACACAAGATTTATACTGGTTCGTCTCACCCCAAAAACTATGTCCAGTTCTTGGCAATAACCAAGTTTCACTAACTTTTCAATTTACAAGTATTCTTTCCACAAGCCTCTTCAGGCTCAACCTAAGTAGTCTTTTACTTGTCTTTCCAAGCAATAACCCAAGTATTCTTTTAATTAAAGCTTCTTCAGGCTTCCACCAATTTCTTTTGAAAAAGGTTTACTCATGAGTTACCTTACTAGGCTTAACGTCTTATCAGATGAATATACAAGTAAGTACATAAAAGGATTTTTACAATCAAAGTATTCAAGAGAAGAGCTTTTTCGTTTCTTAAAGATGATATGGTTTTTACAGTAACAACAACACGAAAAAGGTTTCATCTTCTATTTATAGGCTTCTCCAAAAGTATCCATTGAGGGCTTTGTAGGAGACGGCCTTCGTCTGATGAAGAGAGTCAGTTAAAGCATTAAATGTAGCATTTAATGCCTTTCACCAACTTGTCATATGATAAGATAAAGCAGTCTACTTATCTTTTCTATTCTTGTACTCAATCTTGTAGTAGTTATCATGTCTGCTTTCCGTTCTAACATCCACACACACATTCCTTCTTTTTCGCTTAAAAAAAAGGGTGACTTTCCTCGAGAGTAGGTATGTAGGTTTTATATGTTTCGAGGCAACTTATGCTCTAATTGATGTGCAGATCATTTTAGAACGTTTGTCATCATCTGAAAGATTTGTTAGTTACAAAATTTATCTAATCCAAAGATAAAAATGACATTCATTTAAAAACAGCAAACGATTGCTTGCGAACGAATGATCAGACGATTTCGTAAAAACATATATATTTTAACTGTTTGTTATTGTCAAAATATTTGAGGGTTACAAATTCGTCATTTGTCTTAACAACTATGCAACTATATCCAATTTTATTATATATTTTATATTTATGTCCAATTGTTGTTTAATTATGTTACTTTATTATATTTATTTGCATTAACTTAAATTTATTAATATTAATTCATTAAATTAGTTACCTTTTCATCATAATCTTCTAATTTTGTTTAATAAAGTATTACTATTTTATTTTAATTAAAGAATAATTTAATTATAATAATATTTTTTATAAATAAAAATTATATAGTTTATAAACATAGATTAAGATTAATCCTATTTTATACATAAAACTTTTTTCTAATTATTTATACTTAATATAAATGACTATATTTTATTATTTAGTGATTATTTAAAATAAAATTTAAATCCTATTATTACTATTATTACTAGTGACTTTTTAACAGTGTTATGAAGTTTTAGAGATTAATTAATAGTTTCCAAAAATTACGATTAAGGCCTTTTTAACAATTTATTAAAGTTTACAAAGTTATTTTATAGATATTTTAAATATTAAAAAGAATTAAAATATAATTTATAATTTTTTTATTGGATAATAAATTTACATTTTTCTAAAAAAACTGGGACGTTACACAAGCTATTAAAAATAAGCTTGTTTACCAAATACTATTAGCATAATCAAACAAAATTTTCAGCTAACCAAAAAAAAATTAGAAATTAGCTTAAAATGCTTGCTAAATATGTTCTAAATTATTAAAAAGCTTAAACTTTTTTTATTTCAACTCATTATAAAATCAATTAATTATTAATTGGTCCAAGGTATCTCTTCAAAGATGTATTAATTATTTTTTTAAAAATATGTCCAAAATATAAACATATAATTTAATCTCGAAATCAAATAATCTCTTAAAGTTTTATTCTTCTTGAATTATAATTCCTAAAAAATAAGTATATATATTATTCCTGTGCTGGTTGATACTCTCCCATTCTTAGAATGCATCCAGTTCATTTTAATTCATGTAAATTTATGGGATATATATTTTTATATCTACAATCATTTAATTATATAAATTAAAATTACTTTATTATATTTGTCATTGAATCAAATTAACATAAAAATATTTAATTTAATTTAAATTTAAAAATAATAATATAATTATAACAATAATATTTTAAGATCATATGACTTTATTGATTTGTTTGAACTTAAAATAAAATAAGATTTAATTTGAATTTGAAGATAATAAAATACCATAATAATAACTAGTGAAATTTAAAATTAAAAATAATAGTAATTATAATTTAAAATAAAATATGGTTTAATTTAATTTTGAATTTGAAGATATAACATATTCATAATAATAATAATAATAATTTGAAAAAATTGTAAAATCTTAAAAAAAATCTAACTCTCCTAATAAGTTGGGTGTAAATATCTCCATCTAACGAGGAAAGTAAACAAATATAAAAAATGAGTTAATTGAGAGAAAAGGAAGAGAAAAAAGCTTACTCTCCAAAGTGAATACTAAAATTTATAATATACGAACAGATAATATGATTTGGACTTGGAATAAATAAGAGATTAACTTATTAAGGCTTCCATAATCCAATACAAATATTATTTTTTTGTGAAAAGAGGGGGTTAATAAACCCCATTAAAAGCCTTTAGGAAATGGTACAGAAGCACTATCAACTAACAAATGAACAAAAAGGGAAATCTGGAACTAAATTATAAACTCTAAAATCTACTTGGTAACTTAAGCTTGTTCTTAGCCAAATTCTCTGTTGATTGGTTTACCTCCCAATAACAATGGTTCCATTTGAGAGAAGCTCCATTAATTTTAAAATCCAACACAAGATTTATCATTTGATAATGAGGATGGAGGGGAGAGAAACTTGTGTTGAGAATGTGAAAAGCATCTTGGGAATCTATCTCTATGATTATCTTCCTATATCCTCTAATTCAAGCAAGCCTAAGACCTAGAAGGATGCCTAAGAATTCAACTAGAAGGATAGTGCAAGCTTCAATGTTTGCCAAGAAAACTATTAGAAAATGACCTTGATGGTCCCTTATAGACCCCATAAGTTGCACTCTAAATTTCTAGATTTATTGAGCCATCTAAATTTAAATTTATCCATTCTCCAAGGGGTGGCCTCCAAGCATGATCGTTGGTATGATTTGCTGAAATTGATACAACGAGGCTTATTGAGGAAAAGAAGAAGAAGAAGGAAACAGTATGTTGCTATGAGGATTTGATCTATCACAACATGCACCTTAAAGGACGTGGAAGTGGGATTAGTTGAGACATTTTTAAGCACCTAATCATTACATTGGATCCATATCTGATCCAAGGCTTGTGTTTGGATATATTCTAGAGTATTCATTCATTCAGCCAATAATGAAGAAACGTGCATCCAACTCAACAAGTAAATGTCATGGCAGACAATGAACCTCCAAATTTTGATGAAGCCATGGAAGACAAAAGGTGACAAGCCATGGAGGAAGAAATCAAAGCCATTAAGAAGAATGACACTTGGGAGTTATTAAATCTTTCTAAGGGTCATGAAGTAATTGGAGTCAAGTGGGTGTTAAAGATTAAGAAGAATGTCAAGAGAGAGGTGGAAAGATACAAAGCAAGACTTGTCGCTAAAGGGTACAAGCAACAATATGGAATTGATTATGATGAAGTGTTTGCACCAATTACAAGTATAGAGTCAATTATTTTCTTATTTCTTTAGCAGCTTAAATGGGGTGGATGATTTTCCAACTTGACATCAAATTTACTTTCCTAAATGGCTATCTTAAGGAAAATGTCTATGTTGAACAACCACTGAATTTTGTTACAAAAGGACAAGAGGAAAAGGTCTTAAAATTGAAGAAGACATTGTACAGCCTAAAACAAGTACCAAGGGCATGGAATAGCCGCATTGACAAGTACTTTCAAGACAATGGGTCTATTCATTACCAACATGAATATGCTCTTTATGTTAAAATTTTTTATAATGGTGATATTCTCCTTATGTGTCTTTATATGGATAATCATATTTTTACCGACAATAACCCAAATTTGTTTGAAGACTTCAAAAAGGCTATATCTTGTGAATTTGAGACAGAAGATATAGGGCTCATGTCCTACTACTTAGGATTAGAAGTGAAGCAAATGAATAATGACATTTTTGTTTCTCAAGAGAGCTATGCAAAGAAGGTGTTGGAGAAATTTAAAATGTTTGATTGCAATCCTGTGAAGACACCTATGGAAGGTAACTTGAAATTATCAAAGCTTGATGGTGGAGAGAAGGAAGATCCTACTTTGTTCAAGAGTCTTATCGGAAGCTTGAGGTACTAAATAGGTATATACAAGGCTGGATATTATGTATGCAGTTGGTGTTGTGTGCTTTATGGAGTCTCCTACCTTTACTCATATGAAAGAAACAAAGAGAATTCTTTGTTACCTAAAATGTACTTTTGATTTTGGCTTGTTTTACTCTCCTTCTAATGAGTTCAGGCTTATGGGATTATGTGATAGTAATTTTGCAAAAGATGTTGATGATAGAAAAAGCACTAATAACTTTGTGTTTTTTATGGGTGATTGTGATTTTACTTGGAACTCTAAGAAACAAGCCATCGTTTCACTTTCTACTTGTGAAGTTGAGTATGTGGTTACAACTTCTTGTACATTTCATGCTATTTGGCTTAAAAGATTGTTGAAAGGATCCAATGTTTCATGAACGAAGCAAACATATAAACAAAAGGTATCATTTCATTAGAGAATGCATTGCCAAGAAAAAGGTGGATATAGTTCACGTGAAGACACAATATTTTTATAAAGTAATACTTTTAATAAATTTTAACTAAAAATAATTTTTATCAATATTTTTATTGAATCATATCATTTTATTGTGATAAACATATATATAAAATTTTATATGATTTAGAAAATATGTAATTTAATAGCAACTATTTACATATATTAATGTAAATAATATATATCATGCATTAAAATAAAATCATACAATGAAATATCAAATAATTTTTTAATTATATGAAATTTGATAAATTAAAGTTATAATAACTTTAAATTTAGTAGTTGAATTGAATTAATATTCTTTTCATAAAAAAAGTTCTTAAAAGTGTCACTTTATAAAGTTTTACATTTAATATGAGAGAGAGAGAGAGAGACATCTACGTATCCATTCAGGCACTCACCGCACTAGGATTTCCTGTAGTCAAAAATCAACTGCAGGATCCTGCAGCCACAATCTAAGAGTCTAGAATTTTTTGATTTATATTTTATTTTATTATTTAATGTATATAAATTAATTTTGATAGATAAGATTTCATGCAGTCACTTGCAGAGAATCCACATCCAGCGCTCACGTCATTTGGGTTTTAAGTGGGCTGAATTCATCCAACCGATGAATAGAACAAAGATAAAAGATCAGATCCTTCCAAACAAAAACTATGAATCATAAGAGAGAGAAGCTAGAAAAAAAAAAACGAAAAAGATAGGTAATCTAAATGCAACAGCGGACCCATGGAAGTGGAGAAAATTTACATATCAACGGCTTCAAAAATTTTGTGCAACATTTATAAAACAAGATTCGAACTGATCAACTAAGTTTATGAAAATCGTGCATACACGAAATTTGTAAAATATATATACTTCAAAAAAATGTAACGAAACATGTATTGATAACTTTACCATATACGTGACATCTTAAAATATGAATCAAGTTCCATCCCAGCCCAAGAAAATTTATACAAAAACTTGAAATAAAAAAGAAAAAGAATCCACGCTCGACAGCGTAAAGAGACACGTTAATACTGTAATCGGATCAAACACACTACTTAGCTCATCAATTATTTATTAATGACAACCTTTAAATGGCTTCACTGACTATCTTACAGGGAGAAATTATTAGGTGGTCCTGGATTACCATAGTCTCTGTTAATCTACATATAATATATAATCAAGTGTTATTAATTCTTTTTTATAAATTGTAAAAGTTGAATATGTATTATAAACATATTGGCCGGAATCATAGACACTTGATAGTCTTAGACCACTTAATAATTTCTCATCTTACAGGAGAGTTATCATTAGCCGTCTACTATAAAATAAAACAAAAGTTGCCGCTCCATTGAACCAAGCCCGATATGGAAAGAAAGGTAACAGATTAGTCCAAGGCACTGTCTCCACTAAGCAGAGACATACCAAAGATTACGAATTTATGACAATTAATCACCAAAGCATGCTGCTTGCCTTCTAAGCACAGACGCACAACAGAGTTATATGACAATTAAATAATGTTAAATTATTATTGATAAACACGAGAATAGATAGCTGTCATTCTCAATGCGAGTTCTAGTTCCAAAATAGATCCTCCTTGTTCCTTTTTGTACCTAAAATTGCTACTCCTTCCGTGTAAAAATAAATGTCATATAAGAAGAAAATATAAGATCTAACATAAGTGTTATTTTAACTTTTTAATGTAGTATTAATTATCTTTTTCCATTTTTATCTCTCATAACATAAGTAAAATGCTGTTGTTATATTGTATCGTTTTTAACAAAAAAAAAAGAAATTAATTTTATAAAATTGTTATTCTCTTTCATTTATTTATTAATTTTTCTTAGTCTATGTAAAAAAACTTAAGATGACACTAATTTTGGAACGAAATAAGTAATAAAATATTCAAGCAAACGCCTATTCCCTCCTTCTTTTCTTTTTCTTTTTATAAAAATCAAATCCCAGATTTTGTTTGATTCTTATCTAAAATATATCTTATATTAATTTTTTTATAAAAATACTTTTATTATAAGTTATTTCTTTGAATTTAATAAATAATAGATAAAATATTAAGTTTTTCATATACAAAGTATTTTGGACACTTCTATGTCTCTTTACATAGATAATCAATAAAAATGAATGCAATAAACATGTTAATGATGAAAGAAATAAAAAGAATTAACAAAATAATAAAAATATGTCTCATTAATGTTAGAGATAATTTTAAAAGGAAAAAAATATAAATTTATTATTAATTAAATAAACTACTTTCGTTAATTCTTATAAATTAATTAATTGGATTTTACAAAAAAGACCAAAAGTATTTTTTAAGAGAGCACCCCATGTCTAGGAAAATTAAAATTAAATTATCGCTAATCTCAATGCCTTCCCTAAATAAAACAAGCCTATGACCACTTATCTCTATCAGAAATTCAACCAAGTATGATAAGTTACAAGAGAAATTAGTAAGAACAGGAAGATTAAATTTTAGATGTCTGCATAATGCAATGTTATGCACAAAACCCATCAACTGCATTATCTCCAACAAGATAATTCCGTGATAGCAGGAGTGCCCCATAAATGAAGTTGGACAAAACCGCAGATGGCATTAGAGATTGCATTCCAAGATAGACGAAACTAGTGTCTCGGACAAACAAGTATGGGCATTTGGAAGGTGCCACTTTTAACAAAAGTAAATGAATAATTTAAATACAGCAAAACTCCTTAAATTGCACCTGTTCTTATCAAGAGATAAACGTGACCGCAATAAGAGCCATCAGCAGAAGAGGGTGAAACATTTATGGAATTAATGACATTAATTTCAGATGTTATGACCCTTATGAACAAAAACAAACTATCATGTGACATTTTATTAGTAACAACTAAATCAAGTAGATCTCTCTTCAGCCTTAGCCGAAATAATAACCCAAAAAATTATTGAAATATGAATAAAGAGAAACTATCACGGACAATATGATCAATATCCAATTTAATTTCTACCTGCTCCTTTCCCAATTCTAAGTTTCTCAACGGATCAAGATTAAGACAATCAACGATGATCCATAATCAGAAACATGAAAATAGACAAAACAAAACTAGCTTAATCAATTTCAGTGAATGTCCTCGTTGGTGTCATTTGTGTTGTAAGGATTATTATTAGTACTATCACTACCACTGGCATTGATCTTCTCACCAGGCTCCAGCGATCTCTTCCCGAAATTGTTCTTATTGTTGTGCATCCAAACCTTGAAGACCCCTCTGGACACGCCAATCTCACTGCAGAACTCTTGCACCATTCCCTCATCCGCTTTCTGCATTCTCCAACCCAATTTCTCAGAGAAGCTCTGCATCTTCTCCTTCTGCTCTTGGCTGAACTTGGTCCTATACCTCTTCTTCCCACTTGAGTTCTCTGTCTTGGAAGAGTTAAAATTAAAACCCATGTGATACTCATTTCCAAGGCCCAAGAATGCTCTCGGGCCTTGGAAATGGTGAGAGAGTGGTGATGGGCTCGGGCTTGACATCGGGCTTGGGCTCGGGCTCGGGCTAATGCACAGGCCCGACCTGCGGTGGGGTAGTGGTGGCGGTGGCGGTGGCGGTGGCGAGTGGTAGAAGCTGATGAAATTGGGGTTTGAGAATTCCTGTGTGTCGCGGCGGTGGAAGTTACGGTGACAGCCACACACGGCGCACGTTAGCGAGCGTGGTTCTGTGGGGTTGGAAGAAGAAGAGGGCATGAATTCACCGCATCCATCAAGCGCGTGGCCACCTATGCTGGCTGCATGATTTTTGAGGCACTCCTTGTATGAAGCCACCGTGGACGGTGGCTGTGACGGCGGTGGTACGGTGGTGTGGTGGTGGTGGTGGTGGTGGTGGTGGTGGCGTTTGAGGGACCCGTTGGTGGAGGTGGGTTGGGGGGTTTGAGAATTTGTGTCTAAGGTGTTGGTGTCGTTGGTTAGGTCCATGTGAGTTTGTTGTGCAAGAGTGATTGATATAACAGGGAGAGAAAGAAAGAGAGGGGGTTAGAGTTTTGACATGTTTAAAGCGTTCTTTAAGGGTTGAATTGTTATGGGCAAAAAAGCAACAGATAAAAACGAATCTAAAGTTAAGACTTTGGAAGAGGGGGGGCGATGATGGAGGTGGAACATGATGGGGGTGATGATGATGGTTTGTAATGTGAAGTGATGACAAAATCTGAGGTTTAAATGGGGTTGTGGGGAATGGGGATGAGGATACAGCGATCCAAAAAGGTCCAAAAATCTTTAATAATAATTTGAGATGAGAACGCAAGCACGAAGTCAAGTTAAGACATCATGGAAAAATCTTTATTTGTTTTCTGAGATTATGGTAATTAAAATTGAGTTTAGTTTCAATTTTTATTATTTTTTAAACATCACATGAGGTAGTTGGGGGCACTAAATTTGTTTGATTCGTGTTGATGGGACAGAGTTTACCCTTGGTCCTCAGAGGGTACGTGGCGGTTTCTAGGAAGGGTTTTACTTATTGCTTAGAACCAACGAACATTTGAGCCGCTGCCGGGCCAGCTTATCACACTGCAAATACCAAATGCATTGCTTTCTTTCTTTCCTCATCGTTCCCGACAAAAGTTCATTTGATTCTTCATGTCCTGTCTTCACCCAAAAACCTTTTCTTCAATTGCTGGGGTTTAAATGGCAGAATATTGCATTGGATTATTATATTTTTTAGGCGTAAACATATTTTAAGTTCTGCAAATATGATTTTATCTAGTTTTAGTTTTTACAAAATTTTTGTTAATTTTAAATCTTTGACATTTTGTTAGTGTTTTTTTTTAGTCCATCTTACTAACTCTAGTTAGTTTAGTACTAACATGACTAATGTAACACCCGTTTAATTTTAAATATAATTCATATTAATTTAGTTATTAAGTTTAAGTAAATAAAAATGTGTGTAAAATTTTTCCAGTTTTAAAAGAAATTCCAAACTTAACAGATTTGGAAATGGTAATAAAATATGAAAGATATATACATATATTTCATAAAACTGTACATCATGGTTTGAGTAATACATAACAGTCAGAAAACAAAAGTACATTGAAATACATATACTACCTAACCCACTATATATATAAAAAAAGATCCTATACAGAACAGTATTTATCTACCCTATCCCTTATACAAAAGAAAATACTATAGGTCTTCAGGTCTTCCCCCGTTGAGATGTTCTCTATCTCGTACTCAGCATCACAGAGCATTAATGTCGTCTTCAATAATCACGACCAATCATACACAAAAGAAAATAATGGAGTGAGATGTTTTGTTCTAAAATCACTTTTACATGTGCGGCAGAAAATCTACCATAAAACAAAGATAAAACACAACTGACAACACAAGAGATCCTAAGGTTCATTCTAAGTTATATCCGACTACCCTTGATTAGGTATGGATCCATACTTCCCATTAGTGGGTAATAGTTCTCAACAGAACCTGGGAAGTGACTGGGAGTACATATACCCCTCTCAACACCATCACATGGTACAATCCTCGTCATCATTGAGGAACAAAATAACAATTTAGGATATCAATTTATAGAGGTATACTCTCAAACCAATCCTGGAATGCTGAGCGGTTGTCAGGGTTATCGAGTTTGGTCAGGCGAATATCCCGGCTCAAGGGCGCCACCCTGGCCATTGGGACTTTCACCACTCGATGCCTACCCCCAAGACCTCCGCAAGTGGGTCCCTGCCTTTCATTCCTCAGCGTACCAAACTGTGGCTTCCCTAGCAGGGTGTCATGCCACTGCATGTCACTTGCTTTACATTACTCACTAATTTATCACTTCCTAATTTCTCAAACAGAGGTTCCCCTGGTCTCATTTAATTTGAGCACCAGTATAATCAACATTTCTGCCTTATTTTGCAGAAATTGCACTATACCAAAAGAATAACGATATAACAATTATAGTATAATTACTAAAATTTTGGCAGAATAACAACTAAATAAATGCATTTTGATTTTCTAAATTTGAGCAGAGTAACAGCTTAGTAAATGTATTTTTATTTTCTAAAATTGAACAGAGTAACAGCTTAGCAAGTAAAATTTAATGATTTAAATTTGAGCAGAGTAACAATTTAATAATCATGATTTAATAATTTAAATTTGGGCAAAGTAACAACTTAGTAAAAATTAAAGTTTAACTTTAAACAATAATAACAATACTAAAATTAAAGCCTAAACGGGTTTAGGGGAAAACCCTTCCTACCAACATGCAAAGTGAAAGTAATTTAGAACCAATCTCACTCCCCCCATTACCTCTAAGATAGTTGATGAAGAGGATGGAATTGTTGGGGCAAAGCTTCTAGGAGGAGAAATTCTACTAGTTGCAAACTAGCAAAATTTTAACATAAAAACTAGATAAAAAAAATATTTTAGAGAGAGAAAACTTTAGAAAGAGAAGCTCTCTAGCTTGGGAGAGGAAAGGATGAGTGAAAATCTGAAAACTTTGAGGCCTATTTATAGAAGAAGGAGGGGGGTTAGGTGTCCAAATAATTACATCATCCATTATGTCACAATTATGTCATAAATCCAATTTTTATTTATTTTTAATCCAATTTAGGGACACATATCTCAAATAGGTGGTGAATCACCTATTTTAGGGTTGGGGACGTGCTCCACCAGCTGTCCCAAGCCTCCATGTGTCAAATTTTATCTGTAGGTGAATTAACCGGTACCGACAAAAACGCCTAAACTTGAAAAATTAGCTTTTAATATCAAAATAATGTATTTTAATGAAAAACTGGATAAATACATTAATTTTCATCAAAAATAAATTTCTAATAATAATTTTTAATTTTTATTAATTTATTTCAAATTATATGTATTTATTGTGTATTTTTAAGCTAGAAAATTCATAGAAAATCCATTTTAATTCAATAAATATCAAATTTTTTATCAAAATTATAAAATTAAATATTTTACCCATAATTAAACTAAAATCCCCATTTCACCCTTTTTGAATGTCAACCAGTACTGGCTGGCTTATTAGACACGTAGGGGCATTTTGGTCATTTTACACAGAAATTCTAGAAAATTCCCAAAAATTTCCAAAATTATATTTTTATATATATGACATAATTCCAAGCTCAAATTGACATTTTAATGTCAATTGAATCTTTTCCACATGTCAGTTCTTAGTGTTGAGAAATAAGGACAAAATTGTCATTTTCTAATTTCTCCGGGCTCCAGCTCGGAAAAATTATTAAAAATCAAGATTAAATAGCTCTTGAAATTTTGAGTAAAATGGTCGGAGTCAGAATTTCAAAATTCCTTTCCGATTTTTCAGAATTGTATTGCTAAATATTATAAAAAAACAGTGGAAGTATTGAAATAGGATTATTATATTTTTCACTACTTTTCTCTCAAAATAAAGTTTTATAATGAGAGACACTTAATATGAAAATTTCAAAATATTTTGAGGTCAAAAAGTCTCCGGTGGTTCCCACAGTCAACCAGGGGTATTTTTGTCATTTTACAAAAATTATCTCAATAAATTCTAGAAAAATTTCTAAAATTATTAATTGTTCTAAATACATTGATGACTTAAAAACAATTTTTAAACATACAGAATAATTTAATATATAAAAGTAAGGATGTTACAACTAACAAAGTGAAAATTAATTAAGATAATAAAAATATTCTAAATTAAGATAATAATTTATTTTAAGGGTGTATTTTAATTAAGTATGTATTTATTATTTATATAAATAAGGTAATTATCTATAATTTTTTTATAATTTTAATATATTATGAAAGATTTTTATTACTTTATATTATTCTTACTTTTCAATTCACTAATTTATTTTTAACATTGACTTTTTAAAAAAATGATAATTTAATTATGATATAAACTTTTAATAGATTACTTTTGTCTTTGGAGACAAAATCACTTCTTGTGATATATTAAAAAAAAATTACAATCCATCAAAATTAGTGAATTAAAATATAAAAAAAATCAAAAGTAATATATTAAAAGTATCTAAGTAAATTATAATTCTTTTTTAAAAAGTATAATGTTAAAAGTGAACTAGTGAATTAAAAAGTAAAAACAATATTAAAAATAATAAAAATCATTGCTCATAATATATTAAAAATTAAAAATAAATTATAAAATTAAATTTTATATAATTACCTTATTTATATAAATAATAAATACATTATTTAATTGAATTACACACTTAAAATAATCTAATTATCTTAATTTAAAATATTCTTCATTACCTTAATTATGTTAATTAATATTATTTAATTTGGTAGCCATGTCAGCACTAAACTAACTATAGTTAGTGGTAAAGACTAAAAAGAACACTAAGAGAATGTCAAGGATCTAAAAGTAACAAAAAAATTTGCAAGGACTAAAACCAAATAGAATCATATTTGCAGAAACTTAAAACATATTTAAGCTTATTTTTTATATTTAACTATTTAAAATTTGAATTTTGTTAACGACAAGGATAAAGCGGTCAATGTGAGTTACTTTTGTCAACCAATTTTTCTAGTGGGAGGATTAGATTGTTAAAATATTGACTTAATAAAATTTAGATTGATATATTTCGATTCACGGGGTTGACCGGATTTAAGTAATATTGAGTGGGGTTAACTTTTTTTAACTTAAAAAAATGGAAACAAATAGTCTCATATTAGTATCTTAATGCACGACTAAAAAGTAAACACTTACCAAAATTGAAAATTTTCCAATAAAGAATTTCCGACTCTCTCGCACATGTCTTAGTCTCTCGTTGTCTCCAATTACCAATAGTTGGGGCTGGGTCAATAATTTATCCAATTACCAATAGTTGAGGTTGGGTCAATAATATATCAACTTAAAATTTACTAAACTTGATTACAAGTACTACTATAAAAAATATATTTTTCACACCGTCATTTTACTTTTGATTTTTGGAAACCGATGTAATAGACAAGATAGTGTCAATTTTGTAATATTAAAATCAACATTTTGTACTGATTATAGCTAGAATCGATATAAAAAAATATTTTTTATATCGATTATACTAAAAATTAATTTAAAAAATATTTTTTACATAGGTGCCTTAGTAATCAATTTAAAATCTGGACATATTTTCAAATTTCTTAAATTCTAAACTAGACTTTCTAAATTAGTTTTGTTTTAACCAATGTAGAAAATACATCGGTTCCACTACAACCGATTTAAAATATTGATGCATTTTTAAATTTTTTAAATTCTAGACATGACTTTCAACATTGGTTGTATGAAAAACTAATCTAGACAGTGACTTTCTACATTATTTCCTCGTATAACTAATGTAGAAAGTCTTATTAAACTTTAGTCTTTTCCTTCTAGAACTCTTTATTCTCAAATAGTACAACATTGCTAACTTACACCTTTCACTCTCAAGCAGCAGAAAGTCTTCTTGTGTCATCAATTCTCATCATTCTAACCCATTACTTGTCGTTTCAGTCTCGTTCTTATCATCATTTCACTATTGTTCTCATCACCATTATTAAATAGGTGTGCTCTTGTTCTTTGTTACGTTATTCTCTCTTTTTCACTTTCTGTTAGTTTGTTTTCTCATTCTTTGTTATTTAGTCCTATTTATTATTTTGTTTCATCTCTTCTAGTGTATGTGTTTGTCATTTTTGCTCTCTGGTAGTGCATGTGTGTTAGTGTGTTTGCCAATATTAGTGTGTGTTCTGAATATGAAAAATATTGTAAAAATGACATATGTTAATGCATGTGTGTTTGTATGTTTGTTTGCCATTATATATTGTTTCCCCTCATTTTCTTTTTTGTTAGTGTATTAGGTTAGGACATTTTTACTTAGTGCAATGGGGACTCCTCAACCAACAAATTATGAGTTAGGTAGCCAGTCTACACTAGCATGAAAGGTAGATGTAGCATATAGTTGAAAGGATTGATCCTCAACTATGGTAATGGTGGGGAAAGATAACTACTTGATTTTGATCACTCTGGAAACCCTCTAGGGCCAAAGAAAATTACATTTGAAAGTTTTATGACCCTTTTGGGACAAAGTAAGGCAAGCATACTAAAAAATGAGTGATATAGTGTATAGGAGCATGTGAAGGAGAAGATTTGGTTGAGTACCACAATATATGACTTCATTTGTATTTTTTTGTAATTAACTGGAATTATGTATGTATATATGTATAATTTTATTATATTTGTATATTGTAGCTCACCTACAAGTTTCCACATACTGAATTTTTTAAAAGGAAATTAAGCTAGTATGTTGGGGAGCACTAGAAGGCCTTCAAGACCTATCTCACCACTGCATGCATCTCTAGTAAAAGAAAGGGAAAGAGTCCTTGTGAAATACATGCTTTTATTGATGAGGAAACATGGGATGTTTTTGTCCTTAATCGACAAGGCCCTTAGTTTTTGGTTGGTTAGTTTTGCTTTTATAGGGAATGCTTACTAATAAATGAATTGATTTCATAGGTTTTTTATTTTATTGATTTATTGTAGATGGGAAAAAAGAGCAAACAAAAAAGAAATTCAAAAATGTATACTACCACATATTACCTTGTAGGAGTTATGAATTATTTGAAGAAAAAAAGATAAAGGTAAAGTTGGAACAACGACAAGAAACAACTGAGTCTAACTTGTTTATTGTTGTTTCTCCTCTATCCCTATCAAGCACGAGCAAAAATGGAAGAATGAATGCCAAAGAGTTTTTGGGGAGTACACCATCGAGGTGTCTCGTTATATTCCTGATAGAATTGTAAGTAAATGCTAATTATTATTACAATTACTTGTATTTTTCACTTAAAATCTTGTTTGTCAATTAATTACATGTATGTTAATCAGACTATATTGAAGAATGATGCTCTCAAGGAAGTTGGACATCATTTGTGAATAATAGCATACTCTCTACAACTATAAAGAGCTTAGAGCACCATCTTAAGAGCTAGATCTAGTGTCAACATTTGAAAATACTTTGGTGGAGCTACACATTGTTTGTGCTTTATAATGTTAAGAAGAGAAAAAATGGAGGAGATGTGAGCACAACTCTAAAAACGAGTAAGGACTAAAATGAGTAGTTTCTAGGTGTAGGGACTAAAATGAAAAGGTTGTGTAAGTATAGGGATCAAAATGTAAAAATAGTATAAGTATAGGATTGGAACATTAAACACAACACACTCAATGCCATGTTAACGTTGTTAACTTTTTTTTTTCTAACCACAGAGACCAAATCGGAAATAAAAATGAGTATATAGAGGATTAAAACAAATGATTTTAAGTGTAAGGACTAAAAGGTAAAGTTTGTGCAACTATAGGAACCAAATGAGTAATTAAACCAATTACTTTTACAAAGAAATATGTGGGGGAAGTCATTATTTAATTTAGGAAAAATATTAATAATTACTCTTAAAACATTTATTAATGAGTTAAAAATCACTAAATGCGTGAATCAACTGATATAAGGTTGTTCTTACTTAACTAGTGGTCTTAAGTTTAAGCTTTGAGTATGTAGTTGCATTAAATATTCAAAGGGGGGCTTTGTTGCTCATAGTGGTTCTACTCAACTCAAATAAGATTGCCTTTAATGAAGGATTCTTGTGATCTCTACCAAATAGTTAACAAGTTAAAAATAAAAAATATTATCAACACATTCTACTAAAAAGCTTTTACCATAATTTTTATAAATAAATTTATTTATTAAATTTTTAATCAATACCCTGTTGTTTAACATGCCTAATGCGAGTGTCCTAACTCGAGTAAACAACCACTTTAGTCCCTAAAACTAGAAGGTGCTATTACATTTATCTTTGAAACTATAAGGTGTTGTTATACTAGTCCCTAAATTGAAGGAAATTAAAAAAAAAAAAAAAGGTCCTTAAAAGTGAAAATTGACAATCATATTAGTCCAAAATTCAAAAAAAAAAAAATGTGTGACTAAAGTGATAATATTACATATATTTAGGGATTAAAATGACAGTAAATAGTTAAATTCAAGGACTTATTTGACAATTTAGAAACCTTTTTTTAATTTCTTTCAATTCAGGAACTAATGTGACAATACCCTTCACTCTCAGGGACCAAAATAACTGTTTACTTGTCCTAATTTTTACCCTCGAAAGCCACCGTGGATGGTGTAAAAACAGAGGCAGTGGGTGGGTTTCTAGAAGACTAGTACAATAGGCAGAGAGTTGCTCGCTATTGTTTCTTTAAGAGTGTGTTTGATAAAGAGAAAAGAAATAGAGAAAAAAGAAGGGAGGAGGTGAGAAAAGAAAAGAAAAGAAATAGATGAGAAAAAAAGTAGAAGTTAAAATTATTTGGTTGAAGAGAAATAGATTGAAAGTTAAAATTTGAGATTATTATTATTATTATTATTATTATTATATTAATAAAAGAAAACAAACCGTTTGTCCCAAAAAAAGAGAGGAAAGCAAATCAATTAAAGAGGAACAAAACAAATTAGGGGGCCTTTTGTGTGACTGGGCTGACTATTATAACTACAACAAAATTGATTTAGTGAAACAATATAATAATAATAATAATAATAATAATAATAAAATCGATTTTGTTGCAATGAATGAATGCACAAATCTTTGCTCATTTGAGCAGAGCTTTTTTCTTATAGGTCTCACAATTTTTTTAAACATTGTCTCGCACTTTCACTCTACCAAATGACTAACATTCTTCCACTTTTACTCTCTTCCTTCTTCTCCCTCCCTTTTCCACGATACCAAACGGAGTATAAGTACTAATTGGAACTAGTCAAGTGTCAATGGTGGAATAATTAGAGGAAAAAAACCATTAACAGTATTTAATTAATGACTTTGTTATTCTTAGTTTTGGTTTTGCTTTGACTTTCTCAACGAAGAATAATGTGTAAAATAGAAATACTTATCTTCTCTTTTTTAACAAGAAAACTACATTCCTTTATATTATAAAATATGTATGATTAACTTTGTGAGATATAATTATCTTTTATTTTAGTTATATTTTGATTAATATAATTTAATTTAACACATTTAATAGTACGAAATAAGATATTTCTATTTAAAAATTTCAAGAACAAATAAGAATATATAAAATAACATGAAAAGTTGAAGCATAAATTCAGGGTATGTTTCATTTTTTTATTTGCAATTAATATATTTTGTCAATAATTATAAAAACAACAATTTGTTTCTATTTTATATTATATATTTCATGATTTTGTAAAAGAAATTTTAAAAACAATATTTCATTATTTTTAATATTTTCTTTACAAAATCGTAAATACAAAATAGAAAAGATGACAATTCTATAATTATTAATAAAAACATGTCAACTAAAACTAAAAAGTTAAACGTATTATTTCACACACACAAAAAAGGTTAAACGTATTATAAGTGAGAAAATAAGCTATGCACTAACATTGTAAAGTAGTTTTACACTGTTATGCAATCACAAACTATCATGTATGGTAAATTTGTTAACTTTTACAATAACTACGTTAAAAGTCATACAAACAGTAATTTCTAATTGATTGACAGTGTAAAATTTTTTATATTGTCAATGCATAGCCATTAAACTCATTATAAGTTCCTATAAACGAAATGTACTCAAATCTTTTGAATAAAAGAGAATATATATTTCATTTACACTTAAAATCTTAAATCTCCCTTTACTCACTTATTGTTTTCTGATAGAAGAGGGAGAAATATGGAAAAACAAATGTTAATTTGATTTTTTTTAAAATGATAAATTTAAAACATGTTTACTAATATTTATTGAAAAAAAAATCATTTTTTAAAATCATTTTTAAAAATAAAAAAGTAATTATTTTGAAAATAAAGTAACGAAAGTGTAAGATAAATTAATTTTGATTATAAAATTAAAATAAATTATTAAGACTAAATTTAAGAAAAATAATCTCAATTATTTTTATATAATTATGTAAATAATATTATTTTTTTTTTCAGTTTTTGGTTTTATCGAATGAACCTACTCTTATATGTGCGAATATGTTTTGTTCTATGTTTTTAGAAGCTAATCATGTATTGTACTTGTTGTAACCAAAGGTTTTAAAGCGTCCAAATCCTCAAATTTTGAAGATAACAAACTTATTAATATATATGTCTCTTTTTTTAACTAACGGATTTACAACGTCCAATCTTAAACAAGCGTTCAATAAACTCATATATGATGACCGTCCAAGGGAAAGTCTCATTTATGGACTCAATGTTCTTAATCTTTAAACAACCACACTAGATGTGTCCAGACACAAGCTATTAAACGGTTAAGTCTTTTTCATCAAATCTTTGCGTCCTTCTTTTATATGTCGAGACTAATGCCTTACTTTTTAAGATCTAACATTCAAATATTTTGAGCATTAATTAGTAGACAAAAACTTTCGAGTGCAAAAGTGCAGCAAGACAGAAAAGGCAAGTCAACTCCTTGAGCTATCAAACCAAATGAAGAATGTTTAGAAAAGAAGACCTCCCACACAGAGCTGCTCTTTTCATTTTAGTATAAGTTCAAAAGTTGTTTTATCTGATATGACTAAAAGCTCGATACGCGCACCTTTTCCTGAAAAATTAAAGACAAGACTTCTTCAACGGCTCTTTTCTGCTAAAGATTATATATATCGAGAAAGAAGAAGAAGCAAAAAAGGAGCAAACAACGAAAAATCAAGCACAAACATAAAAACGCTGATTGCCTTCTTACGCGTCCATTGGACAATAGGTTGCAAATCTCTGATACTTTACTGTATTGAGTTTATCTTCTATATCCTCACTGTGTGAGTTAAATCTGTTTGTAAAACAACTTTTTTTTGTTGTGAAAGCCTAGAGAGGCTTAGTGAACAAAGAATATGTGGGTTGGTAAAGCAATCTGGGGTGATTGCATTGTAAAGCTTGAAGAGGCTGTGAAGAATACTTGTAACCAAGGTTAGTTAGTGGATACCTTTTGGGTGAAGGGACTGGACATAGCTCAAGGTTGAGCGAACTAGTATAAAATTCTCTGTGTGCTTGTCTTCTCTATCTTTTAGCTCAAAAACATTTTCGAACTTGGTTTATATTGAAAAAGTTTTTAGACGCGCCATTCAACCCCCTTTCTTGGGCATCACGTGCTTTTCAATACTTACTCATACATTATATCACGATATTAATTAAAAAAGAAATTTCCTTATCCTGTTATTATATTATTTTTTATTTAACTATTTGATTAACATAACAAAGTTTTTGACTTAAAAAAAAAACATAATAAAGTTCTTAAAACAACGTGTTTTATATTATAAGGTATCAAGGAGGATTAGTAAGATCTTATTAAGTTTTGTAGCACATATTCTTAAACTATTTATTCAAATATTGTTATTAATAAGAATATTAATAATGTGATGAGACTATTATGTTGGTGGATAGGTGATTGCATCTCATAAGTCATGGTTAAAATGATAGTAAATCTAGGGTTAAATATGTTTTTGGTCTTCCAAAAATTCATCCGTTTTGGCTTTAGTCCTCAGAAAAAAATTCTTGAATAAAATCTCTCAAATATTAAAAATACCCTAATTTGATCCTTGTACTAAACTCTATTTAACTTTTCTGTTAAATGATGAGCACATCAGCATCACAGTTACCATTATGTCTAGGTCAGATTAATAACATATTTTTTGAATAAAATTATTACATGTTTAATCCTAAACCACAGATTTTTTTAACCCTAAAGCAAAAGTAGTTACACAATTTTTTTATTAAAAATTATCATTGGGCATTTCAAGTAATAAAATACTTTACTTGAAAACTGATATGACCATCATGTAACAGAAAAGTTAAGCAGAATTTAGCACAAGGATTTAATTAGGTATTTTTAATATTTGAGGGACTTTATTCAAAAAAATTTTTTTTAGGACTAAAACCAAAATAGGTCAATTTTTGGAGGACTAAAAACATATTTAACCCTTAAATCTATTACAAGAATTTAAAGTGTTAATAATATACTCAAGAAAGAGCTACCTTATGTTTAAGGGGGCAGTGCCCTCCCTCCCAAATTTTTAATTTTCTTTATTTTATATGCAAGATAAAAAAATTATCAAATTTTACAAGTGGATAAAATACTTAATCAAAATTTACTCAATTTTATAGTCTTATTTGATAAATCTTCCACTACATATAGGTTATGTTTTTTATTGGCAAAAATTTACAATGTAATAATCATAATAATAATAATAATAATAAAATTTATATCAAGAGGAAAACTTAATTGAGTATTACAATACATAGTTTTTTTTTTACTTCAAGTAGTAATTTTATGGTTCAAATCTTTTGGCTTATGAGGTAGTAACTTTTTTTTCATATTTGTGTAATAAAGTATGGCTTGCAGACATTTTTTAGATGTATTAATATTAGTCCAATCAGAATTATTTTTCCAACTTAAGCAAAGTTGTTTCTATGTGTAAAACTTGCATTTGGGCATTTACAAAATTTTGAAGTTTCATTTACATTCTTTAAACTAGCTCTAAATATAAAATTGCCCTAAGATCATATTAAATGATTATCATAATTTTGAATTCATAAAGTAATTATTGTTTAATATATAAAATTTTAAAATAATAAACGATAAAAGAAGTCTCTTATTTAGTGGTAATTTATGTATTTGGCTACCCCAACTAAAACTATCTAGCTCCACCATTGAATATATTGATTTGACCTACCATGAGAATATTAAATGAATCATTATACAAGTATCATAAGTTATTCTCATAATGACCATGGTATAGTGGACCCCTGACCTTATGTCATTACGATTCCCAACATAAAAAGTTACATATTTTGATGGCATCATATATCATGCTTACATTGGTGACTTTGGACATATTACAAATCATGTGGAGGGACGAGAGTAGCCAGATATGATCCGTCCGTCCCACTAATGGGAGGTATATCTCTAGCCTCTTGATGAAGTAAGATTGTTAAGCTCACAACTATGTCTAAATAATATTAATATGAGATATTAATATGATTTGATGTAAGTTAGTCTACTCTAAAAACTAAGAAACCGAAACTATACATGTATAACACATTTCTTGTCTTGTGTTCAATCTAGATAGTGAGCAAAAAGACTAGACTACATTATAACAATGGTTGCATGTCGAGTTATATTAGCATTCTTATTACTTGGGTAGAAACAATTAGTTTCTATATGTTTCACTCATTTCTTGTGATGTTAAAATATATTTTTAATATAATTGTCAACATAATAGGAACCTACGAGATCATATAAAAAAAGTGTGTTGACTTAGACACTTATGCCACAGTTGGTTATATTTGGGCTTTTAATAAGATTAAAGGACCATGCAATGTAAAGAACATTTAAGGCCGTATGGTAGCCGGAACATGATAGGATAGGATAATTATCATATCCTATTGTAATCAATTATTTGATGCACCAATAGAATATGATTTGGTTATCCTATTGTCTATCATTTCTTGTTGGTGCAATGTATTTCTAATCTTGGGGAGGGAGCTGAGTTAAAAAACAACAAGATAAAATAGTCTTTCCCTCCCTCTAACCACCACCACCACTGTCGCCGCTGCTATCACCACTGTCAATGCTGTCACCACTTCCACCACTACTGCTGCCATCCTTGTCATTATTGTTGCTGCCACCTCCGCCATTGTCACCATCATCACTGTTGTTGTCGTCGCCACTATCACCATTGCCACTATCGCTATGGTAACCAACACCACCCTTGGCACCACTCTTGCCACCACCTCTCTTGCCATCATTGTTGCCACCACCATTCCCATCATTGTTGTCACCACCACCATCGTTGCCTCAACCACCACCACTACGACCACCACCACCACCATCATTACTGTTACCATTGCCACCACAATCACCACCACCACCATCATCTATCATTATCTAGTCCGTGTCAAATACAGGATAAGATAACACAATAGTGTTGTCAGGAATGTACCAAACATTGGATAGGATTAAAGCTTATTCTACTCTTATCCTATAATGTTCTTATCTTACTCTTATATCCTATGTTATCATACCATATCTTGACCACCAAACACACCATTATAGTAAAACTAAATGAGCCACCCCATATTTAGACATGCTAGCTATTTAAGTCAAGTAGTGTAGTATGACATCACTAAATCTTTGTTAGTCCATTCTGGGTTTTGTCGTCTCTATATATAAGATATATATGCATAAACTTAGTTGCCACTAACACCACAAAACTCTTATCCTATCATTTTGGGTTTTTTTACTTAATACCATATGTGGAAAACAATAGGACAACAATTGTTATGTCAAAAACCATAAAAGTGAGTGAAACAAGTAACATCCCTTAGCTGCCAGTAGCACCACAAAACAGAGAGTCCACGTATTACATTGGTGTGAATACTAGTAAAGGTTTCCCTACACTAGCATACAAGTGAACTTGGTATTGAAGGCTATGACTATTGTCCCTTTGACCAAAAGGTATATTCCTTAACGTGATTTGTTTTCTTTTTGCATAAATCCTTAGAGAACTTTGGGTTTTAAACTATTTTAATTATTATCTATTTTACTATGCTATTTATCCCTAAATCTAACAATACATATATTTTTCATGTTTGTTGGCTCCATCTTTTAACTTAACTAAGTTTTATTACATAGTGTTTAACTTTGTTGGTTGAGTTTAAGACAATAGTTTTTAAGGTTATTTGTTTTCTCTAGCTTTTTCCCTTCCCATTATTGTCTGGGTTATTCTTTCTCGACATTTTTCTTCCCTTATCATGGTGGTAGTAACTATGATGTTTTATGCCATTACTCATTATAGAATGAAGGCTTTGGTTAGTGCTACTAAATTTGCTCTCATAATGGTAATGGTTCCAAGTGCATGGTTCGTGAAAAAGCAAGAAACACACAAGAAAGGGGTTGAATTGTAATGTATGTGAATTTTCAAAAATATTTTTTCCAAATGTTTAAATACAGATGTAAAAGGTCGTCCAATAAAAATGCGTGATGATAAAGAAAGAGAAGAGCACATAGAGTTTTTATACTAGTTCACTCAAACTAAGCTACTCCAATTCTTTCTTTCTAGAAGGATTGCCAATAGCCAAACTTGGTTACACTAAGTATTTTTCAATAGCCTTTTCAGGCCTTATAAACTTTGATCAACGCTAGATCACAAAAACCCAAGTATTTTTTAGTCACAAAACCTTTCCAAGCTTTCACAATTACCAAGATTGTTTATACAAGAGATAAATTCACTAATTGAGAATATGAAAATTAAGCATAATATACGAATCTTTGCTAAGCAAAGTATTTGAAAATGTAAGCATAAATGTAGTCATCCAGCAAGAGGTTCTAACCTTGTTAGAGTTCTTCGTGTTAAGTTCTTGTTTTATCAAACTTCACATCTTGCAAATATATATAGTCTCTTAGAAATATGTTTGTTTAGAAAGAGGGCATCAATTTGATTTTCCTATTCTGACGGAGTATTAAATGCATGAGAAATCCTTCATATTAAGGCTTGAAACGTGTCTTGAGAATCTTGGAGAGAGAAAATGCAGCAATTTTGTCTTTAAGTAGTTTTGCACCAAAAAGGTAGGTATTGTCTAATGCACAGTGTTGCTTTTTTGATCATACCTTCTTTTGTTCTTTCTTTTTGTACTTTAGCCATGATAAGTTGATTAAGTTTTTATCGTGGATGTAGTTATACATCAGAATATCCTACTTTTCATTTAATGCTAAAGATATTTAAACGTTAGAGCATATCGAAAGGTACAAGGAATATGTATGAGGATGAATAAATAAATCAGCTTTATTGAAACTTAACCAGATTGAAAACATCTAAGATAAGGAGCTCTTGGGCAAAACTTTTATCGGATGCCTTTTAGAAACGAAGTTCACAAATGGCACATTGGATGGCTTGTTTTCTAAAACCAATGATCGCTTCCTTTTAGTTGGCGCCTTGGACACTAGGTTTTCTAAAATATTTTTGGACGTGTCTAAGTTAAGAATTATACCTTTGTCTCTTAAGGACAATGTTTATGCACATGTAACGCACTTGTCATAAAGCTCTTAAAATTTAATAACTTTTGTTAGCATCAAAACTTTGAGGGTTAGACGCTTCATACATATTTGATTCCAATAGTTCGTACTTTGTAGATAGTAATGTTAGTCTAGGATGAAAAATAAGGGGATGAATCATGAGTTCATTTTGGGGTTACACGCAATGGTTTGTAAATGCTTGGTGATGATTGTAATGAAAAAAATTATTATTGTATCTTAATTGTACCTTTATTATAGGGATCACTAACCATATCTGTAGTGATTTGTTGTAGTCATTAACTTTCTTAGTTACTATAATTAGAACAATGATTTAAACTTTAATAGTTACTGTAGTTAGGATAATGATTTAATTACAATGATTTAGACATTCTTAATTATAAGATCAATTAGGATTTATTATTTCTTTTTTTTTATTTTGGCTCTACTTGTATATATATATATATATGATGTACATAGACCTATGAATATCAAAGTGGAAGACAATTGTTTTGTTCATCTCAACATGGTATTAGATCCATCCAAACTTTGATCAAGAATGAGTGTTGAGAATGTGAAAATGGTAGATAGCAACAACGAAAACAATCAATCAAAGATGAAAAAAAAAGGGAGAAGAATGTGAATTAGAATGATCACAATGGAGGGTGTTGGGTGTTCGTAGGAATGTTGCCCAAACTTTTTTTTTATTAGAGGGATGACTACTTTGACAACAAATGTAGACTAAGGCAGGCTCACAAGCTTAAGAAAGGAATAGTGGCAAATTCTAATAGGTATGATGAACAATCACAAGGGAAACAATACTAAAAGGATGATGGGTAAGGAAACAACACAAATTGTTGATACATAAGCATAAAATCACATGATTGAAAATTTGACACTTTGCACAAGCTAAAAATTGTACAAGGATGCCTTATGGGATTGTTAAATGGAGAGGAAACTATGACAACTAAGAAGAGAATTATGGTCCTTGAAAGAAGGTTAAACTTAGCAATGTGTTATACACGCCTAGATTGAAATGCAACTTGATATTAGTTTCTCAATTAATAGATAATGCAAATTGTATAATTCAGTTCACTAACTCTCTGTGTGTTATGTAGGATCACACCTTGAGGAATGCTTATTGGAGTGAGCAAATGAAAAGATGGACTATACTATTTTAGAAGAATTCAACATGAGAGAGTTTACAAAGTTAGTGTAGTGTCTATGTTTGATATTTGGAATTGATGCATGAAATATCCTTCTTTGAAGATCACTGAGTTAATTGTTGTTGATGGGTTAGTAGGTAACGATTGCAAAAATGGTATGCAATGATTTATAATGAAAGAGGTGAACTAAAAGGTTTAATGAGAGTGAATATACATGAAAAACAAATGTTCACAACCTAACTTGACGAATGTATTGGTTAAAAATATAAATTAATGAAGAGAAGAAGAAGAATGATGGTCACATAAAAAAAAAGAAAAAGAAGAGGGAATCAACATTTTATCATTAAAAAGAGGAGGAGAAGAAGAATGACAACAACAATGAGAAAGAAATCGATGAAGAAAGATGGAAAAGAAGAAATCTTAATACAAAATGTTATCGTTTTGTAATCAATCAATGACATTAAAAGTTATATAGGATATCTAAATCAATGAAAAGAAGAAAAAGAAGAACAATGGTCACATAAAAAAAATAAAGGAAGCAACATTTTATTAATGAAAAGAGAAGGAGAAGAAGAATGACAACAACAACGAAAAAGAAATCGATGATGAAAGATGAGAATGAAAAAATCTTAATACAAAATGTTATTTGTTTTGTAATCAATTAATGATATTAAAAGTCATACAGGATATCCCAGTTTTAAGTTGGCAGATAAAACAGAAAACTAACAAAACTCTAGACAAATAATAATTTAGAGAGGATCGAATTAAATAAAACAATAATTAGATAATTAAACTATAACACTTAAATGATGAAAATATTAATTTATTTTTATATATAATATATAATTAGTTTATGTAATCTATTAGTGTCATTTTTTATTTTATAAAGTTGATAAAATAATATTAGTGTCATATTTTTATTTTGTACAATTATTTTATTTAAAATGACGTACTATTTAATTATTAATTTAATATAGATTAAGTCTGGACAAAAGTATTTTCATGATGTAGGAGGGCTTTTCCGCTGTCAAGGTCGTTTCCTCGTTCCTTTTGTTTTTCTTTGTATAATAACACGGATTTAAATAGTTTGTTAGAGAAGATAAATTTAAATATTCATTTAGTTATTAAATAAAGAATATGAATACTTCCCTCATTTTATATTTATCAATTAATTTAATAACTAATTTCATTAAACACTTATATTCTACTCCTATAGTCCTATATTATAAATATGATTCTTTATTTTTAAAAAGAGTGTTTTTAAAAACTATTTTTGAACAAAAGCGTTTTTATAAGTTATTCTTAAATTAGAACATTTTTAGGAGTTATTATCACTCTCTAACTGAACCACGTGTCTTATCTTAATTTCATATATTGAGCATTTAATTTAATTTAATTTTTTATTTTTATTCTTTTTAACATGCTTCTTAATTTTAATTTAATTTAACAATTAGACCAAAAAAATTTGTTTCTCAATCATCTCAGACTACTCTCCTTATCTTTATCCATACATTTGATTTTTTTAGCCACTTTTCTCTTTCAATCTATCTTTTTGTTTTTATTTCTAAATTTAATTTCAATAATTTTTGAAAGAAATTATCAATAGTCAAAAGTAACATTTTTATCACAATATAATTTTTTATTGTAAATCTAAAATATAATTTATATATTCAAAAATATTTATTTATTACAAATTTTAATTATATATAATTTATATATTACAAAATATTTATTTATTATAAATTTTAGTTATGTAAAAACAAATATTTATCTTATGTATTGCACAAACTAAAATACTAGTTTGATAAATTAATAACTTTTATTAAAAAATTAATTTTCAACTTTTAAGTATTTTTTTATGGAGCACATCCTAGATTAAATTATATTAAGAATATTTTGGTTTCTTTGATGATAGTAACGCGACCTGAGATCTCTTTATCACTAACCCATTTTTAGTGAGAAAAATCAAAAGTCCAAGTCTTCTTTTCTTTAATGCGGTTCTATATTTGTGGTGATTATTAAGAATGGAAGTTCAAATCCAACAGTGAGCGTTTCCTTTACGTGACGGGGATTAGTGATCGAATAACAATGTTCATCAATTCAAATCAAACTTTGACTAAAGAAATGTGCAATTAGCTAGCTAGGTCGTTGATAATTTGTGAAACCATATTCAAATCATTAATTATCTTATCCTTGGAATTCATATAAACAATTTTATGACTTTGATATATATCGGATCCAATTGCACGATTTGATCGATCATAGTCATATGCTAATTAATCTTCACACACACACACACACACACACACACCGCCTAGCTATACACTATCAAATCACGCACAATGTGTGATCATAGTCATATATGCTAAATGCTAATTATAATCTTCTATCTCACTCAGCCGAACTAATCCTCAATCAAATCATGCATGCTACACTAGAATCCAAGGAACAGAAATGTGTGTTCTGATGGGTTACCGATTCTTTCTCAGCATTGACAAGACATGTTAAGATTAAGGCGTGCTTAATTTGCTGGGATTATGGAAGAGAAGTATACAGCTAAATGACACAACCTTTTAAATCATCAATCAAATGAGTACTGATTTATATTGCTGTGAGGTATAGGGAGCACTCCAAGCCACGAAATTTGGCTTTTTGTGTTTTGGGTTGGCTGAAAGAGTCAACAAAACCATCCTCAATGAATGAAGCAGTCCTCTCCTCTGACATCTATGTCATCATCAAACAAAGCATGCGCGTAGTGAGGGACACAAAGTAGCGTAGGCACGGATAATTTGACCTTATGAATTTCGGAAAACACAGCTTTAACTGGTACAAGTGATATTGTTTCTCTGTAAAACCCAAAGATGGAAAAATTGAAACCGGAAACCTGTGCATGAGGAGCATTAATTTATGTTTCTCGTTATGAAACTTTGTCCCTAAGAAACAACCTATAATTGTTTGACTATTATTACATTTTTGTTTTGGATACAAATGGTAATGGACACCACATACGTGGTTTTTGTACAATTGAATTTGCGGTAAGTGAAGCGTGTTAATGTTATTATTACTAGGAGTGTCACCAGTTTTGGTAATTCGTGAATAATATGATTTAAATATATTGGTTCAGATTTTGGTATTGTTCGGGATTGAATTCGACCCGACCTGTTCAAATTTGATGACCTTTGCTCGGGTAACATGTTTTATTTTTTAATCTACAAACTCAATAACCCAATTCGTTGATATGATATTTTCTTTTTTTATTATTATTTATATATCTTTACATATATTTATTTTTTATTATTTTATTATTACAATTTTTTAGAAAACTTAAAATAATATCAATTTGGGTTTCACAGGAAAATAATACAAATCAAACCTGATCCAAACTAAAATATTTTGATCGATTTGAATAACGGGTTTAACTAAACCCAACCCACACTGACTCATGTATGTACACCCCTAATTATTTCCATCTAGCCAATTTTTCATATTTAAGGGTGTCAACAGGACAAGTTATTTTTTGCAACTTGCATTGGAGGATAGATAGACACCATAAGAACATATTCCTTATTTATACTTTTATAGTGTTTTTTGATACAAACTATATGTTTTTTTCACATGAGACAATCATGCTTAAGTCGGATAGGATTATTATAAACAGTAAAACTCTCCTTTTGAGTCTTTATGCAGTTATATATTTAGGATTCGAACTTAAGACTATTAATTAAACAAGAACAATTTCATGTTAGTTAATCCAGACACTTATTGGGTATACTTTTATAGTTTAAGAAATAGAATAAAGCTCAAAAGTTGTTCCTGACATATATAAATATAATAATTTCTGAAAAAAAAATTGTATGGGATTCTTGAAAATGTATTATAAGACGTGTTTATTCTTCTATCATCTTAATTTTTTCTCTAACCGATACACACATTTAACACGGATGTACACATTTAACACGTTATAATTTGCGTACTTTAGAAATGATTAGGCCGACAAAGAAGTAATTGATGAACCTTTCTCTCTACATATTTGTCGGAGAAAAAAATGTAGTTTTTAGAGTCTTTATGCTTATTTTATATTGATTTCCCCCCTATTTTTATTTTTTTAAAAGTAGAGTAGAAGACTGGAAGTTCAAAAGCTAAGAGTCGGAAAAAAGAGAAAATTGTTTTTAAGAAATTTATTTACATTAAGATGAATTAAGGTTTAACATATAATAATCTCTTAAGAAAAAGGACTAATCTTTCAAAAAAATAGAAGGACAGTAATGTAATTTAAGTATGTATACAGATAGAAAAGTGAACTTAATAGGGTTGGTCTAGTAATAAAAAGATTTAAGTAGTTTATACAAGATCTTATATTCAAGTATTTGTCGCCATTATATACAAAAAAAAGGGTAAAAAAAGTGAAATTCCCTGCAATTTAATAGAAATTTTAGAAAAAATCATAATAGAATTTTCTCACTTTTTTGTCACTTTAGTATTATATAAGTTTCTTTTTCTTTCCACCAATTAATTTATTTTTATCCTAAATCTTTTCAAAACTCATGAGAATGTCAATAACCTTTTTTTAAGAAAAAGATCTTACTTGAATGGCATCGACTATGTGTGTGTTTGAAAAAAATTTGAAGACGGGGTTTTCCACATCCATTGGTAAAAAAAAGGTGAAAGTAAGAACTAGTTACTTCAATCATTACGTGATTTTTCACGTTAGACGTGAATTGAAAATCATTTCCAAACATGGTCTATGTACTTTCATTATAACATATGTGATGTAATGTTAAGAAATTTCATTATTATTTTTCAGTGTTAGCAATTGGAATGAATTTTATGAGCTTTGATCAAACTTGGGAATAAAACTGAGGGATCAAAAATATTTTTTTATCCCTTTCTTTTTGTGTTATGAGATAGCCTATCTTGGGTGTGGGACTAATTCTTATTTGAGATATTAGAACTTGGGAATAAAACATTTTTTAATCAATCTTTTTACTTGTTTATTTCATGGTAGTTCACTTTGAATAATATCATATGTCTTTCCGGATGCATTTGAATGATATTATTTACCAAATAAAGTTTGTCATAATTGGTAGATAGAAAATTTAATTAAATATGTTGATCAAGATTAAGTTCCTAACTATTTGTATAAAAAGACTTTGTTAAAAATCATAAAATTTACTTCAGAAATCTCTACATCTTGATGGAATTAATCTTTCTCTATCAATTTTAAAATATCTTTGATCCACACTTAAAAATAGAACATGTTCACAATTTCCATTTTTTTAATTTTCCAGAAATTAGTTTCTTAAATATAAAATTACATTTTTGAAACTAATTTTTTGAATATATAAAAAAAAGAAATGAATTCTCCTTGTCATTATAAACGAGCAACGCATCAATCTTTTACAAGGTTTGTTGTAATCCAACATCAATAAAGCCAGCCCAAAGCTAGCCCAAGCCATTTAATGGGTTGGGTGGGCCGATTCTGGCCCATTGAATTTCAGGGATCATAAAACGACGACGTGTGTTAGCTTCTGGTTTCGAGGTTCTGAAACGAAAGAACTTCTCTAGCTGCTGCTGATGGAATGTACGGAAGATGAACTTTGAAGTAGGTACCTGCATCTGGTTATTACCTCCTAGGTTTATTAATTTTTATTTTATGATTCTCGTTATGGTAATACCTTCTTCTCTGTAAACTTGTTTTGTTGTTTTTCGATTTTATGAAAATCTATGATATTGGGCTGCTTCTAATTCGATTATATTTTTTAGAATAAATAAATAAATTATTCTTGTGCATCTTCCTTGTGCTGCAAATGTGAGAACTCGATCAGGAGAAAAAAGGAAATAAATATAGGCAAAGTACAAAAAATTGAATATTCCTAAATTCACTGCGCCTAGAGATTGTAGGAAATGATGGTTTGATGATGGGGAGTGAATTTTATAGATGGTAACATTCATGGCTTGATGGTGGTATGGTAACTGCAGTCTAAAGGATATCCTGTATCTGTATTTCATTTTTTGAGTGATTTTCTGCTTGCCGTTGTGAATTCTATTATGAACTGATAGATTCTTTAAAGATCAATTGCTGATTGGGTAGTGCATGCGATGGTGGAGAAATGTACGTTGCCACTTGTGAATAATAACCTTCGTTTGACATCTTTGGCAAATTGGGTATACATTACACATACATGTGACTCATTTGAAAGACTGTCTAGTTAGGATGACCGAGATAAGGTATGAACATAGCCACAAACGGGCGGCCATGCCTTTCAAGCCCGGCGCTTGAGGGGTTGTGAACTGTCCAGCTAGGGTGACCAGGATAAAGTATAGGCATAGCCGCAAGGGGGTCCATTCTATTGGCCTAATCCTTATATGTAGCCGAGTAAGCCTTTAGTGAATACAATGTTCAAGTTGGCTCATACTCATCAATCAGTCAACCTCATAGACCGACCACTGCTACCAGTTTATTCCATGGCACAACTATCATAGGGCTAGAAGAGCCTGTAGGCCTTAGGCCCATAGGCCCAGACCAGAGGATTTCTAGACCTTTCTCACACGTGAGTAAGGCACAATAGGCATCACCCTCGCCTCACATGTGAGAAGGACATATTACAGGCGACCGTCCTGAAAAAAGCGGGAACCATTACAAGTTAGTTAGAGATCACACTCCATAAATAGGCGTGATCCCCTTGATCACACCAAGTCGTGTATAGTAAAGCTTGCTAAGGTTTCTTGAGTTCTTAATGGCTTTAGAACTCCTAAGTGAGAGTGTTCCCTAGAGTGAACGCTATCTAAATTCTAATTTTTCTAGCCAGAGCAAGGCTCCTTCAGCTCTTTACCTTTACAATTAAAAATAGCTGCACATGTTGCTTCATTTGGGTTTACTTTGAACATTTTCCTTGTCAAACTCAGATGTTGCCACCTCCACAGTTCTGGTTCCAACAGTTATGTATTATTATCCTAGTTATCAACCTTTTAAATTTATTTAGACATTTACAATGAACTCATGAGCAACTGGAAGGAGGAAGAAAATACCATGATGCATTGGTCCCAACCAAAGAAAATTCCTGTACAAGCTAAGTGAATAGGTATCAAATGGATTTTGTTGCTTTGGATCATACAGTAATGGACAGTTCTTCAGTCAAACCTCTATATGGAATTGAGGCGAAGAAAAAAAAAAAAAGATTTGGAAGAAATAAAGTGAATAAGTGGATTCTGCTTTAACATGAATAGGTGAAAAATAATACTGATATAGAACTTTTAGTTCAATCATGCTTCCTAGCCCTTATCTTGTATGGGCTGATCATGCTCCAATCCCAATGTTATGCTTTTGACTGATGTATTCTGACTTCTTATTTGTTGAACCATATTTTACCAAAAAATGAGATTAATTGCTATTGTTTTTATACTGAGACTGTTCACATCCGCATTAGTGATTGCAATCTGTCACATCCAGGGAAAATTCATCAAGAATATTAGTGTTTGTTGATTAAGAAAAGGATATTAACTTTCAGTTTTCTGTTCTCACTGTTCCCCACATCGAACATTCAATGGATGTTGAAGCAACACTTTATTGAGTTTGCATCTTGTATGCTATTAGAGCTTGAATCGACTTTGATGATATCCAAAAGAGGGATGACTTTATGTTGAATGATATTTTAGTATTCCATTATGTTTTAAAAACAGATGAAGTATTATGAATATGAAACTATTCATTATATTTTTGGAAAAAAAAAATTGATGCCTTGATGGGTTAACAACACCTTGCTTTTGGCAAGCTACTTGTCCTCTCATGTACTGATGAGTCTATCATCTTCTTTTTAGATGTATGAATTATCTTATTTTGTTTGTTAATATTACCCCGTTTTCTTTTTTCTGTTTTTCTGAGCAAACCATTTTTCTTGTTCACCAAACCCATGCACCCCACAGTCACAAGAAACAAGCAAAATAAAAAGAGAAAGACTGTGAAGACAAATTCCTATCCAGTACTCTACATGATGAGACAATACAAGTGTCCAGAATTCTGTTATGAATCAATAATGCTCATCAACTTTACTTTTGTTGGTTAGGGGATACGACTTGTCTTTACTTCTGTAGGGTCCAAAAATTGAAGATATGAAAGATCATTAGATTTGAAACTGAAAGAAGATAGCATTACAAAAGAATTTCAGTATAATCTTACTGAAACTGTAGTACTAGTGCATATGGGTATTTTCTTTCACTGAACAAAACTAAAGGAAAACATTTTGTGTTGGAGGAGCTGGGATCATCATCTATACTGTCTTTTAGATGATGCTGGTTCACTGAATTGCTATATATAAAAATTATGCAGTAGCTTGACTGTACAAAATACATTCTCTCTTTGACAAAACTCTTACAATTAGATTGAAAAGAAGGGAAAAACCAAACAATTGTTGTGAAGATCTTTTGAGAATGCAGTTACAGTTCAACTATGTTTCTAACCTGCTCTGCATTTTTAAGCTTCCAAGTTTTGTTGCTCACTCTCTTAGATGTCAGCTTAGTGTTGATTTCTTTGCTAGGTAAAGGAACAAGATGGATGTGTTAAGTCCTGTTGTGGATAGGATCTGATCCTCTTGGCACTCTTCTTTTGCTTGATGGATTTGGATCAAACTCATTGACGACATTTGCTGAATTCTTCTTTGTGGGATCAAGCCCATTGTTGGCATTTGCTGAATTCTTCTTTGTGTTCAATACTTCCTTCTCTGTAACCTTCGAAGTATGTTGATTCTGCAGCAATATCCTTTGATCTTTCTGGCTCTGTCTTAGTGCAATTTCAAAACTTCTCAGGCCTAACACATTCTCTGGTTGAATTGATATTAAGAACCCCACAAAAACAAGAAGACTGATTGTTCTAGAAGGATGAAACACCATATTCTCTTCACCCTGAAACAAGAAGAATAGAAGGTGTGTTCTTTCTGTTTAGAGTGACAGGAGATTGAGGAGAATAAGCAGCTCCCTCCTAGTAATATCTGTGTTCTTATGGTCCATTCCTGTAGACATAACCTTGTTATATATGTCCTACTGGATTTGGAGGGGGCTTTAAAGCTTAAAGCAGGGAGGGCCTACGGAAATTTTAGATTCATCTCGAATCACAAGCTGAAATCTAAGCAAAATTAAGGCTGTTATTGAAGAATCTGACAAGGATGAATAAAGGTGGTTGGGACAATGTCCTTGAGAGGCCAAATATATTTCTTTTTTCATTTCTTTCCCTACATGTCTATCATATGCCTGCTTTTTTCACCAAAAGAAGCCAAACACCGTTGCCTGGACTCCTGTCCAACTTGCCACATCATACTGCTATACCTGTGTGTGTATATGGATAAATAGATCTTACATTCTGTAGTGGCTATGCCTTGTATTGGCTCACTGGGATACTTCAAAATAGTTATCATTCTGTTATCCCATATGTATGTACTGAATTTTTTTGCATACTTTTAGCCTATACGTTTTAACTATTTTTTAAATTTGTGTGTCAAGTGGATTACTACAATGATTAGATCTAGTATTTTATTATAATGACTAAAACTAATAATATTTTAGTGTCTTTATTCTGATTTAAGATTTGTGTTTTATGTTTATATTATATTATATTATATTAATTATATATGTTGAATCTTAATATCTATATATAGGTGTTGTGTGAGCATAATATATATTATCCCATAACAAGTTGCATTATACATTTGCAAAAGGTGCAGGTTTTCTCCATATAAAACTCTGGTCTTAGGGGTTAATATGGTAAATTACCATTCCTTTGTTATTAAGAAAGGCCATGTTAAACATTAACTGCTTTTAATTAGCAAGACCAGGACAGGAACGATGGCCCAGGCAGAAGCAGGAGATTGCAACAGTGCAAGCAGGTTCTATAAAGAATAGACGGGGGAATAGAACAGTCCCCAAAAGAAACAAACTCTTGCTTTATGCACTTTTCTAACTTCTATAAGATCTCCAAGTCACTTTAGAATTCCAATCTCACTTCCCAAGGTAACAAAAATAACAGCACTGGATTTCTTGGGCTGAATGTTGCCTTTATGCTTTGTTCTACTTTTAGATTAGATGGGTTGCCAAACTCTATTTGTCCCTTCAAATTTTATTGCCCTCTCTCTCTCTTCCTTATTTTGCTTTATTTAACTTAAAATATCACATGCAACTAGGAATTGTCGAAAGCATAAATTCCTCGGTTTATCGCATCTGGGTGACGTGGTTTCTTGAAATGAAAGGTGACTGGTCATGGTCCAAGTGAAACAACCAGCGCATGGACATTTATGTCTTTTTTAGATTTTATTTTTTTTATATTCCAATTAAAGTGAGAGTTTTAAATGACTCGTTGCTTTCTGTTTTTCATTTTTCTTCCTATGGTTTGAAACTGCCTTTTGAGAGTGTCATCTCGTTGCAAATCACATGAATATGCTTTTTATTCCCGACTGATTATTTACGACATTGATATGCCTAAGGCTTAATATGTTATGACATTCTAATCTTGGAGCGAACGCATAACCTTGATTTGAGGTAGACACAGGTTATCTTTTCGTGGTACACGACTATCAAATTAAGAGAGAAACACAAGCTTCTTTTCTTCAAAAAAAAATATTTTAGATGTTTTTAATGTTTTATTCTTTTGTATGGTCTTTTACTATCCTCCTTACATGGTCTCTAAGGGGTCCAAATGGCTTACCTTTTCTTTGGCGGGTAAACTATTTCATTAGAAAGATTATGAAAATAATTTCACTCGTGTCCCAAAAAAGTCTTATTTATTGATCATGCATTAAGAACAATACCTTCGTTGATCCCTAGAGGAGGCCGAATGCCAAAATGCTTTACATGTACGTCAATGTACATAATATATGGATATCAATTTAATGTCATATTCCCAAATGTTATTGTTCAAATACTTTTGCCAAATGGGAATTTAAAAAAAAAATGCGGAGTGGGGCCCTATTAAAACAAAGGATATGTGGTACGGTACGTACAATGCTAAGGGTAACTTGTTAGGTACGCCTGTTTTCCGTGAAAATTTGTGGCACTATCTATTGAAACATTGGATTAACGTGGTGTGGTATGGTTGGTAAATCACAATGCTTACTTAAGTATGTGATCAAGAATTTAATTCTCAAATCCATGTATATGAAAGAGCATCTGTTGAGAGATGTCAACTTTTTAAATGAATTTTAATACTTTGAGAGATTAATTATTGGCTTTTGACCGAGTATATCCCAGTTTCAACAAAAAAAAAACTATCTAAACATTGTGCTGGCAATCAGTTCCAATTATTAAAATTTTTACAGTAAGCAACATAAAACAAAGATGAAAATATTATACATTTTTGCTTTCCTAGATTCTGAAGACTGGTCTTAAAGTTGTACGCTCTTTGTAAATTTGTTTTGAACAAAGTGTGCCCCATAAGGCTCAGCATGACGGTCACGGTACAATGAGCACTGACTGAATAAGGCCACCACAAAACCACGAAAGACACAAAAAGAAGAATAGCAAAGCAACTTAAAGAAGATAAAAGCAAAAAAACGAGTTGTAATTGTTACAGATAGTATCCCCCATCTTTGAATAGTTTGTTGCTTAGTTATTTGCTTTATATTAGTCTTGGATTTGCTTGACAACATCTAGATACCAAATAAACACATAATCAATTTGGCTTGATTAGTCAATTCTTCTCGATCATAAACATACACACACAAAAAAAAAAAACCGGAAACAAAAAAAAATAGTAGTGAAGATTAAGTGGCAATTTTTAATATGAAGAATGAATTGCAAGTTTGGAACATATTTGATTCACGTTTGATAGGCAGGACCAAAGTTGCTGATAAGACTCGTTGGCTGCTATAAATTCTTTACAAAGAAAGGAAAAAAAGTTGAGCTACAAAGAGAATGTCACCTAAACATAAGCTAAAGTGAGATGCTTCTTTGCTCTGCCTTTGATTTAAAATTGGTGGCCATCTTGAGTTATAATCATAACTAGGGTGTGTTAGAATATATGCTTATCTGCATTGTTCAAAAGAGATTAAAAAAATATAAATCTAATCAGACGCCAATTTCCCTGTTGCCCCCACTCGGGGTCCCTATCTGTCAGTTTCTTCTCAATTCGCTACAAAATCTGAATAAAAAATCTGAACCATTTGGTGGCTCTAAATGACTTATTCAAAAGAAGGCCTCTAGCCATAATTTGGGTTCAGTAGAGGGATAGGGATCCCCTGCAGTTCATTTCAAAACTACAGGGTGTGCAGTCCACAATCCCACCATTAAAATGTTTAGGTTGTTTTATAAAAAAAAAAATTAAAGACAATTTTAAGGCCTATGGGCTGTTTGGATATAACTACACACGGTACAGTTCATATGTAAACTGTAGAGGATCTGCATAGAAGAGGTCAGTTTATGTCTAAAAATTTTAATATCTTAATTTTGTCCATTTTCTGTTCTGTTTGACTCTTTCCATGATTAATGATGTGAAGCATTAAAAAACGAACTTCGTACATTTCAAAATATCCACTCCAATATTATAAATTTGGGGGACTTTTACCAAAAAAAAAAGCATTTCAGATAGTTTATCTTTCTAAACCGTTAAATATATGAATAAAAAAATAATTAATAGTTGAGATTGTTAATTAGATCAATAAATCTTAACCGTTGATTTTTTTTTCATTCATATATCTAACAGTTTAGAGAGGTGGTCCATTGTAGAATTTGCCTAAATTTGAATACACAATTTGAAGAGTAAAACTCCCAATTTCCTCACTTTCTCAATTAAACATCCTTGATAGATGTGTTTAGATTCACGTTTGGCATGTCTCAACTTAAGTCTATGATGAGTCAAACATGATTTTCCATTGACCATGATGTTTGACATTGTGTTGAAAATATGATTTCAGGTTTTAGACTCAAGTTTCATTGAAGCTATTAGAAGTAGTTTTTGCATCAATACTAACTGGAGTCATGTTATTTGTTCCATGTATAATACACTTAGTCATGTTATTTGTTTCATGTATACTCTTAGTTAGACTCAAGTCATTTTGTTAATTGCACAACAAAATCAATTTTGATTGTAAGTTTTCAAACAACATTGTGTGTTAAAATCAATTTTCTAATATATGTTATCTAAACAAAAATCACATTATCACAAACCCAAGTTTACTTTGAATCAATTCTATTAAATTGCGTTGATTCAAAATTAATTCTACAAACGCATATGCAAACTCGCACAATAATCTTTTTCTCTTAAACATTTGAAACTATCCTCTATTTATTTTTATTGGGATACTTGATCTTTTTAATCGTTTATTCCTTTCAATTTATCATATTTTTATCTCTAATTTTTATCCCTTTCAATTTATATATTTTAAAAAAATATGTATTTATTATGAATTTTAATTATATAAAACATGAACATTATCCTATACAATATCTAAAATACTAGTATAAAACTAAGACAGAAAAATTAAATTGAGCTGCAAGTATATTTCTCAACCAATTCTCTCCTGGACAGCTGCAAATGATGCCTTAGGTATTTTTCTCTTATAGTATGGGATGAATGAACTAAAGAATGCACAAGTGAGAGGCAAGAGAAACGAATTTGAACAATCAAATTATCATTTATTATTATCAAGTTGAGCATACAATTTGTTTAAATACAGTGTCAGGTTGGTCTCGAGACAGGGTCAGCCATATTGCACATCCTCTGTCTACATTTGTTGGGCAACTCACAAACAATCCCACGTCCATCCAGAGAATCACGGTTCCCATTTCGACTTCTGTATGTCTCCGGCTTTCTTCCATTATCCACTCATATTCAACAAATATCTTGGGCGTCAAAATTTGTTTGTACGTACATTTCCATTGCTGCTCTCTAACTTTATTCAATTCGAAATTAATTTTAACTGATTCAGATAAGTTCAACTCATCTTAATCTGAACTAACGTCATATTTTTTTTTTAAAATTTATAAATGACTTCAGGTTAATAATAAAACCTCTTAATTTAATAAATAGTATTTTATATAATATGATAGTATATTTACAAGATATTATTTGTTATGAAATATATAGTATCATACTTTAATTTTAATTTTATACTCCTTTATTAAATAAATACTTAAATTAGTTTTTGAGATTACACGTACATGACACTTTAGTTTCAAGGACAGGACAAGTTGAGGGCAAGTTTGACTATCTCCCTCCAGTTTTCGCTTAGGGCAAAGTGGATTCGGGGACTGATTTAAAAGAAGTGGGTATAAAAAATTAAAACACAATTTCATCTCCATCAAGGTTAGGACTGCAGGGAATCAGCCCATTTTATTTTAAAAAATAATTTATTTATGTTTATTTTTGAATAAAATCATATATTGAGTTATTAATTAAATTCAAATAATATATAAAAGTTAATAAACAATATGAATCATAAAAATAGAAAAATTAAGAACAACATTATATTTTTAATAAATTTTGTAATTTCAATTTCATTATTTAATTATTATAATTTAAATTATTTAATTATTATATTGACTAATTTATGTTTTTAATAATTATAAAAAATTAGAATATAAAAGGTACACACACACACAAAGTATGAAGTCTCTGCAAAATATATGTGCATATATGTGTGTGTGACTGAAATCATAACCAATCCTAATTAAAGTGAGTTTTCACCGTCAAAATTAGGTTGGAGTCTTCACATAATCTGTGTGTGTAACCATTTTTTGTATATATCTTTGAAAATAAGAAATAAAATAAAGATAATATGACATTTTTATTATTATTAATGAAAATAATAAAACGTTCACTAAACTGTACAAACACTTAGTATTTCTAAAGAAAAAAAAAACTAAATGATTAAAATAGTATTTGATCTAATTTTTTAAACATTTCTTTTTCATTAGAAGTCATGTTAAACACAATCCTATAAAACTTTTTTTTTTTTAAAAAAGAAGAAATTTTATGATGAAAAAAATCCCACAAAATAGAGCTTATATAGAGGATGTTCTATTTTTAAGAAAAAGAAATGCCTAAAAAAGTTGAACCAAATATTATCTATTTCTGAAATACTAGTAAACCATTTTTTTTTTAACAAAATAGGATTTTTTTTTTACTATTCATTGAAAAGTTCTACTTTTTTTTTTGTCATTCATTCATAACAAGTGTATACTTGGACCGCACAAATTACCATAATGTGTGACACTCGTTTATATTGAACACAACTTGTACTTATTTAATTACTTAATTAGTTATTAAGTTTTAGTTAATGAAAAGGCAAGTAAAATTTTTCTAATTTTTATAATAGAAAAATTCTGAACTTAACAAAATTTAAAAATGAGAGTAAAAGATAGAAGTTAGAGTCTGTATATACATCCTAATTTCGTAGTACATGTCAGAAAATAACTAAATACAGAGAGGTAAAAAGTACATCAAAAGACAGTTATAACCTAACCCAATATATACATAAAAAAATCCTATACAAAGCAGGATCAATCTATCTTATCTATCATACAAAAGAAAAATACTATAAACTAGATCTATAAGTCCTCGTCTGTAGGAATATCTTCTAACTTGGCCTCAACATCATTAGGCGTTACCACAATCTTCAATAATCTTGATCAATCATACATAGAAGAAAAACAATAAAGTGAGGTGATTTGTTCTAAAATCACTTTCACATATATGGTAAGAATTCTACCATAAAATACAAATAAAACATAGCTAACACTAGAAGGGAACCTAGGGTTTATTCTAAGTTGTACTATGCTAGTCTTGACTCGGCATGGATCTATACTCCCTATTAGTGAATGATAGTTCTCAACAGAATCGAGAAGTGATGGAAAGTAGATATACCTTTCTCAACAACATCACATGGTACAGTTCTCATCATCATTGAAGAACAAAATAACAGTTCAGAACATCCATTTATAAAGGTATAGTCTCACACTGATCCTGAAATACTAAACAGTTGTCGAGGTTATCAAGCTTGGTCAGACGAATATCCTGGTTCACGAGCGTTACCTTGGCCATTGGAACCTTCATCACTCGATGCTTACCCCTAAGACCACTTGAAGTGGGTCCCTACCTTTCATTTCTCAACATATCAAATTGTAATTTTTCTAGTAGGGTGTCATGTCATTGCATGTCACCTTCTTTACATTACTCACTAACTTATCAATTTCTAGCTTCTCCAACAAAGACTTTTCCTAATCTCATCTAATTTGAGCACTAGTGAAATCAACATTTTTGTCTTATATTGCAGAAATTGCACAATATCAAATTCTTAACAGAATAACAATTTAGTAATCATATAAAATGTTAGTAGAATAATAACTTGCTAATCATAATTTAATTACTAAAATTTTAGCAGAATAACGACTTAATAATTATAATTTAATTACTAAAATTTTAGCAGAATAACAATTTAGTAAGCATAATTTAGTTATCTAAATTTGAGTAGGGTAACAACTTGATGAGTATGATTTAGTTATCTAAATTTGAGCAGGATAACAACTTAGTAATTATAATTTAATTATCTAAATTTGAATAAAATAATAACTTAATAATTATAGTTTAATTATCTAAATTTGAGCATAGTAACAATTTAATAATTATAATTTAATTATCTAAATTTGAGCAGAATAACAACTTAATAAAATTAAAGTTTAGCATAAAACATTATAACAATATAATGGAACATACTAAACTTATACATTGAAAGGTTTAGGAAAAAACTTTTCCTACCAATATGCAAAATGATCATAATTTAGAACTAACTCCACTCTCCCCATTACCTCAAAGATAGTTGATGAAGAGGGGAAAATTGATGCAATGCTCCTAAGAAGAAAAGTTTACTAATTGGTAGAAACTAGTAAAATTTTGGTGTAATAACAGAGTAAAAGAAAAAAAAAAATCTAGAGAGAGAAGCTCTCTATAATTAGGCTAGCTTGAGGAAGAGGAGAATCGTGAAAATTTGCCTCAAACTCATGGCTATTTATTGAGGAGAAATGAGATTAGGTGTCTATTTGATGACATAATGGATTATGTAATAAATCTAGGTTTTTATTTATTTTTAATTTGGGTAGGTGGACACATTCAAAATAGGAAGTGAATCATACCCCCCCCCCCCCACTAGAGTTGGACATGTGGCCCATGAGCTGTCCTAGCTTTATCTGTGTTAATTTTATCTGCAATTAAATTAATCAATACCAATAAAATTGCCTAAACTTGAATAATTTGGATTTTAATATCAAATTATTGCATTTTAATACAAACTGGACATATACATTATTTTTCATCAATAATAAATTTTTATTTTTATTAATTTCTTTTGAATTTCTATGTATTTATTTTTTATTTTTAAGTTAGAAAATTCATATTAAATTCATTTTAATTCAATAAATACCAAAAAAATTATGAAAATTCTAAAATTAATTATTTTACCTAAAAATGAACTAAAATTATCATTTCACTATTTTTGGATTCAAACCAATACTGATCTAGCATATAAGACACATATGATCATTTTGGTCATTTTACATCGAAATTTCAGAAAATTTTTAAAATTATATTTTAATACATATAACATTATTCTAAGCTCAAATTGACATTTTAATGTCAATTGAGTCTTTTTCTCATGTCAGTCCTTAATATTGAAAAATAAGGGTAAAATCGTTATTTTTTAATTTCTCCAGTCTCCAACTCAAAAAAATTATTAAAAATAACAATTAGATAGTTCTCAACATTATGAATTCAACTACGGGGAACAAAATTTTGATATTCCTTCCCAATTGTTTAGAAATAAATTATCAAATATTTGAAAAGTAGTTGAAAAATTGAAGTAAGAGTGTGACATCATGAATAATATTTTTCTCTATCAAACGGATTTGAGTTTAGATAATTACTCATAAATGATAAAAATTGTGGTTATGGAGGTGGGTATAGGTATTATAATATCCAACCTTTCTCATATTCACATTATATATCTATGACTTAAATATATTTTTTGGTCTATGAATATATAATATATTTTTTTTGTTGTAGTCCTTGTAAAAAAAATTATTTCTTTTTAACCTTTAAAAAATAAAAATAATCATATGTTTTTAGTCCTTAGCAAGAGACTAAAATCTATTTTTTTTGCTAAATGTAAGAAAAAAATTGAATAACTTTTTATAGAAAGTATAATTTAGAAACTCTTATATTTTCAAGGACAAAATAATATTTACTTATATTTGTTATTATTTTATAATTCGAATATGAGAGATTTTTAAATGTTTTTTTTTAACTAAGTTAAATAATTTATTTATATTATTTTATAATTAAGAATTAGATAATCTTAAAAAAATCAATTAAGTTGTATACTATACTTTTAATTTTTTTTACTGTTTTTCACTTTACAATAACAAGGAATATATCTCTAGTCAGAACTTGTTTATTGTGAAAAATTAAATTTATAAATTTGAACTTTATAACTATATATGGATGGTCATGATTAAAAGTTAGTGATCACATAACCAATTGAAAAAGTTAAATGCAGTTATCTTTTAATTTTAACTATTCATGTATAATTATTGAGTTTAATGGTTATGCATTATTACTATAAAAAAATTTCACTATCAACCAATCAGAAATTATTGTAAAAGTAACAAACTTACCATACATGATAATTTGTTATTAGATAACAATATAAAACTGCTTTACATTGTCAGTACATAACCTATTTTCTCATAATTATTTGGTCTAGATTCATAATTCTCATTTTTTTACAATAAACAAAAATTCTCATTTGACACACTCCCACAATAACATTCATATATTTACTAATTTGTCAAACAAACATATTACGAAAAATCATATTCAAATTAATGAAAATACAACTAATGAATTTGGGTATAAATAAATATAGATACCCAAGTAAGGATATATGCATTAAAATTACTATCCATACAAATATGAATGAGTGTGATTTTTTTTTTAAATACGAGAACAAAAACATATATTATATTACCTTCCTCAAACTCTACTTCTTTGCATCCTTACCTCCACTTCATATACCTTTTTTTTATAACCATGTTATAAGTACGAAGTATCCACCGACTTCGTTGATGATTAATTTCCGCTAGGAAACTTATCCAGCAACCTTTAGTAGAGTCTCTCGTCTAAACTACATTTTTTTTCTATCCACAAGATTCGAACTCGAGACCTTACTTAAAGGATCCGAACCCAGTATCACTCAGATTAACATGTTGGTAATGGTGTATTATTTGGTTTTTCCTTTTTGTGCTAATGGTGTATTATTCAATTACATTTGTTGAGATAATTAAACGAGTTCTGTCTTGATAAGAAAATTTACATAAAAGCACATTCTAAGGACATATAAACGCTACTTCTACAGAATACTTAAACTATCTTGTGATATAAATTCCATTTGAATGAAGATACAATTTTACTCATGAAAATGATGTGTTAATTTAGTCCCTCAAAATTCACATGCAATTCAATTTAATTCCTAAACCAATTAACTTCATGATAATTTTGAAACCTAAATTTGTCAACTTCGTGATAGATTTAATCTCAAAATTTGATCAACTTAACTGAAAAAATTGTCATAAATTTAACAGATTTCACTTTGGGACAAAACTGCATATGAATAATTCTAAACACTCTTACTCCACTTACTTTATATGATATGTATTGGACTTTTTTTTTTTTTCTAAAACATTAAATTTTTTATTGAATTTCTTTTATAAAGTATTAAGAAGATTTGAAGAAAAAATTGTAAAAAAAGTATAGCATTGTTTAACTATATATATTTATTGAGAATTATTTCTCAAACTATATATTTATCCGGAATTAATTTCCGAAGCTGTATATTTATTGGAAATTATTTCTAAAATCATATATGTATCGAGAATTACTTCTAAAAGAGTGCTAGCAATACACTTTTTATCACTCCCAACATATTTTTTTTTTATTAGTTAAAATTTATTAAAAAAATCTCCAAATAAGATATAAAACTCACATTTTTGTAATTTTTAATAATTTTAACCAATAATAAAGATTGTTACAAAAAATATGTTAATAATTATATTACTAACATTTCTCTTCTGATGAGATCATGAAAGGAGTTAAACTTATACATGAATAGTAAAATTTGCTTCCCTAATCCTGGTCTCTCACATACCTGATATACGTCCTGTTTACTCAATTCCATTTAGCCCTAATTTATACGGAAGCACCAAATAAATATGCTCTTTTCGTTTCCTATGATGAAGTAGCGCCCTTCAAGTGACATCAAATCCCAAGCAAACGGGAGCGAGTTTAGACCATTAATCGTCATTTTCAAAATAAATCTCTTACTATGTAGTAACTGGAAGGATTCGGTTACATTCATAGATAGATGAATTGAATGGATACCAATGGATTCATGTATCGTTTTACCACCTCTAGTATGTACATACATTACTACAGTTGTGAAAATCAAGAGTAAATGCACGGCATTTCAACAAGCCTTCTTAATATGGCGTACACGCCATGGGGATTCATACATAAAAGCATACAAATTACACTTGTTCCTGGTGTACTGTGGGTGGTCCTGGTGCTATTGCAAACTGAAGACCTCTACGCTGCCCAGATTGTAGAACAAAAGCAACTTGGGTTGCCGCTAGTGCTGCAGCCTCCTGTTTCACCATAATAATAATAAAAAAAAAGGGTAAGAAATTCACGTACAAAGGGAAAAATCCCTCTGTTGTGTTACGGTTTCCCAGATGCACTAGCAAGAGAGATATGAATAACACACATTGTATGCAGCACAAATGAAACCATTTAGCATTGTTATTCTGAAAACGATGGACTGACTAAGCAAAAACCAAAACCAACGTTAATAACTACAATGAAAACTGACTTGTCTTTGTCGCCGACGTTGCAGAATACTGATAGCCCAAGCCATAATGTAGCAAGGTAATAGAAATCCAGCAGCTCGAAGCAAGAAAAGCTGCAGAAAATAGTGAGAAGATTAGGTTGGCTCTACACTGCATTTGAAATCAATACAACATTGGACATAGGAACAACTTGACTAAAAGAAACTCAAATCACTTACGGAGAAAAAATTAGATGGATCATCATCAGAAGAATCACTATCTGAGACAGAAAGTGCATGCCGCAAGAGTAAAAGAGCCATCAACTGCACCCAAAAAAATGTGAATAAGGCTTAAAATCATGTCCATTGTCCCTAGCTAGCTTGTCAACATAATATGGAAAGTAAACAAATGCAGTGGTGCATCAGGGCTCAGAGCAAGTATAATTGATTTCTAGGGACCGTTTGGTTTGATAAAACATTTTCTATTTTCATTTTGTTTCCTATTTTCAAAAATTTATATAGGAAACAGAAAACAACTATTTATTGATTTTTTTGTGTTCATTTTTGCTTATATAAACAGAAATTCTCAAACTAAACCCCTACAAATTTTAAATGTAAATGTAGTAGTAATAATTAATAAAGGAAAATAAAGCTTGATATTTTTATAGTAATGTTTGCTCCAGCTTATTTGGGCTTCTTTTTCCTTAAAAGTAGAAGTTGTGCTAAACACAATTCTACAAAAACTCTTAAAAAAAGGACATTATTTCGATGAAGAAAACATAAAAAAGCTTTTAAATAAACTAATTTTAGGAACTTCTCCTTCTTTATTATTAATTCCAAATCTCAAGACCCAAAAACACATTACTGAACAGTTCTTAATTTAAAAGTAACTTTTAAGGCTGAAATATTTATAAAATTAACAAACAGCTTTAACTTAAATTTTAACTTTAAAGTAGCTTTTAAGATCCAAAAAAAGTTTGATCAAACACTAATAAGCCTATATCCTACTGTCCAGTAAAAAGAAATGCAAGGTTAATGCCTTACAATTAAAGCAGCTGAGCGGCAAAATGCAGCTCCACTGGCATTGGAAGCAGCATACTCATCATATTCAGCATCCAAGAATTGACGTTCTGCCTCTGCAATTGCCAAGAGTCGAGGATCACGCAAGTCCAAAGGCGTGCCAGATATTGTCCAGCCACCTCTGCAAGAGTGGTCATAACTCATTAAGGAGATGAGTTTCAAATGTCTATAAATAAATCATGGGTATCTATACAACTTACAAAGAGAACAATATATATAGAACACAAGCGAATACTATTTTAAAATAGAAAATTTCAGCATACCCTATATCAATGGTAGTTTCTTCAGGATTAGGACGAGGTGGAGGGGCAGTATACCCAGGTTCATAAGGCTGAGAGTTACATGCATAAAAGGGGAAAAAAAATCCCATCAAAACAAGCACAAAATTAATATAATTGCACGAATTTAAATACAAACACAGGATAATGAGCATTTGGTTCATTCAATCCAAACAGTAGAAGTTACACAAGCAACCTGAATACTATTACAATCTAAGAATACAAAATTTCAAATATATTTACCATAGACACAAGAAAAATGCTTCCCTGTTCCCCCCATAGGTCATGAAGTTAAGGAAGCATATGGTACAAATGCATCCTCATAAAGGCATCTAAAACTCCAAACTATCTTGAATGCCTACAAAAAATGCCAATATTTCGTACCTGGGTAGCAGGCATCCCATATTCCATCTTAAAATCCCCATCCAGAAACATGTATGAATCTCAAATTCACCAAGTTAATTATCAATCAAGACAACTTATTCTTTTATAGATTGCCAGTTTAGTCATTCATCACAGAAGTCTAGGAATAGAAAGTGGTTTTAAATTGCAATACCAAACAAACTGATTATTTTAAACCCATGCATATTACACCTTGGCATCACATATACAATGACTTGGACCCAACTTTAAGTGATGGAAGCCTTCTTGTTACTGAAGGAAGGCCATGCCAGTGGCTTGTTTATTCATGAAGGAAAAAAAGGAAAGGGTGTGTTATAAAGGAGAGAAGTGAGTTAGGGGTATCGCTGGCAGATGATTGTTCTAAAATAAGTGGGCATGAGAGGTATAGAATTCTGTTTGAGGGAGGACGTGTATACAGAGGGGGTTATATATGAGTTAAGGTTATTGGAGGGTATAAATATTTTCTTTGGAATTCCGGATATTAGCATGGGGAAAAATCTTGCACAGGAGTTGTGCTGGTTATCTTTTACTTTGTTTCTATACTACATCCAATGTCTTAAGGAAATTCCAGCTGTAACTATTTTTCCATAGAGAATAGTTAATCAAGAATGCAGATAGTTCTTCATTATGTAACTATATACCCACATGGGCAGAACAATAATCTCTCGTGGGAGGGCTAATATAGAACGAAGAAAATGCAGACAACCTTTACAGGAGCCACTGCCTCCCCATCTAGGTCCATCCCAGCTATACCCAGGCATCCAACACTCTGATGTGCCAAATTATAGCCCAATAAAGCTAGACACTTATAAAATAAGCATTCACATACTCTACAATAACCAAAAAGTAACAAAATATGAAAACTATTATACAGAGAAGCATACCTGATGACATATCTCACAAGTTATGTCTCCTTTCTCATTGCACCAATGCTGGACACACTTTCTGTGAGCATACTGCACAAAACCATATACCAACAGTTCAAGAATTAAGAATACCGAAATAGAGATGAAAGAAATGAAAATCAACATAACAGAAATAACAATACTCCTCCATCCTCCTTTTTCATTCCTCCATCTAGAGCTGGCCAATGGATATTATTAGTGCATTTACCAGCTCAATTGAGAATATCAGGAAGCAGTTTCTCATAAAGTAATAGATTAAGGACATGTCTGGTTTTCAGTTGGGAGCCCCCCAACGTACGTTCAAGAAGTAAAACTGAAAAAGCCTCTTGTTTAATTTTCGGTTGAATCTCATTCAAACTTAAGTTTGCAAACTTTAATCCAAACATGCACTAAGTATGCAAAAAACATATCCCATATAAAATTTCATGAAACACATTTTGACCATGATAGCATCTAGAAATCAGAACAGTGTATATACACACAAAGTCACAAAACTCAAAAACCTTCTACCTAAGCAAAAGTATATATCGGTTCAGTAACTACCATCAACACAAACAATAAGAAGTTAAATACACCCCCCCCACACACACACACAAAAGAATTCCCCCCACCCACCCCTTAAAAAAAACAATTTTCCACACTGACCGATCATTTCAAATAAACATAATAATTTATATATCCAAAACTCAGAAATCATTACACCTAACAAAATCGAAGCACATATTCATAATTAAATATATATATATATATATATATATATATATATATATATATATATATATATATATATATATATATATCAAAGAAACGAATTGACACCTTAAGACTGCCGTTACAGGCGCACGGCGTCTCCAAATTGGAAACGCCGTCCTCCTCCTGGCAGATGCGGCACTCCGCCATCTGGATCAGCGGCTCCTCCTCGTCACCGCCCTCGCCGTCGCGATCCGCCGCCGGAGCGGTGCCGGATGTCCCGGCGGCGGCATCAGCGGCGGCCGGAGGCTGAGAGGGCTCGGAAGGGAGCTGCGCCGGCTGCTCCACCGGGTCAACGGGGACAGGACGCGCGAGACGGTCAACGAACAGCACCAAGTGATCGCTCATTGGAACAACGAATCTCAAATCAAAACCCTACCTAAACAAAAACGAAGAACAAGTTGAAATTTCAGACCGAAAAACACAAACATAATCGAACAAATAGGGGAAATCGAGGCAGAGCAGATCTCGAGGTTTCCTGAGAAAGCGAGAGAAAATCTTACCGGAAAATGGAAATTGGGAGAAAGAGAGAAAAATGCAATTGAAACTATGTGTTGTGTTATGTTGCGCAGCGCGTTTTCTTCTTCTTCTTTTTTTTTTTTTTGATATTATATTTTTGGGTTTGAAAAGTTTGCGTGGAAAATGGTTAAACGAAAGTAGGGAATGCTACATTATGGGCTCCCTCGCTATCACGCTTGAAATTTTCAACGTTTTCGAAACACGTGCGAAGGGTCATTTTCGTCATTTGACGCGTCTTATGCGCTAAACGACCGTTTCGTTTGGTCCGCTTGTTTTCACAGTTACAGTCTTTTTTATTTTTTCAAGTTATGTATTTTTAATTTATTCTCAAATAATAAGTTTATGTTTAGATTTCTCAAACAAAAGTTTATGTTTAATTTAATTTATTTTAAAAATAAATTATTTTTATTATTTGATAAAATAGTATATTTTAAAAAATTATATTATTATTTAATTATAAATTGTTATGTATGATAAGTTTGTTAATTTTTATACTAATTATTTTAAAATATATTAATAATGATTTTTAATTGATTCATAATATAATTTTAATAAAAAAATATAGAAAAAATAATTACTTTTTAAAATTTAAACATTTTCAAACAAACATTAACTGTCATTGATGGATATGTAGAACGAATATCTTCACCAAAGAATAGCCGTGTAAAAGATGTCAAAGGAAATTATAATATGAAATGAACCAAAAATTTTTTTTTGATATAAATGAACCAATTTATTTGATGGGTATCTATTGATTACGTTATTAGTTTTAGACATATATTATAGTGCTGACCTACTCAATGCACTCCTAAACTTTTATAAAAACTAATAATTAATCAAATAATAAATATTTAATAATTCATACACTATTGGAGAACAATAAGTGCGTTAATAACAGCTACTTTTTCATTATTATTTGTATTATCAATTATCAACAACAAATATAAAAAATTGTCCTAGTGATTATTTAATGCCATTAGACTATTTTGTTATCAGCAACTATTAGTCATGTTAGTTCACCAAAAAAAGAAAACAAAACTATTAATCATGTTATATGGTTTACTCATGGACTATTTTACACTTTACGTTTAAATATTTTGTATTTAATTGCTAATTTTATGAGTTAAATTCATCAAATATTGTTTTAAATATAAGTAAAATGTTTAAAAATAATTTTTTATCTACCCGTATTTCCAAAATTTTATTTTTTTCTCCTTTTCTTGAACATAAAGATGTTTGTTGTACTATTTTTTGTGTTACGAATCACTTAATTCATTTATAAATTTATACAATCCTCAATCAATCTCATTTGCTTAATTAAACAAAAAAACTGAAGCTTGTTTACATACATACATACATATGTATATATATATCTTCATGATCATATATGTCAAATTTCACATAATTTAGACATTTTTAGATATGTTTAGAGATGTCAACTAGGTGGGGCAAGTAGTAGTCCTCCCATACCCGCTCAGGATATTTGTTAAAATATAAACTTTTAAACAAAAAGTAAAAAATAAAATAAAAATAAATATTTTTGAAACATATATTTATATTAAAAAAATAATTTTGTGACGTATATTCATACTAAAAATAAATAATTTTAAATATATATTTATGCTTAAAATAAATTAAAGTAATTTACTTTATATAAAATTAAAGATATTTAAATAATTATAAAGTACATGTACCCATGGGTACGAGTAACCTACTACCCATTCTCGTCTCATTAATAAACGAGTATCTATTTAATTTCCATTTAATATCCATTATGAGTTTTACCCGCAAGTATTCACGGGTATAGGTTTTTTTGTTAAATATGTCATCTAACAATGAATATTTACATATATTTTAATATTACATTATATGTTAAAGTAAAGTAAAGTGATGAGCTGCTAAATAATTTTGAAATTGTATGAAAATTTGTATATTTAATTTAATTATATCTAGATGTGTGTGTGTGCTCGCACGCATGTGTGGGTGTGGGTTAGGATCCATTGACACCAAGTATCAAAGTTAGTCAAATTACACATTGAATAACTTTTTTGTAAAATGCAAATTTAACTAATCCTGAATTTAATGTTCTTATTAATTAGATTAAATATAAAAAATGTCATACAATTCCAAAATTATTTAATTACTCATCACATCACTTTAACATATAACGATATTAAAATATATTAAATATTCATTGTTAGATAACATATCTAGAATAGACTAAATGATGTGAAATTTGATATACATGATCATGAAGATAATATCACATAATTCAACAGTTGAATTGGTTAAATTTACATTTTACAAAAAGTTATTGAAAGTGTAATTTAACTAATTTTAATACCTGGTATTAACGAATCCTAATTATATATATATATATATATATATATATACACGATCCAACCGTTACTCTAAGATATATGTATATGGATGGAAATCAAGTTACTTTAAGAATAACTCTATTCAATAATTCTTGATATATATTAAATTTTAACAATTCAACTGTTAATATTTTAATATTATGTCAACGATTATGTACATCAAATTTTGAGTAATCTCAAAAAAAAATTAATAAGTCGTTTATGTAATGAAAAAAAAAAAAAAACAACTCCAAACTCATATTTTGAAAACACAATTTGGACGGCACAAGGCCCAACATATTTGAATTACTCCAAACTCCATCAAACTTAGAAAAATTTTAAGCACCAATAACAATAGGTAATGATAAAAAGAGAGTAGCTTGAGATGATTTAAAAAAATGACTAATTGAGGGTTAGGGGGTAAAATGCATATCTAAATAAGAGAAAAAAATAATGAAAATGTCTAATTGTAAAAAATAAAATAATAATAATAAAAACTCCACTTTTAAAATTGTATTTTCTATTCTTTTATTATATGAGTAAATAGAAATAGGATTATGGGTCCAACCATCTAGTCTACAAGAGGAAACAGATATATTTTCTTTGTGCAACCGTTTCAATGGGATATGTTGGTCCAACTCTGTTGTTGTATTTTTATTAGACCGGACCGTTTCATTATCTAAAAAATAAAGAAAATTTTAGTTGCGGCAAATAATGTTAATCTATCTGACCATTTCTAAAGGTTTTATGACATTATGGGCCATTTTTTTACAGATTAGATAAAAAAAATGATGTAAAAGTGATTATTTTTAGAATTTTAAAAAAAAAGTAAAAATTAATTTATGTTTATTTATAAGGTTTAAATATATTTTGGTACCTATAAAATATTATTTTTTGGTTTTGGTCCCTATAAAATTATTTTTTATTTTGGTCCTTATTATTTTGTTTTAGTCCTTGTAATATATTTATTTTTTATTTTTGTCCCTATAATATTTTGTTCATTTTGAATTAGTCCTTTTGAAAAAAAAATGATAGGAACTAAAAGCAAATTATTTACATATTACAAGGACAAAAACAAAAAAATAAATATATTACAAGGACAAAAACAAAAAAATAAATATATCACAAGGACTAAAACAAAATAATAGGAACCAAAAAAAAAAAAAATTTACAAGGACCATTTAAAAAAAATAATTTTATAAAAACCAAACTCAAAAAAACAGTATATTACGGGACCCAAAACATATTTAAGCCTTATTTGTAATTATAAAAAAAAATTTAAAAGTAACTAATTTCATGATAAGCTATTAATAGTTTCTGATTTTAATAAAAAATTAAATTATTTTCAGCTGATTATTTTTAAAAAGTTGAAACAAATGTATGTAAAACTAAAAAAAAAAAGTGATTATTCTTTAAAAAAAAGAAGTGATTTTTTTACCAAAAAAGTTGTAACTACCTATTTTATATCATAATATAGATCTTATGAATATGGTATGTGAGAAATGTTAGTAATATATTTTTTTAATACATTCTTCTAAATACATTTTCTATTATTTACTAAATTTTATTGAAATTCACAAAATTTATATTCTTATGTTTCAATTCTTATTTAATGAATCTTATTCATAATTTTATAGTTTTCAAAAAATTTAACCACCTTAACGGGTGTGACATAGTTGACAATACATGTTGAGCTTGTAGGAAAGGATGTGAGTTCAATTCATGTAGAACACATCCTTAGAGATAGTGTGAGGAGCTTTAATTGTGTTGAAATCCTCGACCAAATATTAATCTCATAGTTGACTCAAAGGATTGATGCATGTGAGGATACCTCGAGTCCCACCAAAGAGCCAAATGCCTTAATTACAATGGTCACAAAAAAAAATTAACTAATAGTAAAAAGTATATTAAAAGAAAATGTGTGAAAGAATGCATTAATAATACTCCTCATTGTATGTTATAGTTTTTCAAATATTTTCTATGTTATAGTCTGCGTGGAAATAACATTAAGTTTCACAATATCTACTATGCTTAAGTATATGACGTTTAATAGGAATGGAAGTAGAAATAGAATTGTTGCATGTTATTTCCATTCCTAAATAATAATAATAATAATAAATTATTGTTGTTGGTGTTGATGGTGTAGACTATAATTTAAAAAGATTTATAAATACCTTAACTATAAGGATTTATATACTTTTATGTGATGAAATTGCATATTATTTTGAGTTTAATTTTTGTGTATTTTTAATATAAATATTTTTATATTATTATTGTCAACTAATTAAAAATAATTCTAAATAAATTTTTAAAATAATTATTACAAAAATCAATAATTTTACCATATATAACATATATAATTGAATGACAATACAAAAATACTTTTAAATTATCAGTGTATATCTAATTAAATTCTATTATTTCTATTTTTGAAATACAACTTTTCTAAGGATAGAAAAATTGAGGATAAACATATAATTTAGTCCATATACATGTTATGAATTCTCAAGTTAGTCCTTATATGAAAAAACTTATTAAATTAGTCCCTATACATGTTGCGAATTCTCAATTTAGTCTCTACCATTTACAAATTCTTAATTTAGTCCTTATACATACAACGCATTCTTAATTTGGTCTCTATATGTGCAGTGTATTCTTAATTTGGTCCCTATAAGTATAATGACCAAATTAAGAATGCACTACACGTATAGGGACTAAATTAAGAATGCACTACATATATAGAGACCAAATTAAGAATGTGTAAACGGTGTCATGACAGCGAGGATCAAATTGAGAACCCACGATATGTATAGAGATCAATTTAATAAGTTTTTGCGTAAGTAGAAAACTTATTGATACAATATCAAGTTAATTTTAATTTTTTTAGGTCTTTATTTTAAAAATGGTTTTCGTTATATAGAAGAAAAACCAAGACATAAAAAGGATAGATTATTTTGCATCAATGGAATCAATGACTATTCACAATTTCATAATTGAATCAATTATGGACTGACTAAATTGAGAATTCATAACACGTATAAGAACTACATTATACGTTTAACCAAAATCTAATTTCCTTATTTATTAAGGACTTAACTTGACCTCAAAAAAAGGGACTTAACCTTATATAAAGTACACAATTTCTTGCTAATTTAAATATCATAATGTCTTTATAAATATAACTCCCACCGTTGTTGTCAAGGAACAAACAACTTCATAAAAATAAATTGAGATTAGACGGCAGGACCCAAGATGAAGATTCAAGTAAGAACAATAATTCTCCCGCAAAACAACCTATAATACGGTTGCAAGGACAATCAATGTTGCTACACGGCATTCTTTTGTCCGGTCACTTATTTTTAATAGCATTAGTTAACCGAATAGCATCAAAACTTACTGTCACACGTTCTTTTGTATTGTCTTTCGGAGCAAATCTCTAAGATCATGTGTCACATATCTATTAATATTTATAAAATTGTTGTTACAAAGAGAAAACTTTTCTCACCTAAAGTAACGATAATTTTGATAATTTATTTTGTAATTTATGCATTTACTCTTTCAAAATGCTATTAACGCATTAATCATTGAAAACAAAAATAACGCATTAACTATTGAAAAAACAAAAACTATGCAACAAAAGTTATTCTATACATTCATATATTCGATTTACATTATTGTAATAATTATTATTTATTTTTACTAATTATTAATAATATTAGTGGAGAGAGAAAATTATGTTATATAGCATAACAGTATAAATCCATGTCCTATTAAACTAAAATAAGTATGTGCAATAGTAGATTAAAAAGACGAAATTTATTAATTTTTATTGTTATTATAATTATTATTATTTAGAGTAATTAAAGATTGGTTATAATTATGTTGATAAATTTTTTATTTAGAGGTAAAGCAACTTCACAAATTTAGAATAATCAAATAATTTGTTTATAATTACTATTTAGAGCAACAATGTTAAAGTTAAGAATGGGTAAACACTTTAAATCAAACAAATTTAAAAGAAATGTTGGAGAATTACAACTTAATGAGGATTTAATTAAATGAAAACAAATTGATATTAAATGGAAACAAATTTAAAAGATATGATAGGGATTTTTTTTGTGATTTTCATAATAGCTATTTTTAATATAAAATTCATAATTTTATCGTTATAAGAATCTAGACAAGAACAAAAAAAAATAGATATTTACAAAATAATAGGGGATAACAATATATCAATATATAATCAGATACATATACGTACTTTTTAAAAGATATTAATGCAAAATTGACAACTAAATAAAGATATTTACAAAATTATATTTACGTAGTGCATAAAAATAATTAAAATATTATTATATATTATTTAAAAGATATATTTTATTTTTGATATTTTTTTAAAATATTAAATAAGATATTTTATTACTTTTTTTATTAGAATATTAGATTTAATAAGATATTGGAAATATTAGATTAGATAATATAATATATACATAGCATTTTAGTAATATGTTTTTATCTTTTACCAAAAACAATTATTTGCAATTTAGTCATTTCGTTTATCTTATAAAATGTTAGATAATTTTTGCTACTTTTTATTAGAATATTAAATAAAATATTTTATTACCTTTTTTTATACAAATGTTCTATTACTAATATTACTAACATGACTAACGTGTTTAGATTATTAATTACGTTATTTAGAGCAATGCCGTCAAAATTTTTATGGTTTACAATAATTACAGATGAAAACATTATGTTTATTAATCTTCCTTTTATCTTTCTTTTATAACTAAAGTAAAAGACATCAGGAAATTATTATCTCCCAAAGAGTCTACCAAAACTGAAAAATCCCACTCAAAATTATAGGCGATATTGTGATTTGATTTTTAGGTAGAAAGTTGTGGCAATTAAATTTCAAAATAAGCATAAATTATTAGCATTTAATAATTAAAGGTAATTAATTTAAATTTAAAATATTGAAATCACACTAAATTAAGGATTTAATTAAATAAAAACAAAATGATATTAAATAAAAAAAATTAAAAGACATGCTAGGGAATTTTTTGTAATTGTGTTAATAGTTATCTTTAATATAAAATTAATATTCTTATCGCTATAAAAATCCAGATAAGACCTAAAAAAATTAGATATTTATAAAATAAATAAGGGATTACATTATATCAATGTATAATTAGATATGTGGTTTATAAATTTTCAAAAGATATCAATGTAAAATTGACCACTAAATAAAGATATTTACAAAGTTATATTTACGTAATGCATAATAATAATAATAAAATATAATTAAAATATCATTATATATTGTTTAAAAGATATACTTTATTTTAATATTTTTTATCGTAATATTAAATAAAATATTTTATTACTTTTTTTTTATCAAAATATAAGATTAGATAAGATATTAGAAATATTAGATTAGATAAAATATTAGTAATATTAGTTTAGATAAAATATTAGTAACATTTTAGTAATGTATTTTTATCTTTTAAAAACAAACTGTAATCCACAATTTTAGTTACTTCTTTTTATCCTATGAAAATGTTAGATAAAATTTTTGTTATTTTTTATCATAATATTAAATAAAATATTTTAGTACTTTTTTATCCAAATATTAGATTAAATAAGATATTAGTAATATTAGATTACATAAAATATTAGTAATATTAGAAAAGATAAAAAATTAATAACATTTTAGTAATATATTTTTATATTTTCTTATCTTCTTCTTAAATATCTTTTTACATTTTATATATTTTATTAGTTAAAATAATCTTTCTTTTATTAATTACTTAAAGAAATTATTATTTTATTAAATAATTATGGGTGGTCAGAATTTTATATTTTATATATTTTATTAGTTAAAGTAATCTTTCTTTTATTAATTACTGAAACAAATTAATATTTATTAAACTAATCTTTTTTTTACTTGCATCAGAATATTAAATAAAATATCTTATTATTTTTTTTATCAAAATATTAAATTATCTTTTTCTTATCTTCTTACTTATCTTTTTAAGTTTTTTATATTTTATTAGTTAAAGTAATATTTTTTTATTAATTACTTAAATAAATTAATATTTTATTAAATAAATTTGGTTGATCATAATTTTATATTTTTTTATAGTTTTTATTTTCTTCTTACATATCTTTTTATATTTTTTATATTTTATTAGTAAAGTAATATTTATTTTATTAATTACTTAAACAAATTAATATTTTATTAAAGTAATCTTTCTTTTATGTGTATCAAAATATTAAATAAAATATTTTATTAATTTTTTATCAAAATATTATATTAGATAAGATATTAAAAATATTAGATAAGCTAAGATATTAGAAATATTAGATTAGATAAAATATTAGCAACAATTTAGTAATATGTTTTTATCTTTTGTACTTATGAATATTTGACAGGTTCAGAATTATAGTTGTTGTTGATTTTTTTACTATATTATTTTTATTTTTTTAATTTCTTTCTATTTTTTTTTCCAAATATGGTGATATCTAATGATGCATTTTTTATTTTTTAATATTTTGTTTTATTTATTTATTTTCATTTCTAATAGTAGTATATACTTATTCTGTTTTAAATTTTTCATATTTATATTTTTTAAATTAATACAAATTATTTTAACCCTATCCATATTTTGCCTGTGCATTGCACAGGTACACGCACTAGTTTCTATAAAGTTTTTTGGTAAATATAGAATAAAATGAATCATGGTTGAAAGGAAAATGTAAAGGTTGATGTGTCAAAATACATTTATCATATGGTAGATATAGATTATTCTCTTTTTATTTTTATTTTTGTTTGTCCACCGATCAGTCATGACATTTTATAAATTTAGGTGAAAATAAAAAAGGGTCACTTGTATATAAGTATTTTATAATGTAAATATATATGTCATAAAAAATAGACATATAATTTCAATAAAAACAGCATGTTTTATTTCAAGAGTGAATAACATAATTTTAACAAATTTTCATTCAATGTACTCCTATGTGTTAAACTAGATTGGGCTCCTCTAAAGTGCAGCCTGCACTTTAGAGGATATAGTGCACAAATCCTAGCCCTTAATAGTAATAAATGTTTAGATCAATATATCTTAATTAAAATTGCCACATCAAATTTTTTTAACAAAATAAAAATTATTGAATTAAAATAGGAAACAAAGAAACAAATTATTCCCACATGATTCACTTAGATATCTTCATCATTCTACAAAGGAAAAAAAAAAAAACAAGGCAAAAGATTGTTAAAAAAAGAGTGAGAAGTGCAACATCAACATAACCGATTCATATACTAAATATATTTCCCATAATTCATATACTAAAATTTATGTGCTTGGTTAGTTTTATATATTCAAGAATGACCCTTAGACCTGTTACTATTTAAGTAGTTAATATTTTCTAGAAAGTTGAACCTTTTGTTTTTTATTTTGTTATAACATTGGACTCTAATTTACTTCCATTGGTATTAAATTCATTCTATAGTGCCATAGGCATTAGAGGAGTACCATTGCCATTTATCAATAATTTATCTTTCCATTGATCAGCAAAATTGCTTGTTCATGTGCAAGCAATAGCCAAAAGTGTTCAGAAATTTGATATATGATGAATTCACAAAACAAGCTACCCATATGACCAACTTGTTTCATGAATTTGCCCTCACAAAGGTAAGGCTTGAAACCACACTTGTTAGTTAGTATTAGGTTTTTTTTTTCTTCTCCAAAATGATGAAGATATCCAAGTGAATCATGTGGGAATAATTTGTTTCTTTGTTTCTTATTTTAATTCAATAATTTTTATTTTCTTAAAAAAATATGATATGGCCATTTTAATTAAGGTGTATTAATCTAAATCATTTATTATTATTAAGGATTAAGATTTATGCACTCTATCCTCTAAAGCGCAAGCTGCACTTTAGAGGAACCCAATCTTGTTAAACTTGGTTTGAATGCTAAGAAAAAAAAATCAATTGATGATTTTTCAATCAATCAAGATAGACATAGGTGGGAGGTGACATTGACCACCAGTGAGATGATTTTCAATAAGAGATAGAGTAAATACTTGAATTACTTGAATCATTTCAATTGATATTGATGTATTACTCACAGATGGAGTTTTTGTCATATCTAACTTATTGCAAATTATCCATATTGTCATTAATATGGAAATATGTGGAGGTTAAATGCAAATAGACATTTAATTTTATTTTATTTCTGGTAGAAATTGAAATTTTCCTTTAGTCTTAATACTTGGATGAGTTGAAATTTAGGAATCGGAGGAGTTTTGAAGAAGCTATGAAGATGAAGGTGAAACATCATGACCAAAAAAATTGAAGGCTTTTTTTCTTCTTCTCACATTAAAGTTGTTTGGACATGTTTTAGGCCCCCCCAGCTTGGGCCATCGTCCCTCCAACTTAGGCTCAGGATAGGCCTTGCCCATCCACTATGTATCATTTTACGCTAACTAGCATGGTGCATATTTTCTTTATCATCACTAATTCTCTATTTCTAACTATTAAATAGAATATAGAAGCTACCAAATAAAATAAAATAAAATGTAGAAGCTTCATATAAAAAAACATATTTTTGTTTGAGTTTAATAGATATGTATTATGAGAAATGCTAACAACATACTCTCTGACACACTCTTTTGAACACACTTTTTTTCATTAGTTGAAATTTATTGAAAATCACAAAATTTTGTGGGTCTCACATCTTATTTAATAATTTTCTCTCCTGATTTTATGTTTTTCAATTAATTTCAACTAATGGGAGAAAGTGTGTTAAAAAGAGTACGTTAGAGAGAGTGTGTTGCTAGCACTCCTCTATGTATTATTAATGTAAAAAATTTATATTGTCAATCAATTGAAAATAATTTTTATATGACTTTTGAGATAATTATTATAAAAGTCAACAAACTTATCATATATAACAATTTGTGATTGAGCGATAATATAAAAAACTTTTATTGTCAGTGCACGCACTATTTATTCTTTCTATTTTTAATTTTTCTATATAATTATTTTTCAAATACTTTGGAGAAGGCTTTTAAAAAATTGAAAATGTTAATATAAATATGAATTGTATCAAATGTTATATAGCGATTTTTTTTCCTAACTCTCTCATTTTCCTTCACAATAGTATTTCTCATCTGACTTTTTCTCACCTTCAATTTTATGCACACAATGCTCGGCGATATACCACAAACTCATAGAGTTGCAGGTGATAGGTAGTTAGATTCAAAGTGGATGATAAAGTCAAATTTTTGTTTGGAAACTTTCTTGCAGTATTAATAATGCAAATTTAAAATAGTTAGGCACCCAACAACCCAAGTGCAAAAAAGGTTGCTTGTAAATTCAGCCATAGTATTAAAAAAAAAAGAAAAAAAAGCCGACGAAGGTATGAAGATTTCATTATCTTTTTATTCAAATTGTCGTCCATTTCAGTTGAGGGAGACAATAATTGCTTTCTATTTTGTAGCCAGTTGTCTCACGAGAGACTTCTTTTATTAAAGGATTGATTAAACAGTTAAAATTTTTTCATGAAGTCTGGGGCCTGTATGATCTTGAAAACCACATGTGAGTGTATGAGCCAATAGCATTTGGTTCTGAAGATTACGCTAGTGATATATCAACCAATTTTCTGTGGATCCTTTAAGACACGTGCAATTGTTAAGTTGAAGCCTTAACAACAAATATGAGATCATGGGCGCATGAGAGGTAGGTCAGGTCAATGACCATAAAAATTATGGTTACAATTGGTTTTTAGCATCCATAAGCATGCATGATTAAACTTGTGCATAAAATAAAAAGATGTGGTCAGATAAGGAATCTCTTTGTCTGCTACTGGTTTAGATCTGTAAGCTTTCCATTGTTCCATTGATCGAATTAAACTCTACAATTTACTGTAATAATACAAACATTCTTAGACAATCTGCTACAGGAATTATTCAGTTTATTTTTTCCACTGATACAAGTTATTGTAATGAAATAAGTGCATTATCTTTAAAAAGAAAAAATGAAATAAGTGCATATATTTGATGTAAAATTACTTTAGTGATTTATTTTGTACTGTTTGCTATCTTTTCAACATCTTTTTTTTTTTACCAGAATTAGCAATTATTGTTCTTTTTTTTTTTTTTCTCTATCAATTATTGAGCTTTTGGGTATAATAAATAGCAATTATGATTGATTTCACCATAAATTCTTAGGGCCTGCTATTCTCACTCCAATTTCTGCTATTTTTACTCCAACTTTTGTTTGTTAATTTTTTTTTTCAAAAATACTCCTTGATAGAAATGTGTTTCTGTTGTACAAAATATACAATAACAACACGTTTTCGTTGTGTTAGGGGGTCTGTTGAGATACACAACAAAAATACATTTCCGCAATTTATCTTAACAAAATCTTGTTGAGATATACAATGAAAACGTATTTCGTTATATATCTTGATAAGATTTTATCTTGTATATTTTGACAAGATCTTGTGGAATATACAACGAAAATATGTTTCTGTTAATAAAGAGGGGGTGGGGTGAGAAGAACAGAGAGAATAAAAAGAAAATGATGATGAAATAGTCTTTTCATTCTTTTTTCAGAAAGTAGGGGGGTAAAAATAGAAAAAAAAAATGTGGGAATAGCAAGGCCCAAATTCTTAATGTTAGGATGCGTTACTAAAAAGTGAAACGCAATTATTATTTATACCTCCCTTTTTAATAATATACCCCCCATTTCATGTTTTTTTTTCATGATTTTTTTCCAAAAACACCCTCGCCTACTCTCACGCCATGTTATCTCTTTCTTTTTTTTCCTTTCTACACGCATGAAACAAAGGAAAAATTATCAATAAAACAAAATCACATAAATGGGATCCAATCAAAATGAATCTTTAGAGTATGATGCTTTTTCTTTTCTTGCACTTGCAGTTCATTGTGAGAAAAAACAAAATAAGAGTGGGTGAGAGATTTGTGCGTGTTGCTACTTTCAAAAATCTTCAAGTCTTTGTTTTCACTCTCCATTGAAGTATCTTTTGGAAAATAATTTCCGAAAATATTAAAATTTTGCAAAATTAGATTAAGTCTGAACTATAATTTTGCAAAATTAATTTCCCTGCTTCTTCTTTTCCTTACCCTATATTGAATAGGATAGATAATCGCTTGATATCCCAGAAGCTGTTAAGCTTGGATTAATACACATTGGGTGGAGTTGATCCCACCCCATGAATAATTTGGTACAACCAAATTTGGGTAGGCTTATACCAAGCAGTACTCTTCAAATATATAGAAATAGAGGCTTGTCACCTCTATGGTTTTGAAAATAAATTGCTGGAGAATTCCCTACAAACTGTTTGATCTCCAAACTAGGGTATTAAAGAAGGCTTAAACTATAACAAGAGTAGTGCCACCAAAGCGCAATGATATGTAAAAAAACATATTCAATTCAGCACCTGAAAACAAATTGCTTGGAAATCTCGTTATAGTTTTCTTTGCATTAACATCATATTGAATAGAAAGGAACGATACAACATCATTATCCTACTAACTCTCCATTAATTTTGTCGTCTCAAACATGCCAACATTAAGTCACCTTTCAAATATAAGCATAATTACAAATAAGAAAAGTACCCAAATATTCTTGGCATTGTAAACATTGAAATAACAAATGCTCCATTGACTTTTCATTAGAATTGTAACAGCAATAACAATTACTCAAAATAAGCATCATCAGTTATGAACTATAAAAGAACAAACGATGCGTGGTGAATGACCAAGCCAGTAGATTGAGTCAGAGAAAATATATGTAAGGAAGGCAAATCTGCCAAACCTCATTAAAGTATCTTATTAACAGATTTTTGGCGACTCTACCAATGCAAGAACCATAATATGGAATTCAATGATTTGCTCATTAGATCTTCCATGTATAAAAAAATAAATATTCAAAGTGATTCTTGTATCACATTCAATGAAAGCAAGTACCAAATGTCATATCTCCCAAAAACACTCTGGAAAAAAAGAGATGAACCAATAGCATTAAGAACCACATCAATTCTCACAAGTGGGGTTTAAGAACAAAGAGTCAACGAGTGAGTACCAAGTGGTTGGCGTCTGACATCAGTAGGAAAAAGTTTAGATAAGATAGTTTTTAAGAAATCCTCACTGCAACTTATATCAGTCTCATTCACATTTGGAAACCCTCCCAATATGCCATACATAGTTGCCTTAACACCCTGCACTTATAAACAATAAAAAAAATTAGAATAGCATATTAATTCCACTTGGCAAATATTTCAAAGATAGTTTAGGAGCAAGAGAGACAGAGATACCTCCCAGTAGGAGACGCCGCGCGATACCACTGGGTCTTCTTGTTAGGGTCACCCACTTATTTCATTCACATATCGTCAGCGGTCTTGAATTCGCGACCAATGTTCATACTTAATCTAATTTTTCAAAATTTCAATACTTCCTGAAATTAATTTCCGGAAGCCTACTTCAATGGAGAGTGAAAATAGAGACTCAAAGATTTTTGGAAGCGACAACATTCACAAATCTCTCACCCACTCTTATTTTGTTTTTTCTCACAACAAACTGCAAGTGCAAGAAGAGAAAGAGCATCAGACTTTAAAGATTCATTTTGATTGGATCGCAGTTGTGTGATTTGTTTTACTAAAATTTTTGCCTTCGTTTTCTGTGTGCAGAAAGGGGCAAAAAAGAAAGAGACAAACATGGCCTGAGAGTGAGGGTATTTTTGGAAAAAAAATTATAAAAACACATAAAATAGGGGTGTATTATTAAAAAGGGAGGTATAGATAACAATTGCCAAAGTGAAAACATTGGTGAAGCCTGTGATCCTAAGTACAGTCCTTTGTTGCTTGCTCAAAAACTATAAAGCCAAAGGCAATGTAGTTTGGGTGTGGCCCACTGCATTTTCCCCTTTATGAAGGTTAAAAAAAACATAGGTATCATCCAAAAAAAACGTAAAAAAAAAAAAAAGAGTAACAAGAGAAAATGTCCTTTGCATTTTTGGCCTTGGAGTATATCTTTCTTTGACAAAAAAAAAAGTAAAAATAAAAATAACTTGGGAACAAGGGAAAATGTCCAACAATAAAAGAGATTTTTATTAAATATGATCATCCATAACTAAAATAGAAATATTTTTATTAATTATAGACTGGACTAAATTTACATAAATCAATGTAGCTAAAAAAAAAATTCTTAATTGTTCAATCTCAAAGACATCATTGAAACTAAAAGTGAATGATTGAACATTATCAAAGAAATTTATGATAGTATAGCTATGACAACAAAGGAAACAAAACAATTTCTGCTCACACTTTTTGCATAGAAAAATATGAGGAATCTCTTCATCATTTGGAATTCGATTACACCTAGTGTGTTGCCAAATTTCACAAATATCACATGAGACCATTCTCTCACCATCATCTTCTATAGTTCCACAAGTGCAAGTCCATTATACCCTTGTTTGGATCATTTTCACATATTTGCTCAATCATGTTTATTCCCATGGCACCATGCCAACCCTCAAGTATAACTTTTCCACCCATTTCAATTAGCCTAAAAACCATTTCTGTTCCATTATTGGCACTTAAATTCCTAATCGATTCCACCACAAAACTCCTTAACCCCCAATAGATTTCTCTAAAATTCCTTTCAACTTCTAGCTTCAAGTCATTGATAGTAGCACTACTTTTCAATGTGATACATTCATGGGGTGGTATAATGGCCTTGTTGAAGTACTCATCATGGCCAACATTGTTCCTTAACAAAATTGTACAATAAAGGTTGACTTTTCCTTTCGAGCCTAATTCAACTTGGTAAGGAACATCTCCAAAGTAATCTTTTATAAAATATTTGGTGTCAAGAATTATCCTAGCTGCCAATGGTATAGCTGAAAGAAATTCTGATCCCATCATTGGTTTTGGGTCTATAAGAATGTACTTGTACAAATAAAGCATGTCTTTCATTAGTTGAGCCCTTGTGATCTTGTACTTGTCCTTCATTTTGTTACTCATAACCAAGCCTTCATTATAAGGGTACACATTAGAAATGTCTTCTAAGCAATATTCCAGACTTTAGTAACAGGGTTTAAGCTTCGACGAACCAAATAGTTTCCTACAATGTGGTTTCCTAGTGACTTTAACACAAAATCTAGCAAACCTGTGTCTCCAATGTATGCACGAGCAGCATCTCTAACTTCTTGCCTTGAAATCCATCTAAACTCTGTTCTTTTCAAGGCCTCAACAATGACCCTTATTGCCATCTCAATCCTTTTAGGGGACCAACGACAATTGGTCTCAACCAAGTCACTTGTGTTACACAAACCAATGCAAGTTTCATAGGGAAGGTGTGATTTAATGTCTAACATGTAACAAAATAGGTCACCAAGGGTAACTAAGGACTGGTCTGAAAGTGTTTGGTACCTTGAGAAGATGAGTGGAATGCCATGGTTGGAATTGCCAGTGTGGTGTATGATTAAGTATAGTGGCATACTTCTTATTGCCTGTATGGCCTTGTGGTACATGGATTGAGTTACACCAAAGCAGCCTCGACCAAATTTGTAACCCCAACGACCGAACCATGACTCACTATATGCTATTCCATTCACCAGTCTTAGTTCCATTCCTTTCTTTTGTGAAATGTCATTCAAACTCACCTTCCTATCATGTGAAGTACAAATTAATTAGTTGAATTTTCTTAAATGACTAGGGATAGAGTTATCAGATCTTTGTATGTCACTTTTTTTAAACAAGTATTTATATTATGTTTTTCCAAAATATTTCACAATTTTTATAGTTAGAACCTAGAGGTATAGGTTCTCCAAGAAATTCAATTGGTATTATCATATATAAAAGTAATAATCATTTCATAGTATTTTCTTTTACATTCATATTACACCCTAGTCACTTGACAAATACATAACTTAGCATATCACTGTTTTTCCTCCACTTGGCAAATGTAAAGTAGGTATAGTAAAACACAAGTGTGAAATTATGGAATCCTAAAAAAGAAAAGTATTAAAGATGCACCATAACTTTTACTTTTAACAAATTAGCCTTTTTTTATTATATGAAGACAAGTTGTAAAGAGTGAAAGTTATGATCCAGCTTGATAAAATAAGAATTAATTTGGTAAAGAAAAAGTTAATGTGAAAATTCTTTCTCTCTTATGAGGAAAAAAATGGATGTGAATTAAAACTAAGGGAGAGAAAAAGTAAAAATCAGTTTATGTATAAACTAATTTATAGAAGTTCTCATTTAATTTCTTCAAAACCTGATTTTAATTTATGTATAAGCTAATTTTAATTTATGAGAGAAGCTTAATTCATTTTATTACCTATTTATTGTCTTCTTCTATAAATGCTAATTAAGAAGTTTATCCAAACAAAGTTATAGAAGAATGTCGGAATTGGATTAACCTTGCTTGTAATCCGTTGCACAAACGGTTCCAAAACTCCATGATCTGGTTCCCAGCCAAATTCGAGCCCATTTCCAATCCATTGACACATAGCAAATGCCCGAATCCATTAGAGTGAAAAACACCATGCATCATATGACCCTGTAATTCAATTAATTTGGACTTACCATTATTAATTGTAGCAATTGCATCACAGCAGCCTTCACAGCTCGTGCAGGTAGCCAGTGCCTCCTTTGAGGGTAACACGAAGTGATACTTCTTATTGCAAATGAAATGGTTGCCCCAGCCTGAGCCAAATTGAAATCCCAGTGAAATTGAAGTATGATGATAAATTAAGGTGAATAAACATATGAATTAAGTTATATATCATCATGAAACTAACTTGGTTCATTGTTTCTAACCATGAATGAATGCTATTAAAAATGTTAGCTACACATCCTCTTATACACTTTTTCTAACATATTCTTTCGTTATTGATTATAAAATTTATATGGGATTCACCTTTTATTTAGTGAAATTTACTTTTAATTTGATACGTCTTACGTGAATTTCAATCAACAAAAAATAAAACTTTTTACATACTCTCTATTATTAATTTAAATTTATTAAAAGTCATAAAATTACACGTAATATTCATTAAATAGAAATTGAGACTTGCATCATTTTGTAAGTTTTAATAACTTCCGACCAATGGTTAATAGTGGCTTTAAAAGAATATATCATAGTGTGTTATCAATAATTCGCTTTTAGCATTCCTCATGCTGTTAATGACAATTCCAAACCAAATATTAACATTACCAACGTATTGACAATGCTTGCAGTGACGATTTAGAGCTGCCTCTATTGGCTCCTCAATCACAAACAACAAGATATGTAAAGGTGGGTGGTGATGAACTTCAAGTTGAAAAGACCACATTGGCATTCCCATGCTTAAATCACTCTCCAAATTCGCATATTCAAGTAACGCATTCACGTTCTCACGAAATGGCCCGGTAAACATAACAGGGTATCCAGGTTCACCAAAATTCTTGAACCTGAAAACCCTCCCACACCTCTTCCTTTTTTTGTTCCCAACGACGTCAACATTCAACATGGCCCACGCTTTTATGAAGCTAACTAGTGGGGAAATTAAGGGGTGATGTTTTTAGAATTTCAAGCATGTAGGAACCAAGGAAACTCTTATATATACACGTTACACCCACACTCACACACATAGTGCCTCGAAATAAAATTGGACGCGGTAGTAAAGAGTTGCACTGAGATATGTAGCTTCTATTTGCATGATCTGTTTCAAAAATGGGTTTCTTTGAAAATTTATCGCACTAACCTACGAAATGTTTGGTGCTTTGAAGTAAACTATAGGTACCATGCAATTATAGCCTCTTCGTTTCCTACAAATTCTACGATCAAATTGGAGTAGTTGATTCCTATTTTGTAGGTCTAGAGGCAAATGCAACATTTCTTGTCTAACTACCGTAAGGAACATACTTTGTTAAATCGAACTTGCATTTCATGCATAAGTGCTTACTTTGATAACACTGTTATTATAAAAGTGATCTATTGCTATTCGGCGTTGCAAAAGTGTAATTTCCCCTAGCCCATTTCAAACTTGTTTTTAATTCTTGTCCTATACGTCATGTATCTTACTATTTCTTCAATTACTTAACAGATATTTTTTAAGAATAAATAGTAAAATGAAGAAAATAATAAAAAAAAACAATCAATTTCATCTATAAAATATTACTCTCTCCTAGATAGTCATTAAAATAAACAAATTTTATAAGTAATCTCTCAAATATTAGAAATCATACTAAATAGTTATCTAAGTATTGAAAAATCCTTCAAATTAGTGTTTGCACGTTAGTAAATATATCAACGTAGAGACTAAATTGATAGATATTTAATACTTTAGAGACTACTTATATAATTTTGTTATTTCAAAAAATATATAGGAGAGAGAATAATACTTGAGGAATTAAATTGATGGTTTATTCTAAAATAAAACTTTTTTATGACATTAGGAAAAGCTAGGCACCACAAGATTTACAATGATCCGAAGAAGAAATTTTAAGCTGGACTAGGTCTACTCCTACGAGCACTACTCTAAAATTCTGGATGCTTAGATGTTTAGGTATTTTGTATGGTTAGATACGAGATGCGTGTCCATTTTTGAATATCCTATGAGGCTATGACAGTTCAGATGCCTACATATGCGTGAAACGTTTGTATTTAAAACTAAAAAAATGAAACATTTAAATTTGAATTTATAAAAATGTAATCTCTCAATTTTGTTTGTATAACTAGTGTAGACTATACTTACACAATTAATATACCATGTAATTTGTAAATTCTTAATAACATATATAACAACAGTGATGTATGATTTTTTGATAACAAGCCAAAGATGTAATGTACTTGAGAGTTGTAGGTGTCTCTGTACATAAAGAACTGAACGAGATAGCGGAACTTCCTGTCTTCGCTTACCGTTAGGACAATGTAGGGTGAAGCATAATATGGAGACCTTACCACCCCCATTTTATATTAGATGTTATAGCAATTGTATAATTATTAGTATTTTAACATGTGTATATTACACAAAATAAATATTTATTTTATATAACTTAAATTTATAATAAATAAATATTTTTGAATATATAAATTATATTATAATTAAAATTTGTAATAAATAAATATTTTTTAACAATATTTTAAATTTATAATAAATAATTATTATAATACAATATACAATGTTAATTTTTAATTATTGATAATTTATTTTTAAAAAAATATTAAAATTCAATTTAAAACTAAAAATATTGAAAATAATATATTGAAAGAAATAAAAGGTTAAAAAAAATCCTAAAAACACTCATTAAAAAATGACGGTTAAAAACACTTTTGTTGAAAAATAATAACTAAAAACACTCTCGTTCAAAATAACTATTCTTATTTAATATATAAGAAGGATATTTTGTCAGTTAAACTCCAATCAAGTTCCAATCACCTAGAATAAACCCTCGATTAATCAACAATTCTATTGTTGGTAAACAGGACCAACAATTCTCCAATGCTAGAATGCCGTCGACCCCATATTGTATCGGATTGGTTCTACTTCATATGGTTATGTTTTGAATTTTTGTGGACAACTATTTTGATTTTTGGCCAACCGTAGAATATATCATAACGTGTAAGTCGTTATACGAAACATATTAGTTGCTTACACAACAAACAAATGAGATATATCTTATCTAATTTAATTATTAAACTTTTAAGCCAAATCCAGAAAAAAAATGTAATATATAACTTATAACCACATTAAAAATTGGGTATAATTGGCCCCAATTTATATTTATCTCCAAAATAAGATTCCAAACACTGCATAATCAGCTTCTGCAAAACTAGCTTCCGGTGTTGGGTATGAAGAAAATTTTCATTGTATGTAGCAATTGGCAAACATCAATTCAGTAATTTTTTATGCAGTGTTTGGTACAAAGACCACATAACAAGGTGTTTTCTGTTGAAGGATGCAGCATCCAGCCCCCCTGGCAATTCCTAGGCTGACTTGCTCCACTTCTTGCCTAACTGTTGTTATCTGTAACCAGTAAAGCGAGTGGCATAACACTCAGTTCCTGGATTCCACTAACACACTAGGAAACATGCTACTACCCTACACTAGTTCCTCAGCAAGAGTAACTCGACATACTGCATCCAAAATCCAATGACTTACAATTTGAGCCCCCGCTGGCATGGCCTTCAATAGTATGACGTGGCCATCAAGTCAGAAAGGATAAATATTTTCATCATAATCACAACAGTGCCTCCACATTTGTAAACCAAGAACCATGATCTGCTCTACTGTCAAGCATTATCTACCAACACGTGTGGTTATATATCGTCCTTTTTCTAGATCATAAATTGTCTTCAGCTGAGGTTTCCTCCACCTAGATATAGACCATATCGTTAACAACATTATAAAAATTCCAATTATTGAGAAAAGAGTAGGTGATTCATCAGTGAAAATGGTGGCAATCCAGTTATGCTTCGGTATATCTGCATCAGCTGTTGTTTGCAGAATAAAAGCTCCCAAAGCCCAATCAAGTGGAATACTTCCCACCTGATTAGCAACCTTGACCCTGGCCAACAGCAATCCCAGTCAGTAAGATTCAGCCAACAAGATCACAGAAATGCATTGACACAGAGAAACAGAAAACATATATGCAATCCAAACCAGAAATGGACGAGCAAGTGCAAGCACACAAAGATGAATGAAAAGATAGTTACCAATTGAACCCAGGCAAATAGAGGCACCCAAATCCAAAAATGACATCAGAGGAGATATAATTCCTCTTGGACAAGCAATGACTTCTATTTCAATATACATATAATTATGGGTACATGACATGACAACAGAGGATATCCAATGGTAACTGAGTCATGAGGTGTTTAAATGTGGCAACGTAAATCGAATAAAACAACATTGAATAATTTTGGGCAAATTACACTTGCTACCAAGGTAGTTAAAAATAAAATTGCAACCATACTCATGAGATCACACAATTCTGACTTTTGCAACACCCACCGGTCTAGATCACACCCAAAAGAAGATCCAGTTAGTTTGTGTGGGATTGTTGTGTTTAGGCATAGGATTGGTAGAATCAGGCATACCCACCATGCTGATCAAAATGCCCCTTTTTTAAAAAACCTGAGAGCCCACCGACTTGGAGCCCTATTTTGCTTTCTTCCATTTCAACATGATGTTTTGTGATTCAACCTGTGACTTGTGTTCATTTTTGAAACACGGCTTCTTGCTGATGACTGGGTCATCAATCGCTGGGTGGCTGGTTCAAACTTGTTTGCAGCTGCAGCTGTTGTTGAACTCTTATCTCATTCAAGCTTGGTTGTGGCTGGCAGTTGGGTGTTTATTCCTTGCTGGTTTGTTTCTACATTTAGTCAAACACTCATCTCTCCTTTTAGTTGCTTGTTGGTTTGGTGGTTCCCTCAAACTACATTCTAAAAGCAGAGAATACATTGTAAAAAACATTTTTTTTTTCATTTTCTTTTGGGTAGTAAACCTTATGAATTGTGACTTTCTTATGCATTTTTAATTGAAGATCGATTAACTAAATGTTAGTTGTGGTTTTAAGGTTACTTTGCTTATTTATGTTATTTTATGTATATATGTTTGTTTGATACATGTGCACTTCAAGTAGGATATAATGATTCATGTTACAATCATGTTTTGTTTTTCTCCCTCTTCCAATCTAACTTAAGACCTCGATTTTGACAACCTTGTTCACTTCCCAAGTTTCAAAAATATTGCACACAGTGCCCTCTTAGTTTGCACACGTACTCTGTATTTCATTAATTTATGTATTCTGACATCATTGTACACACTTGTTCAAGCAGAGGAGTATTGCATGTTTTAATGAAGGTAGGTTACGTGAAATGACTAAACTATCCTTATTTAATTAAAATAGGTCTGTTTCCTCATCTCTTCTTTTCCTTTCCTTTTGTTTTTCCACTTTCCTCCTCCTTATGGTCATATAACCTCCTCCATTGCTGCCCCCAAGTTAAACCACCGGACTATCACAATTCACAACAGCCACCAAACTATGAAGGTTCCATCCCTCTACCCTACAGGCCTACACACAACCTAAACACCAAGTCTTCCCCATTCAGCCACCAAAACAGCATAAAAACCTCCATTTAACCAGCAGACCACCATCCCTAGCCAAGCCCCAACCAAAATCAGCAATTTGTCCAATGCAAAAGTACCCAAACACGATCAGAAAATAATTACCAGACTCAATCACCTTGTGCAAACCTCCATTGAGCCAACCCCAAAATAACTCCAAATTCCATCAAGCCAATAAGCCCTTCGTTAATGTCTTCAAAGGAAGACAGAGAAGTACGAGATGGTGGCTGTGCACTGCCCACGGCATTGGATAATGCCTACTGGCATTTGAGGCCGATAAATCAACAAGCCACAAACCCACAGCAGCTCCTGCAAAGCCCCTGAATTGAACAGCCTTCCTCCACCCAGCAAAGAACCTATTTGGTCACTCAATCACCAACCTCAATCCAGCCCTGACCCACTTGCATTGCATTGCAATCCATGGACAGAAAACAGTCAATCTTGAGCAAAAGTTTCAAAAGAAAAAGGCAGTGCCCCATCGCTCTCCCTTCATCTATTCCACAGCTTTCTAATGGGCTTGTTGAATCACCTTTTATAATTTTTTCCATTTTCCCCACTGGTTGGGTTTTGAGTTTTGACAGAGAAGAGAGGAGAGAATAGGTAGAGTGTTTCATTGGAGATTCAAGAAAGTGGTTTCTAGGGCTTATCTTCATCCTTGAATAACAAGGGTAATTGGGAAATTTAAATTTAAAATATTTTACAAATGGAAGCTAATGCAATTCACATTGACGGAGGCCGGTGTATGGTTACAAAGTACAAACAAGAAGGGTATGTAGTTTAACTTCACCAAACTGCAGGAAGTTATTGGGATTTGCCCTAAAATGTTTGTTTAATGCACAAATGGGACTAAATGTTCAATGCCAATAATATTATCAACCTCAATATATTCAAATACCTTAAAAGAAAAACAAGCAGAATTACCTCTCATCATCCAAAGCAATCCCAAGACTGTCGTGAAGCAAAGCAACAATGTATGCTGAAGAGAAGCAATACCGAAGTAAATCTTCCTCATCATGGGAGACATATTTTTCCTTCAGCCTTAACCAATCCTCTCCACAGAATTCTTGCCCAGCATACATCAACTTGGACAGATAGGCCCTTGGCCCCAATCCAAAAAACTAACACATAAACAAAGAATTAAGAATCAGTGTGATAATGATGTATCAAAAATCAAAATAGGAAAAATAGAACTGAGCATGCTGCATGTCTGCTATCCAAGAAATAATAAAATTATAGTACATTACTATTATCTCCATTCTCTAATGCATCCCTTTAAGACAATAACAACAATGCATAATTATACTAGACAACAGTAAAAGAAGCATATATTAAGCATAGAAAGAACCTTTGATGTGTAAAAGAAATTTTCTGTGGCCAAAAATTTCCCCTGAAGCTTTGGTATGAGAGTTGATCCTATGTCACAATGCTGATAGGAACATAATTCTGCATAAATCAAAAATGAAATAACCAATTTTAATACAAAAACAACAGTGAAGAAAATCTCATTTTAAAGGGAATCTAACAAAACAAAATTGTAGTGAATATGACCTTTCCCTTTTTGTAGCAGCATAAGTGCTGCAGATCTGCACTCTGAAAAGTTTCCCCTTGTTTGGACAGTGGACTGATATTGGTTTTTTTCACTCTCTGAGCTAGGAGAGAACTTCCATGAATCAACATTATAAGAGTATCCTGCAGGTGTACAAGGATCTATCCGCACCCCTTCTCGAAGAGATTGAGAAGCTGCACTGAGGAGAGTAAAGAATCAATACCAAACCATTTTACCATCTGAAGAGAATATGCAATTCTGCTGCATGCCTGCAAATAGTTGTTGAACAAGAGAAAAAGGGAGGCTGCCAAATCCAAGTGAAACATTTGACAATTAAAAAGGAAAAATACATGGCACATGACATGGCACAACTAAAGGAATGCATAAATATAGCCACCAAATAGCTCAATTTCTTTTTGCCAAAAAATCTTTAACAAATTAACATTTCAAAGAAAAAGTTTTGTTGTGTTTAACAATAAAGAGAAAGGGAGTACTTAATATACAGGATTTGAATTGCAAAACCATGGTGATGAGAAAATAGGTCAGCATGAACTTAAAATTGGTGCTACATCACTGCATTAAAATTTAAAATTTAAAATACAGAGTTCTACAAGAGTAAATAACATTTTTCAACCCTACAAACTTCGAAAAATTCACATCTGAATAAGCAAACTTAAGTCTGAGGGTTGGATAATATTTTAACCAGGATAATCTTGATCATTAATTTATATTAATATCAGTTGGACGGCAAAACAAAAATAATGTAAATAATATAAAGATCAAACTAGGTGTATAGAACATGTTTCTGAAAGATGCTTATAGCATGTATCATATTGTTATTTTATTTTGCTATATTTTTTAAAGAAAATGTTACTGTTAACATAAACGTCTTAGAAGAACTTTATGCTTCAAAACCGTAAAAGTCACGGCTAACCATCATACAGTATGGTAATTAAGTTCAAAGATATCTTTAATTAAGTCAAGAATATAAAGAAATTAGTACAACAATGTGGCACATTTAATTACCCAAGTTAAATTCCCCCAATACAAGTGCTTCTTTCCATGAGTCATGAGCAGCATTCTGCAAAATGAATGGCAATCAGCAAGTGTAAAACACTGGTATCATTCTAAGTGTATAAAACACATGATCAGTCATGTGACTTGCAAAGAGAATCACATTGAATTAAAAGGGACCAATCAAAATCATTGAACTTTTCACCAGGGCAGGAACGTAAAGAAATAAAATTGTGGTCATCACTATCCCCACTAAAAAGTCACAGCATCAAAACAAATTTTTAATTTGTTGTGATTTTTTTTATTAAATTAAAAATTTGGTCCCCATACACCATTTTTTAATTTGGTCCCTCCATGAAAAAATGTTGATAATCAGTCCCGATCATTATAACACTTAGAAAATTGCTGACTTGTCAGACAATTGTCTGACATGGCATTTGAGTGATCAAAACATTAGACAAAGCAAGAATTTTCAAAGAGTATTATCACTAGGGAAAGCAGTAGAGACTGATTCATTAAGTTCTTCCCGTGTAGGGACTAAAATGTAGGTATTTTTCATGCAGGGACCAAATTGAACGTCAAGCATATGTACCAAAATTTGAACTTAACCTTTTTTTTTTTTTCAGTGCAACATCACTTGTGAAATGTGATTTACAATGCAGAACATCAATAGATACACACATGCTCTCAAGCCTAAAGAACATAGCAAAGAGAGAGAACAATCACCAGGCCAAAATGAAGAAAGCTGTGGCTGTAAAGGTTGTAAGTGGTATTCCCAAATTTAACAGTTCGTGAGAACGAAGGCAGCACCGCTTCTCTTGATACAAAGGTCACCTAAAATAAGGTAGAAACCAATTCGTCATGTTTCCCAACAGTATGAACCTAGCCAGAAAAGTGGAGCTTTCTTTCTAAAATATTGGCTTTAAAACTCACCAAGTAATTGCAGTCAAATCATATAAAATTTTTCAGTATAAAATAATTTGGATCCGACAAAATAAAATTTTGGAACATCAAGTAATCAGCAACTATGAAGTTGTACCTGAGCAGAAGCACCACCAAGTTCAATAATCCCAGTTGTATCCAAAGGATCACCTCCAAGAGTGCCAAGTGCATAATTAGCAACAACCCAAGCATATACTCCTTCATCAGAACCTTCACAACCACAATAATAGCATAAGAAGCAAAGAAGCCAACAATCACGTCATGACATTATGGTGGTTCTAAAAATTACTAACAAATTATTACAAAATTAAGGAGATGGAGAAAACAAAAGAAGCATCACATTTACTTCATGATTTTGCTGACACCAAGAACATTGGCATGATTGCAAGCCAAACTGTGATTGAAAAAAAGCAATAGAGTGAATGAGATGATGTGACAATTGGCTTAACTACATTGTAAATCCCTGGGACATCTAAACACTGAAGTATGCTCTTTCACCACTCAATTTCAAGCAAATATTTTTCCTTCAATAGTTTCATCAAAAACATATTCCGTATCACCATTCTCCCTTTTAGCCTTTCACATTCTTCTTTCTAAAAATATGACCTCATCCTGCTTCTATCCAGCATCATTGATAACTCTCAGATTCCATAATGAACACCAAGGGGAGTTCAACATAAAGCTACAACATCATAACAAACATCAAGCTAAAACGGTTAGACCATCAAATCCCCAAATTCCCCTAACTTGCATGCCATACCTAACTCCACGTGATTGCAGTTGAAAGCTTAAAAAATGCACCAAACAGAAAAAAATGACACCAGCACAAGAATCCTTCTGCTTCAAGTCATCAAGCCCCCTCACAGACACCAACAAAACAGTCATTCCATGAACTAAGCTCCCATCTGGTGAAGTTTCGTAACCATCCCATTCATCTAACACTCCAGTTAACAACCACTCCCCAACCCCCCTTCCTCCCCCCAAAAAAAAACTCTATTCAGCGTAAAACCTCACAGGTAAAGTAAGAGCCGGTTTGGTAGGAGAAACCGTTTAAATTTCCCGTTTCCTCACAATTAATCACAACTGCTTCTTTTCTCCATTTCCTAATTCCAACGATTTTCACAAAAAACAACAAAAACACATTCTCTAATTCTCAACATCTCCTACATAAATCCCCAAAAACAGGGAAAAAAAAGAGCAAAAGCTGCGTGTCACTCTCGTAATCATTGCGCGTCTCATTATCTACACAAGCACACATCCTCACTTACCACCAACAAACACAACCCCACGATCCATCCAAAACCCTACAACACGAGAAATTATTAGGTGATACTAGACCACCACGGTCCCCATTAATATTCACATGATATGTAATCATGTGTCATTAATTCTTTCTCGTAAATTATAAAATTCAAATATGTGTTATATAAACATTGGTCTAGACCAGACACTGGTGATCCGCAGTCCTGGACTACCTAATAATTTTTCCTACAACACACCCATACAAAGAGAAAAAGCTGAAAAGAGAGAGAGAGAACCAGAACCTGTGATGACGGAAGCCCACTCGTCCCTAAACCTGAACCCAGACGCACGCAGCACCGTCCTACACGACTCCAGAATCCTCTCCTGCACCTCGGCGTCGAGCATCCTCAACCCCGCCGTGGCCATTAGCCTCACCTCCGTCTCCCCCCAGCTCTCCCTCGGGATCCGCCCCTTCCCGAACTCCACCAGCTCCGCCACCGACCCGCCCGCGCCGTCCGGATCCTCCGCGAACGCCGACAGCCCCGGGTTCACGCGCATCGACGCCGGCCCCTCCTTCCCGAACTCCAACGCCTCGCCTGACCTGTACTTAAACACGTGCACGCGAGTAGCCGGTGCTCCCGCCGTCGACGATGATCCGGTACCGGAAATTGGCTTCCGACGAGGAACGGGAGAGGGCGTAGAAGGAGAGGAGGAGGAGGAGGGAGAGCGCGAGGGGGAGGAGGAGGGTGACGCGGGAGCGGGATGGCGAGGGCTTTGGGGGGCGGGCGAAGAGGTTGGCGGAGCGGGTCTTGATCGGGTCCATTGGGGTGCGGTTCGAGGCGGCGCGAGTGCGGGCATTCGATCGGCGCATCAAAGGTCTAGGGATTCAGGGAGTCGGCGCTCATGTCAGCGCCGGAGGGGTGCCGACGGCGAGGTTCTCTCTCTAGAAGCGCGTAGAGAGAGAGAGAGAGAGAAACGTATAGGGAAAAGGGAAATGTGATTGGGCGAAGTTGAATTTGTCGTGTCAAAATGGTTTCCACGCCGATCCCGAGATTCGGTTCGGCTTGGTCTGAAGCCTCAGGTTAGGACTCGGGGCCTTCGATTTGGTTCGCTTTCTCCTCGGCTCGCTTCCTTTTCTACTTTGATTTCGCACGGAGAATAATTAAAGTGGAGAAATTTATTTTTTAACACATTATTTATTGTTGATTAAAATTTATAAATTAAAAAATATTTATTAAATAAATTCTGAGACGTACAAAATTTTATAATTTTTCAAAAAATTAATTAATAAAAAAATATTTTTGAAAAAATGCATTAAAAAATATGTTTTTAACATTTCTTGAATGATAACAATCACTATATAGTCCATTTTGGTGGATTTGATTTTGAGTGATAGGAGGAAATTAATGAGAAAGAAAAAAATTATAAATATAATAAGTGATGCAATGAAAAAAATAAAAAATTAATATTTGTTTAGAGGAATTTTAGTAACATTCTCTAATATATTTTTTCTAACATATCTTCTATCCTTTCTCTTTATATATATAAATTAGAATAATTATTTTGAACGAAAGCATTGTTTAGGATTGTCATTTAACAAGAGTGTTTTTATGAATTTTTTTTCTTAACAAAAAGCATTTATAGGTATTTTTCTTAATATTCTATCTCTTTTCAATCTATTATTTTATTTTTATTTCTAAATAAAATTGTAATATTTTTTAAAAGAAATTATCAGTTATTAAAATAACCTTGTATTATAATATAATTGTTTATCAAAAATTTAAAATGTAATTTATATATTCAAAAATATTTATTTATTATAAATTTTGGTTATATAAAATAAATTTTTATCATTTGTATTGTATAGACTAAAATAGTAATTTTTAATTATTAATTAAAATTTATTTAAAATTATATAATTATTAGTGGGATTATTCAATAAAAAATAAAATTCATAAAATTTTATAATTTCTAATAAATTTCAAATATTAATAAAAGTGTTTAAAAGAATATGATATGGTGGTATCATTTCTACATATACTTTTAATAACTCGAATAATTATACATTGCTTTGGATTTAGGGATTTCACTTCGCATGGATCACGGAATCATTTTTTCCTGGAGTGTACGCTAAATTTTAATAAGTGAATCAATGTATAATTTCGCCTGACATCTCATTTATCTTTTTTATCTTGGAGAGTGCTATTGTAATTTAATTTCTGAATGTCTCATATTGTTAATAAATTGTGGCGAATTTGTTAACATGGCATGTGGCGTATTAAGTGTGATGCAATTAGATAACTTAGTCCCTAAAAATAATACTAGTATTTTGTATAGATTTTGTTACTGCATATATTATTGTGTACAAATTAGTTCTCAAATACGTTAACATTTTCATTCTTTCATTTATAATTGTTAATTAAATATAGAATTTAATGGCTATGCATTGTTAGTATAAAAAACTTTTACACTGTCAACCAATTAAAAATTACTGTTGGTATAATTTTTAAAATAATTATTATAAAAATCATTAAACTTTTCATACATGATGATTTATGATTAGATGATAATAAAAACTGCTTTACATTGTCATTATATAGCCAATTTTCTCTTAAATATAATGGAATTACAACAAAAAATACAATTGTCATTCCTATATAATTTTAATGTCACCTTGTTTGTGTATAATAATGACAATAAAATTTAAATCTAAGACCATACACAAACTACTTAAACCCCCCACCTTACGAGTTTTTTAATGTCACCTTTTGATCATATTGTTTTGCATATGAAATAAATTTACTTAAAAATTACATTTTTTTAATAAGATGTTTTTTTTTTTTGGAGGTTTTAATAAGATATACAATTTTGCAAAACAATATATTAAATGAATCTTAGACAAATAAATGGATATTTTCGTATCTAAAAGTGAAATTTTGTTTAGTTTTTGTCTCCTAAATTATAGGTGTGTACTCACAACCCACACCACAGAACAATAAAAAATAAAAAATAGGTGTGTACAATTTTGTTATGTAAATATTAAGGTTTATTTAACTTTTTAGTTCTTATTAGTGTTTTAACCTATGTAAAGCACATAATAGATTTTTATTTTATATAATTATAATTTATGATAAATAAATAATTTTAAATATATAAATATATTATAATTAAAATTTGTAATAAATAAACATTTTTGATCATATAAAATATAATTTAAATTTGTGGTAAATAATTTATATTGTAATATAAGTTTATTTTTAACTATTAATAACTTTAAAAAAAATAGAATTAAATTTAGAAATAAAAATAAAAATGATAGATCGAAAGAGATAAGAGGTGAAGAAAAATTATTAAAAACGCTCCCATCGAAAAAAAATTGCTAAAAACTCTATTATTAAAGAATGATCCCTAAAAACACTCTCATTTAAGATAGTTATTTTAATTTTTATATATAGAAGATAATATAAATTTGTTTTTATTTTAATTCTCTTATTTTTTTATTGTTTTAGTCTCTAAAAAAAATGAATTTTTTAATTTTTCAATTTTAGTCCCCCAATTTTGTAAAATTTGTAATTTTGGTCCAATTGTTAAGTGTTCATTTGTTGACCATTAAAATTGTAACATTGACCATGACGTGATATTAAGTAGATGATGTGATGACAATTAAATTTAATAATATTTAGACTAAATTACACTTTTGGTTCCCTATAATTTCCAATTCTCAATTTTGGTATCCCAATTTTTTAATTACACGATTTTAGTTCACCAACAAAATTTATGATTTAGAAAATGATAAAAGGAATTGAGAGGGGATTTAAACCCTTGACATTTCCCTTCTCTTTCACAACCTAAACCACTAAGTCATTTAACTCATTTAAGTCATAATACAAAAACTATATTATATATAACAAAAAAAATATAAATTTTTTAAAATCCTTATTTAATGTTAAATCTAGTTTAAAAATAATAAATATAAATTTATATAAAAAAATAAATATAAAATTTTTAACAAATAAATTATATAATTTATTATTTAATAAAATTTTTTATACAATAAATATAAATATACAATCACTTTTGTCTTTCATCTCCTTTTTACCTTATTTTTTCTCATCTTTTACCACATCACTAATATTATATTATTTATTTTAGGCTACAATTATCTTTTTAATAATTAGTAAATGTGTTAGAAAAAAAAATGAGAAAAAATGGGGTAACAAAGGATATGAAAGACAAAAGTGATTGTATGTTTATATTTATTGTATAAAAAAATATATTAAATGATAAATTATATAATTTATTTATTAAAAATCTTATATTTATTTTTGTTATACACATTTATTTACTACTTTTAAACTAGATTTAACATTAAATAAGTATTTTAAAAAATTATATTTATTTTTGTTATATATAATATAGTGTTTATTTTATAACTTAAAAATAAGCTAAATGGCTTAGTGGTTTAGGTGGTGAAAGACAAGAGAAAGGTCATGGGTTTAAATCCCCCTTCAATTATTTAATTTTACCATTTTTTAAATCATAAATTTCGTTAGGAAGACTAAAATCGTGTAATTAAACAATTAGGGACCAAATTGCGGATTGGATATTATAAGGAGACTAAAAGTGCAGTTTAGCCTAAATATTATTAAATATTAATACTCACGTCATCTACTTGTTGCCATGTCATGGTCAACCTTACAATTTTAATGGTCAATGGATGAACATTTAATAGTTGGACCAAAATTGCAGATTTTACAAAATTGGAGGACTAAAATTGTAGATTAGACATTATAGGGGGACCAAAAGTGTAATTTGAAGAATAAGTTTATCCATTGGGATGCTTTTATGGTTTATAGTTTGGAATTTCACCATTAATATTGATTGATAACCATAGAATGCATGGTTGGGAATATTGATTGGTTGTGTGTTTTTGGGTTTCATGGAGGGTTCAAGAAATCTTGTTTGTATTTTTGGAATTGGTGGTCCAAGAAGATTAATCATTGGTTCTACATTTTTATATTTAATTTTTGTTTTTCAATAATGCATTGGTTCAAATTTTAAGTAAAAATAAGTAGGTCATGAAATTTATATTTGAGCTCTTTAATAGGGAAATTTTATTTTATTGAGTGTTTAATGTAATAAGCCTAAAGAACACCATAAGGCTTCAAGCTTTACCATCATTGCACCATATACCTAGCTACAACCTCCATCTTTGTCGCTACATATTCAACCACCATAAACAATCATTTACACCTTATACAAGCCAAATCACCATTGTCTTTTCACCCTTGTTATTTGACCCTACCAAGGTATTTGCATCTCCTTGCAAGTAAATCACCATCTTGACCCAATTATCGTGACTATCCATGAGCTTAACTATGCCCTCGCCAACTTTGTTCCTTGAATTGCTTTATGCCCTAATAAACTTGCTACTAGAGAGTCAACACCCTAACCTCTTCACACCACTATTGAGCCTCCTTGTCGTTGTCAAAGACATGATAAATTTCAATGTTCAATAAATTTTGCTTTTGGTATTGTTTTACTCCATCTAATCTTTGAAAATTTTTGGAATAAACATTGCTCGTCTTGAGAATCTTAAAATAAACATTGATTTGGATAAACATGTTATAGAAAAATCTCTTCAACATAAAGTATTTTGTAAACACAATTCGTGTATACAAAGATTTCAATTTACAAATCAATCAAATTAAATCACACAAAAACTATTGTTTTGACCTTGAACTTGATCATTCCATGAGTTAGTTCTACTCTTTGGGGTAGAACAAGTCTTCAGAGAATGTCATGGTCCAACAATCTTTGGTTTACATTTCATATCAAGGCCTGTTGGATAAATTTCTCCATAAAAAGGTAAAATTAATTGAGTTTTTCTCATAAGTTAAAATCAACTTATGGGTCTCAGCTTTTAGAGAAGCTAGATAATAGAGTTTCTATAAAAGTTAAGTGCATAAGTTAATTTTAATTTTTGAAAAAAGTTTAATTCATTTTACCTTCTTATTTTTTTCACCTATAAGTACCTCCGAAGAAATTTATCCAAAAGCATATAGAACTAACATACATAATGCAACTTAAAGTCAAAGTCTAAGCTTAGCTTTAGAGCTTGTCTGGTTTTGTGGATGGAGTTTCGAATAAGGATTGGTTATGGTATGGAATTTGATTTGGATATGTAGTGATTTCTTGACAGGTTTGGTGAAGTACAAGTGCACTTACAAACATTTGCAGTACTTAATCTCCAAGATACAGAGGAAGTGACAACAATGTCCTTTAAGTGATGAGTCTTTCTCCTGCGGGTGATAAGGGTGGTACCTACAAAAAACATTGACACTCAAGTTAGGAAGGGAATTAATGATTTTTTGGGTAGATGTTAGGTTACTCTTACCTTTGCACTATACCTCTTTTATATGACATTCATTGTCTTTTATGATGGATTTAGTTGCCCAATTATGGAGCAATCAATCTCCCTATCTTTCAAGGGACAAAGTTATCGAGAATCACCCGAATATCTGGCTAATTCCACAATTCCCACGATCTTCTATATAGTGGCTCATTTTCGTTTTTACTTTAGTCGAGTTATGCTTGAGAGCATACTGATGTATGTACTCGGGTTGAGGACAAGGTCCCACTTGTCCAAAGTAATTGGCGTCCTTCAAGGTCATCTCGAGGGTGGTTAACTTGGACTCAACCACTACAATAGGCATTTGCTATTCAGTTTTAATCAGTTTTTAAGCAAAAATAAATAAAAAATCATTTGATCCAATTAAAAGAATCTTGCAGTTAAGTTTGGATTGGATTGGTTTGAGAATGCTACCAAATTCAAATTCAAATCAAACCAATCCAAGCTTTTTGTAGTTTGAATTGGATCAAATTTTACATTTTTTAAGAACATCATTTTTTATTGACAAACAAATGAAATTTCATTAACTAGAATAAGAGTAGAGTCTTAAACTGATACATGAATTCCTTTAATAACTAATTTTTCATTTAAGAGACATCATTGATTAGATAAAAAGTCAAATACATAATAATATAAAAAAAAGAGCTTGTTCAAACTATTAATCTCATCATAAATCACAATTTAATATAAATTATAAAACACAAGTTAAAATAATCTTAAAATTTCTAAAAATACAAATATATATTCATCATAAATTGAACAATACAACAACTTTTAGGTTAGATTTTATTTAAGGATAACATGGGGAAAATAATATAAGTTTAGTATATTTGTAGTTTGATTCAATTTTGAACATAAGAACCAAAAATTAAACCAAACTGAAGTGCTTGAAACTAATTGTTTGAAGCTTCAATCAATGTCCTTGAAAAATTAGTTTATGTGGAAACTAATTTGTAAACTTTTAAATAAATTTTTTTCACAAGTCTTCCCTTTGGTTAGAAAAGCACAAACTAGGAGAAATAAATAAGAAAAAAAAAATATGCAAAAAATTTAACTCGGTTCACTCTTAAACCACCAAAATTATGTAAAATCTCTAACAATTAGATCATGATTTTTTATTATACTCAATTGAGAATATAGCTAAGATCTCACACCCAAATATTCTTCATATAAGCCTCAATAAACGCTAAATTCAAGTATTATTTCTTCAAGAAGCTTCTTCATACTCACTTTCACACCTTAGTTATTAAAAAAAAAAAAACTCAAAGGACAAATTTAATATTATCAAGAGATATACAACAAATGTTCAATGATAATTAATAGTATTCTTTAAAATTGTACAAAGTTTCAAGGACTAATACAATGAAACTCAAAGAAATGAACAAAGGGGGAAGAAATATTCAATAGCTTCTTTAATGTGCAACAAGGTCTTCTTCTTCATAAATGACTTATTTATAGAGAGTTTTGAACGATAAACATCACTTAAGACTATAGTGATAAGTACATGTTTTGCATAATCGTTGTGCAATAGTTGTTTTGTTATATAGTTACTTTATCCACAAGATAGTCTACTTTTTTAAATATTTATTGTATTTTGTGTCAATGTTTTCTTTTTTCCACGTTGCAGCAATACAACTTCATTTAATTGTCATTTATATATACACATTAACATAATGAGCAATACAACTTGTCCTAACACGCTTTCAACCTGCTTTAAGTAGGACGAGATGGGTTGACCTGCCAGTAGAGGTGTCAAAGTGAGCCAACCCGACTTACACGGGTTGGCTTACCACAGGTTAAGTTAAAAAACGGGCCAGCCCAACCCGACTCACCTTCTAGTGAGCCAAGAAAATCCCAACCCGACTCGACCCACCACGGGTTGGTGGGTTAAGTGGGTTGGCTCACCAATTTTTTAAAAATAAAAAATAAATAATATTTTTCTCTTTCTTTTTCTTAGAAAAAGTCACATTTTTCCATAAGACATTCAACAATTCAAATACAAATACAAACACTATAATATTTAAGTATCAAGCCATTCAATATTTCAAGAGCATTATAATTTTTTTTAATGTTTTTTGGACTTAATAAAACGGGTCACGGGTCAACCAGGCTCAAACTCGTTTGCCCTGCAGGTTAAGTGAGCCGGGTTACTAATGAGCCAAAATTGTAAAAAATTGTGTTTTTTCAGCTCGGCCTGGCTCAAACCCGTGGTGAGCCGGGTTGGCTCACCGAGTTTCAACCCACTTTGACACCTCTACCTGCCAGCAAGAATGAATTGAGAAATATAACCCACCTCGTTTAGAATTGAGTTGGTGGGTTAACCCTGCAAAAGATAGAATAGAAGGTTGGCAAGTTGACCCACCATATATATATATATATATATATATATATGATTAAATATAATTTTAGTCCCTTAAATTTAGAATAAGTTTATTTTTAGTCCCCTAAATTTAAAATTAATTTTTTTAGTTCTTGTAATTTTAAAAAAGCTTGTTTTAGTCTCTTAGGCCACCTATAGCATTGACAGGAGCATATTGAGTCAGAGTTTAGTGTGATATTTTCACTAAAAAAAATATTAGTAGGTGAGTTTTGTATGATAATATATATTTAAGCGCCCCCCCCCCCCCACGATTTAAAAACATACCAAACACAAACCCACAATCTTGACAAGATCAACCCGCTTTGTCATCCCTAACTAGTAGAAAGCTTACAAAAATAATCAAGAGACCTACCTAAACTCTCAATGATATATACATTAATAGTATAAAAAAAATTTACATTGTCATCCAATCATAAACCGTTATATATAAAAGATTGTTAATTTTTATAATAACTACTTTAAAGTTATACTGAGAATGATTTTTAATTTGTTAATAATGTAAAAACTTTTACGCTATTTGTACATGGCAATTAAACTTTTTCGAAACATATTTGGTAGAGAAGATAACGCATGATAACACTTGAAAGTTAGAAGCAATCCTTTTTCCGATTCATAAGAGCTAATCAAGGTTTCTACGAAAGAAAGCCAATCCAAAGTTTGTCATGGGACGTCCATACAAAGTTCATCAAAACAGTATATATATGGCAGCATAAATTTTCCATATCAGCCTTGTAGGACTCATTCTTGTATACATCCGAGCCCTCTAAAATGCTTACTACCAAATCACATCTGTACAAGAAAACAAAAAACAAAATGTTGATCTCCCATCAAAGCTTGCTATGCTGTGAAGTTTATGGCTGGGAAATGCAAAAACACTGATTAGCTCTAGCAAAATCAACAAGGCCTACATTCAAAATGCAGTTCATTCATAGTTAAGTTTTACAGTAGATATATAAACAGAGATATCACGATATATTTTGTTCTCAATGAACCAAACCAACATGAGAAATTTAAGAATGAAAGATTGCTATATGTTTTTTCTTCTTTTTTTTAAAGAAAATTTTAAGGAAAGAAAATGGTGCCCCAATTCAAATCAAAGAAAATCGTCGGGCTCAAAAGGATTCATAGATGACTTACATTACCACACCCCAAAGAAACAAATAAAGACTTAAACCTACATACAACCTATTCAATATAAGACCTTGTCTCATTCCATTCGACTAATCCCTTGATGTCAAGGATTGCTATATGATTGCATATTAAAGTGCATAGATATTCAAGGGCAAAACAGGTTGCACAGATGGATAATAATTGTATCATGAAAGACATCTTCAACATCCTACCGAACACACATACACCATAACCCAAGAAAAAAAAAAGATTTATAGCCCATGTTTGTTTACAGACAAGTTTATCTAGTAGTAAATTTTATCTAAAGAGGAGAAAAAAAATAAAAAAATATATATGTACTGAAATCAACACTACTCTAGCCATACCTCATGCACTTGATTGTATCTTAAATAGTTCTAGTGAGTAGTGTCTACAACCTAAACATAGCATTTTGTCCAATATTACACATACGAATACCTCACCCCCACGTTTTACATGCTTACTTACCCAGTCACTGGTTCACAAAACAAATATTATTGGTTAACTATTAGATATGAATGTTACTTACCCATGCACTGGTTCACAAAACAAATATTATTGGTTAACTATTAGATATAAACTATTCATGTACCTTCATCAACTGAGTGCTTAAGCTTTTGGTATCATAATATTTATGACCATGTGTCGGAGTTTGACCCTTGTTACCCTTATTTTTTCAAATAAAAGTTCAATTTCAGCACAAGATAGGTCTTATTCATTGCCCATGCTTCATGGCCAAAGGGCTTGTTTAAGAGTGTGTTAAATATAAAAACATATATGTGTCTTCACCTAGCAACTTAATCTTTTATATTATTCAATAGACACACCCAGAGCCAATGTGAAAGTAAGAAAACCAATCACGAATTCTGGATCTATTTCTTTCAAAAACTCAACATCAAGAACATTTTGCTACCGTTTTCCTGCCATAAGATTAAAGTACGAACTTTTCATCCAATCAAAAGGAGTAAAATATACCTCTAATTTCCAGGCAGTCCTTGAATAGCGGAAAAGTGATTCCCTAAACGAGCTTCACGTCTCAATTGAGTTAAGCGTAATCTTTTCACAGGTATAAGTTCCTTTTGTGCTTCTGAGTTTGTTGCTGATATACATTAAGTTGTCAGATACATAAGGATTTGATAATGATTAATAAATGATAATTTGTAATTCTATTTAAGATAAAAATATTTTGATGCACCAATATTAAATCCATCTGAATATAAAAAGTTCATGTGTGATTTGCCAGTAAGGGTATGAAGACCATCAATTGCATCTAAGCCAGGAACCAGTATGGACATCGAATTGCTTCACAAGAATAACATTTATCACATACATTAATGTGAATTGAAAAAGTATATCACAATCTCTTAAGTCCAACCTTCACAGACAAACAATCTCGCAATTGCTGAAAATCCTTATCCTTTTCTAATGGTACCTGATACAACTCTATCAAAGATGCTGTCTTACCAAGTGCAGGATTTTTTATTTTATTTTTTTCTACTTAACCTTCAATGCCCTTTCCTCTTCGATATGCTCTGCTCTATGCTGGCGTGCAACAACCATGTGATATTCCTTTAGCTGCATATGGTTCATATACAACATGCACTCCAAATTAGTATCACATTGCTGGAATATGTTGTTTGGTAATCTGGCAAACAAAAATAGATTGTTCTGCACTAGAAGTTGATTTGGAATATGTTGAAGAGATTTGTATCTAAGCGTTGATGATTCATTAGATCTAGGATACCCTTGAAGTTTTTCTATGCCAAAATTTGCTCTTAACTTTTCAATAAGATAAGAACCTTAGGAGAACCACACCACAAACTCTAAATATTGTAATTAGAGACTACAAGGCCTTATAAACCCCACACTAGAATCCCATACTTCCAATGTGGGAATGGTTGTCGAACTCAAGTGTTAACTTGTAAACTCATCCCGAGTTTGGTTAACTCGGATGCAAACTTGTTTTCAAGAAAACTCGCGCAAACTCACTCAAAATCGGTCAAACTCGCAAGTTTGCAAGCGAGTTGGCGAGCTCGATAGGGCCAATTTTTTGGTTCCAAACGACAGCTTTTTGTGTCATTTTAGTCGCGTAAACCCCAAAATAGAAGGTTAGGGCTCCCTCTGTCTATTCTTACACGAACTAGACACAAATCAGTGGTGACGAAGAAGTGGTTCTGCTTCGCGCAACGTTCGTCAACGATCTGCTCCACAATATTCATTGATATGCTCCGCAAGTTCGACTTCGACTCTGCTTTGCGACTTCGATCTGCAGTCTGTTGCTCGATTTCGACTTTGAGCATCTCTTCCTTAGTGGGTCGACTCTGTTTTGCATTTCCATTTCAAGCATGTCATTTTCAGTGGCTAGACTCTGTTTTGTCTCTTGTATACTGACTAGAAGTTTGTACATTGGGTTTTTGCTGATTATCAAAATGCCCAAATATTTTACTGTTGAACATTGGGTTTTTTACACTTTTTTTTTTTTTTGGATAATGGGTTTGAGTATGAGCAGTAAGCAAGTACTGCATGTTAATTGTTTATACTGAAGTGAATCATGTGATTCTAATTTACACATTGTTAGTGAACAAGCCTTGCTATTTTATTTGTTTGAAATGTTGAATTATTATGTTATCTACAGGTGTTTTAATATTTTTTTATAGTAAGTAAACTCATAAGAGTTTACAAGTCAAGTTTACGAAGTCCCCACGAGATTACGTAAACTCTCGAGTTTAACAACCTTGAATGTGGGACTCAAGTCCCAAACCTTACAATTGGATCCTAATCCTAATATCTCATCACGTTCCACAACCACAGTGCCCATGGAGGTTGACTGTGCACTAGCCCTTAACTACTCCTTGGCAAACATTGCAAGGCATCATCATCCATGCCAGTGCACCACTTGTTTGGCATGGAGAAACATGGTGAAAAGTTTTGATACCAATTGATAAGAACCTTGGGAGAACCACACCACAAAAGTTATCCATTGTAGCTGGAGAGCCCAAGGCCTTATACCTCACACTAGAGGCCTATACTTCCAACATGGGACTCAAGTCCCATACCTTGCAATTAGATCCTAACACAATACATCCAGCAGTTTCAGTTGGCTCATGAACATGAAAGTAAATCATTATATTTCAGCATTATTGCACTATTTAACAAACATTGTGAGCTGGTCATACCTGTTAACCCAATTAGGCCTGTCCTCACCGCATGCAATCTCGCACTGGCATAATTTCTTTTACACTCTGTCCTTAACTGTTGCCTCAGTTTTTTAGTCTTGAATGCCCTTAATTGTCTTGCAGTACGCTGATTTTCCTTAAGATTTTCAGTATCCCACCTTACTGCAGCAAATTGATGAAGGATCATTTATTGATTGTAGCGTGACAGAAGTTGTTTGTGCCATATAATAGTCATACTACACTTAAGAATTAGAAACATTGGTGACCTAGTAATTTTACATAAGACAATGACTAGTATAATAAGAGACTAATGTACAAGTGCAATGGAAGTTAAAGTAAAATAGGAATTGCTTATAACTTACTTTTGTATATTAGGTAAGAAGATCATAACTCTACCAATTCTTAGCCTAATTTCTTTATGATGAAATTCATTTAAAACCAGAATGATAAGGTTTTTTCAATATGATATGAACAATATATAGAAATTATATGGAACATACCAACAGATGATTGACTGGCTCCTCTGTAAAAATTATGTGCAGGCACACCTTCAACAGAAGGATTGGAATCTGGAAGATAAATCCAAAATAGCATGAAAGTCAATAGTAATCGCTATATTGAAAGACAAAGATGTATCACTACAGTAACATAACAATCAAGTCAGCATTAGGTTGGGCGTTGTCTTGACATTTTCTAGAAGCTACTTCAATCTATTTACAAACTCCTAAATAAAGTTCATCAAAAAACTAATAACTAATAAGTGCACATCATATTTAATTTGATACTGACTTGTGCAGTACAATGTTAAGAAATCGTGCAGTTTATCTTTACCAAAGAACATAAGCTGGCACTTCAATGTATAGATAATCTGTGGGTATTGCTAGATTAAGAAACTGTCAACTGCAAAAGAATTTCACCATGTGGTTCCATTGAGGAATTACATGACTGAAGAAAACTATCAATTAAACTATAATACATAATATGGAGCATCAACCTATGCTTCCTCTGTTGATTAACAGTGACAAAACAAACAAAGTCAAGCATCAGGAGTCGTAGGATTAATCTTGTCATATATTAATGATATTTATGGAAGGAAGGATAGACTTACCCCCTTGACAGATATTTTTCTTCACACAATGCCTTGCAATCACTTTTTCATTATCTGTAACAACGATAGCAACCAGTTAATCATAGGTTGGCAGGCAACACCAATACAAAATTTTAAGGAAAACATGCTTGCCCTGTGCTCCAACTCAGTTAATTTGAAATTTTGAAGTACAAATAAGTTCTTTGACTAGTTTTCTCAAGTTTATTCCATAGAAACTAAACTGCTTAAGTACATCTAGCCTCCAGGTGAAGAATATAAGTATTCAACACATTCAAATTGTGCCAAGTTCAAGAATTGCTCCTCTCTTCACACTATTAGCTTCCTCACTATTCACCTTTAATGCTGTTGCAAGGCAGACTCTGATCCATATGTTTCTCAGTCCCATCTTTCACTGTTGAATTGCCTTTGGACCGAGCTTGATGTTTCATCTGGCTCAATCGAAGTATTCTGCCTTTTGGCTGCTCATTTTCGGGGCCAGCTCTCATTTGTGGTGACAAATCATTCTTACTTCTACACCGAGCTTGATGCTTTATTTGGTTCAGGCGGATTGTTTTTCCTTGTGAATTGCGGTGGCTATCCTCAGCCCTCTCTTGATCCAATATAAGATATTTACATCTAGCTTGCCTCCGAATTTGAGTTAAGCGGGTTCTGGTAACTGCATAACAAAACCCACACCATTGAGTTGATTACTTACATGAGAAACAGCTGACAATCTATCAAGTAGCTCTAGAGAGCATTCCTGATCTATAAACGATGCAATACAGATTACAGCTATCAAATTCTTCTCACAGGTATTCTAAAGTGCACAAGAAGGCATGAGAAAAATGAATAAAGGTAGCATCACGAACCATCCACATTTATATTTCCGGCACATTCTTGTGACATTTGATCAACCAGGTCACTGTGTAAGTCTGAATTGATGAAAAAGGACACAACGTTAGCAAATACTAAGGTATGCTTGGGGGTTGGGTTTTAGAAGAAAAGGAAAGAGAGGACAATTTTTTTATTTCTAATAATTATTCTCTAATTTAATAATTTTTTATAATAAAAGAAATAAAATGATATAAAATAAACTTAATGTTGTAATCTTTTACTTATTTTTATAAACATTATATAACTCTCTTAATTTAAAAGTAAAAATTTTCCCTCCCTTCCCTTTCCCTCCAAACCCCCACCACTCCAAAATATAACCTAAATGAAGTCAAATCATAATGAATTCCAAATCTTTAGACTGTCAGGATTCACCTTTATTTTCTTGGTTATTTGTATGCACCCCAGTCACACTATCTTCAGATTGTGCTACTATCACAGCAGATTGTGCAAGAATCAACAAGTCATCAACACACCCTTCAGAAGTCTTTGTCAGAGGTACCTGATTTCCTTGTTGTTGGGCCTTCAAACTAATGTTATCTCTGTGCTTCTCCATCTTTCCAGACAGTTCACTATATTGACTATAACGGTTTTCTAATAATTCCCACCGCAAAGCAGGCTGCTGCTCCATCTCTGGAGCAGTCACATTCAGATCAAAGTTTTTATGAAAATTCTTAAACCACTTTTCTTGTTGACCATGTTTAAGTTGCTCATTTTGAATAATTGTCATCTTCCAATGATTTGAGCAGTAAAGGGACTTGAACACAGAAGTACTATATCTGTCTACTACAGCTTGCAATCATATGTTTCTACACCAAACAAAAATGGTTGGTAAAGACAAAAGCAAATAAACATCCAAAAACAAAATAAACAAAGCTCCAGTTGACACTGACCATTCCAATAACTCTTTTACACACTCACACATACAAAACAAGAGTGTAAAAGGTGAGAGGAGTTAATCCTGATCACTAACATAAGACTAAATAGTCAAGATTAATTATTCTTACATCATAAGCAATACACTCCTTATATATCTATCTATCTATCTGTTTAAATAAATAAATAAATACATAAAACCTGTTTTGTCGCCAAGATGAGTAACACTGGTTCAGCCAAGAAAAATGTTGTGCAAGTATTTATAAGGAACATCTAGTTCGCACATCATATTGTTTGTTACTGAACCAGACACCCACTTCCTGGTGAATTCAAAGAAAAACATCATAATGGTATCTGAAAATGGGTGCAAATGCAAACAGTCCACTCCACACACAAAAAATTCTAGAACTCTTTCAAGTACATAAATACTGATATTCTATAAAATTTCAATCTATATGACCAGAAGTCAAAGGCAAAACAAGCAAGCAGCACCCAAAGAAGCTTCTTCATACACTCAAACATTCCCAAAATCCACATGCAACACAGCAAGGTTTTAAAAAACGGTCCGCGATCAGGATCGTGATTATGTCAAGGTGTTTGGAATGTTTGCGACCGCATCAGCCATATTTGTCCACAATTTCTCACTATATCAAGAAACGTGACAAAACTGTATTTGTCCACAATTTCCCACTATATCAAGAAATGCGACAAAACCTTGACCGCAATTTAAAACTTTGTCACACAGTCAAAAGTAGCAGTAAACATAGCACAGTGGATTTTAGCATCAGTAAATCTACTTCAATAACCATAAAATTGGCACAGTTCTGCAAAGCAGTGAAAAAATGCATGTGGGGACCGAAATAAAAAAATAAATAAAATGGCAGACATTTAGATGAAAGTGACAGCAGAAAAATTACAGAAACTCAAGAGGATGCATAGTCATGGGACTTACACAGTAACACTTGCCAGGAAAAAAGAAGGACATGTTTTTTGTAGTGTGTACCTTTTTGTCTTCTTGAGGTAGAAAAATGGACTGAAATGATGAGACAGAGAGACAAGGTGGTTAGTGAGACGAGGACAGCAAATAAATATCTGAAAAAAAAAATTAAAAAGGAAACAACCCTAAACGGAGACTCCGATGATCAAAAATCAGAAGTGGGGTAACTGGCAAGGTTTAAAAGGAATGTGCCTCTCTTCATACTATGATACTACAATAATAATTAATATTGGACATAAAAAAATAATTGTTAATATGGAGATTGAACGGTTTCGGTTTTTGGAAACGTTTCCACAATTATAACACACGAATGGAAATAATAATGAGGAAAAAAACAAGAAACGCATTTAATTAATACAACAATAAGATATAACTTTAAGTAAGAAATAAGTTAAATCAATCTTTCTTGAATTATTTGAAAATTTTTAATTAGATCTCTAAATTAAAAAAAAAATTATAATTGGATCATTGATTTATGTAAATGGATCCCTAGAGTTAGTTTATAATGACTTTAAACTGGTAAAAAATAATAATTTGTAGCAATTTTAAAACTCCTAAGGATCTAATTATAAAAATTTTACAAGATTAAGGATCCAATCATAATTTTTGTTAGCTTAAGGACCTAATTACAAATTTTCAAATAGTTGATGGATGTACTGATTAATTTAACCTAAGAAATACTATATACATTATCTCAATGAATCTCATTTTTACTAACATGTCATTAGTCTGAGTATTATTGGATCTCCTAAGTAAGGTCTCATGTTTGAATTTTGTAGATGAAAAAAATGTGGTTGGGAGAGAAAACACTAAAGGTGGTTTTGGACCTATAACATGAAACCCAACTTCTTTTCAATTTAAAAAAAATAAAAGATAGAGAAAGTGTAGTGAATAATTTAAAGAATAGTTAAAGGATAAAGTAATCGATAATTTAGAAAGAAATTAAAGGGTATAATAATATAGTAAAAAGTGAAAACTAAGATAAGGTATCCTCTTTATTATAACTAGATGAAAGAGAGGTGCTTTGCGTCTTTCTTCATTTTTTAAAAATAAAAAATTAAATAAGAGAAAGAGTATAATAGATAATTTAGAGATGTACCAAAAATAATAGATAATTTAGAGAGTAGTTAAAGAGTAAAATTGTTGATAATTTAGATAATAATTAAAGGGTATAGTGATCCAATAAAAAAATAGATACCAAAAGAAGGTATTATCTTTATTATAATTATATATTATGGAAATTATAGAATTATTGATTATAGATATAAAATTATAGATTATAGATAATTCATAAAGCTTTTGGCTTTTGGAGACTTGGGGTTGAATGGGAGATTTATTTCTAAATTTAAACAATTTCTGAAAAGACTGGGATAAATTTCATTTACTAAATGAGAATTATAAATTTAAGTCATATAATCATACATAAATGATTAATATTAAAAATTAATTAATAGTTATATAATTACTTAAAAAATTATGTGTTTTCTTTTAATTTTAATAATTTAAATATGATCTAATAATATATATATATATATATATATATATATATAATTTTTATTTCTATCAATTAAAAAAATCTCATTTGATACGTGTGTTAAATATGTGTATATCAATTTCAAAACAGGAACGAACATTCTCTATTATTTTTTTTAGATTTATTTTAGGTTTAAGTAATATTTAGTCTTTGTAATTGTTATTTGTTTAAATTTAAGCTTCTATTCCTTTGGATATTATTTTCATGTATATTAAGAATATATTCTAACTAATAATTGCAAGAGCGACCATTATACACACAAAAAAAAAAATCTTCTAACTAATAGTTGTAAGTTAAGAAATTATGAAAGTAAATACAATATCTTCCAACAAAACAATTTGCGTTAAATATGTTTTTGGTCCTCCAAAAAAATGACAGAATTGGTTTTAGTCCCTAAAATTTTTTTTCCTTAAATAAAGTTCCTCAAATATTAAAAATACCCTAATTAGATCCTTATACTAAACTCTATTTAACTTTTCTGTTAAATAATGGTCACATCAGTTTCCAAATAAAGCATTTTATTACCTGAAATACCAATGATAATATTGTGTAATTGCTTTTGCTTTATGGTTAAAAAAATATGTGGTTTAGGATTAAACATGTAATAATTTTATTTAAAAAATACGTTACTAATCTGATCTGGATATAATAATTGACATGGATGACCACATCAACAAATTAATGATGACTGTGATGCTGATGTGACCATCATTTAAAAGAAAATTTATACAGAGTTTAACATAGGGATCTAATTAAGGTATTTTTAATATTTGAAGGACTTTATTTAAGGAAAAAAAATTTTGAGAACTAAAACCAATTTTGTCATATTTTTGGAGAACCAAAAACATATTTGACCCACATAATTTTCATACACATCATCAAAATTGATATTGATTTACTTGTTTAAATTTTGATTCTTTTTTAATATATTAAATTTTATAATTTTACTCGTTTTAGTCGTAGATCCATAGTCTATATAATTTTTTTAATTAAAACCTTGATCTGTAATTTGTGTAAATTAAGAATGAGTCATTATATTTTCTACTTACTAAAGTATAACTTTGTAAGGATTATCAAATAAATAAAAAATATAATAACTTATATTCAAATAACAAAATTTATAGGAGCGTCAATTTAATTAATAAAAGTTAAGAAAAATTATATATATTAACATTCCATAAAGTTTTAAAAAAATTTACTCAATGTCTCTCTCTCTCTTTTGATTCTACCTAAATTTATTTTAAATTATATATTTCATTACCATAAATCTAACCTAATTTCTTGTACAACTAATGTTTTAACCTATGCATTGCACAGAATAAATATTTATTTTATATAACTTAAATTTATAATAAATAAATGCTTTTAAATATATAAAATATATTATAATTAAAATTTGTAATAAATAAATATTTTTAAACATATAAATTATATTTTAAATTTATAATAAATAATTATTGTAATATAATATACAATGTTAACTTTTAATTATTGATAATTTCTTTTAAAAAATATTGAAATTCAATTTAGAACTAAAGATATTGAAAATGATAGATTGAAAAAGATAAAAGTTAAAAAATTCCTAAAAACGCTCTTATTGAAGAATAACAGCTAAAAACACTCTTATTCAATATGACTATTCTCATTTAATATATAGGGAGGATTATGTGGATTGGGAGGTCAAAGTAATAGAAAAAGGGGGTATCAATGTAATTTCATTAAACTTTAGATGAGTGTAACTTACCCTAAAAACTATAGCTTAGCTTTTATTCAATTTTTCAAAGAGTTTTATTTCCATGTGTTGTTAGCGTAAAGATTGTTCTACTATCAACTAGTTAAAAATCACCTCAAATATGACTCTAAAAGTAATTATTACAAAAAACAAAAGTTTTATCATACATAACAATCTAGTTTTAGTAGTTTTGAGTTCAAGCCCTTAATATGTACCTACGTTAAATGCTCAAAAGAAGAGTTTTATCATTCATAGTGATCCAACCTAACTCAAACAAGATTACCTTCCATAAAAGATACATGTGGTTTCAAACCAAAAAATACATAACAATCTTGATTTGCATTATAAAAATCTTTTACACTATCAATACATTTTAATTAAATTCATTTTTAAATAACAAAATTTAATGGTATAATCCCTTAATCAATATGCTTTAAAATGACTAAAAATATATGCTTTGAAATTTTCCAACTATGATTTTTTCATACACAAAATTATTCAATTATGGTTTTTTCTTTCATTCAATTCATTGTTTAAAGCAGTGAAACATTGGTGACAAATAATTCAAAACCGTAAGCAATTAATGTGATTCTAATTGTTAGTTAATTCATTACTCATGTGATCCTATCTAGAGTAGGGTATATAGGTCAAATGGGTTTGCATAGGCCAAGTCTCCAAGAATGCATCAGGTCTAATTTTTTAAACTTGAATCCGTCAAGAGTGACTTTGAGTTGAGTTGAGTTAGTAAGATGAGATAGTTCATGAACACCCCTAAACAATTGTAAGAATATTAAATTGAAATAAAGATTTTTTTTTTCGTTGTAAATCAGATAAAAATACCTTAACTCTGACTTTAATGCTTTGTTTGGGTAAAGAGAGAAGTAGGAAAGAAGAGAAAATGAGTAGTGAATAGATAGATTTTTTAGGTGTTTTGTAACACTCATTTATATTAAATACAATTCATATTAATTTAGTTATGCGTGTAAATTTTTTCGCTTTTACAATAGAATAATTCCAAACTCAACAGAATTTGAAAATGGTAGTAAAAGATAAAAGATAAGATTGTATATATATATATATACACACACACATATATATATATATACATATATCGTAAAAATGTACAACATGGTTTGATGATACATGACAGTCATAAAATATAGAAAACCAAAAATACATCAAAAGATAAACACTATTTAACACAATATGTACATCACAAAGGTCTAATACAGAGTAATGTCAATCTACCTTATCCCTCATACAAAAATAAAAAATACTATAGGTCATCAGATCCTCGCCCGTTGAAATGTCTTATGACTCATACTCAGCATCATAGGATGTTAACGTCATCTTCAATAATCACGATCAATCATACATAGAAGAAAATAATGAAGTGAGGAATTTTGTTCTAAAATCACTTTTACATGTATGGTAGGAAGTCTACCATAAAACAAAGATAAAACACAGTTGACAATAAAAGGAAACCTAGGGTTCATTCTAAGTTATATCAGACTACCCTTAACTAGGTGTGAATTCATACTTCCCATTAGTAGGTAATAGTTCTCAATAGAACCGAAAAGTGACTGAGAATATATATACCTCATCAACATCATCACATGGTACAGTTTTCATCATCATTGAGGAAAATAACAATTAGGATATCCATTTATAGAGGTATACTCTCAAACCAATTCTGGAATGCTGAGTAGTTGTTGGGGTCATCAAGCTTGGTCAAGCACTACCCTGGCCATTAAGACCTTCACCATTATATGCCTACCCTCAAGATCTCCACAAGTGGGTCTCTACTTTTCATTCCTTAGCGTACCAAACTGTAGCTTCCTTAGTAGGGTACCAAGGCACTGCATGTCACTTGCTTTACATTACTCACTAACCTATCACATTCCGACTTCTCAAACAAAGGTTTCTCTGGTCTCATTTAATTTGAGCACCAGTATAATTAACATTTCTGTCTTATATTACAGAAATTACATGATAATATCAAAATTTTGGCAATATAACTACTTACTAAAATTTTAGCAAAATAACAATTTGGTAATCACAATTTAATTACCAAAATTTTAGCATAATAATTACTTAATAATTATAATTTAATTATCTAAATTTTGGTAAAGTAACAACTTAGCAATTATAATTTAGTAATCAAAATTTGAGCATAGTAACAACTTAGCAATTATAATTTAATAATCTAAATTTGAGCAAAGTAACAACTTAATAAAAATTAAAGTTTAGCATTAAACATAATAATGTAATGATAATAGTAATTAAACTTATGCCTAAACGGGTTTAGGAGAAAACCCTTCCTACCAACATGTAAAGTGACAATAATTTAGAACCAACTCTCCCCATTACCTTCAAGGTGGTTGATGAAGATGATGGAATTATTGATGCAAAACTTCTAAGAGGAGAAATTCTACTAGTTAAAAACTAGCAAAATTTTAATAAAAACTAAGTAAAAAAAAAATTCTAGGGAGAGAAACTCTCCAAGTGAATTTTTGGCTAGTTTTAGAAAGTGGGAGATGTATGAAAATCTGTCCAAGAATGGGAGGTATTTATAGGGAAGAAGGATAGATTAGGTGTCCCCAAAATGACAAGCAATGATGCAATAAAACATATTTTTATTTTTTTAATTAATTTTAGGGACCGTAACCCAAATAGGTGTTGAATCACCTATTTTAGGGTTGGGGACGTGCTCCACCAGCTATCTTAAGCTTCCAAGTGTCAATTTTTATTTGTAAGTAAATTAGCCGATACCGATAAAATCGCCTAATCTTGAAAAATTAAATTTTAATATCAAAATAATTCAATTTAATGTGAAATTTTACAATTACATTATTTTCGATCAAAAATAACTTTCCAATGATTAATTTTAATTTTTATTAATTTATTTCAAATTTTATCTATTTATTTTGTATTTTTAAGCTAAAAAATATAATAAATCCATTTTAATTTGATAATTACCAAATTTTTACGAAAAATTATGAAATTAAATATTTTACCCATAAATGAACTAGAATTATTATTTTCACTATTTTTGGATGTCAAACCAATCTGGCTGGCTTATTGGATACTAGAGACATTTTAGACATTTTACACAAGAATTCTATAAAATTCTCAAAATTATATTTTAATATATATGACATGATTCCAAGCTCAAATTGACATTTTAATTTCAATTGAATCTTTTCTCATGTCCGTCCTTAATGTTGAGAAACAGGGACAAAATCGTCATTTTTAATTTCTCCAGGTTCTGACTCAAAAAAATTATAAAAAATCATGATTAGATAGCTCTTGAAATTCTAAGCATAATGGTGGGGATCAGAATTTTGAAATTTTCTCCCTATTTTTTAGAATTAAATCGTCAAATATTATAAAAATAGTTGAAAAAATTAAAATAAGGTTGTTATATTTTTCACTATTTTTCTTTCAAAATAATATTTTTATAATAAAATATAGTTAATATAAAATTTTAAAATATTTTGAGATGAAAAAGTCTCTGGTTGGTTCTCGTAGTCAATTAGCGGTATTTTTGTCATTTTACAAAAATTATATCAATAAATTTTTAAAAAATTCTAAAATTATTATTAATTATTCTAAATACATTGATGACTTAAAAATAAATCTTAACACTTATATTTATTTTTGTCTATTAATTCTATTATCTGGTTTTTTAGGGATGAAACAGTTATTTTACCTATTTTCGAGCTCTGTTTCCCAAAATTATTAAAAATCTAAACTAAGTACTACTCACTAATATGAACGTAACCATAGGGATGAAATTGTTGAGATTCCCATCCGGTTCTCTAGAAATAAATAATTAGGAAAAATACTTTAATAAGCCAAAGTAGGGGTGTTGCATGTTTGGATTTTAAGAAGTATGAAAGAAGTAGAAGAGAAAGAAAAGTTAAGTATTCTCTCTACTTATTTGGTTGGATAGAAAAGTGGAGAGAAACAAAATGAATTTTTCTTGTAAACATATTTACCCTTAATATATGTTTTGAATAGGTTCCATAATTTTTTATCTTTCATTTTTCTCTTTTCTCTTCAACAAAGAAGAGATTTTTTTTAGTGGGTTTCACACAAATATTTTCTCTTTTCTCTACTTCTATTCTTAAACAAACAATATAAAACCATTTTTTTTCACACACTTCTCTCTTCTTCACTTCTTTCTTTTCAATTTTTATTAATCCAAACAAAGGATAAAAGTAATTATTATAAAAGCAATAGTTTTATTTTACATAACAATCTAGTTTTAGTGGTCTCAAGTTTGAACCCTGAGTATGTAGTTGCATTACATTCTTAAAGGGAAAGTTTTGCTCCTCATATTGGTCCTACTCGAGTCTAGTAGGATTGTCTTTTATGGAGGATACCTGTGGTCTCAAACCAAAAAATACATGACAATCTATGATTAGATTACAGTATAAAAAAACTTTTCCACTATCAATACATTTTAATTAAATTCATTCTTAAATAACAATATTGAATGGTATGATCCCTTAATCAATATGCTTTGAAATTTTCTACTTATGATTTTTTCAAACACAAATTATTCAATTATGGTTTTTCTTTCATTCATTTCATTATTTAATGTAGTGAAACACTGGTAATAAATAATTCAAAATCGTACGCAATTAATGCCATTTCAATTGCCAATTAATTCATTACTCATGCGTTCTTATCTAGAGTAAGGTATATGGGTCAGGTGGGTCTGCATAGGTTGAGTCTCCAACAATGCGTCGAGTATAATTTTTTAAACCTAAATGTATCAAAAGTAACTTTGAGTCAAGTTGAATTAGTGAGAGGGAGACATTTCATGAACCCTAAACAATTGTAAGAATACTAAATTGAAATAAAGGGTTGAAATAAAGATTTTTCATTGTCAATCAATTAGAAATCACCTTAACTTGGACTTTAAAAGTAATTATTATAAAAGCAATAGTTTTATCATACATACCAATCTAATTTTAGCATCTCAAGTTCAAGCCTTAAGTATGTAGTTGCATTAAATACTTAAAGAATTTTTTTGTTGCTCATAGTGGTACTACCCAAATCTAGCAAGATTGCCTTCTGTGGAGGATACCTGTGGTTTCAAACCAAAAAAATACATAATAATTTATGATTGAATTATAGTATAAAAATCTTTTACGTTATCAATACATTTTAATTAAATTCATTTTTAAATAACAATATTGAATGGTAAAATCCCTTAAACAATATGCTTTGAAATTTTCCAGTTATGATTTTTTCAAACACAAAACTATTCAGTTATGATTTTTCTTTCATTCAATTTATTATTTAATGTAGTGAAACATTGGTAACAAATAACTCAAAACCACAAATAGTTAATGCCATTCCAATTGCAGTTAATTCATTACTCATGAGGTCCTATTTGGAGTAAGGTATATGGGTCAGGTTGGTTTGCATAGGCCTAGTCTCCAACAATGCATCAAGTCTAATTTTTTAAACCTTAATTCGTGGAAAGTAACTTCGAGTTGGGTTGAGTTAATGAGATGGGACAATTCATGAATACCCCTTAAAAATTGTAAGGATATTAAATTGAAATAAAGGATTGAAATAAAAAAAAAATTGACTATTAATTAGGTAGAAATCACCTTAATTGTGACTTTAAAAGTAATTATTATAAAGGCAATAGTTTTATCATACATACCAATCTAGTTTTTGTGATCTCAAGTTTAAGCCTTGAGTATGCAACTACATTAAATAATCTAAGCGAAAGTTTTGCTGATCATAGTGGTCCTACTCAAGTCTAACAAGATTGCCTTTCGTGAAGGATATATGTGGTCTTAAACTAAAGAATACATAGCAATCTATGATTGAATTACAGTATAAAAAACTTTTACACTATCAATACATTTTAATTAAAATCATTTTTAAATAACAATATTGAATGGTATAATCCCTTAATTAATATGCTTTGAAAATTTTCAATTTTGATTTTTTCAAACACAAAATTATTCAATTATGGTTTTTCTTTCATTCAATTCATTATTTAATGCAGTGAAACACTCGTAACAAATAATTCAAAATCATACACAATTAATGTTATTCCAATTGCTAGTTAAGTCATTATTTATGCATTCCTATCTAGAGTAAGGTATATGGGTCAAATGGGTCTGCATAGGTTAAGTCTCCAAGAATGCATTTTTTTTAACCTGAATATGTCAAAAGTAACTTCTTGTCAGGTTGAGTTAGTGAGATAGGGCAATTCATGGATGCCCCTAAACAACCATAAGAATATTAAATTGAATTAAAGGATTGAAAAAAAGATTTTTCCACTGTTAATTAGTTAGAAATCACCTTAATTGTGACTTTAAAAGTAATTATTACAAAAACAATAGTTTTATCATACATAACAATCTAGTTTTAGTGGTCTCGATTTCGAGTCATGGATATGTAGTTACATTAAATACTTGAAGAGATAGTTTTGTTGCTTTTAGTAGTTCTATTCAATTCAAGCAGCATTCCTTCCGCCAAAGATACTCGTGGTCTCAAACCAAAAAATACATAACAATCTATGATTGAATTACTATATAAAAAGTTTTATACTATCAGTACATCTTAATTAAATTCATTTTTAAGTAATAATATTGAATGGTATAATCCCATAATCAATATGCTTTGAAATGATTAAAAAGATATGCTTTGAAATTTTCCAATAATGATTTTTTTCATACACAAACTTATTCAGTTATGGTTTTTTCTTTCATTCAATTCATCGTTTAATGTAGTGAAACATTGGTGACAAATAATTCAAAAACCATAAGCAATTAATGTCATTCTAATTTCCAATTAATTCATTACTCATGCAGTTCTATCTGGAATAGGATATGTGGGTTCGGTAGGTCTGCATAAGCTGAGTCTCCAAGAATGCATTGGGTCTAATTTTTTAAATTTGAACCAGTCAATGTAACTTTGAGTCGAGTTAAGTTAGGCAGATAGGATATGTCATGAACAGTCCTAAATAATTTTAAGAATATTATATTGAAATTAAAGGTGATGTTTCAAACCGACTCAATAGCTAAGCCTAATGAAAATATTAGGTTAGATTAGTTGTAGGGTGCCATTATGAGACAAGTTGGCCAAGTCACTCTGTATTCAAGAACCAGCTTAGGGCACGAGTCACATTACAAGGGAGTAGTGTGTGTATGTTAAGTAATATTTAGTCTCTATTAGAGCTAGCAAAATTGGCATGACTCAACAGACTAGTAAAATTTTGTCCCAAAAAAATTATCCTAAATTGGCCAGGCCTGATAGGCTAGGTTGGACTCAAAAAAAGTAGGCCCAAAGATTATCGAGCCTATTTGGCCTTGTATCATTTTATTGCATATAATTTTTTTTTAAAATATAGACTAATTTGACTCGGCTCGATAACTTTAACGAGTTAGGCCATACTAGCAAATATGCAACCCATGGACAATTCAGCCTGGCCAAGCCCAACCTGTTTTCCACACCTTGACTCACTGGGTCAAGCCAGGCAAGCCGAACGGCCCGTTTTTACAGCTCTAATCTCTTTAGTTGTTATTTGTTAAAATTTAAGCTTCTAGTTCTTTGCACATTTTTTTTATGTGTATTAAGAATAACTTCTAACTAATAATTGTAAGTTAAGAGACTGTGAAAGTAACTACAATATCTTCCAACAAAACATTTTTCATGCACACAATCTAAATTTTATATGGATTTACTTGTTTAAATTTTGATTCTTTTTCAATATATTAATTTTTATACTTTTACTTGTTTTAATCGTAGTCTATATAAATTTTTATTATAGCATTGATCTGTAATTTGTTTAAAGAATCGATCACTATATTTTCTACTTACTAAAGTATAGCTTTGTAAAGGCTATCAAATAAATAAAAAAAGATTTAATTACCTTTTTGGTCTCTATAATTGCGCAAATTTTACTTTTTGATCCCTATACTTAAAAATAATCTATTTTAATCCCTATACATGCATGCTCAATATCGGTTTGGTCCCTGTTGTTAAGTGTGTCTTAACTTCGTGAAATAAAACTGTCACAAAATGAAAATTAGCGGTGTAAACTGTCACAAATTGACCTTTTTTGGCCTTTTTTATTCAATTTGTGGCTGTTTAAAATGGCAAGGACCAAACAATATCGAAAGTACATGTATAGGGACTAAAACAGATTATTTTTAACTATAGGGATCAAAAGATAAAATTTGCGCAACTATAGAGACTAAAAAGGTAATTAAACCATAAAAAAAATTTACAACTTCCATTCAAATAACAAAATTTATAGGAGTATCAATTAAAATAATAAAAATTAAGACAAATTATATTCACATTCCTTGAAATTTAATAAAATTTTATTCAATGTCTCTCTCTCTCTCTCTCTCTTTGATATTTGTGTTTCTCTCTTTTTTGATTCTACTCAAACTTCCTAGAAATTATATATTCATTAACATAGATCTAACCTAATTTCTTATACAGTTATATGGATTGGGAGGTCAAAGTAATGTAGAAAAAAAGGAGGGATATCATTTTAATTTCATTAAACTTTAGATGAGATGAGTGTAACTTTTCCTATAAACTATAGCTTAATTTTTATTCATTTTATTTAAAAATTTTAATTTTCATGTGTTGTTAGTGTAAAGATTTTTACACTTGCAATCAATTAGAAATAACCTTAAATATGACTTATAAAGTAATTATTACAAAAACAATAATTTAGCATACACAACAATTTAGTTTTAGTGATATTGTGTTCAAGCCTGGATATGTAGCTGTATTAAATACTTAGAGGAAGAACTTGGTTGCTTATAGTGATCTTATTTGGCTTAAGCAAAATTGTCTTCTGTGGAAGATACATGTGTTCTCAAACCAAAAAATACATAACAATCTATGATTGAATTGCATTATAAAAAACTTTTACACCATCAATACATTTTAATTAAAGTCATTTTTTAATAACATTATTTAATGGTATAATTCCGTCATTAATAATCCCACTGATGTCGCGTGAAATTAATGGAAAATGCAAAAATAATTAAATTTTAAAAAATATTTAATTGGATTACGAAAATATGTGTAAATTTTTATCTTGCAAAAAACGAGGTAATTACGCATAATAATTGATTCGACTAAATTAAATAACAACAATATAATTGCTAAATATAATTTCATGTATAAATAAAATAGAAGTATTGAATAAATTTTCCATGCATTGCAATTAAAATGATACATTGTATTCAAAATATTATAAAGTCACAATTAGGAATCGAATAATTAACATTATACTCCACAACATAGTCCTGATGATGAAATAATCTATAACTGAGAAAACCAAAACAAAATAAGACTGAATGTAAATCCCTAAATTTTCCTACTAGACTTTAACATTAAAACTAGAAGGCTTGCAAAGGATCTTTAGCAGAATTCGAGAAGTTAAGGACAGACCAATGATGTAGACCTCATGTAGATAAGATCACAAACAAATCTTTTGGCTCACCATTTGGTCCTGCGACACGAACATCACAATCATTGCACAAACACAAGCAGAAATGGTAAGTTTATAAAATAAAGACAACACGAAAGTATATGCATAATGACATACAATATGCAAGCATAAGAATATGGAGGCAGATGCCAACAATCGTAAAGTTAATAATAGCATACAACATAGATTACCATAGAATAACATATAATAACATTGCATGCAAACCAATGCAATGTGTCCAACAAACATTGCATGTGACAGTTTCAACTTCATGGAAATTCCTATCAATTGAGTGATTAACTAGTAATGTCTCCTAACATAGCATAATCATCAATGACGACCATTAGGTCAACAAATGACAAGTGCCAAAGACCATTCAGTGGACACACCAACATCTAATTATGGGAGAAATTATGGTTTCGTTAGGATATCCTTATAAAGGTACTTGCCACCATGACACGAGATTTACATGGCCTTGACCCTTTTTGGATTTGTGCGTCCATATATCCTCAAGGTCCCACTTGAGGGACCTCTATTAGCTTTCCCAACACTTGTCAAAGATAAAGTGCACACTCGTAATAAACAATAACTCATGCTCATGATTGCATAACAATCAACACATAAATCAACACGATAATAATTTTCAACATCATTGCTTAAACCTTAATGTGAAAACAAAATAACAATATTGCATTTGTGCCTTAAAACTTTTAGCTATAGTCATGATTGACCATTAAGGGTCCTAACATCAACACCACACCATGTGTGGTCCTTCACATGGTTCTAAGTATTTTAATTCAACCAGAATCACAATTTGGACAGAACCTTAATAACTCATTAAGTTTTTGGTAGATTTTGAACGTTATTCGATTAAATTGTTCTTTATATGTAATACACGGATTATTAATTTTTATGAGAAATTCCTTAACGTTTCATTTGGAAGTCTTAAGTAATTTTTAGTAAATAATAATAAATGCATACATGTAATATTATATTAATATTCCATAATCAATTTATTCTAATTTTTGAAAATCCTAAAATACCCTTAAGTTCAATAAAAATTACTTAACTTCAAAGATTTATTTCAAGAAATTCTTAAGTCACTCAAATTATTGAAAGGTATAAATATTATATATACTAAGTTTGGCACCTGCTATTAGGGTGAGCCTTTTTCTAAAAGAAAAGTGTGAATTGAATATCCTAACATATTAAGTAAACCATATGGGATGAAAATGAGTAATGAATGACATGCGTACCAGTAAAAATTATTCATGATGGATATACTAATTATTTTCTTAATAGATAGGAATACAAGTATGAGTAATTACCTATAAAAATGGATGAGATTAAGTGTTTGTGTGAGTACCTTAGTACCCACTTCGCTCCATGCTCACACACACATAGAGGACATATCTAGTGATAAAGTCATTTTTATATAAGAGTGAGAAAAGTAAATGTGAGTCATATAACCATACATGGATGGTTAATATTTAATGTCTTATGACCACTTAAAAAAGTCATGTGATTTTTTAAGATCTCACATGACTTATGTGTTAATCTTGACCATTCATAATAAGATATAATGGTCAATATTTATTCCTTTCACTTATGTAAAAGAGGCCATCTCACTAGATATGTCCCATATATATATATGGCATATCAGGTGAAAGGAATGTTTTATGGCACGAGTGTATATTTTTATTAGGAAGATTAATCTCAACAGTATGTTTTGATGTAATGACAAGCATTGAACACTCTCACCATAATATCATATTAGAGGAGTGTCTTATGGTGAGAGTGGGTCACGTCTATTTTTATTAAGAAGATTAATCTCAATCATTTATTTTAATCTAATGACAAGCATTGAATGCTCTCACCTCTTACCATAAAATATTTCTCTCACTTGATATGCCCCTTACACACACACATAGTGGTGGCAAAGTGGGCTAACCCGCCTCGTCCCGTCACTAACTCGCATAAAGTTGGGTGGGGTAGGTTGACCCACCGGTGGAAAGTGGATTGAAAAATACATTTCGCCTCATTTAGAAGTGGGTTGGCGGGTTAACCTGTCAAATGATAAATGGCGGGTTGACAATTATGAAATGGTGGCATGGTGGGTCACCTACCAAAAAAATCAAAATAAAAGGAAAAAATAGGAAAAATATTTTAAAAAATATTGATTCATTTCTTTTTAATACATCACTCATTTTAATTATTATATATAAATATACATATTATCTATTTTTTAATTATATAAAAATATAAATTTATTTTTATACACTTTAAATATTGGTGGGTTAAGGGGTGGGTTAAGCAAGTCAACCCAGCGGGCCAACCTGATGGATTAATCTACCCCACCTCACCTTCACCCTGTTGGGTTGACGGGTTGGGTGAGGCCATTTTTGGTTGGTTAGACTGGTTCAATCTGCTTTGCCACCTTTACACACACAAACCAACATAGTAAATTTCGTGAAGTGTAGCACTGAAGGTGCACCATTACTGCATAGACTTGAAAGTTTATGATATTTTTATATTGAATGTTTGTAATATTTTATGATTATGTTTATAATGTTTTATAAAAGATCTTTGAATAGTATTTTAATTGATATATAGTTGTATTTTTAATTAATATTTTTTATTCATTGATTTTTTATAGTTAATTAAAGTACAACTAACATGTGCAAATTAGGTTATTAAGTATCAAGTGAGGAGGGATACAAGTATTAAAGTTATTATTTGTGCAAATATAGGTCTGGGTCTACATACTTTTTTAAAATGTAAGTATGAGGACGAGTACTATAATATCCTACCTAAATCATACCCATTACAATCCCTATCCATTAATAAATATTGTTGACATGAATAATATTACACAAAGAAGGTTTTGTTGTTTTATATTATTGTTTTTAAATAGAAATATTTTTAAATTTCCTTATAACATATTTTATTAATTCTTTTATTCATTAAAGATGTATTTAAATAAACAACTTAGATATGATTTTACTACAGCTTTGTAATCCTATTGTTTTCTTTCTGTATTACAAAAAAAAAAAGAAAAAAGAACAACTAAATTAAGTACATATTTAATAAACTCATGTTAAATGAGAGCTCATTCACAATCTTAATTTTTTTGGGTAGTGACCACTTGTATTTTTTATAGGAAGTAATTTTGCTCGAGCCGGATAGGATCATCGTTGACGGCAAAGCTTTCTCTCTGAGTATTTAATGCATCTGCATACCTAAACCTCAAACTCATGTTTACTAATTAAACTGGAATAACCCTCATGCCAACTGATTTACGCACTTAGTGGTATTCATAGTCTCAATTAACCTTACTCAAATAAGTCAATAACTTATTTTGTTCTTTTTTTCATAAAACTTTTAAAATTATGCTAAAACTTATAGAAATACGATAAAATGAACTTATAAGATAAAAACTACTTTTATAAGTCTAAAGGAATTCTTTTAAATGTTGCATTAAATTTTTTTTATATTTTAAAATATGAAATACATTTATTTTTTATAAAATATTAGAACGATTAATTAAAATATTATAAAAGATAAATTAGTCTTTTGCAAACAATTAGCAAAGCAATCTAACAACATAACTTAAGCAAGACACTAGAGCAGTAGGTTTTATTTCACTGTTCTTTTTGCATATACATTGATAAACTGATTATCACAAAATCAATCATAATACTTTATTAATTAGAACATATTCCTTAAATTCTATGGTTATTTTTTAATTTAAATAAAATTTCAAAGATATAAACTAAAGTAATTCAAATAATTTGAGAAATATGTATAAAATATAAACAAATAACTAAAATGAATAGTTTAAATTTAAGAAAAAAGTAAATTTAAACAAAAATGAACAAAATAATTCAAAAATATGATTAGTTAAAATTTTATAATGCATTGTAAAGTAAAAAATTAAAAGCAATTAAAGGTAGGACTCGTGCTTTTGAAAACTATTTTTTATTTTTAAAAATAAAAAATATTTGATAAAAGTAATTTTTAAAAACTATGTTTATTTTTTAATTTTTAAACTAAAAACACTAAAACATTTCTATTTTGTTTTAGTTTTCTATTCTCAGTTTTTTTATTATTTATGTTCTTCCTTGTACTATCTCATTTTTTACTTTCCCAAAATTAGTTTTTGAAAATTGTTTTAAAAACTAGTTTTTAAAGATAAAAATAAGAAACACAATCAAACATATCCTTAACATGTATGAAAAAAACTTAATATAAACACAAATTAAATTTAATTAGAATTTATTGACAATATAAATTTTTTTGCATTGTCATTCAATTACATTGTCATGTATGGTAAATTTATTGACTTTTATAGGCAACTATTTTAAAAGTTATATATGAGATAATTTTTGATGAATTGACAATGAAAATTAAATTTATAAACATTTTAAAATAATTAGTAATTTGGGAATGTTTTAAACATAAAAATAAATATTAACCAACAACAAAATTACATGTTATAAAGATAAATAAAATATAGTCGGGCATGTCTTCACATTTAAAGTTATGGACTCAAATTTGATAACTTAAAATGTTCAAATAAAATTGACTGCTACGAATGGGTAGTTTGGTTGATTTTTTTTTATTTTTTATTTTTTTGCTGAAGTAGTTTGGTTGAAGTTGTAAATACATGATTCTTTTTAGGTAAATTTTTGAATTGAGCATCATGTATGAAAAAAATCTCCATGATAGTAGCTTTTTTTTGATTGAAACACAATTATTTTCTTTAAAAGCATGTAATCTAGATGAAAAAAGAAAAAAAGTTGCATTTTTTTATATTTTATTATTTTCATTTTGCGAATTTAAGCTTTTTTTTTTTTGTGAATTTGGTCTCTTACTATTTTAATTGTGTAATCTTGGTCCATGTGTTAACTTAATATCTAATATTCAATAAAAATGTTGACATGAAACTATATTGCATTGTCACATCAACACATTTATGGTGACATGATACTCTATTGTATTGTTACATTAACATTTCTATTAAATATTAAATGTCAAGTTAATAAATGGATTAAAGTTGAATAATTAAAATAATCAGGATCAAATTCAAGAAAAAAAATGAGGAGACCAAATTTATGTAATGACAATAACAAAGAGAATAAAAATGTAAATAAGTCAAAAGAAAAAAAAAAACTAACCAGTTGTATTAAATTGAACCAGTTCACTAATTCTTTTTGAGTTCATCGACTCTTTTTGGATTTAGCAAGTTTCAGGTTTCAAAATACTTAAACCGTATGAACATGATGTGACATAATTAATAGATAGGTAGATAGCGACAAATGTACTTGTACACTTGGGGGGTTTGACCCTATCTTTTTTTAGTTTTAAATTATATAGTATGTATGTTATTTATTTATTTTTATTTTTTGATAAAATGTTTTATTCTCTTTTTTATAGTTTTCATTAAGAAGATAATGACATTCTTTTTTTTTAAGATAGATATTCTATTTCTCTTTCTATAGTCTTTATTGCAAAAGTAATTACATTTTTTTACCTATTTTTAGGCAAAATATTTGAGTATAATTTATTTTCTTTTATAATAGTCTTTTCTTTTTATAATTTGTTATTACTATTTAAAAGGCTATAAACAATTGCATTCATAATCAAATGTCATTATTAGCCTTCTATTTATATTGATTTGATTATAATTTATCTAAGAATTAAAGGTTTTTATTAACCCTTGCTAACGAGACAAACCTACAAACATTATATAAGAGGTTGACAGTTTAAACTTTGAGACATAATAACAAATATTCTCTCTTTTAATCATTATTTTTCACACACACACACACACACACACACACACACACACACATATATATATATGTATATATATGTATATACATATACATATACATATACATATACATATACATATACATATACATATACATATATATATATATATATATATATATATATATATATATATATATATATATATATATATTCTCCTCTTGTCTTTCTTCTTCTTCTTCTTCTTCTTCTTCTTATTATTATTATTATTTGTTAGACTCTGACGTGTTTCAGGCCTTAATTGCACGAGTCTAGATAGTCATTGTATAAGTCTTGAGAAAGCAAACCATGGTGAAATGTGAAATGACATTTATAATTTTGGGTCTTTAAAAATGATGTTTAATTTGTCTTCTATATAAATATATTTTTATTATATGTTCTTGGGTCCTTTTAAAAAAATACATAATTAAAAATAATTTGTATAAAACTAATACATATAATTGTTGGATGAACTATAATTTTTATAGTTGATCCCTCTAAGTCTAGCTCTGTCCTATTGATAGATAATCATGTTTTTTAAGTTTATAGTCAAAAATTTAATCCTCAAGTCTTTACATATGAAAGAACTCAAGAACATTTATTAGAAAAAATCAGACCATTAATTAGATCTCAATATTTCTAGAGGCTCCTAACCGCTTCAGTTAAAAAAATAAAATAAAAATTCAAACCGTAAAAGCGGTTCATTCGAACGACCGGTTCAATCCGGTAACTCTATCCATTCGTTTATTCTCTCGTCCCCTGTTTCATCATATTCATGTCATGTCTGAACTTTCAGACACAGTTTATGGTAACGAATTAGCGTCACAACAATGGCAACACCCATTCTCCAGTGCATCTCACATTCTCCCACAAAACTCAACACAGAAACCCCACGACACGAATCCACTACACTTGCGCTTGAACCTTCACCTTCCCTTCTTTCTCTCATACCCAAATGCACCTCTCTCCGAGAGCTCAAGCAAATCCAAGCCTACACCATCAAAACCCACCTCCACAACAACCCCACCGTCCTCACAAAGCTCATAAACTTCTGCACTTCCAACCCCACAACCGCTTCCATGGATCACGCCCACCGCATGTTCGACCAAATTCCCCAACCAGATATTGTTCTCTTCAACACCATGGCACGTGGGTATGCACGCTTTGATGACCCTCTCAGAGCAATTCTTCTCTTTTCTCAGGTCTTGTGCTCTGGTCTTCTTCCAGATGACTATACTTTCTCCTCTCTTATCAAGGCTTGTGCAAGGCTCAAGGCACTTCAGGAAGGTAAACAGCTGCATTGCCTTGCTGTTAAACTTGGGCTCAGTGATAACATGTACGTGTGCCCAACTCTCATTAACATGTACACTGCCTGCAATGACATGGATGCTGCTAGGAGGGTCTTTGACAAGATCGATGAACCGTTTGTTGTCGCATATAACGCTGTCATCGCGAGCTGTGCTCGGAATAGCCGCCCCACTGAGGCCTTGTCTTTGTTCAGAGAATTGCAGGAGAGTGGCCTCAAGCCAACTGATGTCACCACGCTTGTTGCGCTTTCGTCGTGCGCTTTGCTAGGGGCGTTGGACTTAGGGAGGTGGATCCATGAGTATGTCAAGAAGAATGGGTTTGATCAGTATGTCAAGGTAAATACTGCTCTTATAGATATGTATGCGAAATGTGGGAGTTTGGATGATGCGGTTTCTGTGTTCAGGGGCATGCCTAGGAGAGACACACAGGCGTGGTCGGCAATGATTGTTGCTTATGCAACACATGGGCATGGTTCCCAAGCCATATCAATGTTGGAGGAAATGAAGAAGGCAAAAGTGCACCCTGATGAGATAACCTTTTTGGGTATATTGTATGCCTGCAGTCACAATGGATTGGTAGAGGAAGGTTATGAGTACTTCCATAGCATGATTCATGAGTATGGGATTGTTCCAAGTATCAAGCATTACGGGTGTATGGTGGATTTGCTCGGTCGAGCTGGACGCTTGGAAGAAACCTATAAGTTCATAGATGAGTTACCGATTAAGCCGACACCAATTCTGTGGAGGACATTGCTATCTGCTTGTAGCAGTCATGGCAATGTTGAAATGGGAAAACGAGTAATTCAGAGAATCTTTGAGCTGGATGATTCCCATGGTGGGGATTATGTCATTTTGTCAAACTTGTGTGCCAGAAATGGAAGGTGGGATGATGTGAATTACTTGAGAAAAATGATGGTAGACAAAGGAGCAGTAAAAGTCCCTGGCTGTAGCTCAATAGAGGTCAACAATGTTGTGCATGAATTCTTCTCCGGCGATGGGGTGCATTCCACTTGTACCGTATTGCACCAGTGCACTTGATGAATTGGTAAAGGAATTGAAGCTGGCTGGGTATGTACCTGACACATCTCTGGTCTTTTACACAGACATAGAAGATGAAGAGAAAGAAATTGTTCTTAGATATCACAGTGAGAAATTGGCCATTACTTATGGTCTTTTGAATACTCCCCCTGGAACAACAATTCGTGTGGTCAAGAACCTTAGAGTCTGTGTGGATTGCCATAATGCTGCCAAGTTTATATCATTGATCTTTGGTAGGCAAATTATTTTGAGAGATGTCCAGCGATTTCATCATTTCAAAGATGGGAAATGCTCCTGTGGGGATTACTGGTAGTGGAGTTTGTTGACCCAATATTCAATTTTTTTTTTTATCGAAATTTTAAGAAACTGGTCTATTTATTGCCACAGAATTAAGTGCTACTATTTGTGTCTGGAAGGAAGAGCCACTGTATGCAACCCGGAAGATGAAAAAAAGGCTTGTTCCTGAAATGTTGGGAATGGGTAATTGTCATGATTGGCAAATTCAGATAATTAGTAACCAGAGTTACGTAATACATGTTTGTATAAATTACTACCCTGAAAGGTTCAGGTTCATTTTCATGTAATATAACTTATTTGTATTGCCTGTATTTATTGACATTGAAGTTTCTTTATGTAAATAAAAAATGTATATTTAACCTTATGATAGTAATACAATTTACCCTTCTTTTTTTTTTGGAAGATTCATCGGTGAGACAATGATTAGTTTATATTTCATAAACCCTCTCTTGGACGTGTGACATGGCATAGACCCTGAAATCAAGCAAATTCTCTTATCCCAAAACCTTCTTATTTGGCAATAAATTGTACTCAATTGAGTTTAAATAAGTCTTTGATCTATATGGTTTTCACTCATTTCGGTTATCATGTCTGAAGTTTTTTTTTTTTTTTTTTGGGTATCTATATCTATCGTATTCGTGTGTGGTTTTGGTCCTTGATATTAAAATTTTGATTTTTTTTTTCTCATTTAAATGGTTGTCTCTATAATTTGTATTCATCAAATAATTTTCTATTTTTCCGAAAGGTTTGGTATCTATAATCTTTATTTAACTTGGATGCTATGAGATGAAAATTCAAATAAGTGTAAATATACAAAATGAAAAATAATAAAATCAAATAGTTGGAATCTATTCCATTTTAAAATAGAGAGATCACCTCAAGTGGATAGCCTTTTTAATACACATGACGAAAAATCAAATCTTGATTAACATGTTTTAAGCATTTAATTATTTACTGATTATGTAGTGCTTTATTAATAGTGGGGTTTTTCGGATATATGCCCCAACATCATCACTCATATGCGCAATCTAGTTATCAACCAGTGGACTTTTCCAGATATATGCGTCAATATGATCACTCACATGCACAACAAAGTTTTCAACCATCGAAGTTCTCAAGATGTATGCCTCAATATTCATGTCATCAAGTTCTTCTAAGTTTGAATGTTTATGAAACACACTCTTCGTTGTTTGCTACCACTTTCTCCACACCATCATTTGCATACAACCCACCATCAATAGATTATTATCATCCCATAATGCCTAGTCAAATCTGTGACATGGGTGATGAGGATGATGATAACAATCATGATGGTAATGATGATGATGACGACGACGACAATAATGATGGTCGTGGTAGTGGTGGCGTTCATTAGGAACTTGTGTCCTCACTCTAACAACAAATGATTAGATGTACTGGTACTAGGTAGGACAAGAAGGGGACGAACAAATGAAGTGCAACAAACCCAAAGTGGTCTTAGGATAAGTGGAGGGCAACCACATGAAGTGCAATAGGCTCACAGATCACAACGTGAGAGAAAAAGATCTCCGTGTGGAACATCATTCCACTACTAATTTTTTTTTTTTATAAATTTCTCATGTGAAACTATAAAATATTTTATGTTTGTTGTGATTATAATTTTATGGTAAATTTTAAGTATTTTATGCCACCATTTTTTAAAAAAAAATTGAAAAATAATACTAGAAAAAAAAATCACCAATTTTTAAAATGTTTAGAATAAATTAAAATTAAAATCGTAAAATAATATTTTAAAATTGAATTACGACCTGTGTAAAAGATCTAACCATTTTACAAAAAATAAAATAAAAAGTATAAAAAACAAAATGAAGTCGTGCTTCACTTGACAACTTGTATACGACTTTTACACATATACATAAACAAAGTGAAACCGTGCTTCACACTACGACTTCATTTTATAAAATAAAAAAATAAATAAAACTCAAAGTCACATTTAAAGTTACGACATCTATAAAAAAATAAAAAAATTAAGTCGTATTTAATTTTATGATTTCAATCAAAAAAAAAAAAGTCATATATCTATTAATCTATTAATATTTATAAATTTGTTGTTAGAGAAAAAACTTTTCCCGCCTAAAGCAAGGGTAATTTTGACAATTTATTTTAAAATTGTTACATTTACTCTTTCAAAATGCTATTAAATGCATTACCATTGAAAAACAAAAATTGTGCATTAACCATTGAAAAACGAAAACTGTGCACAAAGGTCATTCATATACCCTCATATATGCTATATATACTGGGGGTGTTTTCTCTATCAATTATTTATCCTCTTCTCTACTCTTTTGTATTGCTTTAATCATCCCAAAATATATAAGCGTTTTAGGTTTTTTTTATTATTATTCTTACTTGTTATTATTTATTTATCTACAACGAGGTATTCACTTGGAAATTTTTTTCTTTGCTTCTCTTACTTCCACTTCCTTTTATTCAAAGTTTGCACTTTATTTATCGTTGTTTTTCTTATTATTACTTCTTCTTCTTATTATTTATTTATCTATAGAAGGGCAGAACGTTCTCTTAGTGATGGCTAGAAATAATTTATAACACAAAAAAGATTGCAGGAGGATCAATTATTGAATTTGCATAATTTGAATGATCTTGAGGTACTTTTAGTTGGTGTTTTAGTCAATTAGAAATTTTTTTAATAGAGTGATATTATTTGGTTGTAATTTTGACTGTCACATGCAATACTGTGAGGATTAAGTTGATGTCCTTTGGGATTATATTTATAAATTGGAATAAAATTTTTATATTTTATTAATTTATTCTTTAGTTGCAAATATTGAAATAACATAGATTAAATAAATATTAAAATTTCAATTTAGAAATCTATTAAGCATCGTCCAATTAAATAATTATTTACATCATGTTTAATAATTATTATTTATGTTTACTAATTATTAATAATATTAATGAGAGAGAAAATTATGCTATATAGCAATAATGTTATAATCACATGGCCTATTTAAATAATTATAATTATTTACATAGTAGATTAAAGTACTAATTTATTATTGTTGTTGTTGTTGTTGTTATTATTATTATTATTATTTACAGTAATTAAAGATTTGGTTATAATTACATTATAATTTTTATTATTTAGAGTAAAGCACTACACAAATTTAAAATAATTAAAAAATTCGGTCATAATTACGTTGAAATTAGTGATTTGTCTATAATTACATTATTTAGAGCAATAATGTTAAAATTAAGGTTGGATAAGTACTTTAAATGAAAAAAATTGATATTAATTGAATTTTTTTTTAAAAGATATGTTGGAGAATTACAACTTATTAAGGATTTAACTAATTGGAAACAACTTAAAAGATATGACGGAAAATTTGTTGTGATTTTCATAATAGTTATCTTTAATATAAAATTCATATTCTTATCGTTATAAGAATCCAAATAAGACCCCAAAAAATTAAATATTTACAAAATAAATAAGGGTTGACAATATATAAATGTATAATTGGATACATTTACGTGGTGCATAAATTTTTAAAAGATATTAATGTAAAATTGACTATTAAATAAAGATATTTACAAAATTATATTTACGTGCTACACAAAAATAATAAAAAATATAATTAAAACATCATTATATATTATTTAAAAGATATATTTTATTTTTTTATTCTTTATCAGAATATTAAATAAAATATTTTTTTATTTTTTATTAGAAGATTAGATTAGATAAGATATTAGAAATATTAGATTAGTTATAAAATATTAGTAATATTATATTAAATAAAATATTGGTAACATTTTAGTAATATGTTTTTATCTTTTAGAAAAAACGGTAATTCGTAATTTTAGTTACTTATTTTATCTTATGAAAATGTTAGAATTTTTTTTGATATTTTTTATTATAATATTAAATAAAATACTTTATCACTTTTTTTTATCCAAATATTAGATTACTAAGATTACGAACATTACTAATGTGTTTAGATTACTAATTACGTTATTTAGAGCAATAACATTAAAATTTTTATGCTTTACAATAATTACGGACAAAGTCTTATGTTTATTAATCTTTCTTTTATTAGTTAAAGAAAAGAAATTAGGGAATTCTTTCCTTCCAAAGAGTTCGCCAAAACTAAAAAATCCACCTCAAAATTAGGGGTAATATTGTAATTTGATCTTTAGGTGGAAAGTTGCGAAAATTAAATTTCAAAATAAGCAAAAATTATTAGCATTTAATAATTAAAGGTAAGTAATTCAAATTAAAATATTAAAATCACACTAAATCAATAATTTAATTAAATGGAAACAAATTTAAAAGATATGTTGGGAATTTTTTATAATTTTTGTAATAATTACCTTTAATATAAAATTCATATTCTTTTGTTATAAAAATTCAAATAAGACCCAAAAAAATTAGATATTTACAAAATAAATAGGGGATGGAAATATATCAATGTATAATTAGATACATTTACGTGGTACATAAATTTTTAAAAGATGTCAATGTAAAATTGACCACTAAATAAAAATATTTACAAAATTATATTTACATGGTGCATAAAAATAATAAAAAAATATAATTAAAATATCATTATATATTGTTTAAAAGATATATTTTTATTTTTTATATTTTTATTAGAATATTAAATAAAATGTTTTATTACTTTTTTTTATCAGAATATTAGATTAGATAAAATATTAGTAATATTAGATTAGATAAAATATTGATAACATTTTAGTAATATATTTTTATCTTTAAAAAAAACCGGTAATTAGCAATTTTAGTTACTTTTTTTATCCTATGAAAACTTTAGATAAATTTTTTTGATTTTTTTTATTAGAATATTAAATAAAATATTTATTACTTTCTTTATCTGAATATTAGATTAAATAAGACATTAGTAATAGAGAAAAAAGGCTATATACTGATAGTGTAAAGTAGTTTTACATTGTCATCTAATTACAAACCACCATTTATAGTAAATTTGTTGACTTTTATAATAAATACTTTAAAATTCATATCAATGATAATTTCTGATTGGTTGACAGTATAAAATTTTTTACACTGACAATGCATGACCATTAAACTCTTAGTAATATTAGATTACATAAAATATTAGTAATATTAGATTTAATAAAATATTAGTAACATTTTATTAGTATCTTTTTATATTTTCTTGTCTTCTTCTTACATATCTTTTTATATTTATATTTATATTTTTATATATTAAATAAGAATATGCTCTTTTGCTTCATAGATGATGATTCACATTCTAAATTACAAGTTATACCTTTTTTCCTGCGTTGGTCACTCGCTTTATATGTTACTCATACCTTTCTTCTTATTTCAACATTCTTATTCTCATTTAAAAAGGACTGATTCTCCTAAATTTTGCAAGATTAAGTACAAGTAAGAAAAGGTAAGGTTTTTTCTTCTTTTCATAAAGAACCATATTTGTATGTTCTTCATATATCAATAATTGATTTTTATGAATTTTTTTTCAATCTACTTATTCTGATTTCGAAATATTATTTTGGTTTCATGTTTCTATAGTCAAATATAATTACTGCAAATATATTAATGGTGCATAAGGTTAATGTTTAATAGGACGACATTTACAAGTAGGACAAAGTTTAGAAATTTGTTTAGAACTTTTATCATAAAGATTTGCCCAAACAAGGTGTATTATTTCTTTTATACTTTAGTGCTTTAAAGTCAATCATGTCCAATTGTACTTAATTTTTTTAATTATGTTTTTTATGTTTATTTAATGAGTTATATTTTATGACTATTGTGCTTGATTTTTATATTTATTACAGAGATGGCCTATTACCCGAATTATCCTACACAATGGATCCAAAGGAAATGTATTGACCCTTCATGTTTCTAACAATATTGACAAACCTCATTTTAGATTTGGTGTAGTAAAAATGACCCAGTTTTATTTGTTAGATGCAAAACATTTTATTATGCATTATATGGGAGATAATATGTTTCACATCAGGATTTTTGATGCAGACATGTATGAGGAAATACAATACCCAAATCTGAATGTTTCTGGCAATGCTTCTATACCTAAATTTCAAAAGTCTTTTATAGGACTTCAAAGGCAACATTGAATCCTAATAACGTCCTTTTTTTTTGTAATATATATATATATATATATATATATATATATATATATATTTGTATTTTTTCAATTTTTATTATAAGGGGCGTCTTATACCAGTGTGCTTACCAATCAATTTGAACTTATCTTCAGGATAATATGCAATCGGGCACTTCTTTTAGGTTTTTTTTTGATAGAATCTATGGGGTTGCATATTTGTAGGATCCAGTTGAAAACAAGTTTTGTCTTCAATTATCTAAAATTAAGCCCCATATTGCTATTTTCATTTTTGGAGTGTTTAAAATGGTTGAGTTTTATCAGCTAAAAACATTACATCAGTGTTGGTTGCATTATTTAGGTGATAATGTTTTTGAGATGAAGATTTTTTCTCTTAACAAAACTAAAATTTATTATCCAGTTGCTTTAGATGACTATGATTCAAGGGATGACAATGAGGATGACAACATTGTCAAAGAAGATGATCAAATTCATCATGTACATGATGACCAGCAATAGATTGTTAACAATGCAATTCATGATGACCAAATCAAAGGTGTACCAAATTAGTAGCAGGACATTGTTAATGATGTAGTTGATAAGAGGTAAGATAGACCCCTATCTCATACTAATGTTAAAACAAGACTGACATTAGTGGGTAAATCAACAATTATATTTTAAAATATATTCAAATATTTCTATGTTTGTATTTAAATATTAATCATGATTATATTGTTGTAGGTGATCCCGTCAAGAATTGTAAAGAATTTTATTACTAAAAAATAGAAAAAAAATTGTTCAACATGAAGGAGGCTAGACATTTGATTGAGCTTGGGGGTGGTGATTGAAGAAAAAATGAGTGCTATATCAAATTTGGGTGGTATGAATTCATAAGAACAAACAACTTGACAGTCAATAACATTGTCCATTTTTGGTTTAATGATGATCATAAAGTGCTTTATGTATGGATCAATTAGAACATTGACATGGTTGTTGATTTTTATTTTTAAGACAATATAATATTAGTCGTTGTTCTGATGTCTTTTTTGGATCTTTTTTGAAGCCAATAGTACCGTCTTACTATTCATTGAGAATTATGATATTTGAATACTTTTTGAATCATGACTATATGCATCTACTAATGCATTTTTACTATTTTATACTTGTGAATATGGTAACATTTGACAGATTCAGAATTATAGTTGTTGTTAATTTTTTTACTGTATTGTTTTTATTTTTTTTAATTTCCTTCTAATATCTTTTCCTAAATATGGCAACATTTAATGGTGCATTTTTTTATTTTTAATATTCTGTTTTTATATATTTATTTTCCTTTTGATATTAGTATATACTTATTATGTTTTAAAATTTTCATATTTATATTTTTAAATTAGTACAAATTATTTTAACCTTACCCATATTTTGTCCGTGCATCGCACGGGTAGACGTACTAGTGCATTTATATAAAAGTCGTGCTTAATTTTACAATTTTCACACACACAAAATTATAATTGCTAAAGGCTAGAAAGAAGATACAACTTTCATCTACAAATCATATTTTTCAAACAGGACTTATTCCATTTTAAATAATTTTTTAAAATCTACCCATTTTGAAAATTAAAAAAAAAATTGTCCTTCCTTGATTAATCTACCACACACACACACACATATAATGAAACACCTTTTACAAGAATTAATATAATAAAACTATTCTCTCATTTAAAAATAAAAATTTAAATTTATAATATAAAAATATGCGTATAAACATAAGAGTTTAATGGCTATGCATTGTCAGTGTAAAAAGTTTTATACTGTCAACCAATCACAAATCACAATTATTATGACTTTTAAGATCATTATTGTAAAAGTCAACAAACTTATCATACATGGTGGTTTGTGATTGAATGACAGTGTAAAACAGATTTATACTGTTAGTGCATAGCCTTTTTTCTCTAAAAATAAATACCTCTCTTTTAGCCTAAGTGTAGGCTAGACTCTTTAAATTTAATGGCATCCATTTTCCATATGAACACATTTAATTTGCGAATCAGGATTAAAGATTGAATAAAAATTAAAGAATTGAATGGAAACAAATAAGCATAAATAGTTTCATTTCAGAAACTTCCAGTATAAAAAAAAGCTGGCTCCTTTCTTGGCTTCGGCCTTAATTCCAAACAACAAAGTATGAACATATATTGTTCTCTATGCCATTCTACCAACCTTATTGACCCCTAATATGAAAGCGCCGAGAAAAGACCCACACAATCAGATAATAATTATAATAAATTATACATGAAAGTAAAATCTAACATGCCGTTACATCAAGTGGAATTGGGATCGGATCTATAAACAAAGTCTCGGTTCGAATTTTGTAGATGAAAAAAATGTGATTGGAAGAGAATATCTCATTAAAAGTGGTCAGTCAAGTTTTCTAATAAAAATTAGTCATCAACAAAATCAGTGAATACTTCACACCAATAACATAGTGACTAAAAAAATTATACAACATAAACAATTCTACTATAGAAGTTAAAAAAAAAAAGTTTTGGATTTACATTTTTTTTTCATTTTCTTTAAAAACAAAACATCATTTTTTTTTGGAAATGGAAATATTCATTAATCAAGATCTAAAATCAAGGTACATCAAGAAACGATAAATCCTCCTGCAAGAAACTTAAAGTACCGGGAAGTATGTCTTCAATCCAATAAACATGACCATGTGAAAATGACAATGTTGCTAATTAGTTAGCTAAAACATTAGCTGTGCAGCGTACATGTGTTAAAGAACAAAAAGCAAAGCTATTAGCTAATGGATGACAATCACACACAATAGCTTGAGTATAAGCAACATCCATAGCAACCTTATTCCAAGCTTGAACCAATATCAGAAAACCAATAACTCAGAAGCCGGGCATTTTGGCAATTTCAAAAAACATTGTTGCTTTAAAAAAAATTATCTGCCAAAAACAAATAAGTAAATTACACTAACATCTTGTGAGATTTTTGAGATTGCACAACCATCCCTGCTTTTTTAATGTTTACAACAACTATCCTTATAGGGGTACATAGTATAATATTTTTCAAACAATCAGGAGAGATTAATGTAATATATAAGGAGTGTCAGTGTAATGTTTTTCAAACAATTAAAATAGGTTAGTATAGGGACAAAAACAGGAGGGATATCGAGTGAAATTCGACAAAACTTCCGAAAGTATCAGTGTAATTTACTCAAAACAAATGTGAGACTGCTAGCACATGGAGCGCCACTTTCAGCCCATGAAGAGAAGTAGAAATCATAGCTTGAGATGTCATTTGCAGAGAAAACCTTTACACAAACAATAAAAAGGATCATGCTGCCTTAAACTCCTTTGCGGAAATTTTTTTGATTATGGATTGGTTACCACCCATACCCATTCAACATCATTGAGAAAGAGACTAGCACACCTCATAATCAAAGAGCCCCAATTAGGTGAAAATCGCATACTATTTAAAGTGCATTGTAAAAAGGATCATTCCACCTATCATAGGACTTTGACACATTCAACTTTAGTAGCCCCTTTTATTACTCCAATTTCTTTTTTTCTTTCAAGGAATGAAATCATTCAAATTAAAGTATATTATTACATTATTAGTGATGAGTTTATCAAGAATGTACTTGAGTTTCATCCAAAATATTAGGCAAAATTATTTTCTAACTTTAATCCAAACATCCACTCAATATATATATATATCATATTTTGAAAATAAAATAAAATAATGTAGTGACATCATTAGTTCTTATGGAAAGAAGGCTTACCAATCTCATAACCTCTACTGCAACCTAAGACATTATTCATTGGGGTTAGATAAATGGCGAAGAGTTTAGATAATATGGATAAAATTATAAGTTTAAATTTCATTTGTCATTATTGTGTTTAAAGAAAACCTATACTACAACCAATTACTGGATAAAAAAGTCATGTTTTTACTTTTTTTTAAAGATTAATTCTTTTTATAATCTTTTAATTAATCTTCTTACTTATTAGATGAAGAAAAGTAAAAAATATATTCTTCTATGTTTGTAAAATATTAATATAGTTATTTTTTATTTAATAATTTTTTTTAAAATATTAGAAGAATAATAGAACTATCAAGTATTTTTTGCATTACATAAATTTTTAAATTTAAGTTAAAATATATACGTCACTTAAATTTAGGGAACAAGAGTAAATGTAAAAATACAAAAAGAATAGCTTTAGAACATATATAATTAAGATTTGAAATAAAAATATAGATATTTTAATATAAAAACTTAAAAATAATTAAATTTTATATTTAATATAAAATAAGAATGGTGAAATTATGTCACTATGAGAAAAAAAATTAATTTAAGTAAAATTTCAACAAAAAAAAACATTAAAATCATAAGAAAAACATAGTCAATTTAAATAAATAATTAAAAATATAAGGAGCTTAAACTTAGGACAAAAAAGAGTAAATTATAATAATTTTTAAAAAGAATTAATTTGATAGTATAAGTGATCGAGACTGAGGGCTCGTTTGTTATAGATTAAAAAAATGTGATTCTAATATAAAATAATATAGTAATTATTTTTTAGAAATGAAAAAAACCTGAAGTTAATTTATGATTGCATACAATCATAAAAATCAGCTGATTTTTATGAGAAGCAATTCAAAATAGTTTATAATTTTAATGAGATTTTAAATTCTTTTATCTTTTGATTATTTTGAAAAACAAAAAAAATACATGGAAAGCTTTTAAAAGTGACTTTTTTATGAAAAAAGTTGTAACAAATGTGCCCTTAAGATAAAACTAGTAAGTATATGGTATATAAAAATGTCAAAAATTAAATTGAAAAATATTATACAAATTAATTTAATTGGAAAATACATATATTAATTATGATAAATATAATACATATGTATATATATACTTTCAAAAAATATTTTAATGAATAAAAATTTGTTTTAGTAATGAATTACAAATATGTATGAGGTCTTAAGTTCAAACCATGTTTCAGTCATTGTGTACAAAGAAAAAAAAATCAAATATTCTATTATATTTAATGTTGGTGAAAGGAATTTAAATATTAATTAATGAAATTATGGAAAGTAGATCCTTTATTTGAATAACTAATAAATAAATAATTTAATTTTAATTTAATTTGATTTAATGTAGAAAGTTTATGACATATGTCATAATATAAAAAAGAAAAGATAGTATAACTGTGACTTATTTAAGAATGAGGTTTTAAATTTAAGATTTAATGAGTCATTTGGTCCTATAGTTACAAAAGCTTTTCTTTTTAGTCTTTATACTTAAAAGCATCTTATTTTAGTCCTTATACATATTATTTTTAATCCCCTTTAGTTCTCATTGTAAGGACCAAAATGAATTAAAATGATATGTGTAAGGACTAAAAAGAATTCAAAATAGTATGTGTAGGGACTAAAAGGAGATGTTTTTATGTATTGGGTCTAAAAGAAAAAGTTTTGTAACTATAGGGACTAAATGAGTAATTAAACCTAAATTTAATATAAAGGTGTGAATAGGAAATTTTAAAATAAAAAATTTAAAAATAATTAAAGTTGAGATTTGATGGAAAAAAGAAATCTTAATGTAAAAGGAAATTTTAAAAATAGTTAATAATTTTAAACTTTTAAAATATAAATCAAATGCTAAATAATAGTAAAATCACACCTCACAAAATGAAGATATGTCTTACATTTAAGAATGGAGATTTAGATATAATATAGGAGTTAACATAGAAAATATATTCACGTTTAGGCATAAAGATTCATATTTTTATAATATAAAGATTTACATTATAGGAGGATGTAACATTATTCTCTATATAGATAAATTAGAATAGTTTTATTAAATGAGAATGTTTTTAGGAGTTATTGTTTAATGAGAGCATTTTTAAAAAAAATTCTTTCAATGAATGCTTTTTTATAAATTTTCTTAATATCTTATATCTTTCAATCTATCTTGTTCATATTTATTTTCAAATTAAATTTTAATATTTTTTTAAAAAATTATCAATAATTAAAAAAGCCTTGTATCACAATATAAATTATTTATCATAAATTTAAAATATAATTTATATGTTCAAAAATATCTATTTATTACAAATTTTAATTATAATATAATTTGTATATTTAAAACTATTTATTTATTATAAGTTTTAGTTACTTAAAATAAATATTTATCTTGTACATTACACTGACTAAAATATTAAGTTTTTTAAAATAGTAATAAAATACTTTAAAATCCAACATAAATCATGGTATTAATAAAATGAAAAAAAAGTGGGCCGACATGTCATATGTAAACATTATCATAGACTAAAGTAAAAAATACTTTCAAATCCAAAATAAATCATCGTATTAATAAAATGAAAAAAGAAAAAGAAAAAGTGGGCCGACATATCACTAGTATTCTGCAACCGTTACACACGTAAACATTATCATAGACTAATAAGACATTTCATCATGTTGTGATTTTGCAGTATTAAATATTCCTTAATTGCTCATGTCCATTAGGTAAAGGCTGTCACCTTTTTTTTTAAATACTTTTACAATTTTTAAGAAACAAAAAAAATATTCAAATAAAAATTTCACTTTGTTTTCCCGGTACACGGGTCAAAAATCTAGTCATGGCCTAATAAGACATAAAGAGAATGATTATATATTGTTCTGATACTCAGCCTTTTTAGTTTGTTACCTTCCATTTTTGTTTATAAATTCGTCAATCCAAGATACCATTCCATAATTGTGGCATCCACTCAAAGTTAAAACCATAAAAATCACCCACCCTCCTTAGTTATCCCATCAATTCTTTCGAGAAGAAAAGAGAGGCCAAAATGGAGTCTAAGGGATCCATGTTGATTAAGCTTCTGCTGCTGCTACTACTATTTCTCGGTTCTATGTGCTTCACGGGATTTTGATTTCTTCTACTTTGTTCAGCAGGTAATATAAAATTTCATTGAAAGTTGTGTTATAAAGAATAATCTCTTCATCAAATCATTCTTTGGGATTTTGCATTTTGCAGTGGCCAGGATCATACTGTGACACACAGAAGAGTTGTTGCTACCCAACAACAGGGAAGCCCGCTGCAGATTTTGGCATTCATGGTCTGTGGCCTAATTACAATGATGGCTCATACCCATCTAACTGTGATCCTAGCAACCCTTTCAACCCATCTGAGGTACTTCATTCTGCACCAGTTGAATTTTTTCATTTTGTTGTTGTAGGCTGCAAAGTTGTCACTTTATTAACCTTGTCATTCTCATATCTCAACTTCAGCATTTACAAATCAAATGATTGATGTGGCTTGTCCATAATTTTTTAATATGTATATAATTAAAATAAACAATATGTAAGTTGCAAGGAGTGCTTTTTCTATCTTTTCTTCTGTTTTTTACATTTGAATCAAAAGGACTTTTGGCCTCATAATCATTGTGTCCAATTTAAAAGTCGTAAAATATGTTTGCCTTTTATCCTTTTTGTGAAACATTCTTTTTCAAGTTTTTCGACACAGTAAATTTTATGTCTTTAGGTTTGTTTGGTAGAGAGGAAAAAAATAAATAAAAAAAAATAGATAAAAAATAAGTTAAGAGATGAAAAATAAATAAGAAATAATTTAAAATTTTAAGTTGTTTGATAGGAGAAAAATAAATGAAAAATAAGATAAATAAAAATATGTGAGAAATAGAATAAAAATAAGTAATGAGACCTACAAAATTTTTAAAAATGTGTTTTTCATTTCTATTGAACCAAACCGATGAAATTTTCAAAAATTTAAAAATTTCTTCTCCTCTCCTCTTCACCATAACAAACGGATGCTAAATGAAATGAAATTACATCTTTATTTTCTGTCTCGTTCTCTATCCCTTTAATAAAAAATAACACGTAATTACAAAATTTTCTTCCTCTTAAACAGAAATACTCTTTCTCATATGTATTAATTTTTTTGAAATGTCGTTTTTATATTGAGGGTCAGAAAGGTGATGTCCACCCCTCACTAGATGGTGGAACCCACCCAATAACAAAGAGCTTCTTAAAAACATCGCGTATTGTTAGAATCCTCTATTATATGTGTGTGTCTTGATGGAAACTTTTCAAGTTTATTGTAAGGTTTAAATTAGATAGTCCATGCCATAACTGCTACGCAGAGAAAAGCATAGATAAAAAAAAAAAAAAAACACTTCTTCTAAACCTCAAATCATAATCTGATCGAATATATTTTAATCCTGAAAAGTGTTCTGTTTCTATGATGATTAATTTGCCACTAATTTGTCTTTATATATGATGACAGATATCTGATCTCACTAGCAGTTTGCAAAGTAATTGGCCCACACTGGCTTGTCCAAGCAGCGATGGATAGAATTCTGGACTCATGAATGGGAGAAACATGGCACTTGTTCAGAGTCAGTCTTTAAGCAACATGACTATTTTGAAGCAGCTCTCAACCTTAGACAAAAAGCCAACCTCCTCCAAGCCCTTACCAGTGCAGGTACATATTAAAACTGGCTTAATCTTTTGAATAAATAATATATGTAATGAGTGATCTAATCACAAATGGTCATGTACGATAAATTTGTTGATTTTTATAACAATTATTTTAAAAGTTATATTAAAAATAATTTTTGATTAGTTGACGGTATAAAAACTTTTACATAACGATGCATACTTAATCTTTATACAATTTAATTTATGCATTTTTTTGTGATCTGATAACAATAAGCTTTTACCAAATAATTGTGAAACATGCATTTGTGTCAGGAATACAACCAGATGGGCAATCCTACAGCTTGAGCAGCATCAAAGGGGCTATAAAGGATGCAATTGGGTATACTCCATTCATTGAGTGCAATGTGGACTCATCGGGTAATAGCCAGCTATACCAAGTTTACTTGTGTGTGAACACTTCTGGGTCAGACTTCCTTGAGTGCCCTGTGTTCCCCAGGGGCAAATGTGGCTCAAACATTGAGTTCCCATCTTTTTAGTTTCTAAGAATGAGTAGAAATTTCTAAGACAATCTTCCTTCTCTTCAAGTTAATTTACTGATATTTGAATATGTGGTGTTGTGCTTTTCATATCCAATAGTGATCAGATTGCCGTAGTGATCAATTGAAAGTGCTTTATTCAATAACATGGTATATACAATATAGCCAACCGTTGGCAACTTCCCCCCCCCCCAAAATGAGTTAAAATATGCAGCTGATCGAGAACCAATGGGAATAAGTACTAACAATTGGTTATTTTATCTTTTTAGATCATGAATGAAAAATGTTGAAAACACACTGTTATTGTAAAAAGAAAATAAGTTATGCATTGACAGTTTAAAACAGTTTTACATTGTCATCTAATTATAACCCATTATGTATGATAAGTTTATTAACTTTGATAATAACCACCCTAAAAGTCACACTAAAGCTGATTTTTTATTGGTTGACAATGTGAAAGTTTTTACATTGACAGTACATAGCAATTAAACTTTGCTATAAATACAATTGAAACTTAACTTATTCAATTACCTCTTTTTTTTTAATCAATTGTTTAAATCTAAATCTAAATCTATATATTTATATATATAAATAAAATAGACTTGAATACAAGTATTAAATGTGGAATTTAATCTTAATTTCAGTTTCATATTTACATTAATTAATTGTTATAATAAAAAAACAATAAATATTGTATTTAATGAATATAATATTTAACCATATTGTTTAATTTAATTATATATTATATGTAATAAATATAATGTTTAAATATATATTATGTGTAATAAAATATTAAAAAAATATAGGCTTAATTATGTTTTTAGTCTTCCAAATTTGAGAAATATTTTTTTTAGTCCCCTAAATTAAAAATTAATCTTTTTAGTCCCTCAAACATTGAAAAATATTATTTTAGTCCTTTAGGACCACCTACGGTATCATTTATAGGGCATATTGAGTCAGCTATGCAGCATCAGTTGAGTTTGGTATGATGTTTTTACTGATAGGGACATTACTGGATGGGTTTTGTGTTGCAGATTTACTAATTGTGTTTGGACAAAAGAACCAACATAGAAATTTTTAAAATTTGAGGGACTAAAAAGATTAATTTTTAATTTGGAGGACTAAAAAAATATATTTCTCAAATTTGGGAGACTAAAAACATAATTAACCCGAAAATATATTATATTTAATAAATACAAAATTTAAATATTTAATCATGTTATTTAATTTGACTATATATTATATTTAATTATAATTAATAAACATAATATTATTTATTAAATTTAATAAATATAATACTCCCTCCAATCCTATTTATAAGAATCAAATTGAAAATGTTGCTTGGTCCTTTTTATAAGAATTAATCCATAATGTCTCTTGCATTAATTTCTTCTTTACAAAAATACCCTTAATTAAAGTCAATTATTTGAGTTCAATAAATAACTAGTAGATACATTAAATTTAAACTCATTAAAGACAAAAAGTCTAATATTAGAGGTAGTTTTGTAAAAAAATATAAATTTAAGACAAATTTAATGCTATCAACTAAATTAACTAATTTTTTTAATCCTGGTGATATAGTTAATTGGGTCTTATAAATAGGATCAGAAGGAGTACATGTTTATTGAACATATGATTTCTCACACACGCACAAACAGGCACATACACATGCACACTCACACATGCCCTCGTTTACACACCTACCCACCCACCCACCCACACACGCGTATGCACACGCACGCGCACGCACACTCACACTCACACGTGCTCACTCTCTCTCTCTTAATGTGTGATAAAGTCTTTTTAATTTTCAAGACTAATTTGACTGACTATTACAATTTGAAGGACTAAATTGATTGATAATTTACAATTTTAGAGACCATTTTGTCATTTTATTTATTTCAGTGACAAATTTGACCGTCAATTATAATTTTAGGGACTAAATTGACTAATAATATACAATTTCAGGGACCATTTTAGCATTTTATTATATTTAAAGACCAATTTGACGAACTATTTTAATTTTAGGGACCAAATTGGTTATTCACTCTTAATTATATTTAATAAACATAATATTATACATTATGTTTATTAAATATAATAAATATAATGCACGTTTATTGAACATATGATTTTAGACACACACGTACACACATACACGCGCACGCATGCACACTCACACACACACACTCTCTCTCTCTCGTAATGTATGACTTTTTATATGAATTTATATATATTAGGAATTATAGTTAAATAAAATGTAATTAAATGATTTTTCACACACATACTAAAAGCTTGTTTGGTTTTGCGTCAAGAGGCTGTATACATGCGTCATCTACATGAAAAGTAGAAGCAAGAAATGCAAGCTTTTGCGTAAATAGACCTCGAACATGATTGGATGTGAATTTGACGTGAATTAGACACAGAACCAAACACATACTATCTACACGTGTGACTTTTTATATTAATTTATATATATTAGGATTTATTATTAAATAAAATGTAATTATTACAAAATTTGAGATATATATATATATATTAAAAATTTATTATTTAAAAATAATTAAGTTATAAAATATATTTTGAAATATAAAAATTTAAATGTACATTAAAATAATAAAAATAAATTGATAAATATATAAATTGAACTTAAAAAATAATTTTGTGATGCATTTTTTGTTCTTTAATTAAAATAATGTGTGTATTTTTTTTTATACGTCTATTGTCTCTTACTAATTTTTATATACAACTATATACATTTACCTATTGTCAAGAGTTACATCATCACTAAAAGAATTATGATTTTTATTTTTATATAAAATGAGAAATATAGTAATTATTATTATTAAAAATATAGTGAACAATGAAATATTTAATAAATTACTTCAATTAACTATAATATTTGATATATTCTATTTTTCAATCACAATTTTACTAAAAAAAAGTTGACAATTCATATTATTAATCTTAACAAAAAAAAATACACTCATTATCTTAAAAATATTATTTACAATGAACCAGTTATAATAAATTATAAATTAATAAAAGTTTCATATTTTCAAATATTTTGTACATATTTAAAGTATATTTTTCTTGTTCAATTAAATAAAAAATTTAATGGTCATGCACTGTCAGTGTAAAAAGTTTTACACTGTCATTTAGAAATTAACATTAATATGACTTTTAAGGTGTTTATTATAAAAGTCAACAAATAAATGGTGGTTTGTGATTAGATGACAGTGTAAAACTACTTTACATTGTCAGTACATGACCATTAAACTCTTAAATAAATGCAATTGACTAGTATTACATCTACTTAATTTTGTAAGACAGGCTAGCTGATTTTGGCGAAGTAATGTAAGAATTAAGACTCTCAATGCATAGAGAAGCCATTACTAAAGCCAAGGACGCATCTATCCGATACAAGATTGGATCGGATAAGATGCAATGCTAGCAGTAACAAATTTTAAAAATTATAAGAAACGACTTAACCATAACATAATGTATGAACTTGAAGTAAAACTAAAATTTTAAATCAAACGAGAGGATTGATATTTTAAAATGAGTGTACTTCATTATAAATATAATAAAGTATTATAATTTAAAATTCTAAGTCTAATAGTCATAGTATCAATGAAGGTTGGGGAGGATGTAAACAAGCTGCGCTCATAACCATTTTTCGTGGTAATCACTTAAAATTAAGTAATTGTTACATAATGATTTGTATGATTAAAGTTGTTAATGTAAAAGAGAGAGAATGTTGCACTAATGAAAGAAAGGTGCTCAAGACCAAGAGAGAGAGAGAGTTGCGTAGACAAACGAATTATGTGTATTGTACACTTAAGACACTTACACATACGCACACGGGGGATAACAATTCGAATTAGGCCATGATTACAAAAATGTTAGGAATAAAAATGCTCTAAAAGAAGGATCAAAATTCGAATTAGGCCATGATTACAAAAATCAGAAACTAATTAAAAAAATTCGCAATTACTATACTTTCAAATCTCTCGATGGAATCTACCCATCCTACATTAGAAAGTAAGGGATGGCATCAAGTCTCGTAAATTATTCCTCTAGATCTAGATCCATAGCATCTAATATAAGGCTCGTATGTTGAACGTACGGGTGGTTCATGGTTGTTACCCGACATATGAGCATGGAAGCATTCAAAATTCAATTGGAACACGTTAATGTCCATCAATTAAACTACCTAAATATAGTTAATATCATTTTAACTAAAATAATAGATGATCTTGTGGTCCATTTACATTAATCAATGAAAGATTCCAATTTATATTGTCAGGCATCTAACAATTTTTATTTTAAACGTTTTAATCAGAAAGAACGCTTCCCAAACCCAATGGTGGGCACTTCTATTAATGTGGACATATCAGAACACGCCAAGATCAATTTGAACAAGGAAATAATAATTGCAGCTATACGAGAGGAAGAAATTGTGACAAGGACTGACTTAGAAGTTGCAGATACGGGAAAGCTCATTGATATATTTCTAGTTGCTAAAATCACGATCGACACGCCAAAGCAGCCCCTTAATTTGACTAACTTGCACGCAAGACCACCAAACTTCCCTTGCCATGAAGCACCACATGAACAGATATTATAAAGTAGACTTTACGTCTTTAACATTGTAATGAAACCCGATTATGATATATAATGTCCTTACATCAATTACTAAAATGTTCTTATTTTAAGTTTGCTGGTAAAATTTCAAATATATTTTTCACCCATAATAAATGATAGTCGGCCTTGCCACGTTGAGGCAGAAAAATGTAAAACAGACTTGATGGATATGCGATTATTGGTTCGTTAGGTGCCTTACAAAGTTAACCCCTGAAAATTGATTAAACTTTTGATGTCTTCTTAATATATAGTTGAGATGAGAGAAGACATAACTATATATGCATCATGTATGTATTTTTCTCCAGAGTAATGTTTAAAATTATACAGCGTCATTTTAGTATTTGAAGTTACAATGCAAATAACAAGAACTAAAATGATTGACAACCTATACTTTAAGGGATATCGTTCTCAATGTGAATTATCAAATATTTATTAGGTTTGGAAGTTTGTTAATAAATATATTTGATGACTTTTTACTATTGGTAGGTATAAAATAAAATGGTACACTGGGTATATACTTTTAGAATATGAAAAACATAATTAATTAATTACCCAATGGCAACTTGGAGGGCACGTTGTGGTTTTCGTGGATAACCCTTGTACACTTTCCACGATACAATTGACAAGTTATTGGAGAAAGAGTATGATATTCGTTCGCATATTCCACTAACATGCCTTATAAGCTTAAACGTCATTTCATTGTAAACATATCATATCTCTTTTAAGGCCTATAAAAGGATCACTTTATATCAGCATCATGCATTCATTATTACCCTTTGCTTGTGAAGTGCCGAAAGTTCATATTAAGAGAGAAAGAGAGAGGGATAGAGAGGAAGGACGCATCAAAGATGAAACGCAACCTTTCCTTTTTGTTTAAGTTTTTGATAGTGCAATATCTATCAGTTCTATGCCTTTCTCAGGAATTTGATTTCTTCTACTTTGTTCAACAGGTAATAAGTCATGGGTTCTGCTAATGTTGAATAGTTAATTAAATGTTTTATGCCTTATTTTATTTTTTCCTTCTCTTTTTCTTGTGTGATTCATTTCTATATGTCTTTGTACATTATTCACATTTTATTCTGATTCTTCACTTATCATGCAGTGGCCAGGAGCATACTGTGACACAAAGCAGAGCTGCTGTTATCCTAAGACTGGGAAACCTGCAGCAGATTTCAGCATTCATGGACTCTGGCCTAACTACAATGATGGCTCATGGCCCTCAAACTGTGATCCTGATAGCGTCTTTGATAAATCTCAGGTACTTATAATTTGAAAAGAATAAGAAAGAAGATATATATATGGTGATGAATTTGGTTACCTGGCACGCCTGCAAGAGTTGCTCAATTAAATAATTTATTTACGATACACTACATATATGTGCCAACAGAAGATTTTTAAGTGTAATTATAAGATATGATAATTCTTGGTGAACGAGAAAATAATAGAAGGATACCATAAATTTCAATGAACAATAATGCAATTGATTAGTTAGGAATGCTTTACAGTGAACAGAAGTTTATGATGGATTAAAAATTGTAATAAAAACGTAGATCATAATTAACTAGACGGATTGAAGGAGATTTAGGGCTGAATTTGTGCATAGTAATCTATATAGATCATGTAAATACGAATGCTATGATATATTCATGATATCAAGAGCAATACTGTGTTCGGCCTTAAACAATCTGAAAATATTCCAGATGTCAATCTTACTTATTTTTATGTGTTTCCCTGTTGAGATTAATTCAGCTCTCTTAATCTTCTCAATTTCATCACATATATACCTAACTCTAGTCAAGCTCTGGTAAAAAATAAAATATGGTTCAATATTTTTAAAAATAAATGGGAAGGAAGAAGAGACCTAATCAGTAATCATATCGGAGCATATTTGATAAGTTATTAATTGGTGTTATGATATTTGTGTATTTCTCTATTGAAACACTCATTAATATGAGCCATTCTTGGTATATATAGATCTCAGACCTCGTTAGCAGCATGGAGAAGAATTGGCCATCCCTGAGCTGCCCAAGTAGCAATGGCATGAGGTTTTGGTCACACGAATGGGAAAAACATGGTACCTGTGCAGAATCTGAGCTTGATCAGCGTGAGTACTTTGAAGCAACTCTCAAACTGAAGCAAAAAGTAAACCTTCTTCGGACCCTCAAGAATGCAGGTACGCAACTCTTTGTCTAGCACTCAATACAAAGTCAAAAAAAGATATAATTTTAGTGCAGTATCATAAACCTGCCTTAACCTTCCCTTCTTTTCGTTTCTTTTTATCTATTGATTAAGGTTATAACACACAGATAACAGATTAATAAAAGTAATTAATCTTCTTGTTTATATTAAAATCTATATTATAAATCTGAATCTTTATTTTTGAACGAGAACGTTTTTAAAAACTATTCTTGAATGAGAATGTTTTCATGAATTATTTTTGGAATAAAAGTATTTTTAAACTCTCTCTTTGAGACAAATGTCTTAAACTAATCTTTATATATTGAGCATTTAGTTTTTTTTTTAATTTTTTATTCTTTTCAAATATATTTGTTTAATTTTAATTTCAAACTTAGTTTTTTTTTATCAAGATTTCAAATTTATATTGATTTAACAACTAAACTAAAAATTCTTTTCTCAATCATCTTAAACAACTCTACTTTTATTTTTATTTGTATACTTAATTTTCTTACACCCCCACCCCCTCGGGGTCTCTTTCATACCCTTTTCATCTTTATTTTTAAATTGAATTTCAATAATTTTCTATAATAAATTGTCAATTATTAAAAATAACCTTTTATCATAATATAAATTATTTATTATAAATCTAAAATATAATTTATATATTCAAAAATATTTATTTATTAAGAATTTAATTATAATAAAATTTATATATTACAAAATATTTATTTATTATAAATTTTAATTATATAAAAATAAACATTTGTCTTGTGTATTATACGGACTAAAATACTAGTTATCTGTAATATCTTAACATATTATTTATCTCATTTTTTATTTTGACATTTAATATACTATAGTTTCTATTTTTTTATAAGAGTATAGTTAATAAATAATAATTAACTTTGTTTTTAAGTTTAAAATAACAAACAAATATAAATAAACATTTTCTTAAAATATGATAGATAAAAAGAAGAAGAAAAAATAATTATACCAACCATTCTAATAGCAATTAATGAATTTCAGGGATTGAACCAGACGATGGATTTTACACTCTAGACAGCGTTTCAGATTCTATAAAAGAAGGTACTGGGTTTACCCCAGGGATAGAGTGTAACAGGGATTCGGCTGGAAATAGTCAACTTTACCAAGTTTACATTTGCGTGGACACTTCTGGGTCAAATGTCATTGAGTGTCCTGTGCTTCCAAGGAGCAAATGTGGTTCACAAATTCAATTTCCCAAGTTTTAAGAAAATTTAGTTCACTAGAACATGTTTTTCCTTTCGGCACTTATCTGTCACATGATAACTTTGCAGCCATGTATGTATCTTCAAAGTAATAAATATTCATTATATCGGAAAAAAAAAGTAATAAATGTTCACAACGACGCGTTCTAATGTCCTTCCATTGCATTTGGATGACTGAACAGCCCCCAAATTTTTTGAGTCAATGATGAATTAATACAAAATTTAGTGGTCGAGATCAGTTTGAGAAATCCAATATCAAGGTGAATTTTAATTACACGGTGTCATACCCTAGTGTAAATAGTACAATATACACATTTACTCCTTTATATCATCTCACTGATTTTTCAGGATGTTAGGCTTATTATGTTTCAAAAGAGAAATAAAACTCTTAATTTTTTTCCCTATTTGGCTCTAATGGTTTTTGATAAGATCGAATTTAATAGGTATCTTCTATTCACCATTATTACAATTGAGAACCAAGTTCTTCAACCATGTGTGTCGTGCAAACCTTTCTTATGCATGGACTAAATGCTTGACCAAAAATGAGAATGATCAAGATTTTCCATGTGCCTGTTAAGATAATAAAACAAAAATTTACCTTGGATTAGTGCTACAAGTTTGACAAATTATGTTCCATATAATAACTCATTAATAACTTAAATTTTTAGCCAAAGCAATCAATTATCAACCAAGAAGTTTTCAATAACATCACAAAGCATCCAATTATCAACCAATATCTTGTACTGCCAAACACTCAAAGCAACAAAATTATTAGCTATTAATTTCCAAAATGCCACCAAATTGTTTAGAGCCAAGCAGCCAACATACATTGATTCAAAGAAAAAAAATGCAACCAATAATCCACCCTTTTTTTTTCAGTTTTCTTTCCTCTCTCGCCACTCTTAAGTTTCACATAGACACAACCTAAAATGTCACACAATGTCACTCTTAATCTTAAAGTCATGCAACAAACAAAGTCATGCACCTTCCTCCATCCTTTCCGGCCACCACTAGCCAAAAAATGAGGAAAACAAACTAGTGACAAGAAAGAGAGAACAATAATGAGAGAAAAAGAGAGAATACACTTATATGTCAAGGTTCGAAAATGGCGTCAATGCAATGGCAAGATGTTATGAAAATGAGTTTTGGGTGACAACGAAAGGAAGCTTATCATTTGAATTGCAAGAATGAACGACAATGGCAAGAACTAAAGTAGAAAAAGGGTGAGCACAAAAATAGAAGGAAAACAAAAGAATGACAAGGGTTTTGGAGCAATATCAAGAGGTTTAGGAAGATTTTCTAGATTAGTTACAGTACTACCAATCTAGAAACTCTACCTAAAAATTAAAAAAAAATGTCAAATTTTCTAGATCAGTTGTGCTATAACTAATCTAGAAAATCACTTTCTAGATTGATTTTATAGGAACCAATCTAGAAAGTAATTTTCTAGACCAATTATAATATAATTGATCTAGAAACTGTATCAATTTTTTTTAAAAATGTCACTATATTGTTTTTTACATGGATTCACATGCAACTTATCTAAAAAGTTAATGTAGAATTCATATTTTGTATAAGTGTTAATCTTAAATTATAATTCCAAACTCAACATTAGCAAATAAATAAGACAAGGAGACCTTCATATTCACAATGTAACATATAACTCAATGTTATGAAAGAAATTTTTTAAATCAAAAGAATGTTTTAGAGATATTTAATGAATAAACTTAATAATGCAATCACTATCATAAAAAAACCTTAGTGATTTTTAAGGACATATGTTAACATAATAAACCACTAATGTTGTCGACACTAATGTAGATGGTATCATATTGTTAGTGGTTAAATTAAAACTTTATTAGTTGTTTTAAGAAGAATTTGCTAACATTTTTTGTTGAGAATTTTTTTTAATTTTAAAAATTATTTTGTTAAAACATCATTATGTTAGAGGTTTACACAAAATAATCGTTAAAAAATTATATTTTTCATGAATTTTTGTTTGTTTGCAGTTTTTACAATAGAACTGCTAACGAAAGAGGCATTTAATAGCAATTTTTATAGTGGAACCACTAATAAATAATTTAAAATAAATAAATAAAATATTAATGGTTTGATTGTAAAATCACTATATTGTACCATTTTGTTAGCAGTTTTATACCAAAATTGTTGATGATGTTAATTTTTTTTTTAAATTGTTTTGTTAATTGCTAGCTAGATAAACAAATGTCAAACAAATATATGTTCCACACAAATCCATCCAGCCACAAGTGATAGATCAAAAAAATAATACTAAATTTCAATGTGTATATGCCTAATCAAGACATGATCAATTCAAGACACATACATATAGTCATAATACGTGATTAAACACATCATATATTAAATCAAGATAATATATCCAACATATATATACAAATAGACAAAATATAAGAATAAATTGAAACAAATAACAATATCCAAAATATAATTGTTTGATTTATGTACATAGACAATAATTTTGGAAAACATGAGATGACCATTCTTTTTTTATATGATTAACTTGTGGCTTAGAGTAACTGTTACATCCTTCATGAGAAATACCACATGTAACAATATGGATGAAATTATATTAGTCTACAATATTTAAATTATAAATTAATCTCATAAAATATAAATATGCAACAATTATTTGCCTACTATCTTAGTAAGTTCATTTGATAGAACGATATCCCCCTTGAATTTCATAATGTAGTATTGGAACTAATGTTGTCTGGTTGGCGTAGGCACTATATATAAACAAATAATTAAATTACTTGACTTGTGTCATTAATATTAGTTGTTCAAATTTAATTTGTACATTACAAAGATCCACTTAGTTTTATTGAATTTTGACTTTAGTAAACTTATTTAGATGTTCATTGAGTAATACGTCATCCTAACAACAAAAAGGGAACAAGTATAACAAGTATCACTATGCTAGAAATTATTATAGATTGCACTTATTTTACTAATAGAAATTTTAAGCACTCTCTATTTAGACGTTGTATATTTAAAAAGAACGTTTTTTAAAAAGTGTTGTATATTGACGCAAAGATAGATAGTGCTTTTTTTTGGAAAAATGCTGTATATTGACATGAAAATATATTTACACGAAGTGATATAGCGCTTGTGTGGAAAAGCATTGTATATTGACTAGAAGATATAGAGCACCTTTTTAAGGAAGCACTATATAGTTTTTAGAATATAGAGAGCGCTTCCTAGAACAAGCGCTATCTATATAGTTACTTTTTTTAAACATTGGTTTGGTTCATTCTCGTTTTTTCCAAACCTGTACAAACATAAATAGTCCAAGAATCCAAGCTATACAAAAACATTCCATAACAATACAAAAGGCATAATGTATTACTAAGCAATCCAAAACATTCCATGTAAAATTATTGTAGAAACAAAGTACATTGATTTAACTTTAGAAAAATATATGACAAAGGAAAACTAAATCAATTCCTAAAATATTATAATAAAGCGCTTATTTGAGTAAGCACTCTATATTTTATCATGCATATAGAGTGCTTGTTCAAAAAAATGCTATTTATTTACTCTTTTTTTTATTTAGATCTTTTTATTAAAGTGCTATATAAATGTCGATGTATAATCTTACTTTTGGCGTTGGGTGTGTGTGTGTGCGTGTGTATCATACACATATGTAATAAAAATAAATATTTGTTTACTTTAAACAGTTGTCTATAGAGTGAATAATTCTCGATATCACCACGCAAAGGATTTATATAATACATAATTTGCACAACAAGATTAACCACAATTAACACCAAATTTGTCCTAAATGATATCAACAATAGTTAACATTTTTTCTTTATATTTATAAATACTTTTAAAGAATCATAAATTGAATTAACTATATAAGTAACTTATCATACATCAATAGGAAAAATTAACAACTTATTCAGATCTATTTAACTTTCCCTCTAAATGAACAGTTGGGTTTCTCTTTGTACATCATTATGTTCTAGCAACCTGGTGTCAGATGGATGGAAGAACAAAAATTGGGATGACAAACCTCGTGCTACTACAAAAATATCATACAAGAACCTTAAAAAATACGACAAAATTACTATCATAAAATCAAAGTCTAAAAATAGAAAATTAAAATATGTGCGAAACTACAAAGTCAAACATGCACATACTTAATATATATACTAATGATAATGGTAGAAAGCATCCAAAAGTGAATAACACTGTAACAATCTCTCTTCAGCAAATACTCCATACTAATAAACCTAAAGAGTTCATTTGTGATGTGTATCGTCTCTTGATGGCTCCCTTTAGAATTTTCTTCATATATAACTCCATCATGCAACAATATGTGTTAGAACCAATGGGTGGGCATTAAAAATTTGGTGTATTGCTACTCCTTTTTGGAGTTGTAAAAGACTCTTTTGTACGTTGAGAAACTTTAGTAATGTCTTTTCTTCTTGATGTTGTAGGTGTACAAAGGTTTTTTTATGGTGTTAGATATAATCATTAAACAAAATTAACAATATATCAAGTGTGTGCTAAATGACATACCATAACATCTAACATAATCAGGTTGATTGGTCATACAACAAAAGCACCTATTAAATTTGTGACAGTTGACATGTCATCACTAATCAAATTTGGAAGTGGTGCATTGCAATCAAAAACAATATCAATCTCATCCTTTTTATGGTTAAGGGGTAATGATTGACAATTTAGGACCTATTTGGATAAACTTTTTCTTAAGCACTTATAGGAGAAAAAAATAAGAAGAAAAAATGAAATAAGCTTTTCCGTAAGCTAAAATTAATTTATCCATAAGTTAAAAATTAGCTTTTGAAGAAGCCAATAAGAGAGAGTTTTTACAAATTAGCTTATCATAAGTTAATTTTAGCTTTTAGAGAAGCTTATTTCTTTTTTTTTTTTATTTTCTTCTCCTATAAGTGTTTATGGAGAAGTTTATTTAAACATGCTCATAATGTATATTAGACTCAACGTGATACACCATCCTTTTAGCAACAACTCGGTGATTTTAGATTAATACTGTTAGAATCAAATTTACATTGATATATCTATCATACACCTCAATACCTATCTCTTATGCTTCAAATCTTTAATTAGAGAAGCCAAATATAGGTTTATATCATTATCTGAATCTTTAGGCCCAAAAATCAACATTAACAACATCATAAACTTCCGCTTCATGCATAGCCATGAAGCTAGGTTATAAATTACCAAAATCACGAGACAAGTGTTGCAAGAGTTACTTTCAAGGCTATGTGGGTTCGTTTAATTGGTAGCTAATGCAAGTCATAAGTTTCTTGGTTCTTGGCTAAAATCAAGGTAAACGTGATCAATTTTACTCCACTATAGGGAATTTGTAGGTGTTGAAGCTTTGTAACACTTGTTTTTTTGCTATCTTTAATTAACTTGATGGACATCATTTATAAGTGAAAATATTATTTAAAATATGAAATTTAATTAATTATTTTTGTGTAAGTTTCAATTGATAATTCAACTAAAACTTAGACTATGTTGTGAAACAAACAGTAAAAGCTTATACTAATTTTTGTAAGCAAACAATCAAATATTTCATGCAAATTATTATTATTGTTTAGTGTCAAATGCATGTTTTATGAGGAGAAATTCTAAAGCAAAGATACTCTTAAAACCACCCTTCATACGTTATAAATTATCATTTTATCCTTCTTTTGTCTTAAGTGGATTAATAAGACAATTAGGCACCCTAATCCTTACTAATTAGGATTTTTCACCAAAATGGCTAAGGGTGTGTTTAGAAACTCGTTACAACTCAGTTGAGTGGAAATTTTCCACTTTTCAATGTAAAAACCTGAGAAGAAGGGGGTATTGGATACACGTTTAGTTAAACTACCTGGAAGTACAAACACACACTAAGTCATTTTTTTCCCAACTTAGTCAATGTTTTTCCTTTACTCCAAATTGGCTAAAATTCAAATGAAGCAACTCTATTGGTTGCACATTCCTAGCGAAACCAACCCATGGCCCTTAAAGGGAGGATTTCAACTTCATTTAGCTTGTTACACTTTGAAATCCATTTCCAACATTAAAACCCTAAAATCCCTAAAAATCACTTATTCTTGCAACTTAACTCCATCATTTTACTCAACTCTCTCTTTTTCTCTTAACCTAGTCGAGTCTCTCTCATAGACAAGAGAGACCATTTTCTTCTCAAACCTTATTTTGAAGCTTCACAAGTCTAGATCTTATGTCCTCCAATGCTAATCTTGCTTCAGGTTCTTATTTATTTTCATCTCTACCACACAAGGTAAGCTATTCTCTTTTTCTTTTTCTTTGTTAGGTTGCACAAATTTATTCTACCAAGTTCTCCATCTTATTTTCTTTTTCTCAATCTTCCTTTCCATAGTTCCATATAAAAGCTTTGATGATGGGTTTGAAATTTTGAGCAATATACTTGAAGGGCTTTGGAAAAAGGATTAATTAATGTAGAGCACAAAGATAACACAAGAAGAGGGGTTGAATTGTGTTATAGCAAATTTTTGCAATTCTTTTGTTAATGATATATTATCTGAAATAAGATCTAAAAGATTTTCAAAAACGTTTTGTAAGACAGACAAAAGCTGAAAGACAAATCAGAAAGCACACAAAATTTATACTGGTTCGTCTCACCCAGAGACTACATCCAGTTCTTGGCAACAACTAAGTTTCACTAACTTTTTCAAATTACAAGTATTCTTTCCACAAGCCTCTTCAAGTTCAACCCAAGTAGTCTTTCACTTGTTTCTCCAAGCAAACACCCAACTATTCTTTAAATCAAAGCCTCTTCAAGCTTCCACCAATCTCATTAAGAAAAAGGTTTATGCGTGAGTTACCTCACTGGGTTTAACGTCTTAACAGACGAATATACAATGAAGTACAACAAGAGTTTTACAATTTGAAAATATAAGAGTTTTTTCTTTTCTTAAAGAAGATATGAATTTTTCAGAATCATCAACGACTATGTCAACCACATCAACTATAGCAACAATCACTTTCAAAAGAGTCTCTTTTTTTATTTATAGGCTTCAAAAAATAATCCGTTGAGTGCTTTGCAGAAGACGACCTTCGTGTGATGAAGAGAGTCGTTGGAGCATTAAATGCAGCATTTAATGCCTTTCACCAACTTGTCATATGATAAGATAAAATAATATGTTTATCTTTTCTCTTATTGTACTCAATTTTGTAACAGTTGTCATGTCCACTTTCTCATTTTGACATACACACATATATTCCTTTTTTTTCGTTGACTATCTTCGAGAATAGGTATGTAAGCTTTATACGTTTTGAGGTAGCTTACGCTCTGATTGATGTACAGATCATGTTAGAACGTTGTCATCGTCTGTAAGATTTGTTAGTTACGAAGTTTATCTAATCAAAAGATAAGACGATATTCATTTTAAAAACATCAGACGATTGCATGCGAACGAATGATCAAATGATTATGTAAGGACATATATAATTTAACTGTTTGTTATTATCAAAATATTTAAGGGTTATAAATTCGTCCTTTGTCTTAACAATTAAGCTTTTGGGTGAAGGAAGCTTTAAGATACAAGTCTAAGAGACTTGTGGGTTGTTTGTGTTGATTTCATGTTGTTGAAATGTTTAGTGAACTCTTCTTGAAGAGTTTGGCCTCCTTAAATGTTGTTCTTGGTGAAAACTTAATGATTTTATGATAAAGTATGGATCTTCGATATTTTTCCCTATTTTGGTCCACAAAAATTACTAACATTTTTCTATGCTCTTGGTTGGAATATTGGTGAGATATATGTGTTTAAATGATGTTCGTTGGTGGATTCATTATTTGGTGTATTTTTTGGTGATTTGGATGCATAAAGCCTTAAAATTTGACATAAGTCTTAATGGACAAAAATGAAAACTTAGACTCAAGATCTTAATTTCGTGCTATTGGAAAAAAAATATTCAAAAAATAAAATGCTATGTTTGAGTGTTAAAAGTGGATTAAGAACCATAATCCAACTTTTAGTAATGTTAGGTTAAGTTTTGATTAAGAAAACTTAATAAAAATGCAAGCTTTGAGGAAGGCAATGGCTAATTTTTTTTTAAAATACAATGATATTAACTTCATCTAAGTTATTAAAGTCATTAATAATGCACTATTCAACTTGGGAAAAAGTTTGGATCATAAGCTAATTACAATTAGTTTTGAAGCTTTAATTGAAAACTAGGTTAATTGATGACAAAATTGTAATTTCATCCAAATTAAATTAAAATCGTAATTAAAATAATTAATTTTAGTTAAAATAATTTATTGAGGGAATATCTAAAGAGAAAATAATTTTTGATTTAAAATAAGTTAATTATAAGTAAACTAGTCACAATAGTTTTGTTGAAAAAATGGTATCAAAGCTCTTTCATGCAAAGAACAATAATTTTGCTACAAAAGATGACAAAAAGGTGAAGGCATCCATGGTTGAAGATCCAATTTTCATGGAGACAAAGAAACTTGTTTTAGATTCAATGTTTATATGATAAATAAGGTCATAGCTGGTCTAGGAACAATAATCCTTGCTACACTCAAATTTGAAAAGTCTAGCGACTAGATACAACTTGTCAAATGAAAAGATATTAAAGACAATGAAGATCTCTTCAAAGGCATCAACAAATTCACTTATCAAGTCATCAATGTTGAAGATGTGAAAAAGCTTCAAGACAAAAGGATTATGATGCACACATAGAACAACTTCAATGAAATCAAAGGTCTATCTAAAGCCACAGTTATAAGATCTGTGAGATTGTTGAGAAACTACAGGAGCTCATTATTGAGCTCTTCACAAGAAGGTTGATCTAGTGGATTTAGAACTGGTAGATCTAGTATCGAAAATGAAATGTTATGTGTTTTCATAAATGGTTTCTTCTACCTTCAATCATCATTAAGTCGACTTTGGCATCATCTTTATGGACCACATCAGCCCCTCCTTCGTCAACTTCTTCTGCAACTCTTGATCAAACACTTCTAAGTTTGCTGTCGAAAGATGTGTTAGGTCCTTTGGTCTTTTAAGCATCTGCATTGCCATCTTCGATTTTGAGAAAAATTGTCATTCACCGTTGATTTATAAGCTTCTCTAAGCCATTCTCACTTTTTTTTTATTATTTTTGTGATCTACAGCGACATCGTGTACCTTCAGAATTCACTTTCTCGGTCTCTTCCCCACCTAGGGTACCATTAAGGACTCAGAATTTGGTACACATGGTTCTAGGCTTGCTATTGGAATGTTGGACCTCAATGGAATTTGCGTTAGATGTTGGATCATTTTTTTCCTTCTTTGGGCTTACATTAGTCTTTTTTAATATTGTTATTTTCCTTATTTTTTTTACTATTTGTAAGTCAAGGTGATTGTGATAATACCACTTATCACCTTAAAATGGGATGTTATGAGTAGTTATTATTAGTTAATTTATAAAAAATATTAGTTAGTTGTCATCTCTAATGCTTGGATACGTGAATTTTGGGCTCGTATTTGTATCGGATATGTATCCAATATGGATACGTTTTGATACAGCATGGATACGTGTCTAAACAATATCCTTAACCATGCTATTTTAAGAAAAAGAAACAAGGAACCTGATACAAAAGGGATACGTCTTGATTTGTAACTTTTGAAAATCAAATACGCTTGGCACCAGCCACAATTGTTAAGAAAATTGTATACAAGCATCAAATTCATAACTTTTGAATCATCATCAATGTTATTGATAGTGCATTTGATGGATGGTGCATCATTAATGTTATTGACAGTGCGGTTCTTGCATGTCCAATGCCTCTCTACTCTTACGTCTATATTTTACCTTTTAAATTTTGCCTCTTAACTTCACATTTTTCTTCTTGTGCACCTTCATTATCAGATTACCAACTATATTGCAATTTCATTTTACATGTTAATATTTTAATATTCATTTTTTGTCATTTTCCAGCTTTACAATGGAAACATTTTCATTCCAATATTATAATCTGTTATTTTAATATTCATTTCAATATATAATATATTATTTTAATATGTATCATTTTTTTATTCTGATATAATTTGTATTTTCTGTTATATATTTTTATGATATAATAGTAATAAAAATGTACAAGTACTTAAAAAAATATATAAATGATATTGATTAGTGATTATAATTAATTAATTATTAATTATATACTTATAGTTTACAAAAATTAGTTTCATAAAAATCACATCAATAGTTTTATATTTTTATTTTTATTAATTTTTTTAATAAAAGTTAATTATTGTTATAACATAATTATTATTTTTTTGTTTATTTGCATAAGTATAAAATTATATGTTCACAATGTCAACATAAAAAATTATAAAATTGGACTTTTGGATGACAGTGATTTGTAATTTTTATTTAATATTTATTAATGTTTAAGAAATATATTCTTAATTTGAAATTTTAAATACATATCTCAAACGCATTGTATCTTATATTTTTAAGAATTGACGTATCGCTATATTAAATACGTATCGTATTCAATACTTGTATCATATCTGTGCATCATAGTTTGTCATTAGTTTGTTTGAAATATTTGTTAACCCCCATAAACTCTATAAATAAAGCATGTACACACTCTTATTGTATTTTTTTTTCATTCAATCAATCTATATCTTCTATATATATAGTAAAGGAGACTTGAACAAAAGTTGGCCATTGATCGAAATTTCAACTTTACAAAAGTCGTTGATTGGATGTAATTAAATTTAATGGACCTAATTGTACTTAATGAAGAATCAAATTGTTCACATTAATGCTATTTATTATACAATTTTAAAAATTAAATATTAATTTTGATATTAAGTACGTAGCAACATGTTATTTATTATACAATTTTAATAATTAAATATTAATTTTGATATTAAGTAGGAACATTACATATTATATTTCTACTTATACTCAATATATTTTTAAATTAGTTACTTTAAAATATATTTCACGAACAATAGTAATTAAAGGGAATGATTTTATAAATATATAGTTAAATTTAAAATAATTCATAATATGTTAATTAATTAATAATCATATAAGGATAGAAATTAATAATAAATTATTATGTATATATCATTATACTTTATTTTTTAATTTAGTTATTAAAATATATTTCATGAACAATAATAATTAAAAGTAATGATTTTATAAATATGTAGTTAAATTTAAAATGATTATATATCTATGAAAAATAGACTAGAACTAATGTGAGCCGTTAATGGTTACTTGAATTTTACAATAGTTGTTGATCAAATCTAATCAAATTTAAATAACCTATATATATTTAGCCAATTTAATTGTATTAACTAATACATAGTCGTTGACCTAATTAAATTTAACTAATTTAATTATATTAAATTAGTATTTAATGACATTAAAACAAAGAATGAAACTATTTTTAAATTCAATATTATTTATAACTATTAATTAAAATTAATATTATATTACCGTTACTTTTGGCCATTAGATTGATAGATTGCATTTTCTATATAAGTTCGACCAAAATGCTGCGAAAATAAGCATTTTGGTTCCTCTTATTTTGATTTTAGTGATTTTTTATTTCTTTTTTAAGTCAATAGTTTACTTATCGCCATCTCTTATTTAAGCTTGACTGGTAAGCATTTTGGTTATACCATTGCACAACTTTATTCTATTGATCAACCCTTTTTTCTAACAATTTAAAGTGATTTTATTAGGATTGACTCATTAGTCTTTAACTCAATATATATTTTTTATGCTATTTTTTTTATATTGTTTGTTTCAGAGTAATTATATGTACATGCTATTATAGGAGAAATATTGCATATAAGTTTAAGACAATTTTGTAAGAAGGAGAAGTATACATAATTAACAATTTTGTGATAAACAATAACGACAAGTTCAGGTAAAATGTATATAGCAAATTCTAATATACTTTGAGACCATGAATATGAAATGTAACCTTTATTTTTTGTTACAATTTTGTTTTAGGTTGTAACCAGATGAAGAAAAATCTTGTGATAAGGAGCAAAACAAGTTTTTGATTGTTAGTTATAAACATGTTTATGTTTGTGCAACCAAATACATTGTTCAGTTAGTAAATTTTTTTACATAATCAAACTCAACTCAATTTGTGTAAATTTTATTTCACTTTACATACTATTTCATGCACCATTAACACTAATCATAAGTTTAATTTGAATAAAATTGAAAAAATATTAAATCAATTTTATATGTCAATTAAAAAAATATAAAGAAAAATATTTTAGCAATAACATCGATTATAATTAGTATATGACCTACCAATTTTGACTTTTGCAATATTCTAATTTGGTATAAATTTTGAATTTTTTTTGTAAAATTTTTCAATAAATATGAATTTGAATTTTGCGATATGAGACTTTTTCAAAATTGTATTAAATTGAATTATTAATTGTATTAAATATGAAGTTAAATTTCGATGTTATTGTATACAACTTTTTCAAAATTGTATTAAATTGAATTATTAATTGTATTAAATATGAAGTTGAATTTCGATGTTATTGTATACAACTTTTACAAAATTGTATTAAATTGAATTATTAACTAAATTAAATATGAAGTTGAATTTTGATGCTATTCTATGTTGCCTTTATAAAATTGTATTAAATTGAATTATTAATTGTATTAAATATGAAGTTGAATTTCAATGTTAATCTATATGAGACTTCATAAAAGTTATTTCAAAATCCAGTTGTTGAATAAAAATATTAAAACGTATAAATTAATAAAAAATATTTATAAATAAATTAAAAAGATAAAAAAATCTGAAAAAATATTACATAAATATGAATCAATATTTATCAATAAAAAAATTCATAAGAACTATTACAAAACAAATAACAATCAACTAATTAATTAAAATTCGTAAATAATGAAATATATCTTTAGTTATTATTATACATAAAACATATATTAAAGTAATGAAATTAAAACAGTAAAATAAACTTAAGGAAAAAATTAATGTAGTTTTAATATTATTAATGTAGTATTTTTGTGTATATATATATGGGTTAGGATCCGTTGACACCGGGTATCAAAGTTAGTCAAATTACACCTTCAATAACTTTTTGTAGAATGCAAATTTAATCAATCTAACTGTTGAATTTGATGTTCTTATTAATTAGATTAAGTATATGAATTTTCATACAATTCCAAAATTATTTAGTAGTTTGTTACATCACTTTATTTTAACATATAATATAAAATTAAAATATATGTAAATATTCAATGTTAGATGACATATCTAGAAACGTCCAAATTATGTGAAATTTGATATACATGATCATGAAGATAATATCACATAATTCAACGGTTGGATTATTCAAATTTATATTCTACAAAAAGTTATTGAAGGTGTAATTTGACTAACTTTGACACCTAGTGTCAACGGATCCTGACCCTGTATATATATATATATATATTTATTTATTTATTTATTTTATATTATTAATTATTGTATGTATTTATTAAGTATAATATATAATTAATTCTATTTTTTTAATAAAAATTATATTTCTATTATGAGAATAAAAATATTCTATTATTGTATGTATCACTATCAAATTATATATTATTTTATATGTATTTTTTCATATTATTTGTTATTTTTCTAATAAATATAGTTAAAAAATTTTAATTATAAAAACATAAAAAATATATGTTAATATAATATTCACAATAATAAAAATGAACACTCAATTTTATATATTCTTGAGATGTACTTTTAATAAGGAATTAAATTGATTATGTTAATGATAAGTATTACACAACTTTGATGATTGAAAGTTAATAATAATAATAATGATAATAATAATAATAATAATTATTATTATTATTATTATTATTATTGTTGTTGTTGTTGTTGTTGTTGTTATTACTGTTGTTGTTGTTGTTGTTATAAATAGAGTCCTTTCAAATTTATAAGGGTCAATAATATTATATTTTATAATTATTCTTATAAATCCAGACCTTAATAATAATAATAGTTGTAGTAGTAATGCATTAAATTGATCAATTAAATTGTACATAGCTTACAACACTAATTAAATTTAATATACAAATAATATACAAATAAGGCAACAACAACTACAATAATAATAATAGTAGTAGTAGTAGTAATAGTAGTAGTAGTAGAGTTCTTTCATAACAATCAATTATAAGACATTATGATTTTTAATTCTTATAAATTCACACCTTAAAAAATAATAAATACTCATTACATATCGTAAATAGAAAATAGTTGTAGAGTATAATAGTGAAGTTATTATTATTAATAACGTTGTCTTTTTAATTTCTAGAATAAGAAATAAAAAAAAGTAACATATGAAAAATAACATGTAATAATATTAAAAAAATTAGTAACACATAAATAATAATTCCTATAGATAAATAATCCTTATAATAATTAAATTATCAAATATAAACTTTGAAACATATAATAATCTTTATAGATAATAACTTTAAACAATAGCAAGTATAATGAAATTAAAATCCAAGAACGAATAATAATAATAATAATAATGAAAGAAAAATCTCTTTACACTGATCAGGAGTGTTCAATTTATGTCGCGATGTAGTTAACCAACTCAACTTCAACAACATCACATAATTATAATTAATATCTTCAAAAGGATTAAAAATATAATTTTAAAATAATTAACAACCATATTTATTTAATAAAAATCACACTATTTCAACAAATTCAAAAGAAAATTTAATTTTTACAACATTTAAAAATTATTAATTATAAACACATAAAAATCAAGTACATGTTAACATAATATTTACAATAACAAAAATAGACACTCAAATTTAAATAATTATACATTATACATTCGTATTTATTATATTTATATTCTTTTTGAATTTATACATTTCATATAAGTATTATATCACTATTATTACTTGGAAAAAGAACAAGTCATAATAAATTTCAATAGGCTTAATATTTTTAAAAACAATATTTGCTTAATTAAAAATATATTTAATCATCTTTCTTAATTTTAATGTAATTATATTTAATATAATACATATTATTTTAAAAAATAATATTTTTATTTATGTACATATATTTTAAAAAAAATACTAAATACAAATATAAAAAATATATAATTTAAACAAACTCGTGCAAGGCACGGATTTAAAATCCAGTATCAATAGTATTCTTTTATGAAAGTCAACTTCTCTATTGTGAATTGTACAATGTTTAACTTCATCAAATTGGGAATCACATATATCTCTTCTCAAATTTTTGATAATTTTTCATAATTATTTAATTACTTTTAAAATATCTCACTTTAGAAACCAATTTTTAAGCTTAAATATAAGTTGCGCGGCCTAATACTTTATACAATTGCTTGTTAAAAATATTCATGTAATTAAATAACTTTTTGTGTAGCAACAAATAATTATGTCATTGACTAGCCACACACAAAATCATACATTTTTTTAATGTCAAATCTTATAAATCATACATTTTAATACTTTTTTAAAAGTTTTTAATGATATATATTACCTAAATATTTATATACATTACACTCCTATTGATAGTAACTAATTGCTTCTAGATGATTAAACTATTTTTTACAATGTTTTAAGAGCTCTCAAGCCTTTATGATCCCCTAAAAGCACAGTTCAGATACCATTGTAATAACTATTACAACAATGTCTTATAGAACTTTAAACTACTAACTAAAAGCCCAAAAACATTCTCATAGAATACAAAATTAGTATAATAACTCGTATCTTATACGTGTATTGAGTTTATAATTTATAATTTTTTTATATTATTAAATTTTTAATAATTTTGTCATTATTTTTAAAATTTATAAAAATATATGTTAGTAGATATGTATATAAATATTTAAAAATATTTTAAAAAATAATATTACATATTAATATATATTCAAGTAATTTTATATTCACATATATCTTTTATCATTTTAATTCATAGTTGTGTTATTCAATACAAATAGGTTGTGCATGAATAGCACCAAATGTATACATGTTAGAATGTTACTTTTTTAAAATAGATATTAAATGAAAAAATTTAGAAATATATAAAATGGGTATTGTACAAAAGAACACAGTCACACATTTATGATGAAAAAATTCGTATTATTAAGCATTTGTATTTAATTTATATAAATATGTTAAGAAAAAATTTGTATAGGAAAATATTATTGAATTTGTGGTCCAAAAAATAACTCATACTACAATTAATAGATTATGTTTGCATATTTGTGTTGTAATTGTCCGTTTCTTTTGTTCCTTAATATCACTCATCTCTTCCATTATGTTTGCTTCGCATCAATATTGCTTGTGCAATATGTTGATGAAGTTTTAGAAGCCTCACAGTAAGAATGTCCCACTTCTTTTATATTAGATGTTGATTCTTAATTGCACATGCGATTCATTTTTTATTTTTTTTTGAAATAGAAACTTTTGAACCTTTAATTATCAAATAATTATTTCAATTGCACAATTAAAACATTTTACTATGATACTAATACTTAATTATCAACAAATATAAAATGGGCTATAGTTTTGGTCATGGTTTTATAGTATTTGAAACAATTATTTGTGTGTTTATTTTATAATATCAAGTATAAGGTATCATTTAAATTACTTTTGATCTTAATTACATTTTAAGTAAGGAAGTTTTTTAAAATTTGAATTTATATCATATATTGATTCCTAATTGCACATGTAATTCAGTTTTTTTTTTTTTAAGTATAAAGTTTTGTACTTTTCATTATAATATATTAATTTTTTCAATTGCCTAATTAGAATGTTTTACTATGACAATGGCCATTTGTTTTGTTATTATTGGTCCTATATTAAAGCCTTTACATTGAATTAAATGATACTACTACCTAATTCTAAATAAATATATAATGGACAATAGTTCTGGCCATAATTTTGGAGTATATTCAAATATTCATTTGCGTGTTTATTTTCTTGTGTTAAGTATAAGGTGTTATTTATATTACTTTTAACCCACTAGGGTTGGACTAGGGGTGAAAGGTTTGGGTAGATAGCATGAGATCTTAAGTTTGAACTTCATTGTCGTCATTGTACGCACACAAAAAAAATATATTAATTTTAATCTTAATTACATTCCAAGAGAGGAAGCTTTTTAAAATTTGATTTTAAATCAAATATTGATTCCTACTTACACATGTGATTCAATTCTTTCTATTTTTAAAGAAGTTTTGGATATCTAATTATTAGAAATTAATCTTAATTGCCCATTTATAACAAGGCAATATGTGTATGTTTATTTATAAAGAAACTCTATATATTTAAGTTAAATTCTTATTTATTGTCCATCAAATAAGTTTATTTTAGGCAAATTTTAAATTACATATTTATATATTTTAATTATTATTACCAATTATGTTTTGTCTCTTTCAATAATGATAAAATTATTCCTACACTCCAAGTATTTTAAATAATTAATGTTGATAAAGAAATTATATGTTTTAGATTACATTTTTATATTTCAAATTCTTATTTATTCTCTTTTAAATATGTTTATCTCTTGGGATTAAAATTGTGATATTAAATCATAAACATTAAAATTGTGGTATTAATACATTTACAAATTCTAAGGGATATTAAACTCATGATAGATTTATTATGAGGATATTAAAACCATAAGTTTGAATAACACGTTTAGATACAAATCATAATATTAAAATTGCGTTTTGGCATATTGATTGAATCTTTCTATCTTTTTTTGTTATCATAATATTAAATCGTATTTCCTACCATAAAATTTATCATCTCACTCTTTCAATCTAATTAGTGCTTGTTCTTTGACTAACATAGGCAATGAGTGAAACTGTGCTTCAAAATTTGAATATGAATAATTGAAAATTTTAAATAAAGTAAAATTTGAAACTTGAAACTAATTATGTTTAATACATGAATTTTATAGATGAATGCATTGTATATAAAATGGAACACACAATACTTGGACTGCAATCAATGAACCTATATTATGTCAACATGAGAAGCTTTGAATTATAATTCATGTTTGATACTCCCCGGTTTTGAGAGAGAAAGGTTCACCTTATTAATGGTTGATGGATGTGTTGAGGGAGCTTGGATGAAGAAGAAATGTACTTCAATGGTGGTTGAAGTGAAGCTTAGCCATGGCTTCCTTCATGAACCCATGGAGATGGAGAAAGTTTTTTGAGATAATTTGGAGTTAGAGAGAGATAGAGAGAGTTACGTGAAAAATGAGGAGAGAGAAAGAGGGTTTATAATTTATATTAGGTACTAGCTTAGTGGAAAGTTAAAGGAAGTATATGTTTTAGCAATTAATCAAGTATACAAGGTAATGTTTAAATACAGTGGTCTATTGATCATTGAAGTGAAATATACTTCAATCGGATATTAATTAATATTACAATTCCACTAGAAAAAGAATTGCACAAAAGATAAAGTTTTGGCTCGATATTTTATGTATAATCAGATCAGTAAAAGGTGGAGATTAACGATTAGGATTTGGCTTATCAAAAAAGTTAGAATTAATTGTAGTAGTTGATCAATTAATATTAGGTGATCTATGTTACCCTTGTAGAGGCATTCTTTCTTTTATCAATGACCACTCAGGTACAATTATCTTTCCCAATTAATTAGTAGTGTTATAACCACTAATTTAAACTACTGAAAATATATTTAAATTAAGGTATTTATTCATGACTTAAGGAAATTAGTTCAATTTATCACAAATAATAATAATAATAATAATAATGACATTAATTAATGAAATCACACACACACACACAAACATAATACAATCTACTATTCGCAAAGCTAATTTATATATCACAAATATAAGTAGAGTGCTCTAAACCAAGACTACTACATGAAAGGCAAAGAAGGAAAAATGGCATGAGGAGGTCTTCTTTAAATGTGACTTGCCAACTCAATTGACGTTGGACTTAAGGTTGACCCAAAAGTTAAGTAATCGATCAAGAGTTTAAGATTGGCCTACAATGTACTTGAGGTTGATCTAAGAGCTCAAAATAGTTCAAAAGTGCATAATTAAAGTAATTAATTTAATTATTATGTATAATTAAGGTAATGAAAATAAATTCCAATCTATATAATGAAAGTAATTTGATTATATATATTGATTTTAGAATTGATACAACTCCAACTAATGATGTTCATGATTTGAACATCCAATATTTTTTTAAAAAATATTATTATTATTATAAATAATATACTCAATGAATTTTGGACAATTTTTCCTTCATTACATCATATCTTCCAATTTTGATTCAATTGTAGACATCAAAGTTCAAAATGATAGCAAGGTCATCAAGATTATTTGTCTGTGGAGACTTCCAAACGTCAGACAACTAGATCAGAATGTGATCAAAATAAAAAACTTCTTATGTCATTAGAGAATTAGATAGGGTGTTCAAAACCGAACCAAACCATTGTAAATCGCTAAACTAATCAAAAAAAATTGAAAATCGATTAAACCAAAAACCAAAAAAATCGTATACTTTTTCACTGTTTGATTTGGTTTTTATTTTTTGTTGTGAAAACCAAACTGAGCTCCACATTATACTTATATCAGTTTAACTTAATGGATGTTTAGCATTATGTAGTATTATTTTAAACTTTTAATAGTTACATTATATAATCTATAATGTACTTCTTTTTATAAGAGATTTGTAATATATGAATTTTCTTGCTCTATTAGTATAAGTATTAAACTAATTTATAACGTACTCTTTGCTTTGTAATTGAGATGTCCAATTTATTTTTATGTTATAGAAAAGATGTACTAGTATTGTTAAAGAATAATTTTAAATAGAAGTGATAAAAGGTATTGTTTTCCAACTAAAATATTTTAAACAACATAAAAAAAAGATTTATTTATTTAAAAATAATATAGCATAATAATTATGTAATAAATTTAGTTATTAAATTCTTCATTTGTGTTAATAAATTAAAAAAATTAAAAATTGCCTAACTAAACTGCAAAATATTAGTTTGGTTTGGTTCAGATTTGATGTTACATTCAAATTGAATCAAAACAAACCACAAGTTAATTTTTTGTTTGGTTTGAATGACTTTTCTTCCAAAATTCAAACAAAATTGCACGACAAACACTCGTGATCTTCAATTAGTATTTTTTTTTGTTTTATTATTTTATTTTGTCTTCTAACAAAGAAAGTTTCACTAATATGTAAAGAAGGAGAAAATTTGGTATGCACTTTGAGGGAAGATTATGCAACTCAATTCTTATAATACATTGTTAAAAATCTAGAGGGACTAATAGTATTGGTTTTATAAATGGCTAAGATGATAAACTTATTTATAGGTGGTTATTTTTATGCTATATACTTTGTATTCATGTGTTTTTTTAATCGATGCATGTGTCATTTTATCACATATGATTATCATAATGTTTTGAAATTTTAGGCAAGATATGCCACACACACACATAAAGGCTTGTATTGATAAAGGCTTAAAAACTTAGTCATAATGCTGGGTAGAAGGATGACTTGGTAGTTGGAGTGACCACTTAGGAAAGAAGCATTAATGTACATAGGGAACCCATAATGGAGGTATCTGTCCCTTGGTCCTAGTATTAACTTTATCTACACCGAGGAAGGCAAGTGGAACACAATTTTGAATAGACCACGCATAGTCAATCTTCAGGTTGATATTTGGGGGTTTTCTTAAATTGGAACATTTTGGCACCCATTGTACGACCTCAGTAAAAATTTTTTCAACGCTTTATTATTCATTTGATAGAGAACTAAAGACATGGTAACAACTCCAAATGGAGTAACTAGCTTAGAAAACCAAGGCGAAGACAACGCACTCCTTCAATAGCTGATGATAGTAGTTGCAAAGTTAAGGCAACAAAATGAGGAGATTCAATGCAAAGTAGGGAGATAGAGCCAATAAGTCGGGATGTAGAAGAACAGAACCAAGCCTTGCTAAATCAAATCATAGCCCTAAAGTAGAGTGTTGAAGGTGCTAATGTATCTAGGAAGACCCCAAGATGTTTTCAACCATTCTAGGAGGAGATTTAGGCTAAGGAAATACCTGTAAAAACTTCATGTGTCGACCATTGAGTTGTACAATGACTTGAAGGACCCCAACATCCTATAGCATTTCAAACCCAAGTGTTGATTAGTGGTGGAAATGATGTTGTGTGTTGTAAAATGTTTGCAGGAACCCTAAAGGATGCAACATTGATGTGATTTACTAGCCTCTCATTCCAATCTATAACTAGCTTCAACTGTAACATCATAGTTTTCCTAATCTATGATTAAGTAATTGAAAATAATTAAAAGACGAAATTAAATTTATTCTTGTGAAAAATTTAACTAACTAAAATATGTGGTTTTTTTACTTGAGTTTCTGTAAACAATTCTACTGAAACTATGACTATATTACAAGCTAACAGTGTGAGATTTCACTATAAAAGTGAGCAAATAGTTGAGTAGCCTGAGGAATTAATTATGATTAACTAATATTAATTATAATGAAGTTTTATAAGAAATTTTGAGATTTTCTAATGTGGCTAATTAAAATAAATTTTATTTTAATTCAAATTTTGGCACAAATTTCAAGGACCTTTTTAGGAGTGAGAAAAATTCGCCAAACCTTATGGAAATATTTCAAAGACATCTTGAGACATTTAAATGGGTCATATACTCATTTAAATCAAGCATTGACACTAAAATTTTATTTGACCAAGTTTGTTGAATTCATTATTTTCTTAAGAAATTCCTAAGCTTTATTTTGTGTCGCAACTTAGCATCAATTTAAATCTAAAAACTTCCTAAATACCCAAAGCTCATGGATATCCCCTACTACACAAACAAACCAAGAAGAATTAATTTCAAATTACCTAGTTGGAACAAAACCAATTAACCAACTAAGTGTCATTTTCCTGTTTACTTTTTATGAGCTCAACCTCTTACACCATATACTCCTCGTCTACCTTTTTTTGTACCAAAATCACTTACCTTGCCATGGTATAAGGGCTAGCCGAAAATCATATCTACCTAAGGGGGGATTAATATGAAATTTAAACACTTTATTGAACCAAAAGTTAAAGCAAAAATACCAATTACTAAAATCCCCTAAGAAATACCCTTGGAGACTTGGTTATTTTGTAAATTTGTACCACCAAGGCCCCCATTAGGTTTGGTTTGGCTAAGAACACCCCCTCACTTTTCACCGTCATTTTATTTCTCCTCTTAGAATTGTCTCTAAGTGCTTAGAGTTGGTGCCATTTAAGTTTGGTCAAGTTCAAGTCCATTTCAAACTTTGGGTGAGATTCCTTCAAACTTTTCTCTACGCTTTCTTTCTATTCTTTATTCCTTCGTCTAAGATCTCCTCCTAAATTTTACTTATGTCTAGGTTGGTGGGAAAAATCCCTCTTTGTTAGTGATATTTTTTTTTTATTTCAAGAAGCTAGCGAGTTTTATCTTTTCTTTCCATTTCTCAAGCCCTCTTGCTTCTTGAGTTGTGCTTAAGCTTTGGTAAAGAAAGCATACCTGAATCCTTCCATTTTTCTGTTATATTGTTGGTTTGAAATGTGTTTGTGGTGGTTTTTAGTTGAAATATGATGATTTATTGAAAGTATGCAAAAATATGTTATGTATGCTTGCTACCAGTTGATTTCTCGTATGAACATGTCCCACTCTTTTTTTTATAACTCTATGTGTGGTTAATGGATTTGGAAACCATTTGTTTTATTGAAAAATATATATCTTGGGATTTGAATATAGCACAAGAATCACCCCTAAATTTTAAGAAATGAGTCCTAAAAGCGTGTTTGAAGTTGAGCTTGACGCACTAAATGTGCTACTAACCTGAATAGATTGTTTTGTGAATTTTGGATTGTGTAAAATCATTTGAAAAAATGAAAAATATGGTTAAAAACTAGACTTAATAAGCTTTAAAATAATAGATCATGTGCTTTATAATTCGTTCATTTGATTTCTTAAAAGTTGGTTTGAAACTGGGGTATGTGCATAGTCTCCAATTTGTTTTTTGGTTTGAACATGTTTTGAAAAAATATTTATTACTCTTTACACAATTACCTTTGGAAAACATAGGGCACAATTTTGGAAAATAGACTTCCAGGGCTATCAAAAGAAAATAAAGTTTGTTTTGTCTTTTTGGTAGATTTTTGTTTGAGAAATGGGTTGTTGTTTTAGAAAATAAACATTTAGGCCTATAAAATGGTATAAGCTTGTCTCTAACAAAAATTATTTGTTAAAAGTTGGTTTGAAACTGGAGTATGTGCAAAGCCTCCAATTTGTTTTTTGGTTTGAACGTGTTTTGAAAAAATATTTATTACTCTCTACACAATTACCTTTGGAAAACGTAGGGCACAAATTTGGAAAATAGACTTTCGGGCTATCAAAAGGAAATAAAGTTTTTTTTTTTTGTAGATTTTCGTTTGAGAAATGGGTTGTTGTTTTAGAAAATAAACATTTAGGCCTATAAAATGGTATATAGCTTGCCTCTAACAAAAATTATTTAAGTACCTGAATCTGTGTTTGAATTTGGCTTTAAAATAGGAAAAAATCTCAGACTTGTGCTTCCTTAAGCTTTTTTTCTGTTTGATTTTAGATCAAATTTAGTAATTTCACTTCAAAATATTTTGAAAAATTTGAGAAAAATATCTAAGTGTTTAAAACTAGTTTCTAAGCTTAAATAAAAAATTAAAATTTATTCAGTTATTTTGAACTTTATTGTAATGTTTAGAGTTTAGTGGGTTTTAGGAAAAATGAGGGCAAAATGGACTTTTTACACTTGAGAGAGAAATTTTTCTAAGTTATGAATGATACGTTTTTAAATGGAAATTATGATGAGATTTCATATCTTGGGTATTTTTAGAATTTATTGTGAATCCTTATTTGTCTTAAATATTAATTTAGTTTAAAGGCAATTTGAAAATTTTTATCTCTAAAATGAACTTGAAAAGTTCTAAGGAAATTTTTAGGCATCCAAACTAATGTCATTGGCTTAAAACTAAGTTTTTAGAATTTAATTAAGTCAATTTGAATTAATTACAATGTTTTAAAGTTTAATAGTTACATAGAAGATCAAGGGTATTTTAGTCAATTCCCAAATCTCTTCAACTTAATAATAAAATTCAGCATTAGATGTAAAATTCAAGGGGTGTTAATTTTATTACAATAATTAAAAAGTGAAAGTGGAATTAATTAAATGATTTCATAAAACTTTATGATGTACGTTATTTGTCGTTGGCAAAAAATGTTACACTCCCGTAAAGAATCATTGGCGAAAATCTTAAAGGACTTTCCAAAAGTTGTACCTTAGATATTAAGGTGATGATTTTTGCTTAGTACCACGTGGAAGGCAATGGCGTGATGAAAGGCATAGAGGTGCTATATTTAGTCTACAAAATGAGGTGTAAGTGGTGATACTTGTTGAACTCAGTGATTGAATTATGTATAGTGGAAGATGTATGCATTCCATGCACGAGTCTAAAGTTGTTACTGTGATTAAGTAGGAATGTAAGTAGTGGGTTGGTGAGAAGCCTTTAACCTAGTGCCAAAAAGGTTAGTGGCATAGCTGATGATGGACCTTGGGGATAGGTATACAGAAAAATTTCACATTGAAGTTGAGGTCATTGTAAACCTTGTGATGTGGTAAGTCATTACCCATGTATATCTGTCCCAAACGATGCCACTACATCATTTTTGCAAATTAGTTAAAGGTATCCCCCAATGGTTTATGACACATGCTACTTTTCGAATCTGAGAGGTCCACTATTTCTAGTGACCATGTTAAGAGATAACGTCTACATTAGTCACTCAAATTGGTGAAAATCTCCATGAAGTCCAGTTTGCATACACTACATGAATGTTATCATGTTGTATTTTTATGTGTGCTTATTTGTTGTGATGATTTGACATGGATTATTGTTAATGATTTATAATCATATTCATGATTGATTGTAAATTGGATATTGCTGCCATTTAGAATGGTTGTATGTTTAATTTGTGATTTCTTTTGTTTTCGTAAGCTTATCATTGCATGTGTGTTTGTGTGTATGTGACTATGATAATCGTGACGTTTATGTTCACGGAAGCAGATGGCTTAGGGATGCTTATGTTTTAGATGAATGTTCCTTATACAAAGAGACCCTTTATGACAAGAAGTAACTCTGCTTGAAGAGTCTGAAGACTACGTTTGGTATTAGTTATTTTCTATGAAGAGTTTTATTACAACTAGCATTAGGGAATTATGAGTTGTTATAGAGTTATCATGTAATTTTCTTTGATGTGTATGTGTATACAATGAAATGGCATTTCAAGCAGTATGTTGTGTGTTTGTCATATATTGAATTTTATGGTAAGAATTTGTATATAGATTTGATTTATTGTTACATACTGAATGAAGTTATATATTGTATGTTATTTATTTTCTGACACAAAAAATTTACATGTATTTTCATAAACACATTAACAAAGAGTTTTGCTAAAGAAAATCAAATTAATCCAAGAATTCATTATAAGATGTCATGTAGTGACAACGGATCGTTACATCAACGACTTCTCAAAAAAATTCGTGGCTTGTTTCTTAGTGAACAAGAGTCAATCAACTACACTGGTCGATCTCTTTGACATTTGTCAACAACCCAATGAGACATTGAAGGTGTATTTGGCCCATTTTAATGATGCCACAATTCAAGTCGGCGATCAGGATGAAAAGATGTTTGTAGTGACTTTCATAAAGGGCTTACGTGCAAGAAAACTCAATGGTTCTTTAGTACACTAGAAAGTGACCAACATGGACGAAATCTGATCTTAAGTAGCATGTCACATAGAAGTCGACGAAGTCACAGTGATTAAGTGGGAACAAGAATGGAAGAAAACTTATAACCCAGGTAAACACCTGAGGTTCATGATATAAACTAATCGTGGATGATGGCAAGATGAACCATTGATTAGAAGAAAGAGAGTGACTGAGGACCCTCAAACTTTTACCCCTCCCAAACACTAGCAAGAGTCAGGTCTTCAAAGAAATTTGTCACATGAAGTTACTACATCTTTGTCTAAACAATCAGTCAATAATGGGAATTGAGAGGGAAAAATGGTGCAAATTTCATCGATTTTTTGAGTATGTTATAGAGAGTTGCTTCACATTAATGAGATAGATTGAGGAGCTAATCAAAGATGGCCATTTGGGAAAGTATGTTAGTATAAGGGAGACTTATGATGCTCACCATGGATGATTGACCTTGGGGAGTAAAAGGCATTCTCTTGACTGTCAAGTATAGGTTAGTTTTATATTAGTTAATTTTTGAATTATATTTGAGCTAATCAAATGTTATACTACTTTAAGATTTTAGTATAAGCTTCCTTATTTATGATGAATAAAGTTTGCTTGAAGATTGAACTCAATAATGATGCACACTTAAGTAATCAAGCAGAGACTTGGGTGTGGTCCTCACTCTAAATGGAGGTCAACCAATTAAGACCTAGGCAACCAATTAAGAAAACAAAGACATAAGCGTGGCCTCACTCTACGAGGAGGTCAGCCAATTAAGACCTAAGCAATTAACCGAGTAAACAAAGACCTAGGCATGATGACCAAGAAAACAAATGGAGGTTGACTGATTAAGACCTAGGCAAATGACCAAGAAAACAAAAAACATAGGTGTGGTTTTCACTCAAAGAGGAGGTTTACCAATTAAGACCTAAGCAATTAACTGAGTAAACAAAGACCTATGCGTGATGACCAAGAAAACAAATGGAGGTTGACTGCTTAATGTAACGACCCAACTGTCGCTACTAAACATACACCACATACTCTTTATCAAGTGAATAAAATCAATCATAGCATATATATATATATATATAGATTGTACATAACAATTGAGAGATCCATCTATCTCTCCTAGTACCATACATGCACATCAGTATATCTATCATCATCATATCATATCAACAATGGGACAACACCAGCCCATATCAAAGATATTAAAATATACAAGTGTTGGGGAACCGGAATACAAAACTCACTCCCTATAGCTGGTCAATCTATACAATCCCTTAAAAAAAAAACTATACAAAACAACACTTTCAAAACAAAAGGGGTTACCTCACAAGAAACTCCACCATCATCTCTGAGTAGTCGGGTCTACTAAAGCCTCGCCATCTGCTCCCACACCATAAGACGTGATCATCACAGGCACATCAGCACAAGCAGCAACAATAGGACAACCAACAACAACAAAACACGGCAAAGGTAAGCTTACTAAAACAAGGGCATAATGTATAATTATGGAGATCATCAACAATTCAAAACATCCAGTCACGAGTAATCACCAACAATTCACAACATTTAATTACGAGTATATAGCACCTCACCATACATCTAGAGTCCTCAACGTATACACACAAAAATATTCATACAGAAGGGTTCTCAACTCAGGACTCCATATTTCATCACAATCACCACAAGTATGTCAATGCATGATGACACGACTCTCGAAAGATTTACAACATATCGAGCGATCAACCAGGTCTCACCCCTACTGTGGCCTATCTAAGCACCATTCAGGGATTGCCAAACTCTAATCTACGGATAAGCATAGTGGTTTGTTAGGATGAGTGTATGTGGGTGGTGGCTTACCGCGACACAAGGCCTGCATCGCCTTGGCCTCTTGTGGAGTCGCCCATCCATTCATCCCCAAAGGCCCATCGTCAACTGCCCCACGTCTTATCCAGCACTAGGTTGGAGGCTTATCTGAGTACCAACTCTAGTTACCATCCAACTTACGTGCCTACCTGTACCACGACATGAGGTCCATCGTCAACTACCTCAGCCGCCAACTATGCATGAATGCATGTACTACACACCATCAACTACTCAACCACAACCAATAAACATACGACATATATATGTATATCAATACAACTAGTGGCAAAGAGGTCCATCGTTAGCTACCTCACATTACCACTCAACATCCATCAACACCATATTGGCCCTAAACCGACTTCAATCATAATCAACAGGTAAGGTCTTATTTAAGCAGCCTACCTCAAGAGGAACAATATCATACATTATAAGCAAAGGTCCTATCTAAGCAACCTTCCACTCAACTACCACTTTCCAACAATTTATCACACAACTCCACAATGATAATAAAGAAAACCAAGAATCCAGTTTAGAATTATAACAACATGTGGAGGTCCTATCTAAGCAACCTTCCACTTCAACAACATATCCAACAATCTAAAAGTGGTTGAAACAATCAACCTCACAAACCATTAACAACCTTACTCATGGCCATTCATTATATGATGACACAAACATCCTCAATAATCAAGCATACAATATGAATTGGCCTTTCTTGTGGAGTTTTAACATTTTTTTCCAAAGTTCTCAATTATTATACCAAACATTAAACCAATAGCATTCAATCTCATCTTTATGTTTCTTAAAATTTCAACTTTAATGGTCCATACATGGCATCACAAAATTGACACCAAGTATCTTAAAAACAGGGGAGAATCAAGGGTTTTGTCGCCCGACGTCAATATCACAGAGAGCATCAGCAAAAATCGGAGAAAATGTCACCCGGCGACAAAATCCGTCACTATAGGCAAAATTTTTGTCGCTAAACTAAAATTCTGTCACTAATTGACAGCATTTTAAACAACATTCTATCAGCTGTCGCCCGACGACATAAACTGACGCCTCAGCGCTAAATCATGATTTTTGTAGTTGCAGGGAAGACGACCCACTGCTGTTCTTGACAAAATATCCCAAGCACCACAAAACAATTCTAGACACTTTAAATACATACTTAACCGATTACATTTTGATTTCTCCCACCAATCATCCACAAATTTTGAAAACCCCTTTTCAAAACCCATTTTGTCAAAAACGCACCCCAACTCAGGTACAACCAGATTTGGAACGAATCCAAGGTAAGATTCACACAAAATCATGCTCATACATCACAAATATACAAGTGTAAGCTTCCCTTACCTCTTGGAGCTTCCGAATTCGAGCTTGGAAAAGGGAAAAACGTGAGGAAACCCAACTCTTGAGCCAAACCTTTAGAGCAACCACCACTCCTCACCAAAAGGATAGAAAGGCTACGAATTTTGCCTTTACGCAATGGGTTTGAGGGAATTTTGAGAGAGTGAGAAAGAGAGACGGGAGAAACGAGAGAAGGAGGGGGATGGGGAAAATGAGAGAAATGAGAAGGGAGGGGGTTTTATATTTTGAAACCCTCCCTAGGCCTTACAAGGCTTCAGGCCCATTAAAGCTCAGGGTCTGTCTATTTACTCTCCAAAACTCATAACGGTTCTCACTTAACTGTTTTCTCTCAACAACCCAAACCAATATCAACAACACTCTCAATTTGGCTCAAGCACATTTGTCTCAATTCCCTGAACTCAAATAGGAATTCCAAGTTTACAACATACAACTAACACCATCCAACAACAATCCACTCATTCATTTGTTTTTAAACACCATAGTCACATATTAATTTTTCACTTTTGGTTATTAAACCATTAAATCATGGATTAAGAAAACACGGTGTTACAATTAAGACCTAGGCAAATGACCAAGAAAACAAAAAACATAGGTGTGGTTTTCACTCAAAGAGGAGGTTTACCAATTAAGACCTAAGTAATCGATTAAGTAGATAAAGACTTAGGTGTAGTTCTCACTCTAAAAAGAGGTTGACCATTTAAGACCTATGCAACCAATTAAGCAAATAAAGACCTAGGTGTGGTCCTCACTCTAATAAGAGGTCAACCATTTAAGATCTAGGCAACTAAACAGACAAAGACATAGGTGTGGTCATCACATTTAAGGAAGAAGACGTTTTCACACCCTTTGGCCCTATTCACCTTTTAGACTTGAGGTCAAAGGGTTGTGAACCATTTTGAGCTCTTAGGTTGACCTTGGGTCCATCGCTGGCCGAGCTCAAACTCTGGACTAAGTACTTAAATTTTAGGTTGACCTTAGTTCCAACCTTAACTTAGTTGGCAAATAACATTTAAGGAAGACCTCCCTAAGCCTTGTCCTATTCATTTTTCAGACTTAAGGCTTAAAAGTTGTGGATCGTCTTAAGCTCTCAAGCCAACCTCAAGTCCATCACAGACTGAGTACGAACTCTAAGTTAGATACTTAACTCTTGGGCTAACCTATGGTCTGTCACGAGTCGAGCTTTGTGTGGGTTGACATCTTTTAGGCTGACCTTAGGTCCATCACAGGCTGACTTTGGACTTTAGGTTGAATATTTAACTCTTAGGCCGACCTTAGGTCCACTGTGGGTCAAGCTCTATATGAGTCAAACTTGTATTAGGTTGACCAATGGGTTGGCCTTGTATCCTCTCAAAATTATAGGTCGACCTATTTGCAACCTTGTACCCTTTGGTAGCATCTTAGTTTTGGGTCGATAAAGGCCCAAGCAATTAGTCACAATGCTTGGTTGAGGGATGACTTAGCGATTGGAACGACCACTTGGAAAAGAAGCACTAGTGTACAGGGTAACCCACGATGGAGGTAACCATCCCTTGATCCTAGTATTATTAACTTCCTTTACATTGAAGAGGGTAAGCACAACACAGTATTGAATGGACCAAACATAATTGATCTTCATGTTGATATTTGAGGGTCTTTTTAGACAAGAACAACTTTAAAATAATCTAATTACTTTAATTTAAAATAATTTTAATTTGAAACAACATATATAGTAGTGTTATAAATTATTTTGAATTAAAATATATACTTCTATTATCAATTTGAATGTTTAAATCACAAAAATCACAAAAATCATAATTATTTTAATTAATACAATTGTAAATTTTTATAAATTAAAAAATAAAAAATGTTACTTACTTTTAAAAAATGAATAAAATATACTCATCCTACTCATTCTTAGGTGAGATGTCTATGACAAACGGCAATGCTTGGCTTCTCATGAAACCATCAATTCATAACATATACAATGATGAAGGCTACCAACAATTTATGTCGCCTAACTCAATATTAAAATTCAAGAAATGCTCCGAAAAGAAAAGGGTATTCATTCATTGTGTTTGGTTATAACTTATAATGTCTGCCATTGTTCATGTTTCATCTGAAGAGAATGAGTGACTGTTGGCCGGTCGCGAAAGTTACATTTCACCTGAGCGTAAACGACGCTTTCGCTTTGTAAATAAGACTAGTGCATCAAGGGCATTTAAATAATTATGCCTCATGCCGTCCGGCCCTGCTACTGCAACTACCAACCAAATAAAGAATTCAGACGTGTACTATTTTGTACAATTTTTATGTCGAAGTGAAAAATAAAAATAACTAATATTTGTGTATTTCATTTGTCAAATTTAATATGTAAATTTTATAAGAGTTTAATGGTTATGTACTGTCAATATAAAAAGTTTTACACTGTCAACCTGATCAAAAATTACCATTCATATAACTTTTAAAATATTTATTATAAAAACTAACAAACTTACAATAAATAGTGATTTGTGATTGGATACCAGTGTAAAACTACTTTACACTGTCAATGCATGGCCTGTTTTCTCATTTTATAATTATAAGTTTTTATCATAAAAAAGTAAAAAATTATTCATACCATTTAATAAATTTGTTTACATAAAAATATTTAATACATATAAATATAATAATTGTCAACATAATAAATTAAAATAATTAAAATTCAATAATAATCTCAATTTTTGTAATTCTATTTAATGATAACAGTAAAGTGAGAGAAATTTAAATAGAGAAATAATAGTTTGTTATTTTCCTAATAGGAAAAAGAATAATGATAAATCATTATTCCTAAGAAATCCAAAAAAATTATACCCACAAAATCGGGATGAGAGAGGTAACATAGTTTTTTTTTTTTTAAGAATAGGCAAGACAGTTAAAATGAGGTAAGAGATAAAATAATTTAATTCAGGTAAGAGATAAAAGAATTTAAATCAATATGTAAGTTATAAGAGCTAAGGTAATTTATCCTCATGTAATTAGAGATGAGATGGACAAATTAGTTTAAATTAAGAAAGAGATGAATGAACGAGAGAAGAAGAGATGAGGATAAGAAGAGATAAAGAAATTTAAATAAGGAGATAAAAGGAAGAAAAATCTTAAGAGAGAAATTTTTAAAAATGAATAATATTTACATAGGGAGAAAATATACTTTACCTTGGCTTGAGTGAAGAAAATTTAAATATAAGAAGTTGGAAAAAAAAAAAAACTCTCACAAGCTAGATAACTATTATAATTTATATATAAAGAGGATAAAGTAGTAGATATTCTAATAATTTTCACTTTAAAAAGAAACACTACTTGAGCATTCACGTTGCAATCTCATTATTTAAAAAACAAACAGAATCATTAAAAAAAAAAAACTCATACCAAAGTGAGAGGATTGAGAGGAAGATTTATTTCACAAGATCAACAAACATGCAAAGGATTGAAAGGAAGATTTTGCAACAAATAGTTTAATTTCTTTTTTGGTATTTAATTTACTTGAATCCAGAGAAAAGTGTAATTGGTCAACCATCTTAAAAGAATAAAAATAAATCTAAAATATAATACATGACCATAAAATTTCAAAGAAAACAAAAAAGAGTTAAATATGTTTTTGGTCCTCCAAAAATTGACCTGCTTTTGTTTTAGTCCTCTGAGAAAATTTTCCTTGCTTAATGTCCCTCAAATATTAAAAATGCCATAATTAAATTCCTGTACTAAACTCTATTTAACTTTTCTGTTAAATGATGGCTACATCAGCATCACAATCACCATTAATTTGCTGATGTGGTCGTTCATGTCAACTGTTATGTCCATGTTAGATTAGTAACATACTTTTTGAATAAAATTATTACATAACTAACCCTAAACCATAGTTTTTTTAACCCTAAAGCAAAAGTAATTACTCAATTTTTTATTAAAAATTATCACTGGGCATTTCAAGCAATAAAATACTTTACTTAAAAGCTGACCATCATTTAACAGAAAAGTTTAACAGAGTTTAGCATAGGAATCTAATTAGGGTATTTTTAATATTTGAAGGACTTTATTCAAGATTTTTTTTTTCTGAGAACTAAAACAAAAACAGGTCAATTTTTGGAGGACTAAAAACATATTTAACCTAACAAAAAATAGAGGACATAGCATTGTATTGATCACTTAAAGCTCTTCTTAGTGTTACCTTAATTTTATAAGTAATAGTTGAAGATAATAAAAAAAATTAAGAAATAAAGAAAACTAAAACCCATACTAAAGTGACAATGGAAGCGAGAAGAAAAATTCTAGGAAGTGGAAAATGTGAGAAAAGTCTTTTAGTACCCTGTTTTTATAGCCAATCATGTTCCTAAAATTACTCTCTGCCATATAAAATTTGAAAAGATCGAGAAAGATAAAAATTGAGGGTTTATTTTGATCTTAGAAAGAGGGTTGATAAATAAGATGAATAAGAATAGATAAATAGGGATAAATGACAAATTACAAAAATAATTTTATAGGCACTGATTTAAAATAAAAAAAATAGAGTAATAGATGAAAAAGATAAGCCAAGAATGTGAAAAAATATCAAAGAATATGATGAGATTTTCTATTAAAAGAGAGAAGAGAGGAGCGGTTAGAAAGAGAAAGAAGAAATAAAAATAAAAGTATTGCATTGTAAAAGAATAAATTACACCAATTCATCACATAAAAGTATTCAAACAATAATAATATGAGAAAAAAGTGGGTAAGAGTGTGCTCTTTAGTAATAAATAAAGTTTCTCATTTAATATATAAGGTAAATATAATAAATGTTCAGATACAAAAATATCTGACGCTAATTTAGATTTATTATAATAAAAAATAACGCAATTGGTACAATCAAACATAAAGTACCAACGATAATTTGCGTGGGCACAAATAAGATTTCCGACTACAATAATTTATTTATTTTTGGTATAACCGACTACAATAATTTGAGATCCAATGTTGGGGTCACAGTGAATTTACATTATTCATCAATCATTGCCAGCTGGGAACTTAGCAAGAATAACTTTTGTGAGTCCGAATTTAATTTATTTTTATGATGGAAGCTAGAGTGAACCTAGAGTGAACCACTGTCTCGTATGGTTTACAGTGGTGAACACAATAATGTCTGTTAGATTTAACATTAAAATATAAAAAGGTTGAGATGAATTACTTGCAACTTTTTCTACCAAATTTTTCATTTAAAATTTTTTTTAGGGTTTAAATAAATTTTACTCATTTGTTCTTATTCCCCCCAATAAATGACTGAACGTTATCCTTGTTAATGGACATGAGTGGATTTTGCTGCTACCGTCATCTACACCAACGTCATTTTGGGAACTGCTATCATTGCCGTTTTGGGAACCATCGACTGTTGTTGTTTAGGAACTGATGCTGTTGGGAAAGTAATCAAAGATTGCACCCAAACCCAAACAATCCCCTTGGCCCCTACTGCTTGAACCCCAACATGTGTCCACCTTCACCAACAATTGCCTCAACCTCTACAAATGCATCCTCACTCTCATTTGCAAAAATGACCTCAATTGTGCTCTACACGCGCTCCTTAATCTACTCCAATGTTGCCCCACATCAACAAGCGGCGATGCCCTTGATGGCTACAAGGAGTCCAGCTACCTAACCAAACCACCGAAAACCTCGAGATCTAAGGTTTAATCCTCTTCCCCCGCGCCCCCTCTCTCTTGTGTTTTGTGTTTGACGCATTTGGTTGACATGTCACCATGTTTGAGTAGAATGCTGAGCACGAAAGTGCGTGGACCTTGGAGTCACACGCAGTTGCAGAGGAAGGCAGGGTTGAGTTTGTAATGAAGTGTGGCGATGGAGGATTTACAAGAGTCGTAGAGCTTGGAAGCCATGGCTGATCATGGCTTCTTCCAATGTGTGTACTTTGTTTTGTTTGTTTGGATTGAGATTGCGTGTGATTGTCCAACGATTGAGATTGTGTGTGCAATCTTGTTCTTTTGGCCGCCATAGTGGTGGAGAGCTGTAGGAGGGCTACCTAGACGAGGAGCACGTTGTCGTTGTCAAACTTTTTAGCGGAGAGGGAACCACGAAGGACATAGATATCAATTGATATTTAAAAAAATAAAAGAAAAATAAAAACTTGAACCACTTGTTATATCTGGTAAAAACAAGTTGGGCAACCGTAAACCACATGAAAGCATGATCCACGCTAGCATCCATCTATTTTTTTGTGAATGCTTTCTTATAGAATTAATAATAAAATAGAAAATTTTATTATTAATTCCGTAAGAAAGCATTGAAAAGAATTTTAGGCATCAAAAAATAAAAATAGAAAAGAATTTTACATTGTTACATTAATTAAAATTATAAAATAAGTGTCACAGTGTAATTGGGTCTTCCATAGTTATTAACTTATTATTGGTCAAGTAGATACAACAAGGAAGTCTCACAATTTTAAATTTCAATTTAATTCATTCATGGTGTTGAAATTTCCATGGTTTAATAGATTGCATGGTTTGGCACGTTGAAAATAGAAATATTTGTTGCAAGTGGATTTTGTTAAAAATATATTTTTTCATTGAGATTTGTAATTCCAATTTGCAATACAAAAATTACAAACTTAATTCATAAAATATTAATTAAAAACGTAATAATACAAAAAGAAAAACCAGAGGACAGTGTTTAGGATTCTACCAGAAACCGACAAAGCAAAACCGTGTTTGGGGACGATGTGAAGCTGGAATGATGGACCAGGTCAAAAAATGGAAAAATAAAATAAAGGCAAATATTAATAAAAATATTAGTTAAAAATTTAAAATATATTCAAAATTATCAATAATACATTCTTATCTTAATTTCTAATATCTTAACATAAGTTTTAATAAAAAATTTATCTATTAATTTTCGATAACAAAATAGTACAAAAGCAGGACTTTGACCATTCCTTTTTTACCGGTCACTTTCATGAGTCATGCTTTTTTTTTTTTCTTTTCCTTTTCAAATCCACAGAGGGACCGCCAAAGCGACCCTTGACTTGGAAAAATGAAAACTCTATTTAAAATAAGAAATAAATTGATATAAAAATATTTAAAATAATAAAAGTTAAATTAATCTATTGGTCCTTATTTTATAAAATTTTTAATTAAGTCTTTATAATTAAAAATACTTTAAAAAAGTTTTTATAGTTTAAAAACCTTGTAATTAAGTCCCTACATGCTAATGGTGTTATAACTCCATTAATTTATATTTAACTTACTTGTATTTTTAGTCTCTCAACTTTTTTCTTATTTACAATTAAGTACGAGTGTATGTGTTATACAAAATAAGAAAGGAATTAATAGAAGTATTGAATGTGAGAATCAAATCCCCAATCTTAAAGTTTACTAATAACACTAAAACTATTGAGCTAATGACTTTATTTAATATATAAATAAACATTATATTATATATAACTTAAATAGGAGATTAAAATTATACATATATTTATTACTATTAAATTAAATAATATTAACATTATATAAACTAATAATATTAAAATTAATATTAATAAATATAAAATAGCATATATTTATAGGAAATTAATATTAATAAATATATAGTAAATATATAGTAATAATATTAAATAAATACTAATAATATTAATAAATATAAATTAATAATACATACTAAGGACCAAAATTATACATATATTTACTACTAGTAAATAAACAATATAATATCATAAAACAAAATAGACAATAACTTATACTTTTTAATACTATATGTCTTAATTATAACTTAATCGTTCTATTTTAAATAAATTTCTTTTTTATAAATAGTGTTTGTTTTAATTTTTTATTTTTTCTTTGTATTTTAGTGATTGAAATAAGATTTTATTATCGATAAAATAATCATATATATATATATATATATATATATATATCTATCTTTCACTAAAAAAAGTATATTTATTCATATATATCCAATTAATCTATATATATATATATATATATATATAATCATCTCTATATATCGAATTTTTTCTAGAAGTTTATTAATATATACTGATTTATATTTATTATTATAATATTAATTTTTATATTAGTTATATGATGTTAATTTATTTAATTTAGAAGTGGTAAATATATGTGCAATTTTAGTTTCCCGTTTAAGTTATATATAATATAATTTTTATTTATATATATCAAATAAAGTCATTAACTTAATGATTTTAATATTGTTCATGAATTTCAAGGTTGGGGGTTCAATTCTCAATTTCAACACGTTTATTATTTTCTTAACACTTTTATTAATTCCTTTTTTCATTTTTGCATTAATTACAAACTTTTTAAAGGATTTTTTTAAGTATTTTTAACTCTTGGGGCTTAATTAAAAACTCTATAAAACTATAAGGATCTTTGGATTAATTTAACCAATAATAAAAAATTAAATACACATGATCATTTATGTTAAAAACTATTTATATAACATTATCTTTATTCATTACATAAAAGATTAGTTGCCTTTTCAATTTCTTTGTTTTTGAGTTATGTTCAATTTTTATTTGTTTAAGGTTTTTTAAAATAATTAAGTCATTTTATTTTAAGCCTTTTCCTTTTCCAATAAAAGTCACTCTAATTTGGTTTTGCGGTGAATTTTCTTTCACCTAAAATTTAAAATTATTGTTTTACTTAAAATCTTTATGAATTAAATTGATTAATTGTTTTAAACCATTTATTTATAAAAAGTTAGCAACCGAAACATTTATTTTAATTTAGAATATCCCCCTATATATAAAATTAGAATAACTATCTTGAACGATAGCAGTTTTAGCTGTTATTATTCTACGGAATGTTTTTTAGTTGTCATTTTTCTACGCAAGCATTTGTAGGAATTTTTTTAACCTCTTATCTCTTTCAATCTATTATTTTCAATATCTTTAACTCTACATTAAATTTCAATAATTTTAAAAAAAATATCAATAATTAAAAATTAACATTGTACTACAATAATTGTTTATTATAAATTTAAAATATGTCTATATGTTCAAAAATATTTATTTATTATGAATTTTAATTATAATATAAATATTCAAAAGTATTTAATTATTATAAATTTAAGTTATATAAAATAAATATTAATTTTGTGAAATGTACAGTTTAAAATACCATTTTTTAAAATAAATTTCCCATTTTAAACCCTAATCTCCTATAATTTCCTTTCAAAATTTACCAAAAATTTACTACACTTTTTATTTCTTAACTTTTAAATTTATTTCATAACTAAAATCAATCATAAATCCTCAAGTATTTAAATAGAAAATAATAATAATTTAAATATTTTATTTAAAATAAAATAGATTAATTAGATTTATTTTTTTTATGAACCACATGTATTTTTCATGAAAAGCAATCTTGTTTGAGTTGGGTATGATAATTATGAGCGACAAGACTCCTTTTCGAGTATTTAACACAACTATATATTTAGGACTCAAACTTGTAATCACAAGTTATATTGAAATAAGCTCACATCAATTGATTCATTTGTTCAATGTTTACTATTAAAATTAAAGAGACTTACTTGATTAAAATAATTTAAGAAACCAAAATCGAAAATAATCTAAACCAAGAAAGGTAAAAAAAAAAAAGAATTTTTATATAACATGTAATCAAAATTCTATCTAGGAAAATGTTAACCAGTGTCTTTAGGACAATGATTAAGAAATTATAAATAATTTTTTTATTAGAAAGTGTAACTCTGTATTCCATTTTAATTTTCAATATAATTTTAACTTACTTTTTATTTATTTATTAATTTCTCTATTAGTGTCGTTAGGACTCTGTTTAGCTGGGTTTATATGTATTCTCACATATAAGCTGTTGTATTCTCACATATACTAATACAATGTCAATAATGCACTAAAATTAAAGTTATAAAAATATTTTAAAAGGAAAAATTTTGGTGTGAAAAGAAAAGCTTAGACACACGACAGATTTATCTTTGATACTATCTGCACATGCATATAAACTTATTTACACATTTACCCTTTACGCATGAATCCAAAAACTTCAATTACGCCGTTCTCAAAAAGAACTCCAGTTATACCGTAGAACACGGTGTCTCGGTGTTTTTACTTTTCTATCTCTCTTTATATTTTTTAAATTGTTTTTCTTTTTATTTCTTTTTTAATTCTCTGTCAACCTCTTTGAATCTTTGTACTATTTATTAAGTTGAAACAAGGAACCTGTCACCCGGGGAAGAAAGACGAAGACGACACAAATAACAGCGAAACTTCACTTTGAAACAAACGACTCACACACTCAAAACAAAACCCTCTCTCTCTTCTCTTTCTTTTCTCTCTTTCTTTCTCGCTCTACATTTTCCGCCATTTTCTCGAGAAAATCTCGCCAGGTAAAACCTACGCTTTCTCGCTCCTCACTTCGCTCCACCGTCACTCGTCGCAGTTCAACATTGCGACACTCCTTGTTTTTCTCTCGCTCCACGCTCTTTTTCGCGTTGATTCTCTGTTTTCGCTTTTTCCTGTTCGAGATTCTGTGTTTACTCCGTTCGATCTGTGTGATGCTATGTTTGCTTGCTTTGCACTCGGATTCTACTCTGTAATATTCGTTCCGGAATTGATTAACAGTTTTTTTTGTTTAATTTTAGTGTTTAGTGCTAATAATTGTTTATAATTTCGTTCAATTCTTTTGTTTAGTGCTAATAATTGTTTGTAATTTCGTTTAATTTTTTTGTTTTGTGCTAGTAGTTGTTTATAATTTCGTTAAATTCTTTTGTTTAGTGCTATTTTTTTTGGTTCTTGTAATTTTGGTTATGATGAATGCCTCTTCTTTTTCGGCGTTTAATTTGGAGAGCACCGACTAGAGGTAGAGGCTGAAACACTAACGCGTTTGGAACTCTCTTGATTTTTCATAATTTTTCTTATTTTTATTTTTTATTTTTGTTGTTTTAATTATTGAAGCGGATTTGACTTTTAATTGATATAAAGCGAAACGGTGGATGGAGCTTGATCTGAGTTTACATTTATAATAATTGATGGAAGGAGCCATCGGGTTTGTGGTTATTTAATTCTAATTGACGCGTCATTTGCGGATTCAATTGAATTTCTATTTTTTCCGTGATTATACTGTTAGGAAACAGTTTAGCGTGTTCCTTGGTGTTCTGATTTTTTCTTGTTTCCTCCTGATTATAATTTATGGTGTTAATTGTAACGCAAATGGACTTGGTTTTTATTAATACCGAATATTGTATTGCTGTGTTGACGTAATGGTTGTTGTTTGCCTAGTGAGGGCATTGACCGATGAACACCTTTTAATTGCTACAATACTTTATTTGAAGTGGAAGCATTTTTCTTCAATAAGATGTTGGTGGGGTACATGAAAAATATTTTCCCTAGGTGATGCTAGCAAAGGAATACCTGAAGCCGTGATAAATCTGAAGTTTGTTTTGGAAGAAAAATGTGACTGTAGTCCATATTACTTCATGGGGGTGTAAAAATTCAACGGTTCTTGAGATGATGTTTGAATCCACTTATTGAGTTATTGTTGATGGATTTGATATAACTGATTTTATATGTACTATATAGTACAAGATTCTCTCTCTAGAAATTTTACGTTTTAGATTTTCTAAAACTATTACAGTACCTGTGTGTGGTGTGTGCCTTCTATTGCAAGTGTTAGTTTCCTAGCAAATAGGTGTTAATTTTCTACAAGTGAGAACAGATCATGTGTTTACCTTGGTTGTATTAATCATTGACAGAACATTGTGCTTGAATTGTTTTATGCACATCAACTACAGTATTTAAAAGCAGAATTTTGTTTTGCTCTGATTATAGGATTGCAGGTCCAGCATGCTAGCTAAATCTCATATGCTTTCCAAGTAATTCTCATGGTGGATATCTCTGCTTTCAACAGAAGCTTCCAATGGTTGATATTTACCATTGATGTCTGATTATCAGTTACATAGCCAGACTATAAGAAAGAAGTGATTCTTGCGCTGCTATTCAGTGAAAGTTTTCCCACAGATGTTTCTTTGAATCTGATAAGAAGAACTTATACTATCTGCAATTCTGCGGCCCTTATTTTCTTCTACCTGTATGAAAGATAATGATCAATTTAGTAGTAGTTTGGCATCCCTATGATCTAGTACCGTGAAGAATCAGGACTATTGCTTTGTTCATAGGATCATCAAAATGAAAAAGTTGTATGGAGGAGTTCTGGTTGCCTCACTGTTTATGTTGTTTATGCTTATGATCCTGCGATACGGGGTCATGAAAAATCCAATTGGTGAAGGTTATCTGACTATTCCTGTCCTCATTAATGGTACTAATCCTCTAGAATGGATAAATCCCACAGTTCCGCCTGCTATTCAAAATCCAGATGATCATCCTCAAGTTATTTCTTCTGATATTTTAGTATCTAGCCTCTTTGCTGGGAGCAACTTTTCCAAAGAAGAGCAACAAGCTCTGCAGACATGGAACCAATTGAACCACTTAATTGATCATGTTCAGGGTTTACCCAATGCAGCAGAAGCTATCAAGGAGGCTGCCAGTGCGTGGAATAGTCTTATTTCCTCAATTGAAGAGCAAAAACAAGGTCATGCAAATGATAGTTCAAGAACTAAAGAGAAGCAGTGTCCCCATTTTCTTAATAAAATGAATTCCACTGAACTTGGTAATAGTAGTTACAAACTGCAAGTGCCTTGTGGCTTGACACAAGGTTCTTCCATCACTGTAATTGGCATTCCAAATGGTCTTCTAGGAAATTTTCGGATTGATTTGACTGGAGAACCACTTCCGGGGGAGCCCGATCCTCCAATTATTTTACACTACAATGTTCGGCTTCATGGAGATAAAATCACTGAAGATCCAGTAGTTGTCCAAAACACCTGGACTATAGCTCATGATTGGGGTGAAGAGGAACGTTGTCCATCCCCTACTCCTGAAAAGGTTGAGAAAGGTGAAAATACCATTCTCTTTTTTTGGTTTAATATCCATAGTAATTTGTGTTCATAATTGAAATGGAAATTCCTCTCACGATTCTGAAATCAGATTTCTTAATATTTGAACCCCTTGACTACTAAAGTGTGTTTGTGCTATAACATAGTTGGCAATATGGAATTCTTGAATCAAAGGTTCTCATGTTTTTTGCATAGTTTTCATATGCTGTTGATGTTGGAAATAGATGCAACAGAATTGTATCCTATCCACAAGAAAATCAATTGTTTGTGAAAAGATGTTTTATATATTCTCCTGTTCTTCTGTTCTATTAAATTGTAGTGTTAAAGCTTTATCTGTGTGGTTTTTCCTGATGCAGAAGTTGTGCAGAATTCCATGACCTGCTTTTGCACAACTACTTGACTTCCTTTGTTTAACGTTGGTGTTTCTTTTTGCCAGTTGATGAATTGGAGCAGTGTAATAAGATTGTAGGGAAGAACATTAGCCAACTTTACTCAGCTGGAATGCATTCCCACACTTCAAGACAATCTTCAACAACTGAAGAACAATCAATAAATAGGAAATACTTTCCTTTTAAGCAAGGTTACCCATTTGTAGCAACTCTTAGAGTGGGATCTGAGGGAATCCAGATGACAGTTGATGGAAAGCACATAACTTCATTTGCTTTCCGTGAAGTACTTTCTTTCTCTTGATTTTGATTTTTTTTTAACATTAAAATATTGAATACTTTGATGTTTTAGTATGTTGACTAACGCAGCTGGTTTACATGTCAGACTTTGGAGCCATGGCTTGTCAGTGAAATAAAGATCTCAGGGGACCTCAAATTAATATCTATTCTTGCCAGTGGTCTGCCCACATCAGAGGATTCAGAGCATATTATTGATCTAGAATCATTGAAGTCAAGTCCTATATCTGCACAGACCCCATTGGATCTCTTCATTGGTGTTTTCTCTACTGCTAACAATTTTAAACGTCGGATGGCTGTTAGAAGAACCTGGATGCAGTACAATGCAGTTCGATCAAATACAACAGCTGTGCGCTTCTTTGTTGGTTTGGTGAGTATTGTTTGTGATTTTCTCACATGATTCTAAATATTAATAGAATTGGGGAAAAATCACTTCACTAAAACATTATATAAAATTATATTGCTCGTCTTTTCATAAATTGGAGGTCTTCAAACATATCTCATTAAGTAGTGAAAGTTGCTTAAATATTTGCTTCTATTGGAACATTTGTTTTCAGTATCTTTGCACTATCTTAGCCTTTTCATTCTGATAAAGGTCAAGAAGGTGAACGTGATATTTTACTTCTTTTAGAAATTCTCTGTTAATATGGTGTTACATGTAGATTTTTGCTGAATTTGGTCTTTTGTTTGAGCTGATGCAGCATAAAAGCCCAATAGTTAATGAAGAGTTGTGGAGAGAAGCACAAACTTATGGGGACGTGCAGCTGATGCCATTTGTTGACTACTACAGTCTCATCACCTGGAAATCTTTAGCTATCTGCATTTTTGGGGTAATGTCTTGCCTCTTCCTTTGATTTGAAGCATCCTTCCTATGCCTCATTGAAATGATCTTTTCAACAGACCCAAGTTTCAGCAAAGTTTGTCATGAAGACAGATGATGATGCTTTTGTCCGGGTAGATGAAGTTCTAGGTTCTTTGCATAGGATCAATGTTGCTCATGGGTTACTATACGGACTCATCAATTCGGATTCCCGACCTCATCGAAATACTGATAGCAAATGGTACATCAGTCCAGAGGTAGAGATATCTTCTCATTTATGAATTAAATATCTCTTGCTCCATGTGTTGTTATTAGTTTCTGATTATAATTTTATTTCAGATAATTTTAAAAATGGGTATTATTAGCTTATGTGATATGCAACTTTGTTAATAAGACTTGCTTGTAGAATAGATATCAGTTGAAAGGTTTGGTCTGTGTGCAAGCCCGTACTCCATTTATAACGAATACAATTTCCCGTGGAAGGATTGAAACTTGATTATTCATCAATGAGCCATGGATATATGCATTTATGTCAGTTATCATATGCTCGTTTGTCAGAAAATGGCAATCTGTATATTAAGTTACACCGTCAGAAACTTAATTGAAAAAACATTAACTTGAAAAGTGGACAGAATTGCTGCTTGCTAGTTGCTATACTTTTAGAAGTCTGGAAATTTTATGTGCGCTTCAAGTTTTATTTTTTAAACCATATTCTGTATTTAAAATTATTGCTTTAATTTACTTTTTTATTTTATTTATTCTGCGTCATGTTTTGGTTGTCATTTCTTGTCTACCTACGTTGAACTAACTTAGTATTATCTTATTGTTTGCTACCTTTAAGGAATGGAGCGAAGGAACTTATCCTCCATGGGCACACGGTCCCGGCTATGTGGTCTCACAAGATATAGCAAGGATGGTGTCCAAGAAATTCAGAGAGAACCATTTGAAGGTATATAATAAAACCTACTCGTTGAAAACTGTTTGTATAGTTGCAATTGCAAGTGTGCTAAATGTGTTTTGTGCAAACGCATTGTTGACATCTTTGAACGCCCAATGATTCAATTTTAACTCTGGCAGATGTTTAAATTAGAAGACGTTGCAATGGGAATCTGGATCGCAGACATGAAGAAGGAAGGTCTAGAAGTTCGGTATGAGAATGAGGGCAGAGTCTATCCTGAGGGATGTAAGGATGGTTATGTGGTTGCCCATTACCAAGGCCCTAGGGAGATGCTGTGTTTGTGGCAGAAACTTCAGGAAGGAAAGGGTGCAAAATGCTGTGGTGATAGGAAATGATTACTAACTGACCAGGTTCCAACTTCTGAAACCAAAAAAAAAAAAAAAAAAAAAAAAAAAAACCCTTTTGAATGGCTGGGGAGCTTGTATAGTTAGCTTAGTCAGAAATTATTAGAAATAGTTAGTAGTAGCATAGCATATTCGTAATCATAAATTCGTTTAAGTAAATCTGATGATTGTTCTATGTAGAGAGAGCGAGAGATTTGTATAGAGCGGCCAATCAGAAATAGGTTATCAGATTTTCTGGCACCTGATCAATTTTTTTATTGAGAACATCATTATAGAAAGAAACATCAATTTTTTTTTTTAATTTGTTTTTATCTTCCTTACTTTAATTTCTCGTGCCACGCGGCACGCACGGCCTAACAATCATTTTAAATTACAAAATTTATTTAATATAATAAGTAGTTTTTCTATTTTTTTTTACGAATGACATTAATTATATATGTAATTTTATTCTAATCACCGAGTATGTGAACAACTAATTTAATTAGTAATCTTGAGTTCAACTTTTGGAAATGCAGCAATGTTAAATATTAAAAGTGAAAGATTTGTTTGTAATTATTTTATCTGATTTGAGCAGAATTAGTTTTTATAAAAAATACATGTGGTTTTGTACCAAAAATAAAATCTAATCACTTATATTTCATGTGCACATAAAATTATTATTAAAACATTTATGTGAATGTGAGAGAAAAAAATGTTAAATAAATGAAAAAAGTAGGATAAATTATGGAAATGAGTAGAAAAAATAGTAAAAAAAATTAATTAAATGAGCAACAAACAAAACACATGTCACAAGAAAAAATTATTTAAATGAATGAGAAAAAAAATTATAAATATTACAAAATGATGAGACAATTAATGAAAATGTTGCATACGATTCAAACTAAGTGGTCAAAATGGAGAAGGATACCAGATGTTGTTTGTGACTACAAAATACTTATCAAGTTTAAAAGGAAGTTTTATTGTGTTGTTATATGATCAAATATATTTTATAGTAATGAACGTTGGACTTTAAAAAATAACAAGGAAAGAAGTAGAAGTAACAAAAATGAAGATGTTAAAGATAGAATAAGGTACAATTATTGCATTTGAGAAGATATTGATGTAGTATCTATTAAGAAAAAAGATGACAAAAATTCAGTTAAGGTAGTTTAGACACATGCAAAAAAAAAAAGTAATTGGAGACACTAATGAAAAAGTAAATCATGTGGTTTTTAGCTAAAATGAGATCAAGAAAGACATTAGAAGAACTTATTAAAAGGAATCTTATGGTGAATAATATCCTTACGAATTTAGTTTTTAACGAAGTCCAATGACATTATGTCATTGTTGTTAAGTGCAATACAAGTATTGAGTCTAGATATGAGGATATAAGTATCCAAGAGGTAAATATAAAGTCTATGAATATTGTTTTAAAATGTAGATATGGGGATGAGCATTGTAATATCCTACTTATTGTCATCCATACACAGGAACATGTCTTGTCTATTTCTTTGTAACTCAATTCACTTATATGTATTTTTAAATAAATCATATATCAAGAATATTCTAAAATAAATGCTATATAAAAATAGACATCGAGAATCTTCAAAAAAAGAACAAAAGAATTTTGCTTAGGGTATGCATCACATAGGTCAAACATAATTGACTCAAGATGGACCTAATTGTTTAGATTCTTTCAAGAGCCGAGGGGCCTATCCAATGCACAATACGCTACTTAAAGTCTACCTCACATGGTGCTTCTTACCCTTGAAAATAGAGAATTTCTATCACTTACTCACACTTTCATGCTAAGGGTTCCAAAATATTTAGTTAAAGGGTGGATTCTTTGTTAAAATTATCTCATGATTGTGCTCGCTTAGACAACATGACTTTGACTCACCGCATTCAAGTGCTATAAATAAAGTACATCCAACATCACTGGATATATTTTCTATCTTAGATTTGATTTAGGTGTTAGAATACTTTTTGCATGTATACTCACCTTTGCTTCCTTACTTGATTAGCATTTTCATTGTTTTTGCAAACTAAAGTAGATGCTCTGGGCCTTTAGACCAAAAAATAACAAAGCATGACATAATTAATAGATAGTTGAGATGATATGGTAACCAAAGTTTGATTTTAAACCGTGTGTGCAATTTCTATGCCTCAAAAGAGGTTAATCTTTAAAAGTTGGTTAAAACTACAAAGTGTGTACACACATAAACACATTTAAACATTTAATAACGCTATCAAGTTTAAAAAAAAAAGATTATAGTGAAAGGTAATCAAGTTTTTTCCCCCACTTAGGTAAGTTCTTCACTTATTTTTTATATTATCCAGGGTCAAAGTAATTTTTAATAAAATTATCTACAGGTCACATACCAGTAGGTTTTCTATAGGTTTTCTACACTTTCAATATGTAAGGGAACTTTATAGTGCTCGAAATTAGGGAATCTCAATTGCACTTTTTTAAACCTTTAGATTATGTTTGAAGACCACAGCTACGGTGGACAAGGAATGCATGTGGTTTATGGTGGACTAGTTTATCATGACCATTAGATTTATTAATATAATATTGAGTGGTCCAGATTTGTTGGTTGAAACCTGTTGAAAGAGTTGAAAAGATTTTATATATTTTTTTAACAGTATAAATGTATTTACTGATTTGTCCATGATGTATTGACTCATTTGTCCCTAAGTTCAAAAAATTTGTCAGTGATATCATTGAGGTGAAATTGTTATCGTGGAGTGAATGTCATTCCCAATTGAGTCGAAGGTCCGTGTTTGGAAATTGAGTCTGTGAATGATGTTTTTGTGAAATTGGAGGCAAATATTGTTTGAATGTCACAATATTGAAGCTTCTGATTTGAAGAATGTTCTAAAGGCGCTGACCGGAAGGCAATTCGGCAGAGTTTAGGTCTAAAGCAAGCCATTGATGGTTCTAATTTTATGCTTGTCTGAACCGGCTAACTCGAAGTGAATCCCGCAGAGTTTGGGTTTACAATGTTTGAAATTTCCATTTCGCTATTTTTGCGAAGACCCATTAAGGGACTTGGGGTTCGTCATGATTCCAAATTTTCGTTTCCATTTCTGCAAGAAGGATTTGATGCTTGTCAATGTTTGTTCGGTAACTGTTTTTTGTTCCATTATGTGTTTATTGTTCGATAACTGTTGTCCCTGCTGAGCCATTGGCACAGGAGCCGCACCTGGCCTCATACCGGGCACAGTTGATACCTAAATCTAGGCTGAGAAAAATTTTCATACCTGGCCTCTCTCCTTTTCTCGCCTCACAAACAAACTTTTTCTCCCCTCTCAACATAAACCAAACTTCAACTCTCAATTTTCTCTTTGGGGTTCCTCCAACCCCAATACCGCTGACCACCGTTCCAACAATCGTAGCAAATGTTGTGTTTTGATTTTTCACCAAGACAGCTTCAACAAATTTGATGCTCTTTTATTTTCTAAAGGGTTATAATGGTCATTCTAATTAAGGTCTAAATGGTCATTATAATAAGGGTGTAATTGGAATAGTACAAATTTAAAAAAAAAACTTGTCTGATGTGTCACATAAAAAAACCGGAACAACCTTCTATTATGGGTCACAAAAAATGGTCCACCATAGACCATTTGTAATACTAGCCCACTGTAACACTCATCATGTTTGAATAGATGGAAAAGAATAAAATGAAGGAAAATGAAATGTAACAGAGAATAATTGTCATTGTTTAGAAGTTTAAAATATAACGCAATAAAAATATAATTGAATAAAATTTATTCAATTCAATATTTTATTTTTTAATTTAAAAACATGAAATTGAACTAATTTATTATTTATTTTTTTATCATTTTATTTACCTTACAAATACAAAAAATGCAATTGTTTCTCTTTTTTATTATAAAATTTCTAAACAACGACAATTTTATTTCATTTCATTTCACCTCTTATTTTATTCTATTATATCTGTCTACATATATGTAAACGTAGAATCCGATGATGGCCCGAATCTGAAATGAAATTACACCCACCTCTCCAAATTTTTCCTTTAAAAAAAGCTTCCTCAGAACGTATATTTTTCCCATTTGTGGCAACATGTATCAAAACCAAACAACTGGAAAGAACGTAAGATGCAATTTACTTAAAGAACAGAAAACGGCTCACTTAAAGATCGTCACCGACAAGGATACGTGGTGATAAGCCACACGTCCAGGTGGATGAACTAAATTCAAACTTTACAATTGTTGATTGGGTGTTTTAGTCATGACATTTCTCATGAACTTAATCACAAAAGGTTGATCTAGTCAAGGAATCGTGTCATTGGATGAACATTTTGACGGTAGACGTGATTGAATTGAGAAGTTAGAACAAAGAAGGGGAAAAAACGCTACAAGTACCCATGAAACATTGCTAAAGCATGAGGGGCGTAATACACAGTACACACTACGAAAATTCTTAAGTTGTCGGAAAAAAAAAAAAAATCCTTCAATTTCCTATTCAAAGCTTAATTAGAACTAAAGCCTTTTTTTTTTAATCACCGTTATTCGGAGACAAAATTAAGTATCTGATTAATTTAGGTAGAGTCAAGTAAAACTACTGTGAGTTACAAGTTTTCATTTCTAAGATTTTAACATATCTATATTTTCAAGAACTCAAAGTTAAGACCCTGGGTTGGTTAAGATCATCTAAAAGAAATTAATTTTTAATCAAAAGTCATTGATTAAGGATCATTAAGGCTATGTTTGGATTGATGGTAAGAGATGGAATGAGAGAGAATGGAAAGGAAAGGTAAGTGATGCTATTGTTTTTTTTTTTTTTTTTAAAGTAGGATGGAACTCATTAAAAGAGGATGGAATGAGATCATTCAAATCCATTATTTGCAAGCATTTTTCTTCCCTTCCAATTTAGGAGAAATGTGATGGAATACAAACATTTTATTAAATATTGACTTTTTTAACATTATTATATTTGTCTTATATATTAGTTCCTGCTTCTTACCTCACTTTGTTCTTTCCTTCAATGTCAAACATTTGATAAAAATGACAATAATTAACTAGATTATAACCAAAAAAAATAAAAATAGTCTAATGTATTATGATATATTAAAAAAACTAGTATTTGTATGTGTATTACATTGAATAAATATTTATTTGTATATAATTATAATTAAATTTATAATAAATAAGTATTTTCAAATTTATAAATTATATTATAATTAAAATTCATAATAAATAAATATTTTAAATATATAAATTATATTTTAGATTTATAATAAATAATTTAAATTGTAATATACAGTTATCCTTAAATTGAAATGGTTTAGTGATTAAGAAAATTAAGTATGGAGATAAAGATAAAAGGAATGTAGTTTAAGATGATTAAGAGGGATATTTTGGCTAGTTATGGGGATAATATGTAAAATGTACCTCCCAAAAGAGAAGAAAGTATTAAGAATTTCTAATTACAAGAGTAGGGAGGGTAGGAGCTTTATTTTCCAAGTTAAGGATTTTGATTTATAGTATAGGAGCATATTACTTTTAAAAATATCAAAAATTAAAAACATGACACGTGCCCTTTATTAAGTCATTTTTTACTATATCTTTTTCACTCAATTTTATGGTTCTAATAGAATAATGCATAAGAACACAAAATAAATAAAATATAAAATATTTTTAAAGTAAGGGCAATATGGGAATTAGAAAGTTATAGCTCATTCCGTTCTGTTCCTTTTCCGAACAATGGAATTGAATATTTGTTCCATTCTATTATAAAATATCCAAACAATAAAATGATATTTTTAATGTATTCCATTCCATATTGTTCCGCTCTATTATATTTCGATCTATTTTGTTTCATTATCTATCACCAATCCAAACATAGCCTAAATATATCTTATCAAATACTTTTAATTACTTAAAAAAATATTAAATGGCTTTTATATTTTTGATAGAATAAATGATCTTATTGATAGAAACTTTTTTATTTTATTTCCATAACATTTTCCTTTAATGAAAAACTTGTTTGAAAAAAAAAGCATGTTTAACATTTTTATAATTAAATAATTAAAAAAACTAAAAAACCACATATTTTAGTATCTTTCTTAAAAGTTAAATAAAAATAACTTAAAAAAAGTTATATAATAAAAAGTATTTTATGTTTAAAATTGGAGTGTTTGGCTAGTAAAGTGTTTACAGTAAAAGGGGGGAAAAAATTTCTACAGTAACCAATGTCGTTTGGCAAATTTTTAACATTACAATTTTGTGGTGAATAAAATTTTGAGAGGTAAAATGTTTTAAGTTTTCCATTAAAAAGAATTTATTTTGAGTACGAGACCTATACTTCAAAAGGGATTTTAGTTTATTACCTAAACAAAATTAGTCTTTCTAAATGCAACAATATTTTCAATCCAAATTCTTTCAAATTCAATTATATCAAAACTGACTCTTATGTATTCGCATCTTGAATCAAGTCACACCAAGCTACAGTGTATGCTTCGAAAATCTTATCAAGGCTCGACCACTAGCCCTGGTTGATTATAGACGTCTATACAAGTCTCTGCTTCATTATTTAAACATAGAAAAATAACATCTCGTGTGATGTTATATATAATTATGTGTGTTTCCTGTTTAATATATCTTTTTCAATACACACATTTCAAAAATATACCAAAAAATCAAAGGAAACAACTTTTTGTTATCTTAATGTTTTACAAAATATTTTCCATATAATGTCTAAAAAGTAACTATAATATACATATATTTTATTTGATAATCTCTTCATTATTTTTACAAAGTACCGTTTGATTTGAAAAGAAATTGAAGAGACTAACCTTTTCTAAAGATATATTAGTATATTACTTTATTATGACCTTATTTCATTCTACCTAATGAAATACTCTCTTCTAGTTTTAATTTATACTTTTATATAAACATTAATGATTATGAATCTTTTGATTATTGATCAAATTTATTATAGTAACTTTCGGATATATATTTTCATCATTATATTTGTCCCTCTACAAAAAAAAATAAAAATGGCTAGCTCCATCCCTACGTAAATCATTGATGTAGAACAGGCAACTACTCCTCTTGGCAGGGTATTCCAGATTATTAGAAATGTAAAGACAGAGAAAAGATTGAGAAAAAACTACTAAAACATTGAGAAAAACATTGAACCGAATGAATCAATATCGCTACTGATACAAACTTATTTACACTAATTGTGATTCCTAACACCCCCCTCAAGCTGAGGGTTGATAAATGTCTATCAATATCAGCTTGGAAAGGAATGAATGGAAGTACTTGGGTAACAAAGCCTTTGTGAATATATCAGCTGTCTGATTAGATGAGCTAACAGGTAACAACTTCATGAGACCCGAAGTGTATCTCTGGCGGACAACATGACAGTCAATATCGAGGTGCTTTGTTCTTTCATGGAATACAGGGTTTGCGGCTATATGAAGGGCACTTTGGTTGTCATGGTATATAACTACTGTCTTGGAACAAGTTATCCCAAGATCAGTAAGCAGAAAAGTGAGCCATTGCAATCCACAAGTGGCAGAAATAAGTGCTCGGTACTCCACCTCCGATGATGAATGAGCCACTGTGGATTATTTCTTGGATTTCTAGCACACTAAAGAGTCACCAAGAAAGAAACAAAACCCAGTGGTTGAGCGTCTTGTATCTGGACACCCTCCCTAGTCTGCATCACTAAAGTCCAAGAGTTGGATGTCTAAAGTACGAGGAAAGAAAAGGCCACGACCAAGACACCCCTTTAAGTAGTGCAGCACTCTCTGAGTAGCCTTATAATGCTGCTAAGTAGGACTAGCCAAGAATTGACTGAGCTGTTGTGTGGTGAATGAAATGTTACGGCGAGTTATGGTCAAATAAATCAATCTGGGATAACCAAGAACATCCAGATAAGGTTCACTGTCATCACTGTGAAGGTGGATGCCTAGTTCAAGTGGAGTTGCAACTAGTTTGCATCCAAGTACCCCGCTGTCAGTGAGAAGATTAAGAAAGGACTGTCATTGACAAATAGAGATGCCAGTTCTGGAATGAGCAGCCTCAAGACCTAAGAAAAACATGAGTGTACCTAGGTCCTTAATTCCAAACTTAGAGTGCAAAGTGTGCTTGAGAGAATTGAGCTCAAGTAATGAGTCTCCCACTAAGACAATGCCATCCACGTACACTAGAAGTGCAGTGAATGTTGTTGTAGTATGTTTCACAAACAGAGAATTATCTGAGTTTGCTTGCTTGAAACCACAATCAATTGTGCTAGAAAGCTTCTCATACCAACTTCGGCTTGCTTGCTTCAAGCCATAAAGCGACTTAAACAATTTACACACCTTGGAAGAGGATTTAGCTTGCACTCCTTGAGGTAAAACCATGTACACATCCTCATGGAGGTCCCCGTGTAAGAAAACATTGTTCACATCCAATTGGTGAACGCTTGATGGAGGCAAGAGTGAGGAGTAACCGGACAGTAGTAAGCTTTACTACCGGTGAAAAAGTATCAAAATAGTCCAGCCCTTCCATTTGAGTATAGCCCTTGGCAACTAACTGGGCTTTATACCTTTCCAAGGACCTATCAGATTTTCTCTTCACTTTGTAAACCCACTTGTTGCCAATGGAAGTCACCCAAAGCAGTAGGTCCACTATGCTTCAAGTCTTATCGTGTTCCAATGCCTTCAGTTCAACTACCATTGCGTCAATCCAACATTGGTGTTTGCTGGTCTTAATGAAAAAGGATGGTTCTAGAATAATGGAGAGTGAAAGGGCATAATGTTTGTGAGGTGGGGAAAGTCTATGATAAGATAGGTATTTGGATATGGGAAAAGGAGTAGTGGAATGAGCAGAGTTGCAATGATAGTCTGAGAGGTAAGAAGGCCTCTTAGTCACTCTTTCAGATTTGCGAATGTTGTGTGAGGCAGGGGGTTCAATATCTGAATCTGAAGGGGAAGCATGCTAAAAATCTGTAGAGCTATATGGCACATCAGGTTCTAAAATAGATGTGGCAGCTTGGTACTCATCATTGTTGTACTCCAAATATTCCCATGACTCTCTTCATCAAATTTGTGCAACTTGTATGGGAGAATCAGTTCTTCAAAGTGCACATTCCTGGACACTAGGATCTCAAATACTTATCCTTTTATTCCTGATTTGAATCCAAGAAACACACATTTCCTTGCCCAGGAGTCAAATTTGGATCTCTACGAATTGGTAGTAGACACAAAACACAATGATCCAAAAACCTTTAGTTCAGTAAGATAGGTAATTTCTGATATAGTAGCTCATAGGGGCTTTAATTACCCAAAACTATGGAAGGAACCCTGTTGATAAGATACACCCCATATTGAATGGCATAGCTCCAAAATCTCTTTGGCAAACCTGACTGAAACAGTAATGCTCTCGCCACATTCAAGATATGTTGGCGTTTTCTCTCAACCCCTCCATTTTGTAAGGGGTGTTTCAACACAGCTACGTTGGTGTACAATTCCTTTTGAAGCATAAAAGGCAGGTAACATGAATTCTGGTCCACTATTCATTCTAATGACTCTCACCTTTGCATCAAATTGATTTTCAACTAGTGTAACAGACTTTCGGACTTGCTATTGCAATTTAAATTTCCCTTTGAGCATGACTACCCAAGTAAATCTAGTGAAGTCGTCCACTATAGTTAAAAAATATTTAAAATTGTGAATTGAAGGCACTAAGAAAGGCCCCCAAATATCCATATGCAGTAGATGAAAAACAGCTATAACTTTGTTGTTACTAGAAGAAAATGAAAGTCTCTTTTGCTTAGGAAAGTGGCACACATCACAAACATCAAGTTTATTGAAATAAATATATAGAAATTGCTTACACATCCTCTCCAATGTGCTAAAAAAAGTATGTCCAAGTCTAAAATGCCAAATGGCTGCTTGTGGGATTCTTACAGAATTGCAAAATTCAGTTCTTACAATATGAGGATTACAATGAACATCTTACTGTAAGTCTAGGTAGTAGAGTCCACTGACCAATCTACCCGAACCAATCATCCTCTTGTTCCTGTCCTGTATAGAACAAATATTACCAGAAAAATGAAAGGAACATTTCAGCTCCTTCACAAGTCTTGATATGGATATCAAGTGGAAGGAAAACATGGGTAAACGTAATATATTAATCAACAATATGGAATCATTCAACTTCACAGTGCCTGCAGTCCCAGCCATAACAACTTCGCTATTCAGCAATTTAACAGAAATGGGGCAAATTTTATGACATTCAGTAAACCAATTTAATGAAGAGTAGATATGATCTGAAGCTCCATAATCAATTATCCAAGTGCCATTATTATTATCTATCAAATAACAAGTAGAATTACTATTAATACCTCCTCCATTGATTGTTGAGAGAGAATTCATGCGATATTGAGTTAACTTGATTCACTGAGCGAGAGCTCTTCGGTTTATCATGAGATTTGACAGAAGCATCCTGTATGAGGGACAAGATAGCCTTGTATTATTCTGGAGTGAAGACAAGAGCAAGTTGCTGCACAACTTGCTCCTTAACATAATTTGCATCACTCTTTGTATCATCAATATTTGAATTGAGGTCATCAGCTAAAGCACAATTGGCTGTGGAATTGCTTCCTTTAAACTTGTATCTGGGTGGAAACCCGTGTTTGCAATAACAGGTCTCAATAGTGTGTCCAATTCTGCCGCAATAAGTGCAAACTTTCCCGTATGAATTACCACGTTCTCTTCCACAGGATTTCTTACTATCAACTACATTAATTATGGCCTGAACATCTTCTGGGGCTAACCCATTTTGTCTTTCATGTTGCACGACCATAGAAAATGCTTAATTGAGAGCGGGTAAAGGGTCCATTAAAAGAACCTGTGACTTCACTACCCCAAAATCCTCATTCAGTCCCATAATAAACTTCATGACACAATCTTGTTCGCGATATCTCTTGGCATTCATCAATGCTTCACAAGTGTAGCGGACAACACATACACAGTGTGGGATTGCACAATAATTATCTAACTCTTCCTACATTACTTTAATTTTGTAAAGTAGTTAGTGACGGACAATGAACCTTGTTTGAATGAATACATTTCTTGTTGCAGCTCTGCAATTCGAACGAAATCGGCTTGTGCGAATCTTTCTTTTAGGTCCCTCCAAGTGTCTGTGGCACTTTCCACACAGATAATGCTCTACAATATGGATGGGGAAAATGAATTGAGAATCCATGAATGAACTAGGTTATTACACCTTTCCCACGCATCATGACTAGGATCAAAGCTATCTGGAATTGGCAAAGAACCATCCTAGAATCACAATTTATTCTTGGAATCGCTTTCTTCATGAGCCTTGCCCAAGAATGGTATTTTGGTAGTACCAATGAGAGGTGGATTCACCAAAACCATCATAAGACTTTCCTCGGGATGAATGTAATACAGGCTTGATGGATTCTGTGATGGATCAACTGCCGCTGCAATTTCTGAATTGATGTTTGAAGTCGAGCTTCCATTGTTGTTCCGTGGCATTTTGACATTGATGTAGAATTGCAAGAATCAAGGATCAAGAAGAAGAATGTGAAATAATGATGAATATGAGAAAAAATGATCCAAGAACGATCAAGAACGAACCATCAAAGTTTGCACAGCAGAGCTCCTCGAAGGAGCTCTGATACCGTATTAGAAATGTAACGACAGATAAAAGATTAAGAAAAAAAATATGATTTCTCTCATATCTCATTGAAACAAATGAATCAATATCACTACTGATACAATACACTTTCTGGTTTATATAATAACTACTAGATTTATACATGTGTCAGTAGTTAGTCACCTACTCATAACTAACTCATAACTACTTATTTACACTAATTGTGATTCCTAACACAGATTAGGATTCAAATCAATATATATTATTATGGCATAAAGAATGTTAGATGTTTCAAAGTTTATCTTACAGTAATGGTCAATCAAGCAAGACTGCAACCCAATATTCTAGAAAAGTGATCATGTCCTACCCCTAATAAGATCGACTTCAATATAGGAGTTCTTCATATGTGTTTGAGTGTTTCACAAAAGAGCAGATATATCAGCTACAAACCTACCTTGGCAAGAATCCATAACTTGAAATGGCAATCTCAAAGGCTTGTAGCTTTTCTCCACGACGGAGGCCATTGCGATCATAGGATGATATTTCATTTATCTTGAGATCAACACAAGCTTTGACAAGTGCCTCCCCAACACGTTGAGCAGCTTCCTAAAATCATGTTATGCCAAAACAGAAAAAATCCAAAGCCAAAGTATAGTGAGACCCGAAAAACAAAGGAAATGGAAAAAGATGCATTCCATGTCTCATGCAACGTTTGTCTGTACGAGGTGGACTACTTACAAGAGTGCTACAAGGAGGATCTTGTCGGAATGATTTCTGCAGTGTGCTTCCATAGAACAAACACTTCTTATTTTTGTCATCCACAAGCATTGCATATAATTGCTTATCTGAGCAAAATACTGAAAGCCTTGGATGTGTAGCCATTCCATTATACTGAAAGAAAAAAGAAGGATAAAGTCATGGTATTAATAGCAGCTGGGGTAAAAACTTGGCACTTGCCTACTTGGCAGTTAGTACTGGAGTGCCATATAACTGAAGGAAGTCAAAAAGTTAGTTTGAATTTCCTTTATCAATGCTACAACAGCTTGTCACTTATAATATTGTGTAAGTAAAACATAATATAGTATGGATGTTAATGGGCTGCCCCAAATTGTAACCCGATCTAATATGTTGGAGCTCAAAATTTGAAGGGGAAAAATGTGAGGTCAATGGTGTCACTCTGGGCTTGAGCCACCCGTTTTGTGTACTTCCTTGAAATGTGAACTGGTTTATTGGGTTGCAGGTTGGGGTAAAATAAGGGATTGTTCAGTGTATCATTGATTGAGACTCTCTGTACCCATACTCTAAAAGAAATAGAAACTCTTTGACTGCCCATACACATAGGTTACATTAGCTGAATCATGTTAAATTTTTGTGTCCATTCTTCTTTTGCTTCTGCATTTTTTGTTTGTTCTTGTCTTTGCTGTAACACTATGTAGCTATATATTAAAGGACTCATGGAAAAGAGACATTACAGAAAGAATTTACTGAAATCTGCTGCTAACTAGGAAAAAATGGGATGACATGTTTCTCTAATGATTACATGGAATGCGTTAAATGGCATGGCAAACATGTACTCCATATGGGATATAAAATGTGTCTGCAGAACACCTTAATCATGCAAAAGATACAGGGATTTGGCTACAATAGATATGACAGTACAAAAGGTGAAGATATAACAAAGACATACCTTTTTCTGCATCCTTCTGTTCCGAATTTTTGCACTTTCTTTTCTAGTATTTGCTCTGGCTTCAACCACTAATGGCTTCTTAGTTATACCTGTAGGAAAATTCAAAGTTCATAGTAATCAATATCAAAAGTTACATTCAACATTATATCCAATTATCCATGTATAGATATTATGTGACTACTTCTATAAGCATATTGCTGCATCCACATTATAAAGCCAAATTCCATAGATGCTAACATATTGCACTGGAGAGACTAAGAGACTAAAATCTCAAACACACAACAAAAATCCCAAGAAGAACAAACTAGGCAAGGTTAATTTCTGCTGAACTTACTTCTACTTTGTGTCTGAAAGCAAACAAACGATTTTGGATGGATTCCAAAGAGAGCAGAATTCTTAAACTGTAGCATTGGAGCATTCACTTGAGCCATATTGTGCATGTCTCAAGCAAGGTGTGAACTGCAAAACCACCAAAATTTGTGTAACCAATACATATGCAAGAACCAGTTCCTTACAGGAATTTTAACAAACAGTTAATGTGCAGGTTCATAAAAGCATCAGTGTTGTTCATTTTGGTTAGGCATTGAAGGAAATAGTGACCTATGTTGAATTCAAAACGGCAGTTGAAGACCAGCTATGTTGTAATTTTATGTTTGTAATTTCAAATGGGTCTTGAAATGACAGAACGATTGTATTTCCAAGTGAAATGACAGAGTAAGGTGTTACATTACAACTCTTGGGACAGGTTTCTCGGAGATTGGTATTTGGTTTGTTGTATTCTTGAGACGGACACGTGTCTGTTTGCAGAACCGGATCCTCTCCATCACTCTTTTTTCCTCCTCCTCTCTCCAGCAATAACAGTGACCGTTGAATTAATCTAACGGTTGACATTAAAACCCAAAAAAACAAAAAGCTACAAAAAGACAAACGTGCAGCACCCCAGCGGCAAAGTCACTGTTCAAGAAGCATAAACGACTAATTGTGTGTTTTTCTTGGTAATTATATATTTTTTTTAATAAATTACACCGACACTTTCATAGGTTGGTCAATTTTTTTTCAATATTTCGTTTTTTTAATTTTTACATAAACTCTCTTAATTATATAAAAAATATTATACTGACATCTTTTATATATTATATTATCTTCTTAATTGTTTGAAAAATATTATACTATGTACCTTCATAAAAGAGGTTGTTATAAATATTAAAAAAATAGAGAGATTTTATGCAATTTCAAAAAAAATCAGAAAATATCTGCATAATTTTCTTGTTTTTTTGGTAATAAACTAATTGTGTATGTTTTTTTTGTGTATATAATGATAAAAAAGGATAACACCTAGATCCTCATGGAAAATACCTTAACCCCCAATCACTACCCAGTGGTTAGACTAATTGTGTGTTTAGTTTTCTACAAGAATAAAGTCAGCGCAAAAAAATGTTCCTTCACGTTTTTTTTCTCATGACTCCTGTATCAAGGTTTTAAATTATAGTTAGGAAAACAAAATTGTTATCAACACTCTGTCAAACATTTTTTTAAACGTTTTTTTTATTATTGGCTAAAATTTATTGAAAATTATAAATTTTAATAGGTTTTACTTCGAAATCAATAAAGAGAATCCTTAAATAATAAGTGAAAGAGTATGTTAGAAAAAATATGTTTGAGAGTGTTTTCTCTTAAGAAAATGTTAACCACTGTCCTTAGGATACTAGTTAAAGAATCAAAAGTAAAAAGTTTTTTTATTGAAAAATATAACAATATATTTTACTGTAATTTTTAATACAATCCCAACTTAAAATTTATTTATTTATTGATTCCTTAACGATGTTCTTAAAACAATAGTTAGCAAAACCTTATAGTTATAGTTGCGATTTGGTTGTAAATTGTAATTCTTGATTTTATAAAAAAATGTGGGCAAATATAGATGACGTATTTGCAATTTTAATCATGATATGATTATGAAAATTCTAAACAGTAAACACCTTCATGTAGCAACCGTAATTAGGATTGTTGAACATTTTTTAAAATCTCAAACTAAATAAAATCATGTCATTTACTTGTTATTCATTCAAGTAATAGTGGGGAGTTGGGGTAATATGTATGAGATCATATGTTCTAACTTCAGTGCAATTATTGTACACACAAAAAAAAGCCCTCCTTCTGTCAGTTGTGAATAATTGAAGCTGAACCAACACTTTTTCTAAGTTTATATTAATTTAAATTTGATTTTGATGTGTCATTATTATTACTAGAGCATAAACCCGTGCAATGCATGGTGAATTGTGAAGAGAATAATTTTTGTAGGATAAATTTAGATATAATTTTATAGATACTTTTAGTATTATTCTCTAATCAAGATTAAAGTTTTGCCTTACTAATCTATAGTGACTTTTAATTACAATCTTTATTATGTGAAGTACCGAGGTGAAATTCAATTCCAATTTGAAGAATAGTACCAAAAATACCTATGAAACTATATATAAGTTTTTTCATTTTCTGTACATATTAAAAAAGTATATTAATGATTTTGTTAATTTTTTATATTGTTGAAGAAGGATTTAAAATAAGTTAAATTTTCACAATAAGGAACTTAATTTACTATATTATTATACAATAATAAAACATTAATTAAATATGAACTTATACATTAATAAAAAAATAGAAGATAATTAAATGTGCTTATTTTTCAATACAAGTATAAAGTTGAATTTCACATTGTATTCTTGAAATTAAGATCCTTTTTATGGGCTATATCTCCTATAATAGTAACTGTAGAGGAGTTTATAGCAAATCTATATGCCTTGTTTCTTCATTATAGATGCATCCATAAAATTCATCCATGTTTAAGTTTGTTATCTCTTATGCTTACATTTCATGAAGCTATAAGCTGAGAAACTCTAACTTCATCTTGTAGATTTGTGAAATTTTGAGTTATAACTTATACAACAATAGTTGATTTGTTCAAATGGGATTTATAAACAATATTCATCCATACAAAATGAAATTAATTGTAAAAAAATTAAAAAATAATGATAATATCATAATTATCATTTTTTAAAATCAATCTTATTAATTAATTTTTATAAAATTGATGTAAGTAAAAAAAAGTTTATATTGAAGACCAATTTATATTAAAACAAATTTCATTTTTGTGGCCCGTGTAAAAAGCACCACAACGTTAAGGTTTTCTATTATTTGAATGATTCATTTTACACATATATGAATTACGCTATGGTACTATAAATGTTTTTACTACTTAAGAAATCCTACACTATTCCTAATTTCAAGAAAACACTTATAACATTTTGTAAAAGTTTAAAATTTTAAGAAAGCATGTATAAAAATTATTAAATAATTAAAATTAGTAATTTTAAAATTACTAATTTAACCCCAACTATTCTTATTTTTAAAAAAGTATTTATAACATTTTTAAAAGTTTAAATTTTTAAGTATTTGTAACGGTTTTATATAAGTAAAATTAATAAATTTGAATTTTATTATTTAACCCCAACTATTGTCTCAATTATAAAATTATTTAACCCCAACTATTGTTATAAATGCTTTCTTTAAAATTTTAAGTATTAGTAATAGTTTTACATAGTTAAAATTAATAAATTTGAATTTAATTATTGTTAAACAAAAGGCTGGATCCAAGAGGGGGGTGAATTGAATTTTTCAAAAATTTCAAGAATCCCCAATTTTTTTTCAATAAAGAATAACTAGATTTTTAAAAACTTTGAATCTTATTGATTTGGTTATATGAGTGAAATAGGATTGGATCACTTTATCTTGAACTTTTCTATGCAAAGAGCCTTATGATTTTAAATGCAAGTGATCAAGACTTAATCTGCTAGCAAGAGGATAGAGGAAAGAAAAGTGCAAACAAGATTTATACTGGTTCGATTACCACCACTGTGATCTACATCTAGTTTCTAATCAAACTGATTGGCGTTATCACTAAGTAATTCAAATGTTTACAAACATTATGCACAAACACAAGAATTACAATCAAACAAACCACACAATCAAGTTTCTTGAACCCTATCAAGAAAAACTTGAAACCTTTCTTGTGGAACCCTACCACAAGGAAGATATGAGAGACACCCTCTCAAGAACGAAAATCAAATTAAAAGAATGTTAGATATCACCTTGGTTTGTGATAGATGGAAAACAATGCAGAACCAATCAAACTTTACCCAAGAAGAGACTTTTCTTTATCCTCAAGATTGATCCATGATGAGCTCTTTGACTTTGATTCAAAACTTGTAGTGGAGTAGAAGAATGCTATGAACTCTCTTTAGAAAAGCTCTCTCTCAAATTTAGAAAAGTGAATTTGTAAAAGTGTTATGAAGTGATCTTGAAAGACTCACTAAGGTTCCTTTTATATAGAGAGTTCACTGGAATAACTAGTTATTTAAACTTGTAATTAGTCATTTTGTTATTTGAAATCTAGAAAATAAACTTTGAATGAGTTTAACTAGTTATTTCCATTTATAACTAGTTAAAAAGAGGCCATTCAAATTTTCCTTTACTGGAATAACTAGTTACATAGCTTTATAACTAGTTATTTTCATATAGGACAAAACAGTTTTATATTATGTAACTGATTACATAATTATATAATTAGTTATAACAGAAATAACTGATTACATAATGTTGTAACTAGTTAAAACAGAAAACATGTAACTGATTACATATCAATTTAACTAGTTAAAACAGTGTAGATATTCACTGTTTATGTGAATTTAAACAGATTTAATTGATTACAAAGCTAACTTAACCAATTAAATGGTTCTTAAACATAAGATTGAATTGTTCTATAGCCTTAATATGTAGCTTTCACTTCTTATCAATTTAAAACTTACTTTTATCCAATTATTCCTCTTTATACTTAATTTTAGACTTATATAAAACATATTTCCACTTTGTTAAACCTTTAAGTGTAACGCCCGACCGCTTTCAGGATCAGTGACTGTCCCCACAAACCAATACAAGACTTTTCAGCGTGCTTTGTCCTCACTCACACGTTTCCCAGGAAACTTCCCAATAGGTCACCCATCCCTAAATTACTCCAAGTCAAGCATGCTTAACTATGGAGTTCTTAAGTGATGGGTTACCGAAAAGTAGATGCATCTTGTTGGTATAGGTAGCACTTATTAATTCCTTTAAACTATCCTCAACTATACAGTCCCATACCCGCATAGCCTCTAGATCCTTTTTGTTCGGGTGTGTATTCGATCCATTCATGTACCCTTCCCACTGGAAGCCTGCTAGGAGCCGCTCCTTGTCCATGCCTTATCTCTTTTGCACCGGCAATCACTCCTCGCCCTCATCAGCGCCCGGGATGTTACATGCCCACCAGCTTCTGCTTGGTTCGTCCTCGAACCACACCGTACTAGGAAAGAGGCCCTACTTTGATACCACTTTGTAACGCCCGACCGCTTTCAGGATCAGTGACTGTCCCCACAAACCAACACAAGACTTTTCAGCATGCTTTATCCTCACTCACACGCTTCCCGGGAAACTTCCCAATAGGTCACCCATCCCTAAATTGCTCCAAGTCAAGCACGCTTAACTATGAAGTTCTTAAGTGATGGGCTACCGAAAAGTAGATGCATCTTGTTAGTACAAGTAGCACTTATTAATTCCTTTAAACTATCCTCAACTGTACAGTCCCATACCCGCACAACCTCTGGATCCCTCTTGTTCGGGTGTGTATTCGATTCATTCATGTACCCCTCCCGCTGGAAGCCTGCTAGGAGCCGCTCCTTATCCGTGCCTTATCTCTTTTGCACCAGCGATCACTCCCCGCCCTCATCAGCGCTCGGGATGTTACATTAAGTCTTAAACTTTAAGCTCATTACCATCAAAGCATCAATGATAGAGATAAATCATGCAAGACTCATAACCACACACACACATGCATAACCACACATTACAACTTTGCACTCATCAAGAGGCTAAATCATCAAAACTATATTAAATCTTCTTAGGGGCAAAAGTAATTCTCTTCTTGCTTCTTCAATTATTTAACCCCAACTTTAAAAAAAAAAAAAGTTGTAATTTGATATCATTGAGCCACAATCACCCTTTATGTCCACCACCTGCAACCAAAGACTAAAGAAAAAGCATCAAGAAACAACAACAAAAAAAAGAAAAGAAAGATGAATAAGAAAAATAGAGAAAGAGTAAAAAGAGAAAATATAAAAAAAAACACATCGCAACAATGTGAAACCACCACCATGTCTTTCCCGTTAATGTTGTTCGAAACCACTGTCTTTGCACCATTACTCGTGACCTATTGCAAAAAACCTACCATCTTTGAACTTTTATTGTCGATCCCAACATCATCACGCAAGCCTCAGCCAAGAAAAGTTTACACTAATGTTATACACAAAACAAATCAAAAGAAAAAAAAGAGAAGGAAAAAGAAAATAAAAATGAAATACTAAGTTTAGGTTTTAACCGTAAAAGAAATGAGGGAAATGAGTATAGGAGCTTTCGTCTTACGTCAATTTATTATAAATCTCCTAATTTGGCTAATCTCATTCTTAGCTTTATCGCTTCTAGTAAAAGTTCAAATGTTGTGTAGGACGACATAGATTGGAAGCACAATGTTGTCAAACCCTCAGATAATGGGGTTTTAATAAAAAGAAGAAGAAGGAAGGATATTGGAAGATATTTGAAATAATACAAAAAGAATGAGGAGAAAATATTGAAATATGAAGTGGTGTTATGATAAAAGAAAAAAATAGTGAGTTGAAAATAATAGTGACTTTTAATGACCTAATTAAATGACACAATTATCATTCAAATTTAATTCTCAAAACACACCAACTTAAAATAACTTTGCTATAAATAAATTTAATTTGTAAAATTTCAAATGAGTAATATAACCTATTAAATACAAAAAAATTAAAATGACTTTTATGCCTTTAGTTTGAGTAGGAAAAAAAATGTTTCAACAACCCTTTTTTATGAGAATTTTTCACCACAATATATATATATTTGATCTAAAACATTGACAGTGTATGACTATTAAACTCCTATAATATTCGATCTAAAATAAAATATCATCAATTTTTTACTAAAATAAATTAATATGAAATTTGTACAGCAATTTATTTTTGGAAACAATTTAATATGGAATCAGTATGAAATTATTGATTGGTTAAAATCAATAATAATAGGGGAATTTGAATATAAAGTACGAAATCCTAATGTCGCCAATTAATGCCCCAAAAACCCTAACGTTGCCAATTAATATATCAGAAATCTTACAAAACCTTTCTTTGATATATATATATATATATATATATATATATATATATATATATATATATATATATATATATATATAAAGATAAATATTAATAAGAAATTTGTACACCAATTTATTTTTGGAAACAATTTAATATGAAATCAATATGAAATTATAGATTAATTAAAATCAATCAATAATAGGAGAATTTGAATCTAAAGTATGAACCTCTAATGTCACCAATTAATGTCCCAAAACCCTAATGTCTCCAATTAATATCTCATAAATCTTACAAAACCTTTCTTTTATATATATATATATATATATATATATATATAATATACAATCTTTTTTGTAAATTTTTATTACCTTATTTTAAAATAATTACCTTTATTAAAATAATAATCATTATCATAATAATAATTATTATTATACTATTTATTATACTATATACGAACAAATTATATATTATACTATTAGAATATTCAATCTAAAATAAAATATCACTGAATTTTTACTAAAATAAATTAATATGAAATTTGTACACTAATTTATTTTTGAAAACAATTTAATATGAAAATCAATATGAAATTATTAATTGATTAAAATCAATCAATAATACGAGAATTTGAATATAAAGTACGAAATCATAATGTTGCCAATTAATACCCCAGAACCCTGATGTTGTTGATTAATATCCTAAAAAGATAACCTTTCTTGTATATATGTGTGTGTGTGTACATATGCATATGTATATATATATATATATATATATATATATATATAAAGATTATTATGGGATAGGTCATTGATTTGGAAAGAATAATTTCAAATCCTCTTGTAATATTGTTTTTTTTACAATTTTTTTGATTTCATTAAATAAAGAAAAAGTTGAATGCTCTTACTAAATTTTCAGCTAGTTGTTTAGGCAAACCATAAAAAACTTATATCATGTTAAATGTGAAAGCAATACATTGATGGACTGGCGTGATAGTTGGATCTAAAGGGAATACATGCACACACTTGGGAACTTATAGTTAATGTGCAAGTATAAAATATCTTAGTAGAACAGTACTAATAATATTTCTCATCATATAGTTAACATTGTTGTATGAGTTATTATATAAATAATGTTTCTCATTATATATTATGTGAAGTTCAATTATATATTACGTAAAGATTAATTGGAAATGGTTATAGATTGTACATTAATTTCTTGTCCCAACCCTTATTCGCATGTGCTGCTCCCTCTGTTTCCTTTTTCTCTGCTAATTTCAAATCAATGACTTGTAGTTGTGCTTGTCATTCTTGACATGTGCTGCTCTTTTATCACATGCCTAACATGACTTGATAATTGATATGCTACATGATATTATTGTTGCCGCGTGGTAAGTGATGACTTGACCTTCTATTTAAAACAGGTAATTTTAATTTTTAAATCAACAAAGGACTGAAGTCACAAAAAAAAAACTTTAAAGGGACCAAAATAAAACTTATATACAAATATGAAGATTAAAATTATATTTAATTCAACTAAATATTAATAACTGAAAATAAATTTTATAAATCTAATTATTGAATTATATGATATTATTTTGATAATTATATATAAAAAATTTATATGATTTAAACATTCATAAATACTATAGATTAAAATTAAATAAAATAATGAAGTATCAATTATATTTTAAATAGTATGAAATTATAAATTTAACTTATTTTATGACAAGTTTGAATTTTACAGTTAAATTAATAAAACTTATTTTTAATTAAAATTTATTAAATATTTCATTTTATAAAGTTTGATATGTAATATCAATAGATTTTGCCCCTAAATAAATATTTAAATTAAATAATAAATTAAAGGAAGAATTTTCTAAAATTGGAATCAGAAGGGGCCTAATAAAGTAAACCACTCCTTTTCATCTTTCTTGAAACTCTTTAAACATTTTGCATCAATGCAATAAATTGAAAATAAAAAAAATATCCAAACGTTAGTAAACAAATTTTAAATGAAAGAAATATCATACAAATTTATAAAACATCAATTAAAATGAAAAAAAAAGGAACATGCTTTAGAGGAAAAAACTAAAGAGGACAAAAAGATGAAGAATGAAAATATAAACAAATAATAATGAATTAAACCAAAATAAAAAATATAAACCAAATAAATTAGTGTAAAAATTAAAAATGTTAAAAAATTATAACATGAACCTTTTTAACCTTTTAATAAATTAAAAGAATTTTTTTGAACATTTGAATTATTTTTAAATTGTAGAATACGGAAAATATGAAAAAGCTTAATGTATAAGCTTGTACTTTAAAGACAAATGAATAAAATAAAAAGATGATAGATAAAATGAAATCCACTTAATTTATATTTGGATTAGTAAATTGTGAGTTTTATGTTTGAATATTTTAGATAAAAAGTGATTTTAATATAGTCTACTTCATTTATATTGTTTAAAAGAATTCCATCTCATAGTAAAATTATAAGGAAAGGTATGAAATTCTTTACAATAATTACTTTTTACATTTAAAATAATCAATTATTGAGGATAAAATAAAAAATAAAAGTTAGTTAGAAAATAAAATGTTAATTTTTAATTGTAAATTCTAAATTTTTTTATTTTAAAAATTTATAACAAAAATCATATAAGATTATAATCTAAATTTTATTAATACTATTAAATATGTGGACACAAATTTATAATTTTTTTTTACAAAGACAGATTAAAAAATGTCAAATATGTTATCATAAAATTTCTATTTCATATATTAAAATTAAAGACAAGATGAATCATGAATCCATATAGTGACACATTTTTTAAGTAAATAAAAAAATAAAAATATAAGGTTTGGCTAGCCCAATTCAAAACTGACAAGTTTTAAATAGCAGACAGATTTGGAATTCGCTACAATGATCCCATAGTGTTGTGTTCATTAAATAATCCTAGCTTTTTACAGGTTGTAGATGGTTATTTTGTATTTACCTTTTTATCTTAATAATCTATTATTTGAAGTTTGAGTAAAAATTTATTTGCCATATTAACCCTCTTCTCTGCACCAACGGGTTCTCTAAACCAACTTTTGCTTTTGGTTTCTTCTCTAGATGACTTCTACGGTGGACTAATGGCTTATATGGTTTATGGCGGACTAATTTTTTTTACCTGTTATAAGAGATAACAACTAATTGTTTTCTTTTTACATGTCATCAAATATTTTTAAAAAATAATAGAATGTAATAAAGATCATCTATCAACTATTGTATGTGAGAATATTTGGTTTTCACCTTTTCTCCAACATTTCATTAATGCAATCACAAGCCTTATGAGATCTTTTGCTCTCGTTCATCGCATACACCTATAACTCTACCTGCGTTATCTAATCTCCCTTCTTTGCATAACACAGTTATCATCAACAAGAAAGCAAATGCATCCACATCCACAACACCTCCCCTGTGTCCATCCTCTTCCAACACCTGCAAATCCCTTCCTTCTCCAAACAACCATCTGTATTGGAAGATCAAAAGCCAAAAAAAAAAAAGGGAAAAGGATAGCACCGCGTGCCATAGATGGTGGTGCTCCGTCATGTTTTGTTGCTGAAGCGATTTCTAGCGACTACCATTTCTTTCTTTTCTCCCTCCAGCTCTTTTTCACTCTTCCCTTCTCTCCCGCGGCCTATGGTGACTATTGCCGCCACCACCCATCTCCTTTTCGTCTCTCTCACGCTTTCGTGCATAGACTGTTCTTCACTTCAGGGAGCACGACGACAACCACAACATCATAAATTGGGGCTCTTGTGCTCTTGCGTTCCCACTATTCTTCGCAACTTGCTCTTCATCTCTCTCTCCCTCACGCGGTGTTGACAAAGCCTTCATTTGGTCTTCTAGACTTTTGTGCAAATGGCAATATGAAAACTAATTTTAATTGCTCATAAATGACATAAGTTACAAAAGGTTGCCAGTAAATAATTCACACCATTCAATATTTTATTAATAAATCAAATGTTTATTATATAGTTGTTTATAGGAATGGAAATAGGCAAAGCTATTCAATAAGGACCTATGGTCTAGCTTACATTAAGCTCAGGTCAGGTTAGACTTTTTAAAAAAATAGACTAGGCCAAAGCTTTTATTAAAGCTTATTTAGTTAAAAAGGTTAGGCCTAGGTTTAGGCATGGCAATGAGGCGGGGTGGGGGCAGGTTTTGCCATCCCCGCCCCCGCTCTCGATCCCGGTCGGGGTTAAAAAATGGGCACCAATTCCTGCCCCGTCCCCGCCCTTGTCCTAGCGTTTTTTTGTCATATTTTTGTTTTGTTTTTTTGGTTAAAAAACATGAAGAACATGATGCTAATAGATAAATATTTAATATGTAAATGTTGTAATTCATACAAAAATAATTTCTCGTTACCCTACCTCTAGTTTAACATATCCTAAAATTTAAAATAAAAAAAATAATAAATTAAGACAAATGATAATAATTACATTTTTATACTCGAATGATTTGTAAAATTTAAATAAGATTTTGAAAACATATTCTTTAAGAATTACACATACAAATAATTAAGAAAACAAAACATAAAGTACGTTATATAATAAAAAAAAACCAATGTTCCAATTCATGTAATCTATTATTTAAGAATGTTTTATTTGTATATAAGGATAATTTTGTATTTTTATTAGTACAAGGCGGGTTCGGGGGCGGGGCGGGTATTAGCATCTCTGTCCTCGCCCCGTCCCTAACTTTGACATTCGCAAAAAACCTGCCCCCGTCCTCGACCTTGGTCAAAGCGGGTTTTCCCCGTCAAAGTCGGGGCAGGGTCGGGCGAGTACCCACGGGTCTGGGTTTATTTGCCATCCCTACCTAGGTTATTCAAAAAGCCTTTTAGGCCTAACAGGCCTACTTATTTAAATAAACATAAATAAATATTGATTATTAATATTAATATTATTATTGTATTAAATGTGTTATAATGTATTAATGTTATTCATTTATTTATCTTTTTAAATGATAAGCATGTTGACCTACATAAATACTCAAGCTTGTAAGTTTATTGAAAGATAAATTATATTATTTTAGAGGCTTTATTGCAAAATATGTTTTTAAATAAATTATCATACCTCTATCATGGTATTAAATTATCATAAAATAGGCCCTTAAATAGGCTTGTAAGTCAAGTTAGGCTTTTATGTAGGCCTTTAAAAAAAAACCTATAATAAGTAAATAAGTCAAACTCAGGTCATAGATTTTTAATCAAGGCCAGGCGCAGGCCCAGCAAAGCCTAGCTTGACCTAACCTATTTTCATCCTTAGTTCTCTACCATAAACCATATGTGAGCTACTTGACCACTTTAGCTTGCATCTTTTCTCAAACCTTATTTTGTTAAGCTTGGTTTACTCTCATGCCACTCGACTTGTCATCAATGGTCCTGCTTAGGTAGTGATAGTGGAGGGAATAGATCCTTTCATATTAAATTCTCACATAATTATATTATATAAAAATTATATCTATCTCATTCATCTTAATGTATATCTATTTAATTTTTATAAAAAAATTGATACAAATTTTGTACATGACATGATCATGTGAAAATAAAATATGAAAGAATTCATTTCAAACTTGGAGATATCGAGTGTGTTTGTTTGATATGTGAGCTTATTTTAGTATCTTCTAACTTATTTTCATAAGCTACTTCAACTAACTTATGAAAATAAGCTAATTTACAAGCTATTGGCTTTTTTTTTTTTTTTTTATTCTCATTAATTTATTTGAATATCTTTTTACCTTTTTTTTTTTCATTTAGAAATCAAATAACTAAATATGTTTTTTTATGTCCTTTTGCATTTATGAGCTAACTTATCAGTTAATCTTACTAAGCACTTTTAATTCAATTAGTTAGCTTATAAGTTTTTAGTTTTTTAACTTCTAGCTTATAGCTTATAAGCTTTAGCTAATTTATAAGATTTCAGCTTGCTTATAAACTAGTTTTACCAAACACACCCATCACATATTGGATAATGTGACTAAATCAAAAGGTAATACTCTACTCATGGATCAAATTAAAAATTTAGTACTCATTAGAGTCAATTTAATAGTGAAGAGTTTAGGTAATATAAAAAAAAAGAAAATTAGAAATTTCATGAATTATAATAAAAAAAACTTGTTTACCAAGTTGACATCATAAAAATCACAACCACACATTAGTTTTATAATTATATCAACAATTATTATTGCTTGAACCATCAAATGAATTAAAAAATGACCATTAAAGTAATTTCCGACAAATTTAGATAATTAACAAGTTTAATACAATTTCTATTTTACAACTATCGGGATATTTGTTGGCAATCTCCACGCAGATCTTGACAATTCTTTTTCTCCAAAATTTCTACAAGTTGTGACACCTGGAGAAGGCTGGAGTTCTCACACACAAATATATGTATATTTTAAACGATTGAGTCTAGCTAATTTTCCTAACTTCCAGACAAAACTAGATTTCATAGTATGCAAGCAAAAACGGATGTTGAATTCAACCATAACAAGTTGCAGCCAGGGATTTTTTCGGAGATTTTTTTTATAATATACTAAGCAAACTAGTCGTATGCCTATTGATTCACAACCAAAATTTTTCAATACAGTTGGTACAATTCGATATCATTATTTGCCACCCAGCTGTCGAAAGAATAGTAAATAATGACTGTGAATATATCAAAACAAATAAATAATGATTGTGAACATCAACGAAGCATTGAATATTCCACAAATATAACAGCAACATATCTTATCACAGACGATGAAACTATTACAATTAAAATACACAGATTTTTATTCCATGACTTTTTTTTTTTTTTTATAATAACAGGTAAATTGCTAATGAATTCATCTTAGCAAAATTCTCGACTTATTAACAGATTAATTGCTTTAAAAATTAATTTACATAAATAAAAAAGCTTCAGAAATAAAACAACACAAACAGCCTTTTTCTTCATAGCACAAAATTTAAATGTAATTTTTTTAGATCCTATTCAGATTCGGCTTTGGATTTTCATAACACAAAATTCAGATCTTTAGGTATTTTGGTCATGTTCAGAGATTAGAAATAAAATTTCACTTCACTAATCTGTATAATAAAGATTTATATTAAAGATCAAACTAAATTATTAAAATAAGATTACAATTTTAATTAGAAAATAATATTAAAAATACTTAAAAAATTACGCTTGAGTTTTATATTTTAATAAATTAAATCATAAGTTAATCAAATATCAAGATCATTATACTAACAAAATAATATTATATCTTATAAATCTTTATATTATCTTACAAAAAATGTATTAAATAAAAGTATAAATATATCTAACGTCTTAAAAATATGAAATATATTTGATATTTATCATATAAAAAGGTAAAAAATAATAAAAAATGTTGTCAGAGAATAATAGAATTATTCTTAAAAAAAAAAAATAGTATCAGAAACAGACTAAGATGATATCAAATTATCAATCATATCAAAACCCGCAGTCCGGTACAATAACAACGATGTACACTTTGACACCCGATGAGTGCCTTAAATATCTCGGTTTAATGAATAAGGTAGTGATTAAATTTTGAAGATAAACATGGACGGTCACCTCAAAGAGACACACAACAGCACAACACCACACAGGGATGCAACAAACAACCCACACACAACCCTCCAAAAAATGTTCCAGATCCTTCCACAACATTCTCTCGGTATCAGTGGGCGCACCCCCTCCTTTCTTCTCTGTTTCCCCCTTATATTCACTCCCCTTTCCCCCCTCTTCGTCCACTCTCTCAATTATTCCAAAATTTCCCCCAATTGTTTCTCATATTCGCCTGCCCTCCTTCTCTCTCACGAAACGCGTCCCTTCTGAATCAAAAATCGATGGCTTCAGAAACAGAGGTGCCGGATATTTCCTCTGTTCTCGAGAGGTTCGAGCGAAACAGAGACATGGCTCTGTTCCTGCCCTTCCTCTTCGGCTTCTCGGACTCGTCCCCGGGACGAGACGGCGACGACCCAGATCACGAAACTGCGAACGCCGAAGGTTCCCCGCGTCAAAGAATCATCTTGGTGAACCCCTTCACTCAGGGCATGGTGGTCATCGACGGTGCCTCGAGCCTCGAAGCTCTGTTTCGCGAACTCGGGACCGTAAAAAGCGGTCGACCACCGGCTTCGAAGGAGTCCATAGATGCCATGCCAAGTGTGGAAATTGGAGAAGGGTGTGAGGATTTGGAGTGTGTGGTTTGTTTGGAGGAGTTTGGGGTGGGTGGGGTGGCAAAGGAGATGCCATGCAAGCATAGGTTTCACCATAATTGTATTGAGAAGTGGTTGGGGATTCATGGGTCCTGCCCTGTGTGTAGGTATGAGATGCCTGAGGAGGAGAGGGCTGAGGGGAAGAAGAGGGAGGAGGAAGGGGGAGAGAGGAGAAGGGGCGGTGGTGGTGGTGAGGTTTGGGTTAGTTTTTCTTTCAATAGGAGTAGGAGAGGCCAGGGTCATGATCAAGCTGATTCTAGTGAGTCAAATGATGGTTCTCCATCAAGTCATGATGGGGGTGATGCTGAGACACAGAGTTAGAGAAGATTTTTTTTTTTTTTTTTTTGGTTTTCAAGTTGGGGAAGAATGAAAAATATGTACAGGTTCAAATGCACAAAATTGTTATTATATTTTGTGGTAATAAATAAAATGGTGATTTTTTTACTCATATATCCTTATGGTTGCATTGATGTTGATAGTTGCAACACAATCTTGGCTGGAATTGCAATTTAAAACCTCTTGAAAGATCTTGGTTTTCAATTTGGGGAAGACTGAAAAATATATACATGCACAAATGCGCAAAAATTGTTATTATATCTTGTGGTGATAAATAAAATGATATATATATATTTTTTTAAACTCGTATACCATTTTTTTTTTCCAATTCACTATTATGGTTGCGTTGATATTGATAATTGCAACACAATCTTGGATGGAATTGCAATTTAAAACCTGTTGAAGTCAGAAATTTATACCTTTTGAGGACTAAAAAGAAATAGGAGGGGGTTTCATGAAGGTTTTCTCATTTTCTGGTTCAAAGTTAATCCAATGAATTGGATGAGAGAGGATGAAATGAAATAACTTTACATCGGAAAAGTAGAATTGTGATTTTCATGGTACACACTGTTAGGCTCCTAAGCGCTGCCTTATTCTTTTTACACTGGTTTTGTTTAACAGGTAATCAAGAAACTCATTTTGTGTGCTTTTCGACATTTAAATCAGAAACTGCTTTTCTTTCTCTTAGAATCTTGAGTCCTTGGTACCTTCCAAGCATCATAAGGGTAGCCATTGGGTTTGTGCCTGGTGACTCTGAAAAAGTTGAGCCATCCAATATTCTCAGTCCCTTTATACCATAAACCTTGTAGTGCTCATCCACAACCGATCCAACCGTGCAACCCCCATGATAATGATAGATAGTTCTCACATTTTTCTTGCAAAAGTTTCTTAGATCAACATCAGTAGATGTCAGTTTTTCTTGCCGTGACTCACCAAGGAAAAATGCAATAGACTTTGACCTTGCAATTCGATCAAGCAGTTTGGTCATCTTGACACATTCTTCCATGTCATTTTCACTTGATAGATAGTTGAACCTCACAGAAGGGTTCAGCCTGGGGTCTGTGTTGTTCAGTTCAAGCACCCCTTTTGAAGTAGGCATTGCTATCTTGGCAGCTACATTAACCCTTGAAGAATTGAAACTTAGGGGAATTATTGATGCTTCAACTATGATTTTGAAGTCATCTGTTATGCCAGCAATTTGGGGTGGATCAGGGAGCCTATTCTTTGGCTTAGAATCCACCAAGACTGCTATGCAAGGGTTGTCTTGCATTCCTTGCCCAACCTCTTTCATGTCGCGCACTAGTGAAATGTTGAACCTTCTCAGCTGTTCTTTTGGCCCTATGCCACTTAGCAGCAGAAGTTGGGGGCTACCCAATGCGCCTGCTGCCAATATGACATCACCTCTTGAACTTGAATTCTGGACTTTTTTGATGTAGGCTTCATGTGTTTCGTCCAAGGTGCCATTACTCTGGATGAACGTTATACCCGTAGCTCTGGTTTCATTCCTGTAACCTACAGCATTTGTGGGGTCAAAATTCAAGATTGAGTACTGAATTGGTGACTGAAAAATGTTAGTTATTTGATAAACTTTTTTATAAATATTTATAAGAGAAGAAAATAAAAAAGTATAATGAATCAAACTTTTTTTGCATGTTAAAATCAACTTATATACCTGAACTTTTGAAAAAGTTAAATGAGAAAGTTTCTATATAATTTAAAGTGTATAAGTTGATTTTAACTTAAAAGAGAAACTCAATTCATTTTACTTTTTTATTTTCTTCGTAAGTGTTTGTGAAAAAATTACCTAAATATGGCATTAATCACCTATTATAGCTAGTTACAGAAAAGGCTTTATTCTTATTTGTGTTTCACTTACTATTGTGATGAAAGATGATACTCTTGACTGTGGCATTTAGAAGGACTGTGAGGTTCTTTGGGTTCCCTGCATTCAGAAGGTCAGCTGAGGTGTGTCTCTTTCCAAACTCATCAAACGCACTCCCAGAAATCTTGGTTCCCTTGATATGTTCCAAGCTAAACCCATTGTATGGTAAAACTCCTGCTTCAAGAAGGCTGAATTCAGCAACAGATTGCCATGGGGAGAGAAAAAAAGGAGGAAAGACAACCTTTGGTTCCACCCATTCATAAGCTTCTTTGACTAGCTTCTTGTCCCAACCAGCTTTGCAAACAAATTCCTCACTTGCTCTACTGTAAAACCCCCCATTTATAGCTGATGATCCCCCAAGAACTCTTCCTCTGACATTTTCAACTCCATCCTGTGAAGTGAAACTTTGTGCCACTGACATGTATTTGTCTGTCTTAATTAATGGAAAACCATAGTACCTCTTATCTATAACCAAGGGATTCCCATATGGTGAACCACCTCTTTCTATGAGTAGCACAGAAAATTTCTCTGATAGAGTAGCAGCTAATGGACAGCCACATGTGCCTCCCCCCACTATAATATAGTCATAAGATTTGCCTGCTACTTCCTTAACATCTGAAGTCATGTGCCATTGCCTATTGCCTACAAAGTGAAATTAAGTGCTAGTTGAGACCAATCAAAACATTGTTTCAAGCTCAACAAGAAAGGAAACCGAAGTTATATAGCTTACCTTGGGGATCTTCTAAGGGGAAAGACAAACCCAAACTTGCAAGTAAGAACAACAAAAGTGCTGTGAGAAGCTTGTGAGCTTGGTTAATTTGTGGAAGTTCCATATCTAGCATTGCAATCAGGAATGCATTGACTAGTGAGTAGAGGAAGTGCATGATTTTATTTGCCAAAATGTGGGCTATGCAAATCATTTGTTTTCTCTAGGCTGGTGACATCAATTGATTAAAGTTTTCATAGCATAAAATATTTAAAAAATGCGCATGGTGTTACTAATCATTCCTTCTTCCTTTGTTGGCGACAACCGTTGTCTGTTACGGCCATGATGTTTTTGTATAACCTTGACTTTCATTGGTGGTTGTGATATATAAAAAAAAAAGAAAACTAAAATTGTAGGTTTTGTTAAATTATATTTTGTGGTAATCAAGTCCAGACAATTGTTTGAAGATCAAGGCTAATAATCCCATTCAATCTGTTTTAAGTAATTTCTTAAATCCTTAAAATTTCACTTTCTTAGCATGGCCAGGGAGACTTTTATACGCTATAAAAAAGTGAAGATTATTACAATGTATGTGCCCTGCTTATAAGCTTTTGGCATAATTGCATGTAGGTAAAAATGGGTTCAAAATGAAATAATCTATGATCTGGGTTATAACGGTAATTATGCATGTAGGCATAATTGATGAACTGGGTTAGACGTCACTTATTCACATTTTAAGTAGGGCCTTAAGAAGGATAATAAATTGTTCTGGTGGAAATTGGTGACTATGGCCCATGATCGGCGGCTAGGTTTGGTAGAAAAAAGTGAAGGTGCGAAAGGTATTTCACATGCCTTGCATGGTATTTGTTGACTATGAATATGATGAAGGGACGGATCCAAAGGAGTAACTGGGACTCTTCATTTTCTGTAACTTTTAATACAAGTATATGAAATGATTTAGGAGTTAATTATTGTGATCTCCAAGTTTAAGTGTCTACATCTAATATTTACTTTGTGTTATTTACATTCTTTCAGTTATCAGTTATTTTTATAATTGTAATTTGGTGGTGTCTGGACTAGTTTATGATGAACTCTCGGCAAATTCACTTCTTTAGTTTAGCCTAAAGCAAATCATCTACGTTACTAAAGGGTTTGAAAGAAGATTTCTTGTTACTTGACCCATATAATTTATATTGATTACTGAATTTTTAATTCTTTCATGAATTAGTTCGTATCTTATTAAGACAAAAATATTTCAAATGTAATGCAATTTGGTTTATAGTTAACTCAATTTAACTTCTTTCAGCATCATTTCAAGATTTTAATCGACCTAATTTGCTGGGACGGATTTAGGAGATCGATGAGCTCGGGCCCTAATTTTCTTTCTCAAATTTTCTTTTTTAAAATTACATGTATAGAGTTTAGTTGTTTTTATATTTATCAAAAAAAAAAAAAAAAAAAAAACAGAGAGTAGTTGTTTTACTAGAAAAGAAATTGTAATTTTATATACATCAGGTTTGTCCACTTTTAACTCTCTTAAATATTTGATCTATTCATTCATTGCATGGTTATGTGTCATTGATTCAAAATTCACATGACCTTAATCTTTATTTAATCACTTTAATCCAGCAAAAAGAGCTAATTTGATATGAGTTTTGTAAATTTAAAAACAACTCATAAATAAATAAATTTAGGGACTAAAGTTCGAGTGAAATAAAAAAGAGATAAGTTACTTATTTACACTTTAAATGTTTGCAAAACTATTAATCAATAAATATTCAACATTTTTTTTTTGTCTTAGTGCACCAAATATTAAACATTTATAACACATTTTCTAGTACTCTCTTTCTGGCACACTTTTTTAATTGGGTAAAATTCATATAAATTTCACAAAATATATAGGTGCTATTCTTTATTTGATGATTCCATTTCTAAAGTAATGAAACACTTGAATTTAACCCAATAAAAAAAAAAATTAAAAAAAGAGTGCGAGAGTCAACTGTGTTAGTAGCACTTCTCCATAGCATATATATTTTAGATGTAGCACAGCTTGCTTTCTCCACCTTGAAATTGCACGTTTCAATGAACTATAAATAGAAGTAACGATGTTTTCCTTTTGGTGAATCGAGGAGGGTGTTGTACTCAAGTATAATACTCGTAAGAATGCTATAACAACCATCCTAAGACACTATTGGGTGTTGTACCTTCTTTTCTCATCGTGATCGGTTGAAACTAGAAAAGACAAATTACTTTAAATCATAATGCTCAATTGCTGATTTTGTCAAAGTTAAATAGACAATGAAAATATAAAGACGGACATCAAAATTAATGGATAAACATTACACGTTCCAAACCATTCGCAAATATTAGACAAGTAGATTTAAACCAATCTACCGAACTCTATTTATATTATATGGAGGTAATTTTGGAGTTTAATTGGATCTTGCATTCTCATATCTCATGTGACTCGTGCATAAATGGTTTAAAAAAAATGGGTGAAAGAGTATTCTAATATTCTTAACCCACATATACACAGTCTTGGATTCCTTAGAGCTAATCATTAGAAACCAACAAAATATTAAATATGTTAGAATAATTAATACTTGTTCTAAATGATAGAAAATGAAAAAAAAATCTTAAGGACAATTTTTTTTTTGAGGGACTTAAGGACAACTTTAACCATAGTTACTTATGTAAAAAACAACTGAAAAAGTAACTATAGTATTTTTATTTTTATTTGAAGCAAAGTAACTATAGTATTAATTATTAGCAATTGGAGAGCAACTCAATAATTTCACATCATAATATGTCGCGCTTCATTTTTTAGTGGTCCTATAGTTAATTTTAACTAATGATCAGTATTTTTTTTTTAATTATATGTTGCTTTTATATGTTACTACTTTTTAGAAGTGTATGGTAAGTTATGACGTTGATTTAAGAATTTTTTAGAGTTATTAAATTGTGATATGCAATGTTTAATAAAATGTTTAAAAGAAATTAGTTTGTGCATTGATAGTGTAAATAGTTTTTACAGTGTCATCTAATTACAAAATAACATGTATGATAAGTTTGTTAATTTTTATACTAACTAACTTAAAATTCATACCTACCATAATTTTTTATTAGTTGACAATGTAAAATTTTTTATACTGACAGTATATTAAAATTAAACTCAATATTTAAAGAGTTTAATAGTCATGCATTGTCAGTGTAAAAAGTTTTACACTATCAACCAATTGGAATTCACCGTTGGTATGACTTTTAAAGTATTTATTATAAAAGTCAACAAACTTACAATAAATGGTAATTTGTGATTGGATGACAGTGTAAAACTACTTTACACTATCAATGTATGACCTATTTTCTTATATTTAAATAGTAATAAGTCAAACAAAATGTTTAAATGGTAAAAATGATATGACATTATAAAAAAATTGTTAAAATATTAAATTTTAACAAAATTACAATTATCCTAAATGGGCTGTGAGTTTTTTTTTTTTTTAACGAAAGAGTTTAATTTTGATATATTGTTAGTATAAAAATTTTACACTATTAACTAATTAAAAATTATTTTGAATTTTATTTCTAAAATATTTATTACAAAAATTAATAACTTACTATACATGGCTGTCCATAATTAAATTAAATAATAGTGTAAAAGAAACTTTTGCATTATCAATACATTTTAATTAATTTCAACAAAAAAATAGGATCTTATTTGGATTAACATGGTAAGCCTTATCAAATAATTTATATTAAGGAATTTGTTTATTGATATTGCCTACGCAATAATGTTGAGATGAAAGAAATGATTATTTTCCACCCTAATATTCACATGTCCATCGTTTATATGCAAGTGGAGCTAAATAAAAAAGAAATAATAAATTCTAATTGATCCTATAGTTAGATAAATAGGAAAGTCTAAATCATTGTCTTAATTATGGTAATTAGAAAATCCAAAATCATTGTTCTAATTATAGTAACTAAGAAAACCTAAATCATTGTCTTAGTTTCATTAACTAGAAAAACCTAAATCATTATCCTAATTATAGTAACTGAGAAAATTAATGATTACAACAAACTGTGAAAACAAATCGCTAGATATAATCATAATTTTTCTTATCCTTCCTTAAGTTGGTAAGTGGAGATTTTGATTGCCCAACTTGCCAAGTAAAACTGGAAAAGAACACATTTCAGTGACTTAGTAAAAATGTTCGTGAGTCGTGTATAAGAAGAAACATAAAAAAAAAAAAATCCTAAACTATCAATATAATTAATGATGCCAAGAATAAAGTTACAGATAAGATACAATCATAGTTTTAATGAAAAAGGAAAATGAGACCCATCAAAATTGTTTCAATTCACCAAGGCAACAATCAAGTGATTTGTATTCATGGCTTACCTTGAGGGTGAAGACAAAGAGAACCCAAATTTGCAAATAAGAAAATGAAAGTGTTGTGATATGCTTATAAACTTGTTTAATTGGTGGCAAGTGTTAACAATCCAAAGGTAAAGAAGAAAAAATAGAGAAAAAGAGTGTTAGGGCACTATTTCATTATATACAAATCTGATTACATAATAAAGAAAAGGGGAAAGTATATAGGCAACAAGTAAGAAGACTAAACTACTCTTAAGAAGAGTAAAAATAAGAAAAAGCATAAAAGGGGCCTATTGGGCCTATTATTTAACATCCCCCCTTAAACTCATAATGCATCAATAGGAAGCATCGAGAGTTTGCTAGTCAAAAAGCAAAAACATTGAGTGGAGTGCGATTTTGTGAACAAATTAGCAATCTGCATGGAAGAAGAGACAAAGGATAAAGTAATGGTCCCCTGAAGATAGTGATGTCTAGTGAAATGACAGTCAATCTCAATATGCTTGGTCCGTTCATGGAATGAATGAATTACGAGTGATTTGGATAGCACTCATATTATCACAATGCATAGGAGTTGGCGTAGAAAAAGAGACACCCATAAAGGTAAGTAACCATCTCAACCAAACTATCTTTGTCGTATTGGATGCCATGGCACAATACTCAGCTTTTGTAGAGGATCAAGGCACAACTGCTTGCTTCTTTCTCTTTCAAGAAATAAGAGAATCTCCCAAAAATATGCAGAAGCCTGTAGTAGATTTATAGTCAGTGGAATCACCTCCCCAATCAGCATTTGAATAAGCACACAATTGTAAGGAAGAGGATGAAGGAAATAGAATACTCTAAAATTGAATGCCCCAAAGATAGTGAAGAATGCGAAGAACAACTTGATAAGTGATATACATGCTTATCTTTTTGGTGCAATTTGTGACACTTATCTCATATTTTGTTAACTCAAGATCTTGTTTTAAACCACTTTTATATACTAAATTCATATATAATTGAACATAGGTTTATCACTTTAGAGCTGTAGGAATTTTATTAGTTTTTGGATGTTTTTATGTAGGTTAAGGAGAAGAAGGAAATATCTTGGAAGGAGCAATTTTTTAGTACATGCCAAAACCTTGAGAAGCAGGAAAAGGATCACAAGGGAAGTTTCACCTTGTAGCACTAAGTGCCAATGGATTGACACTTAGCACCAACCTACTAAAGAGTCCCACTTTTTGGCTTACCTTCTTGCGCTAAGGGACAATTTCTGGCTCTTAGCGCTAGGCTACTAGAGAATCCTTATGTTGGTACTTCTTGCCACACTTAGCATGGAAATACTTGTGCTTAGCGCCAAGTTCACTGATGTGGCACTTTATGAGAAAAAGACAAAAAGAATTATGCCCTAAGTGACAAAAGGCTACGAACACTGTAGAGAGTAGCATTCTGGGACTTTGTGTAGCAGTTGGAAGAGCTTCTCCATGGTCTTTTCTCCAAGTTTCTTCATTCCTTCATCAAATTTCCTTCTTTGCATAACTATATGTAGCTAAGTTCATCGTTGTTGGGGTTTAATGTAATTAAGCTGACCTTCATGTAATTATTTTGAGTTATTTATTCAGTATAGTTCTATGTTAATGTCTTTCTTTTACTCTTAATGCTTGTTTTGGCTTAATCATCCTTAACTTGTTCTCTTTAGCTTGAATCTTGTTGGAAAACGATATTTAAAGCTTAGAACTAAAGAAGACATCTAACACATCTTGAATTTAGGAATAGAATAAGATGTGTTAGACATCTTTAATCCTCTATTCTTAAGGTGAGTTATTTGGCCAAGCTATGCAAGGAATTGATAGTTCAGTCAATGAACTTAGATTCTATCTTTTAAGGAATTAGGTTAGAATGATTTTGTAGGATGATGGTGACTTGGTAACTAAATGTTGAATGGGTAACATATGTGATACATGCTACGAAGGATTAATGAAGTTAAACCTAACTATCTCCATTTATTCGATCTAAATCAGTCTCCACATATTAAGTGTTTGAGAAAATACCAAAAAGATCTTTAAGCAAAATTGTTACCTATATGCTTATCTCTCTTTAAATTATCACACTTTACATTCTTGCAATTAATTTTAATCTTTGATTCCGTTAGTTTAGGATGGTGAAATCTGTGTTTATTGCCAAAGTATTGTGTGAGTCTCTTGAAAGACGATACTCAACTCATCATTTTACTACTTGTACAAATTGGTACACTTGCCAAGGAGTTAACATAGCTGCCCAATGAACTATAGTAGGGGAAGCAACAAACTAACTAACAACATGTACAGCATAAGCAATGTCAGGTCTGGTAATGGTAAGATACACCAAGCTACCAACAAGAGTACGATGTAAAGTGAGATCTAACAAATGAACACCATGAAAAGAGGTACACCAGGCATTATGCTCAAGAGGAGTATCCTTCGTCCGAGTGTTAGAGATATGAGCCTAGTTAAGAATGTTGACAATGTACTTAGATTGAGAAAGAAGATAACCTCTGGGAGAGTAGGCAACTTCAATCCCCAAAAAGTAATGAAAAGTACCCAAGTCTTTCATCTTAAACTGTTGAGCTAATTGTAATTTTAACTCCATTATCCCATCAACATCATCCCCTATGATAATCATGTCATCAACATATAAGGAAAGCAATATACGACCATGAGAGGTTCTCTTTACAAATAATGCAAAATCATGAAGACTAGAGTGGAAGCCAAGGGATGTAATCACAATATAGAACTTAACATCCATTTGAGAAATGTGCCATTGACAAATAGAAGCAACTACAATAAGAGTATGAATAATGGTCATTTTAGTAATAGGAGCAAAGGTTTCTTTATAATCCATGCCATACTGTTGGGAAAAGCCTTTAGCAACCAAATGAGCTTTGTATCTCTTAATAAACCCATCAGACTTGGTTTTGATCGTATATACCCAATGATAGCCAATTGCACTTTTTCCTGGTGGAAGTGAGATAATGTCCTAAGTATCTATTTTATGCAAAGCAGAAAGTTCCTTTGCCATACCCTGCTGTCAAAGGGGGTTAAGAATAGCCTCTTAGTAGGAAGATGGCTCAGATAAACTGTGAATAAAAGTCAAAAAGGAAGCAAAAGAAATGGAATAAGGGGAATAAACAAAATTTGGCAATCTAGTGGACTTACGATCATATCAAGGATAACAAAAGGGAGGATCCACAATTGCAGAAAATTCTTAGGGAGCCGCAGGGATAGAGGGGGTTTAAATTTGTCGAACTACTAGTGTTAAACCTGCAAAACTCAACATCAGAATTATTTGGATTATGGTTCAACTAAGGAGGTGAAGTGTTTACATCTATGGCAAAGGGATCAATGCGAGTGAGATTAGACTTTGTAAGGTTGTGAGAATCAGGAGGAATGGAGTAAAATGGTATATGCTCAAGAAACACAACATGACGAGAGACATAAAGTTTTTAGTTGACAAGATCATAATAATGATATCCTTTTTGACCATCACCATAACCAAGAAAAACACATATTATAGAATGAGAAGACAATTTACTATGCTCCATATGAGGACGAAGAACGAAGCAAGTAGAACCAAAGACTCTTAAGACTAAATAATCAAGAGCATAACCATACAGTTTTTCAAAGGGAGACAAACTTGAAATAACAGAAGATGGAATTCTGTTAATAACATGAATAGTAGTAAGGACAGCTTCTCCCTAAAACTCACTTGGAACAAAGGTAGACAAAAGAAGGGAACGGGTAATTTTAACAATGTGACGATGTTTCCTTTTAGCAACTCCATTTTGTTCAAGAGTGTTAGTACAAGAAGTTTGATGAAAAGTCCTATCAGAAGCAAGTAATTTAGAGAATTTATTAGAGGTATATTCACCACCTAGATCACATCGAAAACACTTGATAACGACATTATGTTGAGTTTTAACAAAAGCACGAAACTTGTTATAAATGCTAAAGAAGTCAAAATGATGTTTCATAAGATAAACCCAACAATAACAAGTACAATCATCAATGAACAATACATAATACTTGGATCCACCTTTAGTAAGGACTGGTGATGGACCCTAAACATCATAATGAACTAAGTCAAAAGGTGCAATAGAAACTGTAACACTTTTACAAAAGGGCAAAGCAAATTTTTTCGCAAGTTTGCAACCATAACAATCATAAATATCATTAGTTTATAACTTTCCTAGAGTTTTGTGGAATCTAAGTACTTTAAACATGAAGAAGAAACATGTACAAGACGAGAATGCCACAAATAAAAAATAGAAGATGATGAGTTCAAACGAAAGGATGACATGTCAACACTAGAAGCTGCAACTTCTAGAACATGTAGCTCATTCAAAATGTATAGTCCCCTGCTTATGGCTTGTCCTAATTAGCCTCTTGGATTGTAGATCTTGTACATAACAAGAAGTAGAAGATAATAAAATTGAGTAACCTAGAATCACACAATTAACCACATGAAACAAGACTTAAAGTAAGACTAGGAATGTAATAAACCTTTGAGATGAACAATTAAGACGTAGAAATAGATCTAGTGCCTGCTAATGGCATAAGAGTACTATTAACAGTCATGACAGACATAAATGAAGCAGGATGTAAGGACACAATAATTAGATGACATATGATGAGAGGCATTAAAGTCAAGAATCCATATTTGTGAAGATATACCTAATGAGCTAGAGGAGGGTAAACCTATGTTGGGAGAGACAAACATGGCATGTAGTTGAGTGGCAAGAAACTTCTAAAATTGCTTAAGAGGGGCAGCTACTATAGGACTAGAAAAGGACATGCTCTTAAGAGAGTATGCATGTCTAACATTAAGAGCATCTGATGAGGGAATAACTGCACAACATTTTATGGTGAGGCTTGGGGTTTTGTTGACTCAACTAATTAGGAGGTCTCCATTGAGAGGGCTGCTGTGATTTATTCAACAATTTTGGACATTGTGCTTTCCAATGACCCTTTTGCTTGCAAAAGCTACTTCATCAAAACTAACCTTTCCACGAGATTTTCCTTTGTTAGAAGGAATAGCAAAAATAGACTGATTGGGTGTGGAAAAAAATTCCTTTCTCGACATTTCCCTTTTCAACTTGAGACGTGAGTCAAATCTCTTTAGCTAATAGTTCATTGACCAAAGAATTAGTTGTTGGAAGCGGATTATGGTGCAAAATTGTCCCATGAAGCCTTCAAAATCACCTTGAAGAGCCATTAAAAATTGAACCAAACTTTGTTCTTCTCTCTGATCAATGTAGGCTTTGAAGGCCTGTAGTTCTGCAGATTCAGTAAGAGCCAATTGATCCTAAAGATTGGACATGACAGAATAGAATTCTTGGATGCTTATGTTATTCTACTGAATGTCAATCTCTAACTGATATTGCTTTGCAAAGTTGGACAGCACATACAACTTATTCAAATGATCCAAAACCTCCTTGGCTGTTTCATATTTTACTAGTTGAACACCTATGGATTGCGAAACAGAGTTATTGATCCAAGTAATAATCTTCAAATTATTTGCCTCCCAAGATTCCAACTCTGTTTCATATTTCCCATTTTGTTCATCTTTTGGCTTAACAGATGTTCCAGAAACATAACCCCACATCCTATTGCCTTTTATTTTTTTTTTCAACACATAACTCCAATATGAGTAATTCTGCACATTCAGTTATGATACGTTACCGCAAGTGTACAGTATCGTCCTAGTAATAAATATCGTTCTCTCTATAGAGACTGTGTGTTTGGCTTTGTAATTATCACAATTTAATTAAAATTAAACAAAGAGAGTTGAATTTGGAATTTAGGTTTTTAGGGTAAAAGTAAAAGAATTAAGAATTGAGAATTCAATTAAGGAAGCAAATAAAATTGATAATAATTTAGTAAAAGAAAACTTCTAGGGTCGAGGTTCACCCTATGACTCTTACTAAATTAATTCTCTTATTCTGTGCTCCTACTTGTTTTTCTTAAGGGTGAATTAACCTATGGTACCTTTCGTTCTCTTTCAAGATACGGAGGGGTGTCTAATCAAATTAGCCCCTACTTTCGTGGTGGTTGTGTTTAATTAGACCTAATGAACTCTTTATCAATTCAATTAATCCCTAAAGGTTTCACCTACTTTCGTGGTTTAGACCTACATTTCTTCCTATAGTTTCGGTATTTAAGTTCACCTTTCGGTACTTCTCCAAATCCCTAATGGTTATGTAAAACGTGGCCAATTCATTTCGCAATAAAGAAAATCAATAAAGAAGAAATCAAGAGAGGAACAAGAATCACATAAGGATAAAAGGAATCAATTCATTAAACGTTCATAGGACTACGCCTAATCCTAGAATAAAGATGACTACTCACACATAGCCATAGAAAACAAACAATAAGAAAAGAGAAAACATTTAAATTGGGTGGAGAAAGAGGAGAAGATTAAAATCTCAAGCTCTTGCTCTAAGCCATCAAGAACTGAGGTTCAGACCCTTTTTCCTAAGCCTAAGAAGTCTATATAAGTCCTAAAGTACAAAAGGGTCCAAGCCCAAACTAAAAAAAAAACATAAAAATAAGGATTATTAACGTCAGTAGTGCGCCACTGAGCGTGGCGTTTGCCATGGGTAGGTCATGGCGCTCTTTGGTAGCTTTGTGACATTTTCCTGGAATTTACCACGGGCGTGGCGTTTGCCACAGGCAAGCTGTGGCGCTCTCTAGTTGTGGGATTTAGAGTTTTCTTCATTTTTCTTCAACAATTTCTCTATTGCTCTTCCTTGGCTTCAAATCACTCTAAGTCTAAATGTTTAAGCTCTAAAGCCAAATCAATTCATGCTAAACTTTCCTAAAATCCATAAACAAACACAAAAACACACTTCAAGCATTCTAAGTGATTAAATGAAGGAAATAAAAGGGAATTAGTACTTAAACTACTCCTAATAAGCTAAAATGCATGTAAACCTACATGGATTAAGATGCAAATTATAGTATCAAATGCAATGCATCAAGTTGTAAACTAATTGATTGATGAGAATCATCCCATTCACCAGCCATTGCAAATAATCAAAAGCAGAAAGCCACAAATAGAGAACTTGCAAAGAAGGTTGACAAAGAGAGGAGAGAAACCCCAATTTCTGTAAATGGGTCACTGCAAAATCCTGAGTATGATGCGCTTCAAACGAAACACCTACGGATTGTAATTAGGGCCATCAGACTTGCGACTGGCCATTGTATTGCAATTGGGTTGTTGAAACTGGCTGCCGTACTGCAACTGGGTCATCAAAAAAATTATTTTGGGCCCCGCCCTGAACCCCAAACAGATGGGCGCTGCCCCTGTAACCCTCGCAAACTCTTCACAGAGTTGGATCTGTGAAAGTTATGGCCCAAATTGAACTTGCTCTTGATTACATGTTAACAATGCAAAGGTAGAGAAGAAGAAAAAGACGACAAAATAGAGAAAAAGAGTGTTAGGGCACTATTTCATTAGATGCAAATCTGATTACACAATAAAAAAAAGAGAAAAATATATAAGCAACAAGTAAGAAAACTAAACTACTCTTAAGAAAAGTTAAAAAAAAAAAAAAAAGGCATAAAAGGGGGCCTATTGGACTATTATCTAACAGCAAGTTCCACATCTAGCATCGATATTGATAATGCATTCATTTGCGAGTAAAGGAAGGGGATCGTTTAATTTACCAACATGAATTATTCAAATCATGAGTTGCCTCTAGGATATCGACACCATTACACCGATAGATTAAAGTTAGACCTCATCAAATATATTTTTCAAATGCGCATGGTTTTTGACTCATCATATCCATTCGTTTTTTTTTTTTTTCTCTTTTGCCGACAACTTATTATACAGGTCATAAGTTTCTTTCTTCCCTTTAGACGGTTCAAATAAACTTATCTAGTTAACATCAATTTAACTTTATATGAACTACTTAACTAATGTGCCTAACACAATAATCTTGGTGAGTTGCTTGAAAGTAAAATTGGGTTCAAAATGGAATGATGATCTGAGTTAGTCGTTACCAACTCATATTGGTAGAGCCTTTAGAAGGATAATAATTAAACCAAACCAGTGGGTACCCATTACCAACTTGTAACAGCAGAAATTTGTTAATTGTTATCCTGTGGCCCAATATCAGCAGCACCAAGAGAAGGGGAAAAAAAAGAGAGGGTAGTGGGAGAGATATGCCGCACCATATGATTATATGTGTGTTATACCTTTTTTCTTGACCAGGATATACAGTCAATTGTTCTTTCTTTTCATTATAATAAAAATATACATACTATATAAACAGATTTCTTTTATGACAATGATTTTGCTGCATACGTTCATATAATTAGGAAGTATAAAAACCATCTTCATGGTTCCCAAAAGTTTAAACTGCAATTTAAGTCAAATGTTTTTGAACTTGTTGAGTCCATGTCACTCTGACATTGGCTGTTCAAGTCAAGCATTTCTGACAACTTGGCTTTCCTCAACTTGTTGCCACATCTTTTCCCACATGGTTGCTCAACAACACAGCTACCATCATCAGATTTTGTTGCTGCACTTCTCTTTCTCCCACTGGCCTCATTGCTTGAACCTCCATTTGATGCTTTATCCTCAGTATGAGTGTCCATCAATGGCAATTCAAGTGAAACATTATTGGAGCTTTTGAAGTCCCCTGTTTCTTCCATTGGCTGTTTCTCTTCCTTTCCCCCTGAGCTTTCAGAAGATGTCAAAGAACTTTCCAGTGAACACATAGTACCTGTGTCTCTTTTCCTCTCCCCACAGTTTAGACTCACCCCTCTTGTTTCTGTCAGTTCTGAGATGGGAGAACTTGGACAAGCATTGTTGATGATGGTAACTAGCTGAGAAAGTTCAGCTTTTGTGAGTTCAATACCCACTGGGGAAGAATTGTATCCAGCAAGTGCTTCCTGTGCCTTCTTTAGCACTGATTGTAAATACTTCCCTTGAGCTTCAATTCTGAGCTGCAAATGTTTCTGCACCTGAAATCAGTAGATCAACATAAATTGATTAACATGTCCTTATGCATCATTTAAAATTCAGATAAGAAAATGTTTAAATTGATGAATCATATCATACGTGATACCTCAATTTGTTCATAAAGTTTCCTTTGTGCTTCCATTTGCATTTGGAGAGCCTGAGCAATCTGCATGTTTCTGGTAAACAAACACACAACTTGATCAATAAAAGCTCTAGGAAATACCATTTCCCTATGAGACAGTTTTTAAAAATAAAATAAAAAAAATTGATTAATTTCTAATTATTACTCAGTAATTTGATTCTGGGCCCCAAGACTGATTTCCCTGCTGCAATGGCCATCACTGCTCTTGGTTTCTATGTAATCTGCACCAAAAGGAGATATTATGCCAAATGAGATAATTATCAGTCATGTTATTTGCTGTTGAACTACACACCACAAGTCACCTTCTTGTTTGTTGTTAGAGCAGGTTTCCAGTTGTTGGCTTTTCCCAAGTCTATATTTCTGTAACCAGAAACACAAAAAGTCACAACTCCTGATTTCCAGATTCAGTGGATAGAAAACAAAGAATTATAATATCATTACAAAAGGTGAATGAATGCCTGTAAATGGCTCTTGAGGTGGTACAAAGTAAGTCCTGGAATCCCCATCACCCTCATAAGACTCTTTGGAGTTGCTTCTGCCACATGATGCCACAGTGTGAAAAATAATATTAGCTAAGATGTGCTATGAAATCTAATAATAATAATAGTAATAATCTAAATAGTAAGGTGTCATCAAGTTTGTGTTATACTCACTATCTGCACCTCCAAGCTGAGTGGTTGCCTCAATGAATCTTTGGTGAAGCTCAGGAGTCCATTTTAGCCTTGGTTTGGCATCAGTGGACAGCACAAAATGCATGCTTTGATTTTGCATGTTTTGTAGATCCATTTGCTATTTTTGGATGAGTTGCTACTTACTTACTGGCAAAGGACTGAAACATAGATATGTCTTTTGATCCTTTTAGCTATGCATCAATATGTGCCAGCTATAGTTCTCTTTATAACTTGGAGTTGGTTGTGTTGTTCTATGATCTCACTCCATATCAGGAAACATGAGTGGGGTTATGTTGGGGGAATATATGCCATGAGCTGTGGTTCTTCCTCTCTCATCCCATTTCATACCAACTTTTCCTTTTTTTTATTTAAAAAAAATTCCCTGTATTCTTTCTTCTTTGACTTGAATGGGGTGGAGAGAATCTCTGATGCAGCAAAAACAGGGAAAGCAAAACAGCTCAATTTTGAGTCTTAAAAGGAGAGAAAAGAGGGAAAGTGTGTGGTTTGTTTTTATCTTGCTGTTTTCCCACTTCACTATCTCTACGGTTGATTCCCTACTGAATTAGGTAGGCCCACCATAATGAATAATAGGGTACTACTTTCTTAATGCTGTGAGAAGCTTTTAACAAAAATAAAATCATGGGCATGCTGTTAAGGATATTTTCATCTGGCGATTCAAAGTGAAAACTAAATGAATTAATCTTTCTTTCAAATTTCAAAATTAAAGGAGATTTTTTGACATGATTGATTTTCCTATGAAGTAAAAATAGCTTCAAGTCTAACAAATTATCAAATTATTGAATAATTTTAACTTTATTTTTAAATATATTATTTTTAACTTGTAAGATAAAAAGTCGAGTCAAATACTTTAATTATGATTTTCTTTTATGTAGTGTTTGTTTGTGGTGCCATTGGCAGATTCTTTTTGTTCCATGTAGGGATGGAGGAATCAAAGAATCTAGGATTGGATTTTTGGACCCAGAGTCCCCATGTTTGTACAAAGAAAGTAATGTAGAAGAAAGAGAACTAATCAGCCGTGTTCAAAGATTAAGATGGAGCTACTATGAAAACGAAACTAATAAAATACGTGTTTGTTCAAGACACTGAACAGGTAATAATTAATTTCTTAGATTATCCGTGCAAAGGAATCGCAACCCCCAAGTTCATTAAGGGACCATCACCACAGTTCAGTGCTTGTCATGACATAACTAAGCACTAACCCAATCAATCGGTAGGGTCATGTATATATATAAATTCATCATTGATTGTAAAGCTGTATTCCATCAAGGAGTTGAGCCATAACATGCATAATATAAGAGTCTATAGCACACACAAATTAAAAAATAATAATAATAATAGAACGAAGTTTTCTATTCCAATTGCATTGTACTTAGAAGTTCCTCTATATATTGCTGTTGAGCTGCAAGGCAACAAAATAACTAATGGAAGTTAGTAAAAATTATTACAGTCAGAAGGAGATGGACAGAACATACACACACTATATGGCCGTGCACTTTTCTTTGTAACTATGAATTATGTAGGCTATCTACAGGGCTCATTGATCATAGAAGTCCCATAAAGAAATTATTCTAAAGGGAACGCCTGCTTTAATTAATGCTGTGATATATATCCAAGTTGAAGAGAAGAAAAGAAGTTTTCACCCAAAAAACAAAAGGAAAGAAGAAAAGGGTAAAGGAGGTTTATAATGGCCAACAACAAATTGTAAAAGTCAATTGGAGCAATTCACTCTTCACATTTCTTGGGGTGGCGTTTAGAGTTTGATCGCTACAATCAAAAAGCAATTATTTGGCCTTCAAAATACTGTCATTTCAGTTCCATGAAATCCCATGAATTGTTCAACAGTACCCCATGATTCAAAACTGAGGAAAATCGACCCAAATTTACTTTAAACTATCCATTAGAAGAGCAGCACTTCCACACACACTATCCTGATTAGTTGACTTAGCACACTTCAACTGCTAGTGGAATGTAAGACACACAATATTTGGTGTGAAAAATCCACTAACCAATAGTTACCATTATCTGATAAGTTAATAACAAATAGTAGTAGAGTATAAGAATGGTCTTGGTGGGGTCCCACAACAGCAAGATGGGGAAGGGTAGGTTCTTCCTATGTAAGCATCCGCTGCTTGTGTCTTGAAATACATTCAATACCTTAGTGGCAAGCTTAGCTCACATTGAAAGAAAGGAATATTATTATTGACACGTATTTGTTTGTGGTGTGTGGACCAAACGTTTGAAAAACAAGAAAAAAGAGGGAGAGTAATTGCAAGACCTTCATCTTTAACAGCTGCTGTACTTGAAGCTCCTTTCTTGCTTTAATATATTCCACAACAGGTAAAGGAGATTCCATGATGATGCTAAATCCAACGGGACCCCGGTATTTTTATTAGATCAGTAGGAGAAGGTCCGGTGAATCGAAAGTCATTTAAACAAAGTTGCCTCATCAATTATTACTCTTTTAATGGACCCATCAAGGAAGATCTCAAAAATCCAAAAGCAGTGAAAGAAGATGAGAAGAATGTGGCCTCAGGAATCACAAAAAGAGAAGCAAAAGGAACTTGTCAACATCCCACCATAGAATAATTGAATTTTACTGGAAGAAAAATATTATGTCAAACATGGTCACTTGCACAAAATGACGTGAGCAATATGTCACTAGGTAAATGTTGGACTTCAAGCAAGAGTAGAGTAGGCATGAAGCGTTGTATTTTTATTTTATCTACAAGATTGTTACATGATTTTCTTGCACTTCTCTTGCTTAATTTGTGTCAGCCAAACACAAATGAAAGTCAAGACATACTCCGGACAATTAGGAAACTTGAACATCGTATATTCAGACCTATAAGGTGTCATAATTGTATAGGTTTCAACAGATCAGGTCATGAAAGGTACCTCAATATCATCTCAAGACATGGATTCGTGGGAAGTGATAAGAAGGGAACAGTTTTGAAGGGGCAAGCTGAGTATGTATAGCTACTCTAGGAGCTCTAGCTAGGCCTCCCATGTGCTCCAAAATGCCCCTAAAAGGACACTTAACCTATGCTTTGCATGACCAGTGCATTTTCTATCGGACCAAAGTATGAACAATGCTTCCATCTTCTTTAAGTTTTGCAAATAACTTATTCACATCAAGAATTTTCACTTGGGCTCAATTCTTGTCTAATTTCAGTTGAAGTGGCCCACTACGCATCAAAGTAAACATTGTTATAGACTTATAGCGCCGAGTGCTTCAAATAATTGAACTAGATGGATGACATAAAACGTATACCAATATCATCCAATTATATGATGGAAGAATATCCGAGATTCATTAAATAATATATAAAAGAATCAGATATTTAATAAAATATTCAAAATTTGAATTTGGCAAATTGCGACTACAATTTCTAACAAAAGAATATAACTTTTCACTCTATGTACAATCCCCTACATGGCTACAGTTGTTAACATTGAATGACAGTTTTCTTAAAGAGAAAACTTTAGGTACAGTACTTTAGACATTTTTTTAATTGTTCTTCAATTAAAATCAAAGTATTACCTCAATAACTCTGATTCTGACTGAAAAATAACACAAAAAATACATAAGAAATTACATCTAAATTTCGTCCTTATTTAAATTCTAGAATCTCATTGAGGCATCACATACTTGTTCAAGCATCCAAGGTCTTTCATGAACTGCCTGAGGAGACAAAACAGAATCATACAAGAATATTCGCCACATATAATTCAGGCAAAGCATCACATTTTTCTGGGCCTCTGGCACATCTTTCATAAATGGCAGAGCACTGCAGCAGAAATTAAGAATTAAGTTTTTTTTTTTTTTGATAAAGAATTAAGTTGATTTAGTTTAAAAAATCCACAGAGAATAAGAAGTTAAAGATTTTATTTTGAAATATGCAAGTTTAGCAATTTAGTACATATTCGGTTGATCTTTTTTTTTTTTTCTATAATTTTTTTTTTTTGGAAAATTCATAGAAGGAGTTAAAAAATTTAATCTAAGCACGCACTTAGGTAGCTAACGACAGTGGCATAACCAAAATAAACAAATGCTAGCGTTTTTAAGACAAAGCATTCAAAAAAAAAAAAAAAAGAAATATTGAATAAAAAGTAAAGCTTTCAAAGTTATCAATGCTTTAAATGAAATTTTTTACTGAATATTTTTTTAATAAGTACCTTTAAGACAATGTTAGCGGAACTTAATAAATTAATTATACAGCCAAGCATCAAGTTTTTCAATATCTAACATTCAAAGTGAGGTAATTCTAAGAAAGCCAACGATGTAAAAATGTTAGAGATCTCATATCAACTAGTGACATGACCAAAATAGTGTATATAAATAGGGAGCAAACATCACTTTACAAGCTGGTTTTGTGAGGTTGAATTAGGCCCAAATGCAAATTGGAAGATGTTAGTGAAGCTTAATAAATTAATTATATGGGCAAGCATTAAGTTTTTTGATATCTAATATGCAGTGTAAAGTAATTCTAAGAAAGCCAATGAGGTAAAGATGTGGATAGCAAACTTCACCTTACAAACCAATTTTGTTGGGTTTGAGTAAGAAAAGAAAATTAGATTAGTCAGGTTTAGAAAGCATTTTCTTTATAAAGATAATAAATTATGAATTGTTTAGATTTTTTATTGGTGAGAAGTATTTCTTTGTCAATGACTAATCTTTGGGAAATATGGCTGGATATCTTTAGTGGAGTCTCTCCTCTCAACTATGTTTTTTTTATTTATAAGGTTCGAATTCGAGATCTTGCTTAAGGAATTTAAACGTAGTTTCACTCGAATCAATAACATGTTACTGAATTATTTAGTTTAACAAAACATTGTTTGTTTCAATTTTTATTTTATTAATAATTACATAAATATCACTTTATTTTTTTTTTTCTAGTTTTTAAAGATTTTACATGAAATGAAAGAAGCTTTTTTAAATCAATCATTCTTGTACATTTCCGACCTTTCTTTATTATTATTATTATTATTATTATTATAATAGAAGACAATCATATTTATGATATTGGATACTAAATATGGATGCATCTCTCATCAATGATTTAAATTCTAATGTTTTACTTTGTAGGGGAATTAATTGTATATTTTTGCTAAATTCAACATTTTGTTTTTCCTTTCTCTTTTCTTTTTATTCTCTTTCATGATAGAAGAAGGTTGAGTATGTGTTTGGTTTCACGTTAAGTCATTTAAAATCATGTTTTTTAAGTACATTTAAAATCACTTTGAAGTAACAGTTAATGTGATTTTAAGTAAATGTTTATGTCCTTTGATCTCAAGTTGAATAAGTGATTGAGTCTAAAATGGATATTGAGTTGAAACAATTTTAGGTAGTTTTTGTATTAAATAAAAAAAATTTATACTAAGTTTTACTTTTATATAACTTGCTTTTAGAATAAAATCACTCAAACATAAATCACTTTACTTCAAAATTAATTCTAACCAGAATCAATTTTACAAGATCATTTTCATTCAAAATCAATGTTATGAATATGCTCACCCAAAAACGTAATGCTCTTGCCAAAAATCAAGTCTGGCTGTCTTAAAAACCATCATTCTAGCTACCAGATTAAACTCTAAACACATTCCAATATTTCATACATAAAACATCAATTTTCAGACAGTATAAAGTTTGGGGTGCTCATAGTTATTTGGTCCTGTGACATTTATCACAAGATTGTCTACATTAGAATTTTCTATTCTTCTTGTCATTAGAAGTTAGATAGTTAATCTAGAGAATAATTGATTTTACACCATTGAGTGTGATCGAAAACCAGTGTCTTGTGTAGCATTTGTCTCTAAAATTTACCCAATTAATAACCGATCATAAAGTCTCAAGAATCGATTAAAGCACAAAATTCTAACGCCTATTTTCCCTTATCCCTTGCTAATGCCCGATCATGTACACAGGCACCATCCAAATATTAATACCTCATCAATTTATTGGGCATACGAAGCAAAAAGTATAGTTTTTGCTTTCTGTGAAATCTTCAAATTTCATCAAAGAACTTCTTAGATATGAAGAAGCATTACCACACACGTACCAAATAGGAAATTCTTTAAATAATAAGAGATGACTTGGTGAGAATAACTGAATAAATAATGTCAGTCAGAATAAATATATCTATATTTGTTTTTTTAGATAATATATCTATTTTTGTAACACATTTTAAGCATTATGCCGAATTAATCCTTAAACTTACGCTCACATTAAAATTATAAAAATGCCATTTAAGTTCCCAAAATTATCAAACTTCAATCATGTTATGATAATCATTTAATAACATTAGGGACCAAAATAACCATCATGTGAAAATTTTATGGACTAAAATGTCAATCCTGTAATTTCAAGAATTAATTTGGTGTATTGTTCAGCGTTTGTTTGCACAATAGTGATGAAAAATAGATTTTTTTTTTTGGATCATCATGCTATTGGTGCGAAGTATTCATTAGCTTTATGATGACTAATCTCTGTCGAAGAATCTAATCGGTCACTTTTAATGGGATTTCTCCTCCCAATTATGTTTTTTTTAATTCACTAGACTTGAATTCAAAACCTTGTTTAAAGGATCCAAGCTGGCCCAATTCTCAATGACATGTTGGTGGATGAAAATTAGATTTAAATGTTAAATTAATTTTCAAAATATTAATTACCAACTGTTTTAGTATCGAAATTTTCGAAAAAAATTAGACTTGGAAATTGACAATTATCGATCATTTCAGTACATGATATTAGGTTTTGTTAATCAGACTCCTAATTTTAACAGGTATTAGTCATTTTTGTTCTTGATTTTCACTACTATCAATCATTTTTGTTGACTTTGTTGTGCTGGAGTTAATTTGGTCCTAAATGCGAACATAATTTAACAACAAATTCCGGAAGAAAAATTTTAGATGGTACAAATTGGTTTTTGATGAAAACTTATGAGAGCTAAACAATAACTGTTGCACCGTAATTTCCGTCAATCGTTACAATTCTCTTATTTTTTATAATTTAAATTTTAACTAATGACATACTAACATGTTGTTTCATAACATTTCGTACATGAATTCTTTCGTATTATTTAACAGTTCTCATTCAGAAATTAAATTGAAAATAGTTATTAAATTTAGGAACTAAATTTACCGAATTGGTAAGATAGAGATCAAATTGACTTGTAGTGCCAATTTTAAGGACCAAATTAATATTTTACTAAAAAAGTTAAAATCTATTGCGGACATTTTAGTACACGTACGTGCCCATAGCCTATAATATATACGCATGTTGCCTATTTACATAGAGGGGGCGAGGTTTGAATAAGCAATTCTTGTTTTATAAGCGACTCTCAGATTTAGAAGGTATATGATGAATTATCTACATATAAGTTAGAATTTTGTTGGACAGAAAAGGGTGCCAATCTAAAAAATTTCATCAGCTAAGTTCTTTGGAACGATTAGTAATCAGTATTCACTGAAACATGTTTTGCATACTCTAGTTAAAGTTTTTCAGTTAGAGTGGTCCAATCACTATAGATATCCTACCCCCATTTTGGGTTTGGGATGTCAGCCCAACTAGGCAGAGCACAAGTCCACTCTCTCTTTCTTAATAATTTACTTCCATAAAAGATAATAAATAATATTATTTTCACTAAAAATTTACATTTTTTTTTCACAATTCAACATTTTTTATTTTTCTCCATTATATTTCTTATCTTATCTCACACATTTCTCTTTTCTCTCTTATTTCACTCTATATTATAAAAAGTTTTGTGATACCTAATTAATGTTAAAATAACATATATAGAATTGTAAATATGCATACAAATGGAGGCGTCTTTCTGATTATCTGAGTAACAAAAAAGTAGTCCTCCAATATCATGTAAATATGTTGGCAATTGTCAAAAACAGTATTAGACCTTATCAAACAATATTATTATATAATAACATACATCTTATCATACATAGGAGATACAGGACCGCATGCGTGTAGATGCAATGCAAGACATCTTTCAAAATTCAAACTAAGAATAACTGATTATTGATCAACATCTTGATCAAATGGTTAATCATGTATGAAACCAAGATAAAGGCACTCTTAACAACATGTAACAGCACATTCAAAGCTAGACTTAAAGAACAATGATGACTACTGCATTATCAGTAACTTATCAGAAGATGGTTTTCCTTTTTTATTTGGCAAAAGCTAATCAATGCTCTCTTAAAATATCTGTTAAGAAATTAAAAGTGAAAAGTTTTTATTAAAAAATGTTACTAATACATTTTACCATGATTTTCAATGTACTCATAACATGATTTTTAATAAAAACTTTCTATTATTAATTTGTTCTTCACTGCCCTTATTATAAGACACTTTATATTTTTATGATTTGTCAGAACAGATACAATCCACAGATCAAATAAAAATCAAACTGATCCCAAAAGGAAAGTATTGCCCAGAAAGCGAAGATGCATGGCCATGGGTTCAAAGCTTCACTATTATCAATAACTTTGGAGTTCTAGGCACTTACTGATGAAACACTTTCCTGCAGCATCCCTTTCCTTTAAGTCTCTTCTTCCTTCAAAAATTGGCAGGTACGATGTCAGTTAGACATTGGTCCTGGCACAAAACGCATCTTTCCATTCTTTTGGAACCATGCACTTTGGAAAGGAAAAATTCTACTTTAGAAACAACCCAGAAATAATATACAACTTTTGTTCTAAGAAAAGAAGATTTTGCAGAAAAAAGAGCTTCTTTTTCTTTATTATACTTCTATTACAACAATTTTGGGACAATCATAGGGCTACACTACATAACTAAGGACCAGTTTGTTTTATTTATAGAAGGATAGGATTTGGGCTAACCAGTTTTAATTCTAGTAGATATATGTATTAGCTTTTGTGTTAAGATTTTATCACTTGTTATGAAATGACTTCATGTGATGCTTTGGAAGCTTTGGTTGTATTATTCTAATTTTTTTTTTCAGTTTTCAGGTTTACATGACAAATATCTTTTAGTTCAGTGAGTAAGAAAGTTAATAAGCTTTCAGACTCCGGGTTATATAATGAGTTTAGTTTCTATATACACTATAAGTGTAAATGATTTTTATACCATCAATTAATAAAAAATATACTAGAGATAACTTTTAACGTAATTATTATAAAAATCAATAAAATTATCATACATGAATATTTTTAATTGGTTGATGATATAAATTTTTTTATATCGTCAGTGCTTTTACTATTTACTCTAATAAAATTTAATTAGGATTTTAGGTTATATAACCAACAACTTCAGAGTTGAAGTTATCAGAGAAAAACTCAAGCTAATTTTATCTTGATTTTCCTTAGCCAAAAAAAATTGAGTTTCAAATTTGAATTTTATGCTGAGATCTTGATTCATATGAATATGTAGGTAGCAAGGATAATTCAATATTTGATAGCAGAAATGTCAAGAACTGAACTAATCACCTCTGCAAACGAAGGTTCTCTGTATATGGGCATAGGCAGTACTAAATAACAACTTACAAACTGTGACATTTATTTTTGTCAATTTGACACATTCATAATGTATTGTTAACTATATCTTCATAGGCTAGTTTTTGAAAGATAGATGTATTTTTTTTTGTATAAGAACCCCTGTTTTTGATGGGAGAATTATCCTTATGATATATATGATAGTATTACTTTAGGAATGATGAATAACTTTTAACATTGAATCATTTAGTAATGGTAATCATATATGGCAGATTATTCTATCTCTGATATGTATATGCGTAGTTTAAGATAATACCCTCTAAAGTGGTACACATAATCTTTCGATTAAGTTGATCCAATGTTACCATAATTGTGAACATTAGGCCTAGACTAATTCTTTGAACTCTCCAAGTCCAGCAAACTATTTGAACTTGGAATAAGTTTTTTCCTAGTTGGTAACTTGCTATGCATGTAAAGGTGGTCCATGTAATTGAATAAACATTCTACTGCACCTTTTAAAGATAATAAAAATCTTGTACCCAGCTTTGAGTCAGTGTCTCAGCCATGAAATAAATTCTCTTACGCGGTAAGAAATATTCCCATATGCACTAGTAATAGAGGGAACAATGAACATAAAGTGATGCGATGGCAAAGCAGTGAGTGACACCTCACACCCACTTTCTCCACCAAAATGGTCATTTTCTACATCTATACATGCTTTTAAATCCTTTGACAGACATCCACTAGTTTAACCCTAGTTCCTAACAATCATTTCACGTATAAAAGAAAAGGAATATATCCAATGCTTTAAAGAAACGTCTTTTGATTCTTGCACGTGAGAATCTCGAGCTAAATGCGTAGGCAACTAAATGTTAAAAAGCATGCTACTTAGTGACTTTTTCAAACATTTCGATAATGGAAAACGCAGAGGTAGTGGTAGCTTTTTTCTGGGTTTTCTTCTTTTTATTGAACATTGTACATATGAGGAACAAACGCTGCAGGCTACTTTGTTTCCATTCCACCTTTTCTTTCAACCTAAAATACATGAATATTTGTAACAAGCAGATTTAATTCATAGATGTATTCCATGGATGTAACAAGACTAAAATCTATCTAGTCAAGCTAATAGATGTATTCCATAGTTCAAAATATTAAATATTCAACATTATCATTGTCTATATTCTTTTAATGTTGCTTGCACATTAGTGTTAAATTAACTCTGAAGCACGAGCCAGTTTGTGAATCGTAGACATGCTAGGTATGGATTTATGTTGGATGAAACTAAATCACCTGTCTCCTTGTACGTTTGTTCCCTGTTGGGTTAATTAAAAAACAGTATCTCGGTTAAAAAAAAGTAACAAAGAAAAGAGAAAATATTATATTTTAAAAGAAAGAGAATTTTTTTATTTATGTGTCATTTTTTAAATTGGAGTAACAAAAATATATAGAGAAAAGTAATTTCAATATGTTTCAATCATATTTAATATATGGGTACTTTTTTACAAAAAGAAAAGATATACACAATTTGGGAATATGGCTGGTATGGCTTGGATACCACCTAGGCCATTTTTCACCCAAGGTGACACTATGTTTTAGTAAAGGTTAGGATTATTTTTTGTTTTTCTCCTTTCTCTATGTATGTTTTTTTCTTCTTGTTTAATCAGACTTATTCATCTTAGGGGTGTATCTCTCGTGACTTACAGGGACTGTAAAAGTAGGGCAACCCCATCAATGATGGTCGCGATTGAAGTGAACAGGCCGGCCTCCTATATAAGCCAATGTATTTTATTGCTAGGTTAGGATAAATTAATTAAGTTGCATGCTAATAATTTGTTAGCCTAACCGTTTGCGAGTTGCAGACCGGCTCTGTTTCTGTCAAAATACATTAGCTTTAATTTAAAACTCCTTTTTACTCTTCACATCCTTCAATTTTTTTGAAATTTAAATAATTCTTAAACTATTCTCATATTTACATACTTTCCCTTTTTAAAAACTTTTACCTTTTTGTTCCTCCCTACTCTTCCAGCACCCCTTCCATACCCCCTCTCATTTTTCATTTTCTCTTCCAGAAGCATGGTTTTTCCTTATCCTCCATTGTCTTTTCCATGTGAGTTTTTACACCTCCATTCCTTCTTTTCTAGCTTTGTTTTGTTCCTTATTTTTTTCACATGTTGGTAGTTTAAAAGAAACTAGTTTCCTTCTTTTCCATGTAAGTCTTTTGGTTATTAATTTTTAACATGTATACCTAATCAAATAAAAATATAATATAAATAAATAAGGGATTTGTTTATGTAATGCGATCTTCATGCCTAGTTTGCTAAACGGACCACCTCCATCTAAAGGTGAGAGGAAATCCCAAACTACTAATTGAAATGTTGACACTTGTACAGCTTAGGTATAAGACCATTTTAATGCATTTAGGTACAGGAAAACTCATCTCAACATGGAGTAAATTGACTGTGTTTTACTTTAGAATCGGCTAATATTACCTCTATAGAGGCCATGGGTAACATGCCAAGCAGTTAACCCATCTTAGATACCCTATAAATATTATCAATGCCAATAATATTAAGTACACATTTATTACATGCCGTTACCCTACCAAAATCATTACTAACTTGAGTGTTGGAGTGCCCTTTACAAGTACTCAATTTGTCTCCATCATAGCTCTACCATGTAAGAGGAAGTAACTATCATTTGCTCATCTCAAACCCCAAACCAAGTCAACTAGATCTTGGTCAAGGTCTACCTCGTATTTTGATAAGGCTCGCCTCAAACACCTCGAATAAAGGTGTCAAAGTGAGCTCTGGCCTACGAGCTAACTCGGCCAACCCGACTCACAAGCTAAATAGGTTAAAAAAATGCTGACATACTTTTTTGTGCATTGATTTGGATTGACACACTCAACCTCCGAGTTAAGGTGGACCAACCTGTTTCAACCCGTCTTTTTATTTTTATTTTTTGTTAATTTTTAAATTTCCTTTTTTTCCTTATAACTTTTGTTGATATTTTTATTTTTATTTTATTTTTTATTCATTGTGTTTGTTATTATGAATTGTATGTTATTGGATTTTTTTTTCTATTTATACCTTTCTATTTTTCTATATATTTTTTTGTATTTTTTAATTTTTTAAATTAGGTAAGCTAGCTCGTGAGTCAACCCACTAAACCCACCAATGCATGGTGTGTTGAGTCAAGTCGTGCATTTTTACCTCATTAAAAAAGTGAGCAGAGTTAGATTGACTCACTTTTTGGACAACTTGTGATGAGTCAACTTGAGTGTGTCGGATTGTCTCACTGTGACACTTCTAACCTAGGACACAACAAAATCTTTTTGTACTTTATTTATTTATTTTGTTACCTTTCTAAAATATCAAAAATTAAATAAATATTCAAATAAGGATAAACAAAATAAAATAATGGGCCAGCATGTTGTCCTATCACAATGCAGTAATTTTCAAGTTGGATTAAACAATTAAGATCATACCTATATATTTATAATTTAATTTATAGCGTATGTTGATTTATTCGGGCTAGTACGTTAAGCTCCACCCATTTTTAATCCCCTACATTCAAAACACATTTTTGATTCATATATCAACTATTAGTCATTTGATTTGTCCTCCTTAATATAAATTTTATCTAATAAAAACAAATTATTGATATAAATATTGTAAACTTATATTAATAATAAAATACATTATATTAACAAAAAATATTATTATGAGAAATTAATATATATATATATATATATATATATATATAATGCATTATAAGTAGGATTGCTGATTTTGACCAAACTCTGACTAATATTAACTAAAGTGTGCTTTTACATGAATTGAGATTATTTGATGACAGTATAGTTCTTCGATAGGGGTTTAAACATTGTGAGCAAGGGGTGGATACCAGCTAAAGGTATTTGAACACTTAAGTTAGTAGTTTGCTTTACGAGAGTGACATTATGTTATAAATACTTACCTACTATAGTGACATTGATAGTATTTATAAGAGTCTAAAATAGATTGAATTTTTTGACACAAGCCCAAAACCTTTCTAGAGACAATATTACTCTACTTTGGTGTAACAACAAAACAACATTACTCCAGGTTGAGATATAATCTATTGTTCACAAATGTATATTAAAATCTTGTACTAGGTCGTTGACGTACTCCCATTAACTCCTATGATTTGAGTTGAGGCATACTTTGGACTAAAGTAGCTCATTATGCAAATTGAGCCTCGAGTCTAATATGGAACAATATTATTAAGTTCTAATACATTCGTAGGTCCCTGAACTTTTTACGAATTTTTAATTAGGTCCTTAAACTAAAACAATTTGTAATTGAATCCTTGATCTTCTAAATTTTTGTAATTGAATCTCTAGAGTTAGTAAATCTGTCACAAATTGTAAATTTTTTGACAGTTTCAAGTCGTCATAAACTTACTTTAGAGACCTAATTACAAAAATTTAAAAGATTAAATATCTATTTACAATTTTTTTAGTTTTGGGACTTAATTAAAAATTTCAAAAAAGTTCAGGACCTACGGATGTATTAAACTTATTATTAATGTAAACTCATAATATTTATATTAATAATTTAATTTTCATTTAATAAAGTTTATATCAATGAAAAGACTAGTCTAACAATATTAATCATTAGCATACGTACGGCATTTTTGTATTATATCGTATACTCAGTCCATATTTTTAAAAATCCAAGTACTAGTATCTATTTTTTCGGTACATTGTATTTTTTTTTTTTTTGGGGTACATCGAGTACTAGTATCTGATACTCATATTAATGCAACATAGAAAATTAATTATCATTTGTTCCACTTTCAATAATCTGTTTAGTTTGAGAATTTTTTTTAATTTTTAATTTTTATTTTCTGGAAATAATTTTCTTTTTCAAATTTATAAAATTTAGAAAACATGTTTAATTTGAGAACCATTTTCTATATTCAAAAAAGGAAAATATTGAAAATGTGTTTAGTTAATCCATTTTCAATAAAAATTTATTAAATATTTTTTATATAAAGTTTATAAATAATTTTTGAATAATACTATATTTATGATTACGAGTTTTAATTAACTCTATATAAAACATATTATTTATTTACATGAAAATTTCATGTTAGAAAAAAGAAAATATAGCTACGCAAATAATAATAAATTTTATAACATTATCATGTTAGTAAATAACACAATAACATCTAATTTGTTTAAAAAATAATCAAGTTAAACTTAAAAAACGAAAAAGACAATTTATTAAAAATGATGCTGGTCATATCAAATTAGTCATTACCGATACTTGGTAAAGATAAAAATCAAACAATAAAAAGTTCTCTTAGGGCATCAAATTGTTAAATCTAATATATATAATAAATTAAAAGTAGTAGTTTTATATTTTTATGAAATTTTTATTATCAGAGATAAAAAAAAAGTGAAATATATTAATTTAAAACTTGAAATGTAGCATTGACACATTTGTCATTCTATCAATATTATTTTTCTTATATCAACATGATTGAACACCTCCTAGCTAATACAAATTATAACCTTTACCTATTCCTCTTTTATCAGATGTGTGTGTGTGTGTGTGTGTGTTCTATATTATTTTTCTTGTATCAACATGATTGAACACCTCCTAGCTTATACAAATTATAACATTTACTCTCTGTGTGCGTGCATGCGTATGTGTGTGTACTGTGTAAGCTAAGAAAAGACCGAAGAAGAAAATTGTGGAATGAAAATAAGAACGGCTTTAGATGTATCATTTGTTTCCTCGACATACAACCAAAATTGAATTTAATAAATTGGTGGACATCTTTTGAGTAACATGTAAACATACTCGGTTGTTACTTACTTATTTAATACCAAATGTAAAAATATCTTGAGATTCCATTGAACTTTTAGTTCCTATCACAAATTAAAAATAATGTTTATGCAAGAACAAATATCAAAAGGTGAAATAAAATAACTAAGTCCACTACCGAAGTTTACTTCATAATGGGTAGACACTATAAGATGACTTTATCAGTGTACTGACAAGTTGACGGAGGAAGGAATTTTTTTTAATCTTTTCATATCTTTATTTATTTATTTACAATTTGTATGTAAAATAGAAGTAAACTGACATTATGTGATATAAATATTATTATTTCTTTATTATTTAAGTTACCTTTCAATTTATACTTTATACTGGTGCTGGGAAAATTAATTTAATTTTTTTAAGCATTAATTGAAGTGAGAGGTTCTAATACATTTTAAATTGTTGGAATTTAATATTTGGTTCATGAGAAGTGTACATTTATAATTAAAAGTGACAATTTTTAATGGTTGTAGAAAGTTGAGACATTTAATACTCACTTATCTATTTTAGAAAAAATCACATCTTACCACTATATATAAAAGGGTATAGTGAAATGTTGAAACAACTAAAACAAGTTCAAGAATGGAGAACAGGCACGTGTGATTACTTGTATAAAGAGTGTCTCTCAAGAGAAAATATTTGTTATTTCTTATAACTCTTGAGTTAGGTACTTGGTTCTGTAGAGTAATAGATAATTTGAGATAAAGTATCAAACTTGTACTTTTATTTGAGATAATAAACACTTTTATTGGAGTGTTTCCATCAACATAAGTGTCAAACCACATAAATTATTGTGTATTCTACTATTTTTCTCTATGGTGTATTTGTGTATGTTCTTATTTCAATTGTTATTATATGCAATTTTTCCTAACGTTAGGGACAGATCTTCGTTATGTTGTTTGGGGCAATTGCCTCCACAAGATTTTTATTTTTTTAATATATATATATATATATATATATATATATATATATATATGTATGTATGTATGTATGTATGTATGTATAATTATAAATTAATTTCAAAATTTGAAATGTAATAAAAAAAAGGTCAATATAAATATGAATAATATTGTTCCAACAAATTTATATATACAAGTATTGTTCAGACAACTTAAAATTTTTGCTACGCCCCAAAGGTAACAAAGGCATGTAAAGGTTTCTTTGGACCAAACGAAGATTGGCCCTCAAGTGTAAAGGCAGAGGGGAACTTAATTGCAAGACCCACCTATCAAGTAGGATGAAAGTCAGCCTTAGTGATCCGATAGTGTCAAGTGAAAGAGCAGTCATTCAACAGATAAAAGTTACTCTAAGGATAACATACTGATCTTCCTCAAGAGCATATATTGACAGAAAAGTTTGACATGTTGACTCTTTGCTAGCTAAGGATCTAATATGTTTCGAGGATTGGGCTAACTACAAGAAATTAATATATTAGTGACAAAATTTTTGTCGCAAAAAGTAATTTTCGTCACTAATACTAGTGTTACAAAAATTTAGTGACAATTTTTTAAAAATTACATATGAATTGTTTTGTCACTAATAATTTATTTTGTAGTTGTTGCACACATTAAAGCAGTATAGGAGCTAGGTTTAGAACATTGTAAGATAATTCGGTCCATATTCGGTGTAGGATGTTAAAGCATTACTACTTGAGTGCGTGTTTGGAAACAAATCACGGATGTAATTTTCACATCAAATGAACGCTACTAATTCTTACTTTTGCATTTTTCACATCATTAATGTGATTTTTTAAGTGTAGAACGTGTTTCTAAACATGCTATTGTTGGAGATTTTAATTTTTACTTAAAATTCTTTATTCTTTATGCAGATGCCAAAAAATAGACAGGTTTGCATCTTAGAACAATTTTCCAAAAGCCCCAGGATCTACAACATGCCAAATTATTAAAGATTAGAATAAATACAGGGATCCATTGTCGATTCCTGATCTAAGCGTTCTTCACAGAATAATTTGTGGCAATTAATCACGAACACAAATAAGGGGAATGGTAGCTTTATGGTTTTTCCTCAATCGAATCTCTTGAATTCCTGATGGGATTTTAGCCTCTCTTTAGATGGGGAGAAAGGAGTATGAGTTTTTTCAATGATTCGGTACATTGGAGACTATAACCTTCATATAGTGTGTTAACCTAAAAGGGTTTCCATTATCCCCTAATGAGCCAACACTAAGATCTGTTTATTTAAGTCCATATCATTTTATTTAGTAGTCTAACGGGCTCATTTAATTTGACCACATAAAATAAAGTCAATTAATGATAAATAGCTAATATAATTGTCTCACAATATTACCCACATCAATTATTAGAATATAAAATTCAAACAATTTCCCACTTAGGCTACATATTGTAACAATTACATCACAATTCTTTAGGTGTGCAATCATACACTATTTATCTTTAGACTTTCACATTAACAATTTGTTCCATCTTATGCATCAATAATGGAACCATCGTGGTTTTCTTCACTCTTGTAAAATGTGACTAGACCTCAATGACCACCACATCAATACACTCAATGACATAGATCAATATGGATGGGCAATATGGAAATTACATGTAATGTGATCTCAATCATGCCTATTTTCAATTGGTCCAACTTTAGTCTTTAGTGAGATCAATCCAAAGTCCTTAAGTGCAAAATAATTTTGCACACAACAAGATACAAACAAGTTGACTAATAAACTCATAATCTTTATTTTTGTAGAAAAATTGAACTAACATAATGTTTTTATCAAATAAACACAGAATACAAAGAAGGACTTCCACTAAACTAAGGCTACCTCAGTGACAACACCCATTTGAGTAACATGCTCATGAAAAGCCTTAGGTGTTAAGCCCTTAGTTAGTGGATTAGCTAGCATAGGATCTATCCCTATATGTTTTATTGAAATATGTTTTTCCTGAACTTTTTCTTTAACTACAAGATACTTGATGTCGATAAATTTTGACTTCGTAGAACTCCTATTATTGTTGGAGTAGAGCACTGCTAATTTATTATCATAATAAATCTTGAGTGGCTTCTCAATGGTGTCAAGCACACATAGGCCTGTGACAAAATTCACAAGCCACAAACTCCGCTGCCATGGTCGAGGAAGTTACAAGAGTCTGTTTGGTAGACTTTCAGGAAATAGCTCGTCTAGCCAACGTGTAGATGTAGCCTGATATGGAGCGTTTGCTATTGGGGCATCCCACAAAATCGGAGTCAGAGTAGCTAATGATCTCTAAACTATTAGACTTTCGAAAAGTAAGCATGTTGTCTTTTGTTCCCTTCAAATAGGACATCATGCACTTCATTGCTTTCTAGTGCTACATACCAAGATTACTCATATATCTCCCCAGGACTCCCACTATAAATGCTATGTCAAGACAAGTGCAAACTTGAGCACACATAAGATTCCCCACAGCAAAAGTATAAAGAATCTTCTGCATCTCTCCCTTTTTAAGATTAGTAACGGGGCACTGTTTGAGACTAAACTTGTCTCCTTTAGTAACGGGTGTATCTCTTAGTTTACTATCTTTTATGCTAAATCTGTCCAAAACTGTATCGATATTGCTATTTTTTGTGATAACCTAAGAATACCTTAAGAACGATCTCTAAGTATTTGGATTCCTAAGACAAAAAAGGCATCCCTAAGATCTTTCATCTCAAAATTTTTTGTTAGAAATTTCTTGGTTTCGTGCAACAAGCCTATAGCATTGCTGGCTAGTAGGATGTCATCAACATATAATACCAGAAAAACAAATTTACTCCCACTAAACTTTTAATATACACAATCATCAACCAAATTTGCCTCAAAACCATAGGAGGTAATAACTTGATGAAATTTGTAATACCATTGATGGGAAGCCTATTTAAGGCCATAAATGAATTTTTTTAGTTTGCACATCATGGACTTTGAATCTCTTGAAACAAAGTTTTCTTGTTGCACCATATAGATTGTTTCATCTATGTTGCCATTTAGAAACATAGTTTTAACATCCATCTGATGTAGCTCTAAATCAAAATGAGCTATAAGTGCCATTATAGTCCTAAGAAAGTCTTTCGAAGAAATCAAAGAAAAAGTCTCTTTATAATCAATGCCTTCTGTTTGAATAAGGCCTTTGGCGACAAGACATTAGCTTTTGAATCCCTTTTAGTTTTAAATATCCATTTACAACCAATGAATTTCACACCTTCAGACAATTTGAAGAGTTCTCAAGCGTCATTATCAGCCATTGATTTCATCTCGTCATTCATGGCATCAATCCACTTTTGAGAGTTAGAACTTTGCATAACTTGACTAAAGTTGATTGGATCTTCCTTAGTCAAGCCAATGTCATCCTCATGTTCTTGAAGAAATACAACATAATAATCTAAAATTCCACTTCTCCTTTCCCTAATGGATCTCTTTAGAAGAACTTCTTGAGGCTGTTGAGTTTGAACTATAGGTGGTGCTTGGGGAAGAATCTCAGTGTTGTCTGGTCCTTGAGTGATGTTAGGAGTAACATCATTATTAATTACTGGATCTATTTCTTGACCAATGATAGGTGCAAAGACTTGTTCATTATCAATAATAGGTTTTTCTTCAAAGACAACACTCCTTATGTTTCCTTCCCCTCCAAACTTAACTTCCTTAAGGAATCTTACATCCCCTATCTCAAATAAGGATCTTGTAGTGGGATTGTAAAACTTATACCCACGAGAGAGTTTAGCATAACCAACAAAGTAACAACTAATCGTCCTTGAGTCTGGCTTACCCTCAAGCGACCTAATAGGCCTTGCTTCAACTGGATATCCCCAAATGTGCATGTACCTAATGATGGCCTTTTTCTCAGTCCATAGCTCATACTAGGTTTTAGCGAGTACTTTACTTGGTACCCTATTGAGGATATAAACTGCAGTCTTTAATGCCTCTCCCCAAAGCGACTTTGGTATAGAACAATGACTAATCATACTCCTTACCATATCCTTAAGACTCCAATTTTGTCATTCTGCAAATTTGTTCATGTTGGGTTTGCCTGACATAGTGTAATGCAAAACGATTCCACATTCATTGAGGAAAAGTGCGAAGGGCCCTTGGCGTTGCTCACCTAATTTGTCATATTGACCGTAGTATTCACCACCACGGTCAGATTTGACAACCTTAATTTTCTTTCCTGGTTAAAGTTTAACTTTAGCTTTGAAAGACTTGAAAATGTCTAGAGATTGAGACATCTCATGAATTAAATAAAGGTAATTGTACCTCGAGTAATCGCTTATGAACGTAATAAAATATCTTTGTCCATTCCATGAATCCGTAGGGAAAGGACCACATATATCTGTATGAATTAGTTCTAAGACATTCTTTACTCTTTCGGCACCTAAATTCCTTTTGTTGTTTTGTTTACCCTTAATACACTCAACACAAATTTGAAAGTCTAACAAATTTAAGGGTCCAAGAATTTCCTTCAACATAGGCTTCTGAATTCTTTATTTAGAGATGTGGCCCAAGTGCTTATGCCATAAAGTGGCAGAATTCTCATTTAATTTACGTTTCTACCACACGAATCTATTTGCAATATCTCGCTATAAGAATGCTTAATATCAAACATATAAAGATTATCAATTAAATACTCGTAACCAACAAAATTTAAATCATAAGAGAGACTAACTTTATTATTTCTAAATGAACAAGAATAATTGAATTTGTCCAAAATAGAAGTAGAAATTAAATTTTGTCTAATAGATGGTGCAACATATGTCTCAACCAAATCTAAATAAAAATTAGTTTTTAAAAGCAATCTAAAAGTTCCTATAGCTTCAACTACAACTTTATTACCATCACCCACATAGATGAATCTTTCAGCATCACTTGGCGGATAGCTCCACAAACAACCCTACATAAACATACTTATGTGAATAGTAGCACTAGAATTTACCCACCAATTGTCCATGGCTACAAAAACTAAATTAACTTCAAAACAAACAAAAGTGAGAAGTTTATCCTTCTTTGCACCCCTAGATGGCGTACTTAGAACAATCCTTCTTCATGTGTCCTAACTTCTTGTAAAAGAAGTAAGCAAATTCCTCATCTTGCTCCTTCAGTTTCTTCTTTTGAGAAGAACTTTCTATAGTTTCCTTATGTTTCTTCCTCTTCTTATTCTGAGAGGTTGAAGTCAAATGAACACTTTCAGTCTTGTCCCTGTGCAGTCTTTCTTCCTCTTGTACACAATGAGATATAAGCTCATTAAGAGACCACTTGTCTTTCTTAGTGTTATAACTAACTTTGAATTGACCAAAGTGTACAAGAAGTGAGATCAAAGCCAAGTGCATAAGCAAATCCTAAGAAAGCTCTAACTTTAGTGCCTTGAGTTTCAATGCGAGATTATATAGCTCTATAATGTACTCCCTTATGTTCCTTTTACCTTTATACTTATAGAGATAAGTTTAGCCAACTGATTACTCGTCTCAACTTTTTCATTCTTGGCAAAGAATTACTTTATTGCCTCCAGGAACTTCTTGGCATTCTTGCTCTCAACAATTGAGCCCTAAAATGCCTCCGAAATGGAGTGTTTAATGATCATGAAGCATATTCAGTTGGACCGATCCCACCTCTTAATTTTTGCCTCATTAGAGTTTTTTGGAGTGAAGGTGGGTCGTTCCAACCTCAATACCAGGTCCAAGTCCATACAACCTAGAACAATTTCTATAGCCTTTTTCCATGACTTGAAGTTCATCTCATTCAGCATTGGGATTCTATTGATTTGAGTAGTGAAGTTAGGAGCGGTAGTGGCAGCAATTAAAGAGGAAGCAATAAACATACAATAACATTAGTAAGCATGTCAAAAAATAATTAATAAGACATGGACAATCAATCTTTATAACAAATTTAAAGACCTAAACAAGATACCTAGTGCATCATTAATCCCCAATCTTAAAATTGAAAGAACTAACTATAAGTGGTTTTCTCAATGTAATGATCAAACATTGGTGATAAGTACTGTCAAACAATGGTTGTCTTTGGACATTCCATTGTCCACATGGAAAAAATCAATCTTTATAATCACCACATGTTTACCATCATAAGCATGTAATTATTCGACCAAACTGTGTCTTCCTTTAGGCTATACAACAGATGTTATTTTGGCAACATGTTGTTTCTGTTAATCCAAGCAAAATTATCAGACAGTTAATAAAAATGGGAAGGGTCCAAATTTGTCCAAATTAATTACATATAAGTGTTGATATCAATTTCTCATTTAATTCTATATACATCAATAATATACTAGTAAATTGGACAATTTAAAAAAAAAAAAACACAATAAATCACACACACACACACACACACATTGATATATTGCTTTACGAGAATACCAAAATTGATTGACGTCAATCTTACTATTTATAAAATAATTCACTTTGCGATCTATATATATATATATATAATTCTATATACATCAATAATATACTAGTAAATTGGACAATTTAAAAAAACACAATAAATCACACACACACACACACATATTGATATTTAGCTTTACGAGAATACCAAAATTGATTGACGTCAATCTTACTATTTATAAAATAATTCGCTTCACGATCTATCTATCTATCTATCTATCTATATATATATACACACTAAATCACTATCAAGATTCCAAAAGATATATATACATGTAATCAAAATACAAATTGTTGATTTTAAATCAATATATATTAATATATTGAATTAACGATTTTAAATATATCCTAGATCCAAATCAATTTCCATATAATATAAGGAAATCAATATGAAATCGATTTATGTGACATCAATATGAAATCGATTTATGTGTGATATACATAAATAAATCGCAACTCATTGATGTCATTGACTTTATTACCAAATATTACCATATTTCTTTTTTTTTTAAAAAAAGAAACGCAGTCAATATCTTTAAAATATTCAAAGAAGCCTTTTGAATGCCATTGCCTGAATCCACCAAATTGTAAATCCATGTATACTACTAGATTGAAAGGCTTTCGAGAACACATCACTGCAATTATAAATATAAAAAAGGCTTTTGAGAACCTTTTGCTAATGACATACATTATAGGCAGCAAACACACCACTGTATTTTTTTAATATAAAAAAATTAAATCCTAATAATCAAACAATGAAGACCTTCTCTGATACCACTTGTTGGAAATTTTAATCTTTACTTATAATTCTTTATTCTTTATATGGAAGTCAAAAAATAGACAAGTTCGCATCCTAGAACAATTTACCAAAAGCTCTAGGATTTGCAACATGCCTAATTATTAAGGATTAGAATAAATACTTGGATCTATTGTCGGTTTCTAATCTAAGCATTTTTCACAGAATAATTTGTGGCAATTGATCACAAACATGAACAAAGGAAACCAGCGGTTTTATGGTTTTTCTTCAACCGAATCCCTTGAGTTTCTACTAGGACCTTAGCCTCTCTTTAGATGGAGAGAAGAGAGTATGAGTTTTTTCAGTGATTTGGTATATTGGGAACTACAGCCTTCTTATAGTGTATTAACCTAAATAGTCCTAATAGCTCATTTAAACTCATATCATCTTATTTAGTAGTCTAATAGACTCACTTAATTTGACCACATAAAATAAAACATACTAATAATTAATAGCTAATATAATTATCTCAAAATATTAACCGACATCAATTATTGGAATATAAAATTGCAACAGCTATAAAGTATACACGCGTTAATGGTCTATTGCGATGAACATTGTAAGTGGCACACACTTTATCACCTTAATCAAAGTAAAAAATGCCCAAGAGTAGTACTGGAAGAAGGGAAAACTTTCTACGCGGCTTTACCAAACTTGCCATGCTATCTCCAAAACGTAGCTTTCTGCTTTACAAAAAGTTTCCTGGGTGGGATTTATTTAGGTGGCCAATCAAAAGTTATAGTGGTGTAACTGACCGTACAACGTGTTGGTTTATATTCAGTAGTGAAGTTATCTTCAGTCTAAAAGGAGATAAACAATGTGTCCCAATTTTTTTATGGCATTGATGAATTCTTTCGTAATGAATCACGTTTTAGTCAGATAATAGAAAGAAAAGACCGAAGACGAAAATTGTGGAATGAAAATAAAAACGGCTTCAGATGTATCCTTTGTTTCCTTGACATACAACCAAAATTGAATTTAATAGATCAGTGTACATCTTTTTAGTAACGTAAATATACCTCGTTGTTACTAAATTATTTCATGCTAAATGTAAAATTATCTTGAGATTCCATTGAACTTTTAGTTCAAATTAAAAATACTGCTTAGGCAAGAACAAAAATCAAAAGGTGAAATAAAACAACTGAGTCCACTACCGAAGTTTACTTCATAATTGGTGGACATTATTAGAAGGTGACAATATCAGAATATTGACAAGTTGACGAAGGAAGGATACTTTTTTAATCTTGTCATATCAAATTTTTATTTTCAATTTGTAAGTAAAATGGAAGTAAACTGACATTATGGTGTGTGTTATAAATATTGTTATCTCTTCACTAAGCTAGCTTTCAATTTATACTTTATAGACACACACTAACAGTTTATTGGCATGAACGTTGTAAGTGGCACACACTCTTTAAAGTCAAAAAGGCACAAGAGTAGTACTACAAGAGTAGAAGGGCAAACTTCCTAGTTTCTACGTGGGATTACCGAACTTGCCATGTTATCTCCAGAAGTAGCTTTCTGCTTTGCAAAAAGGTTTCTAGGTGGGATTTATTTAAAGTGGCCAATCAAAAGTTTGATTATATGTACTGTGGCATCTTGATGTGGTCTTAGTTCATCAATTGTCGTAACAGTCAGACACTACAATTCAATTTAGGACAACACTTAGATGCAATATCTTAAATATTTTTAGTATCATTTTCGTATTAAAATTGGAATTTTACCTTATTAACTTACACAATAAAAATTAACATTAGATGATAACGTTTATTACTAAAGTAAAATTATAATTTAATTAGAGAACAATACTAAAACTACTAATCTATTACATCAAATTTTGTCTTTCAATTAATGACAAACTTTCATTGTCAAGGATTAATAACATTTTCAAATTTCAAGTCAAGAAAACAGTTTAGAAAAAGTAAAAGGAAATGAGTTGGAGTATCAAAATAGAGTTAATTCTAAAAAGAAAATGAATTCGCCTAGAGGTTACTTTGACACACAGCCCTAAGTCGGTTTACATGCCATCTATCCTGGCTAGCACGGCCATGGGTACCCTGAATAGTAATTCCTTACTATCCCAGTCCAATTTTACGCCTATCTTGGTACGACGTAGAAAGTGCCTAACGGCAAGGAAAGCATGTAATAAGGCACCCAAACGCACGTTGCCACGTGGCATCTAACTCTAACAGAATTTCCTTCCAAAACACACTATATAAAGGACTCCATACTCACCAAGTACACACGCTCTTTTTCATACCCACTCACTCTTGCACCCTTATTGACTTAAGCATGAGAGCTCACTAGAGATTCTTTCTTCTGTTTACCACACAACATTGGCGCCATCTATGGGAATCGTTTCCTGATTCACCTTATTTTCTTCATTACTTGGAGATCTGTTTGTGATGGTCAGCACGAGAAACCGCATATCTGTCATGGCACCTTCGCCACCGAAGCTTCCACCACTGTCGCCTAGGGATGGTGAAGCTACTTCTTCCACGCCTGAAGCGATTCCTGACGTGAAAGGTGTTCTAGCACCATCAGTCACCATGGTTGACCTCGCTACATTATTGCAGCAATAGAGAGAGGCATTAAAGGAGTAGGGGAAAATTATCGCGGAGCTTCAAGTGGAGCGGGAGAGTAAGAAGTTTATGGAGAATAGCTATAATCATACTGGGAGGTCTGCAGCATTCGCTCAAAGACCAAGTCATGTCGCATCACAGGAACATGACACACACATGGCAGCGGAGGTGAATGAAGATGACGAGATGGTTCCGTTCAACCTTCTTTTCTCCACGAGAATTTTGAATTTGTATGCTCTGAAGCAGCTATAACAGTTGCCTTCGTTGGAGTTGTACCATGGATCTACAGATCTGAATGATCACCTATCAGTGTTTGAGTCGGCAATGTCCTATAAAGGAGTTTATGCTTCATTGACATGTAGAGCATTCCCACTCTCGTTGAAGGGAATGCACTAAAATGGTTTCAATCTTTGGAACGAAGATCCATTGACTCATGGATGACGCTGAGAGAAAAATTTAAGACCGCCTTTGCAACCAGTAAAGCTAGACCGAAAATTGAAGCAGACCTAAGGAGGATCCGCCAAGGCGCGGATGAGCTGTTGAGAGACTATGTTGGCAGGTTTAATTAGGAGGCAAGAGTGGTCAAGAACCTGTAACCTAAAGTGGTGTTGATGTTAGCTAAGGATGGGTCAAGAAAGGCTCACCTTTCTTCATGTCAATTGCTAAAACACCTCCAACTTCGATGGAGGAGTTTTTGAAGAAGGAAAAAAAATACATTAATTATGAGAATGTGCTTGAAGCTGGGAAAGGGAAGACGGTTGAGAATGTAACACAGAAGAAAAACCCACAATCAAAGGCAAACAAAACGTCGCGTTATGAAGGCAGGGGTTTGTACGAAGGAAGACCGAGATTCGAAGAATATATGTCATTGAACACCTCGAGGGGAAGAATTTTCAATGAGATTTTGAATGTGGAGTTTGTTGAGGAGGGGATACAACCTCCAAGGCCAATAAGAAATAAAGAAGGTGGAGATCAGTCCAAGTATTGTCAGTATCATAGAGAGCTAGGACATGATACCAATGAATGCTACCAATTGAAAGATGCCATCGAATTGTTGATTAAGAGGGGAAGACTTAGCCGCTTTGTAAAGTAGAACGGAGGTAATTGCAGTAGATTCCAACATTCATCCCCAAAAAAGGATAGAATCAAGAGTCCGAGAAGGGGGCGTTCTCCACCCAAGAGGGAGAGATCACCACGCTGACATAGCCCTATGAGGAAGAGTTCCCTACCTCGGCCATCATGAGATGATGCCAAGATTCAAGTTATCCGACGCTAGTCATCACAGCGATTGTCATCCCGGTGACCCACAAGATCTCCCGCCCATTCTCCTATAAGGAGTCATGAGATTATATATGTTATAGCGGGCGGATTTTCAGGAGGAAGTCTGTCAAATAATGCGAGGAAAAGGCATGCTAGAGAAGTGTTGGCAACCTCCTTTGGGTTTCGAGCTGTCGATAACCCTATTAAGAAAAGGGTGCCGCCCTTAGTTTTTGACGATTCCAACTATGCAGATGTTGTGCCAAACCACAATGATCCCCTAGTGGTGAATGCTTTTATGGCGAATAAGGAGGTCCACAAGCTCTTAGTGGACATTGGTAGTTCCACCGACGTTATGTTTTACGAACTCTTCAAGAAGCTAAGGATTCTGGAGTCCGAGTTGATGCCTTATAAGGAAGATCTGATCGGGTTCTTAGAGCACCACATTACACCAGTGGGTTACATAAAGTTACAAATGACCTTTGGAAAATCGCCCTGTACAGAAATTGTAACTACTCGATTCATAGTAGTAGATGCTAAATCCTCCTATAATGTTATTTTGGGAAGACCGACGTTAAATGCTTTGGGAGTCGTTATCTTGGTCTCACATCTAGACATGAAGTTTGTTGGTGATAATATGGAGGTAGTCACCCTCCGAGGAGACCAAAGAAAGGCAAGGGAATGCTACAAGTAGTCCTTGAAAGTGGGCTTCAAGCCCAAGATAGAGTACAAGCCCAATCTCAGAGAGGGCGAAGTGCTTCTAACAGAGTCAGACTGTCGAGATGAGATAAAGCGAGAGACTTGGATACCCCGTCCAGAACTTGAAGGAGAATGCATCCCGGTCCAAATTGGAAAAGAAAATAATCAGGTCGTTAAAATTGGTGCTGACTTAGATGCAAAGATGAAGGAGGATCTATCAGCACTCATGAAGAGCAACGTCGGCTTGTTCGCTTGGAAGCCAGTAGACATGCCTATAATAGACCTTAATCTCTTTTGCCACCGGTTAGAGGTGGATCCTTTAGTAAAGCTGGTGTGTCAGCAAAGGAGGAAGATGGCCCCAGAACGTTTACAGGAGATTGATAGACAAGTTGAGGAGCTGTTGAAAGCAGGGTTCATCCAAGAGGTGAAATATACTACTTGACTCACCAATGTGGTGCTTGTTAAGAAACAAAATGGTAATTAAAGGATGTGCATCGATTAAACCGGCCATAATAAGCATTGCCTGAAAGATTCATATCCTTTCCTTAACATTGATAGGCTAGTAAATGGTTCTTTCGGGTTCCATTTTCTATCCTTCATGGATGCTTATTCTAGATATAATCAAATCCTGTTATACCCAGGCGATCAGGAAAAAACAACTTTATGACTGAGAAAGCTAATTATTATTATAAGGTCATGTCTTTCAAGTTCAAGAACACTAGAGCTACGTATCAGAAGATGATGAATAAAGTGTTCAAGGAATAGATAGGACAGAATCTAGAAGTACACGTGGATGACATGATTGTTAAGAGTACCACCCCTGAGGCACACCTTCAAGATTTAGGGGAAACCTTTGCCCAGCTAACAAAGTACAACATGAGGCTGAATCCCAATAAATGCGCATTTGGTATTTCGGCAAGAAAATTCTTGGGGTATATGCTGTCTAAAAGAGGCATCGAGTTAAACCTGGAGAAATGCCAGGTTATATTGGAAATGAAAAGTCCTCAAAGTGTAAAGGAGGACTAGAAATTAATAGGGCGCTTGGCTACGTTGATGAGATTCATTGCCAGATTGGTGCCAAATGCCCTTCCCTTTTTTTAGCTTTTAAGGAAAGGTAAATCATTTGAATGGACTGAGGATTGTGAAGCCACTTTCAGTAAGTTGAAAGAAACTCTGTCGTCTCCTCCCTTACTTACTAAACCCGAACCAGTGAACCATTGTACTTATATTTGGCCGTGGCCAACGAAGTTATGAGTGTCGCGCTAATAAGGGAGACACCAAAAGGGAAAAAGCCGGTCTATTTTGTAAGCAGAACCTTCCAAGGTGTTGAGCTAAGATATCCAAAGATGGAGAAGGTTGTGTTCGCGATTGTTGTAGTAGTAAGACGACTCAGATCGTATTTCTAGTTGCATCAGATTACAGAGAGAATGGATCAGTTGATCTGATATATTCTGCACACCGGAGTTAGCAAGAAGGATAACGACTTGGGCTATTGAATTATCTGAGTATGGGATTTAGTACGAACCAAGGCAGGCGGTCAAAGCCCAAGCACTGGCCGACTTTATTGCGGAGTTGACTTCCACAAACTCCTCTTTCAAAGCATTGACATAGACTCTCTTTGTTGATGGGTCATCCAATGAAAAAGGTAATGGAGCTGGCATAATGTTAGAATCAGTAGATGGAGTTGTGTTGGAGCAATCCCTGACTTTCACATTCCCTACCTCTAACAATCAAGCAGAATATGAAGCATGTATAGTTGGGCTCATCATGGCATTCAACATCGTTGTCACCTCGTTGCGCGTATGTAGCGATTGCCAAATTAATGATTTTGCAGATCAATGGGGTGTATCAAGCTAAAGAACCAATATTGCAAAAATATCTGGCAAAAGTCGAGACTCTCCTTACAAGCTTTGATAATATAAACTTTGTCTATATCCCCCACAAGAAGAATGTCAGGATGGACATCCTGTCCAAGTTGGCTAGTAAAAAGTTTTCCAGCAATAATAGGTCGATCGTTTAGCAAACAATTCATGAACCTAACCTCGTGATGGCAGTAGAATCGGAGTAGAGTTGGATGACACCTATTATTGACTACCTAAAAGAAAACATCACCTCGGAAGATAAAAAGGAAGCAAGGAGATTAGAAAGGTCAGCTATGCATTTCTGTCTTGTCAATGACAAACTTTATTGGCGCGATTTTTCCCAACCTCTAGTAAGATGTTCGAGAAAGTCGGCATCCAAATATGTCATGGCGAAGATACACGAAGGATGTTGCGGTCAACACCTAGGAGGTAGAGCCCTGGCCAAGAAGATACTCAGAGCATGAATTGGCCGACATTAGAAAATGAATTTGTAGAGTTTACCAAAAAATGTGATAGATGCCAAAAGTGCTCTAACATTCATCTCGTCCCTCCCGAGGTACTGAGCACGCTCAGTTCTCCCTTGCCTTTTATTTGGTAGGGAATTGACATACTTGGCCCTTTTCGAAGGTGCTTGGTCATGTGAAGTATCTAGTGGTGGCAATAAATTATTTCACCAAGTGGATTGAGGCAGAGGCATTGGCCACCATCACAACAAGGAACGTGGAAAACTTTGTGTTTTGACAGATTATTTGCAAGTTCAGAATACCAAATGTCATGATATCAGACAATGGCACATAGTTTACAGATAAAAGTTTCTAGGAATTTTGGCCGATTTAAAGATTAAGCAGCACTTTATGTTAGTTGAACACCCCTAAACAAATGGGCAGGCAGAAGCGACAAACAGAGTCATTCTTCGAGGACTTAGACAACGTTTGGATGAAGCAAAGGGGTGTTGGGTTGAGCAATGACCACTTGTCCTCTGGGCATATCGCATGACCCCCCATTCTTCCACTAGAGAGTCTCATTTTTGCCTCACTTAAGGTATGGAGGCAATGATCCCGGCAGAAATTGAAGAGCCAACGTGGAGAGTGGCCAACCTAAGACTAGAAGATAACGATGTACTCCTTTGAATTGAGTTGGATGTTGCTAAAGAAAGGAGAGAGGTTGTAGCTATAAGAGAAGTCGCACTGAAAAGACAGGTTGTAGCAAGGTACAACAAAAGGTCGTTCCTCATACCTTCAAGCTCGAAGATCTGGTGTTAAGGCACGCTGACATCGAAGAAAAGAATGCCAGGCAAGGGAAGCTTGTTGAAAAATAGGAAGGCCCTTATCGGATTACCTCGAGGACTAGCATAAGGGCGTATACGCTGGAGACGTTTCCCGGGATTGCCATTCCACGTACGTGAAATGCGAGTAACCTTAGACGGTATTACAGTTGAGGCATGATTGATAACGAAGTTTAAATGGCTTTTTGATTTTGAATAAGTCGTTTTTACTCATAGCATAGCTGGGTTGAGTTATGTACTACAATTCGTAGCTCTTGTACTATTTTTGCCTCAAGTGATTAATAAAATGAGAGTTTTGGCCCAGAAAGCAAAGTGTAGGACAAAACATATTAAGACAAAGAAGAAAGCATAATAAAGAAAGAAAACCACCCCGTGTACGTGGATTCACTCCAGCCGGGATAGGAAAATCTCGATCCCATGTATGTGGATTTGCTCTAGTCGGGATAAGAAAGATCACTACCCTGTGTATGTGGATTTGCTCCAATAGGGGTAGAAAGAAAACCACCCTGTGTACGTGGATTCGCTCCAACTAGGGTGGGGAAGGGAACTACCCCGTGTACGCGGATTTACTCCAGCCGGGGTAGGAAAATCCCGATCTCGTATACGTGGATTTGCTCCAATCGGGGGAGGAAAATCTCGATCCCGTGTATGTGGATTCGCTCTAGCTGGGGTAGAAAGACATCCACCTCATGTACGTGGGTTTGCTTCAGCCGAGGTAGGAATCGAAAAAGGTGAAATCCTGAAGTGCATCAAGCATGAAAATTAAAATATGAATGAAAGGGCACGAAACTAAAGCACGAAGTACTAGTCGCAAATTGAAGACGAAGTATGATAAAGCATCCGACACTCATGAAATATGCAAAGTAACAAAGCGAAAAGAGATAAAAAGAACGAACATATTTCAATTGTGAAGTGCATGAACTGTCAACAATACATGAAAGTATAAATTGTTGAAAGCAAAATACAAGATAAACCGACATTCCGGCCTTTCACTATTTGGCATTGATAGTGTCTCAATCAGCAGCTTCTGGTTGAGAGATCCAGGCGATCTTGGCGTCAGGATTATCACCTAAGACCACAAACTCGTTCGAGGGAGGAACCGTCTATGTCACTTGCGCGGTCAATATAAAACTGTTAGCAAGTTGTCCTTCGACATCCTACCTCTCAACGCTTAGTCCGAAATCAACCCCAACTTCCGCTCACTCCGAGCTGCCTCCAGCTTCTTCATCAGCATCACCTTTAAAGTCGGAGCCAGCAACAGGCGCAACGAGATTCGCTAGAACCATCTCACCACCCACATTTGCATGCCAAATACCGTTGATTATTTCACAATCGGGCCGGGCATATTCTATATCCATGTTTCGCTGAAGGAGGTAGCGCACTTGCTCCATTGTGTTCTCGAAAGAAAGCTGGACGGACTCTATCCTGCGAAAACGCATTTGTTGAGACTCCTCACGAGAAGTTGCCACGTTGGTTTCTAACTCCTGCACCTTAGCTTCAAGATCTTAAACTTTGTTTTCTGAAGCTTTGAGCTGGGAAGAAAGATTTAAATCCAGTTGAACGTACTTTGCATTAGCAGTGGGCAACTTCACTTGAAGGTCGGTTTCAGCCCTTTCCAACCACCTCTTCTCGGATGTTTCCTCTGCTAGCTAGTCCTTCAAAGCGCGTATGCCCTCCTCCAGCTCGGCAATGCGTAGGTTGGACTCCTCCTTGGCCTTTCACGCCCTTCCTTGGCTTGCTTTAACCGGGTGATAAGAATATCTTTTTCGATCAGGGCATTTAAGGGGTTCTTGTCGCCGCAAGCCTCCCTCATTAGCACATATTGTGTGTATCCACAAAACATATGGCTAAAGAGGGCGACTAACCCCTCGATTCCACCCTGCATGGCCTTCAGTTCACCCTTTATGTTCTTTTCAAAAACGACAGAACGACCAGCCAAAATTTGCCTATTATCTTTTTCAACGGCGGAAGCAGCAGAAAGGTCACTTCATTGTCTTTTTGATGGTGGCTCCTCCCCTTGTGTCTCGCTACTTATAGCTCTTTTCTTGGTGACTTGGGTAGCTTGTGATGCATCAACAGAAATGGTATTAGAGACCTCGGCCGCCATATCAATCTCAGAGGGAGCCACCTCGCCAGAATCTGGCTCAGCAAAAGCCGGCGTAGGCCTAGCCACAGCCTCTTGGATGACAATTCCCTTTTTCACAGGATGAGCAGGAGGGGGAAGAACCTTAGCTTTCTCAGCAACAGTAACATTTTGCTTCACTTTGCCCTTCCTCAGCTCCTTAGGCTTCGCCGCCCTTTCTTGTTGAAGGGCTAGTGCAAAGTCGGCCATTTTTGATTTCACTATCTTTTCTATAAGAAAATATACGAACTTGGTTAAATACTGCATAAAATGCTACGAGAACAAAAATTGAATTGATAAAATCTTCACATAAACACACCAAAATTTTGTTGAAATTCAGAAGGAGTAGTGCAAATCAACCATTGACATGGAATCCGATCTTGTAAGTTCTTTATTATCTTGAAAAAATGATCTTGGGCCCGAGTCTCCTTTGGGGTTAAATCGCTATCCCGGACCAAAAATTGGTTGGAATCCAGGCAATAATGGCCATAAACCAGTATAGTAGAAATCGGGGCTTAGTCACGTTCTCCCCTACATCGCGTATAGTAAAAAGAGCTTCCCAACTTTTTGTGCGGGGACGAAGGAAGAAAACTTGTCCTTGTACTCTTTGTAGGAATCCTGGAACGGCTTGAGTAGAGCCCGACCTCGGATGCTTCAGAAGGAGACGGAAGAAAATTTATTGTCGTACGTTTGGCGAATGGGAGAAAAATATTACAAAAACAGATTTTGAGTACACACGACCCCTTCCCAGCTGCACAGAATTTCAAACGCTACAATAAACGCCTAAGTATTCGGATGTAGTTGCAAAGGTGCGACGTTGAGGAAGTTCAAAATGGACATTTGAAAGTTTGTGAAAGGGAGCCTAACCCCAAGATGCTCGAAGAAAGTCAAGTACATTGGCAGGAAATGGAGGTATAAATACCCAGCTGCCGCCACCGTGTTGTCATCCAGTGGGGTCCCTATATTCCTAAGAACAGATCTTGTTGTCATCCTGGGGTGCCACCACATCAAAAGTCATGTTGGCATCTCCATGGGTCAATTCTAGGTGACCTGACAATGCATCCAATGTTGCCTGATTAAAACACGACCGAGTTCCAACCACCTCCTTATCCACCCAATCTACATCAAGGTTTGCTACATCATGGTAAGCTTCTGGGGCGGCCTCCACATTTCTTACGGTCTTCCTTATCTCCTTGCCAAAAATATTGGAAGACTGGTCAAATTTGGTGGTTTGAGGCATACGCTGCAGTACAACTTCAGCCTCACTCAATGTCGACATAGCCACCTCGGAAGTGCTCTTGGGGCTAGAAGGGATCTTCATCAAATTTGGGAATTACGCCCAAGCCTTAATGTATTATAACACCTCATCAGGGCTGTATGACATTCCTATGGCTTTTAGGTGGCTACGACATTTCTCCAAAACCTCGGGGTAGATGGTAATTTAAGGTGGCAATGGTCCTTTTGGGTCGGCCGTCAAGGGTCGCTTATCTCTCTTCCTCCCAGTCCTTTATCTACCTTCCCTATCTCGAAAAGCCACCTTCTAGTGGGGAGCGATAGGAGTAGCTGAAAAATTGACACGACTGCCAACAGCCTCAGAAGACCTTCACTGGTTAGCAGGTTGAGACGGAGGCAAAGCTGGAGACCAAAATAACCAATTAACAGCGAAACCTGCCGGGCGACCGCCACGCACAAAAAATGGAGCATTATGTCTATATGAGTCCATCTTTGACGAAACAAAGACACATAATACAGTACAAGAAAAAACACAATAGAAAAGACCCAGTTAAAGCGACAGACAGAAATAAAAGCATTACCTTAGTATGAAAAGTGAGCAGATGCCGAAAGGTGAATGGTGTCGATAAGAAGTGTCATAACTCTTGCCGAATGAGGAAGTTGCAGGAGACAGAAAGGGGCTCTCGTGAAAAAGAAAGAAGACAACAATAATAAAATAAGAATAAGAATAGTAAAATAGTTAAAACTAAAGCATATATTATATGGGCCCATATCGCGGTTAAGCCCATATCCATCAATTTGAAAACAAGTGCAAAGATTCACGTAACCACCAAAATCTCTTGGAATTCGAAAGGTTGTAGACTTCAAGGTATTGAATCATTACACATTTAATGCGCCTCAATTACCCTAAACATACGGCACAACTGTCTAATAAGATGAAAAGACACAGATTGAACCTTTTGACTCCACATAACTCTAAGCTGGCAACTTTTTTGCCAAAAACCTTACTGGCTTGGGGGCAACATCATCCCAAAGCCCTTTTCAAACTCTTAAGACGACGATGCTTTTTCCAAGCATCATCAGCTTGGAGGCAACTTTTTTGGGACCGACCTAGGCTCTTAAGCCGACAATGCTTTTTCCAAGCATCACCGGTTTAGGGGCAACTTTTCTGGAGGTTACTCTGATACACAACCCTAAGTCGGCTTACATGCCATCTATCCCTACTAGCACGGCCACGGGTACCCTAAATAGTAATTCCTTACTATCCCGGTCCGACTTTACGTTTATCCCGATACGACGCGAAAAGTGCTTAACGGCAAGGAAAGCATGTAATAAGGCACCCAAATGCACGCTGCCACGTGACACCCAACTCTAACAGAATTTCCCTCCAAAACACACTATATAAAGGACTCCACACTCACCAGGTACACACGCTCTCTTTCATACCCACTCACTCTTACACCTTTATTGACTTAAGCATCGGAGTCCTTGTAGGTGTTACCACTAGAGACGCTAACAACCACTGTGGGAGCTCATCGGAGATTCTCTCTCCTATTTACCACACAACACGCCTAATAAGAACTTTGTTTTTACCTCTCAATAAGAAAAAGTCAAGGGTCCTTGTTGCAATAAACATAATGTTTATATGAAAGAATATTAATGGTTTGAACTATAAAAGAAGTAACATTTTGTATTTCGTAATTCATTATGATGAAATGGACATTGTTTATGAACTTTAAAGACACTTATATATAACTCACAAGGTGTGGTACAAGTAACTAGAATAGCTTAGGTTCTTTAAGCATATAGCAGGAGTTCGGTTTCTGGCTATTTAAATAGAGTAATATCTATGGGTAGATCAGTTGTCCCTTAACTAATACTTTACTTCCTCGGGGATTAGTCCCATAGCTATGGACTGTGGGGATACGCTAGGTCAGCCCTTGATACAAAAAATAAAAATAAAAATGATACTTATATACAATAATTTAATTATTAATTTCTTCCTTGTTCCTTCTTTCCTTGAAGATACGTGAATAGTTCAAGCACCTTGTGAATATTTTCTTTAAATTAAATGGAGCTACTTGAACAAATTGTGAAAACTTTGCTTTATGAGGTTTTTCATGCTCCATTGTCATCTATAAACTATCACATTATCTGTTGACAATAGCTAATTCCTGTGCATGTCATGGTATAATGGCTAACAAAGAACCTCCAACTCAGAAGAGTCTGAGGACTTGGAGACTTATAAATTCCTTATAAATAAGTCACTTTATCTTCTACCTAAATTCCTTATTACAAAACGACAAAAATGCTGAAGCCCCACCACTACAACTTTTTTCCAATCCGTGGACAGGGTTCTTAATCTGTTATTCTCTATGGCTTGCCGAAAGACCAAGTTGTGGTGTGCTCTTAGTTGAATATTATTTAGACCTCAGATGTGTGTAACATGAGAATCTGCATTGGAACTCATGTCCTGAGATAGTCTCTTTCGTTTATTTCTCGCAAGATAACGAAACTGCTCTCCATCAGCAGCAGCATGGTATTGTTTTTTGCTTCTCTTATAGCAAGCATGCTCAAAATACATACACTATTCTTCTAAGTTCAAATTATACTCCCTCCACTACCATTACCTTCGAAAGTTTGCTTCACAACTTTAATAACGGTCTACAATGTCTTCTTTCATTCTTATTTTTAACATGGGAAATTCACCAACGATAGAAAAAACTGATCATCTCAAGAACTGATTGGAATTTGCTTGAACATATATCTTACAAAGGAAACAGGATAAGACCAAGTGAGTAATTAATTATTATCAATTAGTATATTTAGGTAATATTTAATCTGACTTTTAATTTAAATTAAAAGTTAAAATATAAGATTTCAAAATTTAAGGTTAAAGTTATTGAGTAATTTTATGATTTTTTAAATTTCAAAATTGCTTTTAAGCTAAATTTCTTAAATAATATACTATTAGATTTTGGGATCTGAAATCGAGAAAGAAAAAGAAAAGTAAAAATCAAAAAGCTTTAAAATTATTTTTTAAAAGTGTTTCTTTTTTCTTAAGCTTTATTCATAAAAAAACTACTTTAATTTTTTTTTTCTAAAATTGTTTGGTTCAACTTATTTTTTAAGAAAAAATTAAAACAAATTAGATCAAACTCTTAGTCTAAGTTATGACGCTATATGGCAGGTAGCAGCTTAAGAGTATGTATATTAGTTAACGGTTATATGAGTATGTGCTGAGATATGCTCGGGTAATCATCAACTTTATTCGGTTTTCCTGAACGTAGGTGCAATTTTTTTTAATTTTAACTAAATATATGTAAGTAATCTTTAGGTACAGAAAGGGTTTCATAATAGAAATTCAGAAGCTTGCAAATGCTGATTATTTGCCTATTTTAATTGGTATATTCTCAGAAAAGGTCACATCTAGTGTCCAAAAAAAAAAAAAAAGGTCACAATCTTGGCCGTATTGGGCTTATTGTTTAATACATTCAAACTGTTTGCAAGAATTTTGGTGCTATGCAAGTTTGGGTGTGTTTAGCAAAATATCTCTTAATATATAAATTAGAATAATTATTTTGAATGAGAGTATTTTTAAGAGTTATTTTTTAATAAGAGTATTTTTAGAGATTTTTCTTCAACAAGCTACATAAAGATTTTTTATAACCTCTTATCTCTTCCGATCCAATTTATCATTTTTTTTCTTTATTTTTAAATTGAATTTTAATATTTTTTAAAAATATCAATTTTTAAAAATAACATTATTGAAGTGTTTAGTAGTATCACAAGAAGGGGGGGGTTGAATTGTAGTTCTTAAAAAAAATTGTTTATCCAATGCTAACTTTATGAATTCCTCTTAATCAAATCAATATGTATGTATAAAAACTTTTTCAAGTAAAACTTTGTTGGTTATTACACCTTCTCAAAAATGTATAAGGGAAGCTTACACTTGTTGAATAGTTGATGTGTGAATGTAGTTGTATGTGAATATAACCTTGGTTTGTATTGAAATATGAGATTGAATGAGTTCTGTTGAAATTTTGCTTAAAATGGGTTTGCTGAATTTGAAAACGATTTGTTATTGAAATGTTGTGTTTTGTTGTGAAATCTGTTGAGTATGATGTTGGGGAATGTTGAATGGTGCTATTCAACCTTTGTGGGGTTGATTTAGAGTATGGGTGAGAGTAAAGTTTGGATTTTTCAACGAGAGTTTCTGGTTCTGTGACTTCGTAGTCACTGAGCGACGCCGGCTCTCGTTGAGTGAGGATGCCCCTAGGGGTGAAGTGAGGCTTTCGGGTTGGAGTTCGTTGAGCAACTCTTCATGTCGCTAAGTGAGTGTTCTTGGGTTATAGTTGTGATTGAGGAAGAGGGGAAATTCGCTAAGCAATGTTCAATTCGCTGAGCGAGTGTTCATGAAAAGCTGGAAATTTTCTAGAAGGTAGTTCACTGAGTAAGTAAGAGACTCGCTGAGCAAACATGGGCATTCCATAATGCCTAGAAGTGATTCGCTAAGCGAGGACTAGGCTCGCTGGGCGATTTTTAGGTCTTGGAGAGTTGGTGCTCTCTATTGTGAGCCTTCCGCTAAATGAGTAAAGTGTTCGCTAGGCGAGAGGTGTGTTTTAAAATCGATCACTCTCTTGGGTTGTTGGTTGCTGAGTGAGTGGGGAACTCACTAAGTGAACTATGGTTAAGAGAAATTTGTGAAAGTCCCTGGAACAAATTTGCTGAGTGAAAGACTCTGGAGACAAAAAGGTGCTCTTTGAAATGGATGTTTGCTTAACGAGACTTGTGGTTGCTGAGTGAGAACCTTCGTGAAGGAAAGTAAGGTCCTCTGTAAAGGAGATATTCACTGAGCAAGCATATGGGTCACTGAGCGAATGGGGTAGTCTACTATTGACTTAATTAAAAGTTTAATTGGATCAAACATAGTTAAGAAGGGCTCCTAGTGCGAGTCTAATGTGAGAATTGTTCAGAGTATAGGAGGAGTGGAAGGTTGCTTGGATAAGACCACCACTTGTTGTAAATGTTGTTGTTTTGATATTTCCTCATAGGGTACAGGCTACTTGGATAGAGCCTTACTTGTTTACCATGCATGGTGCTAAATTGAGCTTGCATGGGGTTGGTAGTGGTTGTCTGGCCATGTGTGGTGCTAAATTGAGCCCACGTGGTGTTGTTGTTAAAATTCATTTAACTTGTTGATGTTGATGTGATGTTGCGGTGTTGTACATGCATTCATGCATAAGTTGGTGACTAAGGTCGTTGATGATGGACCTCATACTATGTTGCGAGTAGGCACGTAAGTTGGTTGGTTGACTGGAGTACACGGATTAGACAGGGCCTCTAACCTAGTGCTGGATGAGATGTGGGGTTGCTGTCATGGGCCTTTGGGGATAAGTGGATGGGCGATTCCGCAAGGGGCCATGGTAATGCAAACCTTGAGTCGCGATAAGCCACCACCCACATACACTTATCCTGACAAATCACATAATCTTATTTGTAGATCAGAGTTTAGTAATCCCTAAATGGTGAGAGGCACGTGATTGGGTGCTATTGACACCATATTAGGGGGTGAGATCTAGCTGATCACTCAAATTGTTGTAAATCTCTCGAGAGTCGTGTCTTCATGCATTGACATGGTAGTGATGAAATCGTTGCAACTTGTGGTTTAACATTATGAAATCCATATTATTGTACTTTGTATCTTGTATTACATATGAGTGATAATTCGAATTATTGATGACTCTTTCGATGATATGTCGTGATGCTTTTTTTAAAGTAAGCTTACCCTTGCCTTGCTGTTTTGTTGTGATTGTTACCATTGTCTTCATTGACTTTCGTTGACTGTAATGATCACGTCGTTGGATGTGGGAGCAAGCATTGAGCCCTTAGTGGATCCAGCTATCCAGAGTTGAAGGTGGAGCTACTAGTAAGAGGTAGTGTGATAGGAAGAGTCACATAGTCACCTTTTGATTATTGTATTATTTCTGTTTCATTATTTTGATGGGATGTACAGTGTGACCAACTATAGGGAATGTGTTTTGTACCCTTCTCCCCTGTTTAATTTATATATATATATATATATATATATATATATATATATATATATATTGTCCTTGGTGTCATCCCTCTTGTTCATTTATTCTTTTTGAGTTGTAAAGATTGTATGGTGGTTTTGATTGAGACGGATGGGTCTCTTTTGATATTTATGCGTACCTTTATATATATATATATATATATATTACATGTGATGGTAGTGCACAGTGGTGTGGTGTAGTAGCGACTGTGGGTCGTTACAATAATAATGAAATTATTAGATGTAGGACCTTTCTAAATGAACCAATTTTCTAATTTAACAACACAGTGAAAATAAAGCAACAGTAAACAAGGTATATAGAGAAAGAGAGTGCACACGAGTTTATCCTGGTTCACCCTTACCACTAGGCTACATCCATTCCCCACAACCCTTGTGGGATTTTCACTAATTAACCTATAACTTACAATCAACCTTTCACAGGTTCTTCTCACCCATAAAACCACATTGGTTCTTAGGAGGAACAACTCACTCTGCCTTACATAGAATACACCCAAAACAGTAGTAGCACAATGTTCTACTCTTCTTCAGCACCACACACTTGGTTTGAAGGTATATATCAACAAGATACAAGGTCCTTTCTATAGTTATCTATTGTACAAAAGAAAATAGCCCTAAACTAATTGCCAACAGAGAGGATTTTTTACAGTTTGGACACCTCTTCACACTCCTATATGACTAACTATACAAAAGTTGAATACAAAATGTAGGAGTGGACAGTCTTTCACACAGAGAATTTTAAGTATGGAAGCTCTTCTTTTTCGATGTAGAATGTCTCACACAGAGGACTTGGATAATTTCTTTGTATTTTTCCTGTTCTATTTCTTAGTTGTCTTCCATAAGAAGAATTAAATAGCTAGGATATCCTCCATATATGCTTAATAGAGAAAATTAGTCATTACAGCAATAAAGATGTGTGTCATGGCATGTTAGATACAGTTGTCAAGTTTCTACAAAACTTAAACTCATATACTTTCTAATAAACCCTTTTGAAGCACATTTGCTTCTGATATCCTTTTCTGTAACATCTTTTTGATGGTTCAAATACTTCTTTCTTATCCTTTGTAATGGATTTTGAACTTTAGAAAGCATAGTTTGATGCCTCATCTGAATACTTCAGAAAATGATCATCACTTAAGTCTTTGAAACCTTAACAACTGTAAATTTTTTGAAACACTTAACAACAATGTTAAATCCTTTCATTTCTCACACACTTATGAATTAATGTTAGAGGTTTTGTCAGCATTAAAACAAAGGTTTGGATTCAACAATTATATCACAATATAAATTATTTACTATAAATCTAAAATATATTTTACATGTTCAAAAATATCTATTTACTATGAATTTTAATTATAATATAATTTATATATTTTAAAGTATTTATTCATTATAAATTTTAGTTATATAAAATAAATATTTATTCTATGTATTGCATAGGTTAAATACTGGTTAGACAAATTAGTTGAACTTTGGAAAATTAATTGGAAGCTAAAGTTGATATGTTAATTAATTGAATTAAAATTATTTAACAAAATTAATTGATAAATATAAAATTATATAAAAGGATATGAAAAAAAAAAAGGAATCGTGATGAGATGATAATGAAAATACAAATGGTAAAAAATAAGCTAAAAAAACTATAAACTCAAATATTACATAAAATAATGTTTCAAAAAATGTTACAAAAAAATTATAAGTTATAAAAATAAATTTCTTCATTAAACAAATTTAATTTAACTAAATAAATGATGCGTAACATTTTATATCATGATTTACATTTTAATCCATGTAGGGTTGCATTTTAGCTCATTAGGAGTAGTCTTTGTACTAATTTCCTTAATTATTTTAGTTTAATCACTTAGAACACTTAAGATATGTTTTTGTCTTTGTTTATAGATTTTAGGAAAGTTTAGCATGAATTGATTAGGCTTTAGAGCTTAAACATCTAGACTTGGAGTGATTTGAAGCCAAGGAAGAGTAATGGAGAGTTTGTTGAAACTTTATTCAAGCAAGGAAGGGATCACAAGCATCTACACTTGAAGAAAAATGAAGAAAATGAATCCCAAAACCAAAACGCGTCACAGGCTGGTTGTGGCGATTCAGGAAGAGCACTAGAAAGCACAACAGGTAAACCATGGTAAATGCCATGGCCTTGGTAAATTTCAGGAAGACATTACGAAGGCTACTAGAAAGCACAATCAGCAAATTGTGGTAAATGCCACAGGCGTGCATGAACTTGACGAAGGCTTTTTAATTTTTTGTTTCCTTTTTAGTGCTTTAAGCTTGGACCCTTTTGTAACCTTTGACATAAATAAACTTCTTCGACTTAGGAATAGGGTACCAAACCCTACGGGGGGCGACAACTCTAGACAGAGGATTGAAGGCAATTCTTCTTCTTCTTTTCTTCTTTTACTTTGGGTTTAGATGTTCCTTCTTGTTTGTTTTGTTTTCTCTAAGGTTATGTCTGCATAATTTTTCTTTATTCTAGGATTGGGCGTATCCCTATGAATGTTTTAATGAAGTAATTTCTTTAATCCTTGTGTGATTCTTATTCTATTCTTGATTCCTTTTTTATTGATCTTTTTTATGCAAAATGAATTGGCCTGTGTTTTACATAGCCTTAAGGATTTGGGAAATTACTAAAAGGTGAACTCAATACTGGAACTGTAGGGAAGGAACCTAGGTCTAAACCACAAAAGTAGGTGAACCCTTTGGAGATTAATTGAATTGACAAAGAACTCATTGGGTCTAATTAAACACAATCATTAAGAAAGTAAAGGGCTAATTTAATTGGACACCCCTCCGTATCTTGAAAGGGAACAAGGGTACCATAGGCTAATTCACTCTCAAGGAGAACAATTAGGAGCACAATGTAAGGGAATTAATTTATTGAGCATCATAGCTTGAACATCATTCCTGGAAGTTTTCTATTATTAAATTTTTCCTCAATTTAAATACTTGCTCATTTTAATTTTTAATTACAATTCCTTTTAAATCATTCAAAACCCAAATTCCTAAATCAAATTCTTTTGTTTAATTTTTAATTAATTAGCAATAATCAGTGAATTTGCAGTCCCTGTGGATATGATATTATCTATTACTTGAAGATACCGTGCACTTGCAGTTTCCCCTATCAATAAACTTTTAAGTTAATTAAATAAGTTAGAAACTAGTTTAAAAGTCTTCTCAAACACAATATTTGTGCTTGATGGAAAGTGCTTTTAACAAATACAGTCTTTGGTTTTATTCTTGATAAAAAGTCCCACCTTTGATGGAAAGTTAAGTTTGTACTTGACTTGAGCTCATTGTTATTAAACCCGGCTCGAATCGACTGGTCAAACTGGAAACCGAACCTATAACTGGTTCGAGTTAATTATTAGATTGGATATGCTATTGACTCGGAGTTAACATCATCAAACTAGTTAAAAATTGGATTGAATCGGTATAAGCTGGTTCAAGCGAACCAGGCAAACAACAAAAAAATTGAATTCAAGTCACAGCACTTCCTTCTACAGTCTCACACTCTCACTATAATAAACTGCCCTACTGCAACTTTTTCCTTGAGTCCCATGTGACACATAGTTGCTAATAGCTTTCACTTTGTCACAAGCATATGTTGCTAACTTTTACTCTTTCACATGGATTGTTTACTTGTACTTCCTTTTTTTATGAAAAACTCTTACTTCCTTATGTTATGCAAAGCCAAAGTAAGAATCTAATATTATACAATATAATATTATGCAAAGTTGGTAGGTATCTAACACAGAATCTAATATTATACAATATACAAAAAAAAAAAAGAACCTAATATTATATAATATAATACCAAACCATTATATCATATAAATTTATCAATATATATGCAACAAATATAATATATATAGTATACTTTTTTTTATTATAATTTATAATGTTCATGGAGTTCAACCATTAACTCACCGATTCGACCAGTGTTCCATTGACTTGATACCTTGACCAAGTCACTGATCGACTCGATTTTGATAACACTGCTTGAGCTATATCCCAAGACTAAAAACAAAAAGATACTCCGATTTGTATGTTTAAAGTGTCATTAATGATGGCCAAAAGATTATTTTAAGAGTAATATAAACATATGGTTATAAAATCCTATCTATAATAATAACTAGTCAAAATATCCGTGATTTGCTATGGTTACTTAAAACTGTTAAAATAAATTTTATATGAATATTTATTTTATTAATAATAAAAACACATTTTATAATTAAAAAGATTAAAGGAAAATTTAAACTACGTACATTCACGTGTTAAGTTCAATTACATTACTTTGTTGCAATCATATTAATTAAAAAATAATTAAATAAACTTATCAATGATAAACAAATATAATATATTTTGATATAGATATTATAAAAGGTAGCATTTAAAAAATAAAATCTATTTAAAGTAATTTGATATTTTCTATTGAAATGTAATTAGAAATATTTATTCTTATAATTAGTTTGAAAATTTATTCTCATAATTAGGTTGATTTATATTTTCTAAAATTTCTAAAATTGGACAGATTTGATTTGATTTGTACATTTTATTTTCTTAATTAGGCGAGATTAAGTTTATAAATATAATGTAATCTTTCTATAAACATAAGTCAGAAATGCGATTCAAAATTTAGATATATTTTTCAAGTTGGTGTCAAAGTTCCTGATTCTTGGGATAACTACTTCTACATCTAAACCATAGTCACCTTCATTGCAACTAGGGTTGAGCATCGATCGGTTACGGTCAGATTCGATCCTAATACACCCAATTCGATTGTGACCGAAGCATGAAAAAATAAAACCGATTTAGACCAAATGAGATTTCAGTTTGTCAAGTTCAGGTGAGACTGGTTTGTTGGGTTATTTGGGTGGGTTGTGGCGGGTATGCTGAACACCACTTCCCCGTCCCGCCAGTAAAAACCATCGTTCCTTCTCTGTCTTTGTCGACTTCTCTCTTGCTTCTTCACGTGGTCTTGTTCCCTCTGTCTTGTTTTCAATTTCCCCCCACCTTGCCGTTGTTTGGGCATCATGGGATGACAATGACGATTCTCTCTCCCTCGCATTCAGTCACAATGTTGTCATTGTTAGCCTAAGTGAGAACTCACCTCACAAATGATGCCATGAATGTACACCAAGGGGAAGCATTCCTCCTCTAGTTCCCTTTTCATGCGTCAAATGGCTTCCATCTAGCAAATAATCCTCTTTTTTATTCAATTTTTTTCTACCCTTTACTTTACTAACATCTATTATATTATTAGTTTATTAGTTTAAAGTAGTATTGTAATTTGTAAATAATGGGTACGAAAGCGAAAAGATGGAGTGTGAGTACCGAGGTGCTAGTCTACTACTTTACTTTTTAAATGAAAAAATTCTACTGATGTGATGTATTGAAACAATTCATGATTCACAGCATGTACTCAGAACTCATACTTCAACTTTTCAAATTTTTAGTCAGTCGGGTTCAGTTTAAGCAAAAAAAATTATGAAAACCGAACCCAACCATAATAACCCATAGTTAATTATTTTCTCACCTGTTTTATCTGAGTAAACCGTCCAAACCCACCTAATCACTGCTTTTTTTCTTCGATTAACTCGATTACAGGTCGGGCTTTGGTTATTTGCTCACCCCTAATTGCAACCTTATTATCCTAGTTGCCTTCATTACTACCAGTCCTAGGTTGCCAATAATTACACCAACAACTACTGCCATAGAATTGGCATGTCTAGGGTTGTTATGGATTCTTTTAGCAAGTCATCTAGTACTTGTTCTCCAACTATGACTAGTAAGAGTTCTAACTTCTTATCCTTTAAAGCTTTTGGTATTGAAGATATATGAATCATTGACTCTAATGCTACTAACCATGTGACACCTCATTCCTTATATTTATCTTCTTATAAAACTTTACCCAATAAACACCATATCACTATAGCTAATGGATAACATACCCTTGTTGTTGGGTGTGATAATATTCAATTCCAATATTCTCTTCCCTTAGAAAATGTGCTTTATGTTCTTAAACTCGCCAACAATCTCCTGTCTATTCAGAAACTCACCCAAGATTTGAATTGTGCATTAACTTTTTTCCATTCCCATTGTATGATTCAAGATCTTGCCATAAGAGGACAATTTGTATTGTAAAGGAATATAGTAGGTTATACTATCTACAACATTAGAAAAATAAGATAATTACCAAATAGATGGTTTATATGTCTAGTTTTTAGACAAGTTCAAAAATTACCATATCAAAATATGGCTTCAACATAAGCACCTCGGTCATACTCTATTTAGTGCTCTTCGATATATGTTTCATCCTTTTGCATAGTAATGTGTTTGTTGAATCTTTTCATTATGATGTTTGTCAATTTATCAAACAACATCGAACAACTTTTTTTCCAGCAACAATAATAGTACTACACCTATTGATCTTGTTCACTCATATGTGTGGAGACCTGCATTTATTTTTAACATTTTAGGTGTGATACGTTATCGCAAGTGTACGATATCGTCCTAGTAATAAATATCATTCTTGCCATAGAGACTATGTTGGGCTTTGTAATTATCGCAATTTAATATAAATTAAATAAAGAGAATTGAATTTAGGAATTTAGGTTTAAGAGAAAAAGAATTAGAAATTCAATTGAACAAGCAAATAAAATTGATATTAATTCAATAAAAGAAAACTTCTAGGATCGAGGTTCACCCTGTAACGCTTACTAAATTAATTTCCTTACCCCGTGCTCCTACTTATTCTTCTTGAGGGTGAATTAACCTAAGATACCCTCTGTTCTCTTTCGAGATACAAATGGGTGTCTAACCAAATTAACCCCTTACTTTCGTGGTGGTTGTGTTTAATTAGACCCAATGAGCTCTTTGTCAATTCAATTAATCTCCAAAGGTTTCACCTACTTTTGTGGTTTAGACCTAGGTTTCTTCCCTATAGTTCTTGTATTTAAGTTCACCTTTCAGTACTTCCCCAAATCCCTAAGGTTATGTAAAACGTGGCCAATTCATTCCGCAATAAAGAAAATCAATAAAGAAGAAATCAAAAGTGAAACAAGTATCACACAAGGATAAAAGAAATCAATTCATCAAACGTTCATAGGGCTACGCCCAATCCTAGAACAAAGATGACTACTCACACATAGCCATGGAAAACAAACAAGAAGAAAAGAAAAAACATGCAAACCGGGTAGAAAAAGTGGAGAAGATTCCAAATCAAAGCTCTTAAGCTATCAAGAATGCAAAGTTCGGACCACTTTTCCTATGCCTAAAAAGTCTATATAAGTCTCAAATTACAAAATGGTCCAAGCCCAAACTAAAAATAAACAAAAAATAAGGATAATTCACGTCAGTAGCGCGCCACGAGTGTGGCGTTTGCCACAAGCAGGCCGTGGCGCTTTTCTGGTAGCTCTTGTGGTGTGTTCCTGGAATTTACCATAGGCGTGGCGTTTTCCACGGGCATCCTGTGGTGCTCTTTGGTGTTGGGATTCACATTTTTCTTCATTTTTCTTTAAGTGTAGATGCTTTGTGATCCCTTCCTTGCTTGAATAAAGCTTCAACAAATTCTCTATTGTTCTTCCTTGGCTTCAAATCACTCAAAGTCTAGATGTTTAAGCTCCAAAGCCAAATCAATTCATGCTAAACTTATCCTAAAATCCACAAACAAACACAAAAACACACCTCAAGCATTCTAAGTGATTAAATGAAGGAAAGTAGTACTAAAACTACTCCTAATAAGCTAAAATGCATGCAAACCTACATGGATTGAGGTGCAAATTATAGTATAAAATGCAACGCATCAGGTGCAAGATGGTTTGTTTTCTTCATCGACGATTACACATGGGTGTCATGGATATATCTCATGAAAGATAAGTTTGAAGTCCTTCAATTATTCATCATTTTTTATTGCATGGTTCGGACTTAGTTTGGAAGCCTAATTACAAGGTTGCATTTAGATAATGACAAAGAATTTATAAAATTTCTTTCAAAGATAATGGTGTTATTCATGAGTTAACATATGTAAACACTCCTCAACAAAACAAAGTTGCAAAAAGGAAAAACTAATATCTCCTTGAAGTTTCTAGAGTTTTTCTCTTCCCAAATCTCCATTCCTAAATTTTATTGGGGAAAAGTTGTATTAATTGTCACTTCTTTGATAAATAGGTTACCCACTTATGTTATAAATGAAACAAGTCATGTACAACTCATGACTATTTTCTTTCCTTTTATTCCCATCATGATTAACCTCTAAAGTCATGTCTTTGGTTGTTCTGCTTTTGTCCATGTTCATAGTTCTTAGTAAGGATAGTTCGACCCTCAAGCTATTAAATGTATCTTTGTAGGTATGCAAAAAGGTCCAAATGCTACCATCCAAAAAGTCATCACGTCTATGTCTCCATGAATGGCACCTCTCATAAAATTGAGTCCTTCTATAATTGTCATCAACTTCAAAGGGAGAATAATTTAGAACTTGAGTTCCTTGAACCTTTTCCCATTACGGAATATTTAAGACCTTCCTTTAGAACCCCTACTCCTGTTAAGGATGACAAGGAACCCAAACCAGTATCAATACCAATGTAGAATAATGACGACAAATTTTTTGGGCTCTAATCTCAACAACTTGAGTTGGTCCAACAATAACATCAATCACCAAAATTAGAGGTAAGCACTCATACTCTTGAAAATTCCTCGAATATATCTTGTGAACCTATCATGGATAAGTTACCAATTGCCTTAAGAGAAAGGGAAAACAAACTTGTGCCAAATATATTTGTCCCAATTTGTTTATACTAAACACCTTTTTTTGTGCAATGCCAAAGCTTTATTTTAGCTATTGGTTCCATCAAAATCCCTATGTTAGTACCAAAAACCTTAAAGGATGAGAATTGGGTTATGAATGAAGACATAAATGCATTGGAAAGGAACAAGACTTGGGAGATTATAAAGGAACCAAAAGACAAGAAGCTAGTAGGTTGCAAATTGATATACATGAAGATATATCAATCTGATGGCACACGAGACCGATATAAGGTAAGACTAATTGCAAAAGGGTACACCTAAAGCTATGAGATCAATTATGAGAAGACACTTGCTCCAATGGAGAAAAATGAATATGATAAGGATAATTCTCTCCTTGGCAACACACTTTGGTAAGGGGATGCATCAATTTGACGTTAAAATGCATTCTTGCATATAAATTTGAAGGTGGAGGTGTATATGGAGATCCCACCTAGATATAACATCATTAATGGACAAAATAAGGTTTGAAAGTTAAACAAAGCCTGTATGTCCTCAAACAATCTCCTCAAGATTAGTTTGGAAGATTTACTCAGTTTATGGTATCCTTAGGTTACAAGTAGAACCTGGGTGACCACATTCTCTTTATATAACATTCATTGGTTGCAAAACTTATAATGTTCTTTGGTTTTTTTTTATGATATGATTATTGGAGGTAAGGATGTACTTGAGAAACTAACTCTAAGGAATAGGTTAGCTACCTAGTTTGGGATGAAAGACCTTAGGAAGCTTAAGTATTTTCTTTGGATAGAGGTTACCTACTCTAAGTTGGGTATTTTTATTTCTCTAAGGAATACATCCTTGATCACCTTAAGGAAACTAGTAAGTTAGGTTGTAAAACTACTAAAACACCCATAGAATAAAATCACAAGATTAGAAGTAATGAGGAGAGCCTCAAGGTGAATATAGAGTAATATTAGAGACTTAAGGAAAAACTTATTTATCTATCTCACACCATACCAGACATTGCTTATGTAGTAAGTGTGGTAAGTTAGTTCATTCATGATTCATGAGAAAGACACTTGCAAGTGATAAATAGAATAATTCAATACTTAAAAGCCACTCCAGGGAGAGGACTACTATTTAAAAAGGAAGGAATTTGATTATGGAAGTGTATACAAATGCTGACTACGCATGGTCAATGGTCTAAGGACTTTGTGTGTTGTTATGTATGAAAATCATACAAGACGGCCTCTAAATAAAGTATGAAGCTCCAATGTGACTATTTGGTAAAAATAATTAACCATTAGTATTACACACGAGCCCATTTAGTATGATCAAACAAAGCACAAAGAGATAGATCGCCATTTTATTAAGGAGAAATTGGATAGTAGACCTATAACCACTACATATATCCCTTTAAGACTACAATTGAAAGACATATCCATCAATGGACTTCTCACAAAGCATCAATGGACTTCTCACAAATATATTCTTTCACCATCTTGAGAGAGAGTGTTGTAATATAGTCAAGAAGATTTATTCCTATAAATAGGCTAAAAAGTTATACCTATAATTTGGCCAATTTATTCCTATAATTAGGTTGGAGATTTAATCCTATAACTAGGCTAATTTGCACTTCTTAGAATTACTTAGAATTGATGTTATTTTTTGGGTCACCATGTTATTGGTGCAAAGTATCTACTGACTTTACTAATGACTAATCTTCGTTAGAAAACTTGACTGGCACCTTTAGTGGAGTCTCTCTTTCCAACCACCTTTTTTCCATTCACAAGACTCGAATCCGAAACTTTGCTTAAGGAATTTGAGCCTAATTTCAATCAAACCAACAACATGTTGGTAGAATTAATGTTGTGTGATTTCATTTATGCAATATTTATTCCCTTTTATTTCTTTAATGTAATATCTTGTAAACACAACTCAAAAATACAATTAGATTTACTCCTTTTTTCCAATCAATCTTCCATGATTTTTCTATATTAGAAAGTGTAATAGATAACAACTCAATACCATTTTATTTTTTTTTGCCAAGTAAAAGGGCAGTAACTCAATATCTATTAAAAACATCAATTAAGTCTCTTCAAAGTAATGACCATTCAAATTTTTATTCAAATAGGTGTAACTAAATGTAGAATAATTAAATATATAAATATAGAACTAAGCCACCTTCACATATCTTGTTATCTGAACAAATTTGTTATTAATAGTTTTTAACATATTAAAGGTGAAAAGGTACAAGAAATGGAAATCTTGTTTCTCAATTCCCTTAAACTATTTTATTTATATATCTTTTGAATTCAGATTAAACCTACACTTATAAAAGGAATATTCATATCATTTTACGATTTTTTTACTAATTATAATAATATTTTAGTATAATTTTATAATTTTATAAAATGGCTTAAATATATTTTTAATTTTTGAAAATATGACAAATTTTGATTTTAATCCCTCAAAATTTTCTCTTAGTTTTGATTCTTATCAATTTTAAAAGTTTTGAAAATGATCCTTATTACTATTTAGTGATGACATGGCATGCATTTAGACATGTCACGATACATGTCATGTCAATGTATCACTACATGACATGTTTAAATGCACATTATATCATCATTAAATAGTAATAGAGACCATTTAAAAAAATAAATTTATGAGGACAAAACTCAATAAATATTTTTTTAAAGGACTAAAACAAAAATTGCTATATTTATAAGGGAGTGAATCACCAATTTAGTTCTTGAAATTGTAATAATCGGTCAAATTAGTCCTTAAAATCTATAAAGTAGCAAAATGGTCTCTGAAATTGTATATTATTATCAATTTAGTCCCTGAAATTATAATAGAAGGTCAAATTGGTTCCTACAAAAAATAAAATAGCAAAATAGTCTCTAAAATTATAAATTATCAATCCATTTAGTCCTTAAAATTGTAATGGTCAATTAAATTGGTTCCTAAAATTAAAAAAGCTTAATTACATTTTTGCCCAACTTTCAAAATTTTGCAAATTATGTCGTTAAAGTTTTTTTCTTGCACATTTTGACTTTAAACTTACATAACTTCATAAATTTTATCCTAACGTTAGTTGACTATCCAAAGTTTTGCCCACTACTTTAAAAATTTTGCATATTTTGCCTCTAAAGTGCAATGAAATATTTAGTAAATGTTAAAAGTGTTAGAAGTAGAATTTGAATCCTTGACCTCTTCCTTCTCCATTGTCATTGAAGCCACCAAGTCATTTGACTTATTTAGTTTATATATATAAAAAAACTATATTATATATAACATTACTGCATTTGTTAATTGCACTTTTGATCTCTTAAGTGTATGTTTATATTTGTATAAAAATATTGAAAGTTAAGGTGATAAATTTATTTATTAAATATTTTTATTTTATTTATATAAATTTATTTATTCCATTATACAAAATTATTTATTACTTATAAATTATTTATACATCTTTCACCTTTTTATTTGTAGGATAGTTATTTAGAATTAAAAATATTTAAGAAATAAATTTATAAGATATTGTGTAATTTAACTAGTAAATAATTTTATAATTTAATAAATAAATTTGTATAATTTCTAAATTTGTATGATTAAAATAAAAATATTTAATAAATAAATTTATCATCTTAACTTAGAAACCAAAAGTGTAATTAATAAAAGTAGTAATGGTATATAAAATATATTTTTCATATATAAATTAAATAAGTTAAATGATTTAGTAGTTTTAGTGGTTATGGAGAAGGAAGAGAGGTCAAGGTTTCAAACCCCACTTCTAACACTTTTATCATTTTTGCAAAATTATGTAAGTTTAGGGTGAAAATGTGCAAGAAAAACACTTTAGGGGCATAATTTACAAAATTTTGAAAGTTAGGTAAAAAGTACAATTAAGCCTTTTTAATTTTAGGGACTAATTTAATCATTTATTACAATTTCAGAGATTAAATTGATTGATAATGTATAATTTCGAGGATTATTTTGCCACTTTATTTTTTGGGAGGACCAATTTGACCATCCATTACAATTTCAATGACTAAATTAATTGATAATATCAGGGACCATTTTTTCACTTTACTTATTTTAAGGAGTAATTTGATCATCCATTACAATTTTAAGTACTAAATTGGTGATTCACTCATTTATAAGGACTTAAAACATATTTAATTCATATAAAATTATATTAGTATTGTTTATGAATAATATTTATTATTTTTTACATAAAAAACTAGTAAGATCACAATAATCACTATTCTTGTTTAGATAAAATTGGTTATAATATATATATATATATATATATATATATATATAATAATGTTATTATATTATTACGAAAGATTACATTATGAATAATGATAATCATAACAAGTTAACAACAATAACAACAACAACATCATCATCAATAATAATAATAATAGTAGAATTCCCAAAAAAAAAAACAATAATAGTAATCTATAACAATTAATTATTTAGTCTGTGGAACGAACAGGATAATTGTTTATTTTATATAATTAAAATTTATAATAAATAAATACTCTTGAATATATAAATTACATTATAATTAAAATTAATAATAAATAAATATTTTTGAATATATAAATTATATTTTAGATTTAGGATAAATAATTTATATTATGATACAAAGTTTTTTTTAGCTATTGATAATTTCTTTTAAAAAAATTAAAATTTAATTTAGAAATAAATATGAAAATGAAAGATTAAAAAAGATAAGAAGTTAAAAAAAAATTCCCTAAAACACTCTTGCTAAAAAAAACTCCTAAAATGTTTTTGTTGAAGAATAGTTCTTGAAAACACCCTCATTAAAGATAATTATTCTAATTTATATAAAGAGAGGATATATAATGGCGATAAGCCATTTTAGTATTCATATTTTTTTTTATTTTGCGCTTTTAGCTCCCTCAAATGTAATTTTGTATCATAATTAACTCCACTTTCACATCTTTTACTTAAATTTCATTTGCTCTCTAAATCTCAGTAATTTAAATTAAATTTAAAAGTTTTATAAAAAATAAAATATGTTGTTAGTACAAAATAAAAATGTAACATTATGACAATAATAATAATAATAATAATAATAATAATAATAGTAATGCAACATTATTATTCTTATTCTTATTATTATTATTATTAATATTATAACAATAATTATTATAGTGGTGCAATAATAATAAATAAAATATTATAGTAGTACAAAATAAAAAATAATATTTCAAAACTATATTACTTTGAAAATTAAAAATAATCATATTGAAACATTATAGAAAACATAAGAAAACATAAAGTTATATAAGAATATTAAAATAAAAACAAAATATAAATAGTATATAATCATTATTTTTATGAAAAATTATTTAATTTAATTTACTTAAATAATAAATTATTAGAATAATTTTATAATTATTTTAAGTAAGTAATTGGAATATTGGGGATTAATTTTGATACATAATTAACACAGTAAAAATATTTGTAATTTATTTTTTTCTTTATTTTCATTGGAAAATTTTTCCACAAATTATTTTAATGATATTTTGTAATTCTTTTATTTTATAATATTTTTATATCATTCTTCTTTTAATCGTGTTATTCATATTCATTTTTAATTTATTAAATATGAAATGGTAACAATGTTAAAAATATATTGTATAAAATGTTTTAATTATAGTTTTGTTATAGTATAATAATATATTTTAGAATATTTTACTATATTTATTTTCCAATTATTTGGAAATAAGATATTATATTATAAGACAAATAAAGATTTTATTTTATGATAAAAGCTAATTTAAATAAGATTTGATAATATAATATCATTTTATAAAATACTGCCAATACAATATTATTAAAATTCATTTATTTTAACACTATATACATAAGTATAAACTATTTAATAACATTTTATTGGATAATTTTATTTCAAAATCTTCTATTGGATTGAAAGTTCTTATCATATAGATTATATGTACAAAATCTTATATTAATATAAAATGTTTTAATACTCCATTGACATACATTAACATAGATGCAATATATATATTTAAAATATATAAAAATAAAAACTGTTTAATTATATACTTATATTCAATTTTGACGATATTGACACAAATAACTAAGGTATATAGTTATACTTTAATGATTAGATAAGTAAAAATTACATTTTATGTAAAGTTATTAATGATATAGCAGTTGGTGTAACTTAAAGCGATGTAATTTGATCCTCATTATGTGTGAATGTGTAAGGGTCTCTATCAAGTGATAACTCTTCTTACTTTGAAAAATAAGAACTATAAATTTGAACAATACAATCATACATAGATAATCGTCGCTTGTAGTTTTGTTGTAGTGTGATCACTTAAAAAATGTTATATGCATTTTTTTAATCTTGACCGCTTAAGTATGATTATTTCTCACAATAAGAAGTGCTCTCATTTGATATAATTGTGTGTGTGTGTGTGTGTGTGTGTGTGTGATGGAGGGACAACACATACATTAACTAGTGTAATGACCTATACCCTATACGGGTATCAAATTTACAATATATAACTGTTTTATATTATTATAATTTTTAATGTATTTTTCAGTTATTTTTTAATTTTATATAGATATATGTTAGTATATATATATATTTGAAAAATATAAAAAAATAAGAATATATATATATATATATATATATATATAATTTATATTCACCATGTTTTATATCATTTTTGTTTATATAAATGTGTGTTTTAAAAAAATTATAAATATATTTGTATTTGCATATAACTTAGATATATATACATAATTTTAATAAGAGATATTAATAATAAAAAATAAATAAATTATATTTTGGAATTATTAGTGTTATTTAAAGAAAAGAAATGACTAAAATTAATGAATAAAATGATAAGATGCTTCCGTTAGAATTTTGTTAATCTAATTTTATTTTGGCTAACAACAACTGAGACACTTGTAATTTTTTTCTGTAGTAATTTTAAATTAGTTTAATTCATTTCCAGTTATATTTTGATGTATTATTTTCGTTCTTATGTATAGAAAATAATTATGTTCTTTAAGTATGTTGGTTATGATTATTTAGTGTTGTTTTACTCTTGTGTATTTAAATAATTGTATTAATTTTTGATGTAATAATTATTCATCAAATATAAATAACTAATCAAATAATTGAAATTTTTAAATTTTAAAACCATGTTTTACCATAGGTAAAATCAAAATTTATTAATAAACTAATTTTATATAGAATGAAAAATATCAATATTAAAATTATTTTATGAAAGATATTTTTAAATTTAATTTACTGAAGTATACATAGCAAATATCATCTTAATAAATTACTTTATCGTTATTGTTCTATTTGGGGTAGTTTTTAGTTGTAAGTTTTAAAATTTTTAAAAACTACAACCAATTTTTAGTTTTTAAAAATTAATTTTAGTTCTTTTATTTTCTAATTTTAGTTTCAAATAAACCCAACTTTCAAAGTTTACTATCCTATTAAAATTAGTTTAAGGGTATGTTTGTGTGACAGTAATGGTAGTAGTGATAGAGGTAGCGGTGGTGGTAGTGGTGGTGGTAGGCAGTGGCAGTGGTGGTGGTGATGGCGATGGCAGTGCCAATAGTGGTGGTGGCGGGATAGGAAGGGTCATTGTCAAATGTAGAAAAAGTTTAATTTTTCAAAACTAAAAATCAAATTCATAATTTTTTTTTGGTTTTGAAATGAATATAAATTTTTTTTTAAATTGAGTTAAAAGTCATTTCGATTCTATTTTAGTTAAATGTGTTTTGTTTTGAAAATTGTTTTTGAAAACCAAAAACGAAAAACTCACAACTAATCCAAACAGACCCTTAAAATTTTGAAGTTTTAAAAGTAGCTTCAGAGGACAAATCTCACCTCTTTTCATATTAGATATTGGTTTATGTTAACTTTTATTATTTTATATTAAATAAATCTAATTTAGGCAATATGTCTATTTATTATAATTCTTATCTAGATATTTAATAATTTCTCTAATTATTTATGTTAGAAGTCATAGAATATATCTATCTTTATTTTTAAAGAATCTCTATTTGTTTACGTCAAATTTGGACACATTAAATATAATTATATAAGCCACTATTAAATATAATTATATAAGTGTAAATAACAATGTCTAATTTTTTTCTCTCCATCTTTCCAATTAATAATAAAATTAAAATTATTTAAATCGTGAATGCAAAATCATGTTGTGATATTTACAATTAATATTAAAATTGTGTAAATCGTGACATTTTTTTCATTTTATATAGCGATTGATTAAAATCACAATATATTTTACTTTTTGCCAACATCATTCTAATATCATTATTCAATAAATTATTGCAATAAATATTAATTAATTAATTCAAATACTTTTTTGATTAATTTATAATAGTTTTAAAATTATAGGTCAAAATATTATTTAAGCAATATATATTATGTTTAAATATTAATCATCCTAAAATCATGATTCAATAAATATTAATTATATTATTCACTAAATATCTGTACATAACAATCGTGATAATAAACAAAAAGTTACCAAAATTACAAAAAAAATTCATAAAATTTAACAAATTGATTACCATACTATATAAAATCAAAATTCATTTAATGATTTAATTGATTAATATAATCAGAATATATACTTATTATAATCTCCTTAGTTACTATAATAAAATATAATAATGTGTTTTTATAAATTAAAAAAATGATAAAATTTAGGCAAAAAAAGAATAAATATGGTGATGTCATGTGACATTTTCCTACATGACCAAACCTTCTTCTATAATATATAATGATAATTTATAATTGATTCCTTTGATAAAAAAAAACACTTTTAATTATATACTTCATAATATAATGTGACATTTGTAAATCATAGTTCCTCAATTAAACGTGGACAAAATAACATTTCATATTTAATCCAAAATTAATCGTCCATTTTACCTTTTATATATATATATATATATATATATATATATATATATATATATTATTAATTACTTAAATTTTATTAATAAATTGAATTGATTATAAGATTGTTTTACAAAATATTACGTGTCCCGAAAAGTTGTAGATCAAATATTGGTTATGATTATATGCTAAAAATATGTTGGTCTTAACAATTTTTGTCACCAGATTAAGGGCTCAATTGTTTTTGGTTGAGGAAATTGTAATTTTTTTGAAATAATAGGTCAATGACATCAGACTAATGAACAAAAATAAGGGGGAGAATAACTCGATTACATTAATGAATAATAGCTGTCATATTATATCCCTTTATTGATGAGCTGATGTGCTAATAGTAAATATTTAAATATTAGAATGGTCTATGTTTTATAGTAAGAAGCTAATTATTTCATAATATATATGTGTAGATTAAAAATTTATATATTATCATAAAAGTAATATTTTTTCCTTAAATTTTTAATCATACTTTCAGTTTATATGAATTTGATTTCTATTTAATTTTTTATATAAATTATATATATATATATATATATATATATATATATATGTGTATATATAGGGAGGGATCAAATCACACTGGTGTAACTTATACCAACTATTATACCATTCAATTTTTTACCGATCCAACCGTTGAATTATAATTTCATATTACCAAGATTGTTTTTGTCAAATTTTGTCAAAATTGAATAATAATAATAAGGTAATCAAACAAATCATGTTTTATTATATTTTCAAAAGTATATATTACGTCTATTTTGATCTATATGAATAAGGTATCAAATAATTTTGGATTAATATAAAATTTTATACATATGATCTATGTTAAAGAAACTTTTAATCCAAAGATCGGTTTTAAGATAAAATTATCCAATTAAAAGTTATTGAATGGTATAATAGTTGGTGTAAATTATACCGGTGTCATTTGATCCCTCATATATATATAGGGTGGGGATCTAGTTACTCCACTCAATAACTCTTAATATATGTTAAATTTCAAAGATCCAACTGTTAAATTAAAGAATTTTATTGAGTAGATCAAGTATACAAATTTTTATAAAGTGTGAAAACTATTTGACACTTCATTAGATAAATTCAAATTAACGTATCATATACTTTTTAAATTATAAGTAAATGTCGCTTATCAGATTAATTAACTACAAATGTCCAATTTACCCAAAATTTGGTGTGCATGATCATTGACATAATATCAAAATATTTAACGGTTGGATCGTTGAAATTTAATATATATCAAGAGTTATTGAGTAAAGCAACTCTACCAAGAGTTGAAGTAACTTGATATATATATATATATCCAACAATTAAGTATCAAAACCACACATCATAACTTAGGTCTTCAGCATACATATATATGAATACTTCATCTGGGAATTATATAATTCATACATAATAATTATCTTAAATTCTCAAAACATCGTAATTACATATTAGTATATCAATATGGTAGGATTATCTACAACTCAAAATAAAGAGCCTATCTTTATACTTATAGTTGCATTGTAGTAGAGTCATCAAAATACTACCCATCACATGCAATGGAGGCCTACCATAAAGATGAAGAAATTCTTAGGTAGATTAGTAACCTTTGGAAGTCTGCTACTCAACAACTTATGAATCTAAAGGAAAGGAACAAGGTGAGTCACAAAGACTCAGTGAGAGTTTAGTAAACAAAGTGAGCATATAGAGGGAGGGGAAACTAAGTTCTCGCATGAGTGTTACAACCAAATATGATATACATAATGGAAAAAAAAAACTATAATATATATATATTGATATCTACCTATCAAATTAGGTTCTCGTTTTGTTTAGAAATTCATCCATACTACATAATCATTCAAAGTTCGAAGGGTAATAACCTTTCATAACATTTGACAAACATCTATGATGGATTACTTATGAAGAATTATGTAAATATTAAGTGGGAAGAGAGACCTTTACCAATCATGTTATATATATTATAAGTTGGGAGTCTTGCCTCATCTTGTGTCATCTCATACTACATGCACAAAGGTCATATTAGCTATTAGTAATGACGAACGATCTATTTAGGGGTACTATGAGCGCTCAACCTATAAGTCGTATTATCTTTTCATTAGGGTGAATGGTAACCTATATGGAAATACTATGAACATTTAGCCCATAGGTTGTATTATCTCTTCATTACGACAAATAGTAACATATATGGAAATACTATGAGCACTTAGTCTATAAGCCATATTATCTCTTCGTTATGGTGAATGGTAACATATATGAAAATACTATGAGCACCTAGGTGATAGGCTATATTAACTCTTCATTATGATGAACAATACTCTCTCAAAGATCCCATCCACGGCTTAACACATAAATTATATCACACTCAAGGAAAAATGATAATAAAAATATGGAGAACATGATTTTTAATTTCATGAAAAATAAATAATTCATAAGAGCATTTGTTAAGACAAAGGACGTTTATAAGACCCTCATTTTATTTTGGTTATAACAAATAGACTAATGTTTATTTAATCATCTGATCGCACACTTTTTGATATATGATTAACCCTCACAGACAATTAACAACAAGAGTTGTTGGACTAAATGTTGTTTTCAAAGCTTTTACACAAAAAATGATCCTCATCTTGAAGTTCATACCTACTTTCTCGAAAAAGAAGATATCAACGTACCATTCTTTGAAAAGATATAGCTTTTTGTGGAAAAGAAAGAACTTTAGGACACTTGTCAGCATTAAAAAGCAAATATGTCTACTGCAACTAGATTTAGTACGAGAAAGATAAGATAAGCAGACTGCTTTATCTTATCACATGCTCCAATGTACACTTTCTTCTTTACATAACAACAGATGAAGGATGTTTCCAAAAGCACTCACAACAGACACTTTTGGAGAGCATTATAAATAGAAGAGAAAACCATGTTAAAGTAACGAAACTCTTGTCATATTTTCTACTCTTATTCTCTTAAGTGTTTAAGCTTTCTCTCTCTCTCTCTCTTATTCTCAAAAAAATAATTCCATTTGAAAATAGTGCTTTAGATAATCATTGTAAAATTCCTAAGCTTCAGTGTAGATTCGTCTGATAAGACACAATACTGGTGTGATACTTTACCCTTTAACCATTTCTTTGTGAAATTGGTGAAAGCTTGAAGAGGCTTTGTATCAAAGAATACTTAGGCGTTTGCTTAGAGAGGCAAGTGAAATACTAATTGGGTTAAGCCTGTAGAGGCTTGGATAAAAGAATACTTGTAACTTTGTTTAAATTATAGTAGGACTTGGTGGTGTACCAAGAACTCGACATAGTCTTTGAGATGAGACGAACCAGTATAAATCTCCATGTTACTTTGTTTTATATCTCTTGTTTTTCATTTTCATAAATCTTTTTTTTTTAAATATAATACATACCATCTATCTAACAGACGATACGTATCTTCAAAAGGTTTAGTTTTTTTTAACAACACAATTCAACCCCCTTCTTGTGTTATTCCTGTGGTTTACAACAATCATCTCTAATGATTCATAGAAAGTATAACAAAATGTTTCTCTTATGAAAGGAATAATCATATGAAGATTGCCACTAAGTAAACTAGTTGCTACACACAACTATAGGGAACTAAGTCAATCTCTCCCAATGTCATCAGGAGGAGCAACTAGAGTATTTTCCAACAAATCTAAGATCAAGAATAAGAAATAAAGAGATTAAACAAAATCCCTAATTTATGAGGCTTAAGGTTTTGAGGAAACCCATTAAAAAAATCCTAATATTTAAATTTTCAACACCCTATTCACAAAACCCTACCAATCTATGTCATTAAATTCTCTAGATTTATAGGTTATGGATTTACTCAAAGAGCTTCCAATAGAGATTTTTAATGGGTGGGTATTGCTCCTTTCAACTCAAAACACCATCTCTGTGCTTATATGCCTTATAGGGTGTAAGGAGTTTGATTTAAGGACAAAGTTTGTATACCTCAAGATTTGAAGTTGAAAAGGCTTATTTTGGATGAAGGTCATAAGTGTAGAGTGAGTTTATGCCAAGTATTAGAAGATGTATCAAGACCTGAAGATGTTTTAGTGGTATGGTATGAAGAGAGATATAGCAGAGTACATTGTAGCTTGTCTGACTTGTTAGAAAGCTAAAGTGGAACATCATCAACCTAGAGGTTTGTTGCACAAAATGGAAGTTCCTGAGTGAAAATGGGATAACATCATTATAGACTTTGCTTTGAATTTGCTTAGGACAACAAAGGGGTTTGATGGTTTGATAAACCCGCAATTATGTTTGGCATAGGGGAATTTCAATTGTATTTGATTTATTTAGCCAGTTTTCATGAATAATTTGACTCATTTTCTTCCATATTTGTGAAGGGTTTGAAAGAAGCTGAACATCGAGAGAAATTGGCCAAGTTTTGGGAGAATAATGCTTCTGCACAAGAAGCACGACCATGCTTGTCTAAGTATGGCCTGAAAGAGCAAGAATCGCACAAGAAGGGAGGTTGAATTATGCGTTTAAAAAAAACTTTTCAACTTAAAAACAAGTTCGTAAACGTTTTAAGCAAAGGATAGGAAAGAACAAGAACACAGAGAATTTATACTGGTTCACTCAACCTTGAGCTACGTCCAATCCCTTCACCTAGAAGGTATTCACTAACCAACCTTAGGTTACATAAGTATTCTTCACAACCTCTTCAGGCTTTACAATGCAATCACCCCAGATTTCTTAATAACCCAAGTATTATTTCTCACTAAGCCTCTGCAGGCTTTCACAACAAATATAGCTGTTTACAACGAAATTCAACTCACAAAGTGAGGATATAGAAGATTAAGCACAATACAAGAAAATTGTTTCAGAGAATTCAAAGATCGTCTAGTGGACGCAAGAAAGCTTGTTGTGTCACTTGGTTTCTTCGCTTTTTTTATTCTTCTTTCTTGATAAATATATAGTCTTCAGCGAAAAGGAGCTGTTGAAGATGACTTAGCTTCAGTCTTCAAGAAAGAGGCGCACGTATCGAGCTTTTAGAGAGGTTTGAAAAGAGACTTTTGATCTTGCACTAAAATGGAAAGTACAAGACTGAGATGACGATATGCCTTTCTGAGCATTCTTCATTTGGCTTGGCAGTTCAATAAGTTGACTTCCTTTTTCTGTATTGCTGCAGCTTTGCACTAGAATGTTTCTGTCTACCATTTAATGCTTGAAATATTTGAACATTGGATCTTAAAATGGTAAGGCATTAGTCTCAAGATATATATGAAAGATGTATAGATAGGACGAGTATTTTAAATAACTTACATCTGAACGAGTCTAATACTAGTGTCTGAGCTTAAGACACAATCCATGAAAAGAGACTTACTCTTGGACGGTCCTTACATGCGAGTTTATTGGACATTCATTAAGACTGGTGCGTTGGACGCTGTAAATTCGTTATTATCAAATAGAAACTTAAACTTTAATAAGTTTGTTATCTTCAAAACTTTGAGAGACTAGATGCTTCAACATCTTTGGTTCCAACATGGTCGTGCATGACCAATGAAGACCAAGTGCTAACCATGAATTATAAGCACTACCATGCTTCCTGAAGCACAGCCATGCTTAAAATTCATGACTTTGCTTATGAAAAGAAGCATGGTTGTGCAACACCAAGCACGAATGTGCTTGAAATTCAATTCTTTCGTTTACGAAAACCAGCACGCCTTACTTGAATGACGAAGCACAACTATGTTTTTTGAGGAAAGAAGGGTGAAGCCAGACATCTTTATTCACTCTTTTGGCTCTTAGTGAGAAAGGACTTTCCAGAACCTCAGAGGACTCTGCCTAGACCCATGTGGAGAGAGATTGAAGATCATCCTTCTAGCTAAGATTTTTCTTTCTTATGAATTCTATTGTAATGGGTTTCTCATTTGTTGTAATGAAGAACTAATCTCTAGGCTAGGATTGTGAGGTAGCCAATGCTTGAGATGACTTGAACCCTTTTTTGATTGTTAATCTTATTTCTTTTTCCCCTCAATTGAATTACCTTAGCATTCTTTATTTTGATTGTTTGGGAATTGATCACTCCTTGCATGTCTTAGTCAATTAATTAATTAGCATCGAATTGTAATTGATTGGTGGACCTATTTGGTATTAGAACGTTGAATGACTAAACCGTGAACTAAACCTTTAATCAAATCCATTCACCCTCTTTGCTCATATTCCTTTCCTAGATTAAATCATTGTATGACTAATTAGGGATTTAATATAGGAAATAATGTTTACAACTCATGAACAAAAATTGTGAATAAATTTGATAAGGGAATTGACAATTGAATTAGGAAATAAGGTTACAATTAGATTAGGGGCAAAAAGGAATAAAAGGTATAGGTGAAACCATAATCTTAAGTTCTTATCTCATTGAAATTCACTTTTGTGTTAGTTAATTTGATTTAATTCCTTGCAACCAAAACCCTTTTAATTGAACAACCTAAACAACATAAGGATTTCTCTGAAAGGTACTCCACATCAGTCTCTTGGGTACGATATCTAGACTCAAGTCCATTATTATTATTGCAATAGGGTACCCTTGCCCTTAAGCGTGTCTAAAACGCATCACGTTGTCAAGATAACGATATGAAAAGGTTGAAAGAATCATGTGTGAAGAAGCATACTACTATTGCTCAACTTGTCAAGTTGTTATTGATTTGAGGAGTGAGGTACCTTGAGAAAAATGTAAAGTTGTCGAGTTAGATTCTAAAGCAGGTCGATTAGGTTTAGAACTATCTGTTTCTTCTTGTTGCCTTTTAAAGATGGAAAGGACTAGTGTTAGCTTCATGGAAGACTTATCTCAAGTGGCATTACTTGCCAAGGAAATTGAGAAAGATCAGTTTGAGAATGAGGTTTCTCAAATGATTTTCCACAATCTTGGCATAGATTTTTGAACTGAGGGTTTGAACTTTCTTGGGAAGCTGCATGGAGGTTCTTTGATTCATACTAATGTGTAGGAGGTCTAAATGGTTCAACCTAGGTCTTCATCGCCTTCTTGTGGCATTAGTAATGATGAGTCTAGGAATGTTGATTCGGTTAGGCTAAGGTCTGATACTGACCTTTCCTTTGATGTTAATGATTAGTTTCAGCTTCTCATTTTATCTGTTATATCTTTAGACATTTGCAATTTCCTTGCTTATGGAATGTACATATTTGGGCAAATTTTCATTTTATTTCTGATTTTAGCTTGTTTTGTTTGTAACTTGTTTTGTTCTTATAAATAGTATTTCGCCTTCTTAGGTTTATACAATTTCATGCTTTCCTTTTAGGCCTTGACTTCTATATGGGTTTTTTTTTGTTGGTTCTTGCTTGGCTTTTCTTTTCCTTTAATTTCTACTTATTTTCTTGCTAATCCTTTTATGCACATTTTATTTTTTTTCTTCATTTTTCGAATATCACTAGTTGACTTTCTTTGTGATTAGCAGTTATGGATTTTACATTGAATGCTCTTTTTGGAGAACGTTTATCGTTTTTCAGGGAGTATTTTGTTATAAAAGGGGTCCCATGCTTTATATTCCTCGATGTGTTAGAATTATTCTTCTTTGTTACCCATTCTAATCGTTCTTGTTGATTTGGTTAACTAGAAGTGTTGGATGGGTAACCATGACGACTGGTTCTTATCGGTTGTTTATTTCTCATTTTCCTTTGTTTGGGATCTGCTTCTTTTGAGAATGGTTATAGTGGATAATATTTGTTCTAGTAAGTCTTTCCTCATCATCACTTGGTTTCATGCTTTGATCAATTCTGTTCCTCGGGGTCCTTTAGTCTAAGTCTAGGTCCATTGTTCTATTTTGGATTTGTGTTGCCAAGGGGATGATGTCGCTTTGCTGCCTACCTTGACCAAGCCAGGTTTTAGTTTTGAATTTCGCTGCCTGCATGAGGATATTCAAAGTCACTCTTGAGACGATAAAAGTTAATGAAAATCCATCCGATTCTAGAGACATGGGTGGTCTACTTCTTGGCATCCATTAGTGAAGTGCATGGAATTGCGACGTTCCATGCGACATTGTGTTATGGCTCTTGATAGGGTATCTTTTGTATTATAATATTTTTAAATTTATATATCAATTGTATGGGTATTGATTGTTTCTCCTTCCAAAATATGCCTTTTCCCTGTTAAAGGTCATGTTTTATGAGAAGTTGTCTTCTTTACTTTGTTTATGACTTGCATTTATCTTTTCACTTGTCACTTTATGGTTAGCCTAATTGATAGTTGTTGACAATTTTATTACTACCAAATTTCCCTTTAGGGAGGTTACTATTTAATTTTACTCATTTTCCTTTTTCGAGTGTTGTCAAAGGTGGGTGATTTCCCTTCCTTGACTTTTGTGACTAGGCTTATGAATTGCCCATCTGGGGTTGGTTTTGTCACTCACTTGGTTATTTAATTTTCATGTTGTGAGGCCTAGCAGGTGAGGGTGCCCTTTTCTACCCCAAAGGTTTGGATAAAGTCCTTGCCTTAGGTCGACATTTCTTGCGATTTGCTTAGTTAGACTTGGAGACTAGTTAAGTTTGTAGAGTGACCACTTTGTATTTGAACTTTGCCAATCATGATTGTTTGTACGTTTAAATAAGGTCATTGGGAACACAGCATCCCACTTTGAAACATTATATGTGCCTGCTACATCAGGAAAACTAAGAATAATGTAAAAATCATTGATATAATGAAAAATATTGCTCTTGTTCATGAAATTGTGATTGGTGATTTTGATTGATTAGTAAACTCATCATGACGACTGAATTTAAAATGGTTAAAACAAAATACATTGAAAGTTGTAAAACTTTTCTAGCTTAGTTGTCGCATTCTTGCTTCGTTTGGTTACTCTGGCTCGATAATGATCACTCTGCCAAAGTTGCTGTGTAGATTTATTACTAAGTGGATGGTATGATCCCTAAGGTATTGATGGTTGGTCTCCGAGTAGGGCATTGTAAGAAGAACGACTTTTCACGACAAAAAAATTGACTTCCACCGACTTCGTGAGTAGTGCTTTACCAAGAGTTATTTTTGCTCTGAACATCCTTATAGGCATAACCCTTTCTCTTGTGTATCTAACTAGGTCTCCTAGGTAGGGGTCGAGGTTATGATTAGGCAGCCTCAACTCGTGGTAGGCCTTAGCAAACAATATATCGGCAAACTTTTCTATATCAGCTTACTTTACATCCACTCATGGAACCAATATAGAATATTGAAAACAACCAATATGACACTAATGGTTAAATATGTCTCACAGTGGTTAATAGTGTCATTGGGTTATTGAAATGTCTAATGATTGTTAAGTTTACTTCACAAGTGATTAAGAGTTAATGAATGTGTGCATACAATTATCAATATGTATTTGTAGCACTAATAGTTAAATATGTCTCGCAAATGATTAGTAGTATTTAAAATTATTAAAATGTCTAATAATAATTAATTGTGTTTTAAAATAATTAATTGCCTGGGTGGACGTTGAATGCGTTCAGCCGTGCATTCTTTTTCTGACCAATATTAAAAGTTTTTTTTTTATACTATTAAATAAAATTTATAAAAATTACTTTGTACATGTGAACATTTTCCTTTCTTTTATTACTACTCAAAAAGTTGGGTAAGAATAATGTAAAATTTAGGAGGATAAAACTGCCTTAAAGAGAAAACAGATAAAAATGGGAAAAAAAGAACTGAAGCCGAAGCAGAAAGGAAGGAAACAAGAAGTTTAAGGTCAAAAACGAAAGGTTGGGAGGTTATTTGACTAACAAGAAGGAAGAAGAAGAAGAGTAAGAGATTGACAAAAAGGCCAAGATGAAAGTAGCTGATGTGGAACGAAAAAGGGGTGGGACAGAGAGCACTATCTTTATAAGTAACGTTTGGGAATCCAACCGCACACAAAGATCTCATAGGCCACAAGAACTTGTGGCTCACAAAATTTCCCCTTTGCTGAAGTGGCATTCCAACCTTGTTAATAAACCCGTTCACACACAACATAACCCTCCCCTCTCTCTCTCTCTCTCTTTCTTTTCTTCACTATTCACTATCCATTTTTCATTGCACACGATGATCAAATAATCAGAGAGCAAAGAAACAAAAACAACACTGCTGGCTATACCTACAAGGCTACAACAACATCAACTACTACTTCTATATATACGTGTGTTTGTATTTTTCGTCAGTTTTTTCACTATTTTTTTCAAGAAAGAGAAAGAGCCGGAGCTAAAATAGAGTAGAGAGAGAAACAAAGAGAGATACTACTCCTGAAACTGAGTGGTTAGTTACAATATAACACAGGAATGTCTGAGGTTATTAAAGACTCAGCCATAAAGCTGTTTGGTAGAACAATTTCTCTGCCACGCAACGAGGTTTCTGCTAATGGTTCCTCTTCTGAACCTGCTCCTCCTGAAGCTTGTTCTCATCACAGTCCTCCTTCATCTTCATCTTTTCCACGTGAAGTGAGCTCTACAACGGAACATGAAGCTGAAAGGGATAAGGTATGAGCCATAATGGTGTCTATTAAAGGGTTGAGTTTGAAATATGAAACGAAAAAAAAAAAAGTTATGATGCTAACTAGAACCAGTGTGGTTTGCAAATTTAAGAGCGACCCTTTTTTCAGAAGCTCGCAATTGTTAATGGATTCATTCAAATTTTTCATCTTTTTGGACCCTATTTAAGGGGTCAATTGAGGCTCGTTGCAATTTCCTATGGCTGTTTTGAGAACCTTTTTGTTTGAAAAGTACACGAAGTGTTTTGCGTGATCACAGATGGTTCATGAAATTATTTACTTTTTTTTTCTTTTTAAATTTTATTTAATCGTTTCTTAAGTGGTGGCCACAAGTCATTGTGGGGCACAGTCTGAAACTGGATCCAGTTCATTCCCAGAATATAATTTTAGAATAACGAATAATATTATGTGGTTGGACTCGCTTTGGTTTTGTCCATTCTATTGGTGAATCAATAATTTTGCTTTAGAGTTTAGTAATCCAAATATCAAAGTAAGTTTTCAAGCTCAGTTTATTCATATTTGAAAAGTTTGATCCTAAACTGGTTTGATTTGCAATTTCAAGTTCATTTCTTATTGGATCTTTTGCAGCATCCCGGAAGTTCTGTAGCCATTTGGATGGTTTGAAGATTTCTTATAGAATTTATTGCTCTACCAAACTATAATTGCTTTTCACCCGTTGGACTTTTTATTGGATCTAACTTTATTTTAGTTTGACACTGTCCACATTCAATTGGTTATTCTGTTTCTAAATAAGACTTGTGGCAGGTAGGAATTCTTTATAGAAGAATATTTTGGTTTCATTTATTGTTGAACTATTTTATACTCTTTAATATCTAGCTTAGACCTCTTAACCTTTTAATAAGGGGTCAGAGAGTTTTTTTAATTAAAAAAAAAAAAATCCTCCATTCAATGTTTTTGATGGATAACAGTTATAATCAGGACTTAATTTGCTTTTCAATTTTTGAATTATCCTCCAATACCATGTTCTACTTTGCTTCTCCTGAAAGCTTCATCTAATTATATACTTCTAGAATCACGAATCTGTATCCCTTTCTTTTCTTCTGAAATTAAGGGAGCTTTCATGATGAAGTGTTCTAATAATCTATTTTATCTACTCTGAAATTTCAAATAACACCCTCATCCATCAACCAAATGTCATATTTAAGTAATTAAAACCTGATTAACAAGGAATAATAAATCATATATCTGGCCTCTGTTTTCTCCCCTGTTTTATCTACTATGCGCTTCAAATTACCGGGAGAAAGCATATGTTATATGTGTGAATCCTACCTATTCACTACAAAATACAAAATTACTTTTTGTGCCTCGAAAACATGAGATTGCAAAACTAACATATAACATAATATAATATCAAGAATAATTACCTTTTAATGTTTCTCTTGTTTATTTATTTGTTTATATGCCATAACAAACAAATCAGTTACTATTGTCAATTTATGAACATACATAGCAATATTCTTTGTCCCTAAATGATATGAAATAAACCAATATAATTTAGTTTGTTATATTTTGATTTTTGCAATTTCATATGTTGTGTAAGCTATAGTGGACGACTTTAATTTTGATACTGAGTGTGAAAATTTTTATAGGTCAACCAATTAAAAATCATTCTAAATACAACTTTTAGAATATAATTTCTATTTACTGTTAGTGGAAAACTATCAATTAATTAAAAATTATCGTTGATATGACTTTTAAGATAATTATTGAAAAAGTCAACATCTATCATACACAGAGATTAATGATTAGATAACAATATAATTTTTTTTTACATTGTGGGTGTATATATTATTCACTTAACTTTTAAGCAATTGTAACAAAAATCAACAATTTTACCATACATTATAATGTATAATTGGATGAGTGTAAAAAATCTTTATATTATAAAGCATGGCATATCTAATTTTTGTGTATTAATCTTAGGAACCATCAATGCAAGAACTCACCTCAACACAAGATGACGAGGCCTCACATCAAACCCCAGAGGAATTAAAATCTCCAACATCTTCAGGCAATCTCGAGAACCCCAAGACCCCCTCAACTGAAAGAGAAGTTTCGTTGCTGAAATCCTCCAGAAACGGAGACCAAAGCGACACCACAAGCGCGTCACAGGACAAAACTCCAAAGAAGCCAGACAAGGTACTTGCATGCCCTCGGTGCAACAGCATGGACACCAAGTTTTGCTACTACAACAACTACAACGTGAACCAGCCACGCCACTTCTGCAAGCACTGCCAGAGATATTGGACCGCAGGAGGAACCATGAGGAACGTGCCGGTGGGTGCCGGTCGCCGCAAGAACAAAAACTCTTCCTCTTCTGCATCGCATTATCGCCAAATGGTGGTTCCTGAGGCCCTTCAAACACCCAATGGATCATTGCACAGTGCTGTGTTGACCTTTGGATCAGATTCCCCTCTCTGTGACTCCATGGCTTCTGTGTTGAGCCTTGCAGAGAGAACACAAAATGGTGTCCTAAATGGCTTTCATGCGCCTAAGCAGAATACTAATAATAGTAATGGGGATGATAACTCAGTTGGTGCTTCTGTTGTGGCTTCAACTTTGTGTGAGAAGAGAGACAATGCTACTAGCCCACATGAAGAATCAGTGGATAAGAATTATCATCAAGGTTTCACTCCTCAATTGTGCTTCCCAGGTTCTTCTTCTGCTCCTTCTCCTTGGCCTTATCCATGGAACCCTACAATGACTCCTTCTGCCTTTTGCCAACCAAGCTATCCTGTGTCATTCTACCCCACACCAGCATTCTGGGGTTGCATGCCACCCTCTTGGAGTGTTAATTACCAATCTGCCTTTAGTTCTGGTCCAAATTCACCAACCTTGGGGAAACACTCAAGAGATGGGGACATCTTGGTTCAAAAGCCTGGCAAAGAAAGTAGCAGCATGGCAGGAAATAACAGTGTGTTGGTCCCCAAGACACTGAGAATTGATGACCCTACTGAAGCTGCAAAGAGCTCCATATGGTCAACACTGGGGATCAAGAATGAGAAGGGGAATTCTCTCAATGGAGGAGGCATTTTCAAGGCATTTGCATCAAAGGGTGATGACAAGAAACATGTGGTGGTTGAAGCATCCCCAGTGTTGCAAGCCAACCCTGCAGCTTTGTCGAGGTCCCTTGTCTTCCATGAGAGAACATAATTGGCTATTGCTGCAGTGATCTCAGCTAGCTTCATCAGATTCTAAAATGTTTCTGAAGTAGGCCATGCCAGTTCAACTGCAATACAACCTTGTTTCTGGGGTGGTGACATGTTTTTGCTTTTCTACATGAGAAGTTGTATTATTGACCAACCTTTCTGCAGGATTTGTAGGACAGGAGAGTTACAGTCTAGCTTCACTTAGTTGCCATCTTGAGCCTGTCAGAGTGAACAGGTGTTTTTCAGATTTAGATGACTTGTTGAGTAAATATCTTTGGACTTTGGTGTACATATATATAAGAGACAGCATAAATAACAAGGAGAAAAGACAAAGGAAAGCAGATTCTTGGACTAAAATCCGATGGTGTTTATTAGGGTCTTCATCACAAGCCTGCTGTTGCTTCTTCTTTCTTCTTTTGTTTTTAATTTTGAGATTCTCAGCATTAGTATAGTAATTTACTAATTTTAGTTCCAAAAGATTGTGACATACTGACATTTATTTCGGTGTTTTTTTCACTGTATTACGTCAGTTTTCGCAAATTATTGGACTTGGAATAATATTTATTTACGTGCTGTTACATGCTCGGCGTAATTTTGACTTTTAAATTGTCATTATTTTCCTTACTTTTAATATTTTGTTTTGCCACCTCAGACAAATTTATAATATCTTGCATCAGCACCAAGCATTGCTCAATGCGTATACAATGCAGCAATCCATGATGTGCCAAAACGATAAAGCACGGATGTGACCTTCGCACGAGTGGAGTCAAAGAGCATTTTCTTTGTGGTGGTTTTTGTTTTTTTTATATCATTTTCTTTGTGGTGGTTGAGGTATAAAGACTATCGATCACTTAATAAAGTTGATAACTACTAATGAAAAATTAATGATTTAAAATTATAAAATAAATTTGTCTTTAAAATAAATTGACAATATAAAAGCTTTTATATTATCATTTAATCATGACCAAAAAGTAAAAGATAAAGTCTCACACCTATGTAAAAGATAAGGTCATATGTTTGTTTTAGGTTTAATATATCAATTGGTTTTTAGAGAATTTTTAATTAGGTCCCTGAACTAAAAAAAAAATAGTTAGGTTTTTAATCTTCTACAATTTTTATAATTGAGTCCTTAGAATTAGTTTGTGGCGATTTGAAACTACCAAAATATTTACAATATGTGACAGTTTTACTACCTCTAAGGACTCAATTACAAAAATTGTAAAAGATCAAGGACCTAATTACAATTTTTTTTAGTTCAAGAACCTAATTAAAAATTCTCCAAAAGTTCAAGGACCAACCTTTATTTTGCACTGTTTTTTACATTATCATTTAATTATAGATTATATATGTTAGTAGGTGGATATTTCGCACAAATAATATGGTGACCCAAAAAAAGATTATATCTGGCATATACAAGACAATGTCATCTAATCACAACCAAAAAATCTTAAAATAAACAATTTCAAAACATATATTTATATTAAAAATAAATTTATTGATGCCTTGCTTTATACATAATTAGAGGGCATTTAAGTAATTTCAAATTGCAGGTATCCGTGATTACGAGTATCTTGCTACCCACCAAATACTCCCTCCCTTGTCCCTTTAATAAGCGAGTAAAGGAAAAATGCATTTACTTTACTCGCAAATATTAAGCTATCCAAATCTAATTTGTGGTGGACATCTGCAAATATAGTTTTTTTTTATTTTTTCGTCATCCTTAATATCATGTGAGAACTCCTCGTTATTGTAAGAAATGAAAACATTTAATTACAACTGTTAGAATAAAATTAATAGTTCATATTGTGTATTTAACTACAAATCTCACGTTATCTTTAATTAAAAAAAGAAGAAAATCATATGAGATTTATAATTAAATACACAATGCAATCTGAATTATTAATTTTAATCTAATGGTTAAAATTAAATCTTTTTCATTTCTTATAATTACCAAGAATTCTTACCTTATATGCTTGGAGTGTTTAGGGGTTGAGTAGACTTGATCAATTTGACCAACTCGAGTCAAAATAAATAGATTGATTAGAATTTTTATGTGAAATAAAATTGATATGAAAGATGTCAAACCTGGTTAGTTTAAGTCAGATATCTGGTTTGTCATCATTTAACCTAACCTAATGAATTGTGCTTATAATGCACACACACACTCACATACATACATACATACAAACAAACAAATAAACATATCTACATACATACACACACATGTATATCATCCTCATGCATACATATATAAATTTTTAAAAATAAACAATAAATAATTGAGTATAGAATTTTTTATGTCAATTTATTTTATTTTATTATAAATTCAACTACCCAATCCAATCCAAATTATTCTTAGTCAGATCACTTCATTTCGAGTTGTAGACTCAAAATTAACTAAAACTAACCTAATCTAATATCTTCTATTGTAAATCTTATTCGGCTTGACTCATAAATTGTTTTTATTACATTCTTTGTTTGTATGTCCTTAAGATAAATATAACTATCTTACTTGTCTCATTTAAAGTAAAAGAATGATGCATTTTGGAGAATAAAATATAAAACTATAATTTTTGTTTAAAACATTAATGATTAAAATTTTAACAACTTCATAATTTATTATACAAATTCATATATTTTATTACAAATTTAATTGTTGGTTTTCCACTTAACATTATAATTCTTTATTTTATACTCTAAAATATTTCTCTCGAGACAAATTCAAACACATTAAAGTGTACAATTATTTTATGAAATTAACCCTAATTTTGACCTCTAAAATGTTATTAGCTCCTATCTAGATGCGTTTCATAAAAGTGAAAAATTCTACATTTATTAACAATTGTCAAACACAACTTTTATCTTTAATTTATTCAAATTCAAAACCATTTATGTGAATTAGGATAAAAACAATGTGTTCGATTCTGTTTCTAATTTGATTTTTATTTTTAAACCCATCTTGTAAACTAATTTTAAAAAACTATTTTCAACCATCACAAGTTTTAAAAAAAATCTGTTTGATGATTGAATTTAATTTTAAAAGTTTTTAAAAGAAAAAAGTGAATGACAAAAATATTCGTATGCTCGTCTCATTTATTTCAATTTATTATTTTTTTTCTTTTTCTATTACTCTGTCTTTAGTCTTTATCCATTACTCTGTCTTTAGTCTTTATCCTTATAGGAGAATAGATGTCTACCATACTTTATGGTGGAATGCAATGGAAGAAAGTGAAATAGAAAAGAAAAGGAAAAAGTAGAGAAAGTAATAAATATGATAAAAAAAAATAAAAAAGAGAGATAAGATTAAAAAAAAGTATATATTTATAATAACCCTTATCCTTTACTCTTGAAACAACTCCCAAACCTTCGTCTGATACCCACCATTTGCCACCAAAGAGTTAAACATTGTGGGCTTTCTCTAACAACTCTGGGGCAGCAATAATCACTGCCAAAATCTTCCACTGAAAGCCGCTAATGGGTTTGGTCCCAAACTGAGAAGTACAAGAGAAGCTCGAGCATCATGAATCGAGAGACAATTAAATGGCGTCTAATTTATCAAGACTTCATTGATAACTACTCCCTTCATGGACTTCAAATTGATGAAATTGAACTTGCTTTCTTTGTGTTAGAGAATAGACGAAAAACAGCAACACAATTACTTTTGAAATTCAAAACTTTATTACCATATTACCATTAATGAAATAGAGCTTATTTGCATGATGTTACTATGACAATATATGGTGTATAATGGTCGCATACTACCCCAACCTTCACCCACTAAGGTTGGCTTAGTGGTGGGGGTTTGGGATAGTATACAGAAGATCATAGGTTCTAACCTCAGTGCGACTATTGTACACCATATATTTTCATAATAACATTATGCAAATAAGCTCTATTTCATTAATGGTAAACTAATCAAAACTATGAAAATATATGAGCATTTATTTAAGAGTTTAACTTCTATCAACTATAGTATATAAATTTTACATTGTAAACTAATCAAAACTTTAATAGAGTCCATGTAATCCAAAATGAAGAAAGGGAGTGGACTAAGGATAATGAGGTTATAAAGCATACGGTTTTTTCTTTTTTCACCAAGTTGTTTATATATGATAGCCTTTTCACGCCTTACAATTTGAGATATTGTTTTCCTACCATACTTGAGGATAGTCTTAGGTTTATGGGCAAATATCACTAAACAGGGAATAAAGCAAGTGCTTTTTGCAATGGGGAACTACAAGGCTCATAAGTTTCAACCTATCTTTTACAAAAGTCAATGGACTTTGGTGGGCTCTTCTATTTGCAAGCTCATCAAGGAAGTGCTTTCTAATCCAACTAAGGTGGAGGATCTTGGACCGAAATCACTTGTCTCATATTCCATGTCTCACTTGGTGTCCCACTAATTAAGATTTTCCACATCAATGAAAATAAGTGTAGTTTGGCAATCAATGGAGGTAGCGTTTCGTAGTTTGATTTAGAATTTCATACTTTAACGATCTTTGCAACTTTAACGACTGGTTTTTCTCTCACAATGGCTTCTTTTTCGACAGCTTTGTAGTCATAGGAGCAGACATGGCAGTTGAAGTATCGATCCTCTGCACAGAAGGGTTCACCAGCCCATCACTAAAATACAGTGAAACCAATGCGTCACCGATAATTGGAGCAACGTTTTACGACATGCTTGGGGTCCAACGACACTGTTTAGTCGATCTACACAGAGTCGTCATTGGGTAATCTATGCAAGGTCTTTGGGAGGGTGGGATCTCTTAGGCGATAAAAACCTTGAACTCAATTTTTATTTTTTTTATTTTTGCCTTTTGAAACATTTGTTTGTGTTTCAGTGTTGGAGGAGAAAAAATGAGAGCAGTTGGTTAGGGGGTGAAGAAGGTAGAGAGAGGAGAAGTGAAAGAGGACACTAGGACTGGATGGAATGAGAAGGGTAGAGAAGGAGTCACATGTAGTTTTTAATTGACCTAGCAAATTTTCATTGGTGGGACATCAAGTGAGACAAGGAGGTTGAGACAAGTGATTTTGATCCGAAGGATCTTAATGATACGCTAATTACCTTAATTCCTAAGGTGGATTTTGCTAATCAACTCTCTCACTTTAGACCTATAAGCTTGTGTAATGTTACTTACAAGATCCTTACCAAAGTGTTTGCCAATAGTCTAAAAGGGGTCATGGATATACTTGTTAATCCTATTCAATGTAGCTTTATTCCTAATAGACAAAGCAGGGACAATGTGATTATTGTGCAAGAGATCATTCACTATATATTGAATAAAAAAAGAAAGAAAGGTTGGATAGCTATTAAATTAGATTTGGAAAAGCTTATGACAAATTCAAGTGGGATTTCATAAAGGAAATTTTGGAAATTATTGGTCAACTCTGGAATTTTATTTCTCTAGTCTACCACTACATTTCTACTACTTCTTTGAAAGTTCTTTGGAATGGAAAGGCTTTGCCTAGCTTTAAGCCTTGTAGGGGAATTCGTCAAGGAGATATGATTTCTCCTTATATTTTTATGCTCTATTTGGAAAGACTTTTATAATTGATTGGGGCTACAGTTGAGCAAAACTTTTGAAACCGATTAGAATTGTTACGAGAGGACCAAAGATCCCTCATCCAGCATTTGTTGATGATATTATTATTCTTTTGTCCAGGCCGATCTCTAGCAAGTTGAAGTGATATAGGCTTACCTCAATAGCTTCTGCTCTAGCTCGGGTCAAGTAATTAGCAAGGACAAGACTAAGAACTATTTCTCTAAGCATGTCCATTGGAGAATTAGAGAGCAAACTAGTGCTGAATTCGATTTTGGTAGGATTGAGAATTTAAGGAAGTATTTGGGAGTGTCGATCTATCATGAGAGAGTGACTAGAAACTCTTTATTAAAAAGGAGTTTTCAAAACTCTAAATAAAAATTGTTTTCAAAACTTTAAATAATCAAAAAGAAAGAAAGCAAAAATGTAAACCTATTTTCAAAAAAATAAAAACTATGAGAAAATAGGTCATGCATTGACACTGTAAAGTAGTTTTACACTGTAATCTAATCACAAACCACCGTTTATTGTAAGTTTGTTAACTTTTATAATAAATACTTTAAAAGTCACATCAATGGTGATTCTGATTGGTTGACAGTGTAAAACTTTTTATACTAATAGTGCATGACCATTAAACTCAAGAACTATCCTTATTAAATAGGTTCTTTTTTTTTTGAAAACACAATTGTTTTTAAAAATACTAATCAAACAAGGCCCCACCCCTCCTTTTTTTCTTTTTGTTTATATCTTTTTTTGGTTGTGTATTCCTTTTAGAAATCTGTAAAGGAGCGTTTGGTACAAGGAAAGTTTTTAGTTTCTTAGCAATCTAAAGGTGAGAATGTTTGTTTTTCATATTTGGTTTATTATTTAAAAAATAACATTCACAGGAAACATTGTTTCTCAGGAATTTTTTTTACCTATGTTTCTCACAAAATTGTTTTCATGGGAGAGGTGAAAATCTAACTTTTTTGAGTTGGAAGAAAAGTTTTATTGTAATAAAAATATCACGTTATCTTTATTAATTTATTTAATGTAATAAATAATTAAAGTTTCTGGGAAAGTTTTATTAAAACTTAACGTAAAAAATTTTAATTCCCAAGTAACAAATATAAATATTTCCAAAAATATTTATGATTAACCAAACAGATTTTAATCATTTCTAAACATCATGATTCTCGGGATTTATAATTCCCAGAAATCATGGTTCTTGATCATAAAAAAATTTCTCATGTACTAAACGCACACTAAAGTATTACCATCTTCTACCACTTAACTAGTGTCTGCCCACAATCTCTTTTTTTCTTTCTTTTTTATACATACTTTTCTTTTATTTTTGTATTTTTTTAAATAAATTACACAAATTTGTTAGATCTTGAGTTTAATTACTTGTTTACGAAAGTTTCTCTTAAAGGTAGATCTTGTGTTTTGTTGTTCGTTCTAGGTGAGTTTTAGTATTTTTTTTGTTTTTTATGTCGTATGTCAATTTCTTTGTGGGGATGAATGATACATATTAACTTCAATTCTATTTAAGAAAAAGACGGTCCATAATGACATTTGTTGATTTAACACATAAAAAATGTGGTTGAGATTTTAGACTACCTACTTATATGCAAGGAGTATAATTATATTATTTTTTGTAATTTACAGTTGTGTCTGTCCATGTGAAAATTTCTTTGCAGTCAACTCTCATACAGATCGTAGATCTCAAATGCACCATTAATGCCTTGACGCAGAGGCTCAGTGCCGATCCAATCCGGGAGGTTATGAGCGGTGGAGCCCCTCAAACTAATCACGACAAACTCATCCACCCACACAAGGAAATCAATTTTCGCGAGATAAAGAAAGAGAGAGAGAGAGACTCAAAAAATCCACACATGGGAAACTAGGATGAACTCACCCACTCCCCAAGGAAATCAGTTTTCACTAATGATACACTAAAAGATAAAGACACCCTTCCATTTCCATATATTGAATCACAAAACCAACTTTTTTTATCTTAGCTCACAAGTTAAAAAATTGTGAGTGTCTCTGAAATTCATCTTGACCTTAATTTTTTATTATTTTTTTTAGCGCAAAGTATCTTGAGAATTAGAGATTAATTCTTCAATGTACTAAGATTTATTTAAGGGGTTAATCTTTTCCAATAGACGTTATTTCATACACACAGACCTAGAAATTGAACCCCTTATCACATATTTAAATAACATAATTATCTATCAATTATATTACACTATATTAGTATCTTCACCTTAATTTGGGTAGCATAACATCACTTTAAAGGAAGCAACAAGTCTCAAATTGTTAAAAAAAACTTGTTACCCAAACCCCAAATCCAAAATTGCCTTCCTTTTCCTCACAAAGACTGAAACAATACCATGGGTTTGTTTGTCATAATATTAAAGTCCTCAATAGCAAATAATATATTAGGAGAATATAAAGGATAAAAACCCGGCCAAGGTCCATTCATGATTCAATAAATTACTTGACTACTGTAACATCAGTTGGGTAATACATATTCAAGTTGTGATTTTTTGTCTCGGTCTCTACTATGAAAAATGCTTAATAATCAATAGCTTTTAAGTAAGGAATATTGATTTCATTCATTTGTATTAAAAAATTTATATTAAAATTATAGGATCAAATAGTAAAAGTATAAAATATTGGGAAAAAAAAAGTGAATGATATTTGGATTAAAAACTGAAAAAAAAATCTTATTAATAATTAGTTCAAAGTTTAAACATACTTGTCTCTATCTAAATCTTTTTTTAAATGATATAAGATAAACAATTAAACAGGAATACAAGAGAAATAAAATACCAAGGAGCTATACAAGTGAATTTGACACCATATCTAATTCAAAATCTTAAAGCAAAAAAGTATATAAGTCCTTTCTAATTCATTGTATGTTACTCAATTTATTCATTCCTACTCAAAATGGGATTTCTTTACTTGTAGTTGTCACTTTAATTAACAAATAGGTAGAATTTATATTTTATATAAAATTAAACATATTTTTTTGACGAATAATTATTAATTTGTATTTTTACCTCCTAAAATACACAACTGTACAGATCATGGCAAAGCAAAAGTTAAAAGAGAAAAGAAACTTTGTAGGTTTTCACTTGTATGGATAAACTCGAATAATTGTGACAAAAGCTCAAACGTATAGTCGAGAGCATCCAAAACAGGAAAAAACAACATGAAGCTATTTATATGTATCCCCTTTACTTTTTTCTTCTTTTTCTTTTTTTTTCATCTTTTATGTGGGTCTGGCTAATTAGAAATCGTTAAACGCTATATTTATTTTATCCCCTATTTATAATAGGGATATGCAGATGTCACGTTCAGATAACCTACATATGTCACTGAAATATGAGGCGGAGAATTTAGAAACACACAGATATTTCGTAGTTGCTGTCAAGTTTAGGTGGCCACAAGTTTTAGGCATATATGGTTGTTTAGTGTTAAGGGACAGTTCGCGTATTGCCATTAATCATTGTAGTGGTCCTTAATTTCTTCCTTTTTTAACTCTCCTTTTCTGTTTGTTCATTCCTTCTCTTTTTATAAGCAAGGGCCTGTTTGGTCCCTATTTCTATGGGCATCTCCTGTTTTGGCTTCATCAAGTGGGAGAAAATAGGGGACAATTAACAGCATGCCAATTTAATTTTGATGTTGATAACCTTAACAAAGCAACTAATATCTGCCAACCTAAATTCTTTGACGTGGGTCTAGTAAGAGATTAATATGTATTTCTTCGTTACATTTGCAAGAATTTTTAAGGTTTAAATATGTTTTTTTTTTGTTCTTATAAAATAAGCAAGTTTTTATTTTGGTTCCTATAAAAAAAAAATTCTTCAGTTTTCATCCCTCAAAAATATGAAATTATTGTTTTTGGTCCCTACTATTATGTGACATTTGTTAACTATTTATGTATTTAACAGAAAGTCAAGTGCTCATCCCAAATGGTACCTTCTAATGTCTGTAGTGCTATGTTAGCATCTAACACTTCTAAATTTTTTTCTAGACCCCTTAAAACTAAATGTTATTTATTTACCTTAAAATAAACGTTAAGGACTAAAAATAATATTTTCAAATTTTGGAAGAATGAAAATCAAAGAAAAATATTTTATATGAAACAAAACCAAAATTCGTTCATTTTAAGGGTCATAATTTCAAATTTTAGAAAGATGAAAATAAAAAAAAATTACAAAGACCAAAATCAAAATTCACTCATTTTATAAGAACTAAAAACATATTTAAGCCAATTTTTAATTTCACTTGGTAAATTTTGTAAAGTATATGTGCACGGGATGTCTTGTATAATTAAGTTGTGATACTTCCCCCAGAAAAACAAAGGGATGGTTTTATTGTGAATTTACCACATGGAGACAACTACATGATATTATAAGTAAAACCATATTTTGCTGTGATCTTTTATATCAAATGGAAAATATAATCTGTGTTTAATTTGTTATATATGCGCGTGTATAAAGTGGTAACTGAAATTAAGGTTATTTGTGACTTCCTTTATTAAAAACTAGTATAATAAACTGTGCCTTGCATAAGTAGAGTTTATAATTTATAATTTTTTATATTATTATGACTTTTAATAATTTTTTAAATTTTATGTAAATATATATGTACATAAATATTTGAAAACTATATTTAAATTATTATGAATATATATATATATATATATATATATATATATAATAAAATTTTTGTCATGTAGCACTTTTTTAGATATTATTTTTCTATTAAAATAAAAATATTTTTTTAATTCATTAAAATGTACAATTAAAATAATTATAATCATTGATTACAAATTCAATTGATTAATCTTAATGTTGATTCGAGTATATTCATAAATCCAATCATTAATATCACTTTTCATCTATAGAAAATGTTAATTTGTGCTCTTATATATTTGACTCACTATATAAATTAGGGATCAATCAACTCATATAGACTAATTTTAAAAAATAAAAACAATTAAAGTATACAGAAAACTCACATAAAAAGGACGAAACTAAAAAATTACGAACCAAAATCATTGGCCACCTTTAGTACCATTTTGTTGTCATCATATATATATATATGTGTGTGTGTGTGTTACTTCATTATTTATAGTAAATTTTAATGATTCAACTGTTGAATATTTTGATATTATTTCAACAATCATGTACACTAAATTTTAGAAAAATCAGACATTTGTACTTGGTTAATCTTATAGTTGACATTTACTTATGAAAAAAAAAAAACTATGCACTGACAATGTAAAAAAGTTTTATACTGTCATCCAATCACAAACCACCATGTATGATAGGTTTGTTGGTTTTTATCATAATTAACTTAAAAGTCATACCAATAGCGATTTCTGATTGGTTGACAGTGTAATTTTTACACTAATAGTACATAGCCATTAAACTCTTTACGTATGATTTAAAAAAGTCTATTATACATTAATTTGAATTTATTTAATGTAGTATCAAATAGTTTTCAAACTTTATAAAAATTTGTAGACTTGATTTACTTAATAAAATCTTTTAATTTAACAATTAGATCGTTGAAATTTTGTGTGTGTATTAAGAATTGAGCAAGGTTTTATAAATATTTATAAATAAGTGATTTTTTGTATTATTTTTAATTTAATTTAAATTATATTTGAATTAATTACGTTAGTAAAATATTTAGGCTTAATTGCACTTTTTGCTTCCAAAGTTTCACAACTTTGCAAATTTTGCTCCTCAATTTACAAAATATTGCAAATTTTGCCTTAACATAAAAAACTGTCACAATTAATACATTTTGTGGTTGTTTTTCCTTTAAACCGCCACAATTAAAACAATTTTGTGGTAATTTTTCCTTTAATTATGGTGTTTTTTTTACTTGGGGGTAAAATTTGCGAAATTTTGTAAATTAGGGACAAAATTCGCGAAAAAAAAATTGATGGCAAAATTTGTAAAATTATAAAACTTTGAGGGTAAAAAATTTAATTAAACCAAATATTTATTATGACCTACATGACTGGTATAGTAACAATAATAATATAATTTTATAAATTTCAAAATTTAATGTTATAATTATAGAATACTAAATTTAATTAAATTAATGAAAAAATTAATAAAAGAGTAAGATTATTTTATATGAAAAAGTTTCGAATTTCGTATTGAAATGTGACATGATTCATATTTGTAGATTTATATTTGATTGAATGTAATAAACATTTATTAAAATATTTAGATAATTTACTTATTATTTTAAATTTATTTATTTATTACTTTATTTGTATAAGCTTAATATATTAAGTGTGATTTTAAGTGTAAATAAATTTGATTTGAAGTGTTAATTAGAATACATTCAGTGTAGAATCACATTATCACATCTCAAATTTCTTTTTTAATAGGCCAAAATTATATATATATATATATATATATATATATATATATATATATATATATATATATATATAGATATATACATGTGTGTGTGTGCGTGTGATATTATGCTATCACACTATATATTTGATTGATTTAGTAATAATAATAATAATTAATAGAACGATTTAATAATATTATAAGTATGTGCGCATTTATAAACAAGTGATAAATTTAAATTAATTATGTTTATAAATTATTTATTATGTGTTACATGACTGATAATAATAACAATAATAATAAGGTATACTATAAAATAGTTAAGATCATTTAACTATTATAAATTACCATTTTTCTCACTAAATGTAAATGAAATGTTAGTGGTAGTGAAGATAATACTCTATTTATATCATTAGATTATGCTAATGAGTGTCTAGGAGGGCATAACATTTAGTGTATTAAAAACTTTAAAAACTATTTTTTTTATTCAATATTTCCTATTGTTAAATCATTAACGATTTGTTTCTTCTATCATGAAATTGTTGTCGTTTTAACTATTTTTATTTTAAAATACAATAAAATATTTATTATTTTTTTCTAACTTTATCATTCTTTCTACACTTTCTTTTAAATATTATGTTTTGACAGTTATAAAAGTACTTTATTTTATTTTTTAAGAAATAAAATATTAAGAATTTCCAATCTCAATTAATAAAAGAATAATTTTGTCTTAAGATATATTTTAAACTTAGGAGAATTATTGATTTTTTAATCCTTATACACCATTTTTAAATGATAATTATTTCATAATATAAGAAATATTTCATTTAACAATATCATTGATTTGATCTATAAATAATTTTACGTTGTAGACTTAAAGTTTAATTTATTGAATGTCGTTAAATGAATTGGTAACCTCTCCCTAGAGTTCATTCAATACATCAAGTTATAAGACGTATATTGTAAGTGTACGAATTTAGAATTATACAAGACTTTTGTTCCATGAAACTTAAATTTTCTATAAATTTGAATTATAATATATATTTGTATTATTAATTAATTTGAATCATAATATATAATTTTGTTACCAATTTGAATGTTCAAATCATAAAAATCATATTGGTTATAATTACCTTTATTAATATAATTATGCATTTTTTATGAATTAAAAATGGAAAAATTGATCACTTGGTAATTAATTACCGTAATTACAAAAAAATTCATAATATTTGATAAACTTATTACTGCAATATAAAAAATTAGAATCTATATAAAATTTAACAACTTAATTGATTGATTAAATAATCACAATATATCCTCGTTATAATCACCTAAATTACTTAATCACCTTAATTGTAAGTGTGCGAATTTAAATTCCTACATTATGTTCTTTTTCTTTTTTTATTTCCTTTTCTCTTCTTTCTTGTCTTTCTTATAAAGCTTACTATGAGTCTCTATTTAAATTAAAAGAAAATAATTTGGTATTCCTCATTGGACTTGGTCAAATAAAGAAAATGTTAACACAATTTAATATAATAGAAGCTATCTACTTCTTGTCCTCAGGCCAATTAAGCTTGTTCATATCCGATGCATCACTATCCATCTTCCTGCAATGCATTTGATTTGACTGTTGTAGTGTCTTGAGTTTGTGAATGTCATATATTGAAGAAAATATATTAAAAACAATAAAAAGAGATATAATAAATTTAGCTTATAAAAAAGACAAACCAAATGAAAAATAATGTGAAAACAAAATATTTGAAAAAAAACAGGGAAAGAAATATCTAGTAAAAGGAGATATTGAAATAAAAATTATAAAAAAAAAATTAAGACCAAATCTTGTTTTGATAATATAGTACAACTTCGTATATCTCCTTCTTTAAAACCTTCTTTTAAGTCTTTTGTGCTATTTCAATAGTTGAAAGTCAAGCAATCACTATTGCAAAAAATACTTTTTAAATCAGTTAAAAAAGGTTTTTTAAATCAGTTGTACAATCGATTTAGATACAAGCAATATAGAAAGTATTATCATTTTAAATCGTAAATTGAATCGATTTAAAAAACACTTTTTAACTCGGTTCAATGGGGAACTAGTTTAAAAAATGTCACTTTTTAAATCGGTTATAGCAAAACTAAGTTAAAAAGTCACTTTTTAACTCAATTAATGCACAACTGAGTTATAAAGTGACACTTTTAAAATAATTTCATTGTTTTGTCATACAACCAACCCTGTTATCATCAAACAGATACCACAGAAACAACCAATACATCTACATATTCAGTTATAACCTACTTTAACCAATAAAACTTCATAATATGCTTTCAAATGAACATAAAAAATTAATAACCATGTCCATACACTTGCTCCAAAGGCAGAATCACATTGTTATGTACAAAAAAAAAAAAAAAAAAAGATACAATCCAATGCAAACCATAATGAACCAAATCAAAAACCACTAACCCATGAGTGTGCTTCGAGTTGTTCACAAAATACACGAAGTTAGCTTCCCCTTCCACAAGTGCGCAAGCTCCAACAACGGCAATGGCAATCTTCTTGCACGAGGTAAGAGCTTGGAAAGAGTTTGAGAGCTACAAACAAGACAAGGAATATGGATGAGGAAGGACGAGCATCGAACAACCAATAATGAACCAAATCAAAAATCACTAACCCACGAGTGTGCTTTGAGTTTCTCAAAGAGTACACGAAGTTAGCTTTCCATTCCGCAAGTGCGCGAGCTTCAACAACAGCAATGGTAACCTATTTGCGCGAGTTACGAGCTTGAAGAGAGTTGGAGAGCTACAAACAAGACAAGGGATATGGTTCTAGGAAAATATAGTTTGAGAGCTACAAACAATCCAAGGCAAGGACGAGCTTCGAATAGTGGAGGTTCTTTGCGTGAGGAGCTTCGAATGAGGTAGAAAACAGTGGACGTGCTTCGAAAATGGCCAAGAGCTATGGGTGAGGAAGGAGGATTTTAAGTAAAAGATGTTTAGACAGGCAGAAATGAAGGCGTGCACGCACGCAAAATGTAAAAGAAGCCACTTTTTAAATCGGTTCAGCTGGAACCGATTTAAATAATGGCTCGTATTGTCTATTTTAAATTCAAAAAATTGTTTTTAAACCTATTGAACCTGAACCGAGTTAAAAAAATTTGATCAAATTTCAAAAATGCCACCGCGTTCTTATTTAAACCGGTTCATTTTCATCCGAGTTAAATTCATGCTTTAAAAATTGTTTTCTGTAGTAGTGAATTGTAAAATTAACGTCACGTCAGCAAACAAATTTTCAATACTAAATATTGGACAAAATATGTAAAAAAATTCAAATAAAATTGAAAAGATAAAAAATTATATATATATATATATATATATATATATATATATATATGGTCAGGATTCATTGACACTAAATATCAAAGTTAGTCAAATTACACCTTCAATAACTTTTTGTAGAATACAAATTTAACCAATCCAACCGTTGAATTATGTGATCTTATCTTCATGATCATGTACATCAAATTTCACACAATTTGGACTTTTCTAGATATATCATTTAACATTGAATATTTACATATATTTTAATTTTTCATTATACGTTAAAATAAAGTGACGCAATGATCTACTAATAATTTTGAAATTGTGTGAAATTTTGTATATTTAATCTAATAAATAAAAACATCAAATTTAACGGTTAGATCGATTAAATTCGCATTTTACAAAAAGTTATTGAAGGCGTAATTTGACTAACTTTGACACCTGGTGTCAACGGATCTTGACCCAGATATATACATACATACATATGTATATACATATATATATGTATATATGTATATACATATATGTATATATGTATATACATATATGTATATACATATATACATATATATATGTATATACATATCTTTATCTATCAAATAAAATCTTTTAACAACATTTAATAATTACATTCAATAACAAAAATGATATATAATAATTACACTTAATTACCTTAATCTTTTATTTTTAAATTGTTTTAATTAAAATTAAAAATTTTAATTCAAATATATATAATAGTTACTGATAATTACCTTAATTGTATATAATTGATAATTACATTAATTACTCTAATTATACAATTTAAAAAAATCTATTTACCTTTGTTAAAAATAATTTTTGTTATCACAATTAAAATATATATCGGCCATAATTATTTTAATTAATTAAAATCACAATATATATCAATTATACTTACCATAATTAATATAATTATGTATTTTAATAATCAAAATTTAAATTTTTAGAAACATTAATAATTACATTTAGCAAAAATAAATTATATACAATAATTACATGTAGTTATATTAATCTTTTATTTTTAAATTGTTTTAATTATTGCTCAAAATTTTTTAATTCAAATATATAGAATAGTTACATGTAATTACCTTAATTGTATATAATGATAATTACATTAATTATATAATAAAAAATATATAATTATTGTTGTTTGACATAATATTTATTATCTTAATTAGAATATATATTGATCATAATTATCTTAATTAATTCAAATCACAATATATAACAATCGTAATTACTATAATTATGTATTTTTATCAATAAAAATAGAATTTTTTAGCAACATTTTGTAAAAATAAATTATATATAATTACATGTAATTAATACTAAATGTTCTTATTTTCCAATACAGTTTTAAAGTTGAATTTTTTGATGTTTACATAGACAAATTAAATTAGATATAAAAAATAGATAAAATAAGAATTAATTTTAACAAAAAAACTTACATAAAATTTTATAAAAACAATTTTTATGGAGTTCATTAATCTATCATGTAAAAATATTGGAAACAAAATTAAGTAAATGAATGACACAATATAAATTTAAGTATACATATTTAAATGATTAGATGTTTGTACAATTTATATCAAATATCACATTTATTTGTGTTCAATTTGATATTATGTGATACATGGATAAATTATGTGTGAAAGAGATATTTTTTATTATTTTGAAAGACAATTTATATGAAAAATAAAAAATTAAAAATTAATATTTTCATTATTATTGAATAAGTTATTGAAAAACTAATGTCGTTTCATATATTAGGTAATATAAATAAATTATCAAATAATTAGCTACTTTGTTTTTTATAAGATACATGTATATATAAGATAATTAAGAATCACACCAATCAATTGCTACAAATTCTCATCAACTCCTTAAATTAATAATAAAAATAACAATAATAATAATATTACTGTGCAATGCAAGAAAATTTTATCACTGTAATAAAAGAAAGTCTTTAATAAATCATTTAGATGAAAAAATAATAAATAACAAATAAGTAATGATTTGTTTAAAAAATAAGATTTTATATATTAAATTTGCATTAAAATACAGCTAGTAGGTCTACAAAGAATTGACCTTATGGAAAATTGTATTTAAATTTTTAATTTAATGTATTTACTAAAGAAAATATTGTGGATTAGACATTAATTTTCAAAAAATCAATGTCATTGACCAGCATCTAATGGCTTGCTGATGGTAAAAATGCTATATGGTAGAATTAAGACTTGATCATTTAAAATTTAAAATTCATACTTTCCAAAGATTTTATTTAAAAATTAAGAATGATGTATCAAATGAGAAAACCTTTTTTATGAGTTAGATGTGCAAACTTTAACCATTGAACCTAAACTTGAACAATAAAGATCATTACATAAAATTAATTTTTTAATCTTAACCTTTCAAGTATGATTTTACAACTCATCTGTAAGAATAATTGCTATTATTAGAGGTTAAAATTATTAAATATAATATATTAATCTTCCATAGACAATTTATATTTCATTCCATTAATTCTTCAAGGTATTTTACATTAATTTAATAATATGTAATATTATCTCTTATATGTTTATTATCATTCATCTTTAATTGACTTTTATATTTTCAAGTATTAAGTGCATAAAATTATCTATTTCATTTAAAAAAACAATTACAATAAAACTAATATCCAAATCAAATTATTAATATTAAATTTGAAATTTACATATAAAATTTTATACTTAATTATTATAACAACGAATTAAAAAACTGTTAAAAACACTAAAACAATTTGGATTCCAAATTTAATATACATGGAAAAGATAGAAGCAAACACATGAATTAATTTTAATATGTTATCAAGTAATTGAATCTAAATTAATTAGGTAAAAAAAAAAACTCAAATTTGCTTTGATAAAAAAAATTCTCAATGAATTTAGGTGAGAAGACACTCTAAAAGAATTAATATATTCAGATTAAAATTAATAAAATAATAAATTAGAGAAAGGTACAAAATTATAACTTTTATAACAGATCCTTTTTATAAAACTATGAATCCTATGATAGATACTGAAGAATGAAGACGAATTTATAGAAAACATATATCTCTTGTTTTTTCATTACATATGCATCCATAAAATTCGTCTATGTTTGTCTTTATTATATCCTTTGCTTCCATTTTATGAAGCTTTTGGTCGAAATTCTCTAACTTCATCTTGTAGCTTTGTGATATTTTGAGTTATAACTTTCTCAACAGTAGTTGTTTTGTTCAAATAGGATTCATAAGCAATGTCCATTCTATTGACAACTTAATTACCTGAAATTTGAAATAACAAGTGATAAAAAAAATGATTTTTTTCACCTACAATAACATATGATATGTGCATAGAATGGAAAGTAAATTGATAGAAAATCAAAAGGGGAGGTTTATCATTTTGCTCATCAAGAAGTCGTTCTCTAATAAAAAAATACGAATCGTCCTTAACTTATTATTTGGCAAAATAGTGTTTGCAAAATGGGAGAAAATTTAAAATCAAGAATCATAAAAACGTAGAATATAAATGTAAGTAAAATGTAGAACAAATACTAATCTTCCTTTTCAAATAGTTTGCCCTCGATACTCAAAATGTAACATCCTGAGCACTAACGAGGGTAGGGAAGCCGGTGCAAAAGAGATGAGGTATAGACAAGGAGCAGCTCCTGGCAAGCTTCCAGTGAGAAGGACACATGAATAAATCGAATACACACTAGAATTAGAGGAATCCAGAGGCTGTGCAGGTATAGGACTGTACAATCGAGGATAGCTTAAAGGAATTAATAACTGTTATCTATACTAACAATATGCATTTACTTTTCGGTAGCCTATTACTTACGAACTCCACAGTTAAGCGTGCTTGACTTGGAGCAATTCTGGGATAGGTGACCTTTTGGGAAGTTTTTCTAGGAAGCATGTGAATGAAGACAAAGTATGCTAAAAAGTCTTGTATTAGTTTGTGGGGACAATTGTCGATCTTGAAAGCGGCTAAGCGTTACCCAAAACATGGCTGGTAAAAAAAAAAAGACAATCATAAAATTTGTACAAATTTTCAATGGAGGAAAGAAAAACAAAGTGGTGCAAAGAAAGAAGTCATTTTTCAATGGAAGAATGGTAAAAGAAAGACAATCAGTAATTTGCATTGATTTTTAGAAAAAAAAAAAAAAGAGAAAAAAATAATGTATAAACAATGTTATTATCTGAAAGTAGTACTTTTCCTACTTATGGGGAAGAGATTCTCAAACTACACACTCTACCTTTTGATTTTTCACATGATGCGTCTTTTTCTTTGAGAAAGAGAGTGTAGAATGAAGGTTGAAGGAGAAAGAAACCCACATGTGTCAATGAGCATGGATCATGAAAAGAAAAGTGTTGAGAGGTGCATTATGAAATGGTGTATTAAATATTTAACATGTTTGAATCGACATTATGAAAATGTGTTTGGTGCTCTATTCTCATATTGAATAACCAAAAGACAAAAACCATGGTTTCAAAATTACCTTTATAATAATTATTATTACATTTTGAAATCTTAATTTCATAAAAAGGAAAATTGTGCATATTACGTAAGTTGTGCCGAAACAATTAATTCCAATTGTCAAATGGTACAATGATATTCATAATCGACCAATAATTGATTTCATGATTAAATTTGTATCAATTACAAATTAATTATTATGTCATAAATCTCCATAAACTGATTTGTGTAAAAATAAACGTGAGATCGACACCTAAATAAAAAATGGAGGGAAGCTTTTCGTAAAGCCAAGTGGGATAAGATTACGTGTGAAATTGCTTCAAAAATTGATTCCTACTAAACAAAAGCAAAAATAAAACAAAGTAAAAGTCTAAAAAGCAATAGAATAAACATACAGGCAATTAAAACAATTAGCTACTATGAGGAATTAAATTCAATAAGAGGAATAACATAATATCATATGTTTTTACCATATATAACATTTATTCTGATTCCCTAATTTTTCTTGTCATAATTGTTCATAAATTACATGCCAAATGGGATGAGATTCCATATGAAATTGTTTCACACGTGGAGCTTTCCTTTTTTATATTTTTTAACAATTATTAGGACCCATCTTTGTTCACCTATGCTATTGAATAACTTTTAGTAAAATATAAACCTGACCAGGCTAACGATGAAATTAATCATACGCTATTATTTTGGTAATGACATATAATGAAACACATAAATATGTATAAAAACAATATTTATTCACTGAAAACATAAAATTTGTTTACTTATAATATTAAACAACTTTTTATAAAATATGAACTCAACTAATTCACGTGTTAATTCATGTAATTATTTTGATAAATATATACATCGAGTTTTATATAAACATTCATGGTATCTAATTTAATAGTCTAAACATCAACTTTTATTTCAAAAAGCACATTATTTCTTGAATTTAGTTAATTCTATCTATTTTTTATATTATAAATCTAATATTTAATTTTAGAATACAAACATTTTTATATTATAATTACATGACATCTCTTGTATTAAATTGGTTAATTTGTGGACCGGTGCAATTTATAGAGAATTAGCGTCTGGTTATTATTTTGATTCTAATTGATATAAAATATAAAATATTTGTAAAGTAATTGTATCTTTTACTAATATTAATATGTAATTTCAAGTGTAATCAAATATCAAGTTTATTCTGAATTGTTTTCTTAAAAATATTGATTCCTAATTTATTCTGAAATTACTCACACGTGGAGCTTTCCTATTGTAGACTATTATAAAATAACTGTAGAGGTGTCATTTTATTTAGAAATTTAATGGCAATTGAACTATCACACATATCATGATTTGAATAAATAGGTTAATGAAATTAAATGACAATTAAACTAATTGTTTGATAAATTTTGTGTTTATCACAAAATTAGATTTTATATATTTGCTAATTTTAAAACTCATTATTATTTAAAAACTGCCCATTTTAAAATTACCCATTTCTTTCTAATATTTTAAAACTCATTTTGATTTTAAAATTGTCTATTTTAGAACTGCCTATTTCTTTATAATATTTCAACTCATCTTGATTTTAAAACTACTCACTTTTAAATTTTAAATTGCATTCACATTTTAAGCTCATTTCTATTTTAATACTACTCATGTTTAAATTTTAAAACTGCCTATTTTATATATGCCGGTATAATGCATTTGATTTAACATCCTTTTATTTAGCATTTTTTTATTGCATTTTAATGATCTGCACGTTTGCTTCTTATTTAGTGTTTCCTTTTATTTCTATTTTGATTTGATTTAATAAAGGCTTTTACTTATATATATATATATATATATATATATATATATATATATATATTTGGTATATTTCATTTGATTTAGTGTTTCTTTTTTTTGGTAGGTTAGCATTTTCTTTTATTTCTATATGATTAATAATTTTTAATCTCTGCATGAATTCTGCAATTCAATAATGATTTAAAAAGAATCGTGGGGATAATTCAGTTTTTATTTTTATTTCAATTTGAAGCAGATAATTCAAATAATGTGTTGACTTTAATGGGGATAATGATTCAATAATTATTTAAAAATGAAAACTCATCCAAAAATAAAAATTAATCAAAAATTCAATATATTTAGTTTCTCCTTTTATTTCTATTTTGATTTGATTTAATAATTTTTTAACTTATATTTTTTTTCGTATATTGCATTTGATTTAGTGTTTCTTTTTTTTTTTTTCCTTTTTATATTCCATTTGATTTAGTGTTTCCTTATTTTTTAGGGGGGGGGGGGGGGTTAGCGCTTTCTTTTATTTCTATTTGATTTAATAATTTTAACCTTTCCATGAATTTTGCAATTCAATAATTATTGGGAAAGTAACATGGGGATAACTAAATTTTTATTTTATTTTCAATTTGAAAGGGATAATTCAAATAACATGTTGAGTTTAATGGGAATAACAATTCAATAGTTATTTAAATATGGAAACTCATTTGAAAATAAAAATTTATTAGAAAATTTAATATATTTGGTGTTTCCTTTTATTTCTATTTTGATTTGATTAATAATTTTTTAACTTTTATAGATATTTGAAGTTAGTCAGATATCAAATTTATTTTGAATTGTTTTCTTAAAAAAATTGATTTATATTTATACCAATATTGTGCAGTTACCATTTTTATCATATATAACATTTATTCTGATTCTTTAATATTTCATGTCTTAATTGTTTATAAATTGTGTTATAATTATCCATAAATTGATTTGTATACAAACGGACATGAGGTTGACACGTAAGCCAAAAAAAGGAAAGAAATGCTCTGGTGTTGCCAAATGGAATGAGATTCCAGGTGGAATTGCTCTAAAGGTTGACACGTCGAGTTTTTTTTTTGGATTATTTTCGATTGTATATATAATAGAATAGATATGTGTCTACACCAAAATTTTCTCATTATTTTTGGTTAAATTATTCTCTAAGTGTCTATAGTTTTCTAAATTTTTAAATAAGTCTTTATAATTTAAAATTTTTTAATACAGTCATTATACTTTTAAATTTTTTTAAAATAAGTCCTTACATGCTAACAGATGTTAAGACTATTAACTTTTATTGAACTATAGGAACATATTACTAAAAATAACATAAGCTATATAGGGATTTATTTGACATGCAAATTGAATAAGTCTCTATATTTAATTTTGTCTATTTGACATACCTTATATATATTTCTTTCTAAAACTCTCAATATTTAAAACTTATTTTTGGATTTCATTAAATCAAATTGAGTTTGGCAAACTCATTTATAATTAAGGGAATAAAACTCTCCTTATACTCATTTTTTTATTTAAAAGATTCAAATTTAGAACTTTATTTTAAAAAATCAAATTACTTCACTTGACCTATTAATGTTAATATAAGTTTCTATAGTTCACCAAAACTTAATGATTATTAATATATAAGGACTTATTTAAAAAATTTTAAAAGCACGAGAGTTTCACTAAAAACATTTAAACTATGAATACCTATTTAAAAATTTGATAAAACTATAAGGAGCTGTGAAATAATTTAATCTATTATTTTTATACTATACTTCTTTAAAAATGTATTGGAATATTTTTTTTATTATATTATTGAAACAGAAATAGTGTAAGAATGATCGCGGCTTTTTTACGTATGAATATCTTTTGTAACTAATTTAATTATTTCCCGTCTCTTTCTCTTCTTCTTCTTCTTCTTCTTTTTTTGATTGAATTTTTCCTGTCTCTCAGTCTCTGCCTATGCCAAGATGTCTTATTATATATGCAAACTAGGTTTCGGTGCAGATCGGAATTGAATTTATGCATTTAATATGAAGTAACTTCGGGTTGCTTCCCTTACGGGTAAGAACGAAGACTTTGGAAACTACGGTCTCCTTTGTTATTCGGTGCCATAAAGTTTTCTACATTAAGGGCCTCAATTCTTTCTCAGCAAAATGGAGGAAGTGCACCCTTATTATTTCCCACCCAACAGAGAAAAAGACAAGCAAAATGTCCATGCAAACTTTGCCATCTTGGACCCTACCACTACCATTAATATAAAGTGGGAACGCAATAGTTATTCCTTACACTAAAGGGGAAAAAAAAATAGTAAAAGTATATCATTCCTTCCTTTATATAGAGGTATGAAAGTTAAACATCAACTAGCACAGTGAACTCTCCAAAAAAGCTGGAAGGAAAGATAATAATTAATAAAAGAAAACCGCACTCCAATCCCATAATAATAATAGTAAATTACACTTATTTTTCCTGAAATTTTTTGATATTGCACAAAACTCTTTTATTTTTTTAACGTTTACAATTACCTTCTTTATAAAAATATAGAATATAATGTTTTTCAAATAATCAAGAGAGTTAATGTAATAGATAAGTAGTATCAATGTAATTTTTTCAAAAAATTAAGGGAGTTAGTGTATGACTGAAAAAAGGTGGAGTATCGAAAGAAATTTGACAAAACTTCAAAGAGTATCAATATAATTTATTCTAATAATAATAATAATATGTGTAATGCAATATATATGACAAAAAAAATATGCATATGGTGCTATAATTAAGAAACTAACCTTATGTTTGGATTATAAAAATCAATGGAGTAGAGTGAAATGTAATAAAATCATTAAATTACTTGATTTTTCCTTAAGTAAAGTTTAAATTTAAACTTTTTGTATGAAAAAAAATTACTTAAACATATCATATGCAATGGATGTTATTGATCTGAATAAAATTGTCTCGTATGAAAAAATATTTATAATTTTAGACCAAAATAAAATTACTCACAAATTTTTTTTGAAATCATAAATACACATTACTATCAAGTGAGAGTAAGGGAATAACTCAACCCAAGCAAATCGCAGTTCCACTACATTTATAGCAAATGTCATAAAATTATCATTTTCAGGAAGTACTTTTACATAATTCCTTTTATTTTTACCAATTTTGATCATTAAATAACATTTTGTTTTTAAAAAATGCGTTTGGAGCAGAAGGACAAAATAATATACATGATGAACAACGCGAACTAATTGGGATGCTGCAACAAGAACTGGGCTCAGGCTTACTTTGTATCTTCATCAAGCATATGGGCCTAAACAAACGCTTTTTAGTCTTCTTCTTCCAGGCCCTAAACAGAGATAGAAAATTTCACCTAAAAAATCAAAAACAGAGATAGAAAGATTAAAGATCCAATCACATTATTAATAGTCGTTAAAAAAAATCACATTATTAATTCGTTGTCAAAAAAAAAATTCACATTATTAATTATAGTTTATTTTCTCTTTCTTATCTTACAGTTTTCTCCTTATGCTTTTTTTGGTTTTTTTTTTTTTCTCTTTTTAATTTGCGAACTGCCATTCAATACGATAGCGTAGCATTGCACAAAAGCCACGAAATGATACGTGGATTGTTATGCTTGTTTTAAAACAATTATAAATTAACCAACATGGTATAATATGGTTGGTACATAATTATGCTTCTTAAAGCATGTGGTCAGGAGTTCACTCTCCAGTTCCATGTATATAAATTAACATTTGTTGAAAAATGTCAGTCTTTTAAACGAATTTTCGTACCTCGAGGGATTGATTTTTAGCTTTGGGCTGGAGAATATCCTAAACAACCAAAAAACAATTAAAAATTAAAAAATGTAAAGTGTTTTCTTTTTAATACAGAAATTAGGAGTTCGTGTTGTTTTGACTAAATTAGTTTCTTACAAATTAGATTGAGGAGTGGTAGCATTTTATTATTTATCGTACTCTTTTTAACACATTATTTGTTAGTAGTTAAAATTTATTAAAAACTATAAACTTTTATAAGGGAAATTTATAAAATTTTGTGATTTTCAATAAATTTTAACTAACAATAAAAAGTATATTAAAAAAAGTGTGTTACAAAGGGCAGTGGTAATATTACTCTTCCCAATTTTTTATGCTTTATTCGTGATACTAAGGTCAATTGGAGATTGATATGTTGCGTTTGTTAAACTTAATTTGTCCATTTTTATAAGAAAAAATAAAATATGCACTGTGTCATCTAATCACAAACTTTCATGTATGATAATTTTATTAACTTTGATAATAACTACCTTAAAAATCATACTAAAGATGATTTTTAACTAGTTGACAGTGTAAAAACTTTTACACTAACAGTGCACACCTATTAAACTATTTTTATAAGTTATCTTCTAAAAAATTGATAAAAAAAACTACAATTTTTTTTTTGTTTTAATTTTTTTACAATTGATTTAATTTTCAAAAATATTTAAAGGAAAAACTATTTTTCTTGAAAAAAAACACAAACACAAGTGTCTATTACCCTTTTTCATAACGACTTTTTAGATCAAATCTTGACGTTATAGTTACTTTGCCCCTGAAGTCAAACTTCCTAGACATTTTCTAAAATATGTTCATTTCTTTATACATGTTATATTATTTATAAATTTCTTAAATCCTATTCATCCAAAAAAGAAAAGACAATATTCACCAAAAAAAAATCTTAAATCCTAAACACTACACGCATAGTAAGGAAGAATACAAGGAAAACAATAGCGAGAGGGAAAACATCCTGCGTTAATAGGCAGTTTTTAATCCTAAACTCCATAAATGTGTATGAAGAGTTATAATATGTTTCATGACTATCTTTAATGAGTGATGTTGTATTTTCCTACAAATCTTCCTATAAATCTTCTTACTATTTTATAAAAAAAGTATTAAATAAAAAAATGAATGTATTTAATGTCTTAGAAATATAAAATGCATTCAATACCTACCAAAGGAAGTAAATGGAATAGTAAGAGGATATTGTAGGAGGATTTAAAATTATTCATCTTAAATATATCCAACTTAGCAAGTCTTAGATGCTCTTAATCAGTCAATTATCTTTTAAAACTAGGCAACTAATTTGAGTCCTAATTTGTCACTTAAAGTTTACACCACACAATGCTTCCTAAACTCCATAGTAGAAAAGTTACGCCAACAGCTCACACCTCTTATGCTAAGGGTTTCAGAATATTCAACAATTACTGGACTTACTCTACACTTGAATTATCTTATAACTACACTTGAATGTATGACTGTGACTCACCCGCATTTGAGTCCTATAAATAGGGGCATTCCTCATACCACCAAATAGACTCTCTTTCTACACATTGTTACTATGATATTTTAGTAGTTACATACTAATTTAAGTGTTGAAATATCTTTATAAGTATCTTGACTTTCATCTATTTAGTATATACTGGACTAGCATTCTCACCTTTTCCACCACCTGAAATAGATCATTCTAATTGGCCTTGAAGTATAAAACTAAGCTAGATCAGAATTTGAATCTCTCTTCACCCTAAACTCTCTATATTCCCCAAAAAAAAATTAAAAAAAAATGCTACTTTAACGTACTTTCTCTCATAAATAAAATATTCATATCTTTGTCATTCTTCTCTTCCTTTTTTTTTCTTATATATTATGAATGTTAGAGATGTAATATAAAATTCTTCACATATCTTCACTTAATAACTTCAACTTTGTTTATTTATGACAATAAACAAAGATGACAAAACAAATCAATTATTCCCAACTGTTCACAAGTTAACAGAAAATGGGATAGGATGGACGAATTAATTGGCCAGATTCCACTTGGTATATTTTAAAACCAACCCATCTCCTTTTATAATTGATAGTGACTAGGCAAGGTCTAAACATAAAATTAAAATAAAAAATAATTTGCTTGTACGTTGTATAAATCAACGTGCTAATAATTAAATTTTAAGAAAGAGATAGGAGAGAGAGAGAGAGAGAACGAACTAATATATGGTATGGAAAAAATTGGTACAAAATCGTTATAAAACATGTTATTGGTTAAAATATTAAATTTAAAAACAATAAACAGACATCATACCTTTTTTTTTCTCTGATAATCAAGATCTAAAGTGGGTTCTGCAGAGTATTTTTTTCCATATACGTAAATCACAAGACTAAATTTAAAACCACATACTTAAGAATTCCAAACTCGATCCTTTCACTCATGGCAACACATGTTGATTTATGGAAATTGTGCTAGTGTTATTGTACAGTTTTCTTCAAAAAAAAAAAAAAACGTTCTATCTAACGATTTTATTAGGAAAAAAAGGAAGGAATGATTAGGCGGGTTAAGTTGACTAGCCTATCTTGTTTAACTTAAGCCCAAATTATCACTCGAAATTGAAAAAAAATTAAAATGACTCAATGCAGTCTACGTGTTAAGAGGGTTTAAAGGACATAAGTTAAACTAAACTAATGCAACCCAGCCTATATATTAGTTAAATAGATAATTGAACCTATTTTTTCAAATTCTAATTGTGAATTGTACACACCTGATTTGAGTTACACGAGATGAACAATGTGTAAAACAAACTTTAACCTAAATAAAAAACATGACAACTAATCTAAAGGCAACAACATTCGCGAAGTGACTTCTTGTTGGCATACGAGGCAAAGGCTATTCCAATTTCGTTGGAACTTCTGGGAGAATTTCCCTTGTGAGCGCGTGACAAACAACGGTACGTCCCGTACATTTTATATCAGCGTTTTTCTTTGACAACTCAGAAATCAAGTATGTTTCCACATACTTTAACGTAACGCATTATGAATCATTAAGAAATTTCAATGATTCTCTTCAGACATCTCATTCCCGATCGAGTCTTCTCGCACCTTTTTCTCTACCGACTTAAGTCAATTTTTATCTTCCTTGTAAATTTCATACAAATTCAATTTAATGACAAATGTCAATCTCAGTACACCAAGTTCAAAATGTTTTTTAACACACACTCTCTTCCGGGAAATCTTGAAGCAATGTAGACACTACACTTTCCCCCTTGTATCACGTTTAAGAAGGGTTGACGCTTCTTCTTGAAGCTCAGAAAGGGTCATTGCATTTTGTCTATAAATTGGACATTGAATCCTGGAACAACTACATCCACAATAGTTCAGAGTATATATTCTATCCCTAGTCTAGATATCAATGGACCAAAAACTTGGTAATACAACTCTATTTTTGTTCTATTTATGTCTTGGAATTCGAACGTGGAACGTTAGAATAAAGGGTTTCCTGTCTTTTTTGTTTCACTTCAAGTTTGTGTTTAGTCATGTCTCTCAAAAATGGAAGGCATGGACCAAAACTAGAGATAACTCAAATTGTGAACCAGTGAAGCAGGGTTTGGACTACATTCAGAGAGGTGCAAGAGTGCGCAAAGAAGACGTAGTTTTGGTGATGGAAAAGCTAGGAATGAATGTTCAATGTGATGGTGATGGGATAGAGGAGTTTTGTGTACAAGAAATTGGGCAAGTGTTTGATGATGAGGATGTTACCTTGTCAGAGGTAGAGGAAGCCTTTGATGTGTTTGACCAAAACAAAGATGGGTTTATAGAGGCAGGAGAATTGCAGAGGGTCTTATCCTGTTTGGGGTTAGGGAAAGATTTGATGGAATGTCAGAAAATGATTAATGCAGTTGATCAAAATGGTGATGAACTAATTGATCGCAATGAGTTTGTTAGGATTATGGAACAGAGTTTTGGGTGAATTTTTTTCCTTAATTGGGTCGGGATTTGTTGCATTTACTTAACTAGCTATCTTAATTTTTGTAATTTACTATAAATAATAATTTCATGTACTTTCTATGATTGTAAGCAATTATCAATCCAGTTTCATTGCTACTTATCAAGCTCATTGGATTCTGTTTCTAAACCTATTTTCATGTGTAATGTATCACTATCGTTTGCACTATTCGTTCCTATCTAACACGTTCTCATGTTATTGCTTTGTGTACCTCAGCAATCAGTAGTAGTAATGAGGACATCACCTACATAAGTACTCCTATTTTAAAAAGAGAAGTTATTACCAATTATTGAGACAGCTGCTTACTAACGAAAATATTTAACAGGTTAAGTTTAATTTATATTAATATTTGTGTGAATGCTTTAGATAAAAATCAGGAAATTGTTAAAATATGGATTCGTAAACAACGGCTAATTGACTAAATTGGACCACTTTTAGAAACTTTTTATTGATTTAGAGATTGTTTTGAAACATAATACTAAAGTGGAATGCTCAACAGTAAAAAAATGCTAGTCAAAATGGGGTATTCAATGTCACGTCACCTTTTTTTATTTTTAATTTTCAGACAAAAATACCATGTATCTGTCACGTGAGATACCCTTATCCACGTGACAGACACATGACACTTTTCAATGGACACGTGTAGAAGACGTTATTGGTAATAGTATTTTTACTTTTAATTTTTATTTTTTAATTAATGACAAAATCAGAACTGAGTGGATAGTACAGTATAAAAAAAGCTAGTCCAAATAGTGTTTTGGCACACTGGAAAACTCTAGAAACAATAGTGTTTTCTTTTTGAAGTAAGCAGTAGCAGACTCTTGTTTTGGCACCACATTACAATGGAACATTATATATAAAATTTTTTGACTAACTTGCACGTTACAATGAATTGTTTGACTAACTTTCATTGTGTGTTAGCCTTTCGATTGTATGGAAATTTCTCAAAATGATAGGTATTAATTTGTTTTGCTTCATATATTATTAGGTGATGAAGTCAAAAAAGAGACGCAGCGGAGCCAATAAATTAACAGGGAGTACATGAGCGAATGGCAGATTTGCAATTGCAATTGCAGGGGCAAATTGTTAAAATTTAATTTATGTGTGAGACTATGATGACTGACAATATACATGACATAAGAAAAATAGCTAACCATTCTTTCCTTGTTTTCTTATAGCTTAAATTTAAAATTAGAATTTTAGCCTGTGAGTTGTATAAGAAAATTGTTTATTTTTATATAATTAAAATTTATAATAAATTAGTATTTTTGAATAGATAAATTATATTATAATTAAAATTCATAATAAATAAATACTTTTAAATATATAAATTATATTTTAAATTTATAATAAATAATTTAAATTGTGACACAAGATTATTTTTAACCATTGACAATTTCTTTTAAATTATAAAGCACCACCTTTAGTTTTAAATTTAATTATAATTAAAATTATTAACTTCTTATAATAATTATACAAAAAATTATAAACTTTTATAATAATTACTAAAAAATTATATATATGCATCTATATATAATATATATGTCAGGATTCGTTGATATTAGGTGTCAAAATTAGTCAAATTACACATTCAATAACTTTTTGTATAATACAAATTTAACCAATTTAACCATTGAATCGTGTGATATTATCTTCATGATCATGTATATCAAATTTCACATTATTTGGACCTTTTTAGATATATTATCTAACATTGAATATTTACATATATTTAATATCATATTGTATGTTAAAATAAAGTGATGTGATGAAGTATTAAATAATTTTGGATTTGTATGAAATTTTGTGTACTTAATCTAATTATTAAGAACATCAAATTCAACAGTTGGATTAGTTAAATTTGCATTCCACAAAAAGTTATTAAAGGTGTAATTTGATTAAATTTGACACTTAGTGTCAACGGATCCTGACCCTATTATATATATATATATATATGAATCAATGATGATTCCTTTAATTTTGATTCTAGACAAAGAGATATGTACGATTTTAATTTGAAGAATTTCCATACAATCGATAACTTAACACAGTGGAAGTTGGTCAAACAATTCATAGTAAGGTAGAAGTTAATCAAAAATTATACATATAATGTTCTTTTGTAACGTGTAACATCCTAAAATTAGTATATTATTTAGTTATTTTATAAAAAAAAAGTTACTTAGTTTTATAATTATCTAATCAATTAAGAGGTTAATTAGTTAAGATAAGAATTGCTAAAATTATTTAGCAAAATACAAAAGAATGCAAAAGATAAAACAATAAATAATCAAATAAAATTAAATAATGGTAGTTGAGAATCCACTTTAAAAAAAAAAAAACTTCAAAAAGATCACGTTGGTGGGTAGGCATATAGATTATAGGTGGTTTTCTTATTTGGTTACATAGTTAGTCTTCTTCCTTGAAATATAAGAAAGATAATAGAATAATTTGAGGCAAATGGAACCCTACATTTTATATTTGGATTATATTTAATCATATATGTATACTGGGTATAATTATCTTAGTGGCTGAATTATTTTGTTGTATTTATAATTTTGCTTGCGGTAAAATTCCTTATTCCCTGAGCGTTAAATGAATTGCCGTGACGTGCTTTGTACGAAATGAATATGCTTGAGCGACAGAATTGGTGTTCATGCCTTTTTCCTGGGATTACCTATAATTATAATGATGTATATATATATATATATATATATATATGTGTGTGTGTGTGTGTGTGTGTGGGTGTGTGTGTGGCTGTAGTTTCTTGAAATTGACTAAAGGCTTTTCAATTTGATAAGCATATATGCATCAGAGTTATTTTGAGAATCAGATTGGGTCGGGTTTGGCCAAACCCGTTACCCAATCTAATCAAAATAGTTTGGGTCGGGTCAGGTCAGGTTCATACTTTTTTTGTATCAGACCCGACCCAAACCAACTCGGTCATTAACGGATTGGTTTGAGTCAGTTAATCTGGTTCGTATATTTTTTTATAAATTTTGACACATTATAAAAATATTGTATTTAGTTTTGGACTTTGTTTCTCATCATTCTTGGCTCTAAAATTAATATAAAGCTTACAAGAAACTTAGAACGAGAGTCGAGAGAAAAATAACAACAACAATATACATGGAATATGTAGTGTGTGTGTGTGTGTGTGTGTGTGTATTTCCAAAATTAATAGGGATTCACAACTTCATGAGTGTGTGGGGTGTCTTTACTCTTTGCCTTATTTAGTATTAGTAATTCACTAATTAATAATTGTTAGTATATAAAATATATAAAAAATAAAAAATAAAATAAAATTTCACTTAACGGGTTGGGTAACGAGTACACGGGTTCGTAAATTAAAACCCTACTCGACCCATACTTGAACAGGTTTGAACGGGTTGGGTTGGATGCGACCCGAACGTTCAAAAAACCAAGCCGAACTAATTGGGTCGATTCGGGTCAACAGGTTACCCGTACCCGTGAACACCCCTAATCAGAGCTTTACTTTTCCACCTCGTTTCACACTGATATTATTATTATTATATATGATGTATTGTTTCATATTATTAATTATTGTTTTGATGTTATAGTGTTATTATGGTATGAACTTGAGAATTGTTATTGATGTAGGGAGTTTGTGAGTTTATTTGATAGTCATCAAGGATGACATATTTGTATTATTGTAAGAGTCAGTCATTATCTTTTGAGAAGGAATAACCGTATACATCCTATTCCAAAAATGGGATGAGGGATATCACCATCCGAGATGAGATATCTATTTATTGAACATATCTACATTTGAGATGAGATATGAGATACTTCCATCCGAGGTGGAGAAGGCAATGGGATGTCATTGCATAGATATGAGCTCATATACTTTAGTAAATCTGGGATTCACAATGAGTCTGGGACTCAAATTGGTTCTGGGAACCAATTAAAAGAAAAAAAAGTGAATATAAGATTCATATCGATTCCGAGAAACGAAGTCAAGTAAGGTGATTTTGGAAATCACTAAGTATGGTATAGAGTCAAGTGCTTGGAATATAAATATTTTGGTATGAAAATTGTTGATTTCTATTTAATTATATGTTTGAACTAATGTCTTATGCTTGTTTTTAAAAGGATTTTTTTTATGAACTTATTTTGTGGGTATCATAGTTGTCTTTTCCGGTTATTGTGCTGGCTGAGAACGTCAGTATTTGCGAACCTTTTTAGAACTTGTTTTATTCAATGAGATTATTGCCTCATTAAAAGTTTTGTTTTTAGAGCACAAGCATGAAGTTACAAGATGGAGGAAGCTTGAAGACTCAGTAATTTTTTCTAGTTATATTTTAGCCTGGTTAGTTCCTTCTTGGAATAAATGACTAGTTTTTGGCTAATTTAGATGTTCTTTTTATTACCCTTTTTTTTCTTGTAGATGCCTCGGATTTAAGAACAATGTTTTTACTTATGTAAAGATTATTAACATTGTTTTTTTTTCCTTTATTATTGAGGTATTATTTTAGACAGATTCCTCTCTTAAATTTTAGTTTTATAATTATTTTAGATAATGTTTATAGTGGATTATTATTGTAACAAAGGGTGTTACATAACGTGGTGCCAAAACGGGAGTTTGTATGGGATTACTCACTCCAAAAAGAAAATTCTACTGTTTCTAGCATTTTCCAATGTGCCAAAATGCTATTTGGATTAGCATTTTTTTTTTACTATGTTGTCCACTTAGTTCTGATTTTGTCATTAATTAAAAAATAAAAATTAAAAGTAAAAATGCTATTACTAATAGCGTCTTGTACATGTGTCTATCAAAAAATATCATATGTTTGCCACGTGGGATACCCTAGTAGCGGTAGCATTTTAAGAAAATGCTACTATCACTAGGATATCCCACATGGTAGACACCTAACATTTTCGTTTGAAAATTAAAAAAAACTAACGTGGCATCAAATACCGTAGTTTAACTAGCGTTTTCCACCATTGACCGCCCTACTTTGGTGTTATGTTTCAAAATAGTCCCAAATTGATAAATAGTTTCTAAAAGTGACCCAATTTAGTCAATTAGCCCATAAACAACACAACAATTAAAATTCCTCAATCAATTCAATCATATGTTTTTTTTTTCAAAACTTGAAACTTCAATGATGATTGAGTGCTTTGCTTAGGATGGAGCCAATGATGGCGTAGAGTGAGAATCAATCTTGAAGTGATGGTTGATCAGAGAGATTCACAATGTCATAAGGTGGACTTGAGGAATTTATCCACGACAACAATAGTGATTTTGTACGTTGGAATTTTACATGTATAAAATTCCTTGTTTTCGTTGGAGAGGCTTCGTAGTACAATGCTATTAGACAAATGATATTTACAGACAAACAAACCACCAACCTCCTCTATTAATAAATACATATTCTTTATCCTTTTTGTCAATAAACTTTCTTAAATACTTTTTCTAATTTATTCCCCTTTTTCAAGTAATTCTTCTATCTCGTCAACAACTTCTCTTTCATGAAACGTTTTTTTTTCACTCACCCCTTTTTCCTTTGTCATTCTCTCTTCTTTTGTCACCTTCTCTCTCCAATTACTCAGCTTTGATTCTATATTTGTATAGTTCAGTTTCCTAGTTCCTTTCACTAGGGTTCCACTTCTTTATGTTTTCTTTTGACGTTTCTTCTCCAACTACTTGGGTCCTCCTTCTCCAAAAGGACAAATATAAGCTCTTACGTAAATGGCAAAGTATCACTTTGATGAAAAATGCATAGTGTTATGTATTGAGTTTAATGAAAAACATTGTATTCAATGTAGGAAGTGAAATTATAGTAAAATTGTGTTATTTTTTAGAGTAAATTACATTGACACCCCTTGAGATTTTTTGAGATTACATATAACTCCTTGTTTTTTTAACGTTTACAATAAATTATAATATACTTAGCTTTTGTATTTTGTTGTAGTATGTTGAAGTCATCTTGATTGTACTCATTTTCTGGCTTTGCTACAACGAGATCGCCATGTGTTATGATTCTCCAGATGCTATAATGAGTGGACTTGATGTACATCTCCATTCTGTCTTTTCAGTATGCATAATCTTCTTCATTGAAGGTTGGAGGCTTTGACAATGAGGCTTCTTCAGCAATTAATTATCCTTCAAGGTTTGCCATGCAGATCCTTTCCTCTAACACTTGTTAAGGTGCTCAACCCTTAGAGGCTGAGCTCTGATACCAAATTGTAAAACATAGAGATAACACAAGAAGGGGGGGTTGAATTGTGTTATAGCAAATTTTCGCGAAACCTTTTCTTTTAGATACTTATTGTCTAAAGGATTTAAACAAAAGAGTTTTTTTTAAAAATGTTTTGAAAGAAAGATGGGTGCTGAAAAACGAAACTGGAATGCACACAGGAGATATACTGGTTCGTCTGACCCCAAATACTACGTCCAGTTCTTGGCAATAACCAAGTTCCACTAACTTATCCAAGTTACAAGTATTCTTTCAACAAGCCTCTTCAGGCTCAACCCAAGTAGTTTTTAACTTACCTCTCCAAGCAAAAATCCAAGTATTCTTTTAAATCAAACCTTCTTCAGGCTTCTACAAATTTCTTAAAGAAAAGGTTGAACGTGAGTTATCTCACTAAGCTTAACGTCCTATCAGACGAATATATAATGAAGAACAAATAAAGTTTTACACACAGAGAATATGAAGATTACACAATGAAAGCTTTCCAATAGTTAAAGATTTTATGATTTCGTCTATCGCTAAGATTGAGGTCTCTTCTTCTATATATAGGCTTATCCAAAAGTATCTATTGTGAGTGCTGGCAAGAGACAACCTTCATCTGTTGAAGAAAGTCGTTGGAGCATTAAATGTAGCATTTAATGCCTATCACCAACTTGTCACTTTGATAAGATAAAGCAGTCTACCTATTTTTACCATTCTCGTACTCAATCTTGTAGTAGTAGCAGTCATATCTGCTTTTCCGTTCTAACATCCGCACACATATTCCTTCTTTTTTGCATCAAGATGTCTTACCTCAAGAGTAGGTATGCAGGCTTCATACATACCGAGGTAGTTTACGTTCTGATTGATGCGCAGATCACTTAGATCATCGTCTGTAAGTTGTTACTTATTGAATTTATCCAAAAGAAAGATAAAGACAATATGGGCTTAAATTATCAAATGATTGCTTGTGAACATATTACGAATGACCAGACGATTGCGTAAAAACATACTCATTAACTGTTTGTTATTATCAAAATATTTGAGGGTTATAAATTCGTCCTTTGTCTTAACAGATCCAATCCATCCATTTAATTTTATGGATGGTTAGTGATCCATCCATTATTTTTTCAAAATCCATTGGACTACATTAAATATAAAAAAATCCATTGGATAACAAAAATAAAGAGACAAATTTAAGTTTCATGAAACGTGCTCATAAGTACATAACTATCATAATTTCAAAGAACAAATTTATATAGCGTTGGATAAACAAATTTTGTTTATTCGCATTTAAGCAAGCTTGAAATATCTAGCAAATCTGTGATATCTAGCAAAGCAAAAGATGAGCTTGGAGTAGCTAAATAATGGACAGTTGCCTTTGCTGATCTTTTGAGAAAAATAAGAAAAGTCACGCAACAATTGTTGATCGAAGGCTCACACTTTTTCCAAAAATCATTGAACCTTATTGTTTATTGTTAGTGATGCGCTAAAAATACGCTTAAGGGCAAGCGTACCCTTATCGCAGTAGTAACAAAAGGACGTGAGTCCAGATATCGAACCCAAAGGACTAAATGGTTATTACCAGTTTCCAGAGATTCTATATTGTTTAGGTAAAATTAAATAGGTACTGGGTTGGTTCAATAGTGATAAACAAAAAATTGGAATTGTAAAACAAACAATGGTAAGTAGAGAAAAATTCATAAAAAGATAGGCTTAGAGTTGTGGTTTCTTTCGTGCTCTTAAGTTCTTTCACATCTAATTCTAATTGAACCTCTTACTATTCGTCAATTACCAATATTTCCTACGAATTTTATTGTCAATTGTTGGTCATAAATTGCAATAGTCCTTTCTAAGTTAATTTCCCAATTGATCATGTGAGATATTAAAACCCTAGGAAGGCATGAGGAATAAAAGGGGAGGATTAAATTAATTATCTAACCCAATTGGAAATTAGGAATGAAGGTTGATCATACGACAAAACCTAATTTGATTACCCTACACGTCTACCAATTAATTGCGATACAGCCGTCGTTCAATTAATTGATTTGAAGCATACAAGAGATGATCAATTCCAAGTAAGAAAATAAAAATAGTAAAGCAATCTAATTAACTGAATAGAAACAAGAATTCAATTAAAATTAAACATTTAGGGGTTCCAAACACTAAGTACACCACAACCCTAACAAGAAATTTAGTTACTCACGGCAAGAAGAGAAATCATAATTTTAAAGATATACATCAAAGGAAAGAGAAGAAGAAATCTTTTACAGAAAAAGGTTTTTCCCCAGTCTCTGACTCTGAGTATCCTATTGCCCTTTAAGAATCCTTCTCCAGAAGCCAAAGAGCAAAAAAAAAAAGAATTGAGGAAAGAATCAAGATAAGACAGCAATCCCCCTTTTTGTGCTTTGCTCCTTGCTCTTTGTAATCTTATTTCAGAATTTTAAAGTCGAAGACTTAACCCCCGGTCCATTCTACCCAATCTAAGTCCATTAAAAATTCAAATAAAATTAAAACTTGGACCTCGGACCCGCCCAGCGAGGTTGGAAACCCGCTGGTCAGTTTTTCAGAATTCGCTTCGTTTTGACGCCGAGCGGGCTATCCGACCCGCCCAGCGGAATACCTCCAGGGCAAGTCCCGCCGTGTGGGTGCAACTTTGTGCACTCCATTTTGTGCTTCAAGTCTCCTTTTTGGCCCGTTCTCGTGCTTATAGGCTTCTTTTAAACCCACTTGATAAGTATATTACTCCTCTATACCTGTGGACTGGATTTCTTTTCTTTGCTCAACTAACTTCCTACATAAAATTCAACAAAATTAAGGCAGTTCATGTAATTTTAGATAAAAAGTTTAGAAACACACATCACATGAAATCCTTCATTAACGGTCTATTTTCTCAAAAATTTCCAATGAGTTAATGCAAAAATCATGTGAACTTGCTCTATAAATCTACATAAATATAGATTTATCAGTTAGCTTTTTAATTGAAATAGTGGCTATGTCCCTGTAAAAGGAGATTATGTATAGGAAGGATAACTTGTCTTGTATGATAGTAACATTAATTTTTTAAAAATTAATTTACCAGAATTTAAACCAAATAAACTATTATATTAATTCTTTTAACTTTAAAACTCATTATATTTCCACTTCAAATGTATATTACATCAAGAGATAGGGGTAAAGAGGGGGGAAAGAGAGAAGAGATAAAGGAGAGGGAGGGAAAGAATATTTTAAAAATAAGAATTATTTAAATTTTAAAATATATTATTTTTGTGGATGGATTGGATATCCATCCACTAAAAATTGTTAATGGATGGATTAGATTGGATTTTATTAGATGGATCATGGATGATTTGGACTTTTTAAATGATTTTTTAATGAATCAAAATGGATTAATGAATTATTTTTATCCAATCCATTATAATCCGACTAAGAATTTATCTGATCCATTCGTTTGCCACTCCTAGTTAAGAATAATGAAGATGTAGGTGCAAAAAGAAGATTTTAAAGAATAATAAAGATGGGGTGCAAAAATAGGGTTTATATTGTTCTATGTAAAAGAGTATTTTAATAATAATAAAAATATTAATAGCTATGTACTATCAATGTAAAAACTTTACACTGGCAATCAATCAGAAATCATTGTTAGTATGACTTTTAAGATAATTAATGTGAAAGTCAACAAGCTTAGCATACATTGTGATTTGTGATTGAATAACAATGTAAAACTGCTTTACACTATCAATGCATGGCCTATTTTTTCAATAAAAAAATATAGAAAAAAGAAAGGGGTATACTTAATACTTATTAATCAAAAAGATGAAAATATCAAACGCTGGTATTAGTGATCAAGCTCATTGGGCCTTTATGCACCCCAAACTAGCTTACTTTCTTAAAAACCCAAAAATGGGTGCTGTTATTCCCACCCCACTGTTCACTTTTTTCACCACAACTTTTGTTTGTATTTTTTTATTCTGAAAATATCCCCCAACAGAAATGCATTTTTGTTATGTATATATTCCAAATACATAACAGAAAGACGTTTCCATTATGCATTTGGAAATTAATGATTCTTATTTATTAAATTCATTTATGTTTTTGAAGTATTGTTTCTAATAGTTCACTGACGTGTGAGCAGGGCATGCATTTGCATTGGTGAGATCTAGACCCTTGATTTATCCTATGCAGTTTGGACCGTTTCTTTTTCGGATGCACAGGACATCACATTTAATGATTCTTTAATGAATGAATAGGGTATGCGTTTAAATCGGTGCGATTTGAACCTTCGATTCAGTTGATGCAACTTGGGTCGTTTCTTTTTCTAATGTACAAGACATCGCTTTGAATGATTCTCTAACACATGAACAAACCACACATTTGAATCGGTGTGATCTAGATCATTGATTTAGTCAGTGCAATGTCGACCATTTCTTTTTCTGATGCACAGGACAAAGCCTTTAATGATTCTCTAACGTGTGAATAGTATTTGCATCAGTATAACTGAGATATGTGCTCTGAAGCACTTATCATTGTCTATCTTGACTGCCATCTTTGTTCCATATTGTTTTTTCTCCTTAGAAGATGGACAAATTCCTTGCTATAGTGTATTACAATGGTCACTTGGTAACAACATCTGAAAAGGTCTTGCTTCAATATCCTCATGGTCCTACTTTTTTTAAGGTCACTAAGGACATGACAGTTGTTGCTTTGAAGAAAAAAAATTCACAATGAGATCGAAAGTAGCAGAAAAATATTTGATATTCATTACCGTCAACCTATATCTTTAGGGGATAGCTATGTTTATTATAGGTCTATGGACATTAAACACAATAAGGATGTGGCAAGAATATTGTCTATCTTTACCCAATTTTCTAGACTTGCATCGATTGAGTCGAACGCTACATTAAGCATATCTCCTGAAGAATTCCTTGCTCTTCTATGTCGACCACAAATTGCCGAAGAGATCATTGCATGCTAGCGTGAACTTGAGGTGTCAACTAGCTCCAACGACTAAGCAACCATTAGTTTGAGTGAACCATGACGATGTACCTTGTTTACTGATATTTGTATTTGTATCAAATCTAAGTAGAAATGGATTTATTTTATTGAATAATATTATTTACGTTGCGTTTGTTTTTATTTGTATTGCGTGGTATAATTGTAACAACGTAATACCAATAACGCAATAAATGTAACATACAAAAAATCGTGAACATCTACAAAATCTAAAAATATATACAAAAAGATCTATACATACGATATAAAATACTAAAAATATATCAAATAATAATAAACAAAAATAAAAAGTCAATCATCAGAAGTTGTTATCTTCCTCTGCCTCCTCCTTTGATAGGTGCACCCAGATGCCATACCTGATTAAGCAATGGCCAATGCCTCCCACTGCATGTTATCATCGTCCATGCCCTTGGGTACCTCCCTCAACCACAGCATGTGCTCTATAATTGCAACAACTTTTTCCCACTATGCCTACAAAAAAAAATGCAAACTTTTACTAAAAAATATGTCTTTGTCATCAAAAAAACACATTATAAGGATATGGATACTTACCTCACATGAATAGGGGTCACTAAATGAAGACTTCATCACAGGCTAATCTTGCATAGGCTATTGCGGCATAAGAACTTGCGAAGGGCCTTACGGAGGATATCTACACCACTAGAGGAATCAGAAAAGGATGAGAAACGTGGTGGGACCACTCCAAGTAGCCATCGCAGATGTCCATGGAGCCTCGTGCAGCACATCAACTCCTTTGTCCACCGCATACGCCTACCAACCCTCCTAATAATCAAACTGGCTAGTAAACGACAGGTACTGAACAGGCAGGGGCGAGGGATCTCTTGGATATACCCAAACTACTTAAACACCTTCTCCGGTAGATGGGTAAGCATATAGGTGCCACATTTGATGAAGCCGGAGTAGAATGATATCGCCTTCAATGGTCAGATGACCCTGTATGCGTCATATTACACCCAAATGACAGTCATCCAACTACAATTGGTCCAGCATTTGCCTGGTCCCCAACGCAAAACATGTGCCCCTCGTGGGCTTCCACCGATAGAGACGGGAAGCTACTCGAAATAACCAATGGTCAACTTTCGCTAAAGGGTAGGGAAGTGCTCATAGATCCACGCCTGTAATCAGTAATTAATATATTAAATTACATAAACAAAATAAACCTTAAACACATATTTACAGAAAATAAAAAATCATACCATGACCAGGCTCATGTATCCTCCAAACTGCGTTGTAGATCAGAGGCTAACAATGCTGAGTTGATTGTATAGGAACACTAATGCTATGAAGCCTCAAGAGTATTCGTCATAGGCTTAAAAGTCATGGAAGAGGTCTAGGTAGCAGACCTGCACATGCGTCAAGCTCTTGTCGTTGAAGATCGTGTAGTCGATAAGCTGTAACAAATAGGCTCGCACAAGAAATGTGGTTTGCCCAGCTGCTTGGCATTTGATGTATGTCTTCCTCAACCATAATAAGGTCACGTGAGCTCCTCTCGCGGTCGCAGTAGATGCACCAACAAAGGTCACACCTAGCTCGCTAATCAACAACCCCATAGCGTCCTCACACATATAATACGCGTGCTCGCAAACCTTGCTTATAATAGGCAAGTGTAAGAGAGATGACACATCATCTAGGGTGATGGTCATCTCCCTACTGGCAGTTGGAAGGAGCTAGTGTCGTTATTCTTCCACTCAACAAAGGCACATATAAGGCCCTTATTGGAAACTATATACCGTGCTTGTATAAAAGGGGCAAGCCCTAAACCCACACAATTTCTGCGACTTGCAGGTGTGTAGGCATCGACAATATCTTACCCCTATGGCTGATTCACCTCAGTTCAAGACAAGGTTGTCCCAGCCATATATGTCCAACAACATGGTCCTTATAAGACCTGAGCAGGGACAAGTCTATAGGACCTCCTTCAAATAGAGGTCCAATAATGCGCTCCACCAATTCAGCCGAAGGCACCTTTGCCTCTGCCTTCGTCTTCGATACGTCAATCTCTGCCTTGGGTACATCAATGTAACACCCTCAGGGATATTACTGTAACTAGGTCTAGATTTCTAAGAACAAAAAAAAACTTAAAAAGGTAGAAACAACATGCAAATACTACTCATAAATATAATTAGATATTATATACGAACAATACAATAAAAAAAACATACATGTTTATTACAACTCATCTATCACCCCGATGGTGTCGTACAAAATATAAAGAAGAATACAAAAACACAACGTAAACTAGGTTATGTCTTCTTGCACGTGACTCCAACCTCCATCTGCACATGTCCTCACCTGCGTCCTAAAAAAGGGAAAACTTAAAGGAGTGAGACATGATATCTCAGTGAGTGCTTTATGGGTCTTACGGCTAGGTCAGACTCTTCTACTCGAACAACCTTCATCACTTATCTCTCATGGCTTTAGCCTCACTAGGTCTCTCATAATTATCCAAACCTATGGTCAAGTCTACACCTTTCAATAGCAATACTTCTATTAACTCCTCTCTCATTCTCACAACTGTTATACAAGCTTACTATCTCATTCTCAACCTAAGCACTCATCTTCATTACTTGTATTTTCTTATCCAAAACCCTTTCTAGTATTTAAACTCTTCATGTTTAGATTTTACTCTTCTTCCTTTTAATATTCAAAGTTGTCACTAGGGATCAAGTTTAAGGCTACAAACATTCTAAAATACCATTAACACTTACATTGATACTCTCATTTTGTTCTCTATTACTAGTCTCGTACCTTTCCATTATGCCATATGGGAATTTACTCTTTCTCTATCTCTGTCACAACTATTACTATCCAACTATAACCCTCATAACACTATCCTAGGGTCTAGTCCTCTCACATATCCATAAGGTAGCAAGACAAACCTAATTACAAGCATACATATATTTCACATCCTTTGCCTAATAACTAGACATACACCACATTTTGTTTTATGAAACAGGAACAATAGACGTGCATAATATGATCGCATATCCATAACTTTGACATTTCATCACAAGAAACAATTACATTTTCACATGCGTACACACTACAGCAATCACTCATGAAGAAGGTCACACACACTTCACATAGTTACAACGTAGCACATTTCAACATATCACACTACAACAAGATGCATATGCATGCTATGTTCCTAAACCACTACTCCTGTACATGTGGTACCAACTTAAACTTTTCAGAAAGCAGACTAGGAGTAAATGCACGACCATAAGTGTCATCGGTACTAATGCCTTCGGCTTTCGCACCCTCAACTAGTATGATATCTCCCGGCGACTAGTCAGGGTTACCCAGTTTTCCCAATACACCCCGGCTTCATGGGATCAGCATGGACCATTAAAGTTTTTCCAACCGAATAACCCCCAAGGCTAGGGTTAGACAACCCATCACAGCCTCCACCAGCCAGATTCCTACAAACTTTCCTCATCACATAACTCCAATGTTATGATGCATAGTCACATACAATGCTTACCGCTTTTCATACGCTTTTATCATGAAACATTGGCACAATTTCATATCACACTCAGTTTTCTCAAAGTAAATAATAATCACACAATATAAACCCAACAAGGCATAAAGAAAGAAGCAACGATGACTTAAAAATTGCAAAAAGAAATTTACAGGCACAAAAACGGAATAACTAAGGTCATGCCCGCCCGGTGGGCCAAGAGGGCCACCTGGTGGGTGAGGGTCAGACTCACCCTGCTTGGTGGGTAAGCACGCCCAGCAACCAGTGTAGTCACTCAGCGTCAACACGGAGTCCAGTTTTCGAAAAGGTCGCCCAACGACTATCTAATCCCACCGGACAAATTCGATGTATGAATTTTGAAAAAAAAATTCTTATTGTCTTTAGTTTCTAACTGTTCCAAAATAAATAATTAAATTCTTAATCACTTCTTCTTCCTTAATAATTAGTCAATCTAATCTATAAACTCCTCATGCACTCACAATCCCCTCAAAACCCATCAAATTTCTAAACTTAGGCATAAAGAGGGGGGAAAGATAAATAGATAAACAAGCACAACATAAAGGACAAGGAAAGACACGGGGGAAAGCACTCACCTTTAAGAACACCCAAAGCTAAGTTATAGGGCTTGGCTTCTTCGATTCGTATTCCTTCTCTTTCTCTTCCTCTTTTTCTTCCTTTTCTCTTCATTCTCTTTAACTTCTATCTTCTTCTATTTTATGATGACTAAACCTAGCCCTCCTTCTCTATTTCCTTCTTATAACATATGAGTGGGTATGTAGCTTAGTGGGCTTTAGTTTCCTATTAGGCCCTAGATGCTCTTTTGGGTTCTATGATAACATTCTTACTAATTTCTAATACTAAGGTGTTAATAACAATAAGAATAATAATAATAATAATAATTGCTACAACAACAACAATAAATACAATAATAACAACAATAGGAACAATAATAATATTAAGAGATATAATAATAATATAATAAAAACAACAACTCTTAAGGCGTCTTTTATCCAATAACACATGATACTAAGAGCTATCTTATGGTTTATTTCTAGTACCTAAAATTTGGGGTGTCACAATCAGCATGTACCTCCCCCTATTGCTTCTCATGCTGCTGTTGCTACCTAGACGCTTCAGTCTATCTAGACTGATGTGCCTATGTAGTTGGCCATGGGCGCCTAGAAGTGCCAGGCACATCAACCGGCGGAGGGCCTCGCCTAGGACGATGGTACTAAACCTCATGCGTGGCATAATGAATCTGAAGCAGTAATAATAATTTAACAATTAAAAAATAATTAATAGTCAAATATAATCAATATTGTTATAGAATTATTCTAAAAAAATATTACTTAAATTAATAAATTATTAAAAGACAAAACGAATTACATATTACATAAATACTTTAAAAGAAAAAAATAATTAAAAACAAATAATTTAAATCAAATAAATAATTAATGTATGAAAAAATTTTAAAAGTAAAAAATATATAACAGAATCATGATTTCGTTATATATCTTAATCAGATATAAGAGTATAAATGAATTGAGGTGTTCATAAACTATTCAAACTCGACTCATTAAATGCTCGTTCAAGCTTGCTTGTTTAATTAAATAAGCAAGCTTAAGCTTGATATTTGGCTTGATTATTTAAATGAGTCAAGCCCAAGTTTTACAAGTTCGACATCAACGGCTCGTGAATAGCTTGTTTATTAAATATGATGATGAGGACTTTGCTATCCTTTGTTAATTATATATTCATTATGAAAATATGTGGAGCCTTATTGAGAGTATTAAAATTAATTTTGAATTTTCTTTTTTGTAGTAGTCAAGAAGTTATGGATTATTTATTTACTGTATTGTGAAAATGAAATAGTCTAGAATATTTGAATTTCACATGCTACATGTTGAGCACATATTCTTATTTGTAGATTATCATGTAGTATTAAAATGTTTAATAAATACTAAATTGATAATTAAAAATTATTTTTTAAGTTATAAAAATAATTAAGTTATAAATGAGCTAAACAAACCAAGCTTAAGCCTTATATTTTTTAAACAAGCCAAGCTTAAGCTTTTAGTTAGGCCTGTTTAAATAAATGAGCTAAGCTTGAGCAACCAAATTTTTTTACAAGCCAAGCCTAAACTTTAAGTGCTTGACTCGGCTCGACTCGTTTACACTCCTAGTCAAATACATAACAAAATTGCGATTCTGTTAAATCTAAAACTTAAAAAAAAAAAAAAAAGACTCATCTACAACGAAGGCAAAGGTTGGCAAAGGTGACACTTCGGCGAGAATGACGATGGGGCTAGGGGCTGAGGGAAGGCAGAGAAATGAGAGGGGGATGGATGGGGAGGGGAAGAACTTCAAGTATGGAGAAGGAAAGAGAAGGGTGGGAAATTCTAAAAGTGTGGGGGGAGGGGGGGTAGGGATATTTAAATAAAATTACTAGTTTTTTAAAAAAGAAAGGGGTGAAAAAAGTAAAAATGGGTGTGAGAATAGCAATAGGCCCTAAAAATTTGGATGATGAGCGCAAGCATGAACTTGTATTAGCCTAAAAAAAACAAAAAAGTGTGGACACTGTCGCTGACTTATGATTTTTAGGCAATAGCCATCGAACATATATAGACAATCTTGCTAGTACTAGGGATTAGGGGTGTAAGTGGGTCTGACCCAACCCGCCGACCCGACCAACTCGACCCAACCCAATTACATTTGGGTGGGTTGGGTTGGGTCATTGGAAAAAAAATCTTGAACGTGACCTAACCCAACCTGATTAAATTTAATTGGGTTAGGTCTTCAATAGGAGTAAACCCAACCCAACCCAGGCCATTTACACCCCTACTAGGGATGAAAATAAAGTAGATTTTTTAAGGTTAAATTAATGTGTAGGTTTCTAAATTAGTTAAATTTTTTTAATTAAGTCACTAAACTAAAAAAGTTGTAATAAGATACTTGATTTTGTAAAATTCTTGTAATTGGGTCCCTAAGATTTTTAAATTCATCATAAAATGTTGTTTTTTTAATGGTTTTAAGTCGCTAAAAACTAAACTAGAGACCTACTTTTTTAGTTTAGGGGCCCAATTACAATTTTTTTAATTTAGGAACCTAATTAAAAATTCTTAAATAGTTTAGGAATCTATAGAATAATTTGACCATTTTTTAAATTTAAGATCTAAATTTGGCTTGTGTACTTAATATAGACAATTATTAAAGTAAAGTTATTAAAGTCTAACTTTACTTTTTTCTCTTTTTTTAAATGATCTAACTTAAAAGTTTATTAAAATGTCTACTTTGTACTAAAACTTCTTTCTCATATAATAAATCCTTTTAACTAAACTTTCAAACTTATATGTGATCAGGAATCTTAAGCCATTAACAATAATAAATAAACTAACAAATATATTAACTACTAAACATCAATAATAATAATAATAATAATAAAACTTATTATTATATTAATATTTATATGATTTAAATAGGTTGAATTATTGACATTTAAACACCTTTTAGAATAGCCTAAACTTTTAAAATCTTAATTAAATAAGCATTTAAACAACATTGACATGATTTATTTAATAAATAGACTTAAGTTAGACTAAATTAAATGAGTTAAGTCATAGGTCCCGGCAAACGGTTTAACTAATTCTCATCACTACTAATATTTACGCATCTAACTTTGGAATTGGTCCATTTTATAAGAAAAAAATATAGTTAAAATTATTAGTTAAAAGTTAAAAAGAAGTCCTAATTTTATATTTTTTATAATATATGTATATATTTCATTATAATTTTAATAATTAATTTTTATCAATAATTATATTTTCGTTCTTTTTTTCTTTATAAAATTCAACTTCCACATCGAAGGAACCACCTTACCCTCAATTAGCTAGGAACGATAATGAGTAGGTCTTGGTAGGATAGTATAGTACTTATTTGCGTTTGAAAAAAATACATGTACTCGGTCTTGTGTCTACACGGGCAACAACTTTAATTCTCATATCTATACCTATTGGGTACCTATATACCCATATTCATACATGCTACCCACACCTTAAGTATAAAATTAACTAATCAATAAAAATATTAATTACAAATTTGCTACAACTAAATTAAAAAATCATTCTTAAATCATTTAAACATCACCTTACAACATTAAGAACATAGTTCAACAAGACAACAATGAGCACAATTTGTGTTAGGATAGGGTTACGTCATTGTGACCTTGCAACACTCCCTTGCATAAAGACACTGTATCATTGAACAAGGACAAGGATTGAGATTGGTGAAGTTTTTCGACGACTAGAGCAAAGAACAATAAGGTGGTGGTGACCTGAGAAAAGAATAGTTGGTGCGTAGTAGGAACTTCAAAAGACAGTTAGTTCGCGAAGGGAGTAAGAGACTTATGGTTTAAGATTATATTTGAATAATTAAATTAATAATTAATAATATATATAATTATGTATTTATGTGAGATATTTTAATTAAATAATACGCACATACACACCAAGAGTTATTGAGTGAAGTAATATTACCAAGGGTTACTCTTGGAGTGATTTCTGCCTCCCCCAACATGTATATATATATATATTAATTTCTATGATCAAACTGTTAAATTAAAAGTTTGTATAGAATAGATTAAATCAACAAATTTTTATAAGTTTCAAAACTATTTCATACTTTTCATTAAATAAATGCAAGTTAACGTATAAATACTTTTTTAAAATATAAGTAAATGTTAACTATGAGATTACCTAATTCAGTGGCAGATCCAAGACTTGAGCCAGTAGGGGCAATTTATTTTAAAAAATAAAAAATTATTATTATTATTATCATGGAATAGAATGAGATGTCTAGCTGAAGTTGAATAAAGTGTAAAGTAGTCAAAGAGCTAAAAATGGAACAAAATATAAGAAAGAAAGTAGCGAGTAAAGGACAAAATTTGACAACAAAGTGAAAAATTAGATACAGTGGGTTCAAATATATAAAAATAGAAGAGCCATATACAAAAACTCTAGATATATACTTGTACTTTTCTCAAAGTGAAGGGGTGCATTTGCACACCCTCACCATAAAGTAGGTCTGCCATTGACCTAATTACAAATGTCCAATTTATCTAAAATTTGATATGTATAATCACTATTAAAATATTCAATGGTTAGATCATAGGAATTTAATTTCTAATAAAAGTTAGTGAATCGTGTAATTTTACTATGACTCTATACCTTATATATATATTGGGGCTACTATGAGAATGGCTTTCTTATGTGAGAATGGGAACAGTCAATCTCAACCGTTAAATTAAAATAGAAGGCCTAGATTTAAATACTTAAGAATTCAAATTTAAACCTTATGTAACCATCAAATCTCTAAAAAATTCACCAAACAAAAATCAAATCTCTAAATGATCTCATTATCATGTCACTTTTCTTCAAGATTATCATTAATCCATCACCACCATGACCTTCATCATCACCATCGTCATGACCGTTGCCACCACTACCATGACAGTTGTCGTGATACCTATAGTTTTTTTTTGAAAGGTCATTATTGTAAATACTTGTAACAGCAATAGTTATACTTCTGTAACAAAATTAACAGAAGCAATTAGGGGAGACTTTGTATAAATAAGAATAGTTATACTCTGTAAGGAATAATAGAATTCTCATTTTCCTTCTCTTTTCTCTCCTCTTCTCTATCTATTTCTTCTTTTTCCCTATTCATTCTTCTGTGCTTAACACTGGTATTCAAAGCTAGTTGTCCACTGCTCTAATCAAGGCTCTGTAAACCACAATTATGGCGGAAGCGATTAGAAATCAAACGGCACTTTGAGAAACTGAAGAACGTATCATTGGTGCAGTCAACTTGCGAGTAGGTGAGATGGAAAGGCAATTGGTGGATCTTAACCGATTGATTTAAGGATTAACGATGCAGATTACAAATTTAGCATAAAATCAAGAACGGGAAGGAATGAAGGTGATTATCATGCACCCACTCGATGCACCAGAATGGACTTCCCTAAATTTATGAAAGAAGATGTAAATGGCTAGATTTTAAAGTGTGAGCGGTATTTCTTGTTGGATGGTACACCAGAAATGAACAAGGTCACCATGGCTAGTCTTTCATTTGATGAAGCTTCATATAATTGGTTCCAGGGGTTAGAGCATGGAGTTGGAGGTCGAGTAACATGGAGGGTATTTGTAGAAGCAGTAAAGATGCAATTTGGTTCCACTCTTGAGGGCCCCATGGAGGAATTGATGCAGTTGAAACAAGTGGGTGATCTGCAACAATATCAAGAAATGTTTGACAATCGGATTTGTAAGGTGGATCTCAATGACGAGCAAAAACTTAGTTGTTATCTTGGAGGCTTAAAACAAGAAATCTCATCAGGGGTGAAATTGTTACGACCCAAGACTTTACTTGAGGCAATAAAGTTGGCTAAACTACAAGAAAATAATCTGGAATTGTTAAGAAGAAGTGGAGGAACGACTTCAACTGGAAATTCCAAATGGAAGATGGATGCTGTACGAAATTGGGGTGGAATTCAAGAAAAGAAAGCAGAGGTAGATGACAAGAAATGGAAACCAACCACTACTAATAATCAAAAGGGAATCTTAGGTCAGCCTAATCTAAGATTTCAAACCAAATTAACTCCTAAGGAGGTAGATAAATATCATAGTAAGGGCTTACGTAATTTTTGTCATGAAAATTTTTCACCAAGTCATGATTGCCCACAAAGAAAGAAGATGCAGTTATTCTTGATAGAGGTAGTAAAGGGGGAAAATGATGAAACACATGAAGAGGGGGAGGTAATAAAAGCAGAAAAAGATGAGGAACCGATTGTTTTGTTTTATGCCATTCAAGGGGAAGCTAGAGTCTCTAAAATCTATCTTACCATACAAATAGAAGGGTTGATTGGGAGGAAAAGAGTATTTGTGCTAGTAGACACGGGAAGTACTCATAATTTCATTGACCGTAAATTGGTAAAATCAGGAGTAGGGCAATTGCGAAAAACTAAGCATTTGAATGTGACAGTGGCTAATGGAGGAAGGATGAAGGGCAACCAAGTTTGTGAAGGAATTGAGTTGAAAATGCAAGGCCCTGTCTTCAACACTCAAGCCATTGTAATTCCCATAGCGGGCTGTGATGTAATACTTGGAATGCAATGGTTGAAGGAATTAGGAAAGGTGATTTGGGATTGTCATCAATTGGAAATGGAATTCATGAAAGATAGGAAGGTGCAATTGGTTGCAGGCAAACCAACCAATAATAAGGTGGTACCAAGCTCGAGATTGAGCAAAATGGAGGTAACAAAAGAATCTGTTTTCATGATGCAATTGATTCCTATTCACCAAGAGGAAGTATATTGTGCTCTTAAGGGAGAGGAAGATAATGAGGCCCCTTAAACAACACAATTGTTAAAGGATTTTGATGATGTCTTTGCAGAGCCCAAGTGTTTGCCACCATTTCGAGGTATCCATGATCACAAGATAATGTTGAAAGAAGGATCATCCAATTAGTTGTAGACCTTATAGATAGCCACCAAGCCAAAAAGATGTGATTGAGAAAATGGTGAAGGAGTTGTTAAATGCTAGTCTAGTGCAACATAGCTCTTCCCCTTTTGCTTCTCCACTTGTTTTGATAAAGAAAAAGGATGGCAGTTGGAGAATGTGTGTGGATTATAGGGGACTGAACAAGATGACTGTAAGGAGTCATTTTCCCATTCCAATTGTTGAAGATTTGCTAGATGAATTAAGAGGAGCTAAGGTGTTTTCCAAGCTAGATCTTAGAGCTGGATATCACCAAATAAGAATGAGGTTAGAGGATGTGGAGAAGACGGCATTTCAAACTCATTCAAGCCACTATGAATTTGTTGTCATGCCTTTTGAGTTGACAAACACCCCATCAACGTTTCAAGGAGCAAGGAATTCAATATTCGAACAACAATTGAAGAGGTATGTGCTTGTATTCTTTGAGGACATTCTCATATAGTGAGAATGAGTCCTTGCATTTATAACACCTAAGGTCAGTTTTTACAAGTTTACGGGAAAATCATTATTATGTTAAAAGAAGCAAGTGTTGTTTCTTTATGAAAAGGGTGAAGTATTTGGGGCATTTTATATCTGCAAAATGGGTTGCAACATATCTAGCTAAAGTGCAAATAGTGAAGGATTGGCTTGAACCCAAAAATGTTAAACGGATGAGGAAGCTTTTACAAAAGGTTTATCAAAGGATTTAGCATAATTGCAGCACCTCTGATTGATCTATTGAAGAAGGATGCCTTCCAATGGGGAAAGGAAGCTTGAGAAGCCTTCAACTCACTTAAGGAAGCTTTTACCAACGCACCTGTGTTTGTTCTTCCTTATTTGCAAAAACAATTTGTAGCAGAGACAAATGGATCTAATGGGGGAATAGGGGTTGTTCTTATGCAACATCAACACCCGATTACCTTTATCAGCAAGGTGTTGTCACCAAAAAATCGTCTATTATCAATTTATGATAGAAAACTGTTGGCTCTGGTTCATGCCATCAGTAAATGGCATCAATACTTATCCATACAACCATTCATCATCCTCACAGATTAGCAAAGCTTGAAACACTTATTGGAACAACGTTTGTCCACACCCAAACAATATAGATGGGTGACTAAATTGATGGGTCTTCAATATAAGATTAGATATAAAAGGGGGAAGGAGAACTTGGCAGCGGATGCACTCTTAAGAGCAACCCACGGGCAACTACTACAATTAACTGTTTCTAGTGTTTCCATAGAATTATGGGAGGAAATATTAAAAGGGTATGCTAGAATAGGTGGACTCACAAACAACTGTTGATCCCAAGTATCGCAGTAGTGGAGGAATTCTATTGAGAAAGAATAAGATCATGATACCCAAGGTGCCCAAGCTTAGAGACTTGATTTTACAGTGGCTCCATTCGTCTCATCAAGGAGGTCATTTGGGCATTAAAGCGACACATCATAGAATTAAGCAATTGTTCTATTGGAAGGGCCTATTAAGGGATATAGAACAATATATACACAATTGTAAAACTTGTTTGCGGTGTAAATACGAGACTGTGGCAGCCCCTGGTCTATTGTAGCCCTTACCTATACCGAAGGGGGTATGGTATAGTATAGTTGAGGACTTTATTGAAAGGCTCCCAAGGTCCAATGGGAAGGATATCAGTGGGGTTATAATTCATAGGCTCAGTAAATATGCACATTTTATTCCGCTTGCTTATCCATTCTCAGCTTCTCAACTAGCTCAATTCTTTTTGGATAATATCTGCAAGCTTCATGGAGCACCTACAAGTATAATTAATGATAGAGATCCATTGTTCACCAGCAAGTTTTGGTCTACCTTTTTACATCAGTTGGGTGTAAGCCAAAACCTCTCATTTGCATATCACCCTCAATCTAATGGGCAGAGTGAGGTTATAATCGTTGTTTAGAACATTACTTGAGATCAATGGTTTGGGCATCCCTTACAGAATGGTCCAAGTGGCTTCCTCTAGCAGAATGGTGGTATAACACCACATTTCATTCCTCTATTAGTACAACACTATATGAAGTGCTATATGGTGAGCCACCTCCCTTACATATCCCTTATATTCCTCAATCTTGTTCAGTTGATGTGCTTGACCGGAGTTTTGCAACTCAAGAAAGGATGATGCAGCAGTTAAAATGCAACCTAGAGAAGGCCATTAAATGCATGAAAACAGTAACTGATAGGAGGAGAACCAAGAGAGAATTCAAGGTAGGGATTGGGTCATGCTTAAGTTGCAGCCATATCGCCAACACTCTGTGCATCTTAGAAGCTCAGAGAAATTATTGTTAGAACCAAAGACATAGAAGCGTCTAAACCCTCAATGTTTTGAAGATAACAAAGCTTATTAATGTTTATATCTGTGTGTATAAACCAACCTTATCACAGCGAAAGACGAAGACTTGCCAAGAAGGACCGTCCAGTTGATGCAACAATGACCGTCCAGTGGACACTTTGAAGACCGTCCAGTAAGACGCGATCAAAGACCATCCAGATGAACAGACCGAAGGCGATCGTCTAAATCTCCAGTATTCATATATTCAAACGACTGAGTTTTTCATTATGAACATCAATCATGTCTATCCGCCTTGAAACCTACACAGTACCACTCCAATGAGCTAACGTTCAAAACGGTTTGAAACATCAACATCAAGTCAGTACAAAAGCACAGCAGAATGGGTAAAGCAAGTCAACTTATCAAGCCAACAAGACAGATGAAGAAAGTTCAGAAGAACAGACTGTCAGCGCAGCCCTAAAACTTTTATTGTAATGCAAGTTTTCAACTCTCACGCCTGACTTTTCTGAAAAGATAGTCTGCACGCGCCTCATCACGTGAAGAGACAAGATATCTGTAACGGATCTCTTTCCTGAAGATCGTATATATACGCACATCAACAAAAAGAAAAATAGAGAACTGAGATAGGTGGATTTTTGTTTAAAACAACAACATATACTTTCTTCTGTGATATTCTATCAAGAGCATCCAGTGGACGATAGTCATTTTGTTTGTAATAATTCTCATAGTGATCCTAAGTCTAAGTTTTAAAATCCTCACTACGTGAGTCGATGTTTCCTCAAAAATATTTTTGAGCGTTGTGAAAGCCTGGAGAGGCTTAGTGTAAAAAGAATACTTAGGTTAAGCAATTTGGGTAGATTGCGTTGTAAAGCTTGAAGAGGCCACGAACAATACTTGTAACCAAAGATTGGTTAGTAGAAACCTTTTGGGTGAAGGGACTGGACGTAGCTCAGGTTGAGTGAACCAGTATAAAGCTTTCTGTGTTTTCTTCTCTCTATCCCTATGCTTTAAAACGTTTTGTTTAGACTGATCTACCTTTTTCGAAAAGTTTTTTAAACGCACAATTCAACCCCCCCCCCCCCTTGTGCGCTTTTTCTTACTTTAATTATCACCGAAATTTTTCGGCCCTTATGAGATTATCCAGTGTGTTGGTAGTGCTGCTTGACATTGCCCCTGAGTTGCAAAATTCATCTAACTTTTCATGTCTCCTTACTCAAACCATGCAAAAATCCTGCCATTCCGCTTAGGCAATTACCAATAGAATGGGGAAATTTGCAGACCCCACGTGAGCCTGGGAAGATATTGGATCAAAGGATGGTGTAGAAGGGGCATAGACCAGTCACTAAAGTACTAATTCAATGGCAAGGAGAAATGGCCAAGAAACCAACGTGGGAAGTTTGGTATGAGTTGCAAAGAAAGCTCCCAAAATTTACCAAGGCACAACACCCTTGAGGACAAGAATGATCTAGCAGGGGAGTATTAATACATATAGTTTTCTATGGGAAGGTCATTACTGTAAATACTTGTAAAAAAATAGTTATACTTCTGTAACAGAATTAACAGAAGCAATTAGGGGAGACTTTGTATAAATAAGAGTAGTTGTACTCTGTAAGGAATAAAAAAAGTCTCGTTTTCCTTCTCTTTTTCTCCTCTCATCTCTCTAATTCTTCTTTTTCCCTATTCATTCGTCAATGCTTAACATGTCGCCACCATTACCATGACCGTCACCACCATCATCGTTGTTGCCGCCACCACCATGACTATCGTCACCATCACTATCACCATCATAACTGCCACCACCACCACCGTCATGACCATCACCGCCATCGCTGTCATTGCTGGCACCACCACCGCCGATGGTGGCGGCAGTCATGGTAGTGATGCTAATGGGATAACGATAATCTTGAAGAAGAATAACATAATAATTGAGATTTTTTAGAGATTTGATTTTTGTTTAGTGAATCTTTTAGAGATTTGATTTTTGTTTAATAAATCTTTTAAAGATTTGATGATTACATGATGTTTAAATTTGAATTCTTAAATATTTTAATCTAGGCATTCTATTTTAATTTAACAGTTGAGATTGATTGTTCTCATTCTCACATGAAAAAGCCATTCTCATAATATACGTCCCCTAGGCAACATATCTAGTGAGAGACCCTTTTTTATGTGAGAGTGAGAGGAATAAAGTTGGATCATTAGGTCTTACCATGAATGGTCACGATTAAAACACAGAAGTCATGTGAGATTTTTAAAAAGTCAAGTGACTTTTTTAAGTGGTCACATGACATTAAATCCTAACCATCCATGTATGGTTATATGACCCAGATTTACTCTTCTCACTCTTATATAAAAATGACCCTTGCACTAGATATGCCCTATATATATATATGAAAGGATCAAGTTACTCTAAGAATAACTCTAAAAGAGTTACTCCTCATTCTCACCCTTTATTTTCTTTTAATCTAATGTTAATCATTAGATTAAAAGAAAATAAACAATGAGGATGAATAAAGTTATTCTAAGAGTAAGTGGATGCTCTCTCTCTCTATCTCTATCTATCTATCTATCTATCTATCTATCTATATATCTATCTATCTATCTATATATATATATATATATATATATATATATATATATATATATAGGGAACATATCAAGTGAGAGGGCCTTTTTTATGTGAAAGTGAGAAGAATAGATATTAACCATTAGATCTTGCCATGAATGGTTAAGATTAAAACATACAAAGTCATGTGAGATTTTTAAAAAATCACATGACTTTTTAAGTGGTCACATGACATTAAATCTTAACCCTCCATGTATGGTTGTATGGCCAGGATTAACTCCTCTCACTCTTATATAAAAATGACCCTCTCACTAGATATGTCTCCTATATATATATATATATATATATATATATATATATATATATATATACTAGTATTTTTAATCTGTACATTGCACAGAATAAATATTTATTTTATATAACTTAAATTTATAATAAATAAATATTTTTGAATATATAAATTATAATTAAAATTTGCAATAAATAAATATTTTTGAACATATAGATTATATTTTAAATATATAATAAATAATTATTGTAATACAATGTTAATTTTTAATTATTGATAATTTCTTTTAAAAAATATTGAAATTCAATTTAGAACTAAAGATATTGAAAATGATAGATTGAAAGAGATAAGAGATTAAAAAATTTCTAAAAACGCTCTTATTGAAGAATGACAGTTAAAAACACTCTCATTGAAAAATAACAACTAAAAATACTATCGTTCAAGATAAATATTATCATTTAATATATATATATATATATATATATATATATATGTAATGTTCTCTCCACAATGAGCAGGCCACAAGTACTTAGAATGTTGCTCGGAAGCCTCCTAAAGCAGGAAAAAATAATTAAAGCGAGCATTGGTGCATGTGTGTGTGGTAGTGATGGAATTAGCTTAGGGGTCATTTTCAGAGAGATGAAGGTCAACCTCTTGCAACTGCTAAGCTGTTGGAAGTGCATGAAGAATAAGGTATTTCAACTACTTTGAGGAGATTGCAAAGCTCTCTCCAATTCTTTTTACTGACTAGTGATTTGTTTCATGTTAGTAGAAACAGTATCAAGGTTGCTGATTGTTTAGCAAAATAGCACAGTACAGGCTTTTTCCTTCTCAGTTTAGTAATAAATGTCCCACCCTTTGAAAAAAAAAAAAATCTTCTACTTCTCTTCATCTTCCAACTCTTAACCACTGAAGCAAGTAAGCAACTATGTAGGGACAGCGTGATAATATTTAGAGAAATGTGACTTAGGCCATTTCCAACCTAGTTTCTCACTCTCCTTTTTTTTTACACATTTTAAATAGGTCTCATCATTATATGTTATTTAGTTTTATTTTTTTATAATTAATTTAAATAACTCTTCAATCTAACTCAAATTTAAAAACTTTATTAAATAAATCCCACAAGTGACCGTATGTTCGTACATTTCATTAGCATTAATTTTTCTTCTTTATTATATAAACTTTTTTTTATTTTTGTTTTGTACTTTGATGCTCCACAAAAAGTGACGGGCATCGCCGGTGTTTAAATAAGCACCCTGTGCTTGAAAAGAACTGCCTCCAACGGTTAGTTCTTAATAAGATGCAGTGTTTAATAGGGAAGAACCGATTGTAGCAACACAGATAGATAGTCTAATATACTTTTTAATACACTTTTTTAACATTTTTTATTATTAACTAAAATTTATTCAACACTTATCTAATACTTAATGCGATAATAAATTAATTCTCAACGAGTAGCTCGATCAATCTGATCAAATCCAACTCAAAAATTCGTTTGCTTGACAACCTGCCAGGCTATAAATCGGCCAAATGGACCCAATTCACACATTTAAACTAAGAAAAAATGCAGTATTTCGTTGATAAAAAAAAAAGACTTATAATTTAGTCCACAATAAGCCTAGGTTCAAGGCATACTTATTTCCTTAATAATTTAAATTAAGACATTTTCAAAAACTATATTTAATTAACAATGAAGTTTTAGGTTATTAAAGAAGTCTTTGAAGTCTAACAAGTTAATTTATTTAAATAAATATAAATAATATAATAATATTATTAAGCTGTAAATAATAATAATATATTAACTTTTTATTGTAATGTGATAAGAGAATATATTTATTAATCTATTTAAAACTTTAAATTTGTTAATTTTTACGTAAGCTTGAATCTATTAAGCTATTTAAAGGTTAATTTTATGAAATATTTAAAAGACTTTATTATAAAATAGACTTATATATATATATTTTAAACTAAACTAAATTTATATTATAAAAATTAAATAGCATGTCACCTTTAAAAAAAGACATATATTAAATAAATAAGTTAAACTTAAATTTTAAATTTAAGAAAACAATTAAAACTCAACCCTTATAATGTCTATTTTATCCCCTTGTTATCTGTGCTTTATACTGCTAGAACTGTTATCGAAACAGCTGACATGAAGGTGCCACCTCCCCAAAATAATACAGTTTCTTGGATCAAATAAATAGTATGATCAACATGCTCATATATACAAAGAAATGAATGAGTGACAAACAAAAGGCTAGCAATGTGGGCTTGACTACAGGTTTTTGTTCACCTCAACCTATACCCCTTAAACCAATGTTATTAGACTCGGCTCAGCTCGGACCGGCCGGTCGAACCGAAAACCGATGATATGGCGGGTCCGAGCAACTTGTTTGATCGAAACTGCAATCAAACCGGTACAACTCGGCTAACTCAGTTGTTTTTTTAGAAAAATCGGTGACCCAATAAACCGATCGGGTCACACACGTTTCACTGTCACTTGTAACTCTTCTTTGCAAAACAACTCATGGATGCATGCTGATGATGGTTGAAGTACAATAACACCAAAATGGGAGAGTAGCTTCAGAAGACAGAATGAGTAGAAAAATGGCATGAGAAGGCAAAGATCAGAATGAGAAGAAAGAGAAATTTTACAAACATACTCCTTGTCCTCGTAGATGTTAGCTCTTCCATAAGGGTGAAATGGTTAGAGAAAGGGGAAGCAAATTGCATCACAAAAATGAAAAAACACAAGTGAAAGCTCATATTACTAATCTTTAAGATTTTGAAATTTAAAAAGAAAAGGAGAAAACAGGGGTTGCACTGCACACTGCCCATATACACCTTTCAAATCTCAACTGTACAGGCACACTGCACAACACATTATAATTAGAGCTATCAAAAGGTGCGGGGCAGCCCGACCCGCACAGACCATTGGTTTTTAACGGGCCGGGCCAGTTTATGATCGGGCCTGTAATTTGGTGGCCCAGCCCAGCCCTATGCGGGCCACCAGGTCAATTTGGCCTGAATTTTTTTACACACGATTAACATTGTTATTTATTTTAATTATTATTTTATTTGCAAAAAATTGTATAAAATTAATTTATTTAAATGATATTTAATATTTAAAATTAAATTCTACATACTTTCTAGTATAAACAAACATTTTTCTTCATATATAATTTACTTAATTATTCAATAATCTTATTAAATAGTATCTATGTAATTTACTTCATACATTTATTTGATGTTATCTATGTAATTTTAAATTTATATATATATAAACTAGGCCAGCCTAAAGCCCACGCGGGCCAGCCCGGCCTGATCCTAATTGGCCCGTCGGGCCAGACCGGCCGAGAAAAATTGGCCCGGTTCTTATGGGCTAGCTTTTTTTTAGCCCAGCCTAGCCCTTTTACGGGCTGACCGGGTGGATCCATTGAGCCGAGCCTATTTTGCTAGCTCTAATTATAATAGTCTCAAGTTTCCAAAATCTCAACTATTAATACATTAATGTTTTCACCAAAAAGTATATAAATATATTAGTATGATATAAAATAATAATTAATGGTCATACCAGTCTGCTTATATAGTATATACAATAATATATGTATATATTAAATATAATTAATGATATTATATATATATATATATATATATATATATATATATATATATAAAAAAATATTATACCGGTTCATGCGGTTCAACCATTAACCCACTGGTTCGACCAGTAACCCATTGAACCAGTACCTTGGCTGAGTCAATAACCGGTTCGGTTTTGATAACATTGCTTTAAGCCCTAAAATGTCATGTAAGGAAAAAAAAATTAGAACATGTATTATTGCCCTCACACTAATAATTATCTTAATTTAAATAATAACTAATCATAATTTGAAAATTAATCTAATCTCGTTGATAAATTAAATAACATTCATAACAATATTAAACTAATAATAATAAGTTATTGTTTTTAAAAGGCTAAATATGCTTTTAGTTCTTGTAAATACAAAAATATCCACTTTTAATCTCTAAAAAACTAATTGTCTCCTTATGGTCCGTCATTTTTGAAATATATCAAGTGTGGTCCTTGTCTTTTACCAAAAAATCATATTTTTGGTCTATTATTTATAAAAATATGAATTACACATGACACGTTTCTATAAATGAAAAATAAAAAGGAGAAGATGATTTTAGGAACTAAAACCAAATATTATCTTATTTGTAGGAACTAACACATATTTATCCCTTTATAAAAATATTTGTTGGTTTCCACATCTATTCTCTCTTAGATGCAATCATGTTTGACGAACAGTCAAACACTAAGAATAATATCTCTTTCAACGAAGATTCAAACCTTAATTCATCATGTTGTAGAGAACTAGCCTCTACTTCTAGACCTAATCTCCATTCGTCCCTCTATAGAAATATATTACATAATATATAAACAAACATGATAAATTATTAAGTAGGTTCCTAAACTATTTCAGAATTTTAAAATAGGACGCTAAAATCATTTTTTTTAATTGAGTCTTTGATCATGTAAAATTTTTGTAGTTGAGTCCCTAGAGTTTTCAAAACCACCATAAATTGTCATTTTTTGGCGATTTTAAGCCAGCAAAAACTAACCCAAGACCTACTTTTTTAGTTTAAGGATCGAATTAAAAAAAAGTACTTTAGAGATCTATTTAAAACTTTCTAAATAGTTTAAGGATTTGCTTAATAATTTAACCTAAATTAAAATACATGAAATTTGATCAAGTCAATTTTGTCACAACATTATCTTATCTTTTTTTATTTTAATTGTCATGTATTGATATATAATTAAGTACTAATACTCTGTATTATATACTTTTTTTTCTATAACTATATTATAGGTGTAGAGTGTTTATCAGCTTTGCCAATACAAATTTTTGCCAAAAAATTAGACTGACTACCTTTAGTAGGTCTCCCTTCCAAGCATGTGTTTTTGCATTATGTACTTGAGAATTCATTTTTAAATGAGAAGATTTTAAAGATATGGTTTGTCTAATTTCTTTTTTATTAAGTATCTCACAGTATTTTATTTTATATTATATTCAATACTAGTATTATTTTATATCAAGTCTTTTTTTTTATTTAATAAAATAAATTTTCATTATTAATAATAAATTATTTCTTATGATATCTTAATTTTTAAGATACGTAATTTCCTTACATTTAATAATGATGACATTTTTATTTTATACTATTTTATTTTAAAATTTAGTCATGTATTATAAATTAAAATACACAATTTAAACAATAAGATCATCACCCTCTTCATTCTGTCAATTAAACATTTTCAATATTTTATTTATTTTCTCATTTAAAAGTGTATTTCACACACTACCGTTTCAACTAACCAAAAAATATTTCAATTATTTCAAATTTCCTTCCTTTTATCTTTACACTAATCTTCATAACTGTATCTATTTCAATTTAAAAAATGTCACAATTTAAATTATTTATTATAAATCTAAAAGAATAATTTGTATATTTAAAAATATTTATTTATTATACATTTTAATTATAATACAATTTATATATTTACATTTAAAATACTCCACCCGGTTTAACCATACAAAAGTACTTTTGTGGGGGATGAGATAACCGGGGCTTGGCTAATAAAAAAACCCACACCACACATAAGGTGCATGAATTCTCACAGATTCTGCTGAAGAGCCGGGATATTGAACAGTTCCCACAATGAATGCACATATGAAGTCAGTTGCAGAATTTGTGCCTGAGTTATTGCATTCAAGGCCCATGAGAAAGAGATGTTCTCAACAGTTACAATTAACCCACACACACCCCTTTTTTTTTTACTCTTCCTGTACTTTGGACTATTCTCGTCATTATTTTTCATCACCATCTCCCAAATGGTTCAGAAACAGTCTTTCTGTAGCGACAAATAAAACAACCCTTGCTTGAAATTGAAAGCACATCCTACTACCCCAAAAACAACCTTAAAAAAATAAAACAGGACCATGCCAGTCCTATCCAAACATTTTTCTAAAATGTTTGGATGAGCACCATCATATACACACATTCCCAACGAATTAGCGATACATTACAAGAAACAAAGAATGTCCAGGACATATTTAATATCCCACATGACCCTTTTCATAATCATTTGTGGGTTGGCAAATATAACTAAAACTATCAAACCATATAAAGTAGAAAAAACATGAAACTGGGCATAGGAAGATTATAGTATTCGAATTAAATTATGATCATTATTTTCAAATAGTTTGCAGAAGGGTCCCCCATATGTGAGAAAGAAAGGAAATCACAATAGAGACGGGTGATATCACCATCAACACACAGGTAGTGACGCAAGGTTACACAGTAGTGCACCAAACTCAAGCAACTATCCTTTCTATTTGCCTCGAATGGCTTCTCAGTTATGTTGGACCACACCTATATAGAGGAAGTTCCGGGGAAGTTTTGCAGCTTTTGGATCATCTGATCACGTGGCACCTATTCCAAGGAAGTCAAAAAACGGGGGTGGAACACCATCTGGGGGGTCACTATTCACCACTTTATCTCTGATTTCTGCAGCAGATGGTGATGATGATGGTTCCCTGGCTGTGGTTGTTGATGCTGAGGAGGAATTCAAGAAACCTGTAAAAATTGTTGTGATTGTTGTTGTCTAGCTGTTGCATTGCCATCAAATATTGTTGGGGATAATGAAGGTAGAAACCAGATATTTGGGAATGATGATTATGAGATTCATTGGTCCTTTCCCTGCATCTGATCTGGCTCGTGGACTCTCCCATCATGTCACTGCTTCTACCACCTTTCAAACCCAATGGAAAATGTTAGTTAATAGTAATGAAGCTACATCAACATGCTCATGTCATAGGTGTGTGTTAAAGAATTTAAGGCAACCCAAAGATGACTTGCATCAGTCTCCGTTAACAACCCAAAAGGCGGATGAAATCATGAAAATATACAAATTAAATTTAAACTAGATTGGAATGAAAAGAGAGAGAGAAAAAAAAAAGTTTGCAAGAAAGCAAGAGACCTATATGGAAGCAGTTTGAAGGACCAAAAGGATTTTTAAATAGAGGGAATAATGAAGGAGAGAAAGGACACACCAGAGAAGAAAGCAAAAGGTGCTTGTTGAGCACACAATCCAACATGTGGGGTGTTTGACATTGCTTCTCTCCCACCATTCATGTTTTGTGGAGAACCATTTAAGCCAAACTCAACAACCCCAGCAGCTACTCCATGGAAGGATGGAAAACTAGGCATGTTATTGGTGAGTGCTACTCCATTGTGGAGGAGATTGGGACAATAGGAAGGTGATGGTTCTGGTTCTGTTGTTGAGGCATTATCTCTGCTGCAAAGAAAGCTTGGATTTTGCTCCACTCTTCTGTAAGCAGATTGGTTCATTCTCCTCCTCCTGTAAGCACTGGATTGTTCCCTGTACTTCCTAGCCATTATAACATGCCAGTGATTCTTCACTGCATTATCTGTTCTCCCAGGGAAAAGCCTTGCAATCATTGCCCATTTGTTGCCATAAATTCTATGTGCCTGCACTAGCCTCTCCTCCTCCTCTTCACTGAAAGCCCTTCTGTTGATCCTTGGATCCAACTGGTTGAACCACCTCAGCCTACAACTCTTCCCTAATTCAAATACAAAATAAATCACATCAAAGGATGTCAAGGGAAATTTAAAAAAAATATATGATATAAGTTGTGTTATTTAGTTATCATTTTGCGCTTTGGAATTGTTTTCTTCCACACCTGATCTTCCTTCTAGTTTTTCAGCTATGAGGTTCCAATTCTGAGGTCCATAAAGAGCCACAAGTTCCTTCAGCTTGGCATCTTCTGCAGGCCTCCAATGCCCTCTTGCACACAGTTTCGAGTGTCCACTATCTACCTCTTTGCCACTGACAAGGTTTTCATTAGGGTTGGTTTCTTCATTGAACTTCTCACTATGCTTTATTTTCTCACTACTGTTACTCTCCCCAACCCCAACATCACTGCAATCTTCAAAGTTCGAGGAAAGAAACTCCCTCATGAAAGGAAAAGTCCAGCTTGTGGTCCTCCCATTTTCCACCCCAGAGGCATAGCCATAGCTCTCTTGAGATGAAGAAGCATTTGAAAGTGTGGCATAGTTGGAGGCAAGAGAGAGAGACCCCATCATGTCTGCATAGGCCATTATTCCCATTGAAGGAGAAGGAAAAGGGTAACAAGTGGGGGCATTCTGGTTTTGCTGCGTGAGATCATGCAACACTTGCTGCTGGCCATGACTTCATTTCATAAATTTGTGTCACAAATGTTGTAGTTGTTGTTGTTGATGATGGTGGGTCGGCAACCGTTACCATGCCATCGTGCTCATGCGACCACACAATGTTTTTGTGCTATGCTGGAAACAGTGTGACATGAGAGAAGCAATGTTTGACACTCGGTGAAGGCGGAGAGGAAAAGAAAAGACTTGGGACATAAGTGAAGTATGTTTTTACACGAAATGTGAATTTTTCACGCCCTTCTAAGATGTATAAAACTTAAAAAGAGAAATTGTTTTATCATTTATTTTTACCATCAGTACAATTTTGGGAGGTGGGCCGGGAGAAAGTGAACTTTGAAAGAGAAATTGTTTTTATAATAAATTTATATGAATATAAGAGAGATAAGCTGAAGAGAAAGGAGTAAATGATAAACTTTAGAAAAATGTCATATAAATAATATAATTCACTTGAAATGTTTTAACATCCGAACTAAAGGTATTTATAAATCGATCCAATCTAATAAAAATTGAAAAAATCAATTCAAAAAATCAAAAAACGAATAAATCAAAAAATTGAAAAAAAAAAATTAAAAAAACTAAATTTTTTTATTAAATTAGATTGGATTTCGGATTTGATTTTAAAAATCAATCCAATCCAAACCAAACTTATATATGTATATATATTTTTACTTGTAATTTTCTAATATCACTTATGTTTTATTTTTATTTCTTATATAATTATAAAATTATCACATAAATTATATTTGTTTATAAAAAATATATTTATTTAAATATAATTTTTTAGTAACTATTGGAATAAAAATATATAAACATAATTATTAAGTTGTATAAATTTATTTTTAATAATATATATTTAAAGAATTATATTAATATTAATTATATAATGACTCATTAATAAAATATTTAATATTTAAAATTATTTTTTAATACATTTATTATATATCATATTATTTATTTAATGAGACTCAACTTGTGACAGAGGCTTTTATCCTCTCTGAAATATTTATTTTATTGTTAACTATTAAGTCAGATGAGATGCTGTCATTATACTATTACGATAATCATTCCCTGGTTGCAACCCACTCACACGTGTGAGGGCGAGAGACAGAGAGAAGCTCTCTCTCCATTCATGGGGTTGCAGAGTCTAAGGCTGTCTCTCTCTAAATTGACAAAAGATAGACCCTTCAACGTGGTGGATGCTTACTTGTGGGTCGTGGCTGTGCAGCGGCAGAGACACCTTTCTTTTCAAAGCAGATGAAAATGAGGGCTTTAATTTTCCTTTGCCTTGCCCATTGATACACAGCAGGCCCTGCCATCTTCATGTACACCCTATAACATAGCTACCCTATTCATGCATTCAGCTATTAGTTTTCTACTACGACTCTCTCTGTCCCCATCACATCACCAGTATAAGTGCACATATTATCAGACTTCGATCAGTCACAAAAAAAAAATGGATATCATGGATCATGCAGTCGTAAACCTTATCATTCATAATTTTTCAGTCGTATTTTAAAATTTTCTTTTGCCATAAAATAAAGTAATTTAAAAAAATCAATTACATTTTTAATCTTTCATGTACCCACCGGAGTCGATTTCATCCGATGTTAATGTTATTTACCATTGTTTGGTAAGAGTGAAATAAAAGAGAGGTGTGAGAGAGAGGTAAAAAATAAGCTTGGGCAGTTTGTTTGGTAAAAAGAAATGGAGAGAAATGTATCAAAAAATGAGGTGAATCTTGCAACTTTGTATTTCTATGTTGAGATGTACGAAAATCCAAAGAGAAGAGATAAAATTCAATAATTTGCAGCAATTTTTTTTTTAGTGGTTAAAAACTGTTATAAAGTGTTATTTTTTGGTCTTTTTTGATATTTTGTGGCAGTTTAAAACAGTCACAAAATACAATAGTCGACTATCTAAAATTATGAACACACAATAGTCAATTATTTGGCCTGTGAATCAATTTTTTTATTCATTTTTCTATTTCTCTCTTTCTTATTTCTTACCTATTTTTCTTAAACCAAACACATCTGTTTCTACTTTATTTCTCACATATTTCTCTCCTTTTTGTTTCCATTCATTCTATTTCTTACCTATTTCTTTTCTTCCTATCAAACGGATAAACCAAACACATCTATTTCTACTTTATTTCTCACATATTTCTATTAACCTATTTCTCTCTTCTTTATTTCCATTCACTCTATTTCTTACCTATTTCTTTCTTCCTACCAAATGAACCCTTAAACCAAACACATCTATTTCTCACCTATTTCTCTCTTTTCTATTTTCGTCCACTCTTTTTCTTACCTATTTCTTTCTTTCTTACCAAACAGACCTTTATTGATCTCTATCCTTCTTACTTGATTTCCATATTAATTATCGTTTGTTTATTTTCCGGCTTAGTATGATATATAAATATACTTACGAGTCTTAGTAATAAATGACAATGAAAGAAATGAAGTTTTAATCTCCCGTCCTTTCTAATTTAGTAATTACCATTTGTTTTATCAATTGCAATTAAACTTAGCCCAATCTTTTCTTAAAAGGATTGGGCCGAATATGAATAAAATACAAAGATACTTATTATATGTGTGTGTGTGTGTGTGTGTGTGTGTATTTTGTTTTGTATTGGAATAGAAATGTATGAAGGGTTCGTTTGATAGGAAGAAAAGAAATAGGTAAGAAATAGAGTTGATGGAAATAGAGAAGAGAGAAATAGGTGAATAGAAATAGGTGAAAAATGGAGGTGTTTGGTTTAAGAGAAATAAGTGAGAAATAGGAAAGAGAGAAATAGAAAAATGAATAAAAAATTGATTCATGGGCCAAATAGTTGACTATTGTGTGTTCATAATTTTGATAGTCGACTATTGTATTTTGTGGCAATTTTAAACAGGCACAAAATGCCAAAAAAAATAACACTTTCTGGCGATTTTAAGCGCCACAAAAAAATTGCTGCAAATTGTTGAATTTTCGTCTCTCCCCTCTACATTTTTGTGCATCTCAACACCAAAATACAAAATTGCGAGGCCCACCTCGTTTTTTGGTGCATTTCTCTCCTCTTTTTTCTACCAAACAACTACACATACTTATTTCTCACTATTTCTCACCCATTTCACTCCTACCAAACAAGGGGTTAGAAAATATTAGTAACACTCATTTTTTTACTTAATACTTTTTTTATTGGTTAAAATTTAGAGAAAATAGGTTATATACTGACAGTATAAACTGTCAGACGCAGGCTAAGGTGGGAGACCATCCCATGTCTCCCACTGTGAGTAAGTATTATTTAGCCGTTAGATTAAATGGTTTTAATCTTAATGGTTGAGATTTTTTATTTTATTTTATTTTATTGTCTATCTTTCCAAATTTGCCCTTGATTGTTCATCCTCTCTCGCCATTCAATCTCTCTCTCAGCTCCACTCACAACCACTGTAAGCCCCCACTAGCTACCAACAAATCCCTTTCACCTTGACGTCGTTGTTGTAGATCAAAACGGAGTCGATAGCGATCTGAGATCAAAAATGAATAGTGGGATTCGAAGGCAACTATGAAAAATCGCAGCCATCATCTCACCATGAACTAGATAAACCGCATACACCCAGACCAAACCCAGGACCTGTAAAACAACAAGGGAAATCGAAGCAACAAAATCCAACCCAGCAAACAAATAAAACAACAAAGAGAAGAAGAAATCGAAGCAACAAAAAATGCATGATTCAACTCTGATCTTGCGCACAATTTTATTTTCTCGCGATGCGCCGATTTGGGAGTTAACGCAAGCGACGACAAGACGACGACTTGAAGGCTCCTTCCAAACATGAGCGCGTGACGGAGCTTTTTTTTATCTCAGTGAAGATTTGGCAGACAGGGGCAATGAGGTGGGAAGGGGAGAGCCTTGCCAGAAGTTGAGAGGAAGAGGGTGGGCCTTGTGGGTTGGAGGAAGATTGGGCAGTGAGGGAGAAGGTGGAGCGTTAGGGTTTGAGGGAGAAATTGGGAAAGAAGGGGAAAAAAATATGAAAATAAAATAAAAAAGAAAAAATCCAGCCATCCATTTAAAAATTAATATATCCAATGGTCAAAAATTAATTTCCCATGGTGGGAGACACGGGATGCTCTCCCACCTTAGCTAGTGTCAAACTGCCATCCTAATCATAAACTAATATATATGGTAAGTTTATTAACTTTTATAATAATTATCATAAAAGTTATACTAACGGTAATTTATGATTGGTTAACAGTGTAAAACTTTTTATACTAATAGTGCATGACTATTAAACTCTAAAATTTATTGAAAGTTACAAATTTTGATAAATTTTACTTCTCATTTAATGAGCCCCTTTCTTGATTTAAAAGTAAAACTCATTAAACTTTGTGGTTTCTAATAAATTTCAACCAATGATAAAGATAGTGTTGGAAAGAGAATGTTAGAGGGAGTATTACTAGTATTCCTTATGTTACTAATTTGCTCAAAATGAGGTCTTTTTAGTATTACTTTGTTGTTTATTGCTTTTATAAAATAATAATTTATTCACAAACATTATTAAAATAACAATTAAGTCAATATATTTAGAGCATCTTTTTATGTTATTGTAGTTTAAATATTATGTATTTTTTAGCTGGAGCAATGTATTTACTCATTATTATTTCTCTTAAATATTAGATGGATTCAAGATCGAGAGACCTAGTTGTAAATTAGAGAAAATTTAAGAGACTTAACACTATGTTTGAAAGAGGTGAAAGAAAGAGGAAAGAAATTAGAAAAGAAAGAAAACATAGATACAATTATTTTTTTTAATTTGATTGGAGAGAAAGTTAAAAAATAATAATTTTTAGAAACAAAAATTTTTAAAAAAATTCCTTCAATTTAAATTTTAAAATTTTCTTTTTTCTCTCATTTTTTTTTTCAACCAAACATAGGATAAATGATATAATTAAAACTTGAAAAACTAAAATTATACGAACACAAAACCTAACTAAAAACAAATCTTTAAAAAATTAAGAACGTGGTGTTTTTATAATTTTATATTGCTATCAGCGCGTCGGTCCGTGCATCTGCTGCTAAAATATCTTGTCCAACTTGAAATACGAGCCAAACTAAAATATAAATACATGTAATGAAAGTGATAGTAAATTATTTTATCGAAAAAAAAAAGTGATAGTAAAATTAATTATAATTATTATAAAGAAAATAGGTTATATATTAACAATATAAAATAATTTTATATTAATATTTAATTATAATTTATTATGTATAGTAAGTTTGTTAAATTTAATAATAATAATTCTAAAAATCACATTAAAATTAATTTTTAATTAGTTTGATAGTATAAAAGTTTTTACACTAACAATACATAAAAATAAAACTCATTATTATATAATTAAAATTAAAGAGATGTTAGTAACACATTTTCTAACATACTTTTTTGAACACAGTCTTTTGTTGATTGAAATTTCTTAAAAATTACAAAAGTTTTTGGGTTTCATGTCTTATTTAATGACTCTTTCTTACAATTTTATAATTTTTAATAAATTTTAATCAATAATAGACTGTGTGTTAAAAAAGTGTGTTACTGCATTCCTCTTAGAATTATATATATGACCATTTAACTTTGGTTTATTCAAATATGTTTCTCATAAATTTTTAAAATAGTTTCTTATCAAATTTTTATTTTTTTATATAACATAGAAACTAATCAAGTCATTACCCAAAATCAGGCTACGCTGACGGAGACTTTAACCTGGGATTCAGTTTAACACTTCAACCACCTGAAGTCGACCCAACAACCAAACTCGTTTGCATTTGCTGAAAGCATTAACTCATGAATGTTAGTACAGTTCCTCCAGACCTGCTGCCTCAACCAATTAACATAACAGTTCACGACAACGTCATTCTCAACACCGACCGCATACGATACGTGTATATTTGGTTTCACGTTTAATTCTTTAAAATTATGTTGAAGTATCAATTAATGTAATTTTAAATAAATATTTATATGTTTGATTTTACATTAAAAAATTAATTTTGACTTCAAAATTAATTTTAGGTTGAAGCAATTTTAAGTAGCTTTTGCGTTGGATTAAAAAATTTATACTAAATTTAACTATTAACTTGTTTTTAAAATAAAAACATTCAAACATAATTTACATCATTTCAAAATTAATTTTAAGTGAAATCAATTTTACAAAATCAATTTCATTCAAAATCAATTTTATCAACACTCACCTAAACACACATTATATGCGACCAATGTTTTTAGAATTAGATCGGTCATTAAACCGATTAAGATATTAATTTAAAATTTAATGATTTAACTGTAATTAAATTGCAGTCAAACTAGTATTAATAAAATAATAATAATAATTGAATAATATTAAATAAATATAATATCATAATTTTATAACACTAAAATTAAAATAAAATATTATTTTATATTTATTTGTAGTTTTTATTAAATGTGTATTTTTATTTATTTTAAAAATATTTTAGATTAAATTTAAAAAATGAAAAGAATAAAAAAATTGAAAACTACCAGTTCAAACCTATTTTATGCACTGGTTTTTCAGCGGTTTTCACCTGTTTTAGACCGGTTTGACTGGTTCTTGACTTATTCTCATCGGTTCTAAAATGGTCTAATTTTTTAGAGTTAATGAATTGGTTACCAAACTAATTTTTGGCGAATTGGTTGGTTTGATCCAGTTTTCAAAACTATGTATGCACCTTTAACTTGGTAATTTTTATATTTTTAAATGTAGGCTTACAAAAAATGAAAAATAAAACAATTATGAATAAAGTGAAATATTTAATATTATTAATATATTGTTACCGTAATTTTTATAATAATTTTAAATGTATTAAGAGTAAGTAGTCTATATACCAACAAAGCAAAAGAGTTTTACATTATCATTCAATTACAAATTACTATATATATAAGTTTATTGAATTTTATAATAATTACCTTAAAAACCATATCAACAAAAACATCTAATTAGTTAACAATATAAAAGATTTTACACTAATAATGCATAACTATTAAATAATTTTATTTATTCTATACAGGAAATGATACGTTCGTAACAACATGTAGCATGAAACATATGTAGTTAATAAGAGTTAAAAGACAAAACTTACATACAATTTTTAAGGTATTTTAATATTGTTCTCTAATTAAAATTAAAACTATATCCTAATAAACTATATTTATATTTAATGCAAATCTTATTAAACACATTATTAAAATAAAACCTCAATTCTAATTAAAGAACTACACTAAAAATACCTAAATAATCTCATTCAAGTTTTGTCCCACTATATTTTCAAAATTTCAAATCATCATTAATGTCTTCTATCATCAAAGTAATTCCAACGAAGAAAATTTCCACAACCTTCACTCAACCTATAGTATTATTGCTTGATATTTTACATTCACAAGAAACCTAGTCCAATAAGAAAAACAAGAAGGGGCAGAACATGATGGAGGAAACCAGATGAGCATGTTTCTGTGTTTTCAACGTTCTTGTGCTATCTTGTTTTCTCAGCTGATTGACAACTCAGAAAACTACATATTATTAAAAAAAAAGAAAAAGAGAAAACACTATTTTATCAAACCCAGTCACAGACGTTTTATTTATTTCTCATGCTGAAACAGGAACGTACGGTACGGAACATATATTTATACGTTGAAGAGAAATTTCTGAACTGTGTTTGATAAAAGGAATTATGCATTTTTCTCATATTTATGCTTTGTTTAGTTTATGAAAAAAAGATAAAAAATAAAATAAAAAGAAAGAAAGTGAAAAAATGAAACAATAAATAGAAAATGAGATGATTATTTAGTGGTTTAGTAAATGAGAAAAGAAAAAAAAAGAGTGAGAAAAAAGAAAATAGTATATTTATAAAATGACTTAAATATTTCTAAATAAAATAAAATATAATAATTTTGTTCATATATGTTATAGTCATTAAGGATATGCTGATATTTTTAATTTTTTGCTCCCTTTAAATATAGTCTTCTTTTCAAATTGAAAGGAATGTATTTTGGTACGAGACCCATCTGTTTTTTTTTCTTTCCCTCCTGTTTTCTTCTATACTAAAGGAGAGAAAGATTTTTTATAAGTATTTATTCCTTTTTCTTCCACTGTTTTTCATAAATACCAAACAAAGTGTTAGCTAAACAGAAAGTGGGGAAAAAATGAGAGATTTCTAAAATATTTTTTATAAACTGGTTTTTAAAAAAATGAGAAAAAATGATTTTTAAAAATAATGTCTAATTTAAAAAATCAAATACGATCATTTTACACTTTGGATTATATTAATTATTTTGACATTTGTTTTTTTTTAGTTTTTAAGGGACAATAAAATCAAATTCATCTACTAAAGTAAGAGTAGGATTTAGTTTTTTGTATAAAATAACGACAACAAGGTTTGAAAACTACTCAAATCTCTCATCTAAGGTAGGCATGATCCAATTCGTCCCACTAACATGGTTCAACCTTAGGTTGATATTGACTAGTTTGGATTTTGAAATTAGATCCAATGCATTTTTTAAGGCAATTCAAGATATGTTTTGTATCGTCCCAATCTAGTTTGGTGTCTTATATTCTCTTAAAAATATAAGTGTTTTAAACAATTGTGTATCAATAATAAAACTTTTTTTAATAGATAATATTTTATATAACATAATATTATATTTATAATAATATTATTTATTTTAAAATATATATTATAAGAATTTGCTAATGTATACTCACTTGTTTTTTAGTTGGAATATATTAATAAGCTACACCATTGGTAGATTTTAAGATAACCCTAATTATAACATACTAACATATTCCAACTAAAAAATAAATGGGAAATATGTGAGCAAACCCCACAAGCATTTGTTAACGTATACCTATTTATTTTTTAATTAAAGTATATTAGCAAACTACATCGTGGGTGTATTTTAAGACAATCCTTAGTCATAAATTGCTAACTTACTTCAACTAAAAATCAAGTGGATGTATGTTAGCAAATTCCTATATTATAAAATAAACTTTAATTTAAGTTTTACAATTCTTTTATTCTACAACTTAACTATAAATAATGTTAAGATTGATATATTACATTAAAAAATTAAGTTGACCCGGTCTTGTCATTATATTTTTGGTCTTAATTAGGTCAAGTTTGAGTTTAAATAAATAACCCAATCAAAATTTCAAATTAGATAAAGATAAAGACAAATCCGTCCCAACCTATTCCTTGTTTACTCCTATTCCCTACCATTAAGCCAATCCTAATAGATGTAAGAGTAGAATTCAGAGTTAATACACAACATTCTGTAATAGCTAATTTTTTATTTGTAAGACACGATTTATTAAATAAAAAGTCATGTACATATATAATATAGAATAAATATAAAGAAAAACCTATTTAAAATATTAAATGTCATAACATGGTCTAAATTATAAATCACACGCCAAAATAAATTTAAAATTTCTAAAAATACAAATACATTCTGAATAACAAACAATACTTTTTAAATTAAGGTTTATTTGAAAATTAAATAAAAATTAATATAAGTTTAATGTAGTTTTATTTTGAATATGAAAATCAAAATCTAAATAAAAAATATGATTTTTTTTATTTTTAAAATTTTCAATTCAATTAACTATTTGTATTATTTTTTTTTATTAATTTAACGATGTAAATCAGTTTAAATCGATTCTAATACTCCCAATTTAGCTAAACCAAAAAAGAAGGCATTAAAAACACTCTAACTAAAGACAGCAGTAGCCAGTAGATGCCAGTCCTTCCAACCTTTGAACACCAGTGTGATGAATGCTTCAGATAGGATGAGAAAAGTTGATTGAGGATGCGTAGGGTGGCTGGTGCTGCCTTATGCCATTATTAGTAAGATGCGTACATGCATTCATTTGAACAAGATTTCTGAATTCCGAGATTTAGTTTAGCTTTCTCATGAAATCATGTGTGTGCAGTGCACATACATCAAACATCGGGAACCTGCGAGAAGAACAACATCCCATGGTCATTGGTCACTAGTAGGATTGTACTCCTCGTTGCCCTTCCTCTTTCAAGTTCATGTTCTGACGTAAACCCATGAATGATGAGAAATTAAGACGTAGCTTCCCATCTACTTGATATGATTGGTAACGATATTTATAATCTACTTTTCTTGTGAAAGATAAAGATATTTTAGTGCGTGTATGATTTTATGTTAAATTTTTAAATATTTGATTTTACGTTAAAGAATTAATTTTATATTTAGAATTAATTCTAAGTAGAATTAACTTTACATAATTTTTATATTGAATCAAAAATTTTATCCTGAATTTCACTATTAATTTGCTTTTATAATAAAAAAATCTAAACATAAATCACATTACTTCAAAATTAATTTTAATCAAAATCAATTTTGTAAAATCAATTTTATTCAAAATTAATTTTGTTAACGCTCATCCAAATACACACTTAGTCACATAAAATTATTTGGAGCCTACTAATCAATACCGTTAAGATACTTGTCAAGGAATTAATAAATAAAAAAATATTAAAGCTATATCGAGGTTGCATTGAAAATTATTGGCAGAGTATACTGTTATATTTTTTAATAAAAAAAAATTCACTTTTAATTTCTTAACCTGAATTAATATAAATTTTGGATTTCCATTTTATTGGTATGAAATATTCATTGATTTTGTTGATGACTAATTCTACTAGAAAATCTAGTAGTTCACCAAACTCAAATCCGAAACCTTATTTAAGAAAGTTAAGCTTATTTTTACTTGGACCAATGTAATGTTAGTAACCTGAATTTATATAATTAATTATTTTTTACAATATATATTACTTTAAATAACAAATAAAATAATATGGAAAAAGTAATTTATTTTATTTATATTTTTAAACTACATCACGCCTAAAATTATCTTTCACATATATATAGAAATTATTTAATAAAAGATTAATATGTACATATACAATTCGATGAATTTAAAAATATATCTTATTTTAGGGTGTATATAAGTAGAAAAAGAGAAATATATAAAAAAAAAAGAAAAAAAGGTGCCAGATGCGTAAAGTAAAATGTTGTAAAAAAAAAGGAGAGAGAGAGAGAACGACGGAAAGAAAATGAGATAAAAAGAATATATATGTATATATATATATATATAAATGTTTTTAGTCCCTCAAATTTAGGATAAATTTGTTTTTGGTCCTTTAAATTGAAAAAAAATTATTTTAGTCTTTACAATTTTAAAAATCCATTTTTAGTCCTTACTCCTTAGAGACAGATAACATTAACGGAAGTAGTGATGTGGCACTGTCAGCATTTGCCACGTGTATACTTTTGTTAGACATGTCACCACTTCTGTTAACGCTATCTGTCTCTAGGGACTAAAAATGGATTTTTTGAAATTGTAGAAACTAAAATATATGTTTTTTCAATTTAGGAGACTAAAAACGGATTTATCCAAATTTAATGGACTGAAAACATAATTAAGCCAATACACACACATACACATATATATAAGCTTAAATATATTTTTGATCCTTTATCTTTTTAAGAAAACTCTTTTTTGTCCTTTATCTTTTAACAGCGTCAATTTGGTCGTTTATCTTTTTAAAATGCTTTATTTGGTCCTTTTGTCAGGTTAAAACTAACACCGTTAGTGTTTTATGTTTAAAATAATTAATTTTAAACATAGTGGTGGTTTTTTAACCGCCATTATTCACAGAACCCTTAAGAACCCTAAACTTTTACGAATTTAATTACTTACAATTGGAACAATTTTTTGAAAAATGATTGAGGGTTTTTGTGTCTCTTAGAGGCAATCAAAAGCCCTAAAGTTTACAGCAAATCGTTTCTTGTATCGAAAATTTTTACGAGTATTGTTTGTGCGTTTTTAAATTTAATAATAAAATTATTATAGTTGGGGTTAAAAACTGCCACTATATTAAAATTAATTGTTTTTAAAACTCATGTTCTTCTTCTTCTTCGTCTTCCTCTTTTTCTTTGACAAATCAATCTCAAAAATGAAAGCGCTTAAAATCAATTTAACAAATCTAACCCCAAAATCAATCTCAAAACCAATTTTGCAAATAAAAAATAAGAACAAATCACAGTGATTGTTACATAAATCACATCCTTCCACCACCATTGAGCTAACAAGGAAACCCATTTGTGAATTTGTTGAGAGTCACTACTGCGAAGCTACCACCATGCGCTTCCACCGTGAGGGGAACAGCTTGCTAATGAAAGATTTGGGAACGAAGGGAAGAGAGGAAGAAGGAATTGAAGATGAAGAGAGAGAAAGGAGGAAGAGGGAAGAAAAAAGAAAAAGAGAGAACGTTTTGTGACAATTTTTAACTGCTATTTTTTTAAAAAAAAAAGTTGACTTTTTCATTATCAAAGTTAACGTTGCTAATGAAAAGAACCAAAATAGAGCATTTTAAAACGATAAAAGACTAAAACGAATTTTCTTAAAAAGATAAAGGGCCAAAAGTATATTTAATATATATATATATATATATAATTTTATTGAATATTTACATCTTTTTTTTGTATTGTTATGTATAATTAGTTAGTAACTATTTTAACTAATTTATTTATTTTTATCTACTTCTATTATTTATCTTTATATAAATTTTATCAATAAATTGATTATATTTCCAATTTGCTTGTAGATACATATAAAATCTATTAAAAAATAGAAGAGAAGTTAATATAATTTTCTTTCAAAATTATTAATAATTTCAACAGTGGTATTAAATGTTTGCACTAGAATGTCTTTTAGATAATATGAAAATTTCGTTAAAGTAAGCATAATAAAAATAGGTTTAGATAATCCAGTTGGATCGGTCTAGTTAATATAATTTACATGAAATCATAAATCTCATCATCGTCATTATATGCACACACACACAAAAAAATGTCTAGGTTAGTTATCCACAAGATAAATTAGAGCTACAACAGAGGATTTCACCAAAATATACAAATTGATCAAATATGTTACTTGCTTTTTGTGGGTATAATATTAATTAATAAAATACATAGGTAGAATATAGAATAAGAACGGATAGAAAATGAAAAGATACATTTGTTAAAGTAACTTAGATAAAACAATTATATTTCAGTGTCATTACATGTAACGAATAGCTAGCCTAAACAAAACAAACTATATGGCCCCTTTCTCTAACGAGTAACAACTAAAAGTTTATTCCATTACACTAACAACTTACACTCCTACAAAGCACACACTTGATTTCATGTACCAAAAAATTTCTCGATGGTATATATATAAGCTGAGTTAAAATTCATTAGCAGTTATTTTAAATTCAGTAAATTTCATTATTAAATTAAACAAATTCGTATGAAGTGTTATTGGAAAATTGAAAATTACTGAGCCTATAATTCCTACATTATACATACAAACGCAAATTTCATACTAATTTTTTAATAAGTCAATGTTATAATATAATTAAGAAACATAAATTAATTTTAAATAAGTATAAAATATTACAAATTTAATTTGCTTACTACGACATTTTTTAATTAAATGTGGATTTTGTATTAAGTTTAGCTTTAAAAAGACTTATTTAATAACCCACTGGTGATCAGAGTTTAGATAACTTGATCTCATTGTTAGATTGTAAAGAAAAGACTTATTTAATGATTTAAGGAAGATATATAGCTTGCTGTTCAGTTAGCATAAATACATGAGCTACGCGTATAAAATAATCAACTGAGATCTGAATCCTTTCATGTTAGGAAGATTTTGTCTTGATTTTTGTTATGAAAGAAGAAGAATTAAAACAAAAGTAATGGAATCAACACAAATACTGATAAATCATATCATAATTATTTTACATCTTTTATATTTTAAACATTCCTTCGTAAAATTAAACGAGTAAATAAAATAATTCAACAACCAAGTAAATTATCCTTTGCGTGAGTAAAGGATTGCACTGTGATTATTTGACAAAAAAGTTAAGAATTCATTTGACTTCTACATTTCTTGATTTTTATAAATAATTATAAAAACATTACTTTATTTTATTTTTTAAATAATTATAAAAAATAAAAAATAATATTTATTTTTATTTCTTATATAATGTTTGAAAATAAAATAAAAATAGAGTAATAACTGTATAATTGTTTATAAAAATGTAAATATTTTAAAACAAACATGCCTAAATCTTTTCAAGAAAACAAGTTGAGATAAACATGCATGTTGTTATCGATGCAGGGAGTTTTCAATTGGAAAAAACTTAGGTGTACTGTGTAGTAATATAAATACTGTTGATGTTGTTCTCTAATCAGAATTAAAATTTTACCTTAGTAATTTATGTAATAAAAGATCCCATTAAATGCTAATGCATATTACGAAAGTAAAACTTCAATTCTAATTGAAGACAAACACTAACAGTATTTATGATACTATATTTAAGTTTTTTCTTTTTCAATTTTGTATTGTTGCAAGGAAAAGAGGTGGATTAGTTACACACAATAAATGTTGTTGGGCCATTTGGGGAGACAAGAAGTTAAACCTTTTCAAATCCCAATGTCTTTGTTTGATACAAAGGAGAGAAATAGATAAAAAGAAATAGGTAAAAAATAAGTTAAAAGATAAAAATAAATAAAAAATAATTTTAAATTTAAATTGTTTAATAAAAAGAAATAGATGATAATCAAGAAAAAGATAGAAATATAAATAAAAATAGATAAAAATAAAACAAAAATAAGTAATAAGACTTATCCAAAAATTTAAAATTTTTTCACTTATTTTCATTCAATCAAATCACTTAAATTTTTAAAATTCAAAAACAATTCCTCTTCTCCACTCAACCAAATAAAGCACATAGGATAGGACCTTATATTATATTCTCTCGTATAAAAGGACAAAGTGGACAACTTAGTTGGTTTCTTTTCCTACTTGTGAAACCCAATGGAAAGAGATTGAACGATCATCGGTACGTGTATGTTAATATGGTGGATGGATTGACAGGTGAAATTATGCAGCAAGTAGCAGCTAGAAGGAATATATTTTTCTTCCTGTTTTTACCTTCTCTTAATAAAAGTACTCTCTTTAGCTAGCTAGCTGTATCTGATTCTTCTTTACTCTTTCTACTCCCACAGTTCCAATTCGTGCTTCTTCTTTTTTTTTGTTGATACCCACTGTTCAATTCAGTCAATTAAGGTCTTAGACCTGCAATCCGGTGAGCGAAATTACTATTTATAGAAAGAGGATTATGATTGTGTAGGTCGGTCAATTATACAGTAGCACATCCTTAACTATCTCGTGTTAAATAAGTATATAAATTTTATTTTATAGCTTAGAACTTATACAAATACAAATCAAAGAACTCTCATAATATTTTTTTCTTTATTCTTTTCAACACAACATTTATCTTATCTTATATTTCTCTCTTCTTTTATTATATTTTTTCCTAGAGTGCTACTACCTCCATTTCTTTTTATCAAGTTTTTATACACAAACTAAAAAATGTAATAAATTTTCTTGTTTTTCATAAAATAGTTTTAAAGTTTTCTTTGTATCATTTCTCATTTCTATTCTACAATAAATACATACTAATTGTAAATGTGTAAATTAATTAAAAATTAAGTAAAAAGTAAGGATATAGTTAACAAAAAATAATTAATGTTATCTTAAACTTTAAAAATAACGAATAAATAAAAATAATTTTTTTTAAAAAATTGACAAGTAAAAAAGAACATAAGGGACAACTTGTTGTCTCCTCAAACAGTGTAACGTTTCACACTCTTTATCGTTTTCTATTTTTTCATTCTTGTCAAGTTATATTATCAATCTTATCCATCATTTATTTTTCATCTCTTATCTCATTTCGAGTGTTTATATTTCTTGGGTGTCAATAAATCTTTTTCCCTCTCTTTATTGTAGAAATTATTGTGAGAAATTGTTGTAAATATAACATTATTCTAAAATTAAATCTACCTTCATAAAATCCCTCGTCAGTGGAATACGGAAGCCCAATATTAGACAATTTCAGCCACAGTGCTTAGTAAACAACCAAAATTAAGAAAATCTAACCTGGCCCGTAACTCTAGATATTAACTGGGGGAAATTATATGATGCAAAACCAGATATGAGTTGCTTGGATATTGTAAAACTGCCTTACAAAACTCTGCAAGATACAAGACACAGTAGTCCTATACTAAAAATCTGTGCTGCAACATCAGTTAAGAGACTGCATTTATTTCATATGTTGATGCAATTATTTGTTTGGAACACCGACCACAAATCCTTAGAAAGATTTTGAAATATTTCAATTCTCGAAGGATCACATTCTGCATTTACTCCTAATTAACAGAAAGTAACATTTCATTATATAATATAATTTAAAATCAAAAAAATATGTTGACTCGCGAGTGTCAAGTATATAGTAGGAATAGACACAAGTCAAGGGAGAATAAACTCTATTCTAAAATGCATGTTCCCACACTTACATTTCTTTTATTTTATACCTTTTTTATAAGAAAAAGAAAAACAGAGAAAAAGAATGCAAGTTAGTTTCTATTTTTTTTCATAGAAGGAAGGTATAAATGAAATTTTTAAAGAACCATGTGAAGGAGTAACCTTAATAGATATTTATGCAGTCAATTCTTTGTTTCCATATTTTAGTGAATGGCATACGCCATTCAAGTTAAATTTTTGACAAATGATCGTAAGATGTTTGTAAAGAGCAACTGCTTTTGTGCTATGGCTAAGTATAGTTGGGGACAGAGAGGACTATGTAAAACCACAGGTACTTGTCACATAATCAGAAGCTTGAAATGGAGATGAAGTTAATTTTTCAAGCCATGAAGGGAAGCCAGCTGAACCTTTGAAATGACAGCAGTTGGCACTTGGGGACATTGCTTTTTGAATATGCATGCACAAGTGGGTACACATCAGGATATGAAAGTGAGGTTTCTTGTAGAAAAAGTGATGGGTGTTGGCACCACACAAACAAACACCCCAATTAGCTCATGTGCTTAAGTCCTGTTATAGTGAACACAGTTGAAGAACATGGTTTTGGGGAGTGACCCAAATCACCATGTGAGATGGTCTCCTAAACTGTCAAATGAAATATATATGCCAAAAGTGTATAAATATGAAAAGGTCAGAAAATGGCCCACCATATTAATAGTAGGGCTGATCCATAAGATTCTATTGAGGCTGTTCCTTTGGAACTACTTGAAAAATCACAAAGCATATAATCTAATATCATAGGCCCCTCCCACTCCCTCCAACATCAGATGCTGCAACAAAGAACAGGACAGATCTAATTGTATCTCGCAAAATTGAAATCACATACTGAGCCAGAGACAGAGGGAGCATAAGTAGTTACAAACAATAAAACAAAATGTTTTGCCTTTTAACTTCTTACGATTCTGTTGGATATTAATCATGTATGTGCATCCAGTTAAGCAAAGACATGAGAGAATAAGAAGCACAAACTATGTTCCATATGGTTCGTGTAAATTCTCCTTTTCTTGTTTGTTAGTATGTACAACTTTTTTTTACCACAAGGAAACTACTAGGGATTTTCCTACATGAATTTAATTGCAAGCACAGATTAACTTCGAACTTATAAGATCCAAAATTCAAACATAAATTTGCCTCGCTTCTTGAGTGTCCACTCCGTCTACTTGTAATTAAGTGTGGAAATGGATTGAAATATACTAGACTTTATAAGATCCAAATTTGATGTCATTATATGGTTACCAAATGACTAAAATAGAATTTTGGTCCTTAAATTTAAAAAGTTTTACTTTGGTTCCTTATAATGTTTTTGTTAGACCAAATTGGTCATTCTGTCAGTTTTTGGTACTAGCTGGTATAAATTTTAGTTAACGTGATATCTCTCACAGTTTGACATGTGTCACCAAATTGATTAAATTAATATAATAAACTAACGAAAGGATCAACTTGGTATAATGGAGAAACTTTAAGAGACTAAAGTAAAACTTTTAGACATAAGGGACTAAACTAAAACTTAAAATATAAATAAGGTACCAAAATTTTATTTTGGCCTTACCAAATCAAGTGATTAATTTGTTAGGTAATTGTTTCAAATAACATGTTAGATTAATTATCTTTACGCTTTATTTAGTTAGGCAGATAGAAATAAGAGGGAGAGAATCAAACAACAGAGAAGGTGTATATCTTCCTTCTTCTTTTTTCGGATGAGCGGTCTTCCTTGTTGGGAGGAAAGGAGTGGGGGTGAAGATGGAATCCACCATGAAAAACCTTTCCATCTATACTAAGGGAAAAAGGAAGTGTTTTCCTTTTCATTAGTTTTAGTTATTTTAATGTTGTTTTTTGTATATAATATAAAATTAAAAATGATTTTTTATTAAGAAAATGTTTTAATAAAAAGTGTAATTTTTTTTTTGATGAAATTAAATTTTTATCATTATTATAAAATTATTTTATATTTTTTCAAATTTCTTTTTATTTATTCAAATAAGTAGCGAAGGTCACCCCTTTTTTTCCCCTCCCTATCTCATCCTTCTTTCAAACAATGTTAAAAATTGGTGTAACTAATTTGACTTGATGTAGCTTTTAACAAAAATTATGACTTGGTTGGGTTATTCAGCCAAAAAAATCAGCAAAAAAAAAGAAAAGAGACAAGTAAAACAATTCAATAACACACGGAAAATTAAAAGCCTAACTTTAGATTATTTGATGAAGACAGGATAGGAATTTCACACAAATTGACTCCTTAGACATAAATGCATTATTCATTGTAATTAAGCTAGTAGTCGTGATTGTGATATTTATATTATAAACCTTAGTTCTTTAATTGTGTTTTGATCTTGTAATTATAAACTTGCATAATTTATTTTTATTTTGAATCTTCTAAAACTTTTGTGTGTGAGTGACTCGTTAGTTTAACTAATAGTTCAGTACCTCGGCCAAATAGACGATTAGGTCAAATTTAATATATAACCCTTGATGTCACTTATTTCATGATTTAATGATTTATAGTCCGCTAAATGAAATCACCAAGCCGGCACAAGTTGTTACAACTTATCTAGTGGCCTCGAGTTAGAGTCTTTAATTGAAGTTTGCAGCTGCTTTAATTTTTTAGAGTAAATTACACTAACATCCCAAAGATTTTTTAAGATTATACAAAATTATTTTTTTTAACATTTACAACAATCTCCCTTATAGGAGTATATAGTGTAATGTTTTTCAAACAATCAATGCGGGTTAATGTAATATATAAAGGGTATCAGTGTAATATTTTTCAAACAATTAAAGAGATTAATGTATCAAAAAAATTTTGACGAAATTTTAGGAAGTATTAGTGTAATTTACTCTTTAATTTAAAAAGAGAAAGATAAATATAACATTTTAAAATGACAATATATATCTATATTAAAAGAAAGGTTGTTGGGGTAAGTTGGTAATTTTAACTTTCCTGTTCAAAATAGGGGTATACAACTCATTTCAACTATTGCATTAAATAGGGTTATATTATTGTTTTACATTTTAATAAAAAAATTCTACCAAAAATATTTACAGTAAGTAGGTTTTGAGAATTAAATTGGGGAAGTAAAAGTTGCACTTTTTTGGAGAACTAAAAGTTGTTCAAGTTATTGAGCACATTTTAGAAATTAAATTGTAGTTTTTGAGGCTTTTAGACTTTGCATTTAATTAAAATTAAAATTATATAATTTTTTTAAATAAGTGGAGTTTGGAAATTAAATTTAAAAACAAATTGAAAGGTCACTAAGTGAAACCAATGCACAATCAGCTAATTAATTCTCTATGCACAAGTTTAGTAATAATAAAACTCTATATTTTTATCTTTTATATAATATAATAAAGTAAGAAAATTTTGAAGCACTTTTTTTTCTACTCAAAATAAGGATACTTTAAACAAAGTTTATTTATTTATTTATTATTTAATAAATTGTATTAATTGGTGGGAGGTGTTGGAGCCAATTAAGGGTAATTTTAATAAATTGTATTAATTAGTGCTAGATATTTATTTAATATTTCACATATACTATTATTCTTCTATTCCTCTATTTTTCTTTTTACATCCACCTTCATTGCACAGTAATTCTTTGTTCATTAATATCTTTTTCTTCTTTCATTGGTATTTTTTACCATTGCTACTCTTATAGATAAAATTATACTTCTCTTTTTTTCTTTGATCATCAATGAGTTTTGAAATCTTCTTTGTTCTTCTAATTTCTTTGATGGGGTTTGGTGATTCTTGATTTTAGAATTCTTTTTTTTTTTATCTTTATAGTTCTTGCCTTTCTTGCCTTTTTTGTATAGGTTGGGTAGTTAATTTACCAAGTTCAATAGTTTTATATTGAGTGGAATTTTCTAAGTTTGATCTCTATATTTTATTTTTTGGATAGTTTTCTTGTTGTTTAAGGATTATATCATGATTTGAAACAATATGAAACAAGGGTACGATACAAAGATGGTGATTATAATTTCAAGTGGCATTGACAACAAAGACATGAGGTGGTTTGACAATGTTGTGGTTTTTTTTTTTTTTTTTTCTTGCTCTTTCTCTGTTTTCTTCTTCTTCTTCTTTTCTTCTTGTTTAGTCTTTGGTCTTTGGTTGCAGGTGGTGGGCATAGAAGGTGATTGTGACTTTGAAAGGGAAAGATGTTGTTGCATCTAATTTTTTTAGTTTGTTAGGCTCTTCAAAGGATTGATTTATGTACAGTATTGAAAAAATGAAGATGTTCTCACATTTTACAAGTGCAAAGACGATATCAAAAAATGATTCAAATGAAATGGGAACTCGAGACTATGGTCTAAAATTCATTGAAAAAATTATCTATATTAATAATTAAATTTTTTAAAAGTTAAAAAGATTGAATGTTCGAACATCATATAGTGAAAAAATAAAAAATATTAAAATAAATAAAAAATAAGTTGATTTTAATATTGAATGTTCAAATTTATATTACAAAAAATATTATAATAATATCTCATGGTTTTAGTATGTTTTTATTTATTATCTTTGATGACAACTAAATCAATATGTATAGTCTAATTATTTTAACTACTTTAATTATATATTATATATAATAATAATTGAAGGTAATTACCTTATTTATATATAATAATAAATAATATGTAGCATATTTTTTATTATATTTACTTATTACACACACACCACACACACACACACACACACACACACACACACACACACACATATATATATATATATATATATATATATTATGTAGCATATAACTGCATAATACAATTTTTTTGCATTAGTGACATATGTAAGAAAGATCTTCTTTTAAATTATTTGGAAAATAAATAATCATTTAAATTATTTGAAAATAAATAAAATTGATTGAATAAATTTTAAAAAGGAAAAGGCAATCAAAAGCAATTTTTATTTATTGTTTTATGAAAAAAAATATATGCAAGTTTTGGGCTAAAAGAACTTTCATAATTTTTGTTTCCAAAATGTATCTGGTTTACTTAATATATAAATATATTTAGAGGCATGTCTATGATTCTTTACCTTTCTTTAGGGACAAAAGATTAACTTAAACATTTTAGAATTTTATATAAACTATTATGAATCATTTATAAAATAAATACATAAATAACTTTTTGTTTTAATCTTTTATGTATTTCTTTTTAAAAGAGTTTTTTTATTAATTCAAATTATTCATTTAATATGATAAGAAAATATTTACGAGAACATTATGCAATTACTAACATGTTGTTAGTCTGAGTAGCATTTGGTTTGAATATCTTAAGTAAGGTGTCAGGTTTGAATCTTGTGGATGAAAAAAAATAGTTGGAAGGAGAGATTCTACTAAATGTGGCCAAATAGGTTCTTTGGTGGAGATTAGTTATCGGTAAAGCTAATAGATACTTTGCACCAATAATGTGGTTACAAAAAAAAGAACATTATGTAGTTGTATACATTTTTAATAAAATTATTATTATTTTGAAATATTAGAACCTTACTTGGTTTAAATTTTTATACATGCGATTAAAACTAAAATGTTTAGATGTCCAATTTTTGTAATTTAAGCTTAATTAATTTATAATTAATTACATAAAAAATCAAATTAAATACCTATATTTGTTTTTATTTTCTCCATGTAACATTGTAATGAATAGTTTAAATGTTTCATTTTTTTTATATTCTTACTCATTTTATTATCTTAAAGTAATAAATTGTAAAATACAATTTAAAAAATTAATAAATATTATTTTTATTTACACAACCTAAATATCTCGGTACTAGTCATATACAAATTTAACGAGAATCCATTTGGACCTGGATCTTCTCCAGCCCAAGCTCTTTCCGGCTCTCTCCAGCCCCTCTAATTTTCTCTACTTTTTTTTTCCTCCATCATCTGTTTGTTATTTTATTTTTTTGTGTACTTCTATTTTAATTTTTATTTTGCTGGAGAGGCTGAGAGACAAGAGGGATCTGTTTTCGATCCATTTCTCTACCGTGTCTAATGACTAGACCATGGCTGCTCCTGATTTCCCGGGGAGCATTGAAGACGTAACGTACCAAATTTATTTGCACCGTTACATGCAGTAAATGTAACATCTAAAATTTTCGTGCATGTATAGATGCTAGAAAGATCCTCTGCAAGATTTTCGGTGCAGGAAGAATCAAAACCAATCTCTTAGAAAGGAGAGGACAGAGTCTTAGATGAGTCAAAACCAGTTCCACAGTCATCCCAAGTCTAATATTTAGAGGTAGAGAAAGAGATATTGGAAAGGTAAGTTTTACCGCTTATAATATTTTATTATTTTTTTAATATTTACAAAATATATTTAATAAAATAAATATATTTAAGATTTAGAAATATAAAAACATTTAATACTTTTTCTATCTATTAACTTTGGTCTTATATAAGAATTTTTAATTATTTTATAAGAATTAAGGAATTTAATTAATTTAGTTAACAATTTATATAATTTTTTAAAATTATAGTTAACAACTATTGAGAATATATTCTCTTGATTTCCTATACCTAATTAATTAATGTATTTTCACTTAAAGATATTTTCATAAAAAAATTAATGCCTATAGAAAATCTAGAAGGAGTCTTATAAAAAAATAAGACAGATTTTCGAAAATGTTCTTATAAAGAGGAAAATAATAATAATAAAGTAAAAAGATTAATAAAAAATGGTTATAAGAAAATTTATAATTATTCTTATAATTTGCTGCCGCAAACTATTTTAATTTGGGCACTAGAAACCATTTTCAATATGCGCTGTATAGCCTGTAGTCCTGTGGACCAAATGCATTAACAAGATCACAGCATATGCATTTAAAACCGTGCTATAGTTATTGTGCTATAAAAAATGGTGTCGCCAAATCCAACTTCTTATAAGGCTGCTAGAAATTCTACGGCAAAAGAGCAACAGTCTTTAAAATAAATCCTAATCAAAACTTAAATTTTGATTTATCTATTTGCCTGTACATGCTGACAGATTCAGAAATCAACTATAAAGTTGGAATATCTGATCTCGGTGCTTTACAGTTGCATTTCAATGATAGAGGATATCGACCTCTTTTTTCTTTTGTAATAGCATAAAAACACAAATAAGGACAATTGCATTACATATGCCAAATGCAGTTAATATTTGACTAGAAAATGATACATTTTTGACTGAGCTCAAAACCAAAGCCAAAAGATGGGGTAGATTATTTTGTGAAAAATTTTCACCGGATAATATATATATATATATATTTATCAACATACACACACTTGTTTTTTAGTTGGAATACATTGGCAAGCAATATTGTAGGTGTGTTTTAAAATACGTTATAATTATAGTTTGCTAACGTATACATACTTATTTTTAGTTAGAGTACGTTAACAAGCTATGCGGTGGGTGTATTTTAACATAAATTGTAATTATAACTTATTAATATACTTCAACTAAAAAATAAACGTGTGTATGTTAACAAATCTCATATATATATATATATATATATATGAAAATATGAAAAAAGGTATAAAGAGATAGACACAAATACCATAAAAGGTCCCACCAACTTTGAGAAAACCCAACCTTTTTCATATTTTCATCTTCATTCTTTATCTTCTTCGTGATTCTATAATACGAAAATCACATGAGAGAGAGAGAATTCATTCTTCTTAAAGGAACATATAACCCAGTACTTATTTGCGATGAGAAACAATATGATATTATGTATAATATATGGCTCAAGCATGTACAGTGTTACATAATTTAGATACATTCGTGTTGATGATTTGTATTCTATATTTCATATATATGCATGCATGACGCAAGAAACAAGATAATCGTAGAAAAGACAATTCAAACACCAATACTCAATTCAACATTGACAACCTAATTAAATCTGATGTTCTATGGTTTATACCTCAAGGAAAAAGAAGTTACTTTTATGCTCTGTCAGTAATAAGCCAAAAGAAGTATATTATTGAGAGTGAATTAATCTAGCGTTTGCCTTCATTATTTGTTGAAGGATGCGTGTAACACTAGGAAAAGAAATAGAGTTTACTTTTCATATACCGTTAGTTATTTTTATATTGTTAATTAATTAAAAATCATTATAAATATAACTTTTAAAATAATTATTATAAAAGTCAATAATCTTATTATATACATGACAATCTATAATTGTGTAGCAATATAAAATATCTTTAAAAAAACTTGAAAAGAGCAAGTCAAGATTCGTGACTATGAAGACTTTAGTTTTTTCTAATGGGTTGCTGGCTCTATTTGAATGAACTTTTTTATAAGTATTTAAAGGAGAAAAAAATTAAAAGATAAAATGAATTCAGCTTTTTTTATAAAACAAAATTAACTTATATATTTCAGTTTTTAAAGAATTTAGATGAGAAAAGTTTTATAAAATTTAAATACATAGGTTAAATTTAACTTATGAGAAAAATTCAATTTATTTTATTTTTTTATTTTTTATATAAGTATTTACATAAAAGTTTATCCAAACATGCATGCCTATTTATTCAATCAAAGGACGGATGTAAAAGGCTGTGATGGCAAATATAAGAGTAAATCTTCAATTTTATTCTTAAAGTATTATTTTCTCTCCTAATTGGTTCTTAAAATAAGAAAATTATATTAGTAATTTCTTAAGTATTAGAAATCATAATAAATAGTCTTTTAAGTATTAAATAATTCATCAAATTAATCTCTTAACATTAATAAAAAATACCAACTCAAGGACTTAATTAATAAATATCTAATACTTAAAAGATTGCTTATATAATCAACATATTTATTCACAAATATAATGATAAAGATAAGATGTTTAATAGACTGTAGTGACTAATAGGCCCGAACAGTCAGTAACACATGCCGATTCATAAAGGAAAAGAAAATGTCCGAGTCAGAAACCCACAAAGGGCTGAAAAAGTAGGTGACCTCATTGCAAATTGCCAAATTCAATATCTGCAAGTTCGTATTGGTTTCCCCACACTATCCCATGGTTTTCCCGATGTTAACAACTCAAGACAAATAACGGGTTTAAGAGCACTGTAAAAGAGTTTGTTGACCATGTATACTTTAAAGCTTGGTCTCTCTCTCTCTCTGTGGAGCCTTGAATGAACAGTGTCTATAGTAAACCAAGTGAAGTATCAGGAGCACAGTGATGAAAGCCAGGACTTGGGGGTATAGTTGTAATTTTAAGCACTTTTTTCTACAGTAGTCATGCGGGTTTTCTTAGCAAGAATTGATAATTAACTGCATTGGAATTATAGAAGAGATAGTGTTGAAAATCCCACGTCAACTAATGATAAAGCTAATTAGAGCATATAAGTGAGAGGTAATTCTCATCTTATAAGTTAGTTTTGTGGAGTTATGTTAAACTTAAACCGAAAATTATAATATGATATCAGAGTTTATCTTCATAATTGTTATTAGGTTTATCGGGCCATTGTTGAATCATTTGTAGATATCTAGTCCTACAAATTTCACTCCTGAGATGTCCAATCCTCGATTTGAGGTCGAATTAGGCAGTGTCCCAAATTGTAATAGATAGTAGAAAGGAGATCAGGATAGTGTTGATTTTGTATGTAATTAATTTTCTTTTACGCTGTATTTGGTAGGAAAGAGAGAAATAGAGAGAGAGAAAGTAGGTAGAAGAGAGAAGAGAAGTAGGTAAGAAATAGAGTGGAAATAGAGGTTGTTTGGTTGGAGAGAAATAGAGAAGAAATAGAGGGGAAGTTTGTTTTTTGACTTTTGAGGATTTGGAGTGAAAGAATAAAATTATATATATAATCTTCATAATTCGGAATGATACAGAGAAAATATATTCGAATATGTGATATGCATATTCGAATATGCATATCACATATTCAAATATGTGATATGCATATTTGAATATTTCATACACTGTTTGTTCAATTTTTCGATAATATTTGTTCAATTTTTTGAAAAAAAATATACAGATATATGCAGTGCAGTACATGCAAGCTATTATTTTACTCCAAATCACCATACCCAACTGTAATCACTCACGATATTTAACACCAACTTTCATAAAAATTATAAATTTTCAACCAATAATATACTTAAATCATTTCAGAGTAACAAAAATAACAAAAGGTAGAGGGTAATATATATATATATATATATTAGTAATTGTTTATATATTTATTTAATTTTAAAAATCAAAATTTAATTTTAATATGTAAACATATCGAATGCGTCTACATATTGAATATTATATTCGAATATGTAAACATATCGATATGTGTTAATTATACACAGTATTTGCAAAAGAGCGAGGGTATTATCGACAACTTGTAATCAGCGCTGCATTTCTTCGCACTTCCGCGCATATTTGCGACGATTATGTTTAGCGTGGAACCCACCTAAAATTTAAAAACTTTCACGCTATTTCGCTTATGCTAAACGAACAGAAATCGATCATTTCTGCATACTTTTGCGCTCTTCTCTTCTTTCTTTGTCCATTTCGTCACTACCAAACACAGCGTAATTGATTGGGTATGAGAAGCAGCTTTACTAGCATAGAGGACTTGTGTGTCCCTGAATACTAACAATTTTCTCCCAATACTCCTTTTGAGACGTGATTGTAGCAGACCACGTGCGTAGACCCCTAATGTGCAGTTCTGAAGAAACATAGCAGGGCCAACGGTTCATGGCCAACGTGTCACAAACATGTTATATTATTATTCTTATAATGCATGAGGATCTGACACTGACGATTATCTGCATCCCTTTGAGCACCCCATGATTTATGTAAAAGCTTTTTGCAATAAGAGAAATGGTGCTTAAGGGCTGTGTTCCCCTTTTCTGATATCTTTCTCATTCTCTTTGTACCCGAGAGGACCCCAATCAAAAGCTTCCTATCCTATAACATACTATAAGATTCACTATTCAGAGCTGTTCTTAATTCTAATTCACAAAAATGTCGAAGTACTTGTGTGTCTCTAGCAATCAACTTAAAAGAGGATCCTAAATAAACTTATGGGAACAGAAAAAGAAACAAAATCCTAGTACGTCCAAAGCTATTGATTCCAGCAGCATCATTGAAACAATATTACATTACATCACATTTTCACACAGTACTTTGCGCCCGTGATGTGACAGGTCGTTGTTATAATTGCTAATGGGAAGAGGGGCACCGTGGCTTCTCGCAGTTACTAGTGGCAAGTTTCATCAAATGCTTGGAGAATAGCAGCAGAGATCAGGACAATCATAAAAGTGGTCGACCCTACTGCAATTTCTCTCAACGTTCCCTTTCAAACAGGGAACCAACAGTAAATAATTCCCATCATGGTCTTTAATGAGACACCCTTTCGGGTATATTTGAGATATAGATTGTTTGTAAGTTACAAAAGATTAATTTTAAGTTGTTATAACGAAATTTTGTATGTGCAAAAATTAGAAGGCGAACAAATAGTCAAAAGAGTTTTTATACTATTATTTAACTAGAAACTAACGATAAATTTATTAATTTTTATAATAATTATCTTAAAAATCATACAGATCATAATTTCTTAAAAGTTATACTGATAATAGTTTTTGATTGATAGACAATATAAAGTATTTTATTCTGACAGTACATTAAAATTAAACCTTATTCAAAATGGTAAAACAAACAGGTCCTGAATTTTACTCTACGGACTGCCATGAGAATTATTACTACTTTGCTTTGAGATAGTACCCCTGCAATCTCATCTAACTGGATACAAACCCATTTATAGTTGTTAAAACTTGGCACCAACCTGTCAGTAACCTCGTCCACTTGTGACCCAGATGCTTCCATGAACTACAACATTTTAAACTCTACTATTATGTGCTCAAATTAATTGTGGCACAGCGTCACCCTCAGATGAGAAAATGATCTACACCAAGCGTCAATAAAATTATTTCATCCAAGAGACAATCAATTCCCCACTCGGTCCTTCTTACCAGTTATACACATGGACAACCTAATATACATCATAGAAGATCAAATTAAGAAGGCTAGGTAATGTAGGCACTACATAGGACATAAACCTTCGGGCAGGAAAAAGGAAAAAAAACATTCTCTTCCTCGTATTAATGAAAGTCATCCTAAACAAGGAGCCCTTTGACAAGGTCATGCTTTGTTGATGATTCGAGATAGAATCATGAATCATGACTGACATCTGAAAATTATATTAAGACGCAAGACCACATGTATATATATATACTTTGCTGAACCACATGTATATAAAGGAAAATTTTAACCTATCTATTTTTATATAACAAATTAGAATACACAACTTAAGACAATGAGAGTCCGACTCCTTTTGTTCTTTCAATTAAACATTCTCAATATTTTTTCTAATCTCCTTAGAGATGCATTTCACACACTACTCTACAACTAGCCAAAAAAATTCTCCCAACCATCTCAAATAACTCTCATTTTATTTGTATCTATATATTTGATGTTCTTAATCCTTTATCTCTTTTAATATATTATCTTTTATCTCTTAATTTCTAAATTAAATTTAATATTTTTAAAAAAATTATTAATAATTAGAAATAACCTTATATCACAATTTAAATTATTTATTGTAAATTCAAAATATATTTTATTAATTCAAAGATATTTATTTATTGGTATTTTAGCCTGTGCAATACATAGGATAGATGTTTATTTTATATAATTAATATTTATAATAAATAAATACTTTTGAATATGTAAATTATATTATAGTTAAAATTTGTAATAAATAAATATTTTTGAACATGTAAATTATATTTTAGATTTACGATAAACAATTTATATTGTGATACAAGATTATTTTTAACTATTGATAATTTTTTTAAATAATATTGAAATTTAATTAGAAATAAAGATAGAAAAGATAAATTGAAAGATATAAGAGGTTAAGAAAAATCTTTAAAACCAATTTTGTTGAAAAAAAAAAACTTTGAACACTAGGGATGACAATTTTACCCATACCTTATGGGTACCTACAAAAAATATTCATAATAGATAGGTAAATACTCACTCAATTGGCGGGGGCGATTTATGTAACACCCTTAATTTTGTATGTTAAAAATTGTTTTTAAGTCATCAATGTATTTAGAAAAATTAATAATAATGTTGGAAATTTTTTGGAACTTATTGAGATAATTTTTGTAAAATGACAAAAATACTCCTAGTTGACTGTGAGAACCAACCAAAGACTTTTTGACCTCAAAATATTTTGAAAATTTTATATTAAGTAATTCTCATTATAGAAACTTTATTTTAAAAGAAAAGTACTAAAAAATATAACAATCCTATTTCAATTCTTCAACTGCTTTTTTAATATTTGACAATGCAATTCTGAAAAATCGGTAAGGAATTTCAAAACTATGACTCCCACCATTTTGCTTAAAATTTCAAGAGATATTTAATTTTTATTTTTAATAATTTTTCTGACCCGGAGCCCGGAGAAATTTTAAAATGACGATTTTTCCCTATTTCTCAACATTAAGGGTTGACACGAGAAAAAGATTCGATTGACATTAAAATGTCAATTTGAGCTTATGATTATGTCATATATATTAAAATATAATTTTGAAAATTTTTTGGAAATTTTCTGAAATTCTTGTATAAAATGACCAAAATGTCCCTAGTGTCTAATAAGCCAGTCAGTGTTGGTTTAACATTCAAAAAGGTTAAAAATGGTAATTTTAGTTTATTTTGGGTTAAAATATTTAATTTTATAATTTTCGTAAAAATTATGGTATTTATTGAATTAAAATGGATTTTTTATGAATTTTCTAGCTTGAAAATACAAAATAAATACATATAATTTGAAATAAATTAATAAAAATAAAAATTTATTATTATAAATTTATTTTTGATTAAAAATGATGTATTTGTCCATTTTTTCATTAAAATTCATTATTGTGATATTAAAAGCTATTTTTTCAAGTTTAGGCATTTTTATTAATACTGGTTAATTCATCTACAGATAAAATTTATATTGAGGAGCTTGAGGACAGCTCATATAGCACGTATCCAAGCCTTGGAGGGGTGATTCACCACCCTAAATGGTGTATGTGTCCCTAAATTAGATTAAAAATAAATAAAAATTAGATTTATGACATAATGCTTACATAATGACTTATGTAATTTTGTGAACACCTAACCCCTTCTCCTCCTCTATAAATAGCCATGGGTTTGAACCATTTTTCAGCACCTCTCCCTCTCTCAAGCTACCAAATTCTTAGAGAGCTTCTCTTTCTAAAAAAAATATTTTTTTACTTTGCTTTTATGCTAAAATTTTACTAGTTTTCCAACAACTAGTAAAGTTCTCTTCCTAGGAACTTTGCATCAACAATTCCATCATCTTCATCAACCACCTTAGAGGTAATGGGGGGAGTAGAGTTAGTGCTAAATTTCAATTACTTTGCATGTTGGTAGGAAGGGTTTTCTCCTAAACCCGTTTAGGCTTAAGTTTTAGTATTGTTATTATTGTTTAATGTTAAACTTTAATTTTTACTAAGTTGTTACTCTGCCTAAATTTAGATTATTAAATCATGATTACTAAATTGTTACTTTGCTCAAATTTAAATTATGAAATTATATTTGCTAAGCTGTTACTTTGTTCAATTTAAAAAATTAAAATGCATTTGCTAAGCTGTTACTCTACTCCAATTTAGAAAATTAAAATGTATTTATTTAATTGTTATTTTGCCAAAATTTTAGTAATTAAATTATAATTGCTATATCGTTATTCTGTTAAAATTCTGGTATTGTGAAATTTTTGCAAAATAAGGCATAAATATTGATTGTACTGGTGCTAATGAGGCCAAGGAAACCTTTGCTTTAGAAGTTAGGAATTGATAGTTTAGTGAGTAATGTAAAGCAAGCGACATGCAGTGACATGGCACCCTACTAGGGAAGCTACAATTTGGTACGCTGAGGAATGAAAAGCAGGAACCCATTTGCAGAGGTCTTTGGGGTAGGCATCGAGTGGTGAAGGTCCCAATGGCTAGGGTAGTGCCCTTAAGCTGGGATATTCGCCTAACCAAACTTGATAACCCTGACAACTGCTCAGCATTTCAAGATTGGTTTGAGAGTATATTTCTATAAATGGATATCCTGATTGTTATTTTCCTCAATGATAATGAGGACGGTACCACGTGATGATGTTGAGAGAGGTATATGTACTCCCAGTCACTTCTCAGGTTCTGTTGAGAGCTATTACTCACTAATAAGAAGTATAGATCCATACCAAGTCAAGATTGTATAGTATAACTTAGAATATACCCTAGGTTCCATTCATTAATTGTATTTTAATTCCTACCATACATGTGAAAGTGATTTAGAACAAATCACCTCATTCCATTATTTTGTTATACATGTTCAATTGTGATTTTTGAAAATGACGGCAATGCCTGATGACGCTGAGGACAAGTCAGAGGATACTCCTCTAGATTTGTATACATAGTTTATAATATTTTCCTTGAGGGATAGGGTAGATAAATACTGCTCTGTATAAGATCTTTTTTATGTATATATTGGGCTAGGTAGTATATGTCTTTTAATATACTTTTGTTTTCGTTTTGACTGTTATGTATTACTCAAACCATGATGTACAATTTGATATATATATAAGCAATTTTTATCATTTCAACTCTATTTACAAATTCTGTTAAATTTTATAATTCTCCTGTTATAAATAAAAAATAATAATAATTTACTCACAATTTCATCAACTTAACTTAATAATTAAATTAATATGAATTATATTTAAAATTAAAGGAGTGTTATAATTTACTCGCAAAATTTAATGAGAATGGGTACTGGTATGGGTACTATAATACTCACCCGTCTTATACCCCACACACACACACACACAAGTGATTATCATAATACTAAAGATCTTAATTTATTTTAATAAAAAAAGATATTGCAAGAAGTAGTGAAGCACAAACAAAAATAAGAATTTAATTTATATGTATTGTTAGTGTAAAACATTTTTATGCATATATCTAATAGGAATTCATCATGTTGCCACACTGATAAATAAGATGATGTGACAAAATAATTAATTTTTATTAGACATGTGTGCAAAAAATTTTGCACTAACATTATATATAAATTAAATTTCAAAAATAATTCATACTTAACTAAAATTATTAAATTATATCAAAAGCTCAATTTTTTTTTCAAATGCATGCATTGCTTCTAAAATATTATTGACAATATTTCTAATTGTTGTTGTTTTTGAAAGTAGTTTTTTTAAATTTAAAATTATTTAAATTTTATTTGATATTAACTATGTTAAAGGATATATTGAATGCATTTGTCTTTTTATATTTGATAGTGAAACGTTAAAAATGCTTAATCATAAAACTTTGATCAATAATTTCGGAGTAGATAAAAAGCTAAAATGAGAATTGACAAATTATATTAAATTAATTTTGAATATAAATTTCGTTTAAGGCTTCAGAATTTTTTTACCAGCACTTAAGTAAAGTGTGGGTAGTGGGTGTGGGTACAGGTATATAGGTATTTAGTGGGTACGAGAAAGGGAATTAAAGTTGCTACCTACGCGAGTATAGGGTCGGGTACATGTATTTTTTTTCAAATACAGGTATGGGAACAGGTATTATGGCACCCTACCCAGACCTACCCATTGTCATCCCTACTTAAAACACTTTCATTGAAGAATAACTACTAAAAACTCAAATTGTTCAATATAATTATTCTAATTTATATAGAGAGGATTATAAATTGTAATTATAATATAATTTATATATTCAAAAATATTTATTATTAATTTTAATTATATAAAAAAATTTCTTGTGCAAAAATACTAGTATCTATAATCTATAACAATAATAAAGACAATATCCCATTTTTCTTTTTCTTTTTCTTTTGCCTATTTTATTCTTTAACTATATATTATAACTACTTTTATTTTTGCCATTTCTATAGGAGTGTTCATCGGGTTGGATTTACCCAATGAACTTGATAATCCAAACTAAACTAATTAAATTGATTCAATTATTGGGTCTTTTTACTTCAAATTTGAACCAAACTAATTATAATTGTTCAATTATCGGATTTATTTTTGTTCAACCCAAACCAATCAGATCAATTATTTTTAAATTTTTAGATTTATATATTTTAAACTTAGAACTTAAATTTTATGTCAACTTTTTTATTTTCTTTCTTTTTTATTTATTTTAATTTTCTTAGGATCTTATCTAGTATTATCAAATGTTTTAATTTGGTCATGTTTATTACGTAAATTTTTTATTATATTTTAGGTAAAAATATTAATCATATATAAAGTGATAGCTATAGAAAAATTAAATATTTTAAATAAAATAAATAATTAGTTATTAAAAACAAGAAATATTTTTACCTTACATTAATATAAAATTAAATATTTATATAAGATAGACAATAAGTGAAAATAAAAACTTAAAAAAAATATAATAATTCATTTGTTTATCATAACCTGATGACTCGAACCAAATTAACCTGATTTTAATCGGTTTGATTTTGTTCAAATTAGCCAAAAAAAATTTCAAAATCTGACCAAACTAATCCAATCAAATATACTTAATTTCATCTTCAGCCCAAACTAATCCAAACACTCCTAATTTTCTATATCTTTATTCTCTCTCCACTTTTTTAACTTCCCATTTATCACTATATTTACTCAAAAAAATATAAATGCGGACACGGAATGCTTTTCTTTCACCAGTTATAATAAAACTGTTCAAGTAGTAGGACGGGTGTCAATCACTAGAGTTTTTAAATTTTCTGCTCTAATGCTAAATGAGTATGCTGTGATCTCGTTGAGATTAAATGGCGATTCGTTTGTAGAATGTTTTGGGCCGTTGCCGTGCAAAGGACGGGTCATATTCTAGTTTTATAACTTAAATATTTAGTACCTTCTGAACATGCGAACTATTTTTATAGAAATTATAATTACTCCAAGAGTTCTCATCAAAAATAAAACATGAGGCATTTGTACAAAACATTAAATACTTATGAAATTATTTTTATATTATTACTGTTTAGATAAATTTTTTCATAAACACTTATCAGAAAAAAAATGAAATAATTTCTTCAAAAATTAAAACTAGTTTATTTATGCATAAAACTAATTTGTAAAAACTCTCTCATATTAACTTCTTCAAAAGTTAATTTTTAACTTATGAAAAAGCTAATTTTAGCTTATGAAAAAACTTATTTCATTTTTTTCTTATTTTCTTCTCTAATAAGTGTTTATAAAAAAATTTATCCACACAGATCTTAAACGTAAAATAACAACAAAACAAATTAACCATGATGCTTAGGCGTTTGAGGAGGCCAGGTATTTTATATACCCTATCAAACTCCATGGCATCATGCACATATAAATAGAATATTGGCTAAATCCAACGTGCGTCGGGTTAAAGCAAAGCAGAACGCTCTTTTGGCACAAATGACAGGCAAAATGAACCTCAAACCAACCATTTACTGCAACTGTAATCTATAATCTATAATCACCTACTTACCTATAGGAGATTATTGACACCGACAATTGATCCTTGACAAGGGAAATTGCTGGTGGCGAAGTACTTCGATTCTTAGTACCATATGAAGCAACCCCTTTTGGGGGTGCTTCACTTCTCTCAGCAACATCAGGTTCATTACACCATGTCAAAGATGAAACTTGATACAACCTCATATGCACATCGGTGCTCTTTTCCCTAATCGTTCTAGATCAACTATTGAGATTATATTCCATAGAATTCAAAAACTCTAGCAGAGACTATTCTTACATATTAGCATCAAGAACACCTTGTTCCTTTCACACAACTTTATTGACGCAATCTAGTGTTTAATAATGAGCTAACACTTGAGCCACTATCAACATCATTTCACAGCTGCAGCAAAGAAACTCAAGCTAGCTAAATTTAAAAATAAATAAAATAACTGGGTATAGTAACATCCAGAAAATCTTGAATTATCACTCAAGCACACAAAAATGGCAGGAAGATTCACAAATATGAAATATAGCAGAATCCCAGTGGACGATGGAGCCAAAACTACTGATGGTTTTCACTGAGATTTTTAAGTTTAACAATATTAACCAAATTGAGCAGACCTTATAGCAAATAACTTACATCATTGGTTTGACAAACCCTAAGAATATCAAAATGCATACATTTAATAAATTATTTGTTGGGTATGTCAGAACTTAAGTTTAGGTTTAACTCAATCTCAAAAGTTAGCTTATGGGGTGAGAGGTGCTCTCCACTTATATATACTATTTTCGACATATTACTAGTCAATGTAAGATTTCTAATAGACCACCCTCATGCCGAGAACTAAACATCTCAAACATGAAGTTTGTCGAATTAGACATCGGTGTGTGGTCTGATAACAGGTGACCTAATAGGCCCAATAACAAAACACTAAAATAAGCTTAGATACCATTTTAGAATTTGGGTTTACACATAACTCATTCCCAAAAACAAGCTCATGGGGTAGGAGTTGCCCCTACTTATATGCACTATTTTAACCATATTACTAGTTAATGTGAGATCGCCATCACAGTACTCATTCATATCACATATTGGCAGCAGCTTGGGGCAAAATTACTTCACTAAATATCATGGATTCACAGGTACTTATTTTTTTGGATTTGGATTTGATTCCTCCAAAACGAAGAAGGGATAAAGTACCTACTTATGCCAGTTGATCAGGAAGTTGAAAGTTTATATTCTACAAATTCCATAGTTCATATTCATAATAGATGCACATGTATTTCACCATCAAAATCAATTCCATAATTCCGATATCGTACTTTACTCTCTAAAGTGCACCTAGATCCAACTCCTTATTTTCATAACCAAAATCTTGTTTCCTTTGAATCACAGCTCAACCACAACTTATAGATGCACATATATTTACCAAACCCTATACTTTAGCAAAACCAACAACTCGTAACGCTCCTTGACATTGGTGGGAAATTGCAAACAAATGTGGCCGCAACTACTCCAAAAACCCCTTGATATTGCGGCCAAAACCACAGTTGCGGACATATTTCAAAACCTTTCCAACAACCAACCATCTACTACAACCGTTGTCCTGCTCCTACCTCAAGTGTCTTAAACCTCAACTCAAGCAATCTGTCACTAAACCCTCCATCACTAACCTTCAACATATCTTCCAAGGGCAGCGACACGCCAACCTGGCTCAGCATCCGGTGCCTCGGCCTGATCCTCCGTTCCAAGCTAAAAGAGAAGTACTGCGGAAACCTCTTGAGCTGGGCAACGTCCCCATTCATCTCCTTCAAGAAAAACTCCGCCTTGGGCCCCAAATTCTTTTCAACGCTGAAGGTCAACAGGCCAGGGGACCTCACGACCATGTTGGCAACCTCGCGGTGGGCGAACCCCAAGCCCTTCAAAAAAACAATCTTGGGCAGGAGGTGTCCTCCACGCTGGAAACCAGAAGGAGGGTGGTCTGGCACGTGAGGGAGTGGGGCCCGTCGAAGCCTAACTCCCTCAGAAAATGAAGCGTGGGCCTCAATTGGCGGTCCACGCCGGAGACCAGCAGCCTGGGGCAGCGCAGGACGGACTTGTGGACGTCGGGGTAGGGGATCGGGACCTCGTGGAGGAGGAAGTCGAGGAGCGGGTAGAGCTGGGAGTAGGGGTCGCACGTGAGGAGCGAGGGGAGCATGTCGAGGATGCGGCCCATGGCGGAGCGCGGGACGCCCAGCGAGGAGAGGGACCGCGTGACCGATTTGACGGCGGAGAGAGGGCAGGAGCGGAGGGAGGGGTTCAGGCGGAAGGCCTTGTCCGGGTTCACTTTCAGGGTTTTGAGGTAGAGGACCTTCTCGCGGAACGCGAGGCCGCGGTCCCCGGTGCCGGGCTTCGGGCGGCGCGAGAATTGGGCGGTGGGTCTGAGGGCTGGGGTTTGGATGTGTTCTGGGAGGGAGAAGAGGGAGTGCCGGGAGAGTTCCAGTATCGGCATGTCGCGGATGATGATGACGACGATGTTGCTGACTTGGTTGGTTGGCGCGATGTCTCTATAGACTATTGGGTAGGGGTGTGTTTAGAAATTCTCTTGAAGCCTTCTAATGGGAAGATCCCGTTTTACAGGATGGGAAGGAAAGAAATAGATTTGAACGGAATTTCAAACACACAACTACAATATGGACATGTAAACGGCAGGTCGTTTTCGTCTCTTAGACAAGGTTGTTTTGGTTTTACTTCACTGGGCTTGGTTTAACGAGTTCGTCAGGAAGGTCCCTTTTGTTCAAGCTTTATTTGGGCTGAAATTTTTATTTTTCTCCGTCCAATGTTTGCTGGGTTGAACGATCTTTGATGGCTCGGAGAATCAAAGGGATAAAAAATTGAAAAACATCAATTTCTTTTCTCCATATTTTGTTTGTATTTACTTTTTTGTTGTTGTATAAATTAGGAGTGTCTTTCATGGATAATAATCCTGTTCAAGTTTGATAAAATCACAATGAGCTACAAAGCTTTTCCTCTAAGTATTTAACGTAGTTCCATATTCAAAGCTCAAACTCAAGATAACTAACTCAACTGAAACAACCTTGTGTTAATTAATTCATACATTTGGTTGTATTTTATTTACTTTTGACTATACTTTTTTCCTCTTCTCTCTTCTTTTACCATAATTGATTATTAGACTACTTGTACAAAGGTTTTGTATTGCAAAAGTTTTTTGTGCCACCTAACATAAAATAAAATAGGTTAAACGTAATTTAGTCCCTATACGTGTCGAGGATTCACAATTTGGTCCCTATACATAAAATCTTATTAAATTGATCTCTATACATGTAAATGTTATCGATTTGGTCCCTATCATCATGACATCATATGCGTTCTTAATTTGGTTCCTATACATATAGTGCATTCTTAATTTGGTATATAAAGATCAAATTAAGAATGTACTACACTTATAGGGACTAAATTAAGAATGTGCTTAATGTATAAAGACCAAATTAAGAATATATAAATGACATCAAGGCGGTGGGGACCAAATCGATAACGTTTGCACATATAGAGGAACCAATTTAATAAGTTTTTATGTATAGGGACCAAATTGTAAATCCACGACACGTATAAGGATTAAATTATATGTTTAACCAATAAAATAGGTTGAGTTGATTTTAGTTAATCTTGGGTCCACAATTCAAACAAAATTAACTCGATAACGGGTTGGATCAAATTGAGTCATTATAGGTCTATGATTCAAACTAAATTCGGCCTTTCTTGTTCGAGGTTTGAGTTATTTGGGCTAAAATTTCTTTTTCAGTCTAAGTTAGCTGGTTTGAAAGATCTTTGATAGCTTGGAGAATCAAAGGAATACAAAATTTGAAAAATGTCAATGTTTTATTTTTATTTCACAATTTTATTTTATTCACTTCTCGACTCGATAATTTATTTTTTTTATCTTTTTCCTTTCTTTTTTTTTTATAACATGGAGGCCTAAAGGCCACAATTAAAAGCTAACATTACAGGGAATAGATACACCAATGTAATCCTGCTAGAGGAGGGGAGTGCAAGATTGAGGTGGGTTGTTAAGCCAAACAAAATTGGTTTAAGGTTGACAAGCTAATTTCGCAAGGGAATTTGTGACCAAATTGCCTTCCCTAAGAGTGTGGGAAAAGTGAACGAGGATGTTGTTGTCAGAGCAAACATCCTTGATCTGTTGAAGAAGGTGCAAGCAAGACTGATTAGCAGGAGAACCTTTATGGTTAGATCAATTGCTAACAGCGAATTAGATTCGATCCAAACTTTGTGGAAGCCTCGATCTCTAGCTTATTGAAGTGCAATGGCAATTCCCCATAGCTTAGCAAGAAAAGCATTGCAAGAGCCAAAGGTTACGAAAGAAACATCCAAGCCAACATCCTGAATCATAACGCAAAACACCTCTGCAAAACGATGAATGACCACCATCCTTGACAACTCCATTAACATTAAATTTAACCTAGCTGTGAGGAGGGAAGGACCAAGAGATGAAGGTAGCTTCCATGGAACGATCTAAGTGCACAGAGAGAATACCACTTTGATTAAGCTCGTGTAAAGATCTTTTTCCTTCTTTAACAATGTTCGTACTATATAACATTGCAAAAAAAATTGGACAAAGACAAAGTAAATATGGGCATTGGGTGACTTGACGCACTGTATCTATAATTAGAAAATCTTATGAGTTTGATACAAGTTAAATATTACATAAGTAATAAACTCAACAAGCAGCTAAACATATTCCTCATCGTACTTCTAGTAGATATTAAGGGAAGATATCAATCACGCTCCATTGATCATTTAAATATATAATTTCACAAATTAACGTTTTGGTCTTTAATATTGTTAAAATTTATAACAAAGGATTTGGTTCCTCTAAAATGAGGGGTGCACTTTAGAGAATAAAATGCATTTACAATCATTGATTAGAAAATCAATAGTTGATAATTGTGATAAAATCAAATACATATATAACAAAATTTAAAGTCAATTTCAATCTAAACTGTTAATTTTCTAATTAATGGTTATTATTTTACTTTATCCTTTAAAGTACATTCTCCTCACTTTAGAAGAGCTAAATCCCATAAGGGATTTTAATATTGTTATTTATCTACTTAATTTTTTGATCCATTTAAGTTAGAGAAATGCTAGCAACACACTCTCTATCACACTCTTTTGGACACAATCCTATTAGTTGAAATTGATTAAAAATCACAAAATTTTGTGGGTCTCACATCTTATTTAATGATTCTCTCTCCTGATTTTTTGATTTTCAATAAATTTCAACCAATGGAAGAGAGTGTGTTCAAAATCTAGAGTGTGTTAGAAAGTGTGTTGCTAGCACTTTTCTTTAAGTTATTTTATTGATTATTACATTTTATAATAATAAAAATAATTGAAGGAAAAAAATTAGTTGAATGTCTATAAAGTGTTGCACACAATCTCAACTAAATAAGAAAAAAAATATAGATTACATCTTCTATTAAATTAAGAGAATAAATCAACTTCAAAAATAGATGGCTAAATTAATATACAATTATTTATTCATTTAAAGGGGAAAAAAATCTCAACTTGTTTTGTTTTATGTCAAATATATTAGAAAGGTTTATGGTACTTTAGCATCATGCCTTGCTTAATTACAAAAAATTGCTTCTTTATAGTTTAGATTTTTTAGGTTTCTAAAAAGGAAAATGTTATTATATAAATAGTATTTGATCTAAATTTTTTAGCTTCCTTTTAAAAAACTAGAAGTTCTTTCAATTATTTTTTGTAAAATTTCTATTTTTTTTAGTTTTTTAATTAAAAAAACTTTTTTAATCTTCTTTAAATTGTGTTTGACCTAACTCACCTCTCATCTTGAGGAGAAGTAAAAAAACAAAACTTAAATCTAAATCAAATGCTACCATATAGTTTAAAGCAAAGGCTTTACATTGCAAGTACTGAATATGCATTTTTTAAAGTAATAATAGATACTATTCATCATACTGTGTCTCGGTTTTCTCATGTCATTATTGTGAGAGAATGAGTATAGATTTGTAGAAATTTTTATGAGAAGCATTATAATTTAATGACAAAATGTGTACAGATAAGTTACGTGTATGTAAGAAGTACCATTTTTTAATGAGAATATGTTTTGTTACCAAAGACTGACAAGAAAGAAGAAATGAATAATTATGTTATACGCAAAAAAGGTTTTTGCATGGTTTGTAAAGGTTGAAAGGCATTAATCACAATTGAAAATGATTGTTTTTCATGGTGATTTAGTGGGATATCAAATGAAATCTCTAACGCTCTTCAAACTTCGATTCTCGCGCACGGGTAAACGTCCGATTTTTTTGGTCACACCAATGTTATATCATTATCATGTATCATCACACATCATTCTCTCTCCTCTCCTCTTTCTCTTGCCCTTCTTTCTGAATTTGCCATTGACCTAACAATTTTAGACATTTAGATTGTGATCCTTCAAGTTGCATTACATATACAAACTTCATTGTATGATTTTATTTCTAATTCCATCCTTTCCCTTTTTAAATTTTTCATTTCTTGTTTCAATTTTGCGAGTTGTTCACTTGCGTTCTCTATCTATCTCTTTGTCAACACTAAAACATTGATAAAAGGTATGAATCTAGGAACTTGAAATATGGGTGACTAAATCAATTCCATGCTATGTGCTAGCTTGAAATAAATACATGTGTGTATGTGAATGCCTTTGTCATATAAAATGAAAGCAATGATATCGATTTTTCAAATCTTGAAATAGCTTGGATTTAAATTGCTGTAAGCCTATAAGCAATGAAAATTAATGTTTTAATCAAGCTCTATTTTTGGGATGTTTTGTAATTTAAATCTTTTATGTTATTGTTGAGATTTACAGAATGGGCAGGGTAAAGCTCAAGATTAAGAGGTTAGAGAACACAAATGGTCGTCTCGCAACCTATGCTAAAAGAAAGAACGGAATCATGAAGAAAGCTACTGAGTTATCTATACTTTGTGATATAGATATTATACTTGTTATGTTCTCACCGAGTGGAAAGCCTTCATTATGTAGGGGAAAGCACAGGTATTTGTTTGTTTTGTTACGTCACAATTACTATAAATGTACTTTAGATTCACCTTGTGGCCTTGCAACCTATACTAAAAGAAAGAACAGAATCATGAAGAAAACTACTGAGTTATCTATATTTTGTGATATAGATATTATACTTAATATGTTATCACTGAGTGGAAAGCCTTCAATATGTAGGGGAAAGCACAGGTATTTATTTGTTTTGTTACTGTCACAATTACTATAAATTTACTTTAAATTCACCTTGTGGCCTAGAGTTCGAATGGGTTTAATGCGCCTAATTAAGTCATGATAATTTCCTAATTAATCACTTCCATAATGTTATTATTAGAGCATACATGTACATGAACTCTTTTTTGTTAGTTTGATTGATTAAATCAACAAACATGTCATTGGGAAATAAATAAATAAATTTATCCATACTTCTAAGATAAATAAATTTGTCTTAGATTATTGCCTATTTTTTTCAACTTTCTTAAACCTTTTGGCTAGAGATTACGACCATAGGAGAAAATGAAAGAGTTATTTCTTTCTTGCGAAAATAGGCAAAGTATAAGGCTTAAGATAATGAAAATCCCTACTCTAAGATCAAGAACACATGATTTTAAACAAAATCATCTCCACCTCCAAGGAAAATGGCAACATCACCTAGATGATGATTACATTTTATTTATTCTTTGTTTTTAGGGTCAAACATGTGTTTTCTTCCTACATTTATTTAGCATTATTTATCATTTTTTAAAATTTCCATTTAGACTTTTAAACATAGTTTTCCTTTGAGTCTAAGAAAGCACTTAATCCTTAATCGCTTCCTTAAACCTTTGAAACCAGAGTAGGATTGAGATTAATAGAAATTTGACATCTAATGGACAAAACTAGTGGAACACTTATTTTAAGTTGCTTTTGGGCTAGACTTTAGTCTTCAATTTTCTTAACTCAAATTGGAAATAAAAATAATTTTTTGAACTAGTAATTTGAAATATTGTATTTTATAATATTGTAAAAATCTTATGTTATATTAGTTTATGTGCATTTTCTAAATATTATCTTATAAACAGTTTTGTAAATGTTCCTTATTGAACATGAGTGTTCTTATATCATTTCTTTCATTCCTGAAAACTCAACTACCATACTTTTTTCCACTATATATATAGTAGATGTATATAGCCAACATTAAATAGATTTTTTTTTCCTACAATTCTTCCAAATGCTTGCAAAGCCCCCTAATTTTCCTAGGCTACCCAAATTACACATTTGTTGAATCAACTTGTCTTTAACTAAGACCTTATTTAAATAGGTTTCTCCACAAGCACTTATAAGAGAAGAAAATAAGAAATAAAATAAAATAAACTTTCCCTATAAGCCAAAATTAGCTTATGCATAAGTTAAAATCAACTTCTTTGGAGAAGCTAAATGGTCCAAAAACACTTATTTTAACTTATGCATAAGCTAATTTTGTGTTATAAGAAGCTTATTTTATTTTTCGTTCCTATTTTCTTCTCTTATAAGTGCTTGTGGAAAAGTTTATCCAAACAGGATATAAAGTTAAATACCAATCTATGCATGCTTAAAACTTTCCTTATATGTTGTGTAACACCGTAAAGGGTATTACTGTAACTACGCCTAGATTTTTATGAACGTGAAAACTTTAAAACATAAAAACATTGTGCGAAAGCAACTCATAAACATAAACAGATTTTTATACAAAGGAATAAAGAAAATGCATACACGCCTAATATAATTCAGTCATCACTGAAGGGCATCCTACAAACATAAGAAGAAGAAAAAAAATACAAAACTTAAACTAAAGTTCTATGTTTTTCTTGCATACAACTCCAAGCTCTATTAGCACACGTCTTTATTCAGTTCTTGAAAAAAAGAGAAACTTAAAGGAATGAGACAAAAGTCTCAATGAGTGCTCTAAGGAATCTATGGCTGGGTTAGACTCTTTTACCTGAACAACCTTTGTCACTTATCCCTCATGGCATCACTCTCTCTAGGTCTCTAACAAATCTCTATACCTATGGTCGGATTTATAACTTTTAATTGTCAATACCTCCTATTAACTCCCAATTCATTCTCACAACTATTACATTGATTTATTCTTATCATTATCCTAGTATTTCATCTCTACTAACGCTTTTATCTACAACTTACTATAGCTGACTAAGTATTATTATTTATAGTTAACCCTTCTTCTCTTGATACTTAGAGTTGTCCACTATAATCAAACCTAAGGCTAATAATATTCTAGGATACTCTTAACATTTACCTTAACCTACATAATTATATTTCTCTTGCGAAAATCACACTTTCCTAATACTTCGAGTGGAAACTCATCCTTCCTCTTTCTTATTCATAATTTATCAGAATCTTCATAATGTTATTATAAAGTATAACCTCTCACATACCCTTAAGATAGCAAAAGAATTCCCAATTAAAAACATATATTCTTACTTAAGATACAAATATACTTTACATCTTATGACTAGTAGTTTGGCACACGCCTCATTCTCTATTAGACAAAGACAACATACATGTGTAACACGATCACTTACTCATAATCTTAACACTTCATCCATTCATATCACAAAACACAAGTTACAGTTTTAACATATATACAATATAACAATTAGTCATGAATAAAGGCACATAAACTTCACATAATCACAATATAGCACGATTTAACATATCACACTATAACAAGATACATATGCATGCCATGTTCCTCAATCTTTACTTCATGCACATATGGTACCAATTCTAACTTAAGAAAGTAGTCTAGGAGGACACGCTAGCCATAAGGAAGCACCATTAGCATACCAATGCCTTCAACTTAGCATTCTACACTAGATTGATATTCTCTAGTGACTAATTAGGATTACCCTAGTTTTCAAAATATGCCTTGACTCCATGGGATTAGTATGATTCATTGGGATTTCCACACCAGGTATAATCACCCCCAAGGTTGGGTTAAATAACCCTTCAAGGTCTCCACCATCTAAATTCATACATACTTTTCGCCAACACAATCATTTCAAATGTTATGATACATGTCTCATACATACAATGCATACAAGTGTTTCTCTGGACCTCTTATCTACAAATAAGTGAGTCCCATCCTCGCCTTTCTCAGGCTAGGTCCCTCACAAACAAGATATCACCCAAGCCCATTCTCACCTCTCACAAGCTAGGTTACTCGTCACAATGATATCAAGTCGTATCATACATCTCATAGCATAATGTCACAAGCCATAATCACCATACAAGTAAACTAATTTTAAATGCTTATTATGGCTTAATATTTGGATTAATTGAATGTTTATAGGACTTAATATTGGTGTCCTAGCTAAGTTTTGTATGTTTGAATTCAATTGCACTTTAATAGAAATCTTAAATAAATTTTTTGGATTTTTATGAGTTTTGACCTTTTGTCCTTGTTGGGGTCATAACTTGAGCTACAAAGATGAGTTTGAGGTGAAATTGGTGTTTATGGAAAGATAGAGAAACATCTATGACTTTCATGAGGAAGTCGTGAGTTGATTTGGCCTAAATCATGGACGAAAATTGACTTAAAATTAGATACACTATTTTCCGTTGATAGCCAAACATAGGTGCGGTATTTTGGGCATATCTTGAGTTATAGGCATTATTTTTGAGTGATTATAACACCATTAATTAGCTAACATCTAGGGCTACAATTCTTATAGAGACCATAAAGCCTAATTCAATCATTTTCCTACTCGCTTTTGACCATTAATTTGACATACGCTATTAGGGAGGTAAGCACAGACGTGCTCATCACTTGGCAAATTGCAAAATCATAATGTTGCGAGCATGGTGGCTCCTAAGACCTCCCTAAACTACCAAAACTCTATACGGTTGTGTTCTTACTATCTTAATGTCCACTCTACTCCAAAATAAGGCTTTCCTATCAATTTAATTCACTCTCATTTAAGCCTTATCCTTTAATTCCTCATCCAAAATAGGAGAAACCCTCAAGTTAACCTAAACCTTCACAATAATCTCATTCTACCCTTAAACAGTCATAGGTTCAATCAATTCACTTCAAATTCATCTCAAGAAAAACCAACATAACCATTCGAAAACCCTAACCTTAACAATATAATTAGGATGGGCAAGGAGAGGGAAAGCAACATAAATAATGGAGGTAAAGGCTCGGGGAAGGTAGGGGGAAGCACTCACCTAGGAGGACCACAAAGATAAGCTTTAGGGCTTGGGTCTCTAATCTCCTTCTCTTCCTTCCTCCTCCTCCTCTCTTCTTTTTTCTTCTCATTTCTATTTTCTGACAGTTAACCATAATCTCTCTCTATCTTTCCTTCTTATAAAACTTGGGTGAGTTTATAGCTTGTTGGGCTTAGTCCCTTGTTGGGTTGGGCCCTTGATGCTCTATTTGGGTTTTTATTATTTCATTCCTACTAATTTTTAGCATTAGGATAATAATAATAATAATAATAATAACAATAACTAAGGTATCTTTTATCAAATGAAATAATATCAAAATCTTAAATAGGGTTTCCTTATAGTTTATTTCTAATGCTTAAAATTTGGATTGCTACATGTTGTCCTTTTATTTTACAAAGATTCAATTCCTTATTTAATTGTTCTTTCCCCTTATTTTGTGGACATAGTAGCTTTGAGGAGGTTATCATAAAGTTTGCTCAACTAACTCCACAAGAAAGAGCAAAAAGGTGCAGTTAAAATCCTTTCACACAATTTATTATGCATTTTTTAAAAAAATACTAGAATTTGATAAAATGTTCTCTAATTAATTGCAACAGGAAGTTGGAGAGTCTTGAAGTAAGTACCATCCTTCAACTCATTTCCTATACTAAAATGTACACTTTTTTTTTCTTATTTTGAAAGCAGTGATTTTTTCCTCATCTTAATTCTCATTAATGAATTGATTTTGTTGGAAGTTTAGGTATTGAAGAAAACATTTAAAAAGTTAGAACATGATGTGAATATACAAGATTTTTTGGGTACAAGGTATGCTGTGTTGCCATTGAATTAGCAATTGCACCTATAATACATTTAACCCATTTATTTTGCTAAGTTGAGACACTAAAATATTGTGTTTATTGTTACAGCAATCAAAACATTGAGGTAAACCATCTTAATTACTATGCTTATTAGTTCTTTCAATGTTATATCATTTACTAAACTAGCTTTATTCAGGACCTATATGATCAAGCCAGGCTATTACAGACACATATTTATGAAATACACAAAAGATTAAGGTGGATTTGACTTTTTTCCTATTTGTACAACATGTGCTATAGTTGCAAGTTGTTCTTACAATTTTTTTATTGGATTCTACAGTTATTGGACTGACCTTAGTAAAATCAATAGTGTGGAACAATTGGGACAAATGGAAAATTCACTCAAGGAGTCACTTAATCAAATTAGAAGTCATAAGGTATGCATTGCATTGGTTTGTACTTGAGTTTTGCAAAGGATTTTTCATTAAGAATCAAGGTTCTAATGTTAGTACATAAGATTGTCTATAATTGATGAACTTAACTAATTCTTTTTCTCTATCTTTTATCTAGTCAAAATGAATAAATTTAACAAACTTGAAGGGCTTTGGTATCTTAGTTAGATCATGTCTTCTAAAAAGAATCAGGGATAGAATAGAATGGCAACCATGATAGCTTGAAATGAAGCATCCATAGACTATGAACAAACCATAAATCAATCAAGTAAAAGAGTTAAAATAAAATAAAGAAGCAACATAAATATTTTTTTGAAGTCCTCTAAAGTTTAAAACCTTATGAGATGTTTTGTTCTCATTCAATAATTGGATAAGATGCATGGTAGTAAGTTATTCTATCCTCAAGAAAGCACCATTTAAGTTCTTGATTATATTTCATGTCTGAAAGTTCTAACTAGCTACTTCAGCAGGAAAATATACAAAAGCAACAAATTGCATCACCACAATATAATAACCAGGTAAATAATTATTTTAGACTTTTAGTGGTATTGAATTTTCTCTTTTAAATCAATTCTAATGGTTTGGAAATAAGTGACATATGACTAAAATAACTCTGTCTTCTAGTTCAACAAAATGCATGTTCCCTTTAGAATGAATGCTCAGCAACATCTCCAACCTTTATCATGGATTACTAATGGTGACAACCAAAATCTAGTTCTACCCGAGGACTCAAACATGCTTCTTCATAAGTAAGTTTTTTTTTTAATTTATTTTTCCCCTGAAGTAGATGTGTTGAATTATTCAAAACATTTTATTTGATAATCTTCTAACTCTTGAGTTTGCTTAACCTATTCACATTATAAGGTACTATTAAGAATCTCTTAATTAAAACAAAGTCTTAAACAATATTTTCACAGAACTGATGAATGATCCATATAAATCACACAAAGTTATTGTTGATGATGCTTTATAAATATTCAATTAGAGTTTTATTGGGTTAATTATTTCTAACTTATTTTATCAAATTGATTTTTTTTCCCTTAGAGATATAGAAGGCTCAACAAGCTATTCTTTTGGGAGTTATGACAGTTATCTTGGCTCTAGTACCAAAATAGATATTTCAATTTCTAAACAAGAAAGTGGTGTCCTTAATGACTTGAGCAATACCTCTCCTATGAGATTACAAGTTCCATACCTACCAAACAACTGTGATTTACTAAATGAAATGAAGGTCCAACTAACTCCAGAGATGAAGTCACATGAAAATCATGTGGATTATCATGTGAATGGAGGTTTCGAAGCACTTAGGACCGAGTATGACTCTAACCATAAAGGATGGACTTCCACATCAGGGCCTTGTGCTATTACTATGTTTGATGAGCATTTGTATACCCAAGCAAGTTTTCCTCCACTACATTTTGGCTTCACATAGCAACACTTTCCCCCTTTTTGCTTGGCATTCTTAATGCATGACTTCCTATTGAATTGTTCTTTCGATAGCCTATCGGAATTGTAAGTAATTTACATTAGAGACAAATTATAATACCCAATTATCCATCATGGAAAGGCATTTTTGTTGTATATTTTTCGTCCCCCAAACTTTTTTTAGAAAGAAAGACTAGGAACATATCTTTTACACTCTTTTTAATATTTTTTTATTGTTGGATGAAACAAAAATATTAGTAACATGCTTTTTATTATTGATTGAAATTTGATGAGACTTGTGAAATTATGTGTAAGATTATTAAATAAATTTCACCTAAAGAGTGAGATACACATTATTTTACAAGTGATAATAAATTTTAATTAATAATAAAAATGTCAAAAAATTATGTCGGTAGCAATTCATTTCAACTATTAATAGAAAGTATTAAAAAGATAACATCAAATATTGTTAGCTTTCTCCTTTTCAATGTATCAATTTTCTAGTGTTATGCGTATATTTTGTTTTTTTTTTGGGTGCTCAACTATAGTATATATATTTCATGTCACCAAAACATAGCAAGAGATGTTCTAGACATTCCTCAATCCACTAATGATAGTATGATACAACTTATAAGCTAACATCAATTTTCTAGTTATAATTTTTACAATAGTTAAGGTTAGATTCTAAGTGGCAAACACTTGATTATCATTTATCAATGCCAAATTCATAGGTTTAGTCATAGCTATTTTTTCATTGTATTTTCTTAGTTAAATACATTTTGCAGACAAAAATGACTTGAAGTCTTGAACTTTAATGCAATAGCAAGAATATACCCCTTGTACACTAAATCTCAACAATATTTGGAAAAGTTCTTATTGGTCTATAAAATATAAAGAGACAACCATTTATATATGCCGCAAAAGGTCTCAAGGGTGTTTATGTATTCAGGAAACCCTTGAATTCAACCTGACTTAACTTATTCAAACTTGATAACATTTGGTTTAGGTAACAATTTGGTTTAGTTCGAGTTTGACAACACACACACACACACACACAAACCCCACCTAACCCAAGCTGAAGTATTTTGATCGGGTTGGCTAGCTAGTTTAGTTAAACCTAACCCAACCCAAATCATGTACACCTCTTAAGTTTTTATTCAAAGTACTTCCAACAATAGGAGTGTAAGCAACACACTCTTTGACACATTTCTATTAACACACTCTCTATTATTAGTTAAAATTTATTAAAAATTACAAAATCATGAGTGAGGCTTATTAAATAAGAAGTAGGATCTACAAATTTGTTATTTTCAATAAATTTAAGTTAATAATAAAGATGTGTTCAAAAGAATGTATTAAAAAGTACTCCCCCTAGACTTAAATATAAGCAAAATTAACTAACTTTTACGCATGTTAAGAAATCATTTAATATTACTAACCATATTTAAAAAATAAACTTTTTTCCTAAAGTGTACTTCATTAGAGCTTGATATGAAAAATAAAAAAGAGTCATTGGAAATAAAATTTCAATTAATTGAAGGGCATTTTTTGGGATAATATGATTAAATAGGGTAAAAGTAGTTAAAATTTGCTTATATTTGAGTCAACTAAACCTTTTTTTTTTTTGTTGCTTATAATTGAATCCAGAATAATATGTTACTAGTATTTATTAAGTAGTAATAATAGATTACCATATATCCAATGCTATGGTAGCTCACTTTTATTGTTATTATTAATTACTACCTTATTATTATTATAAAGCCTAAATTCCCAATATATTAACCTCCTCACTCAAACTTGATTTACAAATAATTTCATAATGTAAAATTAAAGGAAAAAAAGGAATTAATCTAGTGCATATCATGATATCATTATTGGGAATAAAGAAAACATTATTTTTTTAATATATTTTTTCCTATTTTTTACAAAATTGTTTGAATGTGTCTTAAAGCAAATACTTATTTTTAATCTGCGCTTGAGAAAAGTTTCAGAACCATACACAATTATGTAGGCTAGGAAAAAGAGAGGCACAGATTGTCTCTCTACATTTTATTAAAAATAAAAATAAAATAAAAGAGAGGAGAGGGAGGGTAGAGGTTAAATAAGAAATGGGAGTGTGTAATTAATTCTATATATAGAGACAGAAAAAAGAAGTTAAATAAAAAATAAAAAATAGAAAAATATGAGAGTTGCTTAATACAAATTAAAAGGTAAAAGTGTCTAATAAAAAGTTGAAACAAAATAAGATGTTCCCATTATAATAACTGGGGGCAGGTGCCTCTCTATATTTTTTTTTTTTAAATAAAATAAAAAGAAAGGAGGTTAAATAAAAAGTGGGAGTGAGTAGTTATATGTGGTAGTTATTTAATGAAAATCAAATGAGATATCTTCATTATAATAATAATAATAAATAATAGATAAAAAATAAAAATAAAATAGAAGAGGAAGAGAGAGGAAGGATGTTAAATAGAATGTAATAGTGAGTAATTATATGTGATAGTTATTTAATAAAAATTAAAAATAAAAGTGTCCAATAAAAAACGTACACAAAAATAAGATATTTCCATTATAATAGTAATAGATTATAAATTGCAGAGAGGCTACAATATTGTGGCCTTATGCCTCTTGATTTTACTTGTAAATGTAGCCGAAGCCTCATAATTTCCAATCTACATACAAGTTTTTCTTTGGGTTTTTAACGTACGTAAAGGTTGGGATATAATTGAAATGCAAAACGCACACTGAAATATTCCTTTTCTATTGTTGAAGACCAAAATAGGCCTTGGATTTATTTTTCCCTGTTTCATATTTGGGCTTTTCTTTCCTAGTGGGTAAGAGTAGTCCAAAAAAGCCATTCACCCATCTATCCAACCAAGCCTATAACGCTGAACACCAGGCCTGCTTCCAATTTTCCCCCCTTTTGAATAATAAAACCACTGTGTAAGATTCTACCAAAATCAACATTCTTTGCAAAGATAAGGTTATGATAACCAAGTTTCATTACTATTACTTTTCTTTTATTTTTTTAATTCTCGATTTCAAAGTTACTAATTAATGTTACACTATTTAGGTTTAATGTTTTTTTTTTTGGTGAATTAGGTTTAATGTTTAATGTCTCATGATCTTGCAGTAATTTACGCTACATATTAATTATATCAGCTCATTTTATTTTACTTCAATAGTCCAATGCATTACGGTAATTTTACTCAACGATAACTACTATGGTTTTATTCTGTTACGTTGGTTTTTAACCGTTCGAGGACTTTAAAAGCTCAATAATTTAATGATTTTAATTATCAGGAGATTTTGTGGCTTTAAAAATTAGATATAATATTTGAAACCATTATTAAAATAAAAAATATACAATTAGTCCTTACAAACATTAAAAATGAGCTAAATTGATTGATAGTTTAACCGTTCCCGGTGTTTAAAAGTTCACACGAAACATTTGCATCATTCAATGACCTTAGGATTTTGTGGGTTTAAAAGTTAGCTATAATATTTAAAACTATCATTAACATTAATTATCTGCAATTAGCAATAGCATTCAAGCGTGTAAGGTTGTTTTAATTTTTTATGTATTTTATTAGAGGAAAAAATTGAGACGCTTAAGGTTTATTTTAAATAGGTATGATTTATTTTTCAAATTAAAACTTAAATATGACTTATTTACTTGACATATATGTTTTGTTAAGGCTTGGAATGACCTTCTTTAAAGTCAATTTTGAAACAAGATCTTCTAAATGTGTTAATAAATTAGCCTCTAAAAAGATTAGAGCTAAGCCTCTAAATAAATCAACCATATAATTTTAAAATAGGTTTAAATATGTTTTAAGTCCTTACAAATATGATTATGTTTAGTTTTAATTTTTGCAAATTTTTTTGTTATTTTTAAATTCCTAACATTTTCTTAGTATTCTTTTTAGTCCTTATCATTAATTTTAATTAATTTAGTACTGACATAGTTAACAAAATAAAGAATATTAATTAACATAATTAAGATAATAATAAAAATTTTAAATTATGATAATTATATTATTTTTAGGTGCGTAGTTCAATTAAGTAATGTATTTATTATTTATATAAATAAGGTAATTACATATAATTTACATTTATAATTTATTTTTAATTTTTAATATATAATGAACAGTGATTTTTATTGCTTTTAATATTGTTCTTCCTTTTCAATTCATTAATTTATTTTTAACATTTTATTTTAAAAAAAGTATAATTTACTTAGAAGCTTATAATTTATTTTTAATATAATACTTTTGATATTATTTTTACATTTTAATTTATTAATTTTGACTGATTGTAATATAATTTATTTTTTTAATATATCACAAACAGTGATTTTGTCTCCAAAGTCAAAAGTAATATATTAAAAATAAATTATAAGCATCTAAGTAAATTATAATTATTTTTAAAAAGTACAAAGTTAAAAGTAAAATTAGCGAATTGAAAAATAAGAATAATATTAAAAACAATAAAAACTACTTTTCATAATATATTAAAAGTTAAAAATAAATTATAAAAGTAAATTATATGTAATTACTTTATTTATATAAAATAATAAATACATTACGTAATTGAATTTCGCACATAAAAATAATTTAATTATCTTAATTAATATTTTTTATTTTGTTAGCTACGTTAGCACTAAATTAACTAGAATTAATGATAAAAATTAAAAAAAAAACACTAAAAAAATGTCAAGGATATAAAAATAACTCAATTTTACAAGAACTAAAACTAGATAGAGTCATATTTACAAAGATTTAAACATATTTAAGCTTTTAAAATATTATAGAAAAACTTTTGTACAATAATAATATATTATTCATATGTACTTAAATATGTAGACTGGTTTGTTAGGTTTATAAGACTTAAAAGCTTGATATTTTTAATTAAATAAGATTTTAAAAAAAAATAGTCAGACTTATTTAATGTGCACTTGGATGAATAATTTCGAAATTGATTAAAGTGATATTTGATTTTATAAAATTGAATTTGATTAAATGAATTTGAAATTGAATGATTTATGTTAAAATACTTTATCTTAAAAGTAAATTTGTATTAAAACTCAACTCAAATACTACATTTTTAGCATTTTTAATCAAACATGATTTTAATAATATAATCATGTTTGGTTGAAAACAACCGCAAAAATAATTTTTTCAAGCAAAATCATGTTAGACTGGGTTGAATGTGTATTTGACATCTCTTACAAGTGCTCCGGGACACTATAAGTAAATAAGCTTAGTTTGACTTATAAGTCCTTGATGAAACATTTGGCTTAACTTGATAAACAGAATTTTAGTATGTGACAGTTCTAGTTTGTTTTTAAATTTTTAAATGTAGTTAAAAACTACTAAATTTTTTTTAATACAAAATAAATAATTCAAATATACTTATAATTTTATAAAATAAAACATACTTTTTTACATATTCATAATTATATAAGTTAATTTTATTAAGTTATTTGTTGCAATATTATGTCTACTTATACATAATTTTATACTTTGCGGTTAATTTTATTTGTTATATGAGTTATCATTCTACTAAAAAAATACATATTACAGGTAATAAAATGGACTACCCAATCCGATTCGGTGTCTTACAGCACGCGGAGCCTAAGAAGTACAAACTCAAGTTGGGCTTCTAAAATGATAGCTAATGCTGATGAAAACTTCTTTTTAGATTTTTTTTAACAAATCAAGCTAAAAACTAAAAGGACGAGTTTAATTTAGAATCAAAATTTAAAACACAAACCTTATATTTTATTTACAGAGTTCAAATTGAGCCGGCCCATTTTGCCAAAACTAAAAGATATAATGTTATTAGTTTTTCTTCAAATAATTTTTTCAAGCAATAATTATAGTTAATATTTATCATTGCAATTTTTCTCAAGTTCTAACCTAACTACTATTAAATAATTTCTATCATTTGAAATTTTCTTTTAAATGCTTATACTTTTATATTCTAAATTATATTTTTGTTGTTAATAAAATAATTTGCAATTAAGACAAACTTACCCTTCTTAATTTAGATTTTTGTTTTTCTTTTTCATGTCCAGAACAGAATATTTGCCAGAATAAATTTAAGACAAGAACAGATATTAGTAGTAAATTACTGCAACTTTCCTTTACATGCAGAAATAGGAAAATTTACACTTTCAGTACAACCAAAGACATACTTAGCCAAGCCTGCTCACGATGAGTAAGCAAACAATGAGCCAAAAAAAAAAACCAATACTAATGGCGGTGGTACGACATTTCACCTCCTCCAGTTTAGTAGGTTACAGAGAAAATATAAAATCTCCACCTCTGCTAGCTTTCGGCAGCAGAAAGGTTGAAAAAGCTTTCAAAAATGACAAAAAAAAAAAACCAATAATCAAGAAGGCCCTAGGAATTAGGAACCCCCTTTGACACAATCAAAATGATGAAGAGCCAGCTTAAAATAAGCCCTTAACCACTTTGCAATCCCTAGAATGCCAATTGATCCCACCCCCTCCACCGATTAGCATACTATTTAATACCCTAGGTATACTATTGAGTCATACTAACACTTAAATTGAGAAATTATAACATACTATATGTAGTGAATCTAAATATTTGGAACTTCAACTTGGGAATTATGGTCTCTAGCGGAATTGAGCACCAGCGTATGTTTGGCCAAAGGACCACCCAGCTGGGGCAACATTGTTAGACACCACAGTACGGCCATCACTAGTGGTGACCTTGAAGGAGAGGCTTTGGCCATTGAGATAGTTGTTGCTCTGCCAGTTCTGACCCCAGTTCCTTGACATTGGCATCCATCCAGTTCTGGACCCTTTGATGGCCACAGAATGCACATCCCCAGCACCACCTACGTTTGTTATGAGGACCAAGTTGAAGTAGGAGTGACCATTGACGGTGAACCTTATGCCTCCCCTTCTCCTGCAGGGTACCCTACACAAATCCACACACAAAAACATAAGCATGCCACTCCTATTGCTTGTTTGGATCAGCATAAAAGGAGTTTGTGCATAAAAAAATTCTTGATCTGTTATATTTTGAGATAGAATTAATTTTTTGAAAAAGTTTGGTGCACATCAATCTTTACTAACACCTAAAAAGAAAAAAATAATTTAATTATCTTTTTGATTTTTATAGTTGCATAATTTTTTTTTTGTTTCTTATAGTTAGAAATAATCTATTTTAATTTCTGTACATGTACTTTTAATATTAGTTTAATCTTTGTCATTTTAAACAACCACAAATTAAATAAAAAATACCAGAAAATATTAATTTATGGTGGTTTTATACCATCATCAATTTTCATCTTATGACGGTTTTATTTCACAGAATTAAAACATACTTGACAGACAGAATCAAACCGATATCAAAAATATATGTACAAAGACTTAAACGAATTATTTATAACAATAGAAACAAAAAAAAAAAAATCTGCACAGCTATAAAGATTAAAAACATAATTAAACAAAAAAAAAGACAAAGAAAAATAAGTGTGATAAGTGATATAATATAGTAATATAATATGATAAAAAAATAAAAAATAATAAGTATTAAAGGGTGTGATATACAAAGGTGTATATATATCATTATATTCTTAATTTTTCTTCTTCTTAAACACAATAAAATTAAAAATGAAAAATGTAACTTTTCATTTGTATTAATTAAAAATTAAAAATTGATATATATATACAAAATTTTATTATAAATTTAAGAATTAACCCCATTTGGCCAAAAACAGTAATTTCACCGTAAATTTACCAAGTTTAAAAAGAAAGTAGTTTCATCATTTACCACTTGGACAAAGAAAGTAGGGAAACTTCCAAAAACTTGAGTTAAAAAAGAACAAGAAAATTCCTTTTAAAAGTTGGAAGTGACAAGGGGGCAAGGTAACCGATTTTGCTAACCCTAAATTCTGAAGTGCAAAAAATGAAGACAACTAATTACCTTCTGTAAGCCACAGGCACAATTCCAGCTCTGTATTGTGCAATGTGCAGGAAGACAGGCTGAGATAGGTCAAAATGGTGCAGAGGAGGGTTACACCACCCCCCTGCATTGTTGGGCAAGGCATTGTTTGGTGGGCAGAAATTGGTGGCAGTGACCAAAATGGAGCCAGGCAGGCACCACCTGTGGTCATTCGCACACCTGATCTCATAGCATGAACCACAGCTCAGTCCATTATTGAACAAAGCAGTGCTCAGAGCAGCAGTGTTTGTTCCATATCCCTGGCTGTAGAGGTTCCCATATCCACAAGCCCCACCTACACAGATTTCATTAGCAAACAAATTACTCAAATGGGTTAGGTCTTAATTTTAAGATGCTCCAACCAACCCCCACATTTTTTCAAAAGAATAATAATAAAAAAAAAGTGGGAAATTTTTTATAATGCTTTATTTTGTTGCATACCCATTGTTCCTGATGCATCACTCCCTCCATAGAAGGTAGCATGTGCATTAACCCAGCCACCACCACCATACCCATAGCCATAGGCAGAGGAGAACACTGTGAAAAGCACCACCAAGAGCAAGCCAATGAGCCCCATTTTCCTGAATATTCAAAATAAAATAATCAGTCATTTCCTTCTAATGCTTTCTCTCAACGTGTAACATTTAGCAAAAAATGTGCACTTAGGACTTCACATGATGAAATGCAATTTTGCAATCACTTTGAGATGGAAGCGTCAATTGAGAGAAAAGCCAGCGGTGAGAGACAATGTGGAGTAGATGAGTGTAGAAAAAATGAAAGGGGGTGCAGCTTAATTTATAGACCTTGCGGGAGCTGGAGCCAAGCATAGGCCAGTCACAACTTTAGCTAACGGTTTTAATTAAAACTGTTGGGGCCAAAAACCGCTAAGGGTATAAGCGGTTTATTAAACACTTCAAAACAGTGCAAATTGCGAAGGGGCCCATGTTTGAAGTGTTACGAAGACTGTTTTGTAGCGAAAGCCGTGTGGTTTTGTAGCTTTCATGGCTGGAAAATCTACAACATCCATGTGGGGCGTAGCGGTTTTTAACTTGGATGGTTAGCAAGCTGCCAATGCCACATGCAAGCATCTTCCGTTTGCCGCAAATACCCTTTTCCTACCTTCACTGATCCAATAATAACATTAGATAGGCTCACAGCTACAGGCCTATCTCTGTGTTGTGGGTCTCCTTTGCGCTCACGGACGGTTACTAATCGCTATGTAACTGAACAACTCTTGTCAATGTTGATGAGATGACCCTATTCCAAAGTACAGCAGAGAAAGTTAAAAGCTACCCCGCACATGGGTGATGACATTTTCATAGTCGGTTCAACAGCACTCCTTTCGCCAAAATATCTTCTTTTTTTTTTTCCTTTTATATATTTTCATTATTTTTATAACTTAAAATAAGCCACGTTTCTCTTTTTTCGATAACTATTTACATTACTCTTATATTTATTTATTTAAAAAATTGGAGGTTAATTAAACATTTCTTATAAACAGTGTTTGTTTAATTAAGACGGTTGCCTATCTGCATTTATAAACCCTCCCACCAACACCAACCGTTTGTGAATGAAAAATATTCTTGATGTGTATCTTTGTTTCCTTTATTTCATATTATATTGATTTTTTTTACTAATAATACTTTAATTTATTGATATTTTAATGAACATTTGAGGAAATTCACAATTATATTTCTAACATTTAATCATTCTAACTCTTACTGAGAATACTTTCGTAAAAAGTTATTATAATAATTTGTGTAATTACTATTTTTTTTAAAATGTATTATATAAATTGTTCTAGACCCTTTTGGGCCTAACTGCGTGGCCTGAAGCTTATGGTAACTAACTTACCACTTTGCTGCTATATAAGGCATTACATGTCTTCAGGTACAAATCGAAGCCTTATTATTCACCTCTTACAGACACTGACTTAGGTATCAGAGTATCTTTGCAGGTGACAATCAAGTACTGCCACTCGCCGGAGTCGCTTAGAGCGTCCACCTCGTTCGAGGTACCAAAAATACCCTCGAACATTGGCAGTCGTCTGTGGGAACCCAACATTCCTCCTCTCTCTTCAAAGTGGATGCTCGCAGATTATCGTGGCACTGTGGCCTTTTCCTTCGGACCATCACGGTTCCACCATGTTATTAAACTTTCAACCTCTGCATCAGATGGCAAATCTATTTCCCTATCAAGAAGCAAGAGCCGAGAGCGGACAAAAGCAATTGAGAAGCATAATCAAGAAGCAAATGAGGTTGAGCTTGATTTGCTCATAATTTTCTATATTTATCCAATCGATTCATGGCTCTAGTTCGCCATTTTGCATTGTGAATCTGGAATTCGTTTTGCAACTTTTGCCTCACTAACAAGATTTCTTTAACCTTTTCTTGTTTTTTCTCTAGAGTTAACATTGTTGTAGGTGGGACAATGCCTCGACTTAGGCTCAATACTTGCATTTGTGCCCAAATCAAAGTCGAATTTCTCAGATTCGTTGATGATTAGTTCGAGTGTTCGATCTCGAGGATAATTCCAAGTGGTGTTTTCGAGTCTTCGATTTCAATGGTTCCATCACACTTCATCGCGCTCATGCTAAGGCCCTCGAGTTTGCTTGGTTGTCAAACTATTCATTTAACAACTACACTAGCAATTCCATCACACAGTGATGCCTCACTTGTCGAGATTGTCGGGCTTTAGTCATCATGAGTTTTGCCAATCCACCATTGTTATGGGCATGCCGAAGTCAAAGACAGAGTGGTAAGCTTCTAGCGACCCTCCACCATGCTGCTTCCAAGGTTCAATCCGACATATAAACTTATGAAGTCGTCACCAAGACGCTCCGAAGCTCCAAGGTTGTAATCAACAGACATCATCACCGATCTAATCGGTATGGTCGAGTCGTGTACGTGGATTCACTCTAACCGAGATAGGAAGATCGCTAAAATCAAAGATGAGGCCATGTGAACTACCCTGTGTACGTGGATTCACTCCAACCGGGGTAGGAAGATTGTTAAAATTGAAGACGAGGCCATGTGAACTACTTCGTTTACGTGGATTTGCTCCAGTCGGGGTAGGAAGATTGCTAAAAATGAAGACGAAGCCATGCGAACTACCCGTGTACGTGGATTCACTCCAGCCGAGATAGGAACATTGCTAAAAATGAAGACGAGGCCATGCGAACTACCCCATGTACGTGGATTCACTCCAGCCGGGATAGAAAGATTGCTAAAATTGAAGACAAAGCCATTGCGAACTACCCTATGTATGTGGATTTGCTCCAGCTAGGGTAGGAAGATCGCTAAAAATGAAGATGAGGCCATGCGAACTACCCCGTGTACGTGGATTCGCTCCAGCCAGGGTAAGAAGATCGCTAAAATGAAGACAAAGCCAAGATTGCTAAAATTGAAGATAAAGTCATGCAAACTAACCCCTGCACGTGGATTCACTCCAACCAGGGTAGGAAGATCGCTAAAATCGAAGACGAGGCCATGCGAACTACCCTGTGTACGTGGATTCACTCCAACAGGGGTAGGAAGATCACTAAAAGTGAAGATAAAGATTGCAAACTATCTCGTGTACGTGGATTTGATCTAATCGGGATAGGAAGATCGCTCTAGCTGGGATAGAAAGACTTCTACCTCGTCGGATATGTACAAGGCTTATTCGGTACATAAAAGGCAAAAAGTATATATAACAAATATATATATTGAAATTCATTTCAAGTATAAAAGCAAACCAAAACAAAGCAAAAAGCGGCAGCTCAACTGAGAAGTCGGGTAACATCGAAACTTATTTTTCACTTTAAACTAACATTTTGCAGGAAGAGAGAAAATGTGGCAGTGAAAGCCGAAGCCACATGACTCAAAGAACAAGCCGGTGATCATGTCAACACGAGCCACTGACTTTAGGAGCTACTGTTCTGGACCCTTTTTGAGCCTAGCCACGTGGCTTGAGGCCCATGGTAACTAATTTACCACCTTGCTGCTATATAAGGCATTACATGCCTTCAGGTACGAATCGAAGCCTTATTATTTACCTCTTACAAACACTGACTTAGGCATCAGAGTGTCGTTACAGGTGACAACTAGGTGTTGCCACTCACTAGAGCCATCTAGAGCGTCCACCTCGTTCGAGGTACCAAAAATACCCTCGAACATAAATAATATAAGATTAATCCTCTACTTTATACAGACGAAAGAAAATGATGAGAAAAATTTAATTAAAAAAATAAATTTTGTTTTAAAACTAATTTTCTCTCTCTCATTTTATTTTTTAATTAAATGAAAAATACATGATAATATATATATATATATATATATATATATATATCATATCACAAGCATATTTATTATCGTAAATTTCTCGTTGTTGTCTTTCGACGCAGCTGGATTTTGATTATCTGTCGAGCAAATCATTTATGGTGATTACTGAGTTATTAATCATAAATCTTTGTAGATAAGATCTGCATGGAAAACAATAAAAAATTGATTTGAGATTTTACGTGGAAATGATCTTAAACCGCGATTCTCGGCATTTGTGTTTCTTAATCACTTTAATGAACCGTGACTTATTATTAAATACGTCTACAGAAATACAAGTGAAACAGGTGTGCAATAAAAATGAATGAAATCTTCTGTACTTCTTGTTTGTATTCCACCATCATCACACAACTTCTCTAAATCTTATTTTTCAAAAATATTTCGGATGCTTTGCTAAGAAACCCATTTGTTTAATCTCTTAAGTTTAAATATATTTATAAAAATATAAAAAGGAAAAAACACATCATGATGTCAAAGTAATTAGTAGTGATTATCTATATTAGGCTTGCCGGCTCAGTGGATGCTCTTTTTTGTTTGTGGAAATTTGGTAGGTCAAATTAGGCTATGGTGTTATCATTTCTGGTCTTTCAAATTAAGCTAGCATGACTAAGCACAAGTGCTAGATAGGGATGGGCTTGGGGTACCTAATATGGAGTTAAGCTAGTGATAACCCAACCCATTTAATGCCATTCCTCACAGCATAACAAAAGGCCACATTAAATAGGCAGCATAAAACAATTAGGAAAACCTACTAGGATTAGCCTATTGGTGGGCAATAAAGTAATATGCATAAGGTCATAGGTTATAATTTCAATGTGATTATTGTACACAAAAGAAAACACCAAAAAAAAATAAAAAATAGGTTATTTGGGTGAAATTCTAAATTTGTCCTCAAGAAATTTAACTGAAATACATTAGTTTTTGATAATAAAAAATATCACATTATTGCCTAAAAATTGCAACTATTAATTATGGAAGTTTTTAAATATTCCTTAAAAAAAAGTAATACAATCAATATTTGTGATTTCCAATAATTAAAATAAAATTTTTACGCTCTTAAATAATATTGTACCAACATAATATAGTATAATTGACAAATAACAATGTCTTTTAAACATGTGATCAGAAAGTTGATCTTAAAGTCTATATGTATGGAAGAACACTTATTGGGAGAGGTCAACTTTTTAATAGATTTTAATACCTTTAGAAATTAGTTTGACTCTCACCCATGAGATACTCCAAATTAAAAAAAAAAAATTGTTTCTCATAAAAAATTTTATGAATAAATTTAGGGATTTTTTTTTTCTTTTAATTTTCCAGTGGGTTATCTCCTGAGCTCCCCAAATGAATGATAATGGCAGGTTAAAACAAAGGAAAATTCAGTGTTTCAGAGGAATTCAAAGCCAAGCTAGTCTTTTCCTGGTAAAATGTAGATGCACATGCGTGTAGTTTTGAACCGAGGTATGTGTCATTTGCCCTTTGAAAGCGATTTGTGAGCACTTTAACGACTCGCCAAGGTAACAGCTGCACATGCAACTTTTTGGCCCTTTCTTATTGGCTGGCGTTCAAAATCAATTTGGATTCTAACATGATTTTTCTTTTGAAACTTTCTTGTGGGACAGATTCCCCAAGGAGTCACAATAACACTAAGAAGGAAAGAAACATAGCAAACAGACGAGGGAATTCAAAAATCAAATCAGATATGTTGTCAGATTAAAGAGAAATTACAGAGACTTATTATATCCGAGTGATGGGTAATTCTCTCGATGTTCTCCATTTCCTGAAGTTGAACCCTCACATAAATGCAAATGGCATTTTCCTCATCTAACTGTTTTCGTTTGTTAAAATGTCACGGCATCGGAATAGTGGAAATGGAAAAAATTCTTACGCGTAATAATACATTTTATGTTATTATACGTCATTAAATATGTGTTCCTTTTTTAATAACATTCAAAAGATATTAAAATATTTTCTTGTTTCAAAATATTTATTTTTTTTAAACAACATTTTTTCATTTCATTTGTTTCTTTAAAAATTTGAAGGAGCTGGATTTTTTTTTTAAATGTTATTTTCTACTAAGTAAGATAACAGTCATACTAATCATATGTCATCATTTTTTTAATGATCTTTAATTTGTTTGTATCAATCTTAAACAATGATATAGTTTTTTTAAAAGAGATGGTAAAAAAAGGGATTATTTTGTGAGAATTTTTTTTTATGTAAGAATGAGAAAAATATAATTAGATTTTATCATAAATAGTCAATATTAAAACATACATGTAATTTTTTTTTTCTTAAAAATCATACAACTCTTTTAAGTAATCATGTGACTTTAGATCTTGACTATTCATTTATGGTTATATGACTCAAATTTATTCTTCTCATTCTTATATAAAAATGTCATTCTTACTAAATGTGTCCCCTTGTAAAAAGTTACGATAATTCACGTAACATAATTTATGTAAATTAATCTGTTGGTCCTTATAGTTTGATAGAGTTTTTAATTAAGTCTATATAGTAAAAAATATTTTAAAACGTCCTTATAATTTTAAAAGTTTGAAATTAATAAAGTGTTGAAGGTGAGGATTGAATCTCTACTGTTGAAGTCCATCAAGGACACAAAAATCACTAGGCTATGAATTTATTTGATATATAAATGAAAATTATATTATATATAACTTAAACGGAAAATTAGAATTGTACATATATTTACTATTACTAAATTAAATAATATTAAGATTATATAAACTAATAGTATTAAAATTAATATTAATAAATATAAATTAATGATATGTACTAAGGACCAAAATTACACATATATTTACTACTAATAAATAAATAATATAATATATAAAAAAACAAACAATAACTTATACTTTTTAATACTATATATCTTAATTATAACTTAATCACTCTATTTAAAAAAAATTTGTTTTAATTTTTTATTTTTTCTTTGCATATTTCAATGATTGAAATAAGATATTATTATTGATGTAATAATTTTATATCTATCACTAAAAAAGTATATTTATATCATATATTTCTAATTAACCTTCTTCTGATATATTTATATTTCTATAGAAGTTTATTAATATATATTAATTTATATATATTAGTGAACTATAAGGGTGGGGTTCAAACTCTATTCATGCTAACAAATATATATATTATTAATTTGCATTTATTAATACTAATTTTAATATTATTAATATCAAATAAATATATACTAATTTATATTTATTTATATTAATTTTAATAATATTAGTTATATAGTGTTCAAATTATTTAATTTAGTAGTAGTTAATATATGTGCAATTCTAGTTTTCCGTTTAAGTCATATATAACATAATTTTTATTTATATATCAAATAAATTCATTAGTTTAATGATTTTAGTGTTGTTTGTGGACTTCAAGGATAAGGGTTCAATTCACACCTTCAACACTTAATTAATTTTTTTGTAATTTTTGAAAGAGAAAACAGGCTATGCATTGATAGTGTAAAGTAATTTTACACTATTATCAATCATAAACCACTATTTATTGTAAGTGTGTTGACTTTTATAATAAATACTTTAAAACTCATATCAATAGTGATTTCTGATTGGTTGACAGTAAAGAACTTTTTATATTGACAATGCATGTCCATTAAACTCTTTTTAAAAATCCATTAAATTTGGAGGAACTTGATTGTAAATGAGAGAAAAGTTGGAAAACTAAAATTGCATAATTGCTAGACTTAAAGGACCAAAAATGCAATTAAATCAAATATAAATTAATAGTGTTATAACGTAGTTAGTGTGTATGGATTTAATTACAAACTTTTTAAACTATAAAAACTTTTTTAAAGTGTTTTTAACTATAAAGACTTAATAAAAAATTCTATCAAACTATAAGGACCAATTGATTAATTTAACCTATATTAAAAATATTTATCAATATGTTTAAAGAATTCAATTATGTATAAAAAATATTGTTGATTATGTGTTACACATTTAACTAATATAAATTATTTATTTATGATTATTTGACTCAAATTTATTATTCTTATTCTTATATAAAAATGTCATTCTTATAAAATGTGCCCCCTCGTAAAAAGTAATGATAATCCACGTAACAAAATTTAAGTGTAATATTTTTTTTGTATATATTAAAATTATGATCAATATATTTAAAGAATTCAATTATGTATAAAAAATATTGTTGATTATGTGTTACGCATTTAATTAATATAAATGTCCTTTTTAGTTGTTGTCACTTGTATTTCACATCCTTACTACATTTTTTATAAGGCAAATTCTACGGTTGAATATCAAATAGGCGGCTTACTAGTAGACCATCTTTCTAAACTGTTAGATATATAAATAAAAAAATTAACGGTTAAGATTTGTTAATTTAATTAATGATTTCAATCGTTGATTTTTTTTTATTCATATATCTAACAATTTTAAAAAATAATCTATCGGTGGATCATTTATTTTTTTTTTACTGTAGAAGCCCCTTTTTTATAATTAGGAAATCATTTTGATAATTGTCTTTTTTTTATTGATTCTTTTTCTAAAAAACTTTCTCCGAAAGCAAAGTAGTGAGGGGTAAGAAATGGACAGTTTGACTTTAGTTGTTAAAGAGGAAATGGTAGCATATTAACGGCCAGTAACCAACTTGCTGTTTATAACGTCCAAACGCGGCACTACCTCCACCTCTCTTGCTTTGTCTGTTCTTATGTTTCAGTCTCTTTCTCTGTGTCTTGTCAATTGTCAGAAACATAACGAATCGTTGCCGTCCATTTGTTACTCTGTTATGTGTATGATATTACGCTGTGGATTTTTTCATTCTTTTTATGTTTCCACATACCTTTCACTTTTGCCAAGGATATTCATTCCTTTGCCGAGCACTTCAATTTCTTATTTCTATGCCTTTCTTCAAATACTAGTGCTGCACGTCAAATTCAAATGCGCAAATCACGTCCTCTTTTGAGTAAGCTTCTCTGCATCTTTGGATCCTCATCCACTTCAAGTTTAAAACTAGCCAAGCATAACCTTGTAGATAATATGCGAATTCATGGTGGATTTATGTTTCTGTTGAGAAAGTGAGGTCCCAAACAACACAATGTGTGGCTTCTGTACGAAAATATCAGGATGAGGTTCATTTATTTTTATTTTGAATAAATATATACTTATTGACATTTATTAAATATTTTTATTTTCTTCCTTATTCTTAAATATTTGTAAAAATGATAAAAACAATAAATATTGTTTTTATTATTTTTAACTCTTAAAATAAAAAAGATATAATTAATTATTAATAAAACATATTAACTAAAAGTTATAAAAATAAGAAAAAGGTAAACAAGCTTTCATTTTCTAAGATTATTAGTAGTCTTATCTGACTCGATTAGAATAGTTTCTTGTAGACGAAACATTTGATCTATACAAAAGAGAGATATTTCTTTTGAAAATGATATTCAAAAACATATTTATGTAAAAGGAGAAATTAATGATAATAACATCTTACTTGACATATTTTTAATATATTTTTATTAAATAAAAATTTTATGAGGCTCTCATTAAATAAGAAGTTAAACTCAAACTTATACAAATAGGCTGCTATTAGGTCTTGTACTTTTATCTAAAATTAAAAAATCATGTTAAAAAATATACCAACAGATATTGATAACTTCTTCTTTTTTTTTAATCTACAATCCTCTCAAAATTTCCACCATACTTACGTTGTTTTTTTTTTTTTAACAATTGTATTATCATTATTAAACCTGTGCAGAATTACATTTATTTATTTTTATATTCTTATGTAGTTAATTTACGTAAAACAGTAACGCCTTTGTTTATGGAAGCACTAACGAAGCTTTTGGAAATAGCATAGACATTTTGACATCACTGTGTCACGTCTCCCAACTCACAAGCTAAATATCCCACTCCTCTCTCTTTCTAACCCCATGTGGGATGTTGTTAAAAGTGTTATTCACAAAATCATATCTTGTTATGACTCTAAGCCCCAAAAGAATATTGGATTCCTTCAAATTGACCCTATGCTTTTATATAACATCCAAATTAAAGAATAACCACCATGTAACATCCCATTGAATGGAACTTTAAATGTTGGACCCCGACAAACTGAGTTTTCAGTTTCACGGGGAGGGATAAAGTCACAAGACACTTCTTTATGAAGGAAAACTTTACCTTGTGTTTGAATGAGAAATTTTAAGAGGATAATTTATTTTTATAGAGAATTTAAAATATTTTGTAGTGAAATTTGTTGTTTGGATAGAAATTTTAATAAGAAATTGAAATTTTAATAATTTATAAAGTTATTTTGATTACTTAAAATTATAGAATTTCAAATTCCATAAAAAAAAAAAGAATTTGAAATTCTTCATACTCACTTTTCTCTCACTTACTATATCTATTTTCTCTCTCCTCTCTCTTTCTCCCCCTCTTCTCTTCCTCTCTTTTTATTCTCTATTTCTCTATAGCTCTTTCTTTTATCTCTCTCATCTCCTTCTCTCTCCACTCTCTTTCTTGTCTCCTCTCCTCCTTCTCTCTCCCCCTGTCTCATCTCCCTCTCCCATCTCTCTCCTCTTTCCCTCTTTTTTCTTTCTCTTCTCTTTGTCAACATTGACGTAAAAAGTATTAATATTTATATTTTAAAATTATTAATATTATTTAATAGTAAAATTATTTGTGAATTATTAAATATTTAAAAATTGACTAATGTTTATTTTTGGAAAAGTTTAATATTAAAATTTTAATTTTTAAATATATATTTAAAAATTAAATTTTGTATATGGTGAAAATTAAAATGTCATATCCAAACTTAGAATTTGAAATTTAAAAAATTTGAATTGATTTATCCAAACAGAGCATTTAATAAATGAAGGAAATTTAAATCAAAAGCAATTCAAATTTCAAACATTTAAAATTCTTTGAAATTTTAAAATTCTTCTTTCAAACACAACCTATACTTTCACGCAACTAACACAAGGTATGTTAACGTGCATGTGCAGCCAAAACACACATAGGGGTGTACATGGATTGGGTTGGGTTGGGTTTAGCTAAACTCGTTATTCAACCCAATCAAAAATAGTATGGGTTGGGTTCATGTTTTTTTTTTTTGTCAGACCCAGACCAAACCAACTCAGTCATTAACGGGTTGGTTTGGGTTGGTTAATTGAGTTTGTGTTTTGAATTTTGTTAAGTTTTTTAAAAATTGTATTTTTTTCTTATAAATTTTGACACGTTATAAAAATATTGTATTTAGTTTTGGACTTTGTTTCTCATCATTCTTGTTTCTAAAATTAATATAAAGCTTACAAGAAACTTAGAACGAGAGTCAAGGGAAAAAGAACAGCAACAACATGCATAAAATATATAGTGATTCAAAATTAATGGGGGTTCACAACTTCAAGGGTGCGTAAGGTGTCTTTACTCTGTCTTATTTAGTATTAGTAATTCACTAATTAATAATTATTAGTATATAAAATATATAAAAAATAATAAATTAAATAAAATGTTACTTCAACAGGTCAGGTTCACGAGTCCATAAATTAAAACCCGTACTTGAATGGATTTGAACGGGTTGGGTCGGGTGCAATTCAAATGCTAAAAAAAACCAAACCAAAGTAATTGGGTTGGTTTGAATCGATTTGAGTCAACGGATTACCCGTACCCGTAAACACCCCTAAACACACAAGCCTAGTTTAAAACCTTACGCAGCCAAGTTCTTTAGCGCGCGTGAACAACAGTGCCAAACATAAGCATGTAAAATTTTAATTACTAGATACCTCATATTTCCTATGATGTTTTTTTTTTTTTTTGGATAAGCTAAAAAATATTTTCCTATGATATTTCCTATAATGTGGGAGGGAATTTATCAATATACCTGAAAGCAAGTAAAAGTCAAATTTGCGCTCATTCCCATGGATCAGGGAGGATTTACTTATAGAAAAGAGAGCGAAGCCGTATCTTTGCCATAGATTTTGTGTTTTTCGTTTGACACTTAGCTAACCTAACTAACTGATGGTACTCCTTCATAATGCTCAGCTAACCTAACTAACTAGTACTCTTACTCTTCCAAATGCTTTTTCTTCACTTTGCATTGAAAATGCTGAGCAATGCTTTAAAGGCATTAACCCTAAGCTTCAAGTCCAACTACCCATACTAGATTTGGTGGGAAGACTTGAAAAAAGAGATATTATATTTGTATAATAAAATTATATAATTTATACAATATTTCATTTTTTGGGGCTTAAATAACTTTTTTGTCCCTATAAAATAGAGGATTTTTGCTTCTAGTCCTTTATAATTTTTTTTTATTTTCGTTTCTATAATATTCTTTTTGTTTCATTTTGGCCCCTATCATCAATTTTGACCGTTAAATCTAATGGAATGACTAAAAGAGAAAATGCAAAAATTATAGGGACCAAAAAATTAAAAGGACAAAAACAAAAACAATATTATATTATAGGACTAAATAGTGATTTAAACCAAATTTATAAAAATCAAACCTTCAAACATTACAAATGTATTGATAGAGAGCAAGAAAATTAAACTTACCACGAATGCACTAGTGACCAGCCAAAAAAATTATACATTACATTAGCACCCCTTAATTGTTTGAAAAATATTACACTAACACTCTTATACATTACACTGACACCTTTACATTACACTGACACCATGTGTTACCTAACAAACATATTACATCATGTACTCTTATAAGGGGTGTTGATGTAGATGTTAAAAAAGAAGGGTGGTCATGTGCAACATCAAGAAACTTTAGATAGTGTAGTGTATTATTGTAATTTGCTCATATATAATAATAACATCGTGCATCCTTCTTTTGCTTTCTTTGTTGTTCCTCGCTTGTTTGTTATCATTCATTTTGATAGTTGTCTTGTTTTATGTTTCGCTTTTGTTGCTTTCCATTTGCTATATTTGCTTTATAAATAGAAGGTGATTGCATCATTGCACAACTTTTACGAAATCGTATGTTTAAAGTTTGATTTTAATAATTTTTTTGCTGGTCACTAATGCATTTATTGTAGGTTTAATTTTTATAAATTTGGTTAAATAATTGTTTAATCCCTATAATATAAGATTGTTTTCATTTTGGTCCTCTTAATTTTGGTTGTTTTTGTTTTTGTTTTCTTAATTTTTTGGTCCCTATAATTTTTGCGTTTTCTCTTTTAGTCTTTCTGTTACATTTAACGGTCAAAGTTGATAGCAGAGTCCAAAATAAAACAAAAAAATATTATAGGGACAAAAATGAAAAATATATATATAAAGACTAAAAGCAAAACCCTCCTATTTTATAGCGACGAAAAAAGTTATTTTAATCTTTTTTCTTTATGTTCTATTCCTATCACTCATTTTATTTTAAGTTTTTCTTTCTTATCTTCCGGTCTCTCTTATTTGTAAAAAGAAAAAAAAATGTATGAAAATATTATATAAGTTGAATTTCTCTTTTAAAAAAACTTTGGATTTGGTTATCACTTGCTAGAAGTTATAGAAACTACCATGTCTCCATAATTCCGCAATTGCATAAAGTTTAGTTCAGTATTGAAATTATTGCCTTTTGACATATGTCTTTTGAATTAGGTCATCGTTATTTTTCCGTTTATGGTGTTAAGAACAAGTAATAAATGACAAAAAAATTAGGTTTGGTTGACAATGTAGTACTAGAAGATTAAATGCAGTTCCAGGAGGTGTCCTTTGATAATTCCACAATGGGTAAAGAAGTAAGTATGGTTGGGCTTTAAAATTATTGTGTTACCGATGACTCTAGGATCTATGCTTATGATTATTTATTAATCAATTAATGATTTCCCCAAAATGTAAAAGTAAAAATGAACGTACATTGCCGACACCCCACTAGTGGCCCGGTACTAAAATGGTTTCCAGGCATCCTTCAGCATTGCTTTAATTATTCATGGATCTTTCCATTTTAAAATTCAAAACGGCTCTTTAACTCTGTAAAGTAAGTGAAATTTGTATTGAATCTTGGTTTTAAATGCTGAATAAATTGATTTAGCTTAAAGGTATGGGATCAATCACAATGGTTTACAAAAATTTCATCTACTGATCAATCTAATTATTTTATATTATAATTGACATTAGTTTCCTTAAATTAAAAATACATTTCCTAGTTTTTGTTTACTATCACACACTCAAATGTTTAGTTTTGCTTTTTATCCTATCAAAAATTTACAATGACACATTAGTTCATAAAAAAATCTTACCGCATTGTTTGGTAGGAGAGAAATATCAAAGAAATGTAGTGAAGTGTCATTTGGTAGCGTAAAAATACAACAAAAATATTCAAAATAACGACGGGCCCCACGCATGTTAACTTCCACCCTCACATGCAAAGCAGCTCAAAAACATTACCACATTACCTTCGACCTTGATGTATGAAAATAAACAGTGAAATGGGACATAGTCGATTGTCTGGGAGGCTTAATTGATTATGTGTATACTTAATTGATTATTTGTGTATACATAATCGATTATCTGCCACCAAATCCCACATCCCAAGTACATAATTGATTATGCACTTTTTTATATTACTTCTATTCTTGTTTAAGGTTTTAATTTTTTTAGAAAAATATTTTTTATTTGTTAGTTTAAAAGTTTAAAATAATATGGATTTACTATTTTGTCAATTATACTCTTGCCTTCATTTAATTATTAGTTATTTTACATATTTTTTATAAAATTAAAAAGAAAGATAAATAAAAATAATAATTCAACTTAGAAAGGGTTAAATTTTTAAAAAAATTTATAAGGGTAAAAACATAATTTTATAATATTCTTTATTTCTTTTCTTTTTTTATTCAAAAAAGAAAAAAAATCAAGAAGTACACTTCTATTCTATTTTCCTTTTATTTCTCTTCAACCAAACACCATCTATTTCTACTGCATTTCTTGTCTATTTCTCTTCTCTCTACTTGTTTCCTACCTACTTCCTCTCTCTCTATTTTCTTCCTCTCTATCAAACACAGTGTACAAGATCCCTAAAGAATTCAACCGTATGTGAGCAATGTTAGTCTCTATGTTATGTACAATCTACTACACCTAACGAACTTGCTTAATTGGTATGTTAACTTTCTTGATTAGTAGTGATACGGCCACGATGCATCCAATTCAAACTTATTATTAAAAGAGTAAAAGAGATGCAAAAAAGGTAAAGAAACATATTATAGATACATTCTCCAAAAAACATTGAAAAATCACATTCTGATAGTACAGAACACTAAATATATACATAAGGAATTAGTTGTAACCAATTGAAACTGAAAGCTAACAGAAAGTAACTAAGGGCCTGTTTGGATTAACTTTTTCATAAGCACTTATAGGAGTAAAAAATAAGAAGAAAAAAAAATGAAATAAGCTTCTCCTATAAGCTAAAATTAGCTTATGCATAAGTTAAAAATTTGATTTTGAAGAAGCTAATATGAGAAAGCTTCTACAAATTAGCTTATGCATAAGCTAATTTTAGCTTATGCAGAAGCTAATTTTACCTTTTGTTCTTATTTTTTCTCCCATAAGTGCTTATAGAAAAGTTTTATCCAAACAGGCCCTAATTCTAACTAAAAGCTAACTTTAATACTCCCTCTCAAGTTGGGACATAAAATATCCATAACACACAACTTGCCCAATAGAGTAAAGAACTTAGAATGTGGCAGAGCTTTTGTGAATACATCTTCTAATTATTGTTGGCTAGATAGATACACCAGTTTGAGAAAACCAACATTATCATGTTTGATCCATGGCTGGCTAAAGGGTAAGGCTATTAAAGCTCAAGCTTTAGGCCTATCAACAAAAAATTATTTGCTATTAGTTTTTATAAAGCAAAAAAGTCATATTTGGCCAAAAAGGCTCAACATATAGCTTTCCCATTCAAAGTAAAAAAGTCTCTCTCAAAATTTGTTTTAGGTCTCACTCACCATTAAGCCAGTCCTGGTCTAATGAAGTGACAATCAATGTTAATATGCTTTGATCTCTCATTTAAAGTAGGATTAGTTGCCAATTATATAGCTAACTTATTATCACACATGACCATGGTGGATGGTACTACAATCTCAAATGCTCTTAAGAGTTGCTGTAGCCAGAAAAGCTCACTTGTGAGACAGATAAGAGCCCTTGTATTCAACCTCTGTAAAGGACCTAGAAATAATAGGTTGCTTTTTAGACTTCTAGGCTATCATAAAGACTTAAATAGATGAAAAAAAACAATAGTTGATATGTGTGAGACACAATAATTCCCCCAATCTAAGTCCACATAGGCAGAGATGTTAGTATTCTTATGGACAAGAAAGAACACTCCTTGACCTGGAGAATTTTTAGGTATTGCAAAACATGATGCAAGGCAAGAAGGTGTGGTGTCCTAGGCTAAGACATAGATTGACATAGTTTATATATCACAAAAATGACATTTGGGTAGGATATAGTTAGGTATGAAAGCTAACCAAATAATGTACGATATTAAGAGGGATCTTGGATGGACTCAACATTTGTGTCATTGAGCTTGAGGTTTGTAGCCATTAGTGTATTTATTGGTTTAGAGTTGACAAAGCTGATATCATCCAAGGGTTTTAATGTGTATTTTCTTTGACAAATGTGAATTCCTTTATTGGACTTGACAATTTAAAGGTTAAGAAAGTATTTTAGTTGTCCAAGGACTTGTAATTTGAACTACTACTATAATATGGTAATGGTGTGATTGATCAACTATTGATTAGTGCTAGTGATTATGATATTGTCCATACGTACTAAAAACAAGACAAGGGAGTCATTGGATCCCATTCTGAACAATGAAAAATTAATTGTGGATTGCTAAAAACCAAGTTGAATAATTGTTGTAGAGAATTTTTGAAACGATTGTCTAAAGGCTTATTTTAAGCCATACAATCATTTATGTAGCTTACACATTACATTCCCCCCTTAGTGGTGTATCTGAGAGGTTAATCCATGTAGGCTTCCTTAAACAAGTCCCCATTAAGAAAGGCAATGCTAATGTCTAATTGGGATATGAACCAATGCTTTTGAGTAGCTATAACCAACAATACCCAAACAGTAGCAAGCTTTGATATTGGAGAAAAGGGATCTATGAAGGCAATGCCTAATTGTTGAGTGAATCCCTTGCAACAAGGCATTCTTTGTGCCTCTCAACCATGTCAGTCTAAGTTGAATTTTGTCATGTATAACCACCACCAACCTATATTCTATTAGTTAGGGGGTAAAGGAATAACAGTGTGGGGTGTGATTTAGTAGCAATTTTAACTCCCATAATTTTTCTGCATTGAGGATATTGAATGACTTGATGCTCGTAGTGAGGTTTGTAGTGACTATTTACATTAAAGACAAAGGTTTTGTAGGGAATGGATAGGTTTGAATAAGTAAGATGTGTGGTTAAAGGTTACATAACGTGGAGTGTGTAATCTTGTAGGTATGTGGGGGATTTATGGTTGCGAGCAAATCTTCTTAAGTGGTGAACTGTCATATCAGATTCTGGTGCGATGTTAAGATTATTTTGGTTGATGGGCTCGGGTTGTGTATAAGATGGAGGGATAATGTCTCTGATGGGTAAAAGAATAACAATAGATTGAAAGGGGTCTAGTCTAATATCCGTGCTGTTGTTATGGAAAAGGAATTGATGTTCTATGAAAACAACATCTTTAGAAATTAAAATTTCTTGGTAGTATGTCAAATAGCTTATATCTATTATATTCGGGTGGAAACCCCATGAAGACAATAGGAGTTTCTTATAGAGAGAATTTATTTCTTTAGTGAAGAGGCACAACAACATAGCACAGGCATCCAAATACTTTGAAGGCATGGTAGTTGAGCATCTTATTGTACGACTAGTTCATACTAGGTGGAATTTTTTAGAGAAGGGGTTGGCACCCTATTAATCAAAAATGGAGTAAGGTGAAGACATTCCCTAAAATTGTACTAGGCACCTTGGGTTGGAACAAAAGAGATTAGGCCACATTTAAGATGTGTTGATGTTTCCTCTTTACCACAACATTTTGCTCTAGCCTATATGGACAGTTTAGAACACTCATACTTTTGCCTATTAAGTTATTTTCCTAATTATTCTATATTTATTTTTAGAGAACCAGATGAGAATCTTAAAAATTTAATCCCTATGGTTACGTTCGTATTAGTTAGTAGTACTTAGTTTAGATTTTAATAATTTTTGAGAATAGAGCTCGAAAAAGTTTGAAAAATGATCATTTTGTTCTTAAAAAGATAGATAACAAAATTAATAGACAAAAATAGTTAGAAATGTTTATAAATTATTTTTAAGTCATCAATTTACTTAAAATAATTAACAATGATATTAGAAAATTTTTGAAAATTTATTGAAATAATTTTGAGAAATGACAAAAATATCCTTAGTTGACTGCGAAGAACCAACCAAAGACTTTTTGATCTCAAAATATTTTGAAAATTTTATATACAAGTATATTTTAATTTTAAAAATTTTATTTTGAAAAAAATAATGAAAAATATGACACACTTATTTTAATTTTTCAACTGTTTTTCTAATATTTAACGATTTAATTCTGAAAAATCAAAAAGAAATTTCAAAATTTTGATCCTAACCATTATACTCAGAATTTCAAAAACTATTTAATCATGAGTTTTAATAATTTTTTGAGCCAGAGCCCAAAAAAATTATAAAATGATGATTTTGCCTTTATTTCTCAACATTAAGGGTTGACATGAGAGAAAGATTCAATTGATATTAAAATGTTAATTTAAGTTTGGAATCATGTCATATATATTAAAATATAATTTTGAAAGTTTTCTAAAAATTTTCTGTGTAAAATGACCAAAATGCCCTTAAGTGTCTGATAAGCCTAACCAGTATTGATTTGACATACAAAAATGATAAAAATGGTAATCCCAGTTTATTTATAGGTAAATGTTTAATTTTATAATTTTATAAAAATTTTGGTAATTATTGAATTAAAATGGATTTATTATGAATTTTCTAGCTTAAAAATACACTATATATATGTATGTATGTATATATATATATACATACATACATATACATATATATGTATTATATATGTATGTAATATAGGTATGTACATATATATACATACATACACATATGTATATACATATACATATGTGTGTACATATATATATACATACATACACATGTATGTATGTATATATGTATATACATATGTGTATGTATGTATATATATGTACACACATATGTATATGTATACATATGTGTATGTATGTATATATACATCATACATGTATATATATATATATACATGTATAAATGTATATATACATACATGTATAAATGTATATATACATGTATAAATGTATATACATGTAAATGTATTATACATGTATAAATGTATATATACATATGTAATTCGAATTAATTAATAAAATTAAATTATTATTATAATTTTTAATAAAAAATAATTTATTTTTCCAATTTCATATTGAATTGCTTTATTTTGATATTAAAAGTTAAAATTTGCAAGTTTAGGCGATTTTATCCGTACCGACTAAACTAATGACAGATAAAATTTACACTGGGGGTCTTAGGACAGCTCATGGAGCACATCCTCAAGCCTAGGAGGGGTGATTCACCTCCTATGTTAAATATGTGTCTCTAAATTAGATTAAAAATTAAAAAAAAAAGATTTATGACATCATAGATGATGCAACTTGGTGGACACCTAACTCCCCTCCTTATTCTATAAATAGGCTACTAAAATTCAGATTTCTCTCATTGCCTTCTCTCTCTGGCTGGCTGAAACATTAGAGACCTTCTCTCTATAGAATTTTTTTTTCTTTACTTGTTTTTTCTGCTAAAATTTTACTAGTTTTCCATCAACTAGTAAAGTTTTCCTCCTAGGAGCTTTGTACCAATAATTTTATCATCTTCATCAATCACCTTAGAGGTAATAGGGGGAGTGAGGTTTGTTTTAAATTATTGTCACTTTACATGTTAGTAGGAAAGGTTTTTCCCTAAACCTATTTAGGCATAAACTTTATTACTATTATCATTACATTGTTATAATGTTTGATGTTCAACTTTAATTTTTGATAAGTTGTTACTTTGCTCAAATTTAGACTATTAAATGTATTTACTAAGTTGTTATTCTACCCAATTTTATAATTAAAGTACATTTATTAAGTAGTTATTCTGCTCAAATTTAATTATTATTTTTTTATTAAATTGTTATTTTGCTAAAATTTTAGTAATAATATTTTGATTATTAAATCATTATTTTGCTAAAATTTTGGTAATTAAATTATGATTACCAAATTGTTGTTTTGGTAAATTTTGGTAAATAGTTATACTGCCAAAATTTTGACAATTGCTAAATTATTATTATGTAATTTCTACAATATAAGGCAGAAATGTTACTGGTACTCAAATTAAATGAGACAAGGAAAACCTCTATTTGAGAAGTGAGAATTTGATAAATTAGTGAGTAGTGTAAAACAAGTGACATGCAGTGACATTACACCCTGCTAAGGAAGTTACAGTTTGGTACGTTGAGGAATGAATGACAAGAGCCCACTTGCAAAGGTCTTGGGTAGGCATCGAGCGGTGAAGGTCCTAATGGCCAGGGTAGCGCCCTCAAGTTGAGATATTCGCCTAACCAAGCTTGATAACCTTGACAACTGTCCAACATTACAGGATTGGTATGAGAGTATACCTTTATAAATGGACATTCTGATTGTTATTTGTTTCTCATAAATGATGAGGACTGTATCATGTGATGATGTTGAAGAGGTATATGTACTCCTAGTCATTTTCTGGTTCTATTGAGAACTATTACTCACCAATGGAAAGTATGGATCCATGCCTAGTCAAAGGCAATCTAGTATAGTATAATTTAGAATAAATCCTATATTTCCTTTTATTGTCAGTTGTGTTTTATCTTTGTTTTATGGTAGACTTCCTACCATACATGTAAAAGTGGTTTTAGAACAAAACACACCACTCCATTATTTTTCATTTATGTATGATTGATCGTGATTATTGAAGATAATGTTAACACCCCATGATGCTGAGAATGAGTCATAGGACACCCTACGGATGAGGATATGAATACTTAGTTTATAGTAATTTTCTTTTTAAGGAATAGGGTAGATTGATACTGCTTTGTATAAAACCTTTTTGATGTATATATTGAGTTGGGTAGTATCTATCTTTTGATGTACTTTTGGTCTTTCTGTATTCTATGACTCTTATATATTACCAAATTATGATGTACAGTTTTACGACACATACACACACACATACATATATACCCCTTCTTTTACTACCATTTCCAAATTTTGTTAATATTGGAATTTTTCTATTATAAAAGCAAAAAAGTTTTACTTGCATTTTCATCTATTTAAATTTAATAACTAATTTAATACGAATTATATTTAATATGAATGGGTGCTACATAGTTGAACTAATTAGATATGCCATAAGTTTGCAAAAAATCACTCAGCATCAATTCCTTGGCATTACTAGACCATAGTTGCTTAATGCTCCTATCAAAGTTAGTCTTGACAAAGCTAAAGAAAATTTTGATTAAGGAAATGGCCTCGAACTTATGTTGTAACAAATAAATCCAAATGAACTGAGTGCAATCATCATAAAGAAAAATTGCTTACCATCACATGTAAGGTGATGATAAGGACCCCATATGTCACAATGTGCAAGATTGAAAAAGTTTGCAAAAAAATTATTGTTAGAAACAAAAGAAAGGAACTTAATTTTGATAAAAGATATATAAACAACAATCATTACAAGAATACAAGCAATAGTTCAAATTGTGAGTCATTAGACAACTAAAATACTTTCTTGACCTTAAAATTGCCAAGTCTAGCAAAGGAATTCACCTTTGTTAAAGAAAATACACATTGGAATTTTGGATGATACTGGTTTTCTTAGCTCTAAACCAATATGTATTTTTTATAGACTTGTGTTTTTGTGTGTTCCAAATCTTGTTGAACTTGAATCGACTTTAAGAACCATTAAAAAGGAATAAGGATATTAATGAATTATGTATGGTTTAACTATTCATTTGATTCCTATAGTTACAAAAACTTTCTGTTTTAGTTCCTATACTTAAAAGCATCCCCTTTTAGTTCCTATACATATCATTTTTAATCCCTTTTAGTCCCCATTGTAGAGACTAAAAAGGATTGAAATGATATGTGTAGGGTCTAAAAAGAATTAAAAATTGTATTTGTAAGGACTAAAATGGGATGTTTTTAGTAGGGAATAAAAGAAAAAAGTTTTTGTAACTATAGGGCCAAATGAGTAATTAAACCATTATGTATTGTTGCCTTAATTAGTGGACACAAGAAAGATATTTACTTTGAGCATCCTAAATTAGAACTTAAATTCACAGATGTGTAGATCATTAGGATGACAAGGACAGGCGAGGAGATAATGTAAGTAATAATGCTAAGAAATAGTGAATTTACAGATGGGGAACAAATGTGAAGAGTGAGATGAAGCACAAAGACAATGACAATTATTCTTGATGTTGATAAAGTGGAAGATTTACACAATATATAATTTTGAAGATGACGAATAGGATGTTTTACATCTCATTCCTTAAAAAAAGGGATAAACAAGTGCCTAAAGGCAACAACGGTATGAAGGAATCTTAAGAGCAGGATAGGGAAAGAAGTAGGGACAATGTGTATAAGTACAAGTTAATGATGCGGAGTATGAATATATCTTTGAAGAATTGCATACTTTAATACAATATGATGATGCATTTTATAAGATAATGTAACTTTAATTCAATGATAAGACACATTTGGCTAGGTTCATTTAGAACTTGGAATAAAATTTACAAATTTAAATGAAGTAGTTTAAGGGTGTTGTGAAGGATTGTAGCATTAATCTTGATAGGGTGGTAAGATGGATAAAAAATTGATAAAGTAAATGATGGGGCTAGGTATGTGTGTGCTAGTGATGGATATAAATGGATGATTTATTGGGCATTAAACACTAAAACTAAATGCTTCTAAGTAAAAACATGTGAATATAAATTCTCATTGCAAGGTATTTAATAATAAATAGCCGGATACGAACTAGGTTATTTGTAAATTGGTACAAAAGCTTTTGTTATAAGTCAAATAACTTTATTAAGAGAAATAAAGGTACTAAAAATCTTAAGCACAAGGAATACCTAAGACTAGTGATGAATCTTCAACTCATGAAGATTCATTGAACTAATTTAGCAAATTAAATACCAAAAACAATATCACAAAAATGATAAAAATTAGTGTATTTTTTGTAAGTATTAGAATTTTAGATAAAAAATATATTTTTGTCAATACTTATTAATTTTCATGAAAACTTGCAAGAAAAATAAGGATTTTTCATCCAATGCCTAAAGGCAAAAGGATCAACCCACAATGGATGCCTAACAAGACTAGGTTTTGCCTAGCGATAGTTGACAACTAGTAACAACTATCTAGAAATGCCTCAACTGTTGTAATCATTTTAAATTACAAGGATGGATGGCGATGCACACAGCTCTTGATGATGGGATGTCTACTAACATTGCCTCACAATGGCTTGATATTGTAGGCGATGGTTCAATTCTTACACTTTATAAATAGGCATTTTATGCCTTTTTTACGAGATTTTTCGTAGATTTTTAGATTTGTAGCAAATTCTCTTAATTTCTTAGAGCTTTTACATGTTATACGAAGCTTCCACTAAATCATTTGAGTCTTGTGTGTGCCTAACGAGAGATCGAGTTAAGTTTGAAGATTTTTTGAGATTCTTCAATGGAGATTCAGTTTAGGACTTCAATGAAGAGCATTTGTGGTTACATCTTTGTTTTCTTCTCATGCTAAATATTTGTCTTCGTTTATTTTGTGTCTATAACAATTGTAACATTATTCTAAACTCTTATTTTACTTAATTGAATTTCAATTGCATACTTTTTGTTTTAATTTCATTTTCTATGCTTAATGCTTTTGGTAAGCTGAAAACCAGTCAATTACTACTAATATAAGATTAACCTAGGAGAGAGATTTTGAGTTAGAGATTTAAAAAATTAAGGCATATAATATGCACAGGCTCTAGAAATAAAGTTATGTGTGTTGTATATGCTCTTTAAGAATCCTAAGCGTACTTTGTAATTGCGCGTAAGAAATTAAGATATTTGCTTTGACAACTAAGAGACGTCAATGAATTAGGACAAAGTTTTGAGCAGAATTAGAGCGTTGAACAATATTATAGGTTTAAGATGATAGGTTTAGGAGGTAAGAGTAGTGAAGCATGAATTATTCGTTGTTTATGTAGTGTATTTTGATTTTGATTTTTTTTTTTGCTTTGATTTGGTGGAATCCGAAGTCCAAATTAGGTCCAAGATAACCCTCATAACTAACTATTAATTGTGATAACCTAACATCAATTTGCCTAACTAATCCCGAAAATAAGTACATAATGCTCATTCTAGTTTCTTTGAGATGATAACTCTACTTATCACTTTTTACTTGTTGATCGATACACTTGTTGAAATAAGTTGCCATAATCCACTATCCATACACGTTCACATTTGCTAAACATTCACGAACATTATTCCTTTATCACTACTTGACATTTATTAAATGTACAATGTCGATCACCTAATATTTGAAAATTACAAGTTATGTTTTCTAAAAATTATTATAATATCAAAAACTCTAATTTTGAAACTGCTTGTTTCAAAAAAAAATAAAAGCTTTGATTTAGTCTATTTGGGACATGTTTTTCAATTTTAGAACTCAACAAACATTAGTTCGAAAAAGATTTCAAAAACACTTAAACATAAGCTTTCAAAATACTTCTTTGATCGTCTCAAGGTACTTTCTTTTCAAAATTCACCGAACATTATTCCTTTATCACTACTTGACATTTATTAAATGTACAATGTCGATCACCTAATATTTGAAAATTACAAAGTTATGTTTTCTAAAAATTATTTATAATATCAAAAAACTCTAATTTTGAAACCTGCTTGTTTAAAAAAAAAAAAAAAAGCTTTGATTTAGTCTATTTGGGACATGTTTTCAATTTTTAGAACTCCAACAAACATTAGTTCGAAAAAGATTTCAAAACACTAAACATAAGCTTTTCAAAATACTTCTTTGAATCGTCTTAAGGTACTTTATCATATCAAAGAAAGTTTTTCATCCTTTTTGTCTAAGTCTAGAAACCTTATTTCTCGTAGGAGTTTTTCTTTTCATCTTATGGTTGCTTGTCATCATAAAAAAAAAATAGATTGTTTGTCTATGAAAGTAAGATGGGTTATGATGTACTCAAGAAGGAGCAAATTGAGTACTTCAAAAAACTTTTCAAAAACAATTTTAGCCCCCTTTGAAAAATTTTATAAAAACAATTTGAGAACACTTTAGTCTTTCTTCCTAATGCATCGTTAAATGAAAAATCCCTTTTAGGTTATTTTAGGATATGTATGCAATGCTCTTAACCTCTAACACAACACCTAAATGCAATTCTAATGTGTGGAACCTCAATCTAATACAAACTAGTATGCTGACTCGTACGGGTCATGTTTGTCTTTATACTTGTAATAAAATGACATGTAAACATAGTAATAGGTTAATAAATTTAGTCATATAATTTATGATCTCTATTTATTTTTATATTAAAACAATGTTCTCATAAAAATAACTTCTATTATTGGATTTTTCATTAATGTTTATTTGTAGTAAAAATACAGGGAACTTATTTCAAAAAGTATATATAAAATGCTTGTCTTTTAGATAAAAATACAAAATTAGAAAATATAAAATAAATACAAATTAAAAATTGATCAAATAAAAAAAATGTGTACTGTAGAAAAATGAAGGTTGTAGAATGTATTTAAGTGTGTATATAAAAAAAGTACTGCTGATTATAATAAATTATTTAATTATATTTTATTTATATTTATTTTGATATACTATTGGTGAAAGTAATGCTAATTAATTAGTAATCTCTCGTGTAGATATAATTTTAAAATAATTATTAACAAAATCAACAATTAAATTATATGACAATTTATAATTAGATTATAGTATACAATTTTTTCACATTATTAATATATTATAATTAAATCCTTCATTTTTTATATTTTAAAATTTGAATTTTAATCTTCATAATTTTATTTTGTTTAAGTTTTAGTCTCTATATTTTTATTTTTATTTTTTGAAATCAGAGTCAAACCAGATTTGATTCTGATTTTTGTTGAAACAGTTTGAGTCAAAAAATTTGTTAGTGGTCAACTTTTAACCTGAGTAAAAAAAATAGTATTGAAATGGGTGAGATATTGGGAAGGCTTGTTGAATTAATTTTCAGATTTGTTGGCGTACAAGTATGAGTAATGTAACTAAGAAGTCTCACATTAGATAGAGATGGGTATGTTGAGTAACATACAAGTAACAAAGACCCATAAATTTGATGCCTTGAGTTTTGGGTTGGATGTGGTTTCAAGTTCACTTGTATGGTTGGCTTGCGGACCTGTTGATAGAGTTTTCCTCGATGTTTACTCCCTCGTATTTCCTAACAAGTGGTATCATAGCTCATGGCTAAGCTATGATGTGACCTAACAAGTACTAGTATTTATGCATGGGGATCCATTGTATTGAAAGTCTTCTTGGTAGTATGGGGGTCAGGCAGCGTGTCCCATTGATGTGAACTAATAGTAGGGCAAGTATCTATAGTATATTAGCAGTAATGGCTATGTTTTAGGGGCCATAAAGATGGTGGAGCATTGTGGCGACAATGACTAAGCTCTACGGGTCATAACGACAGTGGAACATATTTAGCGGCAATAACTAAGCTCTAAGGCCATCATTGAAAACTCGTGGATGGAAAAAAGCTACAACTTGAGGGGGAGTCATACTATATGGAAGAAAGTCACACTTGAAGGGGAGATTGTTGATGTACAAGTGTGAGAATGTAACTAAGAAGTCATATATTGGATAGAGATAAATATGTTGAGTAAGATATAAGTGACAAAGACACATAAACCTGTTGCCTTAAGGTTTTGGGTTGAATGTGGTGTTAAGTTCACTTGTGTGGTTGGCTCGTGGCTCAGTTGATGGAGTTCTCTTCGGTGTTTACCCCCCTCGTATTTTCCAACAAGATTCAATCAATTAGAAGTTAGTCCATGGTTCTAGTGTAACTATTTAGGGGGGGGTGGTGGCATTTTACTTACAGTTGATAACTTGTGAAGTAAGAGGATATATGCCTTATATGAACAGAAAAAATAAAATTGTGTCTTATGGTCATCTAACTGTCAAGTTCATTGGGAGGAGATTGGATTATATTCCTTTCCTCATTGCTTTTTTTGCTTTATGGTGTCAACTATCATAGAAGTTTGGTGTTGAAATATCTTTTTTGAGGTGGCATAAATATGTTTGTTAGGAAAGGGAATCTTATGGCAAAATGTTGAGGAATATTTCATTATTGTTGCGAATGTGAGCGTTGGAGGATATAAAGGTTTGTTAGGGTTATTTTGTTATAGAAGCTCCTGTCTCTAGCATTCATGTCAATTAAAAGGAGAAAAAATAGAACAAGAATTTATTGTAGTCTTTAGATTGTTTTTCAAATATTTGGCCAAAAAGGCTAGACCATACTCCATGAATGGAGCATTTCATGAGGAATGAAAGCCAAGTGGAGCATGAGGGTTTCATGTTTCTATGGTTGTCAAGATTTGTTTTCCTTACGAGATCACACAACGCCATTTTGAAAAATGCTTTCTCTATTGTCATACACATTTACCTATAGTGAACAAAATAGCTCTTGCACTTATTATTTTAGCAAACATTTATAGGGGCTTTAGTTTTACTAAACAACAAAATCAAAACTACCACAAAAATTGATTACTTTCTTCTTCTTTTCATTTTCTTCAACCACGACTATGTCATTTACCCACACAACTTTTACTTGTAAAGTGACAGTCATGGAATGGTGAGTGTAGATAGAGATTCAAGTTGGGGGAAAGGATTTGAGTTGGGTGGGTGGTTTGAGTAGTGGAATCTATAGGATGCAATGATGGACATAACAGTGACTGTTGAGGATGACGAAGAGGTAATAAACCATAAAGCACAAGATGAATAAGCTCCAAACGTAGCCTATGAGGTGGGTGGCAGCGAAGAGAAAAGTCAACTTGAGGTCTTCCAAATTAAGCACCAACGTGTAAGAACCTTGGTTAATTAGAAACCTCCACAAAGAAAGGCTTAAATTGGGAAGTAGAAAGGGTTGATCATTCACTTCAACACTTTCTTCTTCCCAATTGACACGATTGGGTAGAGAGAAACCTTGCTAATTTTCTCTCAACTCACACCCACACTGTAACACCCATTCTTATTAATCATAGTTCGTATTAATTTAGTTATTTAATTATTACGAGTAATTTTTTTTTCGATTCTTCCAGTAGAAAAGTTGTACAATTAAACATAATTTGGAAATAGTAGTAAAAAATGAAGAGAAAGACTGTAAATACATATATGTCGTAAAATTATACGTCATGGTTTGATAATACATGACAGACATAAAATATAGAAAGACTAAAATACATTAAAAGATAGACACTACTTAACCTAATATATACATAAAAAAATCCTATACAGAGCAGTGTTCATTTACGTTATCCCTTATACAAAAAGAAAATACTATAAACTAAGTCTACAAATCCTTGTCCATAGGGTGTCCTCTGATTTGTCCTCAGTATCACTGGGTGTTTCCATCTTCAATAATCGCAATCAAACATACATGGAAGAAAAATAATGGAGTGAGGTGATTTGTTCTAAAATCACTTTCACATGTATGGTAGGAATTCTACCGTAAAATACAGATAAAACATAGTTGACAATAGAAGGGAATCTATGATTCATTCTAAGTTGTATTAGACTAGCCCTGATTAGGTATTGATCCATACTCTTCATTAGTGGGTAATAATTCTCAACAAAACCGGAAAGTGACTGGGAGTACATATACCTCATTAACATCATCACATAGTACAGTCCTTATCATCATTGGGGAAAATAATAGTCAAGATATCCATTTATAGAAGTATACTCTCAAACCAATCTTGAAATGCTGGGCAATTGTCAGAGTTATCGAGCTTGGTCAAGCGAATACCCCGGCTCAAGTGCGCTACCCTAGCCATTGGAACTTTCATTCCTTAGCATATCAAACTGTAGCTTCCCTAGCAGGGTGCCGTGCCACAATATGTCACTTGCTTTACATTACTCATTAATTTATCACTTTCTAACTTCTCAAATAGAGGTTTCACTGGTCTCATTTAATTTGAGCACCAATACAATCAATATTTTTGCCTTATATTGTAGAAATTGCACAATACCAAAATTTTGACAAAATAACAATTTAGTAATCATATAACATTTTAGCAGAATAATAACTTAGTAATTACTAAAATTTTAGTAGAATAATGATGTAGTAATTATAATTTAATTACTAAAATTTTGGCAGAATAACAACTATATAAATACATTTTAATTTTTTAAATTTGAGCAGAGTAACAGTTTAGCAAGTATAGTTTAATAATTTAAATTTGAGCAAAGTAATAACTTAGTAAGAATTAAAGTTTAACATCAAACAATATATCAATAATAATAAAAATAAAACTTAAGCATAAACGAGTTTAGGGGAAAACCCTTTCTACCAACATCCAAAGTGACAATAATTTAGAACCAACCCCACTTCCCCAATTACCTCTAAGGTGGTTGATGAAGAGGATGAAATTGTTGATGCAAAGCTCCTAGGAAGAGAACTTTATTAGTTGTTGGAAAAGTAGTAAAATTTTAGCATAAAAACAAAGTAAAGGAATTTTTTTTTTCTAAAGAGAGAAGCTCTCTAATATTTTGGCTAGCTTGAGAGAGGAAGAGGTGAGTGAAAATCTAAAAATTTGTGGCCTATTTATAGAAGAAGGAGGGGGGTTAGGTGTCCACAAATTTACATTATCTATTATGCATGCATTATGTCATAAATCTAATTTTTATTTGTTTTTAATTCAATTTAAGGACACATACACCATTTAGGATGGTGAATCACCCCTCCTAGGCTTGGGGACGTGCTATATGAGTTGTCCTCAAGCTCTTTAGTGTAAATTTTATTTATATGTAAATTAACCGGTACCGATAAAATTGCCTAAACTTGAAAAATTAGCTTTTAATATCAAAATAATGCATTTTAATGCAAAACTGGATAAATATATTATTTTTCATCAAAAATAAATTTTTAATAATAAATTTTAATTTTAATTTATTTCTAATTATATGTATTTATTTTGTATTTTTAAGCTAGAAAATTTATAAAAAATCTATTTTAATTCAATAAATACTAATATTCTTATGAAAATTATAAAATTAAATATTTTACCCATAAATAAACTAAAATTACCATTTTTACCTTTTCTAGAGGTCAAACCAATGTTAGCTAGGCTTAACAAACACCTAGAGACATTTAGTCATTTAGACAGGAATTCTAGAAAATTTCTAGGAAATTTTTCAAATTATAGTTTAATATATACGTCACGATTTCAAGCTCAAATTGAAAATTTAATGTCAATTGAATATTTTTCTCATGTTAGCCCTTAATGTTGAGGAAGAGGGATAAAATCGTCATTTTTTAATTTTTTCAGAGCCCCAACTCAAAAAAATTATTAAAAATTTCAATTAAATAGCTCTTGAGATTCTAAGCATAATGATGGAAATCAAAATTTTGAAAATTTTTCTCAATTTTTCAGAATTACATTGTCAAATATTAGAAAGTAGTTAAAAAATTAAAATAGGATTGTTATACTTTTCACTATTTTTCTTTCAAAATAAAATTTTTATAATGAAAGATACTTAGTATAAAATTTTCAAAATATTTTGAGGTCAAAATGTCTGGTTGGTTCCCGTAGTCAACTAGGGGTATTTTTGTCATTTTACAAAAATTATCTAAATAAAGTTTCAAAAAATTCTAAAATTACTATTAATTATTCTAAGTACATTGATGGCTTAAAAATATTTTTTAAATACTTCTAGCTATTTTTTTTATTAATTATGTTATCTGACTTTTTAGGAACGAAATGGTCATTTTACAAATTTTCAATCTCTGTTCCCCAAAAATTATTAAAAAAAATCAAAAATCAGTACTATTTATTAACACGAACATAACCATATGAATCAAATTTTTGAGATTTCTATCCGACTTTTTAAAAATAAATTCATAATATTTTAATATACAAAGGTAAGGTGTTACATACACTACCCAAAAAGGAGTGTTTAAATATGTTTTTGTTTAATTAGAAACCTCCCCAAAATGGAGGCTTAAATTAGGAAGGGAAAAGTGTTGCTTTCTCGTTCCTAATTGATACGGTTCAAATAATTTTTTTTAAAAATTAGAACAATATTTAAGTAATAACAAAATAGAACAAAATTCAAACATAAAATTTTAGTATCAAATTGCCATCATCAATAATCAAAACACAAAGCAAAATTCTATCATCTAAATTTAACTAAGAAGAATGAACAAAATTCCAACATCAAAATTAGACCTAAATTTGTGCAAGGATTTGTCTCCAACATTATAAATACCTTTTTTAAGGTTCTTAGGAGAGCTTTTTGCTCACCTTTGACACTTTGGCACATATTATCTCTTCCCTGAAGACATCATTGCACTACTTTGTGCTGGCAAGAGAATTGTAAGTGCGGAGTGGTATCTATTTATTGAATTTATTTATTTATTTACTATTATTAAAATTTTCAAATATCTCGATTTATTCATAAATCCTATAATTATAATTATTCTGCATCCAAAAATTATTTTGCAATGAAGTAATGTGGTATGTATTTGGCAAAGATTAAAATTGGTGATAAAGACCCCTTTTAGGGATAAAAGTTGTTTTTAAAAAACATGTATGCTTGATGAAGCATCAAAATAATAATAGAAAAATTATGGTAAAAATCTTTTTCATCATAAAAAAACTACTTTAAAGATTTTATCAAATTATTTTTTAGCTAACTTTTTATTTTCTTATTATCTTGAACAATTAATTATTTTAATATGAAACTACTATTACAATAAATTTCATACCATTATGTTATTTATCATAAACAGATTTTATCAAATTATTTTTGGCTAACCTTTTATTTCTTATTTTATCCCTGACATTTAAATATTTTGAATATGAAATCAATTACTATAAATAATTTTGAACCATTTTGTTATTTTTACTATAAAAGAGTGATATCTTAGACAATTCAATTGAAATAGACTCTTAAAATTACTTTTTAATTAAATATCCAAATATGAAACTTATTTTCTATAATTGATTATAACTCTAATTGACTTTAATTATAAGAATAAATTTCAGTCTCATTTCTTAAGAGATGTTTAAAATTGAACTATCCTCTTTTTTATTTTTAAACTTACACTTCTTTCTGAGAAATTAATATGTTATAAAAGTTTGAAAGGAAGATGAAGTGGAGATTTTGAGTACTAATCCAAAGCTTATAGTCTGTCTTCTCAAAATATCATTTCATTTACTAAAATTTGAAATTAATAATATAATCTTCATAATTAGTTACAAGTAACATTAAAAGTTAAAGAGAAAATAAATATATTCTTAAGAGAATCATTTATAATTTTTTTTCTCATTAAAATAGATTAAATGCTAAATATTCATCTTTCAAGAAAAAGGTATAGTTTTTAAAATAAAATCAAAAGACAATATAATTTAGATATCTCTCGAAAAAGGAGAATATAATTTACTCTCAATATAATTGATTATTCAATTAATATCTTTTTTCACAACTAATCCTGGTACATGATAAATTTAAAAAATGGTGGTAAATATTTTATCTTGTTATGTTTTTTTAATAAAATTTGTTATTATCTTGTTATGTAGTCATACTCCGGACAATTTTAAGACAAGACTCAGAAAAAAATATATTACATCTTTTAAAGTAAATGACCAAATTGATTTAGGAGGTGTTTACAAGACTTAAAAGGAACCTATTTTATAATTTTATTAGTTTATTTTAATAAAAAAATTTATTGAAATAAATTCTTTTATCATATTTCAATAAGTTTAACAAATAATTTTATGAGTAAGGTCTCATATTAATAAGTTCTAATTAACTATATATTTTTTTATTTGATGACTTAATTAACTTTATATCTAAACATACCTTAATATTTTAGTTATTTTGGACCCGTTTGTTACAGCTTTTTTCATTAAAGAATCATTTTTTTTTAAAACAATAATAACTTTTATTTTTTAAATTTTTTACATGTTTGTTTTAGTATTTCAAAACAATCAAAATTTAAAAAGAATTTAAATTCTGATTAAAATCGGAAGTTATTTCGAATAACTTCTCATGAAATTAACCACTTCTTTTAAAAAAAGTAATTTTTACTGTAACAAATTGGTCCTTTATCTAGAATTTTTGAGTTGCAAACATTGCCTTGGATTGGAATTGAAGTATTTATCATTTTTATATCATTTTTGAATAAAATAATAGAAATTTCAATACCATAAATTTATTTTTAATATAAGATACACAAGTATGATTTTTTCCTAAGTATGTTTAAGTTACTAAATAATTTTATTCGCATATTTATTTTTAGGATTTATTAATATATACTCATTTTTAGGAGCAATATATTAATAATTATAACTTAGAATTATTAAAATACTCTGAAAAATTATATAATAATGAAAGACACCAATAAATTATTACATCAAAGGAAAATTTTGATCCAATTATATGTAAAACCGAGACATTTAAAGAATGCTTATAAAAAATCTAACCGGTATTTAATAATTTATAAGAAAAATCCATCTGGCATTCGAGCAGTAGATGACCATAAGTACAACAAACAAGAATAATTGACGTATGAGATAAAGTTAGAAATTCCCATTATGAGAATAAGGACTAAGAGGAAAAGGTTGGTTTTAATTACACTAAATTTTAAACCTGTGCGTTGCGCGGGTTTGTTTAAATTATATGTTTTTTATATTTATATTTGTTAATATTTTTAAAATATATGTAAATAAATAAAATTATTATTTTTAAAATATTTAATAGTAAATTAAGTATAATTACTTTAAAATTGAGAAGGATAATTAATTATATTTTTAATTAAACAAATGTTGTGTTCAAAAACATTAAGCCTATTAAAATTTATTATGATTTGTTCTTTATTCAAGTAATAATAGTGTTGTAATATCTATATGAAATGAATAAATTCAAAGTAAAAATAACATAATACATATGAATATATAAGTATTTAAATTTGAGTGTTTATTTTTGTTATTATGAATATTATGTTAAAATGTACTTGATTTTTATGTTTATAATTAATAATATTAAATATATTTATTATAAAAATTAAAATTGATTTTAAATTTGTGGAAACATTATGATTCTTTTAAATATATATATATATATATATATATATATATATATATATATATATTTGTTAATTATTTCAAAATGATATTTTTAATTATTTAGAGGATATTAATTTTAAATTGATCACTCTCAATCAGTGTAATGAAATTTGTCTGTTATTATTATTGTTGTTGTTGCTGCTACTGTTGCTGTATTATTATTATTATTATTATTATTATAAAAATAAAAATAAAAATTATAATGTTAAAATTGACCTTTACAATTTAAAAAGACTCTATTTGTGATTATTATTATTAATTTTTAGGTATTAAAAATAAAAATTATAATGTTAAAATTGACCTTTACGAATTTAAAAAGACTCTATTTATGATTATTATTATTAATTTTTAGGTATTAAAATTGTTTAATAATTATCATTAATGTAATCAATTTAATTCTTTATTAAAAGCAAACCTTAGAGAGACAGATTAGTTTACAATTAATTTCTTTTATGAAAATAATTAATTTTTTATATCATAATTTATTTGAAACAATTAATAAACATTGAAGTGAATAATAAGCTATATAAAAAATATGTATAAAAATTTGAGAAAACAGGCCATGCACTGACAGTGTAAAGTAATTTTACACTATTATCTAATCACAACCACCATTTATTAGAAGTTTGTTGACTTTTATAATAAATACTTTAAAAGTCATATTAATGATGATTTCTGATTAGTTTACAGTGTAAAACTTTTTACACTGATAGTGCATAACCATTAAACTCTAAAAATTTAATTAGGCAATCAAATTAAGTAGAAAAAATAAGAATAATTAATGGGATAGTTTAACTATATAAAACTCATTATGTCCCATAAAAACTATATAAAATTCATTAAATTGTGTTAAGTGAATTACTATAAAGAATATAATAAAGAAGAGAAATTAATGAAGAAGAAGTAATGTTGAAACAATAATATGCTCTCCTTTATGTCCTATTAAACAAAAAAAAATAATATAGTGATTTAAAGATATAAAGTAAAAGTCAAATTATTGATTTTTTATTGCTCAAAATGAGAATGACTATAAATATATACATTATTTATAATAATATAATATTAAAAAGAAAAATATAAAAACATATATGAAAAGCTTGAGGAATAATAATCAAACATAACATACCATAACAGTAAAATAAGAAAAGAAATGCACATAAATGATACATGTAAAAAGAACAAAAATAAATAAAATAAATAAAGACACAAAATAAGATAATATACCTATTGTTGATTCTTAATCCCCACTTTCCATCCATCATCAAATTCATTGGATGATACTGTTGTTGTTAGAACTTTCTTTTCTTTTCTCCACAAAAAGTGTTATTGTTGCAAGTTAATTAAGACATATTAAACAAATTTTCTTTCTATCAATGAGCAAGAGCAAAATGAAGAAAAGAAAGTATAAAGCCAAGAAAAGAAAGAGTGTAAAGCCAAGAAAAGAAAAGTAAACAGATTAAAATATAGAGAACAAAGAAATACTCTTGCTAGTTGATCCTAAATCTCAGTAGAAGAATACATAAGAGAGAATAAATGCAAGATGATGATTCAAGCATTTATTCAGTTTTACAAAACCGAATTAGAGAATTAATTAGACTTGAAAAAGATATATTGGGATTTACAAAAAATAACAATTATTCATTAGAGGAAAAAATATGACTTTTCAATTTATTTTGTAATTTTAAATTTTAAAACCCACCCACTAAATTTTTTTTTTTATAATTTTAATTTAATACAAAGTTTGAAAGACTAATATAACTATATTAAATACAAAAATTTAAAATGACTTATATACCTCTAGTTTAGGTAGAAAAAATTACTCTAACAACCTTATATATATATATATATATATATATATATATATATATATATATATTACATTAATTCTTATGCTCAAATGTATTTTATTTTTTTTAATTGATTGCTTTAAAACATGTTTTATGAATAACAATTAATATTAAAGATTTAATACACACATAGTTAAATTTAAAATAATTAATAATAATTTATTTTAAATAATGATTATGGATAGAAATTAAGAACTAAATTCTTATATATGAGTTTATTTTATTTTCATTTTGGTTACTTTATAATATGTTTTACAAACAATAATAACTAAAAAGGATTTTTTAGATATTTAGTAAATTTATAATAATTCAAAATAATTTATTTAAAATAATAGTTAAAGATAGAAATTAAGAGAGAAATTATTATAATATATATATATATATATATATATATATATACCTATATTGAATTTAGAAATAATTACTTTTTTATTTCATAATAAAATTTTAAATATATAAATACAGCATAAAATAATATTTAATAGTATTAAATATCATATTAATGCGCAAGTTCAAGTCTATAAAGTTTTTATTTTTAATTATTATTGTTCAAAAAAATATTTTAAAGTATCGAATTAAAAAAATAAAATAGACTTATGTATATGCACATTAATTTATTTTGTAATTTATATCCATAATTATTAATTAAATTAAAATATTATAAATTATTTAAATTTAACTACATACTTATAATATTTAATTTTATTATTATGTTTTACAAAAAATGTTATTATTATAGTATATATATATCTAACTTTTTTTTATTATCTTTTAGTTTTGAAATATATCTTATTAACATAAAACTATCAAAATTGTATAAGAAATAGATTTAATGGAAGCAATTAAATTCTTCATTAAACATAATTATGTCCGTTAAATTTGATTAGATCTGACGATTGTGTAAAGTTCAATTTTAATTTTAAATATCAATTCCATATCAGATTTTGTGAGTGAAATGGAGATTTATTACTAGTAACATTTGTCAGTGTATAAATAAAAACACTGCTACCAATTAGCTCTTTCAACTTTCTAGCGGACAAGAAGATCGACATTAAAAAGTTCGTAAATTCTGATGTCTGCCATAATTAACTAATGATAATGCTTTGCTAGTTCTAAGCCCCAACTTTTGGATTATTCTAATGAATGATTATTAGCACACACGTAATCATAACTATCAGAAAGAAGCATCTAATGATTCTATTCTCTTAACTAGCGATTTGTTGTATAATTATTCTTCTTCAATAAGGGTTTTCTTTTCTTCAGTTTAAACATTATAAAGGATTTCAAACCATGAGAGGTACGATTGTGTCCGCTTTTTCTTTGTTGAATTTTTTTTTTTTTTTTTTTACAAAGACCACAACAAAATTAAATTTTAAGATCTTGTGCATACTATCCAATAATTTTTGGTTGAATGCCACTGCAACTAAAAGAACAAGAAAAGCAATAATTTAACTAGTTTGGCGACTGCTTATGTAATTTTGAGTTTTCTTTTAAATATTTTTTATTTCAATGAAATAACACTTGAATCAAATTATGTATTTTTGATTAATTAAATTTTTTTGCTGGTTATAAGTGTCTAAAACATGCTGAAGGGAAAAGGGTAAGTTAAAGCGAGGCAAATTAAGCGACCTCAATGGGATCCTAAATTAAATGTTTTCTATTTATGGCTTGTATTTTTAAATATTATTGAAACATGGAAAATCTTTTATTAAGTACCATAAAATATATATGACTGAATTATATTACCAAAAATAGATCAAAATATATGTATTTGATTTCTATAAATATTACATCCATAAATATAAGTAAAGAAAAAATTAATTTAGTCTCTATTCATACAACAGTTTTCAGAACAATCATAAACATTTGTATCCGCTATGACACTATTATAATGTTGTTGGCTCTCCTTACTTAATTATGTAGTTAATGGCTACTGTTGCGAGAGTTACATGTTCTTATTAAAGTCTATATTGATATCAAAATGTATCATATAATTTTAATTTGGTCTCTATATGTATAAAAATAATTTTAATTAAATTCCTAATTATGCAAAAGTTTTCAAAACTTATTAACATAGTTCTTACAGTTAAAGAAAATTAAATAATCTACTAGGATTGGTCTAGTGCTGAGGAGTTGGGATAGTTTGCACAAGTCCTAAACTTAAACCTTGTTACTATCATTGTATACCAAAAAAAAAAAAAAAACTAAAGAAAATTATATCCAACATTTAGTACTTACAAAATTAAAGTCCTATATCCAAGTCTGCTAATGATAGAACCCGGTCCATATATTAAAAAAAAAGATAGAAACATATGTAGTGTGAATGAACAATAAAATTAATAATTAAAATTGAAAATATTTCTAGTAATCTAGCATTTTTACCTTTCTCTTGTTTCCACCATGTTGTATGATTGTAGGTTGTTTATTTTGTGGCGCATCTTCAATTCTTTACCAGTTGGAGGACAAACAAAAGTCAATTGTTGTAACTTCTTGTATTATGTTGATATGACATCACTCACAAATTACATCTATTAAAAGTGTATATTCCCTCCTTTAGTTGGATTTATTGTTCTCTCCTTGTTAACTTTTTGGATCTATTAAGTCCCCCTTTTTTTTTCATATATGTTGTGAGGGAAAGAACCCTACATCATTACTCAATAAAAACCCTTCTTCTTACTTTCATAACACATAAAAACTCCTAAACCTTAGTTGAAATGTAAGAGTAGGCTTGTCCAACTCCAACTTACACTACAACAAATCGTTAAAATAGCGGCAGATCACTAGCGACAACCACAAGGTTGTTGCACATAATGATGACCAAGTCATCGGTCAATTTAACTCTAAAGCATAATTCCTATTTAAAAAAATATTTTTTAACAGCCTTGTCGCTAGTAATTTTTTAAAAAAAATATTTTTTTAAAGGTAAGTGACAACTAGGTAGCCACTTAAAAGTTTTAAAGGTAAGTGATGGCCTAGTTCTTGCTAATAAAAAAAATCTATTGCTATACCCCACATCTTTACCCCACCCTTTTCTCCCTTATGGAATTTTAAAAATTGAGAGTAAGCGATGGCCAAGTCGTCATCCAAGCTGTTGCTATTAAGTAATAGCTTGGTTGTTGACTAAAAACCTTTTTAACCAAGTGTGACCTTCCCCTTCCCCTTTCTTTTTTCTTTTCTTTTTGTGATGGTTGTTGATAATTACAGGTGGCTTGTGGCGTGGTGGTGGCTTGTTGTCCAGTGGCGAAGATGTGCGACGAAGCTGGCTCACAGTGGAGGTGGCTTTTTCCTCTCCCTTTTCCTTTTTTCCCTTCTCCATTTTTTTTCTCTCCTTTCTTTTCTTTCTCTTTTCATGGTTGCAAGTGGCGTTGGCAGAAACAAGTTTGTGACAGTTGTCATTAGTGACAGTCACGTAGCCATCGCTTAGCCGATAATAAAAGCCACAATAATGATGACTTTTGGCACATAGTGATGGCTTTTGGACATCGCTTTTGTATGATATTCTTGTGCTATTACATATATTCATTCTACTTAATCCAACTTACATAATTCAAATTTTTGTTTTCCAATAAAAAATTATTGTGAGATTTTAGTTTTAAAAGATTACAGAAGAGAAGAAAAGAATAAAAGAAGACTCATGGAACCTAAAAGATACAAATACAAAACACAAGAAAATGGGTTGAATTATATTTTGTTATTTTTAAAACTTTTGTCAGATCAAAAGATTTTGTTTAGCAAAGTTGAAGAAAATGCTATACAAAAGGTTAGTCTTAGGATAAATAAATATAGTTTAAGGACAAGGTTGACACATCAAAAGGATTTTATAAAAAAAACTTTTGCTTTTAGAAAAATACTTCATAATAATCCTTCCTTCGGCCAAGAAAACAAATAAAGACAATGTGAAAAAAGAATAGAATCAACACAAGTTTTATACTAGATTACCTTCAACTTAAGGCTACTTCTAGTCCTTGACAAACTGGCAAAATTTTCACTAAAATGATTGAATGGTACATGAATGTTCCTAATCTTCACTCCCAAGTATTCTTTCATGAACCTCTTCAAGTTCAATCTAAGAATTTTTTAATCAAGACTCCTCAAGTTCTTAACACATTTTCTTGAAAGAAAAAGAAAATACAACTATTATCTTTAATAATTTATATAAACAATCTAGGAACAATTGTTCTAAGTCTCTTACTAAACTAATCACAATAAATGCACTTAAAAAAGAATGTATGACATGTAGCTAAGATTAGGGTTAATCCAATTTCAAATTAGCAAGTAGTATTGAATGTTTTATTCTCTTTAGAGTAAATTATACTAATATCACTTGAGATTTTTTTAGATTGCACATAATTCTCTTAATTTTTTAACGTTTACAACAACCTTCCTTATAGGGGTACACGATGTAATGTTTTTCAAACAATCAAGGGGGTTAGTGTAATGTATAAGGGATGTTAGTATAATGTTTTTCAAGTAATTAAAGTGGTTAGTGTAGGGATAGAAAAAGAAAGGGTATAATATACAATTTGAATAAATCTCAAGAGTGTCAATGTAATGTACTCTTCTCTTTATTTATACTTGACCTTCTTAAAAGATGTTGGAGACTTTCAATCTAAGGGTGCTTCTTCTAAATATGAATGTTGGATATATTAATTACTCATTTAATGATTTCAAACATTGTTGCTGTGTCTATAGACTCCAAGAGTTTCTTTTGTTCCTTTGGAGTTGATATGAGATCAAAGTAAGTAGAAGTTTTCATTTTTGTATATAGCATATTAACTTTTGTTGAAAGGCTATATTGTTATATCCACTTTTGAGACAGACACAATGCTCAACACTATTATACTTCAACACTATTGTACTTTCAAAGTTTGACTTTAATTTTCTATCTCATTCTAGCCAATCCTAGAAGAAAGTCCAATAATTGTAGGTAAAAGAGTCTTCAGACTTTGTTGGTTGTCATAGGAGGAATGTGTCTTCAGATTATAATCACATATGGTGTTAAGACTATCTTTATAAGACTCTATATCTTTCAGGTTAGGTGAATTATCACTTTTTTATGTTGTACACTTAGAGTAAAATTAGTATTCAACATTCTTATTCATCTAATTATTTTATGAGTTTAATTGTCATGCACTTTTAGTATAAAACGTTTTACATTGTCATCCAATAAAAAATCACCTATAATATGACTTTTAAATTATTTATTATAAAAGTCAACAAATTTACAATAAATTATAGTTTGTGAGTAGATGAAAGTGTAAAACTACTTTACACTATTAGTGCATGACCATTAAACTCTTATTTTATTTATTATTTATTAAAATTATAGGATTAGATTGTCATGACTTTAATAGAACCTGTCATTCGCAATGAACCCCCTTCAAACATTATGGATTGTTTCAAAAAAATTTGTCCAATTTGGGACTAAATTTAAAAAGAAAATCGTGTAAGGATCAAATTGAAATCCTATGACACGTATAAGAACCAATACATCTTTTAACCTAATATTTGCATCTTCAACAACCATTAGCCATGTGGGTAAGGGGAGGACGATGCTATGGTAGATTTTAACGCTAGAGACTATTTCAAAAACTTTTACATGTAAAGGGACAGAATTAAAAATATTTTACCCATAAAAACCAAATTAAAATCACGACACACATAGTGACCAAATACATATTTTAACTTAAAAATACATTTAAAATGAAAACAATAAAACGTAACTCACGTTATCCATATTCAATATTATTAAACAAGGAAAGCACCTTAGAATTTCTAATATGCACCGCTATATGTTTAAAAAATTGTAAAAAAATCTTTATTACAAGTTAAATTTCTTAAATATAGTTTTGTGATCATTGTCTTTACTAATAATAAAGTAAAAAGTTTTTAATTGATAGTGTATATCACACTATCGTATCTAAACTGAAAAGAACCCGTAACTAGCCTCCCTTTGACGGAAACATTCGGAGTTGATTTCCACTATCTTTTCCTTTTTGCTCTTTTGGTCTTATTTCCACTATATTTGCACTATATCTTGTATCTCTCACTAGGTCATGGTGATGTTGAAGCCCATGTGCACGTGTTTTCAGTCACTGGTTGAGCTATCGCCTCATATGGGACGGGCCTGTAAAAGCCTAAATCTAAGGGAAAAAAAAAAACAAAACAAAACTAGTAGGGGTCATAAAGTGGGTCACCCCGTACCAATCCACTTTCAACTCACCTTAAACAGGGTTGTAGTAGGTTGACTTGTCAGGGAAAAGTGAATTGAAAAATAAAATTCACCCTATTTAGAGGTGAGTTGATGAGTTGACTCGGCGAAAGATAAAATGACAGATTGGTAGTTTATAAAATGGCAGGATGACTAATCAAGCCACCAAAACCTGCCCCCCAAAATATAAAAATAACAGAAAAAATATTAAAAAATTACCAATTCATTTATTTTTAGCATATTACTTATTTTATTTTATATACATATATATTATCTATGTTTTTAATTATATAACATATAAATTTATTTAAACATACTTAAAATATTGGTGGGTGGGTTAGATGAGTCAACCTAGCAAGTCATCCTGCTCTGCCCTATCTTCAATCTATCGCATTGGCAAGTTAGGGTTGGTTGGTGGGTTAAGTCACCTAACTCACATTGCTATTTTTTTATAGGTTTGGTAGGTTGACTCAGCGGGTTCAACCCGCTTTGACACCCTTAATACTTAGGGTTTTTTAGTTTCATTTGACAAAAAAAAAATTATAAATAAAAGAAACAACTATTAAAATACAATAAAAAAAGAATTTCAGGTTCGACGAGGTTAGCAGTCAAATTCATTCGTAAAAGGGAAAGAAATGTAGTATTCATACAATAATTTATACAATATTATTTTTTGTGTCCATTTCTCTCCGTCACAATATTTATTACATTCTTCTATTCTTTTTCCTTTCTCTCTTATAGTTGTAAAATTTGTTGTATAAATAGTATTTCTCAAAAGAAAAAGAATTTAACTAAAATAGATTTACAATATAAAGGTTTTATATATTATGTGTATTGTCCAAGTAGAAAGCTCAGTGGTTCGAGCATGTGAGCTCAGTCATTTGAGTGTGAAGGTTGGAGACAGTTTACTTAGTCATCTAAGCATTGACGTAAGGAGGGTAGTTCCGAGAACATGTTAAGTAGGAAGTTACCCACGACGTTCACCCTGGGTAACCATTTAGTAGTAATACAAGAGGAAAGAGAAACCCAATAAGTAATCAATACACAAAAGGCATACATCCTACATAGATTTGAACTAGCTTGAGTGTCGGAGCACCATTGCAGTTACCCTCCCCATTTCGAAGCGTGGAGCAATCGAAGGATAACAAGTCAGTAGGAAGAAGCCAAGAAAGGTCCACTAGGAGAAGTCGTTGTGCAGAGGTTGACTCTTAGGATTTGGCAGGTACATTATTTATGATAAAATTGTTAATTTTTGCAACAATTATTTTAAAAGCCATATTTAAGATAATTTTTAATTAGTTAACAATGCAAAAATTTTACGTTTACAATTTATCAACATTAAACTCAGAAAAACACTCACTTTTTGTATAAGACAAATGTTTAGGAGACCTTTCGGCTTTGCCATTTCCTACAATATACTAGTGTCAATTCTATATACACATGACAACATATCAACCATCTAAAAGATAATTTTGTATTATGAATATTTATATATTAAAAAAATTATAATAATAAATATGTTGACAGAAGACATACCAAGTAAAAAAAATTTATTATGGGAGAATGAGACAAGTAAATCTTAATTATAAGATAAATGTTAAGATTAAAAAAAATCATGTGACTTTTTTAAGCACTTATGTGATTATTCAATAATTTTTAATTCTAATTATTCATATATAATTATATGATCCAAATTTACTTTCTTCATTCTCTCATACAAATATTTCTTTCACTTGATACACTGTTTATGTTGACACGTCTAAAATTTAGTGTAAAATTGAATTTGTGGTGCAACTCTTTCTCAAATATATTTTATAACTTTTGTTTGCATATATATTTAAAAACAATGTGCAAATAATATTGTTGATTCCATAGAATTGTTTTAAAATAAAATTGTTAATTTCATCAATTTACAGATATATTAATTTTTTTAATAATTTCAATAGTATTTTTTATGAGTACAATTTTAATAGTAATGCATATGAGTTTTGTGTTATATTGTTTGAGTCTGAGTGTCTAATAAGGTTATTTAGCTAAACCAAAGTTCAATCCACTTATTAGCGATGTGTTTGGTTGACAGTTGGTGCACTTTCCAAAAGCAACCAAACATGAAAAGCAAAAAAACCATAGATTGACATTGATCGTGAAAATGAAGTTTTTTTTTTAATATCCAAAATGAATTTCGTGAAAATGAAGTTAGAAACAAAATATACACTACATTGGTGGAATTACGTTATTTCCATCCAAATATAGAAAAATGTGGATACCATATTGACACGTGAGAAGAAAGGCTGTATTACTTTCTCATAGTAATAATAATAATAAAAAATTGATTTTTCCGTACAAAATTTTTTACATTCATTTTATATATTTATCCTTTTGTCATGTAATTTCTAACGCTCTTTTTTTTCTTTTTTCTTTTTTCTCTGTTTTCTTTGAAAGTATTTATACTCAGTGGAAAAGAGTAGTTTTTTTTTCAACTATATAAAAAGGTATGGAACTTGGAAGACCTATTTTTTTTTTAGTGAAAATGCGACTATCAATCTCATGATGCATTGTCAAAAAGGCAAGCGCATGTCAACATTTGAGGTCATTGAGTATTAGTCAATATTCTTCCATGACCAGAAACAATTGAAAGAAAAATACAAAATCAGTAACTGATAATTAACCGAGTAGAAAGGAAGGCAGGTTCCCCTATATATGTAGTTATTTCACAACTTTAACCATGTATATATTAATCTGAATAAGGGACATTTTATCAAATGTCAAAAGAGAATATTACGTATTCATCTTCTGTTAATAATTAATAAATGCTTTTGTTTGTATCAATGCTTAGCAGCTTGAAATGTTTGTTACGTATGGCATTAATGTTCTATCTCTAGTAGTCTTCTTCCAAGTGGCAAATTGCTACTCAAATTGCTACTCAATCTAATTGAGATCCGGAATCTATACGTCACCATATGCAAGAACGACGACATTAACCCACCTACACACGCAGAGGGAAAGAGAGGATAAGGGTTGCTAATTAAAGAGAGAGATACAGGAAAACACCCTTTTCGTGGTTAATTGGATACAGCTTTGAACCACAATAAGATCAGTATCAATAATGATAACAAGGACCACATAGTGGAGGATGGGATGCATGAGAAACTAGCTAGTTGAGAATATGAGAGCTATAAGCACCAAATAAAATAGCAGAATCCCACTTCCTTTCATAATCTAATGAGTAGTATAATATAAAGGTAAATGCTAGGCTCTTCATTGAGGAATTAAAAGTGAAAAAAAATTTATATATATATATATTGTGATTTTCAATGTATTGTAACGTGATTTTTAATAAAAATTATTATTAATTTCTTAACTAGTATTTTATGACATTAGATTAAGACTCTAATACAAATTAAACTTTATGAGTTGTAGTCTAAACATCAAGGAATCCCAGCACCCCTATGGCCTATGGGCAATGTTTACAAGAGTTATAGGTGGCGGAACAACACAATAATTGCCTTTGAACAAGTGCCACAAGTAGACCCAAACATGTTTAAGGGCACAATCGTGTGTGCTGGGTTTGGATATAGACACCAACTAAAAAGCAACTAATGATCATCTTCACATGGACCTCACATCCTCTCCATATATTTAATATAACCACACTACATTACTAGACCGAGTTAGTTTTTCAATTTGTACTCTTTGTTGCATTGTATCGTATGGGATTAGAGATTACACTTACGCAGGATGGGAGAGGCGAGTGTCTTCCCATTTCCATTTCTTCATTTTTCTCCTTTTTTCGTTTAGAGATGCTAGTAATACACTATTCTAACATACTTTTTGAACACATTCTTTATTATGGGTCAAAATTTATTAAAAAGCACAAAATTTTGAAGGTTTTCCTTTAATTTTTATTTACTGAGTCACACTCATGATTTTATAATTTTTAATAAATTTTAACCAATAATAAATAATGTATTATAAGGAATGAGTTACATAATATATTGAATGTATTTCTAGCACTTCTTTTTCATTTTTGAGATAATTTTATCATCCTTCCTCATTTCCTATTGTATGTTGTTTTTAAAGGTTCTAACACCATTTAATTCGGTTCAGGCTTAAAATTAATTAAATTTGGCAGCATTAATGGAATTGGAATTAGCGGATGAACCCAATTAACAAGCATCATACGCTCAAGATGGTGAAGCTTAAACCAATTGGATATTTCAATCACCCACGTTTATATAAGGTAAAACGACATATTTGATGAAATGTTGCTGAGGACACGTTCGTTCCACGTAGCCCAAACACTCACAATCCTCTAATATTGTATTACTTTTTGTTTTTTTTTAATCCTGATATTTGTCTTAAAATTTATTTTTTCTTTCACAGGAACACACTTGGATATATGCGAATACATCGAACTTTTTCTTAGAATCGAATGGTAACTAAAGATACACACAAAGTCATTAGAAAAATTGAAATTCTTGCCTTACTGAAGAACTTCAAGAGGAGTGTCTCTGTCTCAATATTATCAATTTATCATCTTTTGTGTACGGCTCTAGTTTCATGCTGTGGCAACTTGATGGAAAATGACACTGGCTAGAACATAGCATAGCAATGTGTGGTCTTGATTGGACATAGCATATACACTAGGCAATTCAAGAACCCTATTTGTGCATCACGTTTGTCTATATAATGTGCAATTGTCTGGAGCTAAGTGGACAGAAGCACATGAGAAAGCTAGAAAAATGATCCCTTCAAGTAGTTATTGAAAATTGAAAACTCTCAAAAAATTTGAATGGGTTGAGAAACTAGGCCACGGGGTCTTATTACTATTAGGTTGTGAGGAATAACAAGATACTATGGTACACTAGTTGGTCCATTTAGTGCTACGGATATGATAGCTACGCATGCCATGGTGTTAACCCTTTTGGTGTAACATATTAGATGAGTGCCCTAAAGCACAAGACCCGTTTATGAAAAATAGAGAAGTAATAACCTCATTTTGCTCACTTTGTTTTGTGTTTGGACATCTCTCTCGCTCGGTAATCACAAAATTTAACCTTATGTGTACTACTAGCTTAGGCCCCATGTTGTGTGGAGTGAGATCTTTCTTCAGCAGAGATGTACCATTTTCAACTTCGGCTATGGCAACTATGGATGAGTTGTGTCGAGAAAGTACGTAGATATTTTGTGGTTTTTGTCTTTCTTCTACGGTTAAATGCAAATATGCAATCATGTGGTGTACCTCAATGGCCTGTTTTTCTTTTATTCCAGGGAGACCATCATTCTTTGAAAGTAAAGAAATGAATAAAGTATAAAAGTAAGATTGTATGTATGGTTGATTTTAATTAAAGTATCTTTTAAATTTTACTCACTTTAAATTAACAAAAAATATATTTTTTACTTTCTCGCTTTTTACATGTCTTAATGTAAGAGTTAAATGTTTCTTTTAGAGTTGATTCCTTTAACAATATCATGACATGGTAAAATGAGCAACTTAGTAGTTGATGAGAAAAATCAACGGATGATATTCTAACAAATTTATGACTTATTATGCATATGCACTTAATATCAACAATTAATTTTCTCATCAATGACTAAAATTATTTATTTTACCCTTGAGTTACTCACTTTAGAAGAGAAGGATCCAATGATATATAAATTTAAAAAAATATTAATTCAATTTTTTGTAGTAATCTTTGTTTATAGATACGTATCAATTAAGATTTATTTTGTCTTGGGGGTAGAATAATTTATCTGCTAATTTTTTATTTTTTATTTTTAAAAACTAGCAGCAAATTAATAATACTTTTTCCACTATAGAGTCATTCACAAATTATATTGTGACTCGATCTTAGTTTAACAATATGAAATCCGAGGTAATGTGCTCAGACAAACTAGTTGAGCATGGTTAAAAAGCAAAAAACTATAAACAGTATTACTCTACAAAATTTTAAAAGAATCTTGAGAATTATCTTTTTCTTTTTGTTTGTGGGAAGTCAAAAAAATTATTTTCTTATGATCTGAGTTTCTGAATGTAAATTTCAGCCGATAAGGTAGGCCAGCGTAGTCTTTGTGCGTTCCACAACGTTCTTCCACAAGATTATTTTTCCTTTTTGGGAAGCACCTTTTTAGACTTCCGTGATTGAGTAAGCCAGAGTTGAGTATGGGCCATAACCCATTCAAATGTACGTAGTCTGGTAAATTATGGCCACCGTCGTGATGGACTTCATCCATTATAGGGAAGTCCAAGACAAAGGATTAAAGTCCATTTAAAAAAAGACAATTGCGCATAAATGATAAATATACTCTCAATTATATCCCTTTTCTTTTTCCCTAATTATTTCCAAAATACCTTTTTAATTTTTTTCCTAATTTCAAAACAAGCTTTCTGGAATGCACACAACACACCTCCTTCCTCTCCTCTGGGGCTCTATCGACTCATCCCCTTTTCGATCAAAGGTTTGCTTTCCTGAATGCGCACAATGCATCTCCTTCCTCTCCTCTACAGAAAAAGAACAGTGACAAAAAAAACTTCCAGAAATTACTTTCTAAAATACTCAATTGTGTATTTCTTGTGTATTTTGGAAAGTAATTTCTGGAACTATGTTTCACAATTTTGAAAATTATTTTCTAGAATAAACAATTGTATATTTCATAAAGTAATTTTTGGAATTGCGAAACATAGTTCCAGAAATTACTTTCCGGAATAGACAATTGTGTATTCTGGAAACTAATTTTCAAAATATTGACGAAAGCGATTGAAACACACTGATTTGCAAAAATAGTGTCTGATACAAGCGATAAAGATGAAAACACTACCTGAAATGCAATCAAAAAAATGCACTGCCTAATACAAACGATGAAAACGAGATGCATATCACATATTCATTATCACAAATAATGGAAAAAAGGTAAAGAATGAAAATAAAAGAAAAGAGTTTAAAGAATAATGATGGAGCTGCAAAATAGAGTTAAAGAATGATAAGATGGGATGCCAAATTTGAGTTTTATGAATAATGAAGATGGATGTGTAAAATTAGGGTTTAAACAATAATAAAGATAAGGTGTAAAAATAGGTTAACATTGTTTTTATATAAAAGGTTATTTTGGTAATAAAAAAATATTTTAAAAAAAAGGAGGTATACTTATTAATTAGGAAGGTGTAATTATCAAAAGTCATTGCGCATGCCAGCAAGGAGCAAGCAACCACTACCAAGAGGTTGGGTTGAGCAAGCATACAGGTGACTAGGCTATGCTAAAATTTGAGCCCACCACATCAACGTTAATTATTGTTTTTTTTTTTTTGATAGCAACGTTAATTATTGTTAAAACCCAAAACAATAAGATTAATTTTCATAAAAACTAATTTTAAACCGTTAAAGATATTTAAGATGTGTCCAAAATTATTTTAGCCTTTAAATTTTACATTAGAATGCGTATCACAATTAGAAAAATTGATTATGTCTAATTAATTTTTTCTTAATACTATTAAGGTTCAATTACAATTTGTACCTATAAATAGGTTACTCCAATTCTAGAAATATGATAAGAATTCCCTCATTCTCTTTGTTCCTTTGTTTTCTCTCTTCTCTATATTCTCCATTTCTGACTTTTTTTTATAACACGTTATCAACACGATTATTAGTGTTTGTGAAGCCTTAAAAATATCTCTCAAGGTCTGATCTGATTTTCTTCATTCAAGCATCAAAGAGGTATATACATTTTCTCTTACAATGCCTATATTTTGTTTTTGAATATTAGGAACCTTAAACATTGGTGTGAATCATCTATTTTTTTTGTACATATTTGTTTGCTTTGAATGAGACATTGAATTAAAATACATTTAGCAATATGCTCCTATAGTAGCAATATATATAAAGAGCTTTTGATGAAAATTCATGATGCCAATCATATTGGTATTACTCCATTCTTAGAAGTGAATGTAGTGTTTCATTCCCAAAAGTGAATATAGCGACATATAATAATTATAGTTATGAGCAGACTTGTGATCATAGTAATATTCGTGATAATTGTCATGGACATGATCATGAAAGAAATTTTAGAGAATTTTTCCCCCCATATTAACATACGTCATTATATTAAATATTTCTTTTATTATATTATTATTGTTTATATGTTTAAGTTTACATTGAATATGATTAATATGTTAAATTGTCATAATATAATAATTTAGTGTTATACAACATTTAATTTAATTTGTAATAGTAATTCATTGTTATTTTATACGTTACATTGTTAATAATACGTTTGATTGCTAATGCATATAAAGCATAATAATTATGAAAAGTTGTTATTATAAATATTGATTAGATATAATGCATGATAATAAATTAATTATTGTGTCCATTTATTATAATAATAATTGTTATAATTTAAAGAATCACAATATATTGCTATGTTAATATATTATAATTCTTTATGTTAATTTATTATTAGATCACGTTTTGTGTTATTGTCATATATTACAGTTAATATGATTGAGTTATATGCATTATATTAGTAATATTAATAGTTACATTAGAACAAATAGTTCTAAGTTGCATTATAATTGTCATTGAACAATTAAAAAAAAATAGGGGTCCTCTTTGTTATGAATATTAAAGTTACACTTTATGTTATATTAAATATTGTTTTCAATTATACATTCAAACTAATTGAGTAATTAAATTAATATTAATTTATATAAATTTATTATTGTTATAATTGTTTCATGAAGCTCTCTATTGTTACAATCGATTGTGTATTGGGTATTTTATCTATAGTTAGTAGAATTGACAATGTAATTGTTTACATTGCATATTAAATTGCTTTAGCAATTTACAATTTATTGAATTGTCTAATCATTGTGATATATATATATATATATATATATATATATATATATATAAAGGTTTAATGTTTACATCTTTATTAATTTTATTAATTTAGATGTTATATGATTTTATTATATGGATATATCGAATCTTTTAAAATTTGAATTTGAAACTCTTGATGTTATAGAAAGAATTACTTGAGTGTTAGATGTTGCAATTCATCTAGATATAATGGGTCTTGAAGACACCATCAATGAAGAAAAAATCTAAGAATATTTTTCCCACTAGAAGTGGAAAAATAATACAAAAAGTTAAAAAGAAAAAAGATAGGCAAATAAAGTTACACAAAAATGAAAATGTTATCATGGTAGTGACAAAGACTATTGGTCATGTACTTGTCGTACACCAAATCATTTTATCAAATTTTACTGAGATTATTATACTGTCAAATATAGTTTTATACTTCTAAATAGTAATTCCTTTTATTGATTATTTATACCCCTTTTAATTAATTAATTAATTAATTTATTTTGTTAATGAAGAATGAATGTCAGGACTAGCATCAATAATGAAGATATTTGTCTTGCTGATATGCAACAATTCACACAATTCTCAAGAATAATACATTTTTCTCTTATTTAATAATGTGAGAAGTCAATGTTAGTACTATATCTGATACTACAAATATAATTGAAGGCTCTAGAAGAGTTAATATATTGTTACCTGGAGGAACAGAGTTACACATTGATAATGCATTATATTCTTCCAAGTCTCATAGAAACTTATTAAATTTCAAGGATATTCGTTTAAATGGATACGACATTGAGACAAATAAGGAAGGAAATATGGAGTATCTTTATATCACGAGACTTAACTTAAATAAGAAATGTGTATTAGAAAAATTACGTGCTTTTTCCTATGGTTTGTACTATACATATATTAGTACAATTGAAACATATATTATTGTAAACCAGAAGTTTACGAATCAAAATAAATTTGTTGTTTAGCATGATCGATTAGGCCATCTCGAGTCTATTATGATGCAAAAAATAATTAAAAATTCATGTGGACATCCATTGAGGAGCTAGGAGATTCTTCAATCTAATAATTTACCATGTACTGCTTGTTCCCAAGGGAAGTTGATAATTTGACTATCACTAGCAAAAATTGGAAATGAATCTCTCATGTTTTTAGAACAAATACTGGGTGATATTTGTGGACCAATACACCCACCATGTGGACCATTTAGATATTTTATGATTTTAATTAATGCATCAACTAGCATGTTTGTTTGGTGTCAACTCACAACCAAGCGTTTACGAGATTGCTAGCTCAACTAATTTGACTAAGAGCTCATTTCCCAATTATCCAATTAAGAAAATCTATCTTAACAATGCTGGTGAATTTATATCTCATGCTTTAAACGAGTATTGTATGTCTATTGGAATTGATATTGAACATTCTGTAGCACATGTTTATACACAAAATGGACTTGCAGAATCATTTATTAAACGTTTAAAATTAATTACAGGACCATTACTCATGAGATCAAAACCTCCAATATCTACTTGGGGACATGGAATCTTACATGTTGTAGTATTGATTTGCATTAGGCCAACAAGTTACCACAAGTACTCCCCATTATAATTAGTTTTTAGTCAGCAATCTAATATTTTTCATTTAAGATTTTTTGGATGTGCTGTATATGTTCCAATTGCCACACCACAACGAATTAAGATGGGACCTCAAAGAAGGTTGGGAATATATGTTGGGTATGAATCTCCATCTATTATAAAATATCTTGAACCATCAACAAGAGATTTATTTATAACTTGATTTACCGATTGTCATTTTGATGAATCAGGTTTCTCAACATTAGGGGGAGAGAATAAGCAGTTGGAAAAAGATATTAGTTGGAATGAATTATCGTTATCTCATCTTGATCCTCGTACAAAACAATGTGAACTGAAAGTTCAAAAGATAATTCATTTACAAAGCGTAGCCAACCAATTACCAAATGTATGCACCGACCCAAAAAGGTTGACTAAGTCATATGTACCAGCTGCTAATGCTCCAATAAGAATTAATGTCCCAATTGGACAATCTAATATTGCAAACAAGTCTCAAACACGCATAAAGCGTGATGGACCCATTGGTTCCAAAGATAAAAATTCTCGAATAAGAAAAGAAGCTACAAGCCAAGATGACCAAATTGAGGATAAGGAAAGTCCAAAAGATTCATTTGATATAATTAATATTTCAGTTCCAGAAGAAAATCAAGTACTTGAAATTATTGAAAATGAAGAGATCTTTATAAATTATGTCATGAATGAAATACAACGGAACCAAAATAAAGTCAACGTTGATGATATGTTTGCATATAATGTAGTGCTAGATGTAATAAATGATACTAAGGATTAAGAACCAAAGTTCATTAAAGATTGTCGACAAAGAAATGATTGGTCAAAATAGAAAGATGCAATTGAGGCAAAATTAAACTTGCTTGCTAAGCGAAAGGTTTTTAGGCCTATAGTCCGTACACCTGAAGGTGTAAAACCAATTGGATACAAATGGGTTTTTGTGCAAAAATGAAATGAAAATGGTGAAATTGTAAGATACAAAGCACGACTTGTTGCTCAAGGATTTTCATAGAGACCTGGTATTGATTTTGAAGATACATATTCACCTGTAGTAGATGTAAGTACTTTTCGATATTTAATTAGTCTAGTTGCATATGAAGGGCTCGATTTACATCTAATGGATGTCGTTACAACCTATTTGTATGGCTTTCTTGATAATGACATTTACATGAAACTCCCTGAAGGATTTAATTTGCCCACTTGTGCAGGTTCTCAAGAATATTACTTGATCAAATTGAATAAATCTCTCTATGGACTAAAACAATCTGACGCATGTGATATAATCATCTCAGTGTGTATTTGATAAAAGAAAGATATACAAATGATCCCATTTGTCTATGTATTTTTATGAAAAGATCTAAAAATGGATTCGCTATAATTGTTGTTTATGTAGATGACATAAATATTATTGGAACTCCTGAAGAGCTTCCAAAAGTTATAGATTGTTTAAAAAAAGAGTTTGAGATGAAGGATTTAGGAAAGACAAAGTTCTATTTGGGATTACAAATTGAATATTTAAATAATGGGGTTTTTGTGCATCAAGAGGCTTATATAGCATAGGTGCTTAAAGGGTTTTATATGGACAAATCACATCCGTTGTGCACTCTAATGGTTGTAAGGTCTTTAGATGTGAACAAATATCCTTTTAGACCTCAAGAAAAGGATGAAGAACTGCTTGGTCCTAAAGTACCATGTCTTAGTGCTATAGGAACACTAATGTATCTTGCTAATTATACACGTCCTGATATAGCATTTGTTGTCAATATATTAGCAAGATATAGTTCTTCACCTACACGATGACATTGGAATAGAGTTAAGTACATACTTCGTTATTTTAGAGGTACAATGTGTCTAGCTGAGATATGAGATTCAACATGTGCGAGAAACCTATGGTTTATCTTTAGAAAAAATGACATTAACAATCATATATGAAGATAATGCTGCATGTATTACTCAGTTGAAAGAAGGATACATTAAATGGGATAGAACAAAGCATATTTTACCTAAATTCTTTTTCACTCATGATCTTCAAAAGAGTGGTGATATAACTATTCAACAAGTTTGTTCATGTGAGAATCAAGTAGATCTATTTACAAAGTCACCACCAAGAAAAGCTTTTGAACAACTTGTACACAAGATTGAACTTCGTCGTCTTAAAGATGATTGTCTACATGAGGGAGAGAAATAAATACGTTTTGCACTCTTTTTTCCTTTGTCATAGTTTTATCCCATTGGATTTTCCTGGTAAGGTTTTTAATGAGACAGATGATAACGTATTGAAAAATGATATACTCTTTTTTCTTCACTAGGTTTTTATCTCACAGGATTTTTCCTAATAAGGTTTAAATGAGGTACATTCTCGAATAATAAACATCTAAGGAAGAGTGTTATGAATATTGATTATATGTTTGTCCATATTCATTATACATTATATCTATTTAATTTCTTCTTAATATTGTTAAGTTATTTGTAACCTGTTCAATTATAATTGTAATTTGTACTTATAAATATTCTCTATTTGAGTTTTTTTTTTTTTTTTTTTTTATATAACAATTATAAGTATCAGATAGGCACTGAATAACTACATACATGTTTGTTATTGCGCTGTTGCCTCTCACAACTAAATACGCTATTATGAACATAAGTACAGCTATAAACTTTGGTAATTTGGTCAGGGAGCTAATTTTGAACTTTTCAAAATTTAACTCATACAAGTGAACTAAAGTCACAATGTAAAAAAATAAATGATTATTCATTTCGAGAAAACGTCTTTTATTTTAACTGTTTTCACTTTATTTTTTATTTTCTAAAATTTATACAGGAAAAAGTTGACAGAAAATAAATACAGAAAATAAAAAAGTTATTTTCATTCCTTCCTTCACAAACTGTTGAAAAGAAAAATAAAGTAAAATAAATAAAAACATAACTTTTTTTTTTTTCAAACCAAACGACCACTATATTATTTTGAGCATAGCATACTCCTCAACAAGGCTCAACTTAGTTCATTATACATGCAATATTAGTTTATATGGAACATGTTATTAAACTTTTCTCTTAATTATTTTTCAATCTGAACTCCACTAACAAAAGTAGATATGTTTAAAACCCTAACTAAAGATAAAATCAAATGCATAAATCAGGTAAAATAAGATCAAGTTCCAGGTGAGTTCCGAAACACATACAATACAACAAATCAATCTATACAAAATCAGGAACGAGTTAGGAATCAGTGCCATAAAATTTTGCTCAACAAAGTGGGACAGTCAGCTTCTGCAAATCTCGTGGGGTAAGCTACAACTTACCAACATTTGCTATTACCTCCACACACTTGGGCCTGCAGTTGCCTTTGAGCAACCAACTGTTTCTCCATCAGCTGAGCTTCCACTAAACAGCTGTGAAGAATATGTCCCACTTTTCCTCACCTTGCCTGGAAATTCCTTGCCTAAATTACCTTTCAAAGAAAGGTTCTTCTTAATACGATTTCGATTAAGCAGCAACATAGCATTGCGTGGCGGTGCATGCAGAGCCCCTTCAACACAATCACCTGCCTGTACACAGCCCCAAGGTCTTGAGGGTGCATCGTCACGACATGATTTGAGCCTAGGAAAACCATTCCTCAATTGCAAATGGCCCCGTTGATCAGGGGAATTTTCCTCCTCCAATTTGACACACACAGGGCAAGGAGGGTCACTTTTCCGTGTCTTTGGTGTTGTTTGCTCCAAACATTCAGCATGAAAAGCATGACAACAAGGAAGAACCCCAATTGTAGGCATGTCTCCACTTCTCACAATACGACGGGAACTCCAAGGTGATCTTTGTGAGAGAAATCTTTCACACAAGCCACATCTAAACCCATCTGAAGGAAAATGCAGGCGACCAGGTGTTTCTAATTCAAATGACTCAGTAACATCTGCAAACTCCTGACTACTGCTGGCACTACTCCAACGCTGGCCATCTCTGAATGGAGTTGAAGTATCAAACTCTGTAAAATCTGTAACTGCAGGATCAAAGGCATCCCTAGTAGTTGTTAGGTCATTAAAGGTCATAGGATGAATGGGTTTAGAGATGAAAGAGCGAAGATTAGTGAAATTCCTCTGAGAGGATAAATGTGATTTTGTAGTAGACTCAGATTCACTACTTTCTGACTGAGATGACATTGAGCCCCCACTGTTGGGATTTCCGGATGTTCCCTGTGTAAATATTTCATACCCATTAGCCTATTTCTTAAGACAAACACATGTCAACTAATTGACTAACAAACATTTTTTTAGTAGTCCTTAACCAAAAACTTACCTCTTTATTGGGAGTAAAAGATATCCTGCCTGCAGAAGGATGAGAATCTATCAAAGTACAAATGAGAAGGAAGCAGTTCAATAAGCAGAAGTAACAACAAACAAAGAATAAACCACAAAGAAAGTTGAGCACAACAGTTTTATTGTTACTAATATCACAACGATTTAACTGTAACCATCAACTGCTACCCCCAGTATATATACACACACACACACACACACATAAAAAAACAGACAAATTATGATCCAAAGTCAAGTTCCTCAAGGAATCCAATGATATCACAAGGAAAGGAAAATTATTAAATGAATCTCACTGATTAAAACATAAAAAAGTTAAAGCTAAGTCATTTAGAGGCAGAATTAGAACTTAGAAGAAATCATGACTCAATTCTGTACTATCAATATGAAGCCAGATTTATCAATGTATGAACTTCCTCTTGTTATGCTACAGAAGACCCAACAATTCACAGAGATACTAGTTCAGCTCTCTTCCATTTGAAGTAAGCCCTAGCTCTACAAACAAAATGACCAAAAACATCTTTATTGTTTATTCTTTCATTGCTTTCAAGTTTCAACTAAATGTAAAAAGCATAATTATAGCAAGAACATAATAAGTGCAGCAAAATTGTTTTAAAATAACCAACAAGACGGTTGTGCACTTTCTTTTCCCAAGCAACTTTTCCAGTAGGACAGACCTTAGAAGCAACTTAAGGGACAGTTTAGATTGAGAAAATGTTTTCTGTTTTCATTTTCTATTATCAATTTTAATTACAAAAATGTCACCGCAGTTTTTGCTGTTTTTTCTACAAAACTTTTGAAAATAGAAAACATGGTGAAAACAAAGTGGCATTTTTGTAATTAATAGTGAAAATACAAAATGAAAACAGAAAAACATCTTCTCAATCCACACGCCCCTAAATATCTAGCAGTAAGCAATTATATACACAATACAATTAACTAACACTCATACAGAAAATGAAATAACAACATATACTTCCTTTGATTAGACTGTAGAAAAATAAGGTCACATGTAAATGGGCACTACAATAGAAACTTTTGATCTTATTCTGGGTTATTAAAAAAACTTAGTTTAGCTGCAGCCTCTTTATAGAGATTCCATGTCCTATGAGCATTAAGGCTTCAATACCCTACATGTAAATCATCTTTTGCCTAAACGACAGTTAGTTTCTGAATTCCCTTTTATTTTTAATAATATCAAGCAATCAACATAAAGTAAGAATGCCATAACAACTAAAAACAATCAACCTTGATTAATCTTTAAAAAGCACACATTCCGCTTCCATACAGCATTTGTTGACCTAAACCCTAACTCATTCAGAATCTGCAAAGTCAAGTGCTCTTTTTCATATTTATTTTTAATTTTACATTTAAATTTCTGCTGCTTTCCTGTATTGTTATCCAAATGGTTGTCATAAGCAGGAACAAGTACATGCATCAAATAATTATTTTACCATTCAAATAATTAAAAGCCAATATTACTCAAACTGCTGGCAGAAGGTTATCATAAGCAGGAACAATTACATGCATCACCCTCAACAGTTTGCTGGCTTGCTGCCTCCTCTCTATTTGAAAGTCCAATTTGTTTATATAATAAATATGGATGAAAGCAAAATGTGCAAAAAGTTTTGATAAGGAGGAAAAAAGAATAAGTCCATATAGATCTTAAAGAAAATATAAGTCATAACAAAGTGCTCCATGCGGTCTATAAATGTCTACAGATACCATTTTAAAAATTCACATATAAGGATTTACCTTTCCTAGTTGAGGTTTCATAGTTGTCAATACTGATTTCTTGTATTGCAGGAGGCGTCCACTGAGGACCCTGAGAAAGGTCAGATGGACTGCTAAGAAAAACCCCAGTGCCATCTGAAGCAGAATAGTGAAGATCATATAGGTGGTTGCCTCTGACCCAGCCCCTACTTTCTTTACCATTTGATGACGTCGAAGACCCGTAGAGTTGAATGCCATCATTCACACCATACGGCATCCCTTCAGACTGGAATCTGAAATCCCACCTTGTTGGAGGTGGCGAAAAACTTGAATTTGTTCGCCAGTAGGGCTCATTTGGACCCATGGACCAGTCCCTACTGCCTGCATTTGATCCATGTGGCCTTGAAGCCACACAACAAAGCGACCCCGTTTTAGCTATTTTCTCTGAATATCACAATAAACCAAATTCTGAATGCTTCCAATCCAACCTATTTTGGTCACTAGTCAAGTCAGCAATCACACACACAAGATGAACACTTCCAAAATAAGTCACAATTCCCCAAGCTGAACAATTCAACATTCAATGGAGACTAAATTCCACTTGTAACAAGAGCACCACCATGAAAACCCTACAATCAGAAGAAGAAAAGAACCACATTCACCATCTAAATAAAACAGAGCGAACATTACTATTCCAACCACCGAAAGAAAAAGTAAAATACAGTAAACAAGTACAGCTATTTTGAGCAATCACCTTAGGCCATAAACATCAAATTAGTTAACAAAATGCAATAAATTCAAAAAGTGGCATCTAATCACAGAAACACAATATTAAAAAATAAATATGTAAATATGGTCACTAAAACCAAAACTAAACATAGTGGTGAAACCTCACATTCACACAAAGAATACCAACTATCATAACTTCACAGAAACTAAATCTAAAAAAACAAATCAAATGCTACTTTACCAAATATACAGTAAATGCAAAAAAAAAAAAAACAACTATAGCTTAATTTATTTATAAAAACAAAAAAAAAGTTGAAACTAGAGGGAAAAAACAAAAGAACTAAAATACAGCAAAAAAAAAAAAAAGAGAAGAAAAACACGGGAAACAGAACCTCGTACCGCACACGTGACAGGACAGTGACGGCACGTGTGGAGTTCTCTAGTCACCGAAATTGTGTTTCTTGTTTTTAATTTTTGGAGGAATCGCGACGCTGCTTGCGTTGCTGTATTGTGTGATCGTAAAAGCGCATTGGGCAAAGTGAAGAAAGTGGTAACTGTGGAAACCCTAACTAACCAAACGGAGAAAGAAGAAGATGAAAGCAAAGTGGTTCTACAGCTGGCACCCGCATCTTCTGTTTGTGCTGTTCTAAGTTTTTCTCCTATAAACTGTTTGAACTTTAAACGCGCCGTTTGTACTGGTCTTTTTTCTTTTTAATTTTTTTTCATCACAGACATTTATAAGTTTAATGATTAGTATAACTAGTTAGAAATCACTTTTACTGTAACTTTAAAGATAATTATTGTAAAAGTTAACAAATTTATCATAAACAATAAGCTGTGTTTTGATAACAGTGTAAAACTGTTTCTCCTTATTTATTTATGGATTTTTCTTTGATAATTGGCAACGGTTTTGATGTTTTGTTGCTTTAATATAATGTCACTAGTGTTACTAGTTATTAAAGGTCAATAATGTTGCTCCATACGTCACTCAATATTTTTAGATAGAGTTATATTATTTATATAATATATTTTATATTATTTCATTTTATTTCTCTTAATCACATCACGTCATTTATTTAAAATTTTTAAACTATTTGAGAATTTTTAATTAATTTTTTAAACTAAAATAATTATAATTGGATCATTAATTTTGTAAAATTTTTGTAATTGAGTCTTGATGTTAGTTTATAACAACTTGAAACTACAAAAAAAACAATAATTTGTATCGATTTTAAAGATCTTAAAGACTCAATTATATATATATATATATTAATTTGGGGATCTAATTAAAATTTTTCAAATATTTTATAGATCTATTGATTAATTTAATCTTTATTTTATTAAACGTTTCTTCTTCTTCTTCTTTTTAAACGAATGTGTGTAAAAATGAAATATAACTAACAGTTCTCTTTTAAATATGAAAGAAAATTTCAATTAGAAAATTTAAGGCTTAATTGCACTTTGTGCCACCCAAATTTCATTATTTTGTAGATTTTGCCATCATGTTTTTTTTCTTTTGCATTTTGCCACTTATTTTTGAAATATTATAAATTTTGCCCAATCATTAACTGTTCATTAAATAAAAATTAGCAAGATTGGACAAATTCACAAGATTTGAAAAATAAGGTGGCAAAGTGTGAGAGAAAAAAAACATGGTGGACAAATCTGTAAAATGATAAAATTTGGGTGGCATAAAGTGCAATTAAGCCTAAATTTAAACTAAAATTTGTTTTTGATAAATATTTACCTATGAAATGAAAATTCAAGAATATGTTTACTTTTAAAAAATTTATTTTATTTTCTATTTTTAATTATAATAATATTATTTTATTTTTATTTTTAAATATTTATATAAAAATATAGAAAATAATAATAAGTTATTTTAATCATTTTCTATCCAAATTTATGAAAATAAAAAATAAAATAAAGAAATCATTTTACAGTTAAAATTTTAAATTAAAGTATTTTATCAAAGCTCCTTGGAGGGGGTAAAATCTGGGTGTTTTAGGTAGTTATTAAGTTCATGTTATTTATTTAAATGAAACTTGACATTTATTATTTTTTAAAAAACCCATTAGGACCAGTTTAGTATTAAGAAACTTAGGTAATTTATATGAAATCTAGGTTCAATCTTCATTATTGTCATTGTGCAAATATATATATATATATATATATATATAAAGTTAGGTTCTGCCAATATCACCTATGGAGAGCCTCTTGACTTTTAGCTAAAGCTTTAACTTTACTAAACGGATCTTATGCTTTTTATTGTCATGTTTTTACATGTGAGCTTCTATTACTGTCAAAGTTAATTATTTTAATGATACGGTACTTCCTTATTTACTGATAATGGTAAATTTTACATAAAAGGATAATTTTTTTTTTTAACATTCCCATACTCTATAAAGCCACTGATTTTTTAAAAAAAAATTCACCTCTCACAAGTTATAATAATTGAAAGGATAATACATTAGTAAGTCCTTGAACTTTTAGACAATTTTTAATTAGGTCTCTATACTATAAACATTTATAATCAAGTCCTTAATTTTTAATTTTTTTAATTTGGTCCTTGGCATTAAATTACTATAAATATTTCGTTAACTTAGACGAAATATTTTTTAGTAAGGACTCAATTAAAAAAAATAGTATAAGGACCTAATTAAAAATTATCTAAAAGTTCAAGGACATACTCAATAGTTTAATCTTATTTTTATTTTTTTATCTTGATTTTGCCTTTTTTTATTTTAAAAAAAGGCAAATTATAGAAAGGGACAAAGAGCATCTTTCAATATTCAAATGTTGTCGCATTATTATTATGTGACTAAATTGTATTTTTGGTTCTCCTTTAATTCTTAATCCTCAATTTAGTCTTCTTATTTTTAATTCAATTTTAGTCATCCAATTTTTAAAAATCTTGAATTTTAGATGTTCTAATTTTTAATTATGTAATTTTAATTCCCAAATTTTAAAAATCTTCAATTTTGGTCTAACCGTTAAATGTTCATTTGTTAACTGTTAATATCTTAATGTTAACTATGACGTGACATTATTATGTTAAATATTATCTACCACGTATTTGGTCTAATGTTACATCATAGTTAACGTTGAGACATTAACAGTCAACAGATGAGCATTCAACGCTTTGACCAAAATTGTAAATTTTTAAAATTTGGGAGACTAATATCCTAGAATAAAAAATGGGTGCGAAGTATTTATTGGTTTTGTCAATGACTAATATCTGCTAGAGAATTTGGCTAACCACTTTTATTGAGGTATCTTCTCCTAACCACATTTTTTTTATCCACAAGACTCAAACTTAAGACCTACTAGACTAACATAATGTTAGTAAATTAAAGGTTAAATTATTGAGTAAGTCCCTAAACTTTTAGCACAATTTTTATTTAGATCCCCATACTATTTTTTTTAATTGAGTCCTTAATCTTTTAATTTTTTTTAATTTGGTCCTTGGGACAAACGACAATCAGACAGAAGTTAATCCTAGGGACCCAATTATTTTTTTTTTAAAGATTAATGACTCAATTACAAATCTTTATAGTATAGGACTAATTAAAAATTGCTTAAAAGTTTAGGAATCTACTGATGTATTATCCCATAATTGAATAACTTGAAAGCTTATTCACTAAAGTGCATTTGTTTAAGTATCATCATGTGTCTTTACAAATTACTTAATAAATACTTGGGTGAATATTTATAAATCTGATTTGGAATATTATATTCTACAAAATTAATTTTATTCAAAAAGGAATTTAGAGTGTATTTATAATTAAAATATGAGAAAATAAGCTATGCATTGACAGTATAAAGTAGTTTTACTACTATCATCCAATCACAAATTATCATATATGTAAGTTTGTTGACTTATAAAATAATTATCTTAAAAGTCATACTAACGGTGATTTCTAATTGGTTGATAATATAAATTTTTTACATTGATAGTGCATAGCCATTAAACTCTTAAAATATTTATATTAAAAGTTTGTAATAAATTTTATTATTAAAATTTTAACACAATTCAAAAATTATATTTTCTTTACCTTTAGTCTAATGTGTTTTAAAGAAAAAACAATTTCACTCTACAATAAAAAAATCACATTTTCCTTCTCATATTAATTTTTTTTCTATCTTTTACTTTCTCATAAGTATCTTTCTTTGAAAGTAATTCCATTCAAAGCACGGGCGACTATTAAATGTAACCATGTTGTAAGGAACTAATTCCTTTTGCTATAAATCCAACTCCTGTTGGTTAGGAAATTTTTCTATAAATCTATTGTATTTAACTTGGATGTACTAATTTGACAAAATATTAGTACGTAATTACTAATTAATGCTTATAAAAGAAGCGTTATATTCATTTATGTAACAATGATTTGTCAATATCTTAACGGTTTAGTAAATCCAGATGAGCATAATAAATTTATGCCAAAAAGTCACTTTTTCAATAGGTTAATTGTCGCAATCACATGTAGCTATCACCTACATTAATTTTAACGAGTGACGAATTCATTTAAATAACTATGCTTGCATAGCACAATTATAAACTTAAAAAACATATGGTAATGAAATTTGCAAATGTCATGACAATGATAGTTGCCCCGTAAGAATGCCAAATTTGTTTAAGGCATCTCTCCCAGTGTAGAGTATGGATGCTCTAAGCAAAAGGTAAATGGTCATTTCATGTTTGTTACACTAAACAAAGTAACCAACCAACATTTGGCTTTGTCGTTTTCTATTATCATTAGTCATAAATACTACGCAATTATTCTTATAATTAGCACACAACGAAATAGAATCTTCACATACCATACCATAGGGGGGGTCCAATGCGTGCATCAAACCACAGCAAAATCACATTAGCTGGTTAACCTTAATCATAGAACCTCCCATTAAATACACATTATAGATCTATAGATATATAGGTGTGCAATTAAACATGATTAAATGAAACCTATCCCAATGCACAAGTGCACATTCATCATAGCATGATTGGAGTTGGATGTTGACTGATGACAGTCTCTCATTCGGATACCAAGAAGAATCTACATTGATATATAATTGTTTCTAGTGAAAAATTGTAGGTAACAACAGTAATACAGGCGCAGTACATGATCCTACCAGTGATTATTTGACAATAATGTCTATAACAATTGGATAGGTGTACACATGAGGACAACAAGAGACACGGATCACAACAAAGGGAAAGGTAGCAAAGCAAACCAACTAACCAAACCTCCAGCACACAATTCAGATCTATAAAAACAAAAGAGTGCAACGACAAACTAACCAAGTTCTTGTTTAGTCACATTCACATCAAGTTAGCAGATTATACAAGAAAGTCCTCTTTCTTTTCTTTTCTTTTATTTTAAATTTCAACTATATGCTTGATTATTTACAAGCATGCCTCCAATAAAAATATAAAGAGGGGCCCTTTACATGATGATGAAAGCATGCATAGCCTGTCCAACTCAACCATTTGGCAATACAGGAGATCAATGCATGTTGAACTTGATGCTGATTTGGTGAGGACACACATGTATGTAGATAGATATTTGTACACAGCAGAGCTTCACATTTAGTCATAAGTTTTTTGTCTTGAAACCTGCACTCTAGTGAAGTAACAAAGCTAGCAGGCTAAGAGGATCAAAGATATGCTTTTGATACTACTTGTAAGCTATTCCATATGTATGGGGGTTTACAAATGCAGCACTAGACAAGAATGCCGTGTTGAGCTCAACACTTGAAAATCTGGCCCTGGATATATCGTTTCCGGTTTCCCTAGAAAGGTGACACCCATCTGCAATTGTGTGATGCAGAGGACCAAGAACTCTCTGTATAAATCTGAGAAAAGTTCCATCTGTATATAATTGAAAACACAAAAAGTAAACTGAAATTAAGCTATTTACTAAGACTACTGGTTTCCATTTCAACAGCGAATTTAAAGTTCTGTTTACACCTTTTGCAGCCACATGTTCTATAAACACATAAAGTCCACCAGGTCGCAGCACCCTTATCACTTCTGCATGCAAAGTGCAATTGATTTAGTCGATAAACTTCAATTTCAAAGTGCTACAAAATTAATGAGTATATATATGGCGTATCTAGTGACTGTGAGAGGTGAGGAGAGTTATTCATGGTTATACAATCATACATGAATAGTCAATATTATTTTAGTTAAATCTAATCTTAACCATCTATTTTAATTATATGGCCAAGATTTACTTCTTTCGCACTTTCATCCCTCACCTTGTGCGTGTGTGTAAAAGAAACTACCATCACAAAGAGTAATGCATATGAAATTTGTTTATATGTATTCCCTCTTAGTTGGTTACTACATTTCTGATTGCTTAAAAAAACTCAAAGTGGCATGATAGCACTATAACTAGGCCTATGCTTCAGAAATGTAGTATATAGTTATAGTGCTATATACTAGACCTGTGCATTGCCCATGCTTACACATAGGATTGATTTAGTCTGGAGGATGATGAATAAGTGCCTTCAAATGTGAAGGAAATCAGAAATTATGATTCCAATCACCTTTTACATTCAAAAACTGCCGAGATTTTTTTTCCCACTTTTTTTTTTTCTGCTTCTTTACAAAGTCCAACAACAGAAATATCATGTAATGCTGTAAAATAAATGCTTTGCCCAAATTTCTAACGTAACTTTCAATTTCAAACAATCAACTGGTTCAGGACGAGAACAAACTAAACTGCAACTAAGGAAATATAATAAGTACACAACCTAGCTGAGACAAACACATCCAAGTATACTAATATACACAATAATGGATTTAGTAACTCCTCTTTGGTTGTAAGGTCCTCTCTGCACCAAATCCCAAGAGAAGCAAAAATATTCAAACAAAAACAAAAGACTTCAACATTTTCATTACCTTTCAGTGTCATGTCAACATCTTTAACAGAACACAATACGAGGGTTCCAACAACTGCATCAACAGAAGCATCACTTAATGGTATAACCTCCCCAACCTAAACAAAGCAAACTTTAAAATTTGAGGATCAATTAACACAAGCAAAAACAGAAAACATTAAATTGAATGAAAGAACAATCTAGACATCTAGTGAAAGATGTTTCTTCTAAAAGAAACATGTCTACACAAATGCCTGTTTCAGAAAATAAGAATAACTTCAAGAATAGATCAATTGGCAAAGTACTGTTCTACTGATTATTATACTAGGCCTATGATTCAGATACAATATACGTATCTGATACAGCAATACAACCATTCTTAAAAAATGTAGGATACAAAGCATGTAGGATACATAGATTTGTAAAAAAATAAAAAAAATCATAAAACATAATAAATATATAATTACAATTCTTCAAATCCAAATTATGAACATACTTCTTCAAGTTTACTAAAAACAAATAAAAATTATAAATCATTGTCATCATCAATTACTGCCAAATCCCTACAAACAGGAATAGTATCAATCTCATTCCCTTCTTGGGCATCATCCATTAAGAGGATAGCTTCCATTTCTAGTTCATCAAGGGATAAGTTTCTATGTTTCTATCTTTACACGCTTATATGTCTCATATCCGGCTATATAAGATTTTCATAACTTTTTTAAAGGCTTTGATACTTCATAGACTTGTATCTTGAAGTATTGGATACATATCTGTACCAGATACATGAAAGAAATGCAAGTATCGGTGCTTTATAGTACGAGGCTATTGAAATTTCATTATTGAAAATACATCATACACATTTAGCTTGTACCATATAGGCCCCAATCACCACAAGCATTGAAATCATCTATAAACATGTTGCTCTGTAGTAGTACTGTACTACTGTATACTAGTAAATAGTAATTAAAGGTTTTGTTTTGAATAACAAGTAATCAATCATCATTTAGACCATGACTTCTCCATGGCATGGTTTCTATTCCCATTCTAAAGTGATGCTTAAAACGAGTGAGAATATCATACATACAGCTTGTATAAACTCAAAATTTGAAGGAGGCAGCCCAGCGGACGCAGCCGAGGACCGAGCATACTTTTCCATCTTCGGGTTTGGATCAGTCCCAACAACCTCTACATCAGAACCACTAGCATAATAACTGAGGTTGGGACCAGTTCCAATGCCAATTTCCAAGATTCTTAGACCCTTCCCCTTCAAGTTACTGAAGAGTTGAGACTTGTACCGTGCAACCTTACAAGGAAACACCCCAAACTTGAACTCAATACAATAACAACAAAAACAAGCACCATCCAAAACAAAAACATGAAATAAACCCCATAAAAATGAAGAATGAACAAAAAACCTCAGCTTCATAAGCCTTAGTAGCTGAATTCATAACCCATGCATAGAACTCCTCGTACCAATCAGGTTTTGGTGGGCGAAACTTTTTAAGCGAATCCTACAAACACAAAAATAATAATAATTATAATCACAAATAAATAAAAAGAGTGAATTTTTCCCTGCTATGTCATCAAAAACAAAATTTTTGGTCAGAATTTGAAGTCAAAACGCAAGCTTTTCCTCTTGGTGCTATCTAGGTGAGTGGCAAAGGAGATATTACTGCGTAATCACGACGTGGGTCGGTGGCTCTGGGCGGTTGAATTGGGAAGTGCCTTCTTCCACAGAAGCAGGGTTTGATGGTGAACTCAGGTGAGTCAGGGGAGAGAAACTCGGTGCTGAGTTTGTTTGGCGCGTCCGAGTTGACCCGTTTCTGGAGCGTACGAGAGTTGTGGTTGTGGGTGGGTTCACCGATGGAGCAAACCGGAGCTTTGACTTTGACCGAGAAGGTCGTTGCAGCAAGAGAAGAAGAAGCACAGCGAAGATTCATTTTCGTACTTGGGCAAGTGAAACACGGAAACTGCAGTTCAATGTGTTAATCATCTATGATAAATTATGCTTAATTAAAATTTCAGTTTAATGATAATGCACTATCAGTATAAAATTTGAGAAAAAAAATCATATACTGACAGTGTAAAGTACTTTTATACTGTTATCCAATCACAAACTACCATTTATTGTAAGTTTGTTAACTTGTATAATAAATACTTTAAAAGTCATATTAATAGTGATTTCTGATTAGTTGACAGTGTAATTTACACCGTCAGTGTATGACTATTAAACTCATAAAATTTTACACTATTAGTGTATGACCTATTTTCTCTTAAAATTTATTAAGGGTTAAATATATTTTTGCTCTTCTAAAAATTGACCTATTTTCGTTTTAGTCCTCAAAAAAAAAATTGAATAAAGTCCCTCTAATATAAAAAATATTCTAATTAGATCATTGTACTAAACTCTGTTTAATTTTTCTGTTAAATGATAGTCACATCATTATTACAGTCATCATTAATTTACTGAAGTGGTCATCCATGTCAATTGTTATGTTTAGGTCAGATTAGTAACATATTTTTTTGAATAAAATTATTATATGTTTAATCCTAAATCACAGATTTTTTTAATCCTAAAGCAAAAGTAATTACACGATTTTTTATTAAAAATTATCACTGAATATTTCAGGTAATAAAATACTTTACTTGAAAGTTGATGCGGTCATCATTTAACAGAAAAGTTAAGCAGAGTTTAGTACAAGAATCTAATTAGGATATTTTTAATATTTGAGAGACTTTATTCAAAAAAATTTTTCTTCTGAAGACTAAAATCAAAACAGGTCAATTTTTGGAGAACTAAAATATATTTAACCCATTTATCAAATACTATAACCACATTACATACCGTAGCAAAAGGCATTCTTTTTGAATGTCTCTAATAATATAATTGTGAGACTAACCTTTAAATAGAAAGATAATTAAGTAAAGTTCATCTAGACACAACAGTTTTAAAATTTAACTAATATTTCAAATAAAGTTCCCTTAAAGTCACAATATACAATATATATAACGTCAAAAATAGTCACAATATACATTTATTATGATTAACCACTATTAAATGTAAAATAAATTAGAACTGCATATCGTGTAAAAGGATTCCAAGTATGATTAGAGTTCCATCCAACCAAAAATAAAAGAGAGAACTTTTAAGAAAATATATTATTTATTTTACTCCAATTGATATTTAAGAATTCCAGTTCATTTTAATTTCAATATCAAATATTTATATTTATATGTGGTAGGAATTTTGGATCATTTGGTTAGACAATTTATTCTTGTTTTCCTTAAAAAATTATAAAAATATCACAATAATTTTATTTGATTTCACGTTTATAAAAAATTACACAATAATAATATTTTATAATTTTTACACCAATTTTTAAAAATAAAAATATATTAATCTTATAATTATTAATAAAAATAAAAGATTCAAACCAAACAACACTTCATCTTTCATAGTTTTTCTCCTTAATTAGATTAAGTATCAAAATATAAACTAATAAAATTTGTGAATATGTGATACGAGTGGAAGTGGCCCACCATTAAACAACATACTTGTGAAAGACACATGTCCAAATTTGTATTCTTCAAAGCAAAAAGTATGTAAAATAAAAATATAAAGATGTATTTATTCTTGACTTAAAATACACTAAATTTATAAAACATAATTTCAAATAAAAATAAAAATATTTTTATTTTTTCACTTTTCATCTCACTTAATTTTTAAAAAATCATGGTTATTCAATTCAACTTGTAAAATAAAGAAGTTTTTTTCGCATTTCCTAGGATGTACATACCTTGAAAAAGGAAAAGAATGGTAGGAGGAAAATAAAGAGAAAATAATAGGCATATATGTGTGTGTGTGTGTGTTGATACTAGATATCAAATTTTTGTAATGCAAATAAAATTTTATAAATTTAATTTATTTATAAGAACTTTTAATAATTTAATTTAATGACTAAATTGATTAATTTCATAATTTACATAAAATTATTAAGTAATATAAATATAAAAGTTTAACACCTGTTTTTATTTATTATGACCATAAATGAATAATACAATCTAATAGATATAAGAAATGGATAAGTACAAAAAACTATGTTGCTCTATTTAGGCTTGCGAACCTTACAGTTGGTTTGGTTGGGGGGATTAAAAATAAGGAATGAAAAAAAAAAGTTTGAAATTTGAATTGAAAAAAGAGATAAAGGCAAGAAAAAATTAAATTTTTATTTTAAAAACTTTTCTCTCTCTCTTTTTTTTTTCTTTACTTTCTCTCTAATCAAACAAAAAAAAATATTGTTATCTGTATTTTTTTCCTCTTTATTCCTTTCCATCCAACCAAGCATAGCATTAAGAGTTAAACACATGAATGGCAGCCCACAAATGGTTGGTTTAAGTCAGGTTCTATGTGAGTTATTGGCTATATAATATGAAGTTTAATAATTATGTACTGTTTTTTATACTGTCAACTAATTAAAAATGAAACATCGATATGACTTTTAAGGTAATTAATATAAAAATCAACAAACTTATCATACATAATGATTTATAATTAGATAACAATATAAAATTACTTTACACTGTCAGTATATAGCCTATTTTTTTATATAAAATATGTTGTCTATTTAATTGTGGACTTTTTCAACTTGATCCATCTAACAAGTAAGTTTAACAGTTTTCGTTAGTGGATTATCAGATTGACCGTCGGACCACTATTATTTTCTAAAATAGATTTTTTTTGGGTACATTTCTAAAATAGATTTAAATCATTCAGTTTTCATATATTTAATTGGTTTATTTGAATAATAATTTATGAATGTTTGATAGTTGATTAGATTTTTAATTAATCCGTTAAAAATATTTGCTGATGTTAGTTATTTGATTTTATATTGAAATATATTTTTTATTAGTATTTCAATAAATTATTTTTTTGTTAATTATTTATTAAAATATTAGTTAATGTACTCGAATATATAGTTCATTTCTATCAATTAATATGTATTCAATATTTAGTTAAAAATTTTACTTATTTAATCTGTACTTTCTTTAATATATTTATTACATAATGAAATTTAATTTAGTATTGATATTAAGAAAGTCACAATTGTATAAAAGAGTCTGTTTCGGTCACGGAGCAAACAAGCCGACCCGTATGCCCAACTCCATCGAATCTTGGTAAAAAAAATTTATAAGAAATTAAGAATTGGGGGTGGGGGGAAGTCTTATAATCTTCCTTTTTCTAATGTGAGTATCTAATTAATTTTTCTAGTGCTAAAGTACAGATTGACCTGCAAAAGTGAGTGTTGCCTAAGAGCATCCACAATCTAATATCTCTCTTTGAGATTCTTCAATAGGCCTCACTTATATACATCACTGATTTTTATTTTTTTTAAACTTAAGCACCCCACACTTTCAATCTAGTAACTCCAAAACATTTCTTAAATAGGTCCCACCAATAACCCCACTTCCTTATATTTCATCAATAATTTATTTATTAACGTTAAAATTTGCAAGTTGTACTTTTAATTTTAGCAGTTAAATTTTTTAGTAACGTTTAAAATTTGTTTCTTTTACTGAATAATTACATTTAGCTTTACTATTGAAAATACTTTCACGTATAATAGATTCTTTCACCGTTCAAAATAGTACACAGTAATTTTATTTTTTTTAATAACAAAATCCAAAACATACTGACATAAGGGCCTCATTATTTAGGTTAGAGACTGGTACTTTTATAAGCACTTGGTCCTTATTAAGAAATCACTCCAATGGGACACATTCGTATAAGAGCCATTCTTATTGGGAAGTACTGCTACAAGCATCCCTGTTGTAGTTGCTCTAATAGTAGATAATAAGCAATGATAAGTTGACGACATAGACTTCTCGTGATCTTTACAAAAGAGGGCTTAAAAAATTAATCTAAATATTGTTTTAAAAAAAAATCCTCCATCTTTGATTCTATTATGTTATCACCTTTTTTTTTTCTTCAGAATTTCATTTAGTTGATAATTTTCACTTTCCTAATGCCCCCCTAGGAAGAGTTCAGATTGCAAGAAAGCATAGTAGTTGGCTCGCTCATCTTCAAGCTCCCACAACTTGTCACACAAAGAAGAAAACCCATCTCCATTATTAAACCATCTTCTCCAAAGCCAAACAACCTATCCCCACTATTTGGAATCCCAAGTTCATCATCAGAGGCTTGAAGAAGATGTCTCATGACCTTCTCCTTGTCATTCTCCTCCTCTTCCTTCAACACTTGTGAGGTAGAGAAACAATTAAAGGTTGTTGTAGTGTCCTCTAAACTAGTAATTGCAATGTTGTCTTGGCCATTTTCTTGAGTTGGGTGCAACAAAAGGTATCATCTGAGGTATTGTTGGAGGCACAAGTGATTTCTTGTTGAAGGGTTGTCATCAGAGGGGAGAGGTCTTCTGTTGCCTCATTTTCCTCTAAATCAAGAAGTGAGAGTATGTGGTTGTACGGTTTATGCCTCTTTGAGTACTCTTCCTCAAAGTCCAAGTCTTTTTCCATTTGGGCTTCTTCTCTAGGCCTCTTTGGCACCAAAGTTTCCTCCATTTAATTGGAAAAATAAAATAAGTAAAGAAGAAGGATAAGATGAAATGAAACTAGACAGGTATAAAGTGGTTGCAACTTGCAAATGGGAAAAAAGAAAGAAATAGGTTGAGGCCAAGGATGAGGAGAGAAATGTAAGGGGTGGAAACATTATACAAGGGTGCAACATTATACAAGGGAAAGGAAAAAGAGGAGTGAATGACTGTCAAAATATGAGAAAAATAGAAAGAAAGGGATTCAAGGAATATTTTAATTTTGGGAACATTGTAAAGTAAGGGTATTCAAATCCAAATCAATCCAAAAAAAAACTAAAAACTAATCCAAAAAACTGAAAACTGAAGTGAACCGAATTTTTTTGGATGGTATTGGATTGTTTTGTAGTTCAACCGATCGGTTCAATTCGATTTTCGGTTGGTGTCTCTGCAACCGAACTGAAATAGGTTTTGAAGTGCAAAACTACGTGTTTTTTTTTTCACCGGACTAGTAGCATCGAAATAGAATCCTTTCACGAAAACCTATTCGAGTCTTCTTTCTCAAACTCTTATGTCGCTTCTCTCTTTTCCCTAGCCCTAACTCGTCGCCCCCTTTTTGTCTCACTGCCAGCCATTGCTTTCCACCCCACTTTTATAAGTAACCCAACCTTTTTCGTCTCTTCCTGCTTTCACTAGTTGTCATTAATCATTATCTTCATCCCTCTCTTTTTTCCTTTCATTTTTTCCCCTTTCTTACAACAAAGATTTAGAAAATCCAGCCAACAAAGACGAACCCAACCTCATGTCTTGTCTTTTGTTGTGGTGACTAATAAGGTGAGTTTTAAATTTTCATTTCTTCCTCTTTCACTTTTTTTTTTTTGCGTTTCATTCTTTTTCTTTTTATATCAGTCATTTTTTTTGTTTCTTGACTTTCTATATTTGAACCCTTTGGTCTGAACTCTGAAGCTTAAAGTAAATCCAAGCATTGTCTTACTCAAAGTAAATTGTTGTTTTATTCTAATTTGATGTCACTATTGGGAATACTTGTTGTATGTAGATGTTTCAAATACGAAAATTGTTGATACTCGACAAAAGCTCTAGGGACTTATTTGTTTGAGAAAATGTTATCAGTATCCATTTCTTACTTTTATAAATATTTACAAAAATGGTAGCAAAAAAATAAAAATAGAACACACTTTATCAAACCACCTATACTAATGTGTTATATTTTGGACAGAGCCAACCTTTTCAGTTTGTAATAACTAATAATCTAGTTTCCAAGCAACAAGCATTTTTGAAAAAATAAAAAATAATACACAAAAGATATAAGAAAAACTTGCAAGATTACAAAGAACAGACTATTATCAATCTATTAGCAATGTAACACACTCAACGGTTGTATAGAAAAAAAAATGAAACATACTATGAAAGAAAAAAAGAAACATCTTGCATTTAGTAAAAGCATGGTAGTAACATCATACTTTTTGTACTGTGGAGTTCTTGTAAGTTGAATTTGATAGAACGAGGAACGTACAAGAAGGGAGGTTGAATTGTGAGTTAAAAAAAAACTTTTTAACTAAATTAAAAACAAGTTAAGAGAACATATAATCTAGGTGTATATATGGATAAGAACAGAAAAGCAAGCAGAGGATTTTATATTGGTTCACTCAACTATGAGCTATGTCTAGTCCCTTCGACCTGAAGGTTTTTAGCTAACCAACCTTAGGTTACAAATAAGTATTGTTCTTTGCCTCTTCAAGCTTTACAAAGTAACCTACCTAGATTACTTAACCACCCAAGTATCTTTGATCACTAAGCCTTTCCAGGCTTTCACAACGCAAAATAGTTGTTAAAATAAATTAACTCACAATGTAAAGATATGAATATTCAAGAGTAGTACAATAAATTTTCTACAAAGAGTTTGAAGGTTTTTCAAGAGTGGTCCAACAAACACAATATTCGTGGTAGTTCTTTATATGTTCTTCTCTTCTGAACTGATATATATATAGCCTTTAAAAAAATAGCTGTTGAAATTTCTAGCTTCAGTCCTCAAAGAGAGGAACGTGTGCGTGTATATCGAGTTTGCAGTAGAGTCAGAAAAATGACTTTTGTTCTTGTACTAAAATGGAAGGTGAAGCACTGTGTTAGAGAGTTACTTTTCTGAAAATTCTTTATTCGGTTTGCCAGCTTAATAGGTTGACTTCCTTTTTTTGCAACACTGTGCTTATACACTAACATATATCTAATTTTCATTTAATGCTTAGATATTTGAACATTAGATCATACTAAGAGGTAAAGCATCAGTCTCGAAGTTTTTTATGATTACACAGAGTTAAAATAATCTTTAAAACTTAGTTGATAAAAAGACTTACACCTAGACGATCATCATACAAGACTCCATTGGACGCTTGTCAAAAACTGGTGAATTGGACACCTGATAATAAACACGCATTGGACGCTTAAAGTGCTTTTTACAACAAAGGCTTAAAACTTAATTAGTTATTGTTATCTTCAACACTTGAGGGACTAGACGCTTCATACGTCTTTGGTTCCAACAATTTCTCTCTTTTTGATGATGACAAACCTTATTAATTTTTAAGTTTTATGAGAATATATATATATATTATATATATATATATATATATATATATATATATATATATATATATAACGCATAAGATGAATTAGGCCAACTTACTGTTATACTCCCTCTGAGTCTAATATATCAAGCAATTTTGCACACACTTGAAACACACACTATATTGGGGATATGCATGAATGTCATATGATAAGTCATAAACACACAGTAAAAACAAGCCACAAGCAATTGCATAAAAACTATAAAAACTTTACAGAGAACAATAACAAAAAAAAACTTATTTCCTTTATTTCTCTCCCCCTTTTAACATCAGCAAAAAAAGGGAAAAGAGAGCATCATAGTCATTATGGCGCTGAGAGGGTGGAGGTGGAGATGGGGATGGGTGAGGGGTTCAGAGAATTTCTTGTTGGTTTTGAAGGATTTGGTGGAGAAGGGTTATAATGGGTTAAAGTTGAGTGGCTATATAGGTTTGGATGGTAGGATCAACAGGAGGAGTGTAGGAAGGGCAAGAGGTAGAGTAGGGAGGTTGGCGGAGGCTTGGAAACCGGGGGTTGGAAGAGGCGGAGGTGTTGGTGAGGGCGGGTGAAGTGGTGTTGGTGGTTGAACTTTGGAGGGTGGAGGTGGAGCTTCCAAAAGCTTGACACTTGGAATGTGAAGTTGATGTGGACGAGGATGGTGGTAGCGTGGAAATGTGGATTCCCATGGGTAGGGTGGCTTGAGGAATTGTGGACTGGTGATGGCAGCCAAAATGGCATAGAGGATGGATGTTTTAGGACCGATTAGTGGATGCGCGTTAGCTGGACAGACAAAGGATGCCGAGGTGTCTGAGAAATGAAAGACATGGGTTGGACACTGCATATACTTATAGTTCTGCAGAGTTGGAGTGTTAGCTTTGTCGCTTACTGATAGTCCATTACTGGACATTTTTTATTTGCAGGTCCACATGTACTAATGCCAAAAGCGTTCAGCATCATCTGTGTCTATGTCTTGCATCAGTCGACTAGACATGTACCACTCCAGAGTGATATTGTTGTGTTGTTGAAACTCAACTCTGGATAGAAGAGGCAGAGAGGGAGGTTTCCTCAACAACTTCTCCTTCTTCTTGTTGACATCCAAGGTGGGTAACCTTGGCATATCCTGTTTGGTTGGATTCAAACAACTGTTCTATGTGAGATATGCTGAGTGGGAGGAATGGACAGTTGATACTTTAGATTCGCAAAGCTTTTGATGAAGGCACAAAACATCTGCTCATATGACATTGGAAAGAAACAAGCTTCAGCAAGATCCAAAGGCCTAAATCTCAACTCAGCAGGCTTGATACTTGTTTTTGAAGACTTGTCTTGCTTGGTTGGCTTAATAGATAGGGTCAATTTTATTGGGCTCGGGGTAGGAATGGTGCACACATAACCGCCATCACCAGGCAACATCATGTCTAGTTTAGGTGTGGTGTAGGTGGGTTTAGACCAGGATAGGTAATCAAATGGTAAAGGTTTGTGGGTAATGGGGTTGCCTGAGTTGTCCAACAATTGGTTTCCATAAGAGTCCAATACGGGTGTGCCTTGGACAATGTGGGCTTTGTGTTTGGGCTTGTGTTTGGTTGAATGGGGGATCAACAGGTTCAATAATAATAGAATCAATAAATTCTTGTTCAGAAATAAGCTCAGCATCTAGAGCAGAAGACTTGCTTTACTTGTTCACATCAGGACCTGCTTGGATTTATGATGCCTGTTTTCGAGGAGTGGCAGATTTCGCTAGAAGAACTTCTTCTTCTAGGGCAGGAATTTCGATGATGGCAGTTTTCTGTTTCTTCAATAGGACTACGATCAAATCTCCATTATCATCATTGAAGTCTTGTTGTAGTTTGAGTTTCCTCTTTGCAGGTGCTGCAAGTGGAAGGGTAGCAACAGGCGCAACAATTGTGGGTACTGGTGCTTGTAAAGTCTTGGACCCCGTCATTGAAAGAGCAAAGATCGCATAAGAAAGGGAGGTTGACTTGTACGTTTTTTTAAAAACTTTTTAACTTAATCAAAATGAGTTCAAAAGTAGTTTAAAGAAAGGATAAAGGAAGGACAAGAACACAGAGATTTTATACTGATTCACTCAAACTTGAGCTACGTCCAATCCGTTCGACCTGAAGGTATTGACTAACTAACCTTAGGTTACACAAGTATTCTTCAGGGCCTCTTCAGGCTTTACAATGTAATCCACCCAGATTGCTTAACCACCCTAGTATTCTTTCTCACTAAGCCTCTTTAGGCTTTCACAACAAAAAACAGTTGTTACGAGCAAATCAACTCACAGTGTGAGAGTATGAAAGTTTAAGTACAATAGGCAAGTTTCTTTACAAAGAGATTCTAAGGAAATTTTCAGAGTCATCCAGTAAGTTGTTGTTCTTTTTAGTATTGCTCTATATTTGGTTTTTCTCTGAGTTGAAATATATAGCCTTTTCGAAGTAGCTGTTGAAGATTCAGCTTCAGACTTGGCTTAGAGACAATGTGCGCGTGTATCGAGCTTTCAGAGAAGTCAAAAAAGTGACTTTTGTTCTTGCACTAAAATGGAAAGTGCAGAATTGTGTTGGAGGTATACTTTTCTGATCATTCTTTATCGAGCTTGACAACTTGATAATTTGACTTCTTTTTTTTGCAACGCTGCGCTTATACACTAACATGTATCTATTTTTCGATTAACGCTTAAATATTTGAACGTTAGATCACTTTAATAGGTAAAGCATTAGTCTCGAGATATACATGTGAGAAACGCATAGCTAGACTTTAAACACTTAGTCATTTGGAGATAGACTTACGCTTGGATGACGTTCATATACGAGTCTATTGGATGCTCGTTAAAACTAGAGCATTGGATGCCTTGATATAAGACACGCATTGGACGCTGTAGAAAAACATTTTTAAAACAGAGACTTAAAACTTAATAAGTTTGTTATCTTCAAAATTTGAGGTGTAACACCCTAAATTATATAAATATATTAATAATAATATTATGTAGCATTTCCAATGTTTGAAAATTGTGAAGTGATTTTTATTTTTACATCTTGAATAATAAATACATGCAGATTTAAAATACAATATTACAATCTTCTAAAGCTGGCCATACTAAAAAAAAAATAAACTTTACTCATATAGAATTAAAATGGCAGGGAGTTGCCACTGAAAACATGAGAAAATCTTGTTGAGCTCCTACTATGCTATACTGACATCGTTTATTGCCATCTACAAGGTGGGGGAAGCACACAACAAGCAGAAACAAAAAGAAAAACAACACATAAACAAACGAAGAGGGAGTGAGATTCTAACTTAAGATATCAATATAGCAATAAACATCCACGGGGCCTAATCTAAAATACAATCATAATGAGCCATAATAAATCAGAGAATTTGCATTATATCTCAAATAAAAATCAATCAATAGCAATGCAAGAATGCATAGATGCTGACTCATGATCAGACACAATGGATGAAAGTATAGATGTTGACTCATCTCCATGGAGGACTATCCAACAATAGAGTAGCATAATCAAGAGCTCATACTCCACCGACCAAAGCATACCAAATCAATATCAATATTCACCTAATCTAGAAAGTGAATAGTATTAGATGATTCACCAACCAAAGCTAGAATATGAATAGCCTTTGGTGGTAATAGGTATGCACAGTACTCTCCACTAATCGTGGATAAATTGTAGTGACTCGTTAGGAATGTTAGTGCGCAAATCGCCTTAACCATGACACAGAGTTGCGACCCTCGGGCCCCTGTGGGATGATGTGCACTAAACATTCTCGAGGTCTCCTTGGCCTCCACTACAAAATTCACACCCTATCACAGGATGTAGCTGCTCTAAGACATTGGGTTTAACAACAATGATATGATTATAGTTCGTCTTATTAGAGTCAATATCAATTAAATATTTCAACAAAGAGTCTCAACCACCCTCAATACATATTTTCAATTTGCCAACAATAGGCTTATGAACAAATCCTCTTAATCAGAGGTAACAATTCAATTGTTCTTACTTGATATCAACTCTAACATAAAAGACTAACCATTGTGTATATGACAACATGAACACGCTCATCCAATGAAACCAATTCATTCTTTAATAAATCACAACAATGATATAAGATTAAATCAAATCACAAATAATTTCTATACATAGTCTCTCATCCCTTCTAACTTTTGCTCATCCCCTACGGATTTAAAATTCACAATTTTATTTTCTTTACGAAGTATTATGATAAGGTTTCATTGATACTAATTAATTTTAATCTTGATCTCTTTTAGATTTTGTGGAGAATCTCACTTTACACTCAATTTCACTTATTTTGTTTTATTTAAAAATAATTAAGATTATCATTAATTATTATTATTATTTGTTTTTATTTATATATTAAAACTTCATTTTCTTTAAAATGACATTATTGTCATTTCGTTTTATCATAACTACCTTCCATTATCATGATTATTCTATGTAATATTATTATTATAGTTTTATTATCATTATTATAATATATATATATATATAAACACATTTTATTTAAGTGTCTCACCTTGGGATTTCTACTTAAGCGTAGATTACTTTCCTCTCACAAATAATTTAATTAATAATTAATAACATCATTAGTATAATATTACTATTATTCACTTTTATAGTATTCTCGTTATTGTTATTATCATATGTTACCTTTATTTTTATTATTTTAATTAATGTTATTTTATCATTATTTTCTTTAACACTTGTTACCAAGTGTGTTATTTCAGACCCAATTGCTAAGCCACACACTACCTCACAGTTTCACAGAGTCCAAATTCACAAGTACTATGGTGAATTGTCTTTCCCACCTGAACGAAGTTCACGTTCTCCACGCACCACTCCTCAGATTTTCTTTACTTCATTTACTATTACTAAGTGTAGCACATACAGCAGTAAACCCAACCTAAAAGCAAGGTCTTCAAAAAGAAAACTTGTATAATAAATTTGTCACAGCCCACACCTTCTCCCTTTCCACGTTCTGCTACCATTTTTTTTTTCGGGCGTCAACATGCTCGTTCCTTTGTCTTCTGAAATTAGTTATGTAAATTTCCTCTCCATGCAGCAATCAATTCGCACCACACTCACACAAACAGTCACGGTTTCTCTTGCAAAACCAAGAATCCACCGGTACAAACAAAGAAATAAACAGGAAATCATAAACTACCAGCAGCAAATTAACAAATAAAATTACCGATTGAGGCCTAAACCTCCTCCCCCACCTTGGGATTTCGTAAAGGAAAATTGAATCCGTTCTTCTCACGATCAAGACTCTGCTCCGTCACGCATCATACCACAAGAAGAAAAGAAGATGTTTTGGTATTGAAAGTTTGAGGGAAGAGATGAGATTTTGAAGGAAAGAAGAGATAAATATCTCTATTGCTTTTTGACTAGAAAAATAAATGATGAGCACTCTCTCCCTGTTTCTCTTGTGTCGACAACTCCAGAAAGGGGGAGAAGCTCCCAGACGTGAAAATGAAAGGGAGAAGAGGTTCTTATTCTAATTTCAATCCAAGGGTGGAGAGTCCCCTATTACTCCCAACCGTTAGATCCTCTTCTTAATAATTTTTTTTTACAATTAAAACTTGCTTGGGCTGGCCAGTACGTTTGTGGCCCAACAGATGAGAAAAAGGACAAAACCAAAAAAAACCCTACACAAATATTAGATACATGGGCCTGCAGTTCTGAGGTCCAGAATAAAAAAAAGACCCACTAATTATCTTACTAATCCTATCCTAATTATCTATTAACATACTCATTTGATTATTTAATTTAACCTTTCTTTAATTATTTATTTAATTAATTTATTCTTACACCCTCTTAGTTTATTTAACTATTAACTAATTATTTACTTAATTTCAATTAATTATTTTCCCACATACAAAAAGTCCTAATCTTTTTATTAAGATTTCTATTATTAATATTTAAATCTTCACAAAAATCTTGTTTCGATATATGCACAATTTCCTATTTTATTTAAACTCATAATATTTTTTTTAACTAGTTAATATAGTTTCTTTTAATTATCTCAACATAATTCAAATATAATTGCAAACACAATTATTTAAACTAATAATCAAAATAGTAACGAACAAAAGTAAAATAAAATACTAATTTATTTATTTATTTTTCAAATAAAATAAATTAGGAAAAATAGAATGTTACATGAAGGACTAGACGCTTCATATGTCTTTGGTTCCAATAGTCACTTTGGACGTAGAAGATGGTTTGGACGATCTTCCTTTAGACGTTGTGTTTTAGAGGTAATTGGTCTTGCGACAACTACTGGATGGACGAACAAGGCTTCATCATCCACTTGTTCAGCTTGTTGGGCAACTTGTTCTCCTGTAGGTTGTGGTACCTTTTTTGCAGGTTCTTCTTTTACTTCCAGGGTCTTGGAAGCTTTCTCGATCAATTTTAGAACAAACCCAGCCTTCATTTGGTTTATGTTGTTTTGGCCAAACGGCAACTGAGTGAACCTCAGACCACCACCCAATTTCCTAATATTGGCTTGCTCACCACCAGACAGAGCAAAGAACTCATGATATACCTGCTGTAGCCAAAAAATCCTGTTCAGCAAGGTGGCATATGTGATCTGATCAAATTCATCTCTTCCCTTCATGATTCTGAAAATGTTGCTCAGGATGAGGTGGGGAAGATTGAATTGTTGTCCGGTCACCATATGGAAGAGAGCAAAGCGTTGTAGAAATGTTACGTTGTCCTTGGATCTAGCTTTGTGAAGGATCCCTTTGTTTAAGAACTGCTGGAATACCTTGCCTTCCTTCGTCAGCTTACTGTATTCCACACTACCTTCAACTTTAGGTCCCATCAAAGCAGCATCTACAGTCTCATGGCCACCATAGCTATTTTCCCATCCGTTCTTGATACAAGAGCTAGCGTGCTCACATCCAATGGCTTGAGCAATGCTCCCAAGGTCTATAGTGACCTTTACGCCCAAAATAATGCCAACAACACTGTTGTTCACAAACTCCGCATTCCTCCAAAAGCGTCTGATAAACTCTGGGTACATAATCTCATTCAAATGGAAGTAGTTCAAGATTCCACACTGAATGAGGTTGTCCTTCACCTTTACTCCCATTTCATTTAGAGCATCGATGTCGAATCGACTCTTAATCAGAACTATGGCTTCACTCTGGCTTTTCACACAAGCTACTGCCTTCATGGCGTTGTTTGCCTTTTCAGACACTATTGTTGATATGAGGAAGGTTAGGGTTTGAGAGGTTTCGGGAGACTAAGAGCGATATGAGAGTGAGAGTGTTTGATTCACAAAAATGCTTGAGTGTATAGGAAGTAACTGAGCAGTTTATGGTTTTGGCAATATTTGAATTTTGAAGAGAAAGATAGTGCGCATTTAATGTTAGTTCAGGTGTTTGCATTTTTCGATGTCAGCATACGGCGCAATTGTGACTCAGACAAGGAATAAAACATTTATTTCAAATCATTATCAATGAAAACATAATGGTACACAGATGAAGATATTTATGTATATAAATATGAAACGTTACAGAATATGAATCGTAATAATAATGGACGCATGCATAATGGATGATGATATGAAAATGGACGCTTTGTGACATTGGACGCTACTTGTCATTGGACGGTCAAACCACATGAAAGAAATATATTCCTTTATAAATTCCATACCAAGACGATATCGAATATAGACGAGTTTACCTTCAGGAAGTGGTTTTGTAAATATGTCTGCTCATTGATTTTCAATACTAATAAACTGAATATCAATGACCCCTTTCTGAACATAATCTCTTATAAAGTGATGTTTAATTTCAATGTGTTTTGCTCTAGAATGTAATATCAAATTTTCAGAAAGATTTATGGCAGCAATATTATCACAAATGATAGGAATTTTACTCTCATAAATACTGTAGTCCTCTAATTAATGCTTAATCCACAAAAGTTGTGAGCAACATGATGTTGTTGATATATATTCCGCTTCTGCTGTAGATAGAGCAATTATTCCTTGTCTTTTGCTCGTCTAGGAGACAAGACTTCCACCAATGAAGTGACATCCTCCATTGGTGCTCTTTCATTCTATTCTGTCTCCAGCATAGTCAGCATCACAGAATCCAACTAACCTGTACTCCTTATCCGACGTAAAGCATAGACCAAGATTAGTACTTCCTTTCAAGTATCTAACTATTCTTTTAAAAACTGTTAGATGAACTTATCTAGGATCAGATTGAAAACGAGCACAAAGACATACACTAAACATAATATCTGGTATGGACGTTGTAAGATACATTAGAGATTCGATCATACCTCTATATGTGGTTTCGTTTACCTTTTTGGATGTTTCGTCCAGTCTAAGTACTAAGAATGGATGCATAAGTGTGCTCATTTCTTTGGCATCATTCATCTTATACTTCTTGAGTAGTTCTTTTGCATACTTCGTTTGATGTATATGCCACTACTTGTTTGTTTTATTTGTAATCCTAGAAAGAATTTTAATTCTTCCATCATGCTCATTTCAAATTCTGTCATCATATCCTTACACAAAGCTTCGTTAGTAGCACCAAATATGATATTGTCCACATATATTTGCACAATGAAAAAGTGTAAGTGTACGTTTTCGCGAAATAGCGTGGTTACTTTTTCTCTTGTGAAACCATTTTCTAAAATAAAAGAACTTAGTTTTTTATACCAAGCTCTAGGTGCTTGTTTGAGTCCATACAAAGCCTTTTTGAGTTTGAAAACATGCTTAGGAAAAGTATCACACTTAAAGCCAAGAGGTTGTTTCACATAAACTTCTTCATTTATTATGCCATTAAGAAATGCACTTTTTACATCCATTTAGTAGAGCTTCATATTACTATGAGTAGAAAATGAAAGTAAGATGTGAATGGCTTCTTGTAACGATCTGCTGTCGCTACATGTCACCAATTTAACAATCACTACGGAAAAGATTCAATTTAAAATTTTTGAAATCTCTTATCAATTTATTTAATGAAAATGTGTGTAATTTTTCGTGTTTTATTTTTCAATTTCCAAAATGAAAACATCTAAAAGTTTCAACACATAAGCATATAATATACTAGATAATATGTACAATAACGGAAATACCATATGATGCCTCATGGCACTACAATCTCATAAGTAGAAGATCTAAGTATCTCAAAATGAAGCATACATGGCCATCAAATATAACTCAAAAGAGATAATACATCAAAAAGGCGAGCGAGGAGGTTTACTATATGATATCTACTCCCTAGCTGGCCAATACTACATCCTACTCCTATCAAGGACAGTTAGGAGAGGTGGAAGGAGCATCTTCATTAGTCTCTCTGGACCTATCAAAACCCATCTGTGGGTGTCGCCCTCCATGAAACAAGCTCCTATACTTAGATGCACGTCCAACTTCCCTAGAAGGGCGTGATGGGGTACGCCAATCCTTTCCAAGCAACTCACGAAAGTCACTATCACGAAAATAGAAACGGAAGAAACCATAACACCTATCGGAACATAACGGATAACCAGCACTCCACTAAAACGTGCCTCCTAGGCCTCCTAGTCAATCACCCAACCACCACCTCGGCCTCTCACAACTGGCACGAGCTTGATGCTAATAGGTCTTGTTCGACGTCAACTGGCCATTTACTCTCGTGAGCGAAATGCCATGATCATCGTAGTCAAACACATACACGCAAAGGTAAGCTTATAAACAAATAATTAACCATAACATACCATGACATTTCATACATCTCTGAGAAGACAAACAACAAATATACATAGCAATTTACGTGAATACTATAGTAAAAGGACATATAGTCCTAAGTCAATATGATATAGTCGTGCAATGCATGCAGACATGACTCCATGGAGATCTCCAACAACTTTGAGCGATCATCCAGACGTATCCCTTAACGTGGTACATCAACAACACCCTTCGTAGAGTAAGAAGGTGGCACGTGCCTAAAACCAATTGGGGATTACTGGTACTGATCTTGGATCGATTGCAGCTTTGTCAGGATATGCGTATATGGGTAGTCGCCACCACGACTTAGGTTTGCAATGATCTCGGTCACTTATGGAATCATGCATCCTTATATCCTGAAGGATACTCTAAGTACCTCCACTAGCCATCCCATTGCTTATCAAGCATTCCTCAATGACTCATGCATGAATGCATGTCAACTAAACAATATTTAGTCCAAGTTAGGATCCAATAACGTTCCCGCTTAGATTCTCCTTCTTGTGAATTAGACATATTAATATGTCTGCCACCTTTATAGGTCGGGCCTTTCCACAAGATACTAACCATAACCACCACCTTGTTCTCAAGGTCTTATATAACCAAAAAAAAATCCCTTAGGATTTTACAACAACTATTTTTCTTAGTATTTTCAACGTTCACCATATGTGTTGAATAATTTGCGTCATTATAGTTTTATGACAATTATTAAATATTATCTTAATCATCAAAGGTACATCAATTTTTATTTTTTTCAACACTTAAGTATTTAAAATTTTTAAATGTTTAGGTCTAATAAGGAAGTTTATTAAATAAACTGTAATGTTGTCAGTAATAGGAAGCTTAGGAAAAGTAATGATTTTAATTTCAATTACTTTTATTATTTTCTCTACCTACATTTATATTTATTTAAGCTACTGTACTAATTTGCGTCATTGAAATTCTCCTAGATTTCTTCTCTTCTTCTTGTTTTTCTAACTATACTTATACTTAAATAGGATTGGTGGAGAAAAGAAATTTTATCTCTAACTTATTAAGAATTGGAATATAATATTATGATTATTTAAAATTGAATTATTTTCTATTTAGAAAATAGTTTTCATTGAAGTGAGAAATCATTTTTTTTTGTTATAATTATAAAACTAATGCTATATATATATATATATATATATATATATATATGGGGCAGGATCCATTGACACCAGGTATAAAGTTAGTCAAATTAAACCTTCAATAACTTTTTAAATAATACAAATTTAACCAATTCAACTGTTGAATTTGATGATATTATCTTTATGATTATGTATATCAAATTTCACATCATTTGGACTTTTTTAAATATGTTATCTAATATTGAATATTTACATATATTTTAATATTATATTAAAATAAAATGATTTAATGAACTATTAAATAATTTTAGAATTGTATAAAATGTTGTATACTTAATCTAATTAATAAGAACATTAAATTCAAAGGTGGATTGGTTAAATTTGCATTATACAAAAAGTTATTGAAGGTGTAATTTGATTAACTCTTACACTTGGTGTCAACGAATTCTACCCCTATATATATATATATATATATATATATATTTATTTATTTATTTATTTATTTATTTATTTATTATATATATAAAGTTCCGAAAATAGCATTTTTTTTATTTTTACGCATACTAAAACTTTGTTCCATGGTTTATTTAGAACCTGTAAGACTTCATTCATTATGTATATATATTTTTCAAAGTTACCATTTTAGATATTTAAATGCAAGCTCCTAACAACTATATCTTAACCCTATGTAATTAATCTTCAGCTTATTGATTCCTTATAGTAGTACCTATACTGCAAATACAAATTATGCAGATACATAATGATCCTACCCACTCAAGTAATTATCCTTCCATGGTAAAATCATATAAAAACCATATTTTTTCAACACCAAACAACAGCTACAATAACTCATACTGTGACATTTTTTTTAGGATGTATAGTAGAGAAAAACATAAGATTTCTAAGCCAAAAAAAAGAGCAACATGTTCCAACAGCAACCCAAACATAGCAACCATTAAAGATCCAACAACAAACTCATTAGCAGTTCAATATTTTCTTACCCATAATTATTAGCAGAAGAAAAGAAAACAAGCAAAGAGTAAGCTCCCTTGATGAAGATTAATGGAAGTAGATGAACTCAAAATGGTGGAGGAGAATTTGTTCCAAGCTTGCTCCATTAGAAGAGTAAAAGGGATAAAAAAAATTGCTCCTCTATTGAAATTTGTAGGCAAGGTTTACAGGGGAGGGAAGGGGTTCCGTTTTGTTTTGTGGGTATTAGGGCCTATTTTCATTGTTCCTACATTCTGCATGTGTTAGAGAAATATCGACGGGGTTTAAAAGTAAAAGAAAGCTAATGTAGGCATTCAAGGGGGGGGGGGTTCTTTTTGTTTTTTTGTCTTTTTCTTATGTTTTGGTTTAGGGGCTTATGACTAATATATCAATATGTAAAATATTGATTTAAATGTTGGGTAGATGTGAGTTACATGTGGCCAACCAAGCAATGCCATTTTCGGGTGATTTAGCCTTTGAAATTTTAACTAGAATTAGTTAAGGTGATTTACTAAAAATGGGAGATATGGTTTAACCAAAATTGATAAATTTAAAAATTAATTTACCTTGAAATAGGTGCTAATTAGCTTGGAAAAATGTGTTAATGACACAGTAGGATTGATTCTCGATAAATTCCTGACTACTTGTTCAGTTACATAGTGGAATTTTACATTGTTAGTGTACAATTAAATTCTAGTTCAATTAGAACTTCATCGAATATTATCACATAAAATCATACAAAGTGTTTTAATCAAATTTTCTCAATAAAACTAAATTTAAAATTTCTCTTGTAATTAATTTCAATCACTTTTTAAAACACAGGTAAAAAAAAAATGCAGTGTTCCATTTCTAATATAGCTACAGGTGCAAAAGTTTCAATGAAATCTATACCTTCTTACTAAGATACCCTTAAGCTACAAGTCTAGCTTTGTTTCTTACAACTTTACCTACCTCGTCCAGCTTGTTACAAAATACCCATTTTGTTCCTGTTATTGACTTGTCTTTAGGTAGATGAACTAGTTTCCACACATCATTTCTTTCGCATTAATTTAGTTCTTCCTTCATGGCTTTAATCCATCCTTCGTCCAATAGTGCTTCATTCACCGTCTTTGGTTCCATATGGGAAATTAAGGCAGTTTGAGCTTACTCTTTGAAAGTAGATCTTGTTCTAACATGATCGTGTACATTTCTTAAGATTTGATCTTCTAGATAGTAGACTTTCATTTGTCCTTGTTGTCCAATTGGCTTTTTTTGCTCTTCTTTTAGATCGTCCAAAAGTGTTCTGGACGTTAGTTCCTTGGTGTCGTCCAATTTTATATATGCAAAAGATTCGTCCAGCTCTGATAGTTTTCTATCAAGCTTACTATCATTAAATTTAACATGAATGGCTTCTTCAAGTGTTAAGGTTCTAGAGTTATAAACTCTATATGCCTTGGATGTTTCAGAATAGCCTAACAATATTTCATTGTCACACTTAGAGTCAAACTTTCCAAGATTGTCCTTAGTATTCAGAATAAAACATTGACATCCAAAAAGATGGAAATATAATATGTTGGGTTTTCGTCCTTTTCACAATTCATAGGGAGTCTTTTTCAAGATAGGTCTGATATATATTCTATTTTGTAAATAACAAGTTGTGTTTATAGCTTTAGCCCAGAAGTATTTAGGAGTTGAGTTATCATTAAGCATAGTTTTAGCCATTTCTTATAATAACCTGTTTGTTCTCTCTACCACACCATTATGTTGGGGTGTACGAGGTATAGAGAAATTGTGAAGAATTCCGTTTTCCTCACAGAACCTTTGAAAACTTTCGTTTTCAAACTCCCCTCCATAATCACTTTTGATTGAAGTTATACAAACATCTTTTTCGTTTTGAACTCTTTTACAGAATATAAAGAAGACTTTAAAAGATTCATCCTTGTGTCTTAAAAATATAACCCATGTCCATCTAATATAGTCATTAGTCCATATCGTTTTCCACTAAGCAAGGCCGTTCTAGTTGGTCCAAACAAATCAATATGTAAAAGTCTAGTAGTGGAAACAACATTTTTTGAATCAAAAGAGTTTTTCACTTGTTTCCCTTTTCGACAAGCATCACAGATAACGTTGGATTTGTATATAAGATTTGGAAGACCCTTTACGAGATTATGCTTATTTTGCTTCGAGATCAATCTCAAGCTTGCATATCCAAGTTTCTTATGCCAAATCCATTGATTCTTGTTGATGGATACTAGACAAGATACATTTTGATTTGTTAGATTATTTAAGTCAATCTTATATAGATTGCTTTGCCTCTTTGCAAAAAATAAAATGGATTCATCCATGTTTTTTACTATATATTCATTCTTGTTAAAGGAGACACTGTGTCCACTGTCACACAATTTACTTATGCTTAGTAGATTGAGTCTAAGCCCTTCAACATATAAAACATTATCAATGGAAGGTAAAGGATGATTACCAATTTTACCTATTCCCTTTATCTTTCCCTTCTGATTTCCTCCAAAAGTGACCCATCCACCACTCTTTTGTTGGAGGCTTTGGAACATAGACTTCTCTCCTGTCATGTGTTGTGAGTAGCCACTGTCCAGGTACCATGACTAGGGTTTCCTTTCTGTTGTCAAGCAAATCTATGACAGGAATAATCATAGATTTAGGCACTCAAATGGACTTAGGTCATTTTCTATTAGTTCTGAAGGCACTGGATGCCTTCGTAACTAGATAATGAATACATTGAGATGATTCATGACCACTTTTTTCACAATATTTACAAAAAGCAATAGCATTAGTTGTTCCAAAGGCTTCTTCCTTTTTAATAAAACCAAATCCATATTTGTCATGTGGACTTCATCTATAAGATAAAATTTTGTTTAAATTTTTAATCCCACTGACAAATTTGGATAGACTTTCTTTTAAGTGACTTACTTCCTTTTGAAGTTCTAATACTTCATTAGGAGGTGTCACTTCTGGAACATCTTTTGATTTGTTAGCTTTAAAATTTTCATTCTCTCTTATAATATCTTCGTAATTCTTTTTGAGTAAGTTAAATTCTTTTAACATTTTTGAAAACTTATTTTTTAATTCTTTATAACCTACTAAGAGAGTTGAAAAATTAGAAACCAGTTAATTATATGCCTCTTAAAGAGAAGATAAGTCATTGAAATTTACCTCTTCATCTTGTTCATTTTCTAAGCTCTTTGAACTCGTCTCAGCCATGAGATAAAGGTTTGCTTCTTCCTCTACTTCTTCTTCCGAGGAAAATAGATCCATATCTTCCCAGGTTGTCATGAGTCCTTTTTTTCTCTTTTTGAAAAGATTTTCTTTTTCTCTTTCTGCAAACTTGGACATTTAGCTTTGAAATGTCCAGGCTTCTTGCATGCGAACCAAACTGGTAGACTTTTTTCTTTGGGTTCCTTACTAAACTTTATAGTAAATTTTCTTGATCCAAATCCTCCTTTCTTCCTCCACATAGCTTTTATTTTTTTGGATATGAAAGATATCTCATCCTCATCAGAGTCATCTTTTTCGGACGCTTCCTCAGAGGATTCTTCCACATTTAGAGCTTTGGACGATGATCCCTTTATTAGACGCTGGGCGCTTAGAGCAATGGACTTTCCTCTTTAGTCCTTCGTCCTGCGTCAGTTGCAACTTATGAACTTTGGGAGTTTCAAATAGTTCTTTCATGGAAAGAGTCGTTAAGTCCTTGGACACTCTCAGAACTGTAACCTGTGGTCTCTATTGTCTAGGTAAACTTCTCAAAATTTTGTCAATATGATCATAATTGTCATTAGTTTTACTTAGAGATCTCAAATTATTTATAATGGTTTGAAATCTACCAAATATAAGTTCAATTGTTTCATTTTCTTTTAAATAACTCATATTGCCTTACTAGCAAACTAAGCTTAGATCTTTTTACTTGTGAGATACCTTCATAAGCAAGAGCTAGGGTATCCCACATCTTTTTTGCACTTTTAAAGCTATGCATTTTCTCATACTTAGATTCAGACAAAGCACACATAATAACATTTCGAGCTTTAGCGTTTAGCAAATACCTTTGTTTATGTGCTTCTGTCCATTTACCTCTCGACAACTCTATTCCATTTTGGTCAATAGGTAAATAGTTACCTGTCTCCACAACATCCCACATGTCAATGTGACATGCATCAAAGAAGGCTATGATTCTGTTTCCAATAGTCATAATTTTGACCTTTGAAGAAAGGTGGTCTGTTGACAACTTGTCCTTTGTTATCCATGTATACTCTATATCTTTTTACTCCTGCATTGTTAGGTGCTTAACCCCAAGAGGCCAAGCTCTGATACCAATTGATAGAACGAGTAACGCATAAGAAAGGGAGGTTTGAATTGTGTGTTCAAAAAAAAAACTTTTTAACCAAACGAGTTAAGAGAACAGATAATCAAGGTGTATATATGGATAAGAATAGAAAAGAAAGTAGATAATTTTATACTGGTTCACTCAACTATGAGCTACATCTAGTCCCTTCGATCTGAAGGTTTTCAACTAACCAACCTTAGGTTACAAACAAGTATTGTTCTCCACCTCTTCAAGCTTTACAAAGTAACCTACCTAGATTACTTAACAACTCAAGTATTCTTTATCATTTAGCCTTTCCAGGCTTTCACAACGTAAAACAATTGTTAAAACAAATTGACTCACAATGTGAGGATATGAAAATTCAAGAGCAGTATAAGAAATTTTTCTACAAAGAGTATGAAGGTTTTTCAAGAGTTGTCCAACAAACACAATATTTGTGGTAGTTCTCTATATGTTCTTCTCTTCTGAGTTGATATATATATATATATATATATATATATATATATATATATAGCCTTTAAAAAATAGTCGTTGAAATTTTCAACTTCAGTCTTCAAAGAGAGGAATGTGTGCGTGTATATCAAGTTTGTAGTAGAGTCAAAAAAGTGACTTTTGTTCTTGCACTAAAATGGAAGGTGTAGTACTATGTTAGAGAGTTGCTTTTCTGAATATTCTTTATTCGGTTTGCCAGCTTAATAGGTTGACTTTCTTTTTCTACAACACTGCACTTATACACCAACATATATTTGATTTTCATTTAATGCTCGAATATTTGAACGTTAGATCATATTAAGAGGTAAAGCATCATTCTCGAAGTTTTTTGTGAATAAGCAGAGTTAAAACAATCTTTAAAACTTAGGTTCTCATACATTTTGTCTTTTGTAGTATCCTCTTCCTATGCTTCATACTAAAAAATGTTGGTGTTTCAAATGTAACATGAATATGATGGAAATAAGGTCACTGATGCCATAATGTTGTTCATTTGATTAATTGGTTTGCCAGTTTGTACATTTGGCCTAATCATTTTTAAATGGTAATGGCCTAATGATTTTTTTAAATTGGTTTTTTGGTTTGGATCTTTGCATAATCAACCATTTGAGTATCATACCATGGAGGTATCAATTACCACTTTTCAGTTTTTGGACCTTTTGGCATAATTCCTTTTATTGAATATGTTTTATTCTTTAATATATGTGTTAATGGCTGATGCATTGTTTTCTTATGTTGCAGGCTGAAAACACTCAAAGTGATGACAATGGTAGATTGATTGCAACAAATCTTCAGTCTACTGAAGCTTCAAATAAATCACCAATTACAGAGGGGTAGGGGAAACAAGGTGATTCAAACAAAGAGGGATGGTCTATAGTTGATAAAGCTCAAAAGAAAAGGAAAGTTGGAGAAGGTGAAGCACCCACATCAAAAAATGCTAATGTTGGAGATCCAAGTAACAAAAAACCTTCTAAGACTAGACTTAGACTTGGGATCATTTTGTGAAAGAAGATTCTGCTAAACCTAGAGCTAAATGTAAATGGTGTGGGGCGTCCTATGCATGTGATTCACATAGAAATGGTACAAGCAATCTTAGAAATCATTTGTTGAACCAATGTAAAAAGTTTCCCAAAGAGTCTCTTGATCACACTCAACAAACTCTTTCCCTTCAACAATTAAAAAAGGAAGATGGGAAGGGAAATAGTAGTGTTCTTACTGTGTTCATTTTGATGTTGATGCATGTAAACAAGCTCTAGCTAGGATGATAATTGTGGATGAGTTACCTTTTAAGTTTGTTAAATGTGAACACCCAATTTTATCCGGGTTAAACTTTTTTTATATAATAAATAAATAATAATAGAAAAGAAAGGAAAGCTTAAATAAAAAAGGTAGTAGGATTTTAAAAAGTCTTGTTTTTGGGCTTGCATGTATAGGGCTCGTTCAAAAAAAAAGAAGGGGAAATATTGGGCTTGGCCCACCTTTTGACAAATAAGCAAAAATTAAAGAAGACAAATGGGGAAGCAGAAGAGGGAACGGAAGAATTGGGTAGAATGAGTTTGTTACAAGAACCTTTTGGACAAAAGAGAATTCATTCAAGTCTTGGTGGCTATCTTGGGGCTCACGTTTGGATGTTAAACAAAAGAGAAGGAGGAAGCAAAATAAAAAGCTTCTAGGAGAAGCTTTGAAGGAGGATATATATATAGCCTGTTAAAATGAAAAAGGAGAAAGAGAATTAGTTGCTAGCAAAAAAAACAGAAGGAGGAAGATCATTTTTTAAAAAAGAGAGAGAGAGATATGAGAACACAGCCTTGAAGAGATCTCCGCATAGCCACTATCACCTTCATTATTTTGATTTGAATCGACGCTTTCGCGAACCGTCGCCGCACCTACACGCGCCTCTGTGATGCGAGTCGTCCACGGCAAGCATTGTCCTCCCCTTTGCCTTGCCACACACACGCTAATCTCCGCCGTAACAGACTCGCACCGCCCTTAGGATGTTGTGCCACGAGCGGGTCGCGTGACGCCCTTCCCCTCCCTAGGTAAAGATATGCGCATTAAAATTGGAGAATGAAGAGATCCAAGGGGTATTCCCCCTTTTTCGGTGAAGATGAGCCCAAGCCTGTTATTTCTTTTATTTATTTATTTTTATTTTATTTTGATTTATTTTTTTTCCGCCCAGGTCAATTGGCTCGTTCATTTTCGAGGCCTTTAGTAGTGCGTTTCTCTGTTAGCTTAAGTTTACCCTCTGCAGCTTCCGTCATAATAATAATATAATAACATAATAACATAATAATATTAACAATAATGATATAATAATAATAGTAGTAGTCAATTTAAAAGATTAACGTTGAATCAAGTTTACGTTTATAATACTTTTTTTTAAATAATTATGCTTAGCTTCCTTTAATAAATAAAATGAACAAATAAATTATAAATTATTAAACTTAATAATAGCCACTTAAGATGCACTTCCTATTTGGACATTATTAAAGTTTTTAATATCAATGATAATCATTTAAGATGCACTTCTTATTTGGTTATCATTTTTTTTCAATAAAATGAAATAATACTAATAATATAAAAAGTAATAAAATATATTTTAATAAAGGTTTTAATAATAACCACTTTGGATGCACTTCTAATTTGGTTATTGATTATACCTTTACAATAATAATAATAATATACAATAAAATTAGTAAATCTTTTTTATAATATTAAACTTTCTCTTTTTAAAAAGATTTCAAGTAGTCACTTTGGATGTACTTTTTATTTGACTATTATGAAAATCTTAAAAGGTATATTGATAACCACTTTAGATGCACTTCTAATTTGGTTATTGAGTATGCTTTTACCATACTAAAAATAAAATAAAATAAAAAATCAAATCAACCAACAAAACATTTTTCTATCAAAGAACTACGTGAGTCTGATTCCTCATTGTACTTGAGAATACGTAGGAGCAGGGACCCACCCCTATCAATCTCAAAAATAATAAAAATAATTTCTTTCTAAAAATAAAATGTTTTCTTCTAAAAATAAAATCCTTAAATAAAATAAAGACATTTTCTTTTAGGGGTAAAATAAATACTTTAGAAGCTATTCATTTTGCACATTTAATTAGGGGTAACCATTTTTATGACGGACGTCGTAGGGTGCTAACACCTTCCCTACATGTAATCAACTCCCGAACCCATTTTTGGTTTCATAGACCACACTTCTTTTTAAAGGGTTTTTCCAAGGTTTTCCTTAAAAAACTTTGGTGACGACTCCTTTGATTTTAAATCTTTTTTGTCGTCCAGTCGTGACCCTGGTTGCGACATTGAAGAAGAAGGATTTCATTTTTTTATGAGTGTTGTGCAACCTAAACTCCTAATTCCGAGGAGGATTTCAATTGATAGGGATTGTTGGAGTCTTTACTTAAATGAGAAACATAAATTGAAAAGTGTATTTAGTCGCTTAAATCAAGGTGTAAGTCTCACAATTGATTGTTGGACTTTCATGCAAAATTTGAGTTATCTTTGTCGTACAAGACATTTCATTGATGAAAATTGGAAGTTGCATAAAAGAATTCTTAGTTTTTGTCCAATTAAGAATCACAAGGGAGAAACAATTGATAGGCAAATTGAGAAATGTTTGGAGAGTTGGCTAATAGGTAGAGTTTTCACTATCACAATTGACAATGCTAGCTCAAATAATGTTGCAATCTCTTATTTGAAAAGTAGAATAGAGGATTGGAATACACATCCACTAAAAGGATAACATATGCATGTTAGGTGTTGTGCACATATTTTAAATCTTGTGGTCAATGATGGATTGAATGAATGGAATTCTTCAATTAGTAAAATTAGGAATGCAATCAAATATGGTTGTGCATCACCTGGTCGTATGGATAGGTTTAAAATGTGCATTAAGGAAGCTAGGATACAAGACAAATCATATGTGCAGTTGGATGTTCCCACTACGTGGAACTCCACCTACATCATGCTTGAAAGTGCATTAAAGTTTCAAAAAGCATTTAAGAGATTAAGTAAGAAGTGTGCTAAATATGTGATGTTGCAAGGTGGCATCCCAAGTAATGAGGATTGGGATAATGCAAGATATTTTGTTAAATTCTTGCAAAAAAATTTGATATCACTACGAAGGTGTCAAGTTCAAAATTTGTAACTTCTTCTCAATATTTCAGTGAGCACTGCTTGATATTAACAACATTTCAGAAATAATAGGAGTTCTAACCATTTACTTCTAAGCATGGCTAAAAAAATGAAAGCTAAATATAATAAGTATTAGGGGAACATTAAAAACATGAATATGATGATTTTTGTAGCTGTGGTGCTTGATCCCCGAAACAAATTTCATTTTGTTAAATAGGGCTTAAACAAGATATATGAGAAGGAAGTTGCTAAATTTTTGTGTGAAAAGATAAAGGAGAAGTTATACAAAATGTTTGAGATGTAAAGGCAATTTGTTAATAAAGGGCAGTAAGCTGAAAATTCTGCACAACCCTCTCATGAAATGGAAATGGACAAAAATTGATGCACATGACATTTCATTTGCTTTGGAATTTGAGAAGGACATGAATCTTAATAAGAATATGAATAAAAATGAAGTAGATTTGTATCTCATGGAGGGTATGGAGAAGAAAACCAATACTAATTTTGACATTTTGAATTGGTGGAAAGTAAATTCCAGTAAGTATCTTGTTCTTGGTCAAATAGCTAGAGATGCATTGGTCATGCCTGTGTCTACTATTGCTTCAGAGTCGGCTTTTAGCATTGGAGGTAGAGTGCTTAATTATTATAGGAGCTCTTTTACCCCAAAGACAATAGAAGCTCTAATTTGTGCCTAAATTTGGTGTTGATCCTCCCCAATGTCAATGGACGTTGAAGAGCTAGTGGATGAATTAAAAAATCTTGAACTAGGTATTTTTTTGGTTGTATTTTGATTTATTAAACTTTATCACAATTGTTTAGTTATTTTTCACTAATTTATTTTCATATTCATTATTATATTTTATATCATTTTAGAGCATGTTCCAATCCCATAACTAAATGAAGAGAATTCTGATGCTAATTCTGATTAGTTGTTTTGCTACACTTGGAGCTAATTCTCTTGATATGGTATAATTGATCATTTTTTTTATTTGATCATGTTTTTACTAAACCTGCAAGGAACTATTATTATTGAACTATTAATGTTGTTGCTTTCTGCAGGCTGAACTTCCTTGGAGTTGTTGTTATTGTTAATCTGTTTTGTTGTTGGTGTTGGGCTGTTGATAATTGTTAATCACTTAATCTGTTATATTGTGGTGTTTTATGTAGTTTTAGGCTTTTGTTAGTTTTAAACAAGTACTTTTATGCTTTTAAGATTTTTCTATGCTGCCCAGTGCCATGTTTTATATTTTAGGCTTTAGTAATCAAAAATATACCTGAATGTAATGACAGCAAAAACATGTATTGTTTTTGGCTATTATGTTCAATGGAAGATTGGCAAGTTTTGGATCTTTTGGCTATTTATGTTGATTAAATTGCAAATTGACAAATTTTGCCTATTAAGTTAAATGGCAAGTTTTGGTTATAAAACCAACTCTTCTAATCATTGTGTATGTGAGCTCTTCTAATCAGATTTTGCCTATTATTAGTATTATGTTAAATGGCAGGTTTTGTGTTTTTACTATTTTTATAAAAAATATTGATAATGTAATTTGATTTAAAAGAAGAAAGAAGTAGGAGAAGAGATTGAAATAAAAAATCGAATCAACCGATCCAATCTAAACGACATTTTCCGGATTGGATTGGATTGAATCGGATTTTTTTAAAAAAACAATCCAAACCGCATAGTATTTTAAGTTTTAAATCGGATGACTTTTTAGTTCAAAACCGATCCACAAACACTCCTAAGTAGCTCCAACAAACAATGGCTGCCAAGAAAAAGCAGAAATAAGGATGCCTTCGTTTAGAAATAAGCCAAAGCAAGCTCATTTTTGTAAGATGTTCACCAAAGGCTAAACCTAGTAAACTCCTTATAGCACATTCAGCCATCAGACCAAGTTCTTAACTACATTTCGGTCTATTTTCACCCCTACTTACTTTAAAAGTAATTGCAATTCCACTCGATGTAATATCTAATTGCATAATCCTAAAAATTCACTTATTAGAAGACATAAGGTACTTCATAAAATAAATACAAATATATGCTTAATGAAATAACGTGAGTACGTGACAAAGTGTAATTGATGTGCAATCAAAAATGATTAAAAGAAATCTATCTCAATGCACGAGTGCACATTTCATCATAGCAAGATTAGAGTTGGATGTTGACTGATGACAATCTCTCATTGGGATGCAAAGAATCTACATTGATATATAATTGTTTCTAGTGAAAAATTGTACGTAACAACAGTAACACAGGTGCAGTAAGTGATCCTGCCAGAGATTATTTGACAATAATGTCTATAACACTTGGATAGGTGTACACATGAGGACAACAAGAGATTCGGATCATAACAAAAGCAAAGGTAGCAAAGCAAACCAACTAACCAAGCCTCCAGCACACAATTCAGACCTATAAAAAGAAGAGTGCAACAACAAAATCTTATGTGCAAGAATCAAGTTAGCAGATCATACCTTTCTTTTTTTTTTTTCTTTTTTTTAATTTCAATTATATGCTTGATCATTTACAAGCATGCCCCCAATAAGAAGTTACCTGTCGCAGTGCAGGCTTCAAGAAAATTAAGAGGGGCCCTTTGCATGGTTTATATGATGATCAAAGCATGCATAGCCTGTCCAACTCAATCATTTGGCTATACAGGTGAACAATGCACGTTGAACTTGACGCTTATTTGGTGAGGACATATATATTTGTCCACTGCAGATCTTCACAAATTGGTGACAAGTTTTTTGTGCTGAAACCTGCACTCTAGTGAAGTACCTGAAAATCAAAGACATGCTTTTGATACTACTTGTAAGCTATTCCATATGCATGGGGGTTTATAAATGCAGCACTAGACAAGGATGCCAAGTTAAGCTCAACACTTGAAAATCCAGCCCTGGATATATAGTTTCCGGTTTCCCTAGAAAGGTGACACCCATCTGCAAGTGTCTGTTGAAGAGGATCAAGAACTCTCTGTATAAATTTGAGAAAAGTTCCATCTGTATATCCATGAAAACATAAAAATAAACCAAAATTAAGCTATTTACTAAGATTACTGGTTTCCATTTCAACAGCAAATCAGTGAATTTTAAAGTTTTGTTTACACCTTTCGCAGCCACATGTTCTACAAACACATAAAGTCCACCAGGTCGCAGCACCCTCCTCACTTCTGCATGCAAGGTGCAATTGATTTAGAAGATATACTCAAATTTCAAAGTGCTACAGAATTAATGAACATACATACTTATACCCCCACACACACCCTCCTCACTTCTGCATGCAAGGTGCAATTTATTTAGAAGATTTACTTAAATTTCAAAGTGCTACACAATTAATGAAAATACATACTTACACACACACACACATAAGGTGTGTCTAATGAAAGCATGAGAATGAGAGGAATTTATCTAAGTCATACAACCATACATGGATAGTCAAAATTATTTTAGTTAAATCTAATCTTAACCAAGATTTACTCCTTTGGTTCATGACACTATTAATATATTAATTATAATAAAATGACCATCATATTCATACTTTACTAGCTGTCATTTGTCAATCGATTGTGAAATTTGTATTTATTTCATTATATAGATTAATATACATAGAACTAGAAAGAAATAATCAATTTATAGTTATTTGCATTGCATTAAAAGCACTATAACTACACAGTGACCAATGACAATATCTATTATCGGTCAGCATAATTGTACTTTCCTAGGATTGATTATAGACTATAGGATGATGAACAAGTGTCTTCAAATGTGAAGGAATGTAGAAATTATGATTTCTAATCATCTTTTACATTCAAAAACTGCCAAGATTTCTTTTTCCACTTTTTTTCTGCTTCTTTACAAAGTTCAACGAAATATCATGTAATGCTGTGCTGTAAAATAACTGCTTTGTCTAAATTTCTAACATAACTTTCAATTATCAAACAATGAATTGTTTCAGGGTGGGAACAATCTAAACTGCAGCTAAAGAAATATAAAATTACACAACCTAGCTGAGACAAACACAGCCAAGTAAACTAACATACACATAATGGATTTAGTAAATGCTCCTCTTTGGCTGTGAAGTCCTCTTCGCACCAAATCCCACGAGAAGCAAAAATATTTGAACAAAAACAGAAGACTCTTAAAAGTTTCATTACCTTTCAGTGTCATATCAACATCTTCAACAGAACACAATACAAGTGTTCCAACAACTGCATCAACAGAAGCATCACTTAATGGTATAGCCTCCCCGACCTAAACAGAGCAAACTTTAAAATTTGAAGATCAATTAACACAAGCACAAACAGACAACAATAAATTGAACAGAACAACAATCTAGTGGAAGTTGATTCTTCTAAAATAAATATCTCTACAGAAATGCCTATTTTAGAAAATAAGAATAACTTCAAGATCAATGAAGTACACGTTCTACTGATTATTATACTAGGCCTATGATTCACAGATACGTATCTGATACAGCAATACGACCACTCTTAAATTTTATAGGATACAATACATGCAGGATACGTATTTAGATTTGTAAAGAAAATCATAAAACATAATAATTATATAATTATAATTCTTCAAATCCAAATTATAAACATGCTTCTTCAAGTTTACCATTAACAAATAAAAATTATAAATCATTATCATCATAAATTACTGCCTAATCCTTACAAACAAGAGTAGTATCAATCTCATTCCCTTCTTGAGCATCATCCATAAAGATAATAGCTTCAATTTCTAGTTCATCAAGCTAGAAGGCTTCCACATTTCTATCTTATACATGCTTATATGTCTCATATCCATCTGTATTAGATTTTCATAACTTTTTTTTAAAGGCTGAATAGTTCATATATTTGAACAACAAGTAATCATCATTTAGACCATAACTTCTCCATGGCATGGTTTCTATTCCCATTCCAAAGTTAGGCTTTAAGCAAGTGAGAATATCATACATACAGCTTGTATAAACTCAAAATTTGAAGAAGGCAGTCCAGCCGACGCAGCTGAGGACCGAGCATATTTTTCCATTTTCACGTTTGGATCAATGCCAACAACCTCTACATCAGAACCACTAGCATAATAACTGAGATTGGGACCAGTTCCAATGCCAATCTCCAAGATTCTTAGACCCTTCCCCTTCAAGTTACTGAAGATTTGAGACTTGTACTTTGCAACCTTACAAGGAAACACCCCAACTTAAACTCCAAGCAATAACAACAAAAACATAGCACCATCCAAAACAAACAAAATATAAAACCTGAAACAAACCCCATAAAAACGAAGAATGAACAAAAAACCTCAGCTTCATACGCCTTAGTAGCTGAATTCATAACCGAAGCATAGAACTCCTCGTACCAATCAGGTCTTCGTGGGTGAAACTTGTTAAGCAAAGCCTACAAACACAAAAGTAAAAATAATAATAATAAAAAGAGTGAATTTTTCCCTGTTCTGTCATCAAAAGCATCACTTTTGGCCAGAATGTGAACTCAAAATGCAAGTTTTTCTCTTTGTGTTATCTGGGGTCAGTGGCAAAGGAGCAATTACTGTGTAATCACAAGGTGGGTCGGTGGCTCTGGAGGGTCGAATTGGGAACAGGGTAGTTCCCACTGTTGCAGCTTCGATGAAGTGTCTTCTTCCACAGAAGCATGGTTTGGTGGTGGGTTCCGGCGAGTCAGGAGACAGAAACTCGGTGCTGAGTTTGTTTGGCGCGTCCGAGTTGACCCGTTTCTGAAGCGTGCGAGACTTGTGGGTGGCTTCATTGATGGAGCAAACCGGAGCTTTGAGTGATAAGGGAACCGATGATACCGTTGCAGCAAGAGAAGAAGCACAATGAAGATTCATTTTCGTACTTGGACAGTGAGACACTGAAATTTAATTCATATATTGGTAAAAAAAAAAAAAGGTGTGCATTCACAACGTAACTGCCATTTAATCATAACTAATTATATATGTAACTATATATGGTAAATTTGTTGATTTTGATAATAATTATCTTAAAAATTACATTAAAATTAATTTTTAATTGGTTGAAAATATAAAATTTTTTATATTGATATTACATAACAACTAAACTTAAAAAATCATTCATATATTTTTACCCAATTTTTATTTTGATTGTTATATTTTATTTTTGTTAATTGAAAATTTTCACTTGCTTAAATTTTAATTTTTCAAGAATGAATACATTCATAAAGCCTAATATTCAGATTTTGTTTATTTTGTTATAAAAAAAAAAGATTTTGTTTATTTAAAAGGAGACTTATTTTAGATGATAAAGGGAAATAATGGTCATTAGTAGATAAAATATTTTACGCACAAAATTCAAATTCAAAACGCACACATCGTTAGATTATGCATAGAATCATGTTATTTCACATTAAAACTTACAAAAATATTAAATAACTCAAATGCATTTTATTTTAAACTAGAAAAGTGATTTATGCTTTGCACAAGAAATAGCATGGAGAAAAATCAAAATACCCAATAAATTAAAACAATCCAATTCCAGTGGAAAAAAATAAATAAAAAGGGCGTACAACAACCGTTGCATGGGAAAAAATTACGATAAAAGTTGACACTTATTTTCAACGTTAAACAGATTTTACACACAATGTAACAAGTTTATATACTTGTCTCTTTCTATCTGATGACTTTATATACTCGTACATGTAAATTTCTATCTTTTTTTAAAAAATTATTTACACATATAATGCTGGAAAAATATGAGTGGAAATAAATAGTTGTATTTGCCTTTACAATGTGTTTTTTCTCCGTTATGAGTATGAAGCTAATAATGATTCATGGAACTAAAATTGCCCTTTCTATAATTTTTTTTGTTAGGGATTTCTTTTCTTTTGAACTTAAACTTTCTTATTACTCAACTAAATGGTTGGTGTATGAAAACCAATAATTTCACAACTTGTTCTTTCATCAATATCCAAACCATTCCAATACTGAAAATTTGAGTAGCTTCAAGAAAAAAAAATGGCAGCCAAAAAAAAGTAGAAGGAAGGATGCATTCGTTTAGAAATAAGCTAAAGCTAGCTCTTTTTGTAAGATCTTCGCCAAATGCCAAACCTAGTAAACTCCTTATAGCACATTCAGGCCATCTGATCAAGTTCCTCTAACTACATTCCCGTCTATCCCCGTCCCCCTCCCTCCTACTTTATAAAAGTAATTTCATTTTCCCTCGAAGTAATATCTAATTGTATAATCCTAAAAATTCACGTTTTAGAAGTGCGCATTTATTCGTAAAAAACAAATGACCACTCATCATAGAATTCAAAGTAAAGGAGAGGAGTTCCATTAAAAGGAAGGTCATCTTGATTGAATAAAATTGTGAAATGAATACTTATGCTATGCATTTATAAAATGCAGGTGCAGCTCATTCGTTATGACTCATCAAGTAGTTACAAGATCTCTTAACTACTTCTAACTAACTACCAACTAGCAGTTGCAGCAACTGTGTGCCGTGTGTGATGATGGACTCTATTAAAAGCAACACAATGGAAGCACATAAGTAAACGTAATGTGAAATTGAAGCATAATTGGATAAGTATGAATCAGAACACAGACAATAAAGGGCGGGGATTATACAAATGACACTTTTGTCTTTGGTAATCCATGTGACATAAAAGCACAGGGAAATGATTTGTAGTTTACTCTTGATTTTAATATAACTTCACTAGACTGTTTACCAGTTACTCATATGCCTTGACTATAATAATATATATTGATCGTTTACAAACAGATTATTGTCATGTTTCATATCCAATCTTATTGTAGACGACTATATTTTGTAAGATGTCAAATGTTACAAATGGCACAATCGTGCCTTCGCAAATGAATGTAGAGATCAAGATCTCTCATAGTGCAATCCTAGCACGTCATATAATCCCATACTTGCCAAGAGTTATATCTAATTCATGGTTACAACTTACAACCGCTTCAAAACTCCAACTTCTAGTTTGTAGCACAAACAACTCTAATATGTATGATCGTTTGCTATTGAATTCAGAGAAAATGCATCACTGTGTCAAAATGCAAATTATAGGTCAAACCCATTACTACTAATGGCAGCTTTGGTCCTGAGCAGTATCACTTTTATCACTGCCAACATCTTCAGTGGCACTCTGATGCTCTGGTGACATGTTATTGTTGCATCCATCTGTTGTCAAAACAGAAAGGTACCTCAAAACGGTATTGAATTTTAACATAGATTAGAACTTTTTGGAAAAAAAAGACAGTACCTTCAGTACCATCTGCAGGAGCATAAGCTGAGCGTCTTGAACGAGCATGTTGTTGTGTTGGCTGATTACCGACATCGGTAAGATCCCAACAAAAGAAGGGGAACAAAAAAAAATGTCAACAAAATTGATTCAAATTTCACTGATATGCATAGGAACATATGTATTGTAATGTATCAGTTATGTTAGTCATGTAATGGATCAATGGTTACTTTAGAAAAAATGTCACAATAAGGAATCCTGTTTCCTGTTCAGCCCAAAATTTTCGTTAAAAACCTTCACTGCAAATACAAGGAAAGGGATTATGATGATGGTTGCACTAACTCCCATCAAAGTTAATTGCATCAAGCGAATAGACATTTGCAGCATTGCAAAGAAGTAATCCAAACAACAAAATCCAGTCATCATAATGGTTCTGCAATTTAATCTGGGTATATTTGGGGTTTTGAATAATCATTGCACATACTTAAAATAGGCATGGAGGAAGGGATTTAAGGAAACCTCAGTTATGAAAACCAACCTAATGCAGAAAAATAAAGTCACTAAAAGAAAACATCCACAATGCATAATTTTACCTGCAACTTTGGGCGGAGTGCTTCAAGTGGCCCTTTAGGCTTTTCTGTTCCTTGCTATTCAAAAAATCAAAGAGCAAAGCCAGAGATGTCAAGCATCTAAATAAAATAGACCAAAGGTAAATTGAAAGTGTTTACATTATAATGATAAACTGATGCTTCTGAGATCAGAAAATACCTTCCCCAAAGCCCAATCAGCAGAATCAAAATAAGCACGTTCATGATCCTGCAAAAGAATTATTATTGTTCATGAAGAAAAATCAGTTTCCGAAGGGCATTTCACACAAACACGCAGATGATCAGATAACAGGAGGAGGAGAGGCATTAAAGAAGCAAGATCAGATAAGGAAGTAACCTTGGATATTAGTGGAGGCTTCTTCAGCAACATCCCTCCATACTTTTTCTTAATAGCTTCTTCCTGCAATAACAGATTTACAGCAAATGATGCCAGAACATAATAACATAAGCCCATAATATGAGATTTAACGCCAATCATAACCATAAATTTTGAAATAAATTTTAAGAAACCCTCTATCATTAATGAATAATATCTCTTCAAATGCTTAAGAAGTGATTTCAGTAATATCAAAACCCAATTAAAATCTAAAAATTTTCTGTACATATGACTAAAACAGTAATATACTGAAGTGATACACAAACTCACAATCTAATTAATTACTCCGATAGTTTCATGTACAAGTAACATAAAGAAAAGACGATGAGGCAAGGAAAGGATTGAAGAATACAATCTTATACTTTTTACACCCACGAACCTTTATGTGAATCAGAATACACAGCAGCAGGCAGACAACTAAAATATATTTTAGCCTTTTAGGCATTGTTATCATATTTGGCTGCCAAACCCAAAATTAATTGTGTGATCCATTTTATTTTATTTTTTAGTGTCTCCATACCAATTACCCAAAACTAACATTCCCAAACTAAAAACTGATTCTCTCAAATGCCATCTTTTTCTCGAAAGCAATTCTCACAAATTCATTCCACTGAATAACAATTACCTCCTGCTGGGACGAGGGCATGGGGTTTTCGTCGCTTTTATCTTTGTCCGAATCTTTCAGATCATCCACAGATTTTTCACTGTCAACTTCGTTCTTAGGAGAATCATCACCAACCTCCTCTTCCTTCTTCACATCCTCCACCTTACCCTCTGACATTGCTTCCTCTACACACCAAACAATTGCAAAATTGTCACTGACGCAAAGCAGCAACAATTGTCGAAATTTTTTCACAGATAATCATAAGAATCCTATTGATTTCAATCGTGATAACATGGATCAATCCCAATCCCAATTCGGCAGCGAAACAAACGAAATCAGTATGAAAAACCATGAGATTATTGAGAAGCGCAGAGAAAGGAAGAAGATATCGTAGCGTACCGTATCGAGAGAAACTTTGGATCTGATGGATGCAGAGAAGACAATGCGTTTAACTGCCAAACTGCAACTCTCAAATGAAAATACCGATAGCTGCACAAGCATCTCCGATTGCGTTGCCACTTTTATATATACCTTCAATAATTTTCATTAAATATTATTTTTGAGCATGAAATTAATTAACGTAAGGTCTATCTGGTAATAAGTTTTTATTATTAATCGAAATACTTATAATTAAGTTTTTAACACAAACATATACAATACATATGTTCACAGGTTATAAATGGAAATTGTGATAAAAATCTACGAGAAAATGAGTTATGCACTCACAATGTAAAGTTGTTTTACACTGTCATCTAATCATAAACTACCATGTATGGTAAGTTTGTTGACTTTTACAATAATTACCTTAAAAATCATAATAATAGTGATTTGTGATTAGTTGACGATGTAAAACTTTTTATACTAACAGTGCATAGCCGTTAAACACAAAATCTGTTTTGATATATTATTTCACCTATATTGACACTGACATAAAATTAATAGAATAAATTATTCATGAAATTTTGAATGAGAGATTAATCGGATGAATTACAATTTGAGTCACTCTTAAGAGATATATTCATATTTAATCTCTTATGGTATTTTAAATAAGTTTAATTTTTTTGTTAGTTATTATTGAAACTAAAGACGTGTGAAGCATCTAGTCCTTCAAGTTTTGAAGATAACAAAATATATTAAATTTTAGAGCTCTTATGTTTTGCTATATAGAAGAAAGCTATCAAATGTTCAACACTTTATTAAAATATGGAGTCCAACGAGCCACTGGAAAACAAGTGTCCAAAGCATCCCTGTGCCTAACTCGTCTACTTAATTTATCAAAAAATTTGACTAAATTTTAAAACACTTTTTCTACTTATCCACGTACGCTTTATAACAAGTGCTTTATTTCCTTATGATGTGATCTAACGTTCAAAAATCCTAGTATTTATGAAAACAGGACATTCTTATATATAAGTGCAACTTTGTAGAAAAGTATCAAGCTATCAAAATCAAAATAAGGAATGATTAGAACTGGTAGCTCTAAAATGCAAAACTGCATCTTTCCTTTTAAGTACAAAACAAAAAGCTGTCTTTCTCTCTCTCTGTGTGCTACAAACTTGATATACACGCCAACATGCATGACAGACGTTGGAACTTCTTCTTGATGACTGAAGCTCAAGGCTTTAACGGTCATCTTCTCAAGGCTATATATATATATAAACTGCTCTACGTTGATTGGACGATCTTAAGAAATTATTTCTGTCATACTATTTACTTAGAAAAGATTCCTATAACTGATCTAAAACTTTCATATTCTCACTTTGTGAGTCGATACTATTCAACAAATTTATTTATATTGTGAAAGCCTAGAGAGACTTAGTAATAAAAGAATACTTAGGTTATAAGTGATCTTGTGCAGATCACTCTTGTAAGGCCTGAAGAGGCAGAGACAATACTTGTGTGTAACCAAGAGGTTGGTTAGTAGAAAACCTTATGAAAGAAGGTACTAGATGTAGCTCAAGTTAAGTGAACCAGTATAAAATCTTCTGTGTGCTTTCCTTTTCTTATCCGCATATACGCTTTATTTGAACGCTTCTTTTAACGCTGCTTTAATTGTTTAAAAAGTTTTTGAACACACAATTCAACCCTTTTTCTTGTGTGTTTGCTGTTCTTTCAGTTATTGTCAATTAATCAAAAATTATTATATGATTTTAAAGTAGGTATCATAAGAGTAAATAAACAATTACCATACATAATTTGTTACTGAATAAATTTATTTCAAATAGAATTATTTTTTTATAAGAAATACATGTAAGAAATGGGGGGAAAAGCATTCATCAAGTAAAAAGCGAGGTATGAGTTTTAGAGTATATGTTAACTTTGGTTTTCTAGATTATATGCCGGCAGCAATAAGTTATTCATCGTGACATTGGTCTTTCATTTATTGCCAACAATAACTTTAAGGAATTGGTTGAGTAGCGGATGAGTGGGAATTGCTTGGGTTCCAATAAGATATTCTGATATTAACTATACTAATTATTCGGTGCATTTAATTAATATGGTCCCTTAAAAAAAAATACAAGGAGATATTTTGATTTCTAATATAGTCACATTCTTTTGATGGAATAACATACTTATAAAGAATTGTTATAATGTCATGTACAACATTCGTCTTAAGGTTTTATCATCTTAAGATTATTTAACCTTTTGAAGGAAGAAACTTTCGTCGAGTATCATCATGGATTAAGAAGAGACAAAGTTTCTAAAGATAAACTATAAAATTATGGCAATCTTAAGTATCGCAAATGACTCAAAAGGAGAAAAGATAGTATGGGCTTTTGATAATATCAATATGTCACTCTGAAATAGAACGATCGACTTAACTTTGATTTCCTATCATGCTAGAGGAAGAAAAGTACTTTATCAGTCTTAATAATAACAACATCTATAAACATTACTTGTACATTAAATACTATCAACGTTCAAATTTATTTGAAGTGTCTTTAGACTAAAGAACCTTCTGAACACTCTGAAGTTCATATAGTTTATCACAAAAAAAATAGTTGTATTATTATCTTTTTATCAAACACAAGAAATGTGTGGAGCTTGAAGAGACATGTATTAAATAATACTCGTTATTAAGTTTGAAAAAGTTAGAAATAAAATAATTGAATTTAGAGTGTAAAGGATTGTACATAACCTAGATATCGGGCGAAGTAGTATAAAATAGTGTGTTGATATTTCTTATCCCTTATCTGTTTTTACTAATTGAAGGTGAGATTTGATTGTGAAGTCTTTCCTAAAAAATAAAGGTTTTTATATTATCTTAGTCCATAAAACGATACTCTTTCATTTGTTACGAAAACCTCTTTTTGTTGCAACAATTTTTAAAAGATAAATAGAGTTTTAAAGATTACAAAACACAATTCAACTCATTTTTTTGGGTTTTGTGGTTTGTCTTTTATAATTTTGTCTAGGACTAAGTTAATACACAGTTTACTTTTTTAAGGATTAAGATTAATCATGTGTTAAAGAGAGGGAGACAATAATTGAAAAAAAAAATTGTCCAATATTTAGGGACTATTTAGTAACTCTTTTTTTTTTTTTTCAAAAACAGAATTAGATCGAATAATTTTTGTCAGGGATCAAATTAGGTATTTATTCTAAAACAAAATTTTGCAGATATTTATTTTATATGGAATTAAGGAATTTAATAACCATGCTGGGCGACAGAAAAATATCATAAGTGGATAACATAAATTATTTTCCTATTGTACAAAAAGATATTTTCCCTCCTTTTCACATAATTGGATAATAGAAATTAAATGTTTGGTTGATTTGCAACATAAAGCTAGGTGGATAGATGTTGTATGTCACATAGAGAGATGTAGGAAACATGAAATGACCAGGTCCGAGTTTCAAATAACACGAGCTTTTTGGTTTTGTTAGTACACGAGCATTATCAGCTAATGACATCCCATGCCATGACCAAATCCACGAAGAGGCAACCCTACCCCATTCCATCATGTCACGTGGAGTGTCTGTATTCCTCCTTTTCCCCCTACTAACAAGTCATTAAGTCATAACTTGAATGCCCTCATTCTCTCTCTCTCTCTCTCTCTCTCTCTTTATGTAATGTGTGTGAGTGTTTGTTGTGTAATAATAGTCCAAAATGATATCCATAGAGGACTCATGACACTCATCTGATTTTATTTTATTTTTTTCATGCTCATTACTTCTTTAATATAAACCATTTCTGGATGATATATATGAATCTGCTAAACTCTCCATCACTTTCCATTCCTTAGCAATTTGGACCTTTTCCTAAAAATTGATCCTGAAAAATTCCTTACACAACTTGCATGCTGAGCATGTGATGGGAGTTGCTTTCTAACTGACAAATGCTGATCTCACCTCAATCCTTTTTCCCTTAAAGTGATAAGATTTTGTTACCAAAATGAACCCAACATAAGATGATGGAAGTGGCCGCGAAGAGAAACATACAAGCATGTCATTTTCCCAGAACATGAACATTAGTTGCTAATTTAACTCACGCAATATTATTTGCACATTATAGGCTGCAGGGGGAACCCAATTCTCCGTCATATCTTTCTCATCCAAGGACAAGTATGATACAAAGCCAGAGAAATTGAGACTTTCCTATCCTCTTATATATTCTAGTAGTGGAACAAAATAAATACCCTTATAAGTCACAAGCAAGCGCAGCCTTCAAATGCTGAAAATCAATGTTCCTAGGCCAATGTGCTTCTTGTTCTCTTCCTCCTCCAAACCTTCACAAATAACTTCTTAAATACAGAGAGGTAGAGCTATGATTTCAAAATGGCAGTAATTTTCAAATCTCCAAGGTCCTGCTTGTGAATAGAAGGTTATTTGCCACGAAGTAAGTCCACTTTCTTTTACTCTTTCGGAGGGGTGTCTGGTTGCTTCACATTTTGCTGTTATTTACTACTAATTAGTTAATTAATATTAAGTTTACTATTCTACTTCTTTGAAATGATCGGCAAGTAGTCCGTTTTTTACATGTTGGATCCATGGTGATAATGAGAGCAGAAAATAATGACAATCACATTTTTGAGTTTTGACTTTGGACTGACCAACCTCTAGATATGCTCGATGAAATATGTTTGTACAGTGTTCACTTTCTTAGATTCATGTTATTTTCTTTTCAACCTTTTTCCTTTTTTGGTTTCCCGTTTCCTACTATATATAATTGGTTTAGCATGGTTACTGTGATCAAAGAATGAATGATTAGCAGGAAAAATTAATCATCATAAAAGGTTGTTGGGGGTTTAAGTGTTACAAGACAGAGAGAGAGCCATTTCAGATGAAGAGCCCTTAATATCATGATTACTATAAATTATATTGTGTGTTCAGTAAACATGTTAAACATAATAACTGTGTAGTGAAGCAATGCTTAACAACTGTTTTTTATTTTTTTATATTTTGATTGATTGAAATAAGAAAAGTAGCCAAAATTTCTGTCAAGAAAAAACAATGCCTCTTAGTCTAATTTCTTTCTCGTATGAGTTATGATCTAGGAAAAAGTATACAATCAGCAAAAGTTGGCAATAAAAGCATGGATACCATCGCTGATCCTTTTATAATTTTTCTGTTGTTTTCTACCATATCATAGAATCATTCAACATTTCAACTCTTTAAAAGCAAAGCAATCAGTTTCCATTTTAGACTATAGCCCACTTCAATTTGCCTTCCATGTAGTTAACTATTTCATTTCACCTAATATAGTATAATGTGGGGAGCTAAATTGTAAGGATTAGAGTCTTGAATAGTAACATAATTCTTACAAATGGACCATGAACATGAAGTATGTATTCTTGTGAAAGAAGCAAAATGATAAGATTTGCGTTATTCTCTGCATCAATCACTAAAAGGAACCAGGACATTATCTTATGAAGTGCTCTGTGATTTTAACATTAGATAAAGAATACTCTCCTTAATGATACATTTCTCCAATATCTCATAGAATCAGTATCTTCATCAAAATGTTTATTGTATAATATGTCGTAGGCATGTAGTATTAATTCAACATCAACAGTGTCATGGTCATGAGAAAAACGGATTCTCTTTTTTTTTCCTTACACAGCCACTGCTTACTATGGCAACTTCACCTTTTTCCACTACAGGGAAACATGACCTGGCATTGATTTGGATGGATTCTGGGGTCTTATTCATCTGAGATCTTGCATGTGAACATGAGATATGATGCTGCAGCCAAGGATGACTTGCCGAGAAGTTCTTTCTCTAATTTAACTTTTATTTTGGTCAATTGATAGTGCATTAGTACCGATAAATGTAATACATTAGAGTACACTATTGTGGACGTGTCTTTTTAGGGATAAGGCAAATTCGGCGAGTCATCTTTGGCTACATGTCTATCTCATGTTAACGTGTCAGATTCAGGATGATAGTTAATAATGGCTTTCACAATGATGGATACGGGCTATGGAGGGAGCATGTGTGAGTTTTCTATCTAAATCTAATTCAAAACGGTAAGTTCTTATTCTATACATCATTTAACAATCTTCATTGGGAAAAAGCTACCTGATTTTTGTGTTTGAGAACTCATTAGGAAGAGGGGCTTGATTATGTGGTACTTGTTGCAAAGCCATAATAGCAGCCACGACAAAATCTGTGTTTCTAGGAACAAGGAGGACATGTCCAAATTCCTAGTTTGATTGGTTTAAGTGGTTAGACCCTTCTTTACTTTAACCATGATGCTTGCAAGTGTCATCTCAAAGTGGCTCAATCCATTGGCAAAATGCGCAAGGATGGCACAGGACAATGTCACGCTTACAGCAAATGAAACAAATGATTTGTAATTTGAGAAAAGAATTATTTGTAATTTGCTGAGGTTGCCCCAGACATAGGGTGATATCGGATAGTGACCTTATACGACAAGTATTATATGAAAGCATATATGCCTGGTTAGACCGTAAATACCGGATAAACCTTTTTAATACCATAAATTATGAGAATCAGGTCTTCATTTCAACTACTGTTTTAAGTGCCATTTCTACAGAAGCAATTCCTTCTACTGTGACACATGTTTTAATATAAAACTAGTATTTTAACCTATATATTACACATAATAAATATTTATTTTATATAACTTAAATTTATAATAAAAAAATGCTTCTGAATATATAAATTATATTACAATTAAAGTTTATAATAAATAAATATTTTTAAACATATAAATTATATTTTAAATTTATAGTAAATAATTATTATGTTACAATATTAATTTATAATTATTAATAATTTATTTTAAAAAAACTATTGAAATTCAATTTTGAACTAAAAATATTAAAACGATAGATTGAAAAAGATAAAAAGTTAAAAAAAAATCTCTAAAAATATTCTCGTTAAAAAATAACAAGCTAAAAACATTCTTGTTGAAAAATAACAAGTAGAAACGCTTTCATTCAAAATAACTATTCTAATTATATATAAAGAGGATTTGTGATTAACATTAATTTCTAATAATGTTTAACAATTCAAGATATTTTAAACCAAACAGACCTAAATACAAGCAATGAATCAATCCATTTTAGTATTTTAGTATTTACTTTTCATGAAAAAAACTGCCAATTATACTGGCTCGATGGGCTGCTATCGTACTCCCAAGTAAAGAATCATACATAGTGATTAATGTCATAAAAATTATGCAGGTCGTAAGTATATCTTTAATTAATCTTAAATTCATTTTGTTTTTTTGGTGCAAATCTTAAATTCATGCTTAAATATTTTTTGAACTTATATTTGAAAAAAGAATATTACATTATGGGAGCCACTGACAGGAAATTGAAACAAAAAATAAAATTTGAAAATAATTAATAATTTAAATTTTTTTAAAAGATAATAAAAAAAGAGTGTTAAATGAAGTCACAGTCTTCAGTAAGAAGAGAAATATAATACAAGATATTCTTACTAAAAAAAAATAGAACTCTATTTCATTACACAGAGATGGATCAAAAAGTTTTAGTAGGTAGATCACAAAATCACTATCCAGCCAGCAACTTTTATTATATACTAGTAAAAGCTTGAGCAAGGCATTGTTTATTTCAGGCTTGTCTAGCTGACCAAATAGCAGCAAGGAAAACAGAGGAATTAGAGTTTATGCCAATCTTTAACCAATTCACAACGTCATGCTCAACAAAAAATCCGACATTGTTGAAGCCAAGCGATGTCCACATCTTATGAGGGAGATCACAATCACAAAAACAATGCAAGACAGTTTCCACCATAGTTACATATTTCTCTCGTTATCCCTACGTACCGCACACCAAATTCACCGTACCGCGTACCACATTTCGGTTCTTCTTAAAGAAAGTCTTGTAATAATAATTTAAAAAGTAACAAACCGCGTACCTAAATGAACCACGAACCCGTACTCATACCACGTACGTGGTAACTATGGTTTCCACTTTCCAGATGGGATTCACATGTTTGAATCTGACATTCCTCTATGGTAGAGAAGGGAAAGAGTTGGAATAGAATTATGAAGCATGAGCCAACAAGGAAATTTCACTTTTTTCTGGAGTCTCCAAATCCAGCTCCAGGGCATAGTATTCAAAGATTGCCCTCTACGTTGAAGGAGACATAAGTATCCCGACTTAGTATTATACTTCCCTCTAACAGGAGGCCCCCATATATATATGTCAGGAATACTTTCATTGATAAATATATGAGTCTGCATGAGTTGGCCTTTTTAGGAGGTATCATCGTGGCAAGGCTTAAGCCATCAAACACATTATCTTTGTAAGAATCTTTTATACAGAGGTCAGTATCAGAGATGTGAACACAGTCTACCTTGCAATAAGGAGGCCTAATTGGTTCCAATGGTCAAACCAAAATGAAGATGTTCCATCCCCAACTCGCACAATGTAGCCATCTAGCGGGCAGTCCCTGACTTTTAGAATGGAATTCCATATATATGATCCTTTCGGATGCATTCCATAAAGAAAGTTTCTATTATGGACATATTTATGCGTTAACATCTGGACCCATAACTTTTGGGAGTGATTATGCATTTCCCACACCAGTTTGCCCAAAAAAGCAACATTTGTTTTCCTTGATGCACGAAGACCAAGCCTCCCTTGGTTCCTTCACATGGAATTGCATCTAAGTTTTGTCCATAAATATATATACAAATAACGTTCCCTTTCCATGTTGCAAACCCGAGGAAGAGCAGAGTTTTTAAAATTAAAAGAATCTATTTGTTATTTTCACCAAATTTTAAGATTTTAAGCATCCAGATACAGTCAAATAAATTTTGGATTTCTCCTCTATCTCATATTTCATTCCAAATATATCGGATATCTTTCTTGTTTTGGTCACCTCCCAAATCCAAACATAACATTCAAAAATAGCTCAAGTAATCAAAACTTAATAACCACCCACCCTGTATGTTTTAACTTTCAATTAAGAATACAAAATACTTTTTTCATGAATTGAATTTCTTCCATCTTTTGAAATAAAAAAAAATATTGCTTCAATTGACGTGGTTGCTACTCGCTAGCTTTTCGATGGCATAATATCATAGTGTTTGAAGTGCCCCACGTGGTTAAGAAACGAGAGGGATTTGGGGAATATTTCATTATATGCAGATTTCATATTTTCATCTTATTCTGCTATGCAGCACAATGTGTTTTATTCTCAACAAACTGAAAATTATTCTTCCTTGTGATCAGAACTCTCGCCACTTTGAGATCCAAAATTTGAAGCTTTCCGCAGTTTGTGGTTGAAGATTTTAGTGTTTCTTCCTTTCATTTAGGCTCACAATATTGAAGTCTAGTATAATAAGCTTTGACAAACATGTATTTGTACAATGTTCAGATATTTGTATTGTTTTCTCTTTTGTTTATTTGACCTCTTACAGTCTTTTTATGAATGTATTAAAAAGTGAATTTGTATGATTTACTACTTTTTTTATTGGATTTCTCGTGTCTTCTTATCAATGTATTAAGCATTTAAGCGGATTTGTATTATCTGCTGTCTCCATTTCAGCATGAAAAAGTTGAGGTCTTGCGTTTGTGTAATTTAAATTGTCAACTTCATCAGGACCGGTTGGTGTGCTTGTTGATGAAAATAGGGTATTTTCTTTTCCATCTTTAACGCTTTCAAGATTTACAATTTTCATATTCTCAAAAGGTGATTTGATCTTTTTATTCTGTGACCGCTAAGCATGGCTAAAATGCTCCCATTAGTTGGCTCAGAGACCAAAGTCAACTATTTTCAATCACCTTGATGATCCAACTTCATTACACACGGATCCTCAGATAGTTTCTCCCCTGATTTTCATTGGTATACGAGAACTTTCTATAGCAAACATCACTAAACAAGAAAAAGAATAGGACATCTAAAAGGTCATCTGTTGTTGATACCATTTAAAAGCACATGTTGAACATAAGTAAAAACAGAAACCCAGCCTATACATTCCACATGTGATTGTAAACCTGACCAAAACATTATATGTGGGTATTAATTTACAAAGCTAATTGTTAAACCTTTTTTTTTTTTGTTATTTATTTTATTTGAGAAGCACATAGAAAATTATTTTTTTTCTTTAATTTTTCTTCTATTATTAATTTTTTTTAATTCATTTTATGCATGTGTTTGCCTTAGCATTTTAAACTCACATATGTTATAATTTTTGCATCAAACGAAGAAAAAGATGCAGCAGTTACATATTGTAGCATCCGCCAGACGCGGATCAGTTCATTTTCAACGCGTGTCCAAACACGCGAATAAGAAATTATGCTGACCAAACTTTTTTGAATTCGAGTGATTGGTAAATCAAAACCATTATTACCAACATATGGAGTTGCTGATATATAAGAATGGTACTCCATACCCCTTGGACATTTAATAGGCATGTCAGTGCATATGCTGCTTTGGCCATGCAGCTGCTTCCGCACCTATAAACTGTTCCAAGATCGCTTCACAGGTGATCCCTGCCTTATTGATTGAGAAACCTTGGCTTGCTTACAAATTATTCCAACTAGATTTAAATCCGCACATTACGCGAGTGATTTAATTGTGATAATAAAAAATATTAATTTTTTGTTTTTTTAATTGGTTGATTATATAAATTTTGCCTTTTAAAAAATTTGATAATTCAACATGAGTATGAGATAACAACTTTGGTACCATGTCATATAAGTATTTATTAATAAATTTAATTTCATTATCTTTTTTTTTTTTTGACACATACAACTTAATTTCATTATCTTATCAATATACCTCTTTTTTGTTTGTATTATATTAAATAATTGTTTCTCCTGAAATTTATAAATAAGAAAATCGCTCTTAAGTAGTAGTTAAAACATTAATTGCTAAAAAATTTTAACATGGAGAAAGGCCTTGAATTCTGCCTTTTTATTGGAACACCTAATTAAAATCACGCTTTTGTTTTTCCTTTTTTTCATACTTTTCAAGTAATTATTTTTTTTACGAGTTTGATTATCTATCGTAACTCATATTTTTATTGTTTGGTTACAAGGAATTATACTTTTATGAGTTATATTTTTATGAGATGTAAATAATTTTTGACTGACTATGAGATGTAAATAATGATTTTTATGAAAGTATAAGAGTTATAAGAGATGAAATTATTTTAAGGAGCGAGCATGTAATTTTTTATTTTTTTTTATTTCATGAAATAGAGCATGTAGATTTAAACTCAGTGCATTACATAAGTGATTTAACTGCTACAATAAGAAATATTAATTTTTTTTCATATGGATTAATGAGGCATTGCCATTAGAAACGAATGAAGGTGTCAAGCAATAATTATATTCCATTCTTAAAAATACCCATTTTTAGGAATTATTACAGTCTCTAAACTCATTTCCTAATTCTTAGGGAAGATAAAAATCAAATAATTATAATAATATTTGATTTGAAATCGTTAAAAGATGGATTTAATTACAATGGAGAGAATAGAGAATGGAGTGTAAACTATAGAATTTCCCTAAAATAATATACGCATCCGAATAAACTCACCTAAGTACATCATAACATCAATAAGCCTAAAAGCATGTTCTATAAACTATAGTAAATCTGATGCTTGGAAATCGATGTGATGAATGCAGCCTAACTCATTGTAGCAGAGTATCTTTGTTGCCCATCAAACATATAGTGCAGTAGTTCTTTCGGTATTAGGAAGCTCATTGAGAAGAAAATAAAATAATTTCTCAAACAATTTGTTATGGTTAATAATGCTAAGGGCATGACATCAAGGGGACACATGGAGGGTGACTCAAGCAAAAAGGATGACTGGCACAATTTTGTTAGAAGGAGCAACCGTATGAGCCAACTGCCTTCACGTTTTAGGGACTGATGGTATCATATATAAGTGGGGTTGTGGGTAGAATAAAGAGTGGGTTTTAGTGCTTTCCTTCCAATTTCACTACATTTCGTCAGATTATTGCCCAGAAATCAATACACAGTGTTCTATTGTACTTGTAATTTTGTGTTTGTTGCTGCTCTCTATTACAGGAACTATTACACAATTCTCCAACAACAACAACCCTTTGAGGAAGCCCACCAAAGCTTGGAAGGAGAAGAACCTTTCCAAGATCTGTAAACCAAAGAAAACAATTAAGTCATGATCAATCACTTTTAGATAAATTTTTTCTTCCTCTTTTTTTTCTACATTGAAAATTTTCTTATTTGAAGAGTGTATAGGCGTCCAAGAATGTAAATAGGTGAAAGCGGTATAATTAAGAATTAGTATATTTAAATAAACTTCATATATGTTTGTTGTGTACCGTGAACAAGAGCTATCAAATAAAACCATGCCAATCTTCATTAAGGTAGTCCTTTTTAGGAGCTTCAGTTGCCTGCAAGACATGCTGAATTTGAGATTCTTCTATATCAAGGTCAGTAGCATTCACAATTTCATCAAGCGCTCGACATTCCTTTATACTCATTTCGAGCTTGCAATAAATTAGCTGCATCACAAAAAACTATGTTTTTATGCTATGATATGGTCAGCAATAGAAGCCAAAATGCTAGGAGTAAGGAAATCCTAATGAAATTGCTATGAAAGAGTTGATTGTAGAAGGGGGTATATGTAGTTTCGTAATCAAGAACTGCGCATATTATAATTTTTTCCAGTATTAGTAAGATATAATTATTTGATTTTATTTTGGCTAAGGCAGCCTCGAGAGAATGAGTTTAGAGACTGTGATCTTTAATTCTTCAATAACACTAATGGCGGAGATGTGAGTTACGAAAGTTTTAATGTCATCTAATGACAATTCATTTGGTTTTTTAATGTCTATTTTAATGATATTCTAATTCTAGAAATGTGAGATACAAAAGTTTTAATGTCAAATGAGAGTTATTGATGGGGTGGGAGTTTGGAATTGAAAGAGACATGCTAAAGGTCCTTGGTGAAAGGAGAGCTGAGAAATTGGAGGAGGCAGAGGATGACACGTCAGCAAAATATGTGATGTAGTGAAAATATGATATTGATGTATAAGAGTATTATTTCGCGGCTTAGGATTTAAATTTTACAAATAGACTTTGGTGTCAATATATAGCCGAAAACCCAAAAGCATTGTTACCCACCCTCTTCTGTACTGTACGGTGCACCTCATTTTCTTATAATTGTGGTTCACTCTTGGTTAGTTTCATATGGACATAAAAGCAAGAGTAAAAAATTTGTAGATGAGTGTTCATCAAATTTATAATTAGTAAAGTCAAGAAAACTAATATCAAATTAAATATTCTGAACAATAAATTAAGACTGAAATTTTAAAAAACGTGCATAGTACAAGCTAGTCATTAGTTTCTATTATGCAGCACAAGATTAAGCTAGGGCAGGTTGATTGTTTAATAATAACCCCATCCAACAGCATGTCACTATGCAAGCATGCAATTGATCATTTAAGAGCATTGTTTAATGAAGGCAAGATTATGCAGGTACTGGGGGAGGTTGATAGTTTTATATAATCAATCCATCCAATAACACAGTACTATGTAAACATGAAATGAACCATTTAAAGAGCATATTGTACGTCTGATGAGGGTACGCAGGAGTTGTTGGTAGAAAATATCATTCTTAAGCAAGTACTGGGGGAGGTTGATACTTTTACATAATCAATCCATCCAATAACATGGTACTATTTAAAGATCCTATACGCCTTAAAGTTTAGGCATCTTTTATTATCAATGAATCTTTGGCTTTTCAAAAAAAAAGAAAAATTTAAAGATCCAATAACATGTTACTATGTAAACATGAAATGAACCATTTAAAGAGCATATTGTCTAATGAAGGTACGCTTGAGTTGTCGTCGGTAGAAAATATCATTCTTAATTTCTATCACGCGGTACTGCCGGTACAAGATTAAGTATAGAGACAAGATAAGGTTTTAAAATATGATAATTAATTCCATAACTTGTTACTATTTCAATCAGTCATTTAAGTGCATTGTTTAACGAAGGTAAGATCAAGCCAGTAATAGGGGAGGTTAACTATTTTCAATATAAAAAAATTGTAAATAGTACGAAACAAATTTGAGGAAAGCTTATATCATCGGTCTACCGTAATTTCCGTCAAATGTCGAACTTGTGTTTCAATTTTTAATTTATTATTATTCAACAATAAAGAGCCACAATTCATTTGTGTTTTTCCGTTCAGAAGATTTCGTACTAATTAGCGAAGTTGTTTAATGTAATAACTCGATCCAATAGCTTGTTATTATATACGTAAGCATGCAATTAACCATTTAAGGGATTGTTCGACGAAGGTATGCCAACTATTAGAGTTAGAAGAAAATGTCATTTTAATTTTCTATTATACAGTACAAGATTAAGTTAGGATTGGGGGAAAGTTGATGGTTTTAATATGACAATTCCATCCAATAGAATGTTACTCTGTAAGCATGCAATTGAACATTTAAGAGCATTGTTTATCGAAGGTAGACTTTTGTTAGAATTGGAAGAAAATATCATTTTTAATTTTTAGTATGACTACAAGCTAGTACTTAATTGGACAGGTTAAAATATTACATCAAATTCCATCTAATAGCGTGTTACTAGGTAAGCATGCCATCTTGTTTACAACTATCATCATACAAAGACCAATATAAATTAAGTCTATACTGAAACCACCAAACTTTTGCTTTCCATATTTTACGGTGTCACATCTTCTTTGACGATCTGGTGGATAATTTTGAAGATTTGTTTATTAATCCTGAAAACCAACATTTTTTCCCCTTATCAACTACATGTAAAATTCGTATACCACTAGTATTATGACCCAATTCCTAGAATAAGTAGAGTTGAGGTTAGAAATATTTGAACATATACTAATTATTGTTTTATTAATTTTATAGAAATACATAATTTTTTAAATATTTTATATATCTCAAAATAAATAACGCTCTTTCAACCAGGGGGAAAAAAAAAAGTTTAGCATATGCCGATTGCATATTCTCACCCTGTACATGTCACCAAACAATAATAACGAATCAAATGCAGTTGTTGGAGCAGGTCACTTTTTGCTTTTAATAATATAATAATAACAAGTAAGAGCAGGTGGATAGTGGATATTTTCATTCCACTGCACGTAAGCAAAATATTCACTAACTTACCCGTGGCATGCTTTTGAGTTTTGACGACAAAAAACAAAGCCACTTGGTGCTTGGCAAACCTAATTCAAATAGGCTTATTGTCGGAGAATCCGAATTTGACATGTTATTCTACAACTATATAAATGCATGTTTTAGATACCTGGGATTAAGAAGCACCATCATAATAATATTATAGAGCTTTTGAGCCAAGTGAGTTTGTGAGAGAGAAATTTTAAGTTGGAAGAGAATGAAGGGAGGTTCAATCGAAATTGGAGAAGTCTCCAAGGGTGCATCCCCAAGAAAAGGGGTGACAAGAGGGTTATCTATAATGGACTTCATTTTGAGAATTATTGCAGCTGTTGCAACACTAGGTAGCGCATTGGCCATGGGAACAACTAATGAGACCCTTCCATTTGCCACGCAATTTATAAGATTCAGGGCTGAATTTGATGACCTTCCCTCACTTGTGTAAGTGGTGTTTTCTTCAAAAATGATTTTCCTGCATCTGAAATCATCTGATTGGCTTGACAATTTTTTTAGCAAAAAGAGTGGCTAATACATTGGATTGGATGTGTGTGACCATGCAAATCCAGGTTTTTTGTGATGGGCAACTCTGTTGTTTGTGGCTATCTTGTGCTTTCACTTGTGCTATCTGTCTTTCACATAGTCAGGAGCACTGCAGTGAAAAGTAGGATTCTCCTTGCCGCTCTTGACACGGTAAACATAAAGATTCTCCTCATCACCAAGGACAGATTTTTGGATGTGGCAGCAAATGATACAAAACTAGATTTCATGTTTTCTCTTTTGAACTTGATAGAAAACAAATGTTAATATAGGATGTTTAGTTTGATTTCACCTTTTCATTTCAAGTGAAATCTTTTCATTATAATTACAAAAATTTCATAATATTTTTACTTTATTTCCTGTTTTTAAAATATTTGTAAAAAAATAAAAAAACAGCTTAAAATAAAAGAATTTAATTTAAATGCACACCAATGTAAACAGTTTTTATACTATCATCTAATTACAAATTGACATGTTTAATATGTTTATTAGTTTTTATAATAACTATCTTATAAGTCATATCTAAAATGATTTTTCATTACTTGACACTTTAAAAAAATTTAGTTAAAAATAAAACTCAAAATACAACATGACTTTATACCAATTAACTTGAGAATTAATAATTAGAATTTTAAATTGAGGACTGCATCACGAATATGCTGCATCAAGTTGTAATTGCGGACAACATTATAATTGTCCTACAGCACGTGACTGCGACACAATCACAACCGTACTTTAAACTCAAGTGCCATTCTTTTACATTTCACGAGTAATAATGTATGTAAAAAAAAAATAGTAATAGGATTCCAATTTATCTAAATGCAACAAGTAGCAATTTACCATTTTACCTACAAGAAGCTTTGCTTAGTGTTTATGTTAACTCCTTACTTTTGATATTACTGAAGCATTCTGATCTAGTTTGAGTTAATGTTGTAAAGGTAATGCTGGGTCTCCTCACAGCCGCAGCCTCTGCAGCAGCAGCCATAGTGTACATAGCACATTATGGAAACTCAAGTGCCAATTGGTTTGCAATCTGCCAACAATACAACAACTTTTGTGAACGCATTTCGGGTTCCCTGATTGGCTCTTATATTGCTGTTGTTCTGCTGATGATACTAATCCTCCTATCAGTAGTAGCAATCTCTCGAAATTGATGTGTGCTCCAAGTGTTTTATGCCCTTTTCTTCATGATAGTGGGTTTGAAAAAATATTGTCTTCGTGAAAATTTTCCTATTGTGCATTTGTCATTTAGTATCAAAGTGTGTACACATTTGATATGTTAAATTTCTAGTTTCTGGGTGTAATCAATGTGTCATAGCAGCTCCGGATTTCTAAACATTATGACAAGCATGGTTTACATTGAACTTCTCATTTCATTACCTTTTATGTGTTCAATTTGAGGTAGGGGATAAATGAACTGAGCTATTTGTAAATTATTCGAACTCGATTCATTAAATGTTCGATTAAGCTCGTTTGTTTAATTAAATAAACAAACTCAAGTATGATATTGAGCTCAGTTATTTAAATGAGTCAAGCTCAAACTTTACAAGCTAGATATTAACGACTCGTAAATAGCTCATTTATTTAAATTGATTATGAAAATGTTCCTAGCTTTTGTTATTTATATATTCATTATAGAAATATGTAGAACTTTGTGAAGAGTGTTAAAATTAATTTTAAAGTTTTTTTTTGTAATAGTTAAGAAGTTATAAGTTTTTTTTATTTACTAGATTATGAAAATATAATAGTCTAGAATGTTTGAAATTGAATTCCGCATACTGCATGTTAAGCACATATTTCTATATGTAAATTATCATCCAATATTAAATATTTATTAAATATTAAATTGATAAAGTTAAAAATAGATTAAGAAAATTCATAAAAGTAAAAACAATTAAATTATAAATGAGTTAAACAAGCTAAACTCAAGCTTTATTTTTTTAAAATAAGCTAAGCTCAAGCTTTCAGTTAGACTCGTTTAAATAAATAAATCAAGTTTGAGCCATTCATTTTTTTCACAAGTCAAGTCTAAATTTCACATACTCGGCTTGACTCGACTCATTTACACTTCTAATTTGAAGGACTTGAAGTTTCACATTCTAATGACAAACATGTACATAATATGCTTGAACTTCGCGCTCTAATACCTTCTATGTTCAATTCGGAATTAAAAAGGGGAGGCGGGGGGGGGGGGGAGGAAGTCACAAGACGTTTTATACCACAAAAATTAGAATTGCAAAGATCGATATTCCCTGCAACTTCCTCCTTGTGCTATGCTAGTATGGCCACAAGTTCATCTATTGACTTCAATGTCTTCTCGTAGTATAGGTACGATTCATACACCTTCGGCGTCCGAATATGCCGATCAAACTGAAGGAAAATGTAAACCAAAAACCACTTTGTAAGACACAATTTATTAAGGGAAAAAGTTGACTAGTACTAACTAACACGTATCTCGTGTGTTTAGTTATATATAGTCACAGCCATATCCATGTTCCTTCTAATTATTTAGCAAAACAAGCATAAGGATACGCCACAAATTCAGTTCATATAAACTACAACACCGTAATCAGATAAATAATAAGAGTAGTAATAATAATCAACCATGAAAGAGATAATAATAAACAAAATTAAATGAATGAATAATAAGCACTGCATATTGGTTCATTAACTTATATTACTTTTGTACAAATCTTTTATGAAAAAATAAATTATGCACTGTCAATGTAAAGTAATTTTATATTATCATCTATTTACAACCTACTATATATGATAAGTTTATTAACTTTAATAATAATTATTCTAAAAGTCACTAAAACTAATTTTTGATCAATTGATGATGTAAAAGTTTTATACGTACAATGTATAACAATTAAACTCATTTTTTATTTTTTATAACAATAATAAGGGAATGTCATTCTTTGGTTTCCATTTTTTTAGACTTTTTTACCGTGCAAATCATTTCATTATTCTATTTCAACCTCTCACGTTAGTTACATTGATTAAAAAATCGCACCAACTCCGTATGTGACAAATCTAATTTCAAAAAATAAAAAATGCCAAAAAACATACAAGCACAACAGTGCCTGTTTTCTGCAGGAGTGAATTATGGGGATGAAACTTTTAATTCTGAATTTCTGATAGAACACACTAAAATAACTTACAAGTTTTGGAAAATTAGTTAACAAGTAAAAATAGAAAATTTTTAGTAAAAAGTATAATAAAAGACTTTCTATTTATTAATTTCTAATCAACGTCCTAAGAACACTCCTTATCAATACCCATAAATTTAATCTTAAGCGTAAGCATACCTCACCCATGTTGGACACCAACTCATTAGCAGTTTTGACATACTCCTTGCGGCGATTTTCAGGCAAGGTGGAGAAAGCAGTTCTCAAATCCTGATCAAGATAGGCCTGTTTTATGCGTATGTAGAACATGATATACCTCCAAGACATAGTTTCCAACATCTCCCTAATGCTATGCAGCCCCTCAGCAGTTTGCTTTATTCTCGCCACTGCGTCTTCGGGGGAAAGCCCTGGCCCGAAGAAATGCTCCTTGATGAAGGACCGAGTGCCCCAGTTCTGGGCCAGTGCTGGTGTTGTGGCAGTGCTGCAACCCAGCACTGCCGTTGAAGTGGCCAGAAACGTTGAAATCAGCTTCCTTCTGCTGGTCACATTTTGCTCCGCGGAGAAGGGTGACTGGCTGAGGGGCAAAGGGGTGTTGGCCTTGGAGGCTTTTTGGTGCTTGGTTTTGATGTGAGCATGGAGCAGTGTAGTGGCGTGAGTGAAGCTGGACATGGCTTTGGATAATTTGGTTTAGGAAAACGTAGGTGGTGAGGGAGCTTTGAGTGGTGGGGAGGGAATTTGGACTCCTGAGTTTTCGGGCAGGGCCAGTTTGGCTGACCGTGTTGCCCGGGATATAACATACTTGGACCTTAACATTATGCCATGTGGAACCGTTATCTTCTTGAGTTGAGGAACCGGGAAGACATTTCATCTGTATATCTCCCGTCCTTTGTCTAATTAATAAATGAGAGTATTATAACCAACATATAATGTATTATTCTCTTTGGTTTCGAATATAAGACGCTTGTCTAAAACATTATATACACCAATAAAACTAATTAAATTGGTTAATTTTATTAGTTTGTTAAAAAAAATTATAATTTATCAATTTTATTCTCATTAATAATTATTAACTTGTTTGGGTGACGTAAAGACATTAAAATATAAAAGCATTATGCACAACCATCAAATAAAGGTACAGATACTCAAATTCTTTAATAAAGACAAATAAGAAGAAAAAAAATTAAATGATTCATAGGAATTATAAAATACTTTATAAAAAGGACCATCAATATTTTCTAGACAATTTTTTATATTAAGGGTCAAAGGGAGAAATTGTTATCTTCTTTTTGTGTCCTTAATTTATTGTAAAGTCTATTAATGAGATATCTACTCATTCCCCATATAAGTGGATACATTCATTGGCATATTGATAATATAAATTACACTCATTGGTAGAGAAAATTATTTATTGAATTATGAGTAATATCATTAAATATAATCACCGCTTAAACTATTTAATTTTATGGGTATTTCCATAATAAAATTTAAATTTATGACATTATTAATTAAAATTAACTAACTTAACTATTTTTATTAGTTTTAATGAATTAATTATTTCTCACTTATATAAAAGACCAAAGATAGTATAATAAATGTTAGGAACACACTCTTTTTGAAGAAGAAATTATTATATCTCTAGGATTACTATGTGATTATAGTCTCAATCAATCTTATGATATACATAGTTGAATTTTTTCAATTTATGAAAAAGAATTAATAAAATTTAATTACGTGTTATATGTGGATATTGATCCAAACCATATTATAATTTCTCTTTTGAACACATTTTTTATTATTGACTAAAATTTAATAGAAATCACCAAATTTTGTAGATCTCACCTCTCATTTAATGAGTTCTTCTTATGATTTTGTAATTTCTAATATATTTTAACCAATACTAAAAAATGTATTAGAAAAAGTGTGTTATAAAATATGTTGTTAATACTCCTTATATTTTTTTATATAAAAGTTGGACATAGTTTCTTTAACTATTATTCTCTAATTAGAATTTAATCGGTTCCATATTGTAATTTCTGTTGGTTTTTTATGCAAATCTTTATTGCATAAACTAATGAGATAATACGTTAATTATGATTAAAAGAACAACACCAAAGTCCTTTTTTTCTTCTTAGTAACTTGTTCCTGCAATTTACTTTGTCCGGTGATCAAAAGTTACTTTGTTGTTTTGTTCATGATTTTTTAATTTAATTTTTGAAGAAAAATAAGTGTTACAGTTTAGAAATTTATTAGGTTAAGATATAATTTTTAATCTTTATACATGGTATTATTTTTAATTTGATTCTTTATATAAAAAAAGACGGTGGCTAAAGTGGACAACTACCTTATATGATTAACAATGGACAAGTATACTATAACCATTAAATTTACCTTAAATTTATTAATTTAATATTGAAAGGTTATGATTAATCACCTGTAACCTTTGCTATCATTTTTTCACTTATTAAAACTTTTTGCAAATTCCCCCTTAGTGAATATCTCTTCTTCTCCTTCATTCACAACACTACCCCAAGAAAATCTCTTCTTCTGCCTCCACCGCTACCCCAAAACATGGTCCTTGACTATAGCGTCATGCCATCGCCTACTTCCTCCCGGATTTGCTCCACTACATGCTATTCTATATTATAGACGTGCTCTTTATTGCTCCTACTACATATAAGTGCTATTTATTTCTTCGTTACCATTGGTATATTAATTGCTTCGTTACCGTTGACATATTAATTGCTTTGATTAGCCATTAGTTCATACCTATCGGTTTTTTTTTTTGTGTTAAAAGCTATTTAACATTTTTCCAACGGTCTGATTTCTTAAGCACTATATAAAGGAGTAGCAACAAGAGTTTTGAGACTAAGAGAGCAATTCTCTACTTCTCAATCTTTCTTTCTTTCTTCTCATTTGTATTTTTCTGGGCATTGTTCGTGAGGCTCCAACGTGTTTTGGCCTCGAGTGCACGGGTTCAAACACGCTATTGTGTAAACCTTGGGGAGCAAACCAGATTTTGGGTTGCACTGGAGGTCCACCGGAATTTGCTTTCAGGACAGTGGCTATTGCCACGACACAGTATTTCTTTTCCTCTCTTTTTTTTTTTAACAATATTTCCAACAATCTGAAAGCAAAATTATTTCAACTATGTTGTTCTAATGGATTTGTTTCTCAATAAGAATGTCTTGTTTGATATGTCAAAACTTGAACTCCATAATGGAGCCAACTACAAGGAATGGTTACGAAGGCTGTTCATCATCTTTGAGCAACTCGAGGTTGGCTACGTTTCAAAGATGCAACAACAACTCCTTTTTAGAGAAGCGATGGGGCTATGGAGATCGCAATCAAGGTAACCAAAAAAAAATATGGAAAATATAACAAACGGTATGTCGTCATCCTTTTAATCATATGCCAAATAATTTTTTTCAATCTGTTTGTGTCAAGCAAACCTGCAAAATCTATTTGGAAAAATTATTTATTATTTTAATATATAGTGGTGTTTTAATTAGTTGTACCTATTAGGAATTATCTTGTCTTGATGCCAAAATTATTTTGTAAATTATCAAAAGTGTGTTACAATGTGCGTAAATAATGTATGAAGTGAAAGTATAAAAGTGCAACTATTAAAGGGTGTTCAATTAATTAAAAAAAAAGTTATGAAAGAATAGGACACTGAAGGATACGATGAATGTCATGATAATTAATTCTGGTATGCCTGACTATATGTGGGGGTAGCTATTTTAATTGCATGCTATATATTGATCAAGATCTTGCTACTATACGTGCTTTAATAGCTTAGGCTGCAATCCATAACTTGGTTATATACCAAATAGATGTAAAGACCTTTTTCGAAGTGAAGGTTTGAAAGATGAAATTTACATGAAGCAACTAGATGGCTTCATTGTGTTGAAACAAAAACACAAAGTATGTAAGCTTAGAAAATTTTTATGGCTTAAAACATACACCAAAGCAATGGAATGAAAAAAAAATTAATAACACATTGGTGAATTATAGGTTTGTAGTAAACACTTGTCTTATGTGTATGTAAAAATGGTATATTCAAATTGTTTTATTATACGTTTATATGTGGAACCTCTTTGAAAGTGGTAATTGAAATTAAAGAGTTTTTAAGCTCTAATTTTGAGATGAATGACTTAGGAGAAACTGATGTGATTTTGGGTATTGAACATGGTTTCTCTCTACGTCAAGCTCATTATGCTGAAAAAAAATATATTAAAAAAATCAATAGTTTTGATGTTGTACCTTGCTAGAACATCATTCGATCGTAGTATTCATATTAAGAAAAAATAGTAGAACCTATGTGTCTCAGTCTGAGTATGCAAAAATAATTGGTAATGCCATGTATCTTACAAATTCCATTAGATTCAACATTATATATGTTGTAAACCGATTGAGTAGATACAATAATAATCCTAATAGTGATCATTGGAATACTTTATGTCTTCTAAAGTATCGAAAGGGTACTATGGATTGGAATTTACATTTCAATAACTCTATCAGCTATCTTAGAAGTGTTTTGTGACTCAAAATGGATTTCAAACAACGATGAAACAAATTCTACTAGTAGGTCCATAAGCAAAGTGGTTGAAAAGTTTAATAACTAATATACCATTATAGGTAAGACCTACACCTTCTATATATCTCAATTGTGATTCACGTGTTGTGATTGGTGTGGCTAATAACGATTGTGCCTATAATGGTAAGAGAAGGCACACACAATGAGATAAAGTGTTGTTAGAAACATAATTAAAATGGTGATATCTTGACACTTGAGTATGTGAAAAGTGAGAAAAATCTTACAGATTCTTTTACTAAAGGATTATCCAAGAAAATTGTCTTGGATATGTCGAGGGGGATAGGCTTAAAGCCATGAGTAGGAGGAAAGTATGGTGGACACCCAATTAGTGGTCAAACGAAGCTATATGAATACTCCTATGCACTACACTTCTCACCCCTATGGCATGTGGTAGTGCTTATTGTGAGGTTGAGCTATGAGCTCTTAATAGATACATAGCCCTAATATGGGTGGTGCTATAGAGACGCACTTGATGTATCTACCTACGTGAGTGTGAAGGCATAGGCCACCTTCCATGAAAGACTTAGGCAATCTTTCTAGTAGCACTCATGAGCAACCCAAGGTGCGTATATATAAAGGCCTAAATTATTGTGAAATAAAAAATTTAATCGCAGAGCCATCACGATTTTAAAGGTCAAAGTGTGTGTTATGAGAGTCTCATCTTAAGTCCATTAAGTTCAAGAGTAATTCACTTCTTGGACATAAGGTGTTGCCTCACTTCACGACGTGTTAATTCAATCCTTAGGACATTAACACTTAAGCATAAAAACCTTTCCTTGCCCAGATTTTTTTTTTCTCTCTCTTTCACTTATCTGTCATTAGTGGGGGATTGTGGAAATAATGACATATAAGTGTTATTTATTTCTTCGTTACCGTTGGTATATTAATTGCTTCGTTACCGTTGACATATTAATTGCTTTGATTAGCCATTAGTTCATACCTATCGGTTTTGTTTTTGTGTTAAAAGCTATTTAACATTTTTCCAACGGTCTGATTTCTTAAGCACTATATAAAGGAGTAGCAACAAGAGTTTTGAGACTAAGAGAGCAATTCTCTACTTCTCAATCTTTCTTTCTTCTCGTTTGTATTTTTCTGGGCATTGTTCAGTGAGGCTCCAACATGTTTGGGCCTCGAGTGCACGAGTTCAAATACACTACTGTGTAAACCTTGGGGAGCAAATCAGATTTTGGGTTGCACCGGAGGTCCACCGGAATTTGCTTTCAGGACAGTGACTATTGCCACGACACAGTATTTCTTTTCCTCTCTTTTTTTTTAACAATATTTCCAACACTTGGTCGTCGTCATGTGACACCACGCAATCTCGCACAATGCGTTCTTGTTTTGTAGTGTGCTTTGTTTATTTATGCCTCTGATATTTTAGTCTTAGTAAAATGAATGTTTGTCTTTTTGGGTGTTGGGGAAGATTGATTGATTGATTGCCATAGTCTCCTTGACATATTATGTTTTGGGGTTTTCCACACTACATAAGTCAATTAATCAAAAGAGGTGAAGTTGGTAGTGCTTATGGCTTGTTTTCGTTGATGCCACATAGGAATGTCAGGTCTTTGATGTTTGTTGGGTTTGGTCAATGTGCCAAGGCTAGGAAAGTTGTTGATGTATTTTTGGAGATGGAGAGGGAGTGTTTGAGGTTTGCAAATGACAATTTGGACAAGCATGCAACACCTACTACTAGAACTGAAGCGAAGCAAGCTGAGGAATGTTGTTGTCAGCAATTACTATCGAAGCTCATGATCGTGGCATCGAAAAAGCAAATGATGTCAATATTTAAAGGCTTAAATGCAATTAAAATTAAGGTGCATTATGCAATTTTCAAAAAGTTGAGGATGATTTATCTAAAATAAGAAAGTTGTTATAATCGGTTAAACTTATTGATGTACCATGGACCATTTGACTGGCTTTCCATGAGAGAATCAATCATAAAAAAAAAAAAAAAAGTTTTACATTTGCTTCTAAGTTTTGATATGTATCTCCCTCGTTGTTGGTTATTGTTATAACACACTGAGTATTAAATTACATGTAGTTATATCATAAAATTAGTAAGTTTCTGATGTAAATATTTTTAAATTTAAATAAAATGTATAAATAAAAATAAATTGAAGAGAATAGTAACTACTTTTTTTTGGGTCACCATGTTATTGGTGCAAAATATTTACAGATTTTACCAATGACTAATCTTCATCGAGGAACCTAGCTGACCACCTTTAATAGAGTCTCCCCTCCCAACCACATTTTTTCTATCCATTATTCATAAAGAATATTCAATTTTGTTAAATAAGTAAATTAAAGAGATAAGACTTTTTTTCTTTTTGCATATGATTACAAGGAGTATTCGTAGCCCTTCATTAAGACTAATTAGATATAAGACTTTTCATTTTTTTACTGACGAGGTTGGGTCTAACTAAAGGGGCTAGTCTCCCTCAACGTGATAAATCAATGTTCAAATCTCCTCTAAGAGAAATGTTCACATCTAGTGTCTAATCATGCCTCGAAAAAGATTGCTTCCAAAGGAGGAGACATGTGAGAAACCAAAAAAAAAAAAAAGGACATAAGACCTTTTCATAATTAATGAGAAAATTATAAAATAAATTATTAAAATTAAGACACATAATCTTTATTGACATGGCATGTAAAAATTTAAAATTTAAAAATTAAATTCAAATTAATATTAATTAAAATTAAAATAATTTTAAAATTCAATTTATCTAAAAAGAAAAATAACTCTTCAATTTGATATGATGTATTAAGATTTAAGATCTAAATCAAACACCAACATGGTGTGACATAGTTGACAGATAATCTTGTCCTTTAAGCATGTGGTTAGGGATTTGATCTTTAGTTCGTGTGTATGGAGAAACATCAATCTGTTGGGAGAGGCCAGCTCTTTAAATGGATTTCAATACCTCAAGAGATTAGTTATTGGCTTTTGGCCGAAGGATACCCTATAGATTCATCCATAAAATCTATATCAAATTAAAATTGAAATTGAATTTAAGAAATAGTAATTGAAAGAAATAAAAATAAAATAAAATGTTTAATTCAGGACAAGCCACATAACTTAATGGGAATAAAAAAAAACTCCTAAAAACACCATCGTTCAAAAATGCAGACTCAAATTATAGTATAGAACTAGATATCAAAATTAAATTGAAAATGACATAAAAAGATGAGATGTAATACATGTATAACAATTTATACAATATCATTTACTATGTCTATCTTTCTTCATCACATCATTTATTACATTTCAAACTTCTCTGTCTTTCTCTTTTTCTCTCTCTTAGTTGTATAATTTGTTGTATAAGTATCATTTCTCTAAAAAAATATAGATTTACTTAGAATTGTCAAATCAAGATATATATATATAGAGTCATAATGGGCCACCAACCCTCTATGATTGTAGGCCAAACAAACTAGCCTATGGACCTATGGTTTTTTTTTAAAAAAAACCTTATTTAATAGTTAATACATTCAAAAGTCCCTACTTGATGAAGTCCATCACAAAAAAAAAAAAAAACATGAGTTTAATAGAATGAAAAAGAAATTTAGCAAACTATGAAAGTCATTACATGGCTTAAACACCTTGATCTTGATTTGGGAACTTTAGCAAAATTATCCTATAATTGCCATGCCTTGCTATGAGGTAGATCGCCCTATATATGTTCTTTAAATGCTCATAGATAAACTAGTTATTTTATCTTATGGTGTATGTAAATGATATTGTGATTACAAGTGATGATAAAAATAACATTAAGCAATTGAAACAACATTTATTCAAACATTTTTAGACTAGGGATCTAATTTAATTATGATACTTTCTTAGGATTGAAGTAGCTCAATCAAAGATAGACATTGCCATTTCTCAAAGGAAATATGCCCTTGATATTTTGGAAGAAACAGGGATGCATGATTGTAAGCCTATTGATACCCGCATGGACTTGAATGTGAAACTTCTACCAAATTAGCAGGAGCCTTATCTTGACCTAGGTACATATAGAAGATTAGTAGGGAAGTTAAATTATCTCACAATGACTAGACCAAACATTGCCTTTTTTATTAACATTGTCAATCAATTTCTCAATTCACCATGCGATAATAGTTGTTTGGATCTTGAGATATATCAAAGGATCACTTGGAAGAGAGCTTATTTATATGGACAGAGGTCATGCCAACATCATTGGATATACACATATAGGTTTGGGCAAAAGCGGTGATAGAAGATCTATAGCATCCTATTGTGTCTCGTTGATGGAAACTTGATCTCTTGGAAAATTAAGAAACAAATTGTAGTTGCATGATTAAGTAAAGAAGTAGAGTATCGAGCTAGGTTAATACAACATGTAAACTCTTATCGTTAAAACATTTGTTTTAAGAATTAAAATTTTGCAAGATAGGGTCCTTGGAACTTGCTTGCAATAATCCATCAACATTAGAAATATCTTCAAATCTTATCTTTCATGAGATGATTAAATATATAAAAGTTGACTCTCACTTCATTAGAGAGGAGATAATCTTTGACATCATCAAGACTACTTTCATAAGGTCTAATGTATTGACATGTTGACCAAGTCCTTACGAGATCTTTAGATAAATTATATTTGTAACAAGTTGGACGCATGACATATATGCTTTAACTTCAAGGGGAGTGTTGACTATAATTGATTAAAACCTTTCTCCTTATTAGCTTATTGTAATCTTTCCCTTATTATTATTCTTCCTAGTTACTATAATTAAAACAAATGATTCTAGGCTAGATTAAAGGATCAATTAGGATTAATTATTTTCTTTTTGGTCTCTACTAGCCTATTTACATATAAACCTATACGTATTCATGTAAACATCAATCAAATATTCAAATTAAAAAGAAATTAATTGGTTTTGGTTTTGGTTTCTAATAAATTTTAAAAGGCTTATTTTTGTTTTAAATCCCTACAAATATAGTGTTTTTCAATTTTCTTGTAACTTTTTTTTTAAGTTTTTGGAATCTACCATGACAACATGGATTGAAAATAGAAACCACTATATTTTTGCAGGGACGTAAAAGTAGGGACAAAAAACAAAAACCACTATATTATAAGAGACTAAAAACAAAAATCAATATATTTTGCAAGGATGTAAAAATAAAATTGCTATATTTGTAACGCTGTGAGAAATGTTGTTGCTACCAATAGATTTATGGCCAAAAACAAAACAAATAACAATGAACATTGCAGAGATCAAAAACTAAAAAAAAATACAAGGACTAAAAACAAAACTATATATGCAAGGACCTCAAACATATTTAAGCTATTTAAAAAAAAAATAGTTATTCTATACATTTAAATATGTCACACCACATACCATCTCAAAATTTATTGACGTGACATAATTAAATGTATGTTATATAATCAGTAGTTAATAATAGGAACAATTTTTCTTACCAACATGATGTGGTATATATGGTCTGGTTGGTAGGTAACTATATTCTTTGAGCATGTGGTCAGAGTTTCGATCTTCAAACTCATGTGCATGAAAAAACATATGTTAAGAGATATTAGTCACTTAATTAGATTTCAGTATTTTGAGAAACTAGTCATTGGCTTTTGGTTGGACATACCTCAAGTTCACCAAAAAAAAATAGGAATTGTTTTTAGAAAAATAAAATTTTGAAGATTAAAATAAAAAATTCCAAAATTAAAACTAAGTTTAGTTATATTCACAAAAATTAAAAATATATTTAAATCTTAAAAAAAAACTGTACTATTCAACAGCCTATTAATGTCATCTTGTTTTTGGTTAGGCTATTAACTTCGTCTAAGTTTGGAGTTTTGTCAAATTGATGTACACATTTAAGGGGACAGCCTGTACCTATGGTCCTGCTCAATAGTTGATAGATACCTTCTGCGTCCATTTTTGTCTAATGAACCCAAAAGATTGAGTTTCCGTATTTTAATCCAACCACTTTCGCAAACCATGTTCGTTAGTTTTACGTTTCATTCATAATTTATTCCAGCGTCTATCCCATGAAAATGACAAATTCCCAAGAACATAATTCTATCCAAAATTCATGCATTAAGGTTCATGTTTTCTTTCCCTGAACATAATTCTGTCCAAAAACTTCTTTGTTTCTCTTTTCTTGTGTATTTGGCCTTCAAGTTGTAGATGGGATTGGGAAGGAGTGGAGTGTTTGATCTTGAAAAGCATTTTGCTTTCTATGGAGCTTACCACAGCAACCCAGTTAACATAGCAATCCACGTGTTGTTCGTTTGGCCAATTTTTTTCTCAGCCCTACTCATTCTCTACTTCGTTCCTCCCTTCTTCAACCTTCCAAATTTGGAATTTTCCATCTGGCAGAACCAAGTGATCTTGGTTTGGAATGTTGGGTTCCTGGTTGCTTTGGTCTACTCAGTTTTCTATGCTTCTTTGGATCTGAAAGCTGGTTCCTTGGCTGCTTTTCTTTGTGCTGTTTGTTGGGTGGGGAGTAGTTTTGTTGCAAGCCAACTTGGGTTGTCTCTAGGTTGGAAGGTAAACCAGGTTGTTGGGCTTTATTGATGTGAACATGGTAGTATGTTTATTTTTGTGAATTAACATTCTGTCTATGGGAGCCACATGTTTCTTTTTCATCTATGATTACACATATTCGATAAGGAAACCTATTTTTTTCTGTATTTGTCTTTTTTCTATCTCTTACTTGACCACAAAGCAAGTAGATTATGGAAATGGAAATTAAATTAGCCTACAATGTTTGAGATAGGGTTGGAAACATATATTAGCCTATGGGTGTGTTTTACCCAGTTTTTTTAAAAGTTATTATAAATCTTACAATAAAATTTTTAAAAGCAAAGTAGAAAGAGATGGTCCGAGAAAGAGCAGGAAGATAGCAGATGAGAGAGGAGACAGCGAGAAGAGAGAGTGGGGGGAGAGAGAGAGGGGAAGAGGAGAGACCCAATAATAGGGTCAGAGAGGGGAGAGAGCATGGGGAGAAACGAGATGGACATGGATTCTCTGCGGTTACAACAATAACTATATAAAATCTTAGCCATAAAAAATATATCATATATATTAAACTATAAAATAAACTATAGCTTAAAAAAATTTAGACCATTGGATGGTGACTGTAGGGTTCTGTAGTTACTTTTTAAATGCAGGGAATCCAAGACCAAAGAAGATAGTGAAGAGAAAGACTGAAAGAGAGTGGGAGACTAAAAAGAGAAGCCAACCTTTTTTTTCTTAAATTCTTTTATCCAATTCATTTTAATTTTTTTTCTTTTATAAAAAGAGAAGTGCTAGTAATACATTCTCTAACATCCAATTCAATAAAAACTACAAAATTATGAGTAAAATTTATTAAATAAAGAGTGAAACTTACATAATTTTGTATTTTTTCGTAAATTTCAACCAATAGTTGAGACTCATAAAAAAAAGTGTGTTTCTATCATTTTTCTTACAAAATTTTAGCGGGTAAATTTTTTAAAAATGTTTTTAAAAAATGTGTTTGACTAAATTTCTCTTTTTAAGAGTATCTTCACTTATAGTTTTTATTGAATTTTTAACTACAAGAACAAGTTCTTATTTAGGTTTATAGTTGGAAGAGACTGAGTTAAAAGTCATGGTGTAAGGACGATTCTTATATAAAAATAAGTTCTTGATATTAAAATAGTATTTTTTTAGTGTAAAGTATAAAGATATGAGATAATATGTGATACTCATTTTAAGTTCTTAAATGGTGTGTCATTAGAATAAAAAATTGGTCAAAGTCTTAAATCTATGTGATATAATAATGGGTGAAGAATCAAAAAGAGGATTGGAGATGCTCTAAAGAAAAAAGAGAAACCAAAAACCGCCAACACTACCTAAGAATACAAGTTTGGTTCCACCCTTTTTTCTTAACTAAAAATTTCAAAGTCCTGCGGAGAAACTGGACCTTAATGAAAGAGGAATATATGCAAAAGCCTAATTTAGATGCAATAACAACAATAGCATGCCTTATTCTACTAGGTGGAGTCAGTCACGTCGTCCGATTATATTAAAAGGCAAATTTTCAATATATAAAATCACTTTGAGTAAAGCTTTTTGGTTCAATGGTTTCTCCTGAAGTTTTATTTTGTCTTCCTCTATTACGTTTATCATCTATCCTCCATTTGATTAACTTTTTTCACCGTAACATAATCGTTCTTTCTATTCCCATGAGAAAACCACCTTAGGCAAGATTCTGACATCTTAATTAATAGGTACTACTCTTAATTTTCCCAAATACATTAGTTTATGATCTTATCTTTTCTTGTGGATTGGTTGTCCATTCATCCGTCTCAACATTTTCATCTCCACTAGAGCATCATTGGCCGTACAGCTTTCTGGTAGAATTCTCCTTTGAGAGTATGACAGGCACTTTAAGATCACAAATTATATCCGAAACATTTCTCCATTTCATCCACTTAGCTTGAATCACATGTATGACATCCAGGGTCACTTTATAAGATGGATCCAAAATACTTAACCCATGTAATTAGTGGTATGAATGATCTCAATTTTCACTGATAAAACATTTCTAGTTCACATCTTACTGAACTTGTATTCGATATACCCAGTCTCTCACAGACCTACTTTTCAAAGCCTTCTTTTCTCAGCTAAAGACTCAAGTTTAGAAGTTACTTTCTTTTAACCCCATCAAGAGAAAATACTTAATCAGATTACATATGGTTCTTTATTAGATAGGAACTTAAGGCACATTAAGTTCTATGAATTTTCACTTTGAAAACATGTACAGTGGAGGATAAATTCTAGATCCATGCACAATCTGTAAATGTTGCAACAAAGATATATAGTATTTTGAACCTTATATCGTTCAGTTGCTATTATATTGCTTAGATAATTGGTCTTCTTAAATATGGGAATTTATTTTCTGTTTCTTTGTAATATGCTTGTAATTATATAATGATGGTGTATATATTATAAAAATAAAATTTTCTAATCTACACAAAATGTTTCAATTATATAATTTCGATGTCTGTTTGTTCCTCAATCATGTTTTTTTTTTGCTCTGTTTCCTTTTCTCAGTTTCATTCTCCCTTTCTTTTTTGGGTGCTTATTTCTTCTTTTCCCCCGGTTGCATTCTTGATGTTAGGAAGATTTTAGCAGAGATTCTGATTGCAATTTCATGGTTTGTTCCCTTTTCTTCTGTTTAGGCTAAAGAGAAGATAGCAGAGTTATCATCATTCTACCCACAGTCCACATTACTTAGAAAAACATAGCCCACCTAAGTTCTAATTGTTAATAATCAGATATTATATAGCTGTCGTAGATTGTTTTATGCTTAAATTTCTTTTGTTATGAGCCAAATCATGCATGATGTCTATGCATATGTACTCACAGATCGTGATACAACAATACATTTTATTATGTCATTCATTAATTATGAATTTGGCCCATTTTCTTGTGTATAGAAATCATCATTTGCTTTTAGAGTAGGCAATGGACAATTAATAACAAAACTAGAAAAGAGAGAGAGAGAGAGAGAGAGAGAGAGAAAGTTTAGATGAAGGGACGGAGACTCGGAGAGTGAGAATAACAGATGTCCCGTAATTAAGTTATCCTACAAAGTCTCAGTGTCATTGGGTCCAGACTTCTACAGGGGTTTTCCAAGAGTTTAACATGTCAAGTTTGAGAACGGTGGCTGGCATTAAAGTAACCTTTACAAATGTGCTGAAAATTATGTTTAGAGATACTTTTAGTTATTTTATGGGATAATATTTCATTGTTTGGCTGGTACTTTTCCCACTTTTTTACTATTATTATTGCAAACCAAAAGCTAGCAACACATTTTTTGACACTCACTTTATTATTAGATAAATTGCATGTAGGTCCACTAAATAGTGTGAGTCTAGTTATTTAGTGGAATCTACATAAAATTTATTAATAATAAATAAGCATTTTTTATTATTGCAATTCAATTCCTCCCTCCTCTCATTCCTGCAACAAAGAAAAAGAAATTTGATCTTCGGCTTATATCTCCTCTTAGAAGCCATGCTACTTATTTTTGTTGGCTAGATATAATCATGCTAAACACCATGTTGTCACATGCAAATAGGAAAAGCATTTGCTTCCTGCACACATAATTATCAGCATAACATTTCTCACTTCGTGCTCTTTGATCATGTTAAGGTTGTTCTGGTGGTTCAGCTAGTATGTTGGACAGGGCAGTTCATTGGTCATGGAGTATTTGAGGTTAGCCGTTGTTATAATAACTCAATCTCTGACTTATACATTTCTTATATTAATGTGCCTTAGATTTTACGTTCACAGAAACGAGCACCTGCTCTTTTGGATAACCTCATTCAGGCCTTTGTAATGGGTCCTTTCTTTGTATTGCTAGAGGTATTGTACTCATAAGTGTCATATTTTTCCTAATATTATTTTCCCTCTTTCATGGTTTTCTACCCTTACTTAATAGTAGTTTTTCACTTGAATATATTCATTTATGTCTGGCTATAAGGCTACTTGTTTAACATAGGTTCTTCAGACTTTATTTGGTTATGAGCCGTATCCAGGATTTCACTCAATAGTGCAAGCAACAGTTGAAGCTAACATTAATGAATGGCAAGAAAGTAAGCAGAAACTATCTTAGCTTCTGCTTAGGCTCGTGTATCTTTAAAAGTTAAATGATCTCCCACAAACGGAGGAAGACGAATAAAAAGCTACAAATGATCATATATGTATGTATTGTACTGGTATATACGCTTTTCAGGATAATTCTTACTGGCAATATATGGGTTGTATTGGTGTGTATGCCTTATATCTTTGTAGAGAAGACAGCATATCATGGTTATGCTAATCTTTTATCTGATAGAAGCATCAACCCTGTATATTACTTCCTCTTCGTTGATTTGGTTTGGATGCTATCTTTTATGACGTGGCAAAATATGAATAGATGATTGTCTAAAAGTGTTTATACTCGCTGTAGGAAATAGGAAAGAAGCCGAAACTCATACTTTCCTTCATACTATCTTTAAATACAAGAAATACGTAACCAAAAAACAATGACAAATAAAACTACCAATAAATTTGTATCATGAGCTCATAAACTCCCATAATAACAAAACTTCTAACAGTCATCACAGTAAAAATTCTACCATAAACTTTAATAAACTCAAATAATAGATATTGATTCATATTCTCAACACTCCTTGCATCAGCAGCTATTAACTCCAAATTTCTCTCTCAAGCTCAATAGTTCCAACTATTGAGGTGCTTCCGGCTGTACCATTTTGCAAAGAGCTTTGAATATCTCTTCAATTCTGGATCATCCCTATCAAAGTAGCATAGGCCAAAGTTCGACCTGCATCCACCGAACAACTTGAACAAATCAGGAAAGACCATGCGAAATACTCCTTTATATTTGATCCATTTCTCAAGGCATCAAGCCCGCCACCAATATATCCATGTAAGTATTTCACCCTTGACGCTTCTTGCAGTAACGAATTGCTTGCGGTTCATTGACTATTTTCATGAATGAATATAGGAGGATTGCCATAAAGGAGCTTGAATTTATTCAATTCTTGCCGCAAACCCCACAGTGTGACAGGGTACCCTTCATTTGAAAACAGACCCTGTCCTAAGATCTTTGCATCCATGTCTGTAGTGACATCTCTCAGTTTGATCTTAATGGCTTCAAAATTGTCTGTGACATTGACATTGTCGTAGTGTATTATGCCTATGAAGTCATATCATATGAACCCTTGTTCAGATTCACAATTTGTGAAGGCCAGAATTCTTACACCTGCATTTGTCTTCATGGAAATAGGACAGACTACACACTACAAGGGTTTCATAATCCATGCTTCAAAAGGAGCTTTTCCTTGCACTGCTTTTGTAGGAAGCTTGTTTAACAGAAAACAAACACAGTTGTATTAACAGCTTTAGCCCAGAATTTCTTTGAAAGTCCTTTCTCATGCATCATACATCTAGCCATCTCCATTATTGTTTTATTCTTCCTCTCACTCGCTCCATTTTGTTGGGGAGGGTAAGGAGTAGTAAGTTGGTACTCAATCCCATCCCCTTCATAGAAAGAATTAAATTGATTTGAGATATATTCTTTCTCGTTATTAAACCTTATAACCTAAATTTTACAATCAGATTGATTTTTAATCCAAGCCTTGAACCTCCAAAAAAGTCCCACAACTTCATATTTGAATCTTAAGAAATTAATTATAGTAAAATCATCAATAAAGGCAATATAATATTGACTTCCCTTTAATGATAATTTAGGTTGTGATCCTCCAAGGTCTATATGAATCAACTGCAGCTTCTACAATGTTCTCCAACTTGACAATGGAAATTGTAGCTTAGACTACTTAACATATTGGCATGCACTACAGCCACTTACATGGTTTTCTAGTGATGGCAAGCCTTCAACAATATTATGATTTTTCATGTACAGTAGTAAGGCATGGTTGAAATAACCTAATCTCTTATGCCAAAGCTAAATGACATTAATTGCGGTTGAAATAGCAGCATACATTTCTTCCATAAGATCCAAAGAGAAGTTTTTTCCCTTTATTTTGACCTTAAATAGAGCTTGTCCTTTTTACATCTTAGATTAGACACATTTTATCTTCAAACAATACTTTGTAGCCTTTTTCAAGTAACTGGCCAATTTGTATTAATATTCAGTACATAAAGCACATAAATAATGATTTTAGTACCTAAGCAACATTCAATTACAATAGTTCCCTTTCCCTTTGACAATTTTGCACTCTCCTTTACTTATTCTCAAATAATTGTTTTATCCAGCTCCTTGAACAACTCTTCAGCATAAGTTGTCATATAATGTCTAAATCCACTATCAATCAGTCAACTTTCACCATTGTTGTTTATGGCAAAACAGGTTGCTACAAATAATTGCTCTCCTCTTATTGATCAGTTACTTAAGCTTCAGTTTGAGGCTAGCTTTTGTTATTGCAAATTTTTGCAATATAACCAAGCTGGTTGCATTTGTTGCAATGTATATCAAGCCTCTTCCAACCTCTAAGGTGAGGATGATTCATTTTTCCATAGTGCTAACATGGAGGATGATTTGCCTTTTTCATCTTCAACTTTACTCCCTTTATTAGAAATCTCTTTATTTCTCAAAGTTATTCCATTAGGCCTTTTCCTTCTTTCCTTTTTGTGGCCCCGATTGAGCTTTAGTTTGTCCTATAAAGCACTTTCAATCATGTCTTCCTCCCTCAAAAGTCTCCTTTGTTCTTGGGCTTGCAAAGCATACATCATTTCAAGCTACTATGTGACCAATTTGTTCTCCCAAGTAATGCGTCTTGAGTTTCCAAGGTAAATACTCTTCTTTTAGATGATCCTCCTTGATGTATGGTACATCATATCATATTTTGCATAGTCTTTTACTTAGGTTTGCATGCATTTTCCATGCATTTAGGCTTGATTTTACTCTTGTTTTTCTTGATTTTCCCAATTAGGACTTGTTACTGTTGTATATTTGTTTTTGTTTTAGGATTGAGCATTTATGGGATGTTTGGACTTGGGGACTTAGAGTGGATTTTTGCAACCAGAAGTCGAGAAGATCACGACCAACTTGTGAAGAGCTTCACAGTTGTGATCTACAACGAACAGAGAACCACTGACACCATGCAAGACGTTCATGACATGCCCATGATCATGCTTACAACCATGAATGTGGAATATATACTTAGTTTTGCGTTTTCATTTTATTCTTTTAATTGGGCTTGAACCCTTATAAGCCTAGATGCTTAAATAAGTTTCTTAAGGAAAGTTTGAGGGTTCTAAACCTTGTGGGTTAGAACAACTTGGAGCAATTGACTTCTTCTTCTCTCCCTCTTCTACCCCGGTTTGGAAGTCCTCATTTGTTTCTTTGTTTTTCTTAATGGCTATGTATGAGTAGTACTTTTATTTCTAGGATTGGGCATAGCCTTAGACCTTAATGGATTTGTGATTGGTATTTTATATATGTAAAGATTGATTTCTCTTGGTTTGATTCCTTTATTATTGCACTTTACTACATGAATTGATTGATCACCTTTTTGCGTAACTTTAGGTGTTTAGGGAACTGAAAGGTGAACCTAAACTTGGACCAATAAGGAAAAAAAACTTAGGATTTAAATCATGAAAGTTGGTTTAATCCTTCAAGGAATAATTGAATTAACACAAAGCGTAAATGGTTTCATTGAATCTAACTTCCACAAAAGTAAGGATTTAATTCAATTAAATACTATCTTTGCATCTCAAAAGGGAACATTAATTACCTTAGGCCCCATTTGGGGTGGTTGCGAGTTTTTGGTTTTTGGTTTTCAAATGCAATTTTCGAAACAAAACGCGTTTGGCTAAAATGGAGCCGAAATGGTTTTTAACTCAATTTCAAAACACTTTTACATTCATTTTCAAAACCAAGAAAAAAGGATTTGTGAATTTGGTTTTTGGTTTTTAAAAATAAATACACATCATTATATTTGACAATAGCCTTTCTTGCCACCACCACCACCACAACCACCGCCATTGTCACCACCACTATCACCGCCACCACTACTGCTGCCGCCATCTCCGCAGCCACTGTCACCACCACCACCACCACCACCACCACCGACACCACCACCACCACCATCATCACTGCTACAACTACCAAGACTATCGGCATTGCCGCCACCATCACCGCTGCCACAACTACCACCCATCACTGCTGTCACAACTACCATGACCACTAGCATCACCTCCACCACCACAAGCTTCATCACCACTACTATCGTCACTGCCACTACCACGACCACGATCATGACCATTAGCGCTGCTGCTACCACTACAGGCAATGTCACCACCACCACTGACTTTGCCACCACCATCACCATTGGCATCGCCACAATCACCGCCGATACCGCCACAACCACTGCCATCGGCACCGCCATAACCGTCACTATCGGCTTTACCACTGCCACCACCATCATTGTTGTCGTCACTACTACCACTGTCGTCACTACACAAACATATTCTTAAACTAATTTTAACATAATAAGAAATTTCAAACTGAATTTATTTTGAAACCAAAAATTAGAAAAAAAAAACTAAAACTAATTTTAAAACTAAAAACTGGTTGTAGTTTTTGAAATTTCAAAACTCATAACAAAAACCACCCAAACGGGCCCTTAGGTTAATTCATTTTCAAATCAAATTAATTAGAGCATATATATAGTAGGAAATAATCTATTGAGTGTCATTAAGCGAAACCCAATCTCAAAAATTCCTTTGAAATTGATAAATCCACTTTTTCATTTGCCTACGATTTTATTGATTGCTTTTCATCCTTATTTTCTTTATTTTCTATTAATTGTTTCTCATCTACAAAATCAATTTTCTTTCGTTTAATTTATTTATATTATGATAAATTGGTATTCAAATGCATAGCCCCTGTAGATACGATTTTTATTACTTGACAATAATCGTACACTAGCAGTTTCTCTTATCATTCATCTTTAATAGTCTACTTGGTATTCATTTCAAGACATAGTCTCCACTAGTTCCCTAGCTTCGTCAGTTGTCTTATTATTCATAGAACCTTCAGTAAGTGCATCTAACATAAGCGTATTCCAACTTTAAACCCTTGTAAAATATTTTCATTTTTCTAAATCATCAAATTTATGGTATGGACACTTTTTGAGGAGTTCCTTATATCTCTCCCCAAGCATCATACAATGATTCTCCTTCTTTTTGGTTGAGAGTGGTTATCTCACTTCTAGCTTTGAGGTATTTTGAATCTAGAAGTTCTTACGAATGAATTTGGCTTCAAGTCTTCCCAAGAGTTGATTGTACCTTTTGGTTGAAATTGCAACCACTGTTTTGTTTTTCCACTCAATGAAAATGGGAACAACTATAACTTCATAGTGTCTTCACCTAATCCATTGATGCAAATGGTGTATTAAATTTCCAAGAAATTAGTGATATAAACATTTGGGTCCTCCACATTGTTTCCTCCAAAAGGATTTTGTGAAACAAGCACAAGAAGAAGTAGCTTGATTTCAAAATTGTTCGCAACTATGGGTTGTCCCTTGATAGTTGGAAAAGTACAATTTTGGTCCCTATTCATAAAGTCTCCTAAAGTTCTTCTTGGTTCAATCGTATTTGTTCAAGGCAAAGTAGGTTGAAAGCTTTCAGTGTTTTGTTTTTGTTTTTTTGTTTCCAAGGCCCTTCTACTTCTAATTTTTTTGTGAAGTGCTATAATAGTCCTCTCAAATCTTTGAATAAAAAAAAAAGGTCCATCAAGTTAGTACTTGCATGCACTAAGTACTAAGTAGTCTAACTACTTAAGAATACTACTGAAAATAATGCAAAAACATAGAAATATAGATTAAAAACTAGTAAGAGTGCTTAATCTAACACCATAACATGCCTATGATATCAAACATAAGACATCGACAATGACACCAAGAACCTGTTGGACCAAACACATATAAGGATCAAAGAGTTGTTGTAATCTAGAAGGAACTTCTACATATAAGTGAATTAAATCGTGAATGGAGATCCTGGATATATATGTGTATGACAATGGTGTTGATCCAATCTTGACAAGTGTATCTGTCAAAAATAGAGTGATGAGTAGAATATTATCCCACAAAGATTTAGTTGATTACCACGTACCTATTAATAAACATAGCTAAGCAAATCAAATGTTGGAATGGTTGTCACAAGTTAGTTGTTAGTGAGAAAAGAAAATCTAACTAAGAAAAAATGTATGGACTCCATAAAGACACAAAAACTCAAGAAGAACACAACAACTCAAGATGGAAAACATAGGTGAAGATACTTTATTCCTTCACTCCTAGATGGTACTCTCTTATAATCATAATCCCACACATTAAATCAACGTTTGAATAACTACTCTCAATTTCTTGGTGACTAATCATTTGATTACCAAACAAGAACCCTAATTCTTTATGTGCTCTCACTTAACAAGCATTAGCTTCATGATTCAAAAGAATGCACATAATGACATGCTTTCATTCTTATAATTCATGCATTATGTGTCTCAATTTCTCAGTTCAACCTAAGATCCACTTTTCCAAATACAACCTCAAGCTAAGATCAACATTAAGTATAAAAACAAGATTGTCTTGAAATATATAAAATATAAAATCAAGGTACAATTAAATGAATCATAGAGTTAAAAAATAGAGTATCAATTACTACAAAAAGACAGACTGAAATTAGGAAGACACACGAGTGCAATCTATTAAGCTCCACTTACATTCATAGAGCAAACCTCTCTATTAGAGAATATTCAAGAATCAAAACTCACATTTTTTGAACTAAGAACACACAAAGAAGAGAGAAAATAAAAAATGTGGGAAAAAAAAACGAAGTCCTCTAAAAGTACTGCAAAAAATTCTTTTTAAAATTTCAAGATTCAAGTCATCGCTCAACACTTAGAACTCATCACTGAGCAATGCCTACTTTTTGGCCTCATCATTGGATGTTGCCTCCATCATTAGGCATGCTTGTAATTGAATCAATTATGGCAATTGTAACCCCTTGATTGGCAGAGAACTCAAGCTAAGTGTCCTATCCCTGGGCGATATGACCATTGCTAAGCGATGAGTGTTTTACTCAAATCTTGCAAAAATCCAAGGAAAATTTCTAAATATTTACATTATTTTCTAACTTCTGAAGATAATTCTAATATTTATTGAATTCTAATTATTCTTAACTAATATTTTGTGATTTCTTATAGTTTTTACTATTTAATTTTCTAAATTGACTCTATGAATCTTCATTAATTAATTGAATATTCATCAATAATATTTAGGTGTAAGCCTTTAATCTCATAAGAAATTATCAATAGTATTGAGAGAGATAATTAATATAATCCTGTATTGAGCATACACAACAATATTAAAATTAAAATGATCTTCCAAATACAAATCAAAATCTGATAAGTTATATTTAGAAAATATATCTTACCTAATTAAAAAAATTAAAATTACATTGATTATATACTATATTTACGGCTTTATATAAAATAAAATTAGAAATTTTATTTCAAAAACAATTATATGTACTACTTTAATAAAATAAATATTAAAAAAACAATATTTGTCAAATGCCAACTATAATTTTACATATATCTTCAAAACATGTGGCACTCATCAAATGACAAATATGACTTTATATAACGAATATTTTCAAAACTTGATCATGTTAAGTTAGCAATTGAAAAAACAAATTATACAACTAATAAAGTCTAAAACAGTCCTATTTGGATTAATTTTTAGTTTTAAGTTTTTAAATTTTTAAAAATTAAAACCAATTTTTCAGTTTTTAATTTTTAGTTTCAATTTTTTTGGTTTCCAATTTTTAAAAAATTCTTGTCAAATTTATAATTTTTTTAAAAAAGTTATAGACAATAACAACAAAACAATTCTTTCACAAATCATAATTTTTTTTAGTTCCTATTAAGTAACAACTACACAAGCAATAGTGATAAAAAGACTAAAATAAATAATAATAATAATAATAATAATAATAATAATAGGCAACCATTTATTCTATATGTATAATAATTTTGTTGTTGTGCGTAATAACTTCAATGCGAGACTAATATGGTGATAATTATTCATTGTAATTATTTTATAGGATATATACAAAGGCATTAGGGCAATATAAGTGGAGGAATTGTCAATGGAGGTATCGTTGACAAAGTAAGAAGAAGCGAATTGTTGGTGGTAGCAAAAAGAAAGGAAGTGAAGTAGGGGGTGGAGTTGCCAAAGTAGGGTATGTAGGTGGTGGAGTCACGTGGGGGAAGGGATGTAAGCGATGGAGACACAGTGGGTTGAGGCAAAAACTGAATGGATAGCAATGAAGACTAAACGGGAGGTGAAGAATAATAGAGTGACAAAATAGGTCGAGCTAATTAGGCTAGGCCTAAACCTGTTCAATGGAATGTAGAACTTCGGCTTTAAATTTTGAGCCTAAATTAAACATAAGCCTTTTTTTTGCCTGAGTTGATCATAGTCTAATTCAAGCTTAGCCTATAAAAACCCACAAAAGCCACACACACACAAAATCGAGCTTAGGCTATAGGCCTAAATTGAATCCAGACTTTTGTGGCCTAATCCGCTATAACCCATTACTCACATCGAGCCAAGTATTTCATTTTGCCACCTCTACAAAAGGATGAAGAAGGGTGGGAGAAAGTATCGAAAGGGACGAGACAACTTCTAAAAACCTAAAGCTAGAACTAAGAAATCTTTTTTGTTCTGTTTCCAAAAGTGAGTTAAAATGATTTCAAAATTGATTTAAAAACTATGAGAACATCCTTTTATCCAAGCAAGTTTTGTTTTTTAGTTTAAATTTGAAAACTAAAACCTGAAAACTCATAACTACCCTAAATGGGACCTTTTATTAAAGTTTGATTTTCAATTGTGTATGAATAAACTTAAAGACAGGAGAAAAAGTCACTCCATAATCTCCAAGAATGTGATTAAGCCTTCACTTGGCAAAAGAATTGCAGATACCTTAATTAAAAAAAAGTAAAATGTGTTTTTAATTTTTGTAAATATAATTAAATTTTATTCTAGTCTTCTAAAAAATTTTAAATTGTTTTTGGTCTCCAATAAAGTCTAATTTTAATTTTGTAAATATAATTAAATTAAATTTTAAATATAATTAAATTTTATTTTAAATTATTTTAGTCTTCTTGCTATTTCTATCTTTCTATTATATCATTTTACATCTATCACTTTCCTTTTCTACCTTTTTTTTTTCTTATTTCTCTCTTCGTGCTACTCAAATTCATTTAAATTTCTTTTTTGGTGTATGTTGCACAATGCACTTCCCACAGTTTCTCTGCTTCATCACAGGGGTATGTCTTGTACTCCCACGTGTCTGTGTTGCTCTACCTCTCCTGAGACCATTGTCCATTGTGCTTATGATTATGGATTTTCTCATACACTATGGGTGTCCTTGGGGTTCACTATAGCAACCTTTTTTTGATGAAAATGATATGTTTTTGTGGTTGAAGGGGGGCATCAAGTTCAACTCTTCCCTTTTTCTTGCAGGCCTATGGGTAGCTTGGACTACTAGAAACAAATAGTGTCTTTCCCATGCTAGTGTCAATAGTCACAAGATCACTAGGGAAGCTCAACATTTGGCCTTTGTGTTTCACGTTTGTTTTGCTTCTACTAATAAGTCCATATCTCATTGTTGTTGGATCTCTTGGCATGAATCGCATGAGGATGTTACTGTTTTGAATGTGGATGGTAGTAGTGTTAGAAATCCTGGTCCCGCTAGATTTGGTGGGCTTCTTCGGAACCCACATGGTGTTTGGATTGCTAGCTTCTATGGATATACAAGGGTTGCCTCTAATGTAACAGCTGAATTGATTGCTATCTTGTACGGTCTTCTGTTTGCCTGAAGAGGAGGAGAAAGGAAAGTGTTGTGCTATTTGAATTCTCTTGTTGCTATTCATTTAATTAATGACAAGATTAATAGATATCATGCCATGCTTCTCTGATTTATCTAATCAAAGAACTCTTGGCTCTTGATTGGGAGGTTCGTCTAGTTCATACGCTTAGAGAAGGAAATCAAGTGGCTGACTACCTTGCTAAGGAGGGTGCCATTCAACCTGAAGCTTTGAAAATTTTGGACAATCCTCTCACTGGGCTGTTTCAACTTCTTCGCGCAGATGTCATGAGAGTTGCTTTCCAATGTTTGTAATTTTGTTTTATTGTTTTCTTTTGCTTTTTTGTATCTCATGTACCAAAAAAAATTCACCCCAAAATGGGATGTACATTGATATTTTCCCACATTTAAATATGTGACATCATATATTACCTTAGAATAATTATTCAAATAACATAATTAAGTGGCATGTCATTATTAATTAACTAATAATAGAAATTATTTTAAAAAATTAAAATTTTCGAAGATGAAAATAAAAAAAATAAAGACTAAAACTAAGTTTAGTTACATTTACAAAACTTAAAAATATATTTAAACTTACAAAATATTACTATTCAACCTATTAATTTCATCTTGTTTTTGGTTAGACTATTAATTAACTTCATCTAAGTTTGGAGGTTTGTCAATTTGATGTACTCATTTAAGGGGACAGCCTGCTCCTGTATGGACCCCTACTCAATAGTTAGAGATTCCATCGTCTACCATTTTTGTCTTCTCAACCCAACAGATGAAAGATGGAGTTTCCGTATTTTAATCCAATCACTTTACCAAACCTTGTTCGTTAGCCTTACGTCTCATTCATAATTTATTCCAACGTCTAGCTACCTTCTCGTGTTCATGTAGTTGCCCATGTAAATAACATATTCTTTCCCTTATGCATTAAGGTTCGTGTTTTCTTTCCCTGATTCTAGGGGAAATTAAAAAAAAAAAAAAAAAAGCCTTATTTGTTTATCCTTTCTTGTATTGGCCTTCAAGTTGTGGATGGCATTGGGAAGGAGTGGTGTGTTTGATCTTGAAAAGCATTTTGCTTTCTATGGAGCTTACCACAGCAACCCAGTTAACATAGCAATCCACGTGTTGTTCGTTTGGCCAATTTTTTTCTCAGCCCTACTCATTCTCTACTTCGTTCCTCCCTTCTTCAACCTTCCAAATTTGGAGTTTTCCATGTGGCAGAACCAAGTGATCTTGGTTTGGAATGTTGGGTTCCTGGTTGCTTTGGTCTACTCAGTTTTCTATGCTTCTTTGGATCTGAAAGTTGGTTCCTTGGCTGCTTTGCTTTGTGCTGTTTGTTTGGTGGGTAGTAGTTTTGTTGCAAGCCAACTTGGGTTGTCTCTAGCTTGGAAGGTAAACCAGGTTGTTGGACTTAATTGATGTGAACACAGTAATATGTTTTATTTTTGTGAATTTTTTACACTGTGGGTGCCACGTTTGTTTCTCATCTATGATTACACGTATTGGAGAAGGAAAACTATTTTTTGTATTTTTTTTTTTTTATCTCTAACTTGACCGCGGAGCAAGTAGCTTATGGAAATGGAAATTAAATTAGCCTAGAATGTTTGAGATAGGGATGGAAAAGTATATCTGCCTAGGATGTGTTTGCCGAGGTTTTTTTTTTTAAGTTATTTTAAAATTAAAGTTTAAGGGTTTCAAAATTAAAGTTTAAATTGATTATTAATTTTCATTTCTTTTAAGGGAGAGAACAGAGAGAGAAAGAAAAAGAGAGTAAGAAATAGCTTAATTAAAGTCTTATTGAATAAGTAATTATTATGTAAGTACTTATGTATAATTTATTTTTATAATTGAGTGGAGAAATGAGATTAAAGTGTTTTCATAAGTTGTTTTTGGAGAGCTTACTAAAATAAGTTAAAAATAGTTTATGACAAATCATAAGCTTATGAATATATTATAAGTTGTTTTTATAAACTCTCTCAAATATTTATACAAATGTTTATGTCATAAGATAAATCTAGATAAATTATTGCAAGTGGGGCCTGAGAGAGAGAAATAGAAGAGAATAGAAGCATGCCTTTCTCTAAAAATTCTTTCACCTGTTTTTCTTTTAAGCTATTTATTTAAATTTTAAAAAAATAGAAAATATATTTGACTCAATTTTTCTTTTGAGTAAAAAAACAAGAAAAAATAAACAAAAATTAAGTCAAACACTATCTAAAAATTCTTTCACCTTTTCTGCCTTTTTTTAAACTAAAAATTCCATGTAATATTGCGGAGAAACTGGAATAACAATAACATGCCTTACTTATTCTGTTTGGTGGAGCCAGTCATGCCATATCTTATTGTATTAAAAGGCAATTTTTCAATATATAAAATCATTTTGAGTTTTTTTTTTTTTAATAATTTTTCCTGAAGTTCTATTTTGTCTTCTTTTATGGTTGTGTTTAGCAAAACTAGTTTATAAGTTAATTAAAATTTATAAGCTATAAGTTAGGAGCTAAAAAGTTAAAAAATTATAAGCTAACTTATTGAACTGAATGTGTTTAGTGGAATTAACTAAAAAGCTAATGAATAATAAATATAAAGTAACACAAAAAGACATATTTAGTTATTTGAATATACACACACAAAGAACATATCTAGTGAGAGAACCATTTTTATATGAAAGTGATAAGAATAAATCTAGTCCATACAATCATAATGGATAGTCAAGATTTAATGACATTTGATTTTTAAATTGCACACACACACACACACACATATATAGGATTTGCTAACATACATTCCACTTGTTTTTTAGTTGAATACATTAGCAAGCTACACTATTGGTGTATTTTAAGATACATTGTAGTTATATTTTGCTAACGTACTTCAACTAAAAAGCAAGTATGTGTATATTAGCAAACTCCACAAGCATTTGTTAATATACACACACTTATTTTTTAGTTAGAATACGTTAGTAAGTTATACCATGGTGTATTTTAAAATACACTGTAGTTATAACTTGTTAACGTACTTTAACTAAAAAACAAGTGTGTGTACGTTAGCAAATCCATATATATATATATATATATATATATATATATATATATATATTTAAATTTATTTCTAATAATTTATATAATTTTAAAAATTAGGACAATAATTTTTAAATTTTATATTATAAAGGAATAATGAAGATGTAATGATTTTATAGTATAAATAATAGTCGTAGTTGTTTTGTTTTTTGTGATATTTTTCCTTCTTTTTCACTAAAAAATTACAATTTAAAAGGTTTGAGAGCAGAAGATGTGAAAGACAAAACGTGACATAGCTAAGAGAAGTAGGATAGGCAAAAGAGTTTCCAAATTGAAACAAAAAAAATAAAAAAGAATTAAGTAAATTAATAAGGATAAAAATGAAAAAAGAAAAAAAAAAGTAGTAACTTATAAGTTATAAACTAATTGTGGTAGCATATAAAAATAAGCCAAAAACTAGTAAAATTAATGTTGGTGGTGAACACAAAAATGTGTTTCCGATGAGCTCCCACGATGGTTGTTGGCTTCTCTGGTGGTGGCACCTGCAAAGACTCCAATGCCTAAGTCAGTATGGATCCAAGTGTGAGTGAATATGAGAGAGAGCTTATGTACCTGGTGGGTGTGGAGTCCTTTATATAGTGTGCTCTTAGAGGGAAATTCTGTTAGAACTAGGTGCCACGTGACAGGTGCATTTGGGTGCCTAACTGCATGCGTTCCTTGCTGTTAAGTGTTTCCCATGCTGTGCCTGGATAAAGGTGAAGGTTCGCCGGGATAGAGGTGGAGTCAATTCGAGATAGCATGGGTTGATGAGCCAGGATACCCGAGGCTATACTAGCTGAGATAGGTGACGTGGGAGCTGACTTAGATCTGTGTGTCCGAGTGACATCCAGAACAGTCGCCCCCAAATCGATGATGCTTAAAGAAGCATTGTCGGCTTAAGAGTTTAAGTAGGCTCCATAACAGTTGCCTCCAAGCCAGTGATGTTTAGAGAAACATTGTCGGCTTAAGAGTCTAAGTCGGCACCATAACAAGTTTATTTTTAATAAAACCAGCTTATAAATTACTCAAACCAACTTATAAGTTCTTCTATTATTTTATCAGCTATCCTCCATTTGATTAACTTTTTTCTCTGAACCTAATTGTTCTTCTACTCCCATGAGCAAACCACCATAGGCAAGATTCTGACATCTTCTTAATAGGCACTACTCCTAAATACATTAGTTTATGATCTTATCCATTCTTGTATATTGGTTGTCCATTCATTCATCTCAAAGGCTCTGTCACTGTGAGTCTGCCGAGAGTTTAACATGTTAAGTTTGATAATGATGACTGGCATTGCTAATTAAAGTAACCGTTACAAATGTGCTGAATAAAATTATGGTTTCAGATACTTTTAGTAATTTTGTGGGATAATATCTCATTATTTGGCTAGTGCTTTTCCCTCTTTTTATTTTTATTGCAAAAGAAAAGCTAGCAACACTTTTTTTTACACACTTTTTATTATTAAGTAAATGCATGTAGATCCTACTAAATAGTGTATGCCTAGTTATTTAGTAGGATCCAAATAAAATCTACCAACAATAAATAGTGTGTTAAAAATAGTATGTTGCTAACATTTTTTATTATTGCAATTCTATTCCTCCCTCCTCTCAATCATGCTACAAAAAAGAAAATGATCATGTTCGGTTGATATTGCAGAATCATGGCTTGGGGTAGCTTCCTCTGACACTAAGTATAGACATGCTACTTATTTTTGTTAGCTGGATACAATCATGCTAAACACCATGTTGTCACAAGCAAATAGGGAGAATATTTGCTTCCTGCATACATAAACATCAACATAACATTTCTCACTTTTTGGTCTATGATCATGTTTAGGTTGTTCTGGTGGTTCAGCTAGTATGTTGGACAGGGCAGTTCACTGGTCATGGAGTATTTGAGGTTAGTTGTTTTGTTATTATAATAACTCAATCTCTGACCTAACAACATTTCTTATTTGTGCCTGAGATTTTACGTTTACAGAAACGAGCACCTGCCCACTTGGATAACCTTATCCAGGCCTTTGTAATGGGTCCTTTCTTTGTATTGCTAGAGGTATTGTACTTTTAAATTCCATATTTTTTCCTAATATTGTTTTCCCTCTTGCATGGTTTTCTACCCTTCCTTAATATTAGTTTTTGCTTGAATATATTCATTTATGTCTGGCTATAAGGCTACCTACTTGTTTAATTTAGGTTCTCCAAACTTTGTTCGGTTATGAGCCATATCCAGGATTTCATTCAATAGTGCAAGCAAAAATTGAAGCTAACATCAATGAATGGCAAGAAAGTAAGCAGAAACTATCTTAGCTTCTGCTTAGGTTCATGTATCTTTTTAAATGATCTCCCACAAACCGAGGAAGAATAAAACGCTACAAATGATCATATACACACATATATATGTAATTCTGTATGTATTGTGCTGGTATATACTCTTTTCAGGATAATTCTTAATTACTGCCAATATATATGGATTGTACTGGCGTATATGCCTTATATCTTTGCAAAGACAGCATATTATGACGTAACGTAGCAATATATGAATAGATGATTGTGTAAAAACGTTTATAACTCGCATTTGATCAAAATTAAATCCATGTTGTAGAGTAGTTAGGATTTTCAGTAATTTGTATAGGAGATAACATTCATCGTGGTTCCTATGTTCTCGTTTTGTAGGCCTCTTTTACAAGCTCCCTCTACCTCTAATATCTTTTCCAATTGAGAAACATCATGAATGAGGTTGTGATACTTACGTAAAGTCGTGCCTTTTGAGACAACATTTCGAGCTTTCTTCGTTTTCCATGGTGGATCTATGGAGAAAAGTCGGATGATGTTTGCAATGTCAAAGGACGTGTTCAAAGCCATCCTTTTCAACAGCTTTATGAACAAGTAAACAAGGCTTGCGCCTGTTAAATTTATAGGATGAATTGAATGCATGCTAAAGTGCTTGATCATAATTATGAAGACGTGTTATTCAAGAAAAAATTATAACTCTACTTTGTACTATATTCTTTAAGAAACATGGAATCAACTATCAAAAAGGTATTTGAAACTCGACTTTGCTAAGCAAGCCCATTTGGGCTTGCAGGACCAACTTAGTGCCATGACCGACAAACCCTTGCGTATTTATGATTCAAAGAGGTACTGTACCATGAGGAATTAATGGGCCTCTGATCCTTGAGTCCAACATAACAATTTCTAGATTTTTTTCCTGCAAATCTAAATAAGGCACTATTTGCACTATCCCCAAAAAAAGGCAGAAATTATTAAAAGAGGAAACACCTATTAATTAGGTGTAATCAGCCCATACATACCAGATTATGCGTTGTTGAAACTTATTGGACTCTTGAGTTCGTTTTTAGCTTTCAAGGGTCTCAAGCGAGGTAGGTTTTCTAGTGTGGACACCAACCATCACCAAATGGAAAGGAATCAAAAAAAGAAAATTTTCATCAAAAAATATAATATTTAATATTATTAATATGTCTCCATCGTAATTTAAAAAAATAAAAACTATTTATTAATTACTTAATTATTGTCCACAATGGATGTCAAAACCATTTGAAATTTGAAGTTGTCTGCAATGTCTATATCTTGGTTGAGTCAAGCTAATTTATTCCTTGTAAATTTGAGTACCAAACCCTTGGTATGCGTTAAGATTCCCAAAAAGAGAAAATGCAGTCTGAAATGAATACGAGACCTTGAAGAGAATAACGATGTAGTTTACCTTAAAATAATTGTTAACGTTACACTGGATTAGTGTTCCCCATTAGCAAAATAAGCAATACATTGTATGCATAGGTTGAGTGGCGCTAATACCACCACAGTTAACGAGTATTAGGCAAACCAATGCTTGTAATTCAGTTACTCCTAAGAGAAAGACAGGTTTGAGCTCTTGTTCCCTTGGTTCATCAATTTCCTTGAAACAAGGAAGATTCCGTCAAATGATTGAGGAATCGCAGATGGGATTTCCTCTAACATATTTTTTTAGACATGAAAATGTGAAAAAAGAAATCCATTGTTTGAGAATGAAGGCTTGAGTAATCAGTAATGATATAGTTCGTATTTTATTTATTTGTTAGCAATATTACGTCACAACCTTGTAATGCTTTCGGATTTATAAGTCCAAAAGAAATGCTTCATCTCATCCGTTTCGTGTCCTAGACCAAACATCCCTAGAATGCTAGCACTCAACCAAATTAATAAATACTAGCAAATTAATATGAATATGCATACATATAGATGGATACATACATATACACACAGACACGACTCATTCAAATGATTAGCTTGTTTAACTTCTACTTGTTTATATTAACTGGCAATTTCCTGACGAAACAAACACAAGGATTTGTACTTTTATAAAAGGTGTGATCCTCAGCCACATCTTATTATATAGCGCATGCACATGCCAACCTTCTCAACACGTCATTTCCATTTCTATCATACCGCCGCCATCCTTTTGGATAAGCAACACCCAATGCTACCAATCACGAATTAAATTAAAATTTGATTTGAAAACTCCTTTCTGCTTCAATTATTGACTTACGGTATTTATCCCAAAAAAATAATTATTGACTTACAGTGCATAATTTGCCAATTGTATCCTTGGTCAAAATAAATAATCATTGTGATGCCGTGGGCGATGGAAACAGGTGGCTTAACCATGTTTGGCTCCAAATGCTACCGAAGCATGATCTAAGCCTCGGGTTTGAACTGTATCAGAATAAGGAATGTAATTCTTGTGGATTTAAATTTAAATTAGGAGCTAATACTTGTACGTATACATAAAGATAAATGTTGACAATAAGATTTTTTATATGGTATAAAATTTTATATAGGTCCCACAAAATAACCTCGATCACACTTAATTAATGGGACTCATGTACAACTTCACTCAATAATATAGAAAGTGTTAAAAAAAAATGTGTTAATGGTATTTCTTACAAAGAATATATACAATTTCCGTGGGAGCTATTTGATTGGATATCACTGAAAATTCATTGGGTGATGTAATATATAGATTTCTACAAAGAATCTTCAGGATTATTTAATTGGTGACGCTTAACGTCATGCCCATAATCCAATTTCACTTTTTATTGGTATTTTCCTCTCTGATCATACGCTTGTTTCACAAATATGGTGGGGTTGATGCTGCTATTCTGTTTCACTTGGTACTTCTCTGAATCTGATGCATAAGGGTTATTAGGCATTTCAACCAGCTGGGGTTTTACGAGCGGGTCTATTCCACCATTGGCAGTGTTAATTTGAAAGTCAAAGGTTGAATTGTATGAGCCATCAGATAAAATATGTGATATTGGACCCAAGTAATCCATTTCCAAAAGATGATTAAGGGAACTAGTCCTTGGAAATTTCATCATTTCTTGTTCAGTGTCATTATTTGCAGGTGTAAGATTGATTTGGGCTATTGGGTAGTCCTCTTTTGCTTCCATTGATTTTCCCATGTTCTTCTTCTTATAGATCCTACACAAGACCCAGTCATCCAGCTGATGACACATACAAGTACAAGGATAAGGTCAAATAAGGAAAAACATAAATTAAATAGCAAACTGAAGAGTAATTTTAAACCGTTAAAATTTATAAAGTATATAATACAGAGTAATTAATAAGGCAAAGGCTTAAAAAGACCTACCCTCATGGATCCAATTTGTCTATTGGCTTGTCTTCTTGATCCAATTAATCGATACTCATGCATAATCCAATCTGTTTTGAGGCCCTTCGGTGGCTTCCCCCTGTAAAAGACCAAAGCTTTCTTCACCCCAATATGCTTAGACTCACTATAGATTGCTTTGTCAGTGCCAGTAGCCTTCCAATAACCAGACACGGTTGCTCGGTTAGGCCTCACCCCATTTGGATACTTCCTCTCTCGTGGGCTAAAGAAGTACCATTCATTTTCTCCAAAGTCAGTTTTTTCTGTATTTCATGAGAAATTAATATGTGAGAACAGGTGAAACATGTACATGAACATATTATGAGGCACAGTAAACACATTCAAATTTAGACAATACTAACAAAGGTTTAATAAGAAAGTGATATTGTATTATTAATACATGTACCAGGTAATTCCCATGGATCAAATTTATAGATATCCACTTCTGAGATGATTGATGCAGGGCATGGCCTTGATGTGGCTTGGTTACAAAGGTAGTACACGATTAGTTCCTCATCAGTGGGGTGAAACCTGAAGCCAGGTGGGAGTGCAGAGCTTGTTCTGCCCTCCATTGAGTAAAATGAAAATCAAAACCAGATTGAATGGGAAACTCTGGAATAGTTTTCTATTGGCTTCTTTTGCTTATTATGGGGACAAGAGAAGGGAAAGGATTGTAAGGAGGAAATTGAAAGTAAAGCTTAAAGAGAAATCCAGGTGTTTGAAATGTTTGCAATAAGGTGAATGCCCCTTTTATCTTTGAGGTTTTTTGTCGTTTGTGTGGAGTTGCATGGCTTTGATTGGTTCCTAAGATGACTTTTCTACACCTTAGTACATGCGTCACCTGATCCCTAATGCACGAGATTCCTCATTTATACAATAATATCATATAATATTTTTACATGAATATACAATAATATCATCTAAATAATAAGATCATATAGTCATTAATAATAAATTGTCAGTATACAGTAAGTTTGTTGATATTTATTATAAAAATTAACAAATTTATTATACATAATAATTTGTTATTAAATAATAATGTAAAATTTCTTTACATGCATAGATTATGTACTCTAATAATAATTATTTTAAAAATTATACTAAAAATTATTTTTAATTGATTGACAATATAAAAATGTTTACATTAATGATATATATTTATTAAACTCTTTTTACATTATTTTTTCTTATTTTTCTTTATTACTATAATTATTTATTTCACATTTTTTGCTTTATTTTTTTCATAATCTTTATACAAATTTTTATATCAATATAATTTCACCGTACACCAATGAGGGCCCACGACTCCTTCACTCCTTTTTTCACCTATCTGTTAACTGACTTTTTCCCCTTTTTTCACTTCTTTATGTACGCTGAGTTCCATTCCATTCCATTCTGTGTACGAATATTATTGGAATATATTGCAGGTATATAAAGTTTCACATAATTGTGATGTCAGCAGCCAGTTTTCTGAATTTTTGGATCATTAACATGTCTTTATTCGATATGGAATGATGTTCAAAGAAGCAAAGAGTAAAGGAAAAATCATGAAACTTTATTTTTCATTTTAAATTATTCCTTTTGCTTTTGGTCGAACTTCGAAGCATGCGACTATAAAAGATTTGTTTGTTTTAAGGATTTCCTTTTTGCATTAAGAATTGGTTTGCATATAACTGCATTTTGGATAAGTTTTATTTACAACGCAACAATGAAAAAGAAACGCTATTTAATGATGCACATTTCTTAAAGAAATTTTTTTTTTAAAAAAAAAGAGAGATTAATTTATGATGCACTTTTCTCAAATCTATTCTTATAATTTTTACATTCAAAAAGAGGTTAGTTTTTATCAATTAATTGGGAATACTTTCGGTGGGAAATTTAAAACAATAGAAGCAAATATAAAGTCATAGTATATTTCAAATTATTAAATTTGGATGAATAGCTATCTAAAAAAATATTAAAATAATGTTTACTAAAAAAGAATATATATATATATATATATATATATATATATATATATAGGATCACATGTATCATTTATTAAAGATAATTTTATTTGAGTTGAGTAGGACCAACATGGATAGCAAAACTCTTCCTCTAAATATTTAATATAATTGTATATCCAAAATTTAAATTCAAAATCATTGGTTAAACTGAAATAACTTTGTATTAGTTGATTCATACACTTGATGAAAGAAGATAAACCCGTATTAATCTTTTACGGAAAAGCATAATGATAGTCACTTCTATTGTGAATGAAATTCGGCAAATCAGCAACTACGCAATTCTTTTCAAAAGATGCTTGGGATATGAGACATGTGCCTCATACGTGTACACCACTTTACATATAAGGAAAACAACAAATAAATCAGAGAGTAAGAGAGAGCAATAATTTGGTTCACTCAATACTATAATTTCTTTGCGTTGGTTTGACACGAATGAAGGTGGATAAAGTATGGAGTCTTCCAACGGAGCTTTTCCAAAACCATAATAAGAAAATATCTACAATGCTTGAATTCTTTTTCTAATTTTCAAGATAAACTTAAACTCATATTCGTTGCGTGTTTCGTTGATTTTTTTAAGTATTCCCTGGTGTTTGAAATTTTCGTTTCAGAAGTTAGACCATACTTATATGTTTGAATGTGATAAATAATGATTGAAGAAAAAAGTCAAATTTTTAGACTTGAATTTGAAAAATATATTTCTTACATATCATTCTTTTATATTATTTCTACCTTTTGTTTTAAGAAACAAAAATAAAATAAATGTTTCGTCTTTTAATGCCTCAAAAGATGAAATATAAAAAAAATATCTAATAGAAATAATATTATTATTTATTTTTCTTTTAAATATAGGAATACGATGAACGAAAAATTGCTTTTGTGGTACATTTGAACGTTGAGACAATGGTTTTTCTATTTAAATAATGTATTTTATTTAAATTCAAAAATAAATAACAAATTTTTATTACAATCATCTTTTTATTCTACACACGAAATACATAGGTTGAAGAGTTAAAAATAACCATATTTTATTAGGAAAAAATCCATTACATTACAACAAAGAAATCGTTTATTAGTTATTACATTAGAAACTTTTTATTTTTTATTTCTTAACATGCACAATTGATACATGAGACAGAAAAACGTTATAAATATACGAGTAATGTTATATTTTCTATAAAATTATTTATTTAATTTCCTGTTATTTTATAAAAGAATCTAAATAAAAATAAATATATTAAATGTTTTGAAAATATAAAAAATATTTAACATGGCTTTCATCTACAGAGAATTCGATTTAAAATTATTTTAAATATTTATATTATTACTGTGTCAAGTGTCCAAAATTCTTTGTGTTGGAGTCAGCAAAGGTGGCTATCAGTGTCACTTACCAAAGTGACGCGTGTCCTTCCAAAAGTGGTTGGTTAGAACTTGGAAGTGAGAAGATAAGCACTAACTTATAAAAGTGAACAAAATAACAGAAAAACAATAATCTTGGTGCTCGTGCTGTGGTTATTACCTGGACAAGTCATCAGCTGCGCCTAACAGGAGCATATCTTGTAAGTTATGACATACTCTATTAGTTTAATTTTTTATGTTACGAACTGTTTAATAGTTATTTCATTCTATACAATTTTTTAATATAAAATATAGATAATTTTATAAAATGTTTATGTAAATAATGTTAAGAATAAAAATGTTTTTGGTTTCTCAAAATATTTCAAAAGAGTGGTTTTAGTTCATATAAAAATTTAATATATTTTTAGTTTTATATTTATCAAAAGTAATGTGATTTTGATCTTTTATTAAGGACTAAAAACACATGTTTTTAGATAAATGTAAACACTAAACACGTATTAAATTTTACAAGGATTAAAAACCAATATTTTGAAGGATTAAAAACGTATTTTATCCTAATATTCATCAAATATATGTATAATTTTAATTTAATACTTTATATTCTATGTGTATATAAAATTATTATTAAAATATATATTTTATGTAAATGGTTATACGTATAAAATGAAAAAAAAAATCATATAAATCAGTGAGAAAAATAAGTAAAAAATTTAACAATTAGCAAAAAATTGACAACTAAAATAAGGTAAAAAAATATATAATATGACACGATAATTTTAAGATGAAAAATAGAATGAAAAAATTATTAAAAAAAACTTAATTATAAAGATACAAATTTTCTTCTCGACTTCTACAGTTCTATTAGCAACTAGGTAGACATTTATAAAGCACTGTGTTTTAAAATAAGCACATGCAAGCGCAAAACATGGCAATGCTAGAAATGCTTCAATTATTTTTCACGTTGATAAAACATTAAAAACGAATGTTTCTCGAAAAAATAATATTAAAAGTAATTTCATGTATTGTCATGCTTTTTTCACTTTTTATTTTGAGAAAATGTTTCTGATTACGTTATAGTTCTTAAGTCAGATTTCTTGAGTTTGGCACATCTTGTTCGCAATTTAAGCTTTTTATCTTATTAATGAAATTTTGTTTATCCAAAAAAAATCTTCAGGCAGATTGTAATTAAATGAAATTAAAATATAATTATTATTCATTAAAATAATTTGTTATTACTTTTTCCTTCCATAAATGCTACTGCTACAAACAATATTTGACATGATTAATTTCTCGTATTAATATTTGATAATGTGTCTTTATATTTGGAGCCGACACAAAATTAAGAGCAGTGAAATTCTTAGGCTATGAATTTGACTCTTTTAAAACTTAAAAGATGTATATTTTAAGTCCAAGTTGGTTTATGCAGTGATTTATTTTTAAAAATACTTTTTGTTGTTCAAAATTCTTTCGTCGTACTTCACCAAGAATAGGTAACACTACTTAAAACATATTTATATTTATTTTACCAAAAAAATACATGTGTGCTTAAAATTTATACATATATTTAAATAATTTTTGAAATAGAGTATTTCTATTTATATAAATTAAAGTTTAAAATAAAAAGAATTTGTAAGTGTTGTTATATTTATACACTTCTAGATCAATTTATAAATTACACACACACACATTTGTATTTGGATAAGATGTTTTAAGATTTATTATTATGAGGGGTCTTGAATTTAAATTTTATGAATAAAGAAAATAAAATTTTAATAAGATAGTTGGCAGTTGACCAACGCATTCGTCCTGAAGAATATCCTGAAGAATATCCTGTGAATCTTTTGGGCTTTTTTAATTTAGCATGAGTAAGACGCAAGTGTTGCTCGGATTTTATCTTAACCTTTTCATTTCTCGTATGTTCAACGAAAATTTCATAGAATATTCTTTATTCTTCTTCATTTTTTTTTATTTTGATACATTTCATTCTTTTCCTTTTAGAATGAATTTTTTTTTTTTTGGTGAATACTTTTAAAATGAAAATTTGAAAACGATACCTACATAAACCTTAGCATTTTTTGTATGAATTATTGAGCCTGTCTTATAATATGAAAAACTTATAAGAATGAAGTCTATATTAATTGATATTCAATTTCTTTTTACTTACATTTAAAACTTTGATTACTTATGGATAGTCATTTAACGCTTAATTATTGTTCACAACTTATTAATATCGATAGAAATTATCTGGTATCAAATAGCATTGTTCCTATAAATATCATCAATCTATGCATATACTATTCGTCCTTAAATATAAGACTCTTTTGAGAAATTTATTTATCTTTTTTATAAGACTCTTTTTAAATTATCTATTGTATTAGTTTTTTACGAGAATACCTTTACCTACTTTACATTATTTTTAGTCAATAAATAGTAAATATTGTAAATTAATAAGATACTGTTTCTTTCTCTTATGAAAATTGGGGAAGATGACTATCCATCTTTATATATATAAAAGAAAGGTTTTGTAGGATTTTAGGGAAATCTATTGGCAACATTAGGGTTTCAAAAGCTTTAAATAGGATTTCTTAAGGTTTTCGTTAAGATTTCATAATCAATCAATAATTTCATATTAAATTATTTCCAAAAATAATTTCATCTTAATTCCATATTAAATTATTTTTGAAAATAGATTTATTGATTGATTGCAAAAGAAATAAATTTAAAATAAAGATTTCAAATATATATAAAGATTTAAATATATATGAAATTTTAAAATAAAGTTTGATTAAGAAAATATATATCTTAGTAGTTTTGATTAAACAAACTTTCATAATAAATTTAATTTTGGTGTATTATTTATTAAATCAAATATTAATTGATTTCTTTCAATCAAAAATTGACATATTTGGAATTAAGGTTTCGAATAAATATGGAATATTCTTAAACGAATAATAAATTAGCATTTTAATTTATTAGTATTTTAATCTATTATATAAATATAAATAATTATAAATTCTTCAATAGGAAAGAAAAGAGATATCTTAGTAGTTTTAATTATATATATATATATATATATATATATATATATATATATTTGAAATCTTTATTTTAATATAAATAGTAAAATAAAGATTTCAAATATATACAATAATATATATCTTAGAAGTTTTGTCTTTATATATATAAAAGAATAGTTTTGTAGGGTTTTATGAGTATTAATTAATGATATTAGGTTTCAAAAGCTTTAAATAAGATTTCTTAGAGTTTTCGTTAAGGTTGTGTAATCAATCAATAATTTCATATTAATTTCACATTAAATTGTTTCCAAAAAAATTTCATATTAAATTGTTTCTGAAAATAAATTTATTGATTAATTACGAAAATTTATATAAAGAAATAAAGATTTGAAATAAATTTAAAATAAAGACTTCAAATATATATAAAGATTCAAATATATATGAAAATTCTCGTAAGATATATATATATATATATATGAAAATTTAAAATAAAGTTTGATGAAGAAAATATATATCTTAGTAGTTTTGATTAAACAAACTTGCATAATAAATTTAATTTCAGTGTACTATTTATTAAATCAAATATTGAATAATTTCTATCAATCAAAAATTGACTTATTCGAAATTAGGGTTTCGAATAAATAAGAATATTCGTAAATGAACAATAAATTAGCATTTTAATTTATTAGTATTTTAATCTATTATATAAATATAAATAATTGTAAATTATTCAATAGGAAAGAAAAGAGATATCTTAGTAGTTTTAATCTATTATTTTATATATTTGAAATCTTTATTTTAACATAAATAGTAAAATAAAGATTTCAAATATATACAATAATATATATCTTAGTAGTTTTGTTCTTATATTTATAAAAGAAAAGTTTTGTAGGATTTTAGGAGCATTAATTAGCGACATTAGGATTTTAGAAGCTTTAAATAGGATATTTTAGGGTTTTCGTTAAGGTTTCGTAATCAATCAATATTGCATATTAATTTCATATTAAATTGTTTCCAAAAATAATTTCATATTAAATTGTTTCTAAAAATAAATTTATTGATTGATTACAAAAATACATATAAAGATATAAAGATTTGAAATAAATAACGATTTGAAATAAATTTAAAGTAAAGATTTCAAATATATATAAAGATTCAAATATATATGAAATTTTAAAATAAAGTTTGATTAATAAAATATATATCTTTGTAGTTTTGATTAAACAAACTTGCATAATAAATTTAATTCCATATTAATTAAATAGGGAATTAAAATAAAGTTTTGATTAATTCCACCGAAATTTATTAAATCAATTAAATAGGAAAATATTACTCATTAAATCTATTACTAACTCATTTTAATCAGTCAATAATTTCATATTAAATTGTTTCTGAAAATAAATTTTAGTATAAATTTCATATTTATTTATTTATATATATAAAGATATAAAGATATATAAATATTACCATATTAATATTAAATCATTTAAATGCAAAATATAGTAATCATCAATAGAACTCGTTAACTTAATTTGTTTTTGTAATAAATTTCATATTAATATATTAAATCAATTAACTAAGAAAGTAAGAATATTATTAAACAAATAAGAATATTCTTAAAAAAAATAACAAATTAGCACTTAATTTATTAATATTTTAATATATTATATAAATATAAATAATTCAAATTAAAGAAAATAAATGTTTTCGTTACCATAACATAAAAAGAGAAGTTTTTATCATTGGTTATAAAAATTAATTTAAATTTTGGTGTATAATATCTCTATATACATAAAGAAAGGATGTTGGAGCAATTTTTGCTACCTAAACCAAAGGTATATAAGCCATTTCTAATTTTTGTATTTAATATGGTTAAATTAGTCTTTCAAATTTTGTATTAAATTAAAATTATAAAAAAAGTTTTTAGTGGGCAGGCTTTAATAATTAAAGTTAAAAAAGAAATTAAAAGGTCATCACTTCTCCTCTAATAGATAATTAATTTTTTTGTAAAGCCCAATGTACCTTTTCAGGTCTAATTAATTACCTAATTCAATTTTGTAAAAATGAATAAATGCTTGAGTAATCATTGTGCCTTTATTCTTTGTTATATATTATTCCACTAAGGTTTAGGGTTGACTAGCAAATGTATTTTTTCATTCTTTGTCTTTTCATTTGCTTATCTCAGTTTGATAAAAAGATAATTTTACTTAATATGTTTTAATTAACTTACAGTAATGACACTTTTTGTGCAGATAAGAGAAGAAAGTTCTTACAACAATGCATCATTTAATAGATTTGGCGAGGGATGAGAAATAACCATTGAGAGTAAATATTAAGTATATCATCTTACTCTGTGTTTCTTATTATTTATTTTGTTTTTTTAACGGGTATCACCTTTGTACATTTCTT